>JAUPFZ010000005.1:16469000-17749500 GCA_036937285.1 Euphydryas editha | reverse complement strand
AATATGTTACGATAGTGTGTAGAAATTTAAATATTTTAATAAATGACTTTATACTACACTTTTAAAAAATCGTTGCTATTGTCTCAAAAAAAATTGTGTCGAAAAATAAATGCTTGAATATGTTTTGATTCTATAACAAAGATTGATACTAACAGTGAGAGTGTTTAGATGCGCACGCGCAGCTTATCATGCAATGTAGGTCAGCTGCGTTCGAGATTCACTTTCAGCTGAAATAAGAGTGAAGTGTGGAAGCGCTTTTGTTATTCTTATTATATCCTACTGCACGTACTTTTACACGGGCTTTCCCTGCAAATTTTCAACTTGGTTGAAGTTTACGATTCAGTCGTTTTTTTTTTAAATATTTTGTAACCTTTTAAAAACAAGAATATATATTATTTGTAATTGAGGATATATTTAATATAATTGAGCTAATTTTCTTATATGTAGGTACTCAAAAATTATCTACTTCTCATTTTATTAAAATACTAGCTGTTTTCCGCCTGCTTCACTGGGCGTTTAATAAAACTTATTTCTGAAATCTAGACTTGAAATTCGATAGAAATATTTCTCGTCTACAGAATTTAAATTCGTATATGTAATTGAATGTATTATGTGTTATATTTTCTGTACATTTGTTGATTGTAGCTAATATTCTTCATAAACTTATTCATTCACCAATTATAACATCCCCGCCAGTCTTCTTAAGATATATACCTATTTAGCATTAAAAAGTCCTGATAAATCGACGCCGTGTGAATATAACGACTTTACACTCGCGCAATATGGATTAAAAGATCAACCAAATTTTTCTACGGATAAATAGAGATGTTCTTTCTTAAAAATCATCTTCACACTACCTACCACTCTAATGCTACCTGAATATAGAGTTTATTTTCGCCAAATCTGATCTTAGTCAATCTCAAACTATTAAAAAAAATCTACAAAATTTGAACTCTTGGCTTAAAAGATATCTTAGTGTACGTCAACTTCCTTTTTCGCAAATATCGTAAACTAATTTTAAAACAATCGACTAAAAATATTCCTGCAAAGGTCCGAATTTATAGATGCTACGGCTTTAAAATGTGAATTTTATCAAAATTAACATCCCTGCATTCTCCAGTGTGTCTAAAATTTCGAAAAATATATTTTTTGCTGGTATCTACATCAGAAAAAGTATAATAATATTTCTTTTAATTTACATGTCTGTATAAAATGTATTTAAAATGTATTTAAGAATAAAAATAAAATTGTTACAATGAACACCCCCGCAATATCTTTGGATTGGAATTTCGTGAAATTCGTTGTTAACTGATTTCTATACCACAAATTTAAAATTCCTACCAAATTTTAGGTCCGTAAAGAATTACGGTTTCAAAATATAAATTTTCATTGTTACCACCCCCGTTATTATTTAGGGGAGGAATTTCGTAAAAATATACTTTTAGCTGATGTCTTCGTGGAAGAAATTTACCAAATTTTAAAGTCTGTAGAAGCAGTAGTGTGTAACTGTTAATTTATAATTGTAAACGTAGGGGCAATAGTTTGGAATTGTGAATTTATAATTGTCATTGCCTTCGTGATTTCCATTGGGGTGGGATTGCGTCTTTTCGATCTTTAAGAGGTAGGAGTATTATTTTAAATCTTTAAATAAT
The DNA here is from genome assembly GCA_036937285.1 of Euphydryas editha. Lineage (NCBI taxonomy): Eukaryota > Metazoa > Arthropoda > Insecta > Lepidoptera > Nymphalidae > Euphydryas > Euphydryas editha. The sequence continues at coordinate 17,747,848 of JAUPFZ010000005.1, read as the reverse complement.
ACTCTCCTATATATATATATATATATATTACAGTATTGTCTAAACAAAAACGTAAAAAGAAAGGAGAGTCAAATCAATCTCTTGGAGTTTCCTCTAATAACCATAAATTTTCCCAAAACTTGAATTTAATATAATATAACCACATTGAATTTTATATTCTAACCGGTAGCGATTATAAGTAATGGCTTCGATAAGACTATCACTAGCCATTATTGTTCAGGTATTTCGTGTATAGGAGCATAGCGGAAAATATGCTGCGAAACATGCAAATATGTGTAGCAGAACATTACCCTGATTATGTAATAAATTATGGAAACAAATACAACCTTATTACACTTAGAACCTATATACGTCACTGATTAAGCCAATACATTGGATAATACTTTGTAATTTGTATACGTCCGAAGTGAATAATGTAATTAATTGTTAATTTTTTATATTGTGTATTTAGAGTGTGTCTGTCATCACCATTGTGGTGATGACAGATGGTAGTAGTAAAGTTCTAATACTTATGCTTTTTTTGTCACCTGTCTAGAGTGTGCTGTTATGAATTTAGAGATCGGAGGATAAGCAGACTCCACCTAATATGCCTGCTCTTTGTTACGCCAAGGTGAAGAGAATGTTTATCCCGCATCGTCGTAGATCTTAAAAAATCTAGTAATTAAGATTTGTCGTCAAGAGATTCACAATAAGATATATTTAACAAATATATTTTTATATAAAAATACTATTTATTTTACATTGTTTTCTTCGGCATAAGTTCGGGCAGTACCACTATATATTCTGGAAATTATATGTAATCGTACTCCCTTAATTAACAATAATTATCCTTGTGGTAAGTACAATCCGTATTGTTTTTTAATAAGTCTACTCTTCTACTGTTAAGAGATGATAAATGAACATTATATGATCACCATGCTTAAGTAAATGAACCAAAAATCCACTATTCGGCTCCACTATTTTAGTATAGATTATTTTTATTTTATTTCGTAGCACACCAATAATCTTACTTAAAAAGTTCACGGTATCGTTTTCCTAAATTATTTTTTGTCCAATTAAAATATTTACTTTGAGATTGAGATTTAGAAATCATTCAATGTATTCTGCAGCTGGTATTTAGATATCGTTCCCTGTTCTGTGTCTGAAGTGCTGACAAATGCGTAACTATGTCATTAATGTATTATAATAAAGTTAAGACGACCGTTCTGGTGTGGTGGTGCGAGTAGTCACCTCAAACCATGCGCCGGCGCGGCGGTCGCGGTTGTATGTATATTTGTATTTGTACAAATATTTATTTGCGATCTGCGTTTATGTCCTTATGGGTCTCCCCACCGTGCCTCGGAGAGCACGTAAAACCGTCCGGTTCCGGTTGTTATCATAGACACCTCATAACGATCTTTACCTATGGTAAAGAAATTATCCGCCAACCCGCAGTGAAGCAGCGTGATGGATTAAGCTCCAACTCTTGTTCTATATGGAGAAGAGACCTTCGTTCAGCAGAGGGTTGTTTACTGGCTAATACAGGAATAAAGTTAAGATTTTTCTCATTCCCTAGATATACCTACTATTAACATTCGCAAAAAATGCCATTTCATAGTCTTCACCCTTCTTCATTTTTATCTCTATAAATAAGGAAAATGAAGCTATCGATAACAAAGGTAACATATTTCTTATATCTCCTAATATGTATATAAGGTATTTGATCTCATGAATGTATGATACACAACACTTATTATGTATGATCTAAATTCTAGTAGTATAAAGTATGTAGTAATAGTAGTAGATAGGGATTGATCCCTATCTACTACTATTACTACTATACATAGTTGACTATGTATGTATAATAAATCAAATGTCTAGTAGTCAATTTGTTTCCGGATCTCATTAATGTTATAATATTTTTGGTTCAGAAAGTCTTTTCAGAAAAATCAGTTAATAACTGTTACGGAGTAATTTAATATTTCCAGATCTGTCTTGAATCATGCATATGTTAAGGTAGGTGTAAACTATACATGCATGTAAGCATAATGCAGATCCTATAGAATTATTTCCACTACGATCGAACTTCCACTTAGCCAAAATAAATCATATTTTCACTATAATGATGGAGTTCTAAATGACCATCTTAAATCAAACAATTTTGAACTTTCTGCTTTAGGTTTCTGGATCAATTTTCAATAAAGTATAATTTATTTATGTGAAATATTAACTATAGTATTCTATAAACTAAATTCAATTTTAAACACGAAATATAAGGTTCGATTTTCAATGGCAAATTTTAAAATGTGGATTAGATCGAAGGCACTGAGAGGCAGTGTCGCGAAACGCGACCACGTTGCAATATAAAAGGAAGTTAATTCAAATTTCTTTATCACACACCAGCTACCTGCATTACAGATTGGTCTTCGCTTCTTCACGATGTCCGCACGATTTTTGGTGAGTGGACAGTAACAGTTAAAATTAGAAATATATTGAATTACATAAAAACGCGTTTATGTTAGTAATTTTATTTTAATATAATATAACTACAATTGATATGTGAAGTGTTACATTCGATATATAAAAATATTAGAAAGAAATAATATAATAATAAAAAATTTAGAATCAAATAACAACGTTATAAAGATCGTTATATGTGTGTGTTGGTTGATTATAATTTAAAACAAATTTTTAGCTTCATTCATATACATCGTTAATCTTGAATACCGCGCGAGTGAACTGATTTAACAAGAGTCATAATTATGTTATCTTGAAAATTGATGAGTATTTCTGATTAACAAGGAATACAAGTAATAAAAAATGGTTATAGATAGACTTCTAATACTCCAGAAAAGTCAAAATTTGAAAGAAGATTGCTTTACTGGTACTTTTTTGTGTTATTTTTATTATTCTTTATAAATCACGATCGATCTAGATATATTGATTGTTACGTTCAATCAAAATTATTATTTTTAATAACGTAATTAAGATAATGATCATCATTTAAAACAAAATAGATTTAAAGATAATTGTACACAAAACCGGAACTAACGATAGTAGGTAATTACAGTGTAGAATTATCAATTAATATAAAAAGCATCTTAACGTGATTATAGACCATTTATGCGATATATTCGAAAAGTATTAACATATTGTTTTTTGATCTTGTACTAGTAATAAATATATTGAAGGCAAAATACGTGACAATATACATTATAAAATTATAAGTGTCGTTATTATAACAAAAACAATTCGATTACAGTTTTTCCATACAAAAAAATCTCGAGTTTGCGCAAGAATTTAGCCGGATACATTTTTCCTTTCTTATCCAATACGTCATAACAAAAAAGAAATAAAATCTGAGTGAGAGGCTAAACATGATCGCGGTGAACATTTTTTTTTTCTTCTTACTTGTCTGAAAGCGAATCATTTTATTACAACATCAAAATAGCTACGTTAAATTACTGAGATGATTGTTGGTCCGCTTACATATAGTATGTAAATACCTTTAGAAAGCTCAATAATTATAATGTACTTATGTAATGTCAAATGTTATTTTAATTGTTGACATGGTGTTCGTTTTTGTTGTGAAAAGCTAAGCGAAGTTATAATGATTTTCTAATGGACTAATTGTCGAATACGCATTGCGAAAAAATATTTAGTTTAGATATTTTGAAATACCTATTTGTTTTTTGCTTCGTCGTCTCGCTTGAAATTAGTTTTTCCTAATTTCGTAATGTCATTTAAGCCTATATAAAATATTTTTATGTGGTGACCAATTACTTGATTAAAATAAATTTACAAAAAAAAAAACAATAGATTTATGGTAAAAACATTAACAGCATAGTGATCAAGTAGGAATCAGTTTTTGAAGAATATTTTGATAATTGGAAGTGAGTTTTATATGAAATATTTTCTAGTCCGTTTTGTCTTCATTACGAAAATATATACCTATTTTAAATGTACTTGTCACAAGCTGTGTTATATATGCTTCATTATAAGTTATAAAGTATTTCATTATAATTGTAAAGTTCTAGTAGTTATTTACAAATATTCGTCAAATTCCAGTTGGCGCTTGTTTGCGTTGCGGAGCTGTCAACGTTGATCATGGCTGGCGGTGGTGGCGGCGGTCACAAGAAAGTGATCATCCACGTTCCTTTGTTCGTTAAGCATCATCATCACAAGCACACGATAGTGAAGCACATTCATCACAAAAGCGGTGGCGGCGGTGGTGACGACCACTATGAAGTTCTTGGTTACACATATGGTGAACCAAAAGCGGCGCCACACTTCGGTGGAGGTGAGTTTATTCTCTATTTCTATAATTTTCTTTTCTTTAAAATATTTATAAGATATTTCATATTTTAAATAAACGTAATTATTGTAAATAAACTGTATCGTCAATAATAAGTTGATTTCATTATGAGAAGCAGTCTTATTGTATTATCAATATTTCTTTAAATTACTTAGTTTAAGACTAGGAATTCTATTTTCCAAAACCCTAATAGTTGTGACTTTTTCTTGAACTAAGAGGCACAACCACTGATTTTCATAATTCTATTTGCCAAAATTTATAAAAAATACACGTGTATGTCATCGTAGAATGAAATTCAATGACTTAATTAAACTACGCAAAATTGCATTTTCAAAGAATAATTATAGAATTTTAGGAAAATGAAATAATTTTACGCATTTCCTTGTTACAAAATAATTTCAGTATAAAAAAAATTAAGACACTTTATTCTAGCAAATCGATAATATTAAAGAAAATTTGGTTGATAATTAATTAATTAGTTAAATGATTAGACTGTTAGTATAAATTGTTTTATAAATTGCAGGGCATGGTTGGGGAGCGGCGGAAGAGAGCTATGGTCACGAAGACTCACCAGTGAGCTTCGACAGTGGCGACCACGGTGAATACGGTGTCAGTGGTGATGATCATGGCTATTGATAACGTACAAACGTATTAGGATAAAAAAAAAAACAGGGTGAATTCCGAAATCTAATCTAGCTTGACCAGTGTTATTTGTATTGAACCGACGTCGAATTATAGATCGGGTCGAGTTTACATACAATAATTTAGAAGTTCATTAATTTGTTTTTCAAAAGTCAATATATGAGAAAATATCAAATTATCATTTTTATGCATTTAGTCTCATTAACAAACGAATTTAATCATTAAACCACTATGTTCCACACTAGCACTGTGAAGTGCGAATGCATATTGAGTCGACGACGGCTTGAGATTATAGTACTCGTTAATATGCTATGTTATGCTTAAGAATACACCCAAAAATAATTTGTAAGACTTCTGTTTAATTGTCCCATGGAGTGAAATCATTCTTAACCATTCTTCAGTGTGCAATAATTAGAACGTTAACGCGAAAAACGTGTTATAGCGACGCGACATTACGCGATCGGAAAATATCGTTATAATATAGCGGTATTACAAAATTAAATCATTTATATTAGCTACAATTTGAAAGCAATACTATAGTAATTACAAAGGAACCACTCCGAATCTTCCAAGTCCTTCTCTGTCATAACCATTGAATCTTATACTTTTTTTTAAAACTATGAGCCTCCGCTTCTCCGAGTTATTGTTGTTGTTACAATCGCAGCAAGTAAGAAAGCACAAGCACAGTGCAGTGTGAGCCGCAGTGGCTGAAGAAGGTTGAAGGGGATAAATCCGAAGCTGCAAAGGCGAGTACAAGCGTTTTCTTACTCAAAGGCGTACAGTCTAGTTTTTCACAGTTAAATATACAAATATTTTCCTTTTTTTAATGATTCCAATGTAGTCTCCACAATGAGAAAGAGACAGAAGAAGAGAGTGGGACCTTATTAAATACTTTAACAAAATACAGACAGCTAAATTGTCTATTAAGCGACTAATTTATCATATTTTCTATCTATTTAATTAATGTACATAGTATCTAACTGTTTTGTACGATCGATATTTAATAATATTGTTTGTAAAACATTAACAATCCATTTTTTTAAATTAAAAACGGACTCTAATCTTCACACGCTTAAATCCACACAAGGCCATATCAATATCAATATTACTTAGTAAATAAAATACTCAAAAGCATACATTTCTAAGTAAGAAGTATAAAAACTTAGACGTTCAATTCTTCCCATACAATTTATGGCTATATTTTTATTACTGACCATAATTCACGCTAATCATGGCTATATATCACTTGTCCATTAGTTTTATATTTATAACTCACTATAAATTGGGATTACGTAATACAATCCTTATATTATGTTTGAAAAATGTTCTATTGTACATAAACTGACACGAGCTTTAGGAATTTAATCGTTTATGAGATTTTAATTAAACTAAAGAATTAAATTAACAAATTTACAATAGCAATAGTATTTTATGTCATATCGAAATGGGTTGCTTAAATGTTGTTAAAATCTAATTTATGATCAAAATGCTGTCATTCATTTATAAGATGTGTATTATTTATTAGTTTCTAAGAGACTGTTGTGAAATTATATTTTAAGAAATAACTGTTGATATAATTATATTCTACTTATTTTGTTATAACGTGCGTTTTTTTTTTCACCAACTTTAAGATAACTTCATCTTCTGCTCGATGATACCGTCTGTTTTTATTTAAAACAACATTAATTTTTAGTTTACATATGATAAGTATGAGAAATGCGCTTAGTAAAGAAATAAGTACTTTTATTTTATACTTGTCACTATTTCTAATGAATATTTGACTATTATATGGCATATTTTTCATAATATTTATTGGTATTAAATACAACAGAACTCGTCTAGTCAATACTCGCCACGCTTAGCAGGCGTGTTGTGGCAAGATAATATGATCAGTGGCGTGCATAAAGTTTTTAGACAGGGTAGGAAGTGAAAAAAAAAATTAACCTAAAGAACATCACATCATTCCACTTTAAGTAATTATGCTATACCTAAATTTAAATCAATAAAAATGAAACATTTATAATTCACAGAAAAAAAAGTATAAAAATAAATATAATTTTTAAATTGTTAAATTTTTTTGTTTCTCTGAAATATGATCTATACATAATACAATAAAATGGTAGGAAAGTCAAAACTGTACATTTAATATTTTTTTTAAAAGAATACTTGGGGTGTGATCTACAATCGATACCGAAGCCAAAAAATATAGTTTTTTAGAATTTTTGTGTTTGTCTGTTTGTCTGTATGTATGTCAGGGATAAACTCAAAAAGTACTGCATGGATTTACTTTAAATTTGGCACGAATATTATTAAGAAGTCGGGTCAACATATAGGCTACATATTATCACGCTATCACTTACGAGGAACGAGCAGTGAACCTTTATTTCTTCTAATAAATAAACTGCTCTATATATATATATATATATATATATATATATATATATATATATAAACTGCTGATTGCTCATTTTCATTTGTCATAGTATAATAAATAAGTAACTTTAAAAAAATTTATCAAATTATTATTACCATATTTCAAATTATATATACTTATAATTTTAATTATTTATTATACATGTATAAAGTACATAATATTAACTTTATAAATTTATTACAGAAATTTTACAATATTATACATATTTACAATTCAAAACTTAAAATAATTATTTACAAACAGTTTTGGTATAAAACTATAAGATACTACACTACTATACTTATAATATCTCAATAACTTTGATATAAAGCAAAAACTGATAGAAAGAAATGATGATTTCAATTTATTTATTTGATATAGAATAATATACCAGCAAAGTTAGTCAGAAAAAAAAGTTAGTCGAAGTAGTTTTTAGATTTAAAAGTGCAAAAATTAAAATGTATTATTATGGACGAGTAAGTAATTGTACATATCTTATTTATGGTATTTGATATATGTTTTTAAGTAATCAATCTGATTTTGTCGGAGAGTGACAAATGTACAATTTGTAAATTTTCTAAATCGACACAGAATTATCGACATTTTTGTTATATTATAAATGGTTGTTCTAATATTTTGTATTCATATATAGTTTATTTCTTTAACTTTTTTTTTATCTCTAATCTCGCAATTTTTTTCCAATTTATTTCAATTTTGTTGGGAATAGAGGCTTTTAGATAATTTCAAGAACAGACAAGTAAATTATTAGACACTGTGTACGTTCACTTATACTAATAATGCTGGCATACACATACAGCAGAACATAAAATAAATTTATTAATTATAGAGAATAAATTTATTAATTATAAATATAGAGATTAAATAACAGTTCTGCACTATATTAATAAAAATAAATAATATAAACAAAAATAAGTAAGTGAAAAAATATAGGATTAACACTCAGCATTATACTTCAGACATCTACAGCTTTTTTTTTTCAGTGGGAGATACCTAACGTCTCAATCGCTGGTAAATTAAAGTTACCGGCAGATGGCACTACTTTAGCTTTGTGCAGTTGCGCTTGAAAAGCTATTATTAATTTTAATTACAGGAAAAGATTAGGACTACAGTTGTAACTTCAGAGAGCTCTGTAAATCTAATTGGTATAATACAAAGAACTTTCTTTTTGACAATAAATTATCGCTCGATCAAAAGAAATGTACTGTTTATGCTGCTAATATACTGTCCACGTTGTTTGCATTTACCGTTTTTTTTTGTGTTATTCGAAACATAGGAAATTGGAATAAGTGATTAGGTAATTACTTATTAGTAGTGGTTTAATTTTTGCAACTCGGAATATTAAAGATATGATATTCCAAACAGACACAATGGTTACTAGAACACTTAGTACATGAAAGAAAATTTGTTTTTAGTAAATGAAGATCGTTAAGTATGCTTGCTTCTAGATAGGACTACCAAGCTATGGCTAAAAGCTTCTACAGCTATGGTTACAAGCTTCTTAGATTTTTTATCTATTATCAAAAGCCTTTTTAATTATAACATCAAAAAGTCGCTGGTAAAATAATACATATTATATAATAAGTCTTTCGTGGAAAGCGTTATTATTATGACGAGTTTCTTCCATATTTTATGGGATTCGATGTCAGTACTTTAGGTTTGTACAGAAGTATGATTTTAGAAATTTTACATTTTGATCAATATTTTAAGACGACCTACATAATAAATACTCTGGTGTATTATTCAGATCGTTGTCACAATATCTGGGTTCTTTTAATTTAGAAAGTTACAAGCTACCGATGGTCAGGTTTTATTCTTTTTTGGAATTAGTGTTATCGATATTATAGCATTGTTGCATAACTTAATTTTTTGGACAAGAGAATTATGTATGTACTTTAATAAGTGCTACTCAGGCACAGGTACAGTGTTTGTACTATAACGCTAGTATGTCGGTTCGAGTACAGTAAAATAGCACGAGAGCGATTCCAATGCCTTTTAAACAAGCTTCAAGTCGCACAGCGTGCAATAGAGAGGGCTATGCTTGGTATTTCTCTGCGAGATCGATTCAGAAATGATGGGGTCCGGAGACAAACGAATATTGCCGACATAGCAAAACAGATTTGTAATCTGAAGTGGCAGTAGGTAGTGCACATAGCTCGTAGAACTGATGGCCGATGGATCAGAAAGGTTCTCGAGTGGAGACCACGCACCGGCAAGCGCAGCGTCGGACGGCCATCCGCTAGATGGAAAGACGACTTGAGGAAAGTCGCCAGAAGCCGTTTCATGGAGGTTGCTTTGAACTGGTCGCTCTGGAGATCGATAGGGGAAGCCTACGTTCTGGAGTGTACATCTAATGGCTGATATGGTAATAATGATGATTTGTTGTTAAGTAAGATGCTTTGATAATGATATAAAATTGTTTCCAAAGCTAAAATCGACTTCAATAACTTCCTGTTTTTTTTACCCTTTAATTTGGAATTAATAAAAACTATTTGAGATATATTCATTAAGAATGAGTTATTGAAATTGGTTCCCAATTAGCGACGATAACGCAGAGAATACACATAAAATTAAAGTTAAATTAAAAATAGTTAAAGTAGTTAAGATAGTAAAGTTAAATCGATTCGATAAATAATTTTTGCACCTTTATTTTGATAATAAAAGTATCAATTACAACGTAGGTTTTATTAACAGACTTACCTAAAACGTACCTACTGCAAAGTTCTAAACGGATGCACTTCAGTATTTCTTGAATTTAATTTTATTACTGCCATCCTATATTTTAAAAACTTATCATATTTCTCAATAATTTAAACGCGAAAAGAATTTTTAAATTTTATTAGTAGATCACGATATTTGTGACATTAAACAAACTCTTTACCAAAGAAAAAAAATTCTTCAACTTTACTAAGACTGTCTGGACAATATATACTCTATGATTTATGAATCATATTATGGTGTGATAGTTAAAGTCTTTATTTTATAACCTTCCTTAATAAATATGCTGAAGTCTTAAAAATCGAATTAATAATTAAGATACTTAAAACAATTAGTTTTCATCAAAGAATTTAATCGTTAGGTTAATTGTTGTATATATGTTATAGAGAGTTATCAAATAATTATCGAATTTATTATTTAAAAATTTTATGATACACTTGTTATAGAATTTCGTTATATATTATAATAGTTATATTTATACATATCATGATATTTATTGTTTCATACATATAAAAATGCGACTACTGTTCCGATTTGAAAAGTAGATATATATAGAAGACTTTCTATAGATATAGACGCTCATCACGATATCTCTGAAACTGTAAGACCTAGAGACTTGAAATTTGGTAGGAATAATTTTTTTGCCGAGTAGAGGTCAGCTAAGAATGGATTTTACGAAATTCTACTTCTAAGGGGATGAAAAGGGGAGGCAAAATTTGTATGAGACAACGTGATTTCGTGGTCCAATCTACTTAAAATTTTGCATAAATATTCTTTAACAGAATTGATTGAAGACGTGTTTCGTATTTTATCGAAATTCAATCCCTAACGGGGTTAAAAGGGGGAAGAAAATTATTTTGATATAAATACTCCTTAGTGATTTTGATTTAAATTACATTTTATTTTGACACGTGTTTGACAACTCAATCCGTCTATTACGAGTATAAAATATTTTCCAGTATCGACGCAGGTGTAGGTGATATCTTTTTTTGGGTGCTTCTGGTGGAACAGGCAAGACTTTATAATAAACGTAAGAAAATTAAGTTGTAAATAAACCGTGTGATCGCTTTATTGTAAAATAATGTTTTATACAAAAAATTTTACTTCAATGTTGATGTTGTTTTAAGTCGAGGGTTTTAAACTAAATGACTCATCAGCAAGGCATCTGTAGTTCACAATGGTACAGATATAGAAGACACCGGAGTGAACTTGGAAACAGTTCAGGTCTGAGTGTATGTCCTTGTGGGTTTCCCCACCGTGCCCCGGAGAGCACATAAAGCCGTCGGTCCCTTTTGTTATCATGGATACCTTATAATAATCGTTACTTATGTTAGTAATATTATCCGCCAACCCGCAGTGGAGCAGTGTGGTGGTTAAGCTTCAACCTTATTCTATGTGGAAAAAAGGCCTACGCTCAGCAGTGGGTTGTTTACAGGCTGATACAATACAGTACAGTACAGAAGCATTTGTGGCCTGCAGTGACGAAACTGAGCCTTACCATAAATATTAGAGTCCATCTAAGGGTGAATGTTACTGCCGGACAGACCTATTGCTTAAAATAGGAAATGGTGATTTCCGGGAACTGGATAATAATATAATGTATGTGTAGATGAGTATGTATTTACCATAAACAAAGCTTAAGGTCAAACTCTTAATGTAGCGGTAGTATACTTGACTGCAAGCTGCTTTTCCCACAGCCAGTTGTATGTAGCATGTTTCAGAGTAGCCTTGTGATTCTACACGGCGCGTCACACTCTCGAGGAGTGCGCTGCCTGGGGGCCCCAGCGCCATGCCCTGGTGGCCGTGATAGGCGGAGACCTCTCGTTGTCGAGCGTGATCCGCTGCATGCTCGGCAGCGAGAGGTGCTGGTCGGCTGTGACCTCCTTTTGCGAAGAGGTCATGGCTTTGAAGGAGGCTGCGGAGCGGTACCGTGAAGCAGACGTTAACGCTGACCCGCTCCGCAGGAGACGACCAGGGGGAAGGAGACGCCGCTACGCGCTCCTTCACCCTCCGCACTAGAGTGGGAGGGGCACCGTTAATCCTCCCACCCGCCACTAGGGCAATAGAGCGCTCACGGTGCCCGCGAGCGCTCTATAGGCGAAGGCGGTCCGCATAGGCGGGCCAACCGTCGGGGCGTCACGGTTGCATGCGAAAGCGATCCCGTGGCGCCCACTACGACGACGAGGGCACCGCTGGGTTTTAGTGCGGTATTCTGGCACGTTCTGCGTGCCAGCGAGTCCCACATACCCGCCGCCTCTCCGTGGCGGGATGCGTAAATGCATTTCCCAGCGATAAAAAAAAAAAAAAAAAAGCCTTGTGATTCTAGCACCCCGAAGGAAAAACAATTAATATTGTTTATATAGAAATACTACGGAAGGTGTAGTATTTCGATTTTCTTGTAAAAAGATAATACTCCCGTGAAACTTTCTCCAGATCAAAGGCCGATCTTCGTGTTCCTAAAATATAACAATTTTTCTTTTTTTTAAATGTTTATTTAAACTTTAAATCCCTACTCCATAATAAAGATTGTTATCTTCTATATATATATATAGACTGTCTATAGATATAGTCACTCATCACGATATCTGTGGGATGTGTCTATGAGACCTAGAGACTTGAAATTTGGTAGGAATATTTCTTTTTCCGAGTATAGGTCAGCTAAAGACGGATTTTATGAAATTCTACCACTAAAGCGGTGAAAAAGGAGGGCAAAGTTTGTATGGGACAACATGATTCCTTGGTCCAATCTACTACAAATTTTGCATAAATATTCTTTAACAGAATTGATTGAAGACGTGTTTCGTATTTTATCGAAATTCATCCTCTAACAGTGTTAAAAGGGAATTGAAAGTTATTTGCTTCGAAGTTGATATCAATACTCCTTAGTGCTTTTGATTTAAATCACATTTTATTTTGACATGTTTGACAACTCAATCCGTCTGTTATAAAATATTTTCGAGTATCGATGCAGGTGTAGGAGATAAAAAATATAAATTTATATTTTTTGAAATTTTAGTTAAATACCCGTGCGAAGCCGGGGCGGGCCGCTAGTATATATATAATATATATCATAATTTTGGAACCCTGTTTTAAGCTTACGGTGTGCTATAAGAATATCTCGTTAAGATAAGAGAGAAGCAACATTAATTTTATATTATTGTACCCAATTTACTTAATAATAAATGTTTTCATATTTATTATAAATGACGTATGTTCTTAAATCATGATCTTAGATACTACGCTTTCAACAATCAAAGTACTCGTAACACAGTTATCGTAACGATCTCGTTTATGTCTTTTGTATGAGCACTTGTGTAACGCTCCTAGCGTAAAATACGAGAAATGAAATTCGCAAGTTAATTTGCCTTAGTCTTTCATTATGACGGCATATAGTATGGAATAAACACATTGTCCTGATCAATAGTTATGTTTTCCATTTTATTTTTCTAAGAGTAAAGGGGTTTTAACTGATTCTAAATATTTTAGGAAAGGTTTTTAATGTCCTAAAGAAATTGATTTAACTTTTTGTATAACAGAGATATTTTAATATATCGTCTAAAAATCTTTATTTGACCATCTACTTGGTTTTGTTTTGGCTACATCTTAAAATATACATATGTTTAAGAAAAAACATATCTTCAAAATCCTAAATGTATCAACAATCTCATACACACATCCTCTATAAGACCTACTTATAAAATTAACCATTATTATAATAATATCGCTTATAAACACACAGCGTTATTCATTTCATTTAATATTCAAAGTAATTATTGAAACCTCGATAGTATTCATTATGATGTGTAAACAATTGCCAGTCGGATTAGAAAATTCGCGAAGCCTTTTTGTCGTTAATAATTTCTCTGTCATTTTATCGTTTCCCATCGTATCCTATTGTACCGTGAGAGTAATGTTTACTATAAATAAGATTTCTATGATTTGATAAGGTAGGTTTTAAATTAAAACAAAGTTAAGGTCTTAACACAGCGTAAAACATTTAGTTTCCTAATGAAGTGATTAATAGCTATTTCAACTTTTCTAAAACGACGCTTTATAAATTATTTTAAAATTGAAATTGGTAGTATTTATATTTATATTTCAAATTCTCATAATGTTTTGTAATTTTATTCTTTATAAAATACGTAAGTACATTTCATATAAATTTATCTACACATATTATTAAACTGTAACCACTTGATATTTGTACATGAGAGATATTTAGGAAAAACGTGTCTTTATAAGAAGCCAAAACAATCAAAAAAATCTGTCTGTATATTATTACTACATCACGTAAAATCTGCTACACGAAATTAGATGCGATCTTCACAATTGTAATCTTAGAGGTCTAACTTTGAAAACTGGTATTAGGTTTCATCTTGATAAACCGTCTAGATATGAAGTTATCACTCCATAAGCGATTGTAGTAAATTCGTAAAAAAGTCGTTTGGTACACACATAATTTTTTTAATATCGACTGCCGTTGTCTTTACTATGAATATACAGATATATTCAATTTTAATTTTTTTTAACTCTCTCTGTGTTCCTATGTGCGCATGTCACACAAAACCTTTTACAAGGAGTTTAATGAAACTTAGTACATATTTTTTAGATTATGGGCCGTATCCATACTAATATTTAAACATCAACGCTACTATTTGTATTTACCATTTTACGCCTGAACTGCTAAACAGATTTTGATGAAATTTGGAATGGACAGTTTTTATCCCGGAAATCATCATTTAAAGGGTTAAAGTTTTAGATGGGAGTTTAGAAAGGGAAGTAATAATTTCTCAAGTAAGAAATTTTATATTTCATATTTATTGTACTTTTGGTGAGAAATGAAGACCATTTTTGCATTTTTGATTAACCATGTTCAGGGATGAATTCAATTTTTTAAGTACTATCTTAGCTTTGGATACCAATCTATAGTACTCGTATATCTACACTAAACATACAAAAATTTAACCAAAAAAGGCTTAGGATCAATGTGCGTTGTCCAATAAAAGAGCAATCGACGCGCTAGGCTATAAAAGATTGGTATCTTTATGTGTGCAGTGCAACGAAAGTATCTCCGAGCCGCCTGCAACGGGGCAAGGAGGGAATATACCCGGAGCAGGCGGAGACGCCCCCAGGATGTTGACAGGGACGACAGACTGCGCAGGATCTACGTAGAAAAAACCCCGAGTCCATCCCGATCTGAAAACTTATCTGTGGAATCGAGAATGTCTGCGTGAAAGAGTAATTTAAGCACAGATAAACAAAATAATGATGCAGATCAATAAACAAAACATGTCACATGTAGAAGTTGATGTTGTCGAGTATCTATTTATAGACTCAATAGAGATAGAAAAATGATATGAACACTGCGCAAGTGACGTCGTACCCTATGAAGTTCCCCAACTCTTTGAAATTGTCAGAGTTCCCTTCCCGTAAGTTAAGGCTAAACTTTGGTGTTTGTGTTCAGTATTCACAATAACAATAAACAGTGTTTGCAGTCTCGGTCTTACAAAATATTTATGTAAAGACGCCAAACCCTATAAACTATAGTTATAAACCATTGTT
Organism: Euphydryas editha; assembly: GCA_036937285.1. Classification (NCBI taxonomy): domain Eukaryota; kingdom Metazoa; phylum Arthropoda; class Insecta; order Lepidoptera; family Nymphalidae; genus Euphydryas; species Euphydryas editha. The sequence continues at coordinate 17,732,201 of JAUPFZ010000005.1, read as the reverse complement.
TGAATTAAATTTTTATCTACATTTATAAATAATTAAATTACATCGCATTATCGACTTACTAGCTGTTCTTCGTTTGCGAACGCCATTTCATTTATAGAGAGCCTGTTTGAACTCCTGTTTATAAAGTATTGTACCTACGTCTCTGAGAGTTTCTGAATAACTTATGTGCGTGATGAACTACAACTGTCGGTTTTCACAGGTTGCAAATAGAAATATCTGACAGATAAATTGGAGATTGCTGGTGAATCAGAAACAAGTGCGAGTAGGACTCGCGCACGAAGGATTGACTACTACTATCTATAAAAACGGCAAAAAATCATGTCTGTGGTATTTTAATTTATTGACATTAATTAATATATATTATAATATTATATTAATAAATTTTATTTTAATTTAATTATTAACTTTTAAAGTGAATAATATAACTCAATATTCTGTGACTATTTCAAGCGTCTACCTGTTGCCGTTATCTATATCGAGCAGAAATGAGCAAAAAAAATACGTATGTTATCTGGGAGCCCCTCTTAAATATTTGTTTTACTTTAATTTAATTTGGGTACGGTACCTTAAAAAACATATTAGATACTTTTATCTGTTAGCTACTGTTATATGTCAACTAACTATCTAAAACTTTATCAGCAACTGCAAAGTTGGACCTGTATGTAAGCTTTGTATGTGGGATTGTACAGAAGCAATTTAGAACCATTCAACACGTTCAAAAGTTTCTGTACATTCCGAATTTCAAAGCTTTGTATGTGGGATTGTACAGAAGCCTTTTAAGTTCAAAAGTTTCTGTACATTCCTAATTTCAAGTTGTTTTGGACCTTATATACGTAATATACAAAGGTTATCTATACATATAAAATGCTTTATCGTGACTGACTGACGGATCAATGCACAGCCTAAACCGCTGATTGTAGAGACCTGAAACTTGGAGAGTGTGATCTTTGTATGACGTAGGCATCCACTAAGAACGGATTTTTCGCAATTCTACCCCTAAGAGGGTGAAAAGGGACCAAAGTTTTTATGGGACAACGTGATTCCTTGGTCCAATCTACTTCAAATTTTCGTCCTGGATATCATCCGTAAATGGATTGCCCTGCGATACAAAAAAAAAAAATAACAAAATTAATAACTTAAAAAACGAATTAAAAATCCTATTAGAACCATTTTAGACTTCTACGCGGATGAAGTTGCGGCCTAAAAGCTAGTTAATGTCTATAATATCTGAAACAACAATCGATAATTTTAATGAAATACAAATAGGTACACATTTTGACTTTCATATCTTTTCTCAAGGGAACCCTGGTGAATTTGGGAATAAAAAGTATCTAGGTGCTGTAACTCGTATATGTATATATTATGTACTTTCAGAAAGATTCAGACTGATAAACCGACAAAAATGAATAAAAATTAAATTTGTTGGCTTCGATTTCAGTGGCCTGTAATTTTTTTTTTTTTTCAAAATACATATAATGTACAGAATCAGACCTGTTACATGTTTGTTATAAGTATAGATTATTTTACATATGATACGTTGATCATCACCTTTTCACATCAAAATTACTGATCGGTTTTTTATTACTTATACCTTCATAAGATTCTATGCAGACTGCTACCAATATTCACGGTTCCCATCAATTTTACTTTTAGCATTGTGTGAACATATGTAACTTATCGCAATACAATTATATTTCGAACTCTAATGACAGGATACTCAATTTAATATTTTGCAATGGCGAAGTAAGTGTTACTCGATGCCGAGACTCATTATTGCCGGAAGATTCACATTTTATTGTTATTATTGACAAATTCTAACGCATGATATATATATAATAATGTTTGATATACATAATAATGTATGATATACATAATAATGTTTCAGTTTTATCTCGAATGTTAGATGACCGATTCTCAAGTTGCCTTTAGCTGCAAGATTTCGAAGCGTGTGCTGTAGCATTTTGCAGACAAGTATTTAGTCTTGCTGCCGCAAATTGCTTCTAAAATTTCAAAATAACTTATGATCTATGTAACTATAGAACCCTTACTACCGCGATGTCTAAATAAGTACTTTAAGGCTTCATGCTCAAAGGCCCTCGTAGAATTAAATTTCGTGTTGAAGTAAAAAAATACACACAACGAAAACGTAAGCCTATGACAAACATCAAATCAAGAAAATAATTTATTTATTTTTTTAAATTTATTTATTAAACTGAAGTTCAATTTAACTATGGAAGGAATCATCATACTCACAAGAATGTCGTGACTTATCAAAAAGAAAAGATCAAATAATTTGCTAAGTTTTAATTATTGAATTACCCCTTAACTATAATACTTCTAGCTTTAGAATCTAAAATACATTAAATATTGTCATGAAAGATCAATCGTGATTTTTTAATATTTTAAATTCATCTTTAATATTAGATGTAAGTAGATATAAAGTATATTTCCTCGAAAAAATAAAAGACAATCGACAGCGTAGATGTCTTAAGAGACGCATTACGCATACCAGGAAATGTAGTGGAAAAAAAAAGTAAATAGAGATACACTTACACAGATAACTATTGCCATAAAAAAGCAACGAGAATATACTTCCTTATAAAAGTAGGAAATTATAAAAAGTGTGTTGCATAACGAGCGAGTCTATTTTTGTTATTGTTACGCGGATATTGGTTTATTTTTCAGTTGCACAACTTGAAAGTGGAGCACGTCCGATTTGTTGGCTTTTCGGTTGTCACGCTAATCGCTAGTGACATAATTACTCTAAATGTAATTCATTTGTGCATTCAAAAATGTAACTAAAATATATATCAAACGTAATAGACAACAGGAAATCGCGTTAAATTCCGTCTCACGTCTTAGATATCCCATGAATTACATATAAGCTACTCTCTCTCTCTTGCTCAGTAGCAAGACTAACTTTTTAAGTCCATATGTAAAATATCTTCAATATAATAAAATAAAAATATAATAAAATTAAAAGTTATCCAATCAAAAAAACAATAAAAAACTGTTTTGGAATTCAATAATATATATACATAATTCTTTAAAATTTGGATCAATTATTTGGCCATCCTGCTCCATTCATATTTCTAATGTATATACGTTCAGAAAAAAAAAGAAAATAATAATGTTAACTTTTATTATAACAATTAAAAACAATAACAACAATAATTATTATACATACTAAAATTATACTAAAGACAAAAATCAGTGTCTTTTAATTTATGAACATATTGAACAATTAATTTAATGTTTTTAAACGAGTGCACTTAAATAAACAAATATATAAAATTTATTAATTTATAAAATAAAATGACATGTTTATCATAATTTTACGCAAATGAAATTATACGTTATCAAGCAAATACAATACATAGATAAATAAACTAAGTTAGCGTTTCGTACTTGACTTGACTTAATAATAAACCTATCCAAAGTGTGATATCATAGATTGGCAACATAACTAAAATTGATACCTATAAAATAAAAGCTATTTGGTATTGTCTTCAAACTCAATTACTTATACATATTTTATAACTATATAACTTAATATACAAAACTTTCGACGCCTCCTGTTTTGATGGTTTGCTGTATACCAGCTTCTCTACTAAATGCCGTAGGTGAATCGTCGCTAAAACCTTCACTTTCAGGAGACAGAAGAGCAGTACTGCTGACGTCGCCTATTATTATATTATCAGGGTCATCAAAACCTGCAGCTCCATTTATATCATTTCCAGTGAATTGAGATGGTTGAATACTTGGCAATGCAGTACCGTGAGTTGGAATTGATGTTGCAAATGCTACAGCTGGACCGGTAGCACCTACGATATTACCGTATGAAGTTGGCTGTTCTTCTTCTGCAAAAGGATCATGACTGGGCGCTTGAATAGTACTCTGCTGCTCAATGGTCGAAAATGGATCGTTTTCTGAACTAGGTGCAGCGTTTCTCACATATCCAAAAGTCGATGGGTATGTTTGAGATAGAGAGTTGACAGCTGTGTACACATCATCATCACCCTCATTTTCCTCTTCTTTTACTTCATACCCATGAGAACCTGTATTTCCGAATCCCGATTGTGTTCCAGGTAACGCGCCCGGTAAAGAATCAAATACTTTAACTTGTTTAACTGTATGTACAATACCATGAAGGTGCGGTGAGCTGGGAATGTTCGGCACCGACGGTATAAAAGAACCATAATCACTTGGATATGAAGGACCTGAATCGTAGTTATATTTGGGTGGCTCGTAACTTGTAATAGGTTGATCGTAGTTTACTGGTGGTGGATCGTAGCTTATAGACGGTGAGTCGTGATGCGTATGCTCATGGCCGTGGTGACCATGGTGGCCATGACTACTGTGACCATGTTGTCCATGATGCCCATGATGGCCACTATGTCCATGATGTCCACCATGTGCATGGTGGCTAGAATGACCCTTAGAAACCGAATGAGTAGACGTTTTCTTGTGATGGTGATGATAATGATGACCGTGTGGCGTGTGTGGCTTTGGATGGTGATGATGATGATGGTGGTGGTGATGTTCTTTTTTAGGCTTGTGATGATGATGAATAGTGATTACTTTTGTGTGGCGATCATGGTGGATAAATTCTGGTATGTGCAACTTTACGTGAACACTGAAAAGAAAATATAGATATATAATAAAAAATATACCCACAATTTTTTTTCGAAAACAAAATCAGAACGGCTGATAAGATACACAAAAGTTTTATCAAAAAATATTCAAATCGTAAAATTACATTTTATTACTATGAATTGAGCATTAAATTCATCGCTTAAGCCGCATAAAATTATAACAATCTGTTTGAAATTATAAAGATATTGTTAATACATGCGCATAGCTATAAATCGGTCATGTAGATAAAAGTTGAAAATCATTATTGTAAAATACTGATACGTACTGATGTTTTTTTCCGTGACCTCCCGCGTCGCTGTCGACGAAAAAAACGAATAGTATCAAAGAGTACTGTATTAAATCCATCTTCAATTCACTTCAGTTGACTTTTAATTTAACGCCTGTTATTAACTTTGATGAAGGGGAACAATATTCACATTTTATTAACCGCTCTATATTATTTATTTAAATCGGAAATGTTTGTTATCGTAATCCACCACAAGAAATCGAGCACTGCACCGTTCCAAAGCAGCACTGGTATGAGCAGCGAAATATTGTGAGATGACCATTTATCTAATTTCACTTAAATAAACCTGCGATGTCAACAAAAAGACCACAATTGACTGTATCAGCTGCGTGGGCAAGTGTTGTCGATAGCCCCACGCGTTCTATTTCATCTCTTTCTCCTTTCATATAAAGTTCAATTTACGATACAACTTTAATCTTGAATTTGTCTTCTATAGGTACTACATGAAATAACTATTTCGCTACCATTCCAAAACGTTCATTGAATGAGGCTGCAGATTAAATGTCGTAACGTTATTGTATATTAAAATTTCTTGGGTTGTATTGAAAGCGTTAAACCTATTCCGCTAGAATTTTGTAGGGCTATTATTATTTTGTAAGTTTATTTTTAAACGTTCGTAAACTAAAACTTTAAACTATATTTAAATATTAATTTATAATTAATTTATTTTAATTTTTTATTTAAATATTTTATTTTTTTTTAAACTTTTAACTATATTTAATAAATACTATTATAATAAAGATATTACTATTCTGTCAGTCTAGCAAGGAAGTTCTAAAGTTATAAAACTCCTGACTGGTGTAAAAAATTCAAATTAAAAGTAATTGTAGGGCACATTCTATTTTAACAGATTTAAATTAAAAAATTACTCTATATGTTTTATATCAGAATGGCTCCTGCCTTAAACAACTATTGTTAAACAGCTTATATTAAGATTTTTAAATAACTATAACTAAAAATCATAATTGTATCGTTCATTTCATTTATCAACAAATATTTCTCCTACCTATATAGTCAAAAATATTTATTTTCCATTTCAATTTATCATTTTAATTTTTTTTTTTATAACACTACAATTTGGTATATGTATATTTAAAATTGTTTTAATACCTTTATTTTGACCACTTTGAAGGTTATAGAAGAAAAAGTTTTTGGAAGAAATTTTGGAAAATATAAACTTAAAAAGAAACATAAACTTAAAAGTTGTATGTTTTTTTAATTACGATTTAAAGTTCTTCATTGTGATACTAAATTCGATAGGCTTCGAAGAAAATAAAAATTTATAACCCAAAATATTATACAGGATTTTTATTCGCTGTTTTGATTTCATAAATGTTATCTCCCTTAAATAAGCAAGCAAAATAAACTTAATTAATTTAAAGTGATAAAGTAATGAAAGTTTACATGTGTATGTGTGGTTGTGTGTGTGTGTGTGTGTGTGTGTGTGTTTATGTGTGTGAATGTATATATATATACATATATATATATATATATATATATATATATATATATATATATATATATATATATATATATATATATATTGTATTATATTATTAACTATTCTAATTTACTTTACAACCGTCTTTAAGACCGTCTTTGTAAATCTTCTATAATTCTACTACTTTTGTTCAATCTTTTATTGCTGTACAATAAAGAATATTATTATTATTATTAATAGAATATCAAACATGTCAAAAAGTGTAAAGTAATAATGACTGTATACGCGTTGGAGCTGTTGCGCTGGAGGTCGCGCGTTCTATCCCCGTTTGTGATAAAAGTATAAGCGCCATACGGATTTCTGTTGTGGTCTGGCTGTTTATCTTTGCATTGTGTGTGTTTCTGAACCGACATAGAAGTAAATCTAAACTAGGTACCTTTCAAGAAAAGACGTTTATTAACTTTTGTTGTTTTTAAAAATTTGTTTATTAAAAATAATATTCATTATTGTGAAGATAAATTTACAATTTGATAGAACATAGTTCGAATATAAAACATGCATTTTTGGATACGGTTTTTTTTGTTTTTTATAATAATTTTTTTTATCTTATGATTATCAATAACAAACATTCATTATAATATCATAAAAATACAGGTCTTACATATGCAATGGATTACTACGCTTACTACTACGCTTAAATAATAATAATCAATTTAGCTTAAAGTGAATTATATTATATATTTGGAAATTTACTTACATATTATTATAAGATACAAAAAATTCCTTACTAAATGCTTTTCTAAGCAGATTCTGATGTTTTGTGTTGTTCTTATAAGTGTGAATATAGCATGTTTATAACAAAACACACAGATAAAAATATATAATAAAAACAAAGAAACAAATGCAAACAATAAATGTTGAAGTTCTCAAAAAAAATAATTAAAGGGTTAATGCACTCACAATCAGTGGCACTCGTAGGAAGAAGACCCATATAACAGCGCCTTACTGAATATTACTTTAATTTTTACGTACGTATAACATTTGTATTTGAATTTCCATACATTCATCCATAATTATGCTTCGACGAAATATTATTGCGCATTTTCTATCGTGTCTAATATTATTATTTATAAATAATTTCTGATAACGACAAACGAAACGAAAGACATTATTAAGGTATTAAGGTATGTTTAAATTAACATTTCTCCATACAATAGTTTTTATATATCAATTAAAACACAAAAACCGTGCGTCTGCGCGCGCTCAATGAGCAAATCGCAGACCCTCCAGCACACCCTACTAGGCCGGTGGTGCCTGAACCCCAACCCGGTACCTCACGAGGTACAGGAGGGGTGTCTACGGCGGGTCAAAAAGCCCGACCTACCTACAGGAAGGACTCAAACACCAGAGGACCTCCATGCGACAAAGTTGGCAAAGAAGCCAAGCCTGCTGTGTCGTCCAAACGGGCTCGTCTCGACGAGACCGTGTCACCAAGGGGCGAACACAAAAGGCCGAAACTTCTGAACAGACCACAGCCAACTTCCTATGCGGACGCCGCGAAAACGGACCCTTTGGTCGCTGTAACATCAGCCACCACAGGTCATATTTGCGCGGCGTCAGTACAGCTAATCCAGGGGAAGCTTGAGGAGAAGCTCTTGGCGACTATGACAGCGGCCAAAGGTGAAGAGGGTCCCGTTTTTCTCGGCAAACCCGTCTATGACGGGGGAGTCCTGAAACTGTGGTGCTCCAACCTCAAAACCCTGGAGTGGCTCAAGACTGCTGTCAATGACATCATACTCCCGACTGGAGACCGACTGACGGTGAAGCAGATGTGGGAGGTAACTCGCCGCGTGCGGTGTGGTATCCTCCTACCTGGGGTCACCAAAGACACCAGGGCTATCGGTGGAATGCTCCGCTTCCAGAATCCCTGGGCGGAAGTTGACCGATGGCTCCTGCACTCTCTACATCCCCAAACCAGCGAGACATTTATCGTTGTCAGTGTACCGGAGGACTTGGTACCGGTTCTGACGGAACACGAGCGCCGGCTAGGTTACATGCTGGGCTCTGTGTACCTGAAGTTCCAGGGACCAACAGGTAAATTTACCGAATCCTCCCCCCCGAAGGCCGCAGACCCAGAGGCCACAAAGGGCACTGACGCGGTAAAAGAATTACAGGATATACCACCTACACCGATGGAGGCCGAGAGCTCCGAAGAACCAGCCGGAGATGGCGTACGGGTCTCGGAGCCCCCTACGGAAGAGGCACTCGACAGCTCCATGGAGCTCGAAGACGTATTGTCTCCGGGCTCGAAGAGTGAAACAGAGTGCACCCAGGGGATCAGCGACCTGGACATCGGGGACGCAGGAGAGGGTTTGCAATCCGAAGATGGCATCCCCCTCTCCTAACTGTAGCGTCCTACAGATCAACCTCCACCACAGTATTACCGCAACGGCTCAACTACGGAAGTGGTTGGAGGTCCATCCTACAGCCCTTGCCTTGATCCAGGATCCGTGGATCAGGCAGGGCCGCATATGCGGTCTCTCCAATACTGGAGGTAAGCTAATACATTGTACAGGGCCTGAAATACCTCGGACCTGTATTTATATTTCTAATAATCTACTTGTGCAACCTTTAACAGAATTCTGTTCTAGAGATCTATGTGCAATCTCACTACTGGACACGACTACACACCAGCCCAAGATAGTTGTCGCCTCCGCCTATATGCCGGATGGGGATATGCCGCCGCCTCCTGAGGAGCTAACGAGGTTGGTGAGCCACTGCGAGGGAACCAAAATGGAACTCCTAGTGGCTACAGACTGCAACGCACACCATCCGCTATGGGGCATGCAGTCAGAAAATGATAGAGGTAGGCATTTAGTTGAATACCTTTTTACTACTAATTTAAATATACTGAACGTTGGGACAGAACCTACTTTTGTCACCAAAAGGTCCAAAACTATTATTGACATCACACTAGCGACAGATGGAGTATGTAACACTATATCCAACTGGCATGTATCCAAAGAAGCATCTTGCTCGGACCACAGATGGATACTCTTCAACCTAGAGGTAAATACATCCAGCCCAACTCCTCGCAGGAAACCCCGCAAAACGAACCCCGCCTTATATAAGACGCTGATGGAGTCGTGTTTGACGAAGGAATCAGTTCCGGAGAAAATAATGGGAGTGGAAAATATTGAGAAACAGGTAACACGAGTCTATGACGTAATTAAAACCTGCTATCACACTGTATGTCCTCTTACCATTCCCCCCTCGGGCAAGCCAAAGGCGCAACCATGGTGGGGACCTGAACTAGAGAGGCTCAGGACTAAGGTTAGAAGACTTTTAAATCGTGCAATGAACACAGGCGCTGACTGCGACTGGGATCGTTACAAAGACTGGAAACAAAAATACAAGAAACGCATCAGATACAGAAGTTCTGGAAGCTGGCGTAAATACACTACTGGCATAGAATGCCAACATCAGGCTAACAGGGTAAGGAAAGTCCTCTCAAACCAGCCCAAACAAATACTGGGTACCTTACGCAGGCCAGACGACACTTTCACCGGCTCCCCGGAAGAAGCAGAGCGGCTCCTCCTGGAGACACACTTTCCTGACTGCAAAGGCCCTTGCCAGATAAGCCGGGATAAAATGCCCCCAAAGCAATCGGGCTAATTTTTTTTTCTGAAATACCTTATACTGTGGACAACATCTCAGCCCAGTTTCAACTCTGAAATATCACGCGTTTTTAAGTAAAAAAAAAAGTTTTTTTTTTTTTGAAATCCATTTTTCTCCGAATCTACTTGACAATATTTAAAAAAATGTTTATGGGTTTTAAGATATCACTAACTAGTATTCCTAGAAAAATTCGCTCGATAATCGGGTAAGTTGGTCATAGGTAAAAATGCAATTATATTTTAAAAAAAAAAATTTTTAAGCCAAAAACGTATGGTACACCTTAGTTTTTTTTTTCACGAATTACTCTAATATTGATCTACAACATATATTTTTTTAAGATTTTTAAAAATATTAGACGATAGTTAAAAAAAATTAAATATAAAAAAAAATTTTTTGCCTTAAATTCCTTGAGTAGGTACAGTCATGTAATTTTTTTATACATTATCTCTTCGTCTCAGTTTACAAAATATATTTTTTTCATACTTTAAAAAAATATTAGATGATTGCAAGGATCATTAAACTTGTTTTTTAATCAATTTTTTCAACTTGTTTGTACTTAATTTTTTTCTTCTAGAGTCATTATTTATTGCTCTGCTCTTGAATAATTATTTTATACATATATTTAACAATATTAAATCTTTTAAACAACAATAATAAATAAACAATCAATTAATTATCATCATCACTATCTTCATGGATTACAAAAGTAATACTTTCTGTGTTGAATGAACGACTCAATTTTTATGCAGGTCTAGGAATTTTTGAAAGGTATCGGCCATATGATAAATGATAAATAATTGCTAAAATAATAAAAATAAAAATAATAATAATAATAAAGTTCGTAATTACAATATTATATAACAATTTGTGGATAGAGAAGTATTATTTTTGCCTAAACATTAAAAACAATTGCAGAGTGATTGACATAAATCATATTAGACGCCACTGAAAACTTTTGAAGACTTAACAAGCTGACAAACCTGAAGTAAGTAAATGATTCACAAAGTGAGCTGATGAGTTTGCCTGGCAGGTAGCATTGCAAGCAGAGGCGGGAAAATTCAATCTGGCACAATTTTTCGAGTAACAAGAATTTTTGGAATTTCGTTGTTTGAAAGATTTAATATTGAAATGAAATGAAATGAAATGAAAATATTTATTTCGTCATAAGGTGATTTAACACACTTAACGAATGTAAAAAAAAATCATTTAAAACAAATACTTCAAATTATTACAAGTTAATGTCTCGGTAGACATAACATTACTATTATATTATATAAAAATATATTGTTAAATAAAAGGTAAAAGACCCAGTTATTGATATTGGCCTAGTTATTGACACTTGCAATTTTATTTTAATTAAAAAAAAATAATACATTAATAAATATATTTTTTGAATTATTTTGAAGATAATTGATTTTTTGAGAACATTTTATTTTTTTAATTAGAATAAAATTGCAAGTGTCAAACAACTAGGCCAGTTTCAATAACTGGGTCCTTTACCTTATGTATAAAATAATTATTCAAGAGCAGAGCAATAAATAATGACTCTAGAAAAAAAAAATTAAGTACAAACAAGTTGAAAAAATTGATTAAAAAACAAGTTTAATGATCCTTGCAATCATCTAATATTTTTTTAAATTATGAAAAAAATATATTTTGTAAACTGAGACGAAGAGATAATGTATAAAAAAATTACATGACTGTACCTACTCAAGGAATTTAAGGCAAATTTTTTTTTTTTTAATATTTAATTTTTTTTAACTATCGTCTAATATTTTTAAAAATCTTAAAAAAATATATGTTGTAGATCAATATTAGAGTAATTCGTGAAAAAAAAACTAAGGTGTACCATACGTTTTTGGCTTAAAAAATTTTTTTTTTTAAATATAATTGCATTTTTACCTATGACCAACTTACCCGATTATCGAGCGAATTTTTCTAGGAATACTAGTTAGTGATATCTTAAAACCCATAAACATTTTTTTAAATATTGTCAAGTAGATTCGGAGAAAAATCGATTTAAAAAAAAAAAAACTTTTTTTTTTTACTCAAAAACGCGTGATATTTCAGAGTTGAAACTGGGCTGAGATGTTGTCCACAGTATAAGGTATTTCAGAAAAAAAAATTAGCCCGATTGCTTTGGGGGCATTTTATCCCGGCTTATCTGGCGAGGGCCTTTGTGCAGAACATGGAGTGGACGGAGGAAAGTACAAATGCTAATGAAGAAAACTGGGCAATAGCCTATAGGGTTGTCACGACCGACAAAACCAGGTGGGCTATTAATACATTTCACCCTTTCAAGTCGGCAGGGCCAGATGGGGTTTTTCCTGCCCTATTACAATGGGGAGGTGAGACCCTACTTGCACTGCTAACCATCATCTTCAGGGCGTGTCTAGCGCATGGATACGTTCCCAGAGGTTGGAGAGAGGTGAAAGTTATCTTCATACCTAAACCAGGTAAATGCGATTACTCTAATCCTAGATCATACAGACCAATCAGCCTCACCTCCTTTGTACTAAAAACATTGGAGAGGCTGTGCGAGAAAGAACTGAGGGAAAACTACCTCCAAAAATTACCCTTGCACCCAAACCAACATGCGTACAGTCAAGGTAAATGCACCGATTCTGCACTCCAGGCCGTGGTAAGTGTCATTGAAAGTGCAATATCGGATAAAGGCTTCTGTCTGGGTACCTTCTTAGATATCGAGGGTGCTTTCGACAAAACAAAATTCATCAAAATAAAAGAGGCCCTACAACGTCATGGAGTATGTACAACTCTAAGAAATTGGATTGGAAACATGCTTCAGGGTAGAATATTACTGCTCGTTGAGGGTGAATCGCAGAAGGCAATTGTAGCAAAAGGTTGCCCGCAAGGTGGCGTGATCTCGCCGCTTCTGTGGAATATGGTGGTCAATGACCTCATTACTGCCCTCAATGACCATCGCTACTACACGGTAGGTTACGCAGACGATCTCGCGATCCTGATACGCGGAAAGTTTGTCAATACTATATGTGAAGTTACGAACGCAGCATTGAGAATCGTGGAGAAATGGTGCGGAGACAACGGCTTATCAGTGAATCCTGCAAAAACTGAACTGGTAATGTTTACGAACAATAGAATCTTTGGAAACTACAAGCTGCCCAAGCTGTTCAATACTGAGCTCCAGCTGGCTAACGAGGTAAAGTATTTAGGAGTGATACTCGACAGCAAGCTCAACTGGGGCGCGCATCTAGATGCGAAACTAAGTACAGCCACCATATCCTTCTGGCAGTGCCGTAGAATGATAGGTAAGACGTGGGGCCTCTCCCCAAAAATCGTTCTATGGCTCTACACAGCAGTGATACGGCCCATAATATGCTACGGAGCTGTTGTATGGTGGCCTCGCACCAAACTCATAACGGCACGTAACAAACTACAGAGCTTCCAACGATTAGCATGTTTAGCTATCACAGGAGCCATGAGGACGACACCAACTGCAGCGTTAGAAGTTATGCTGAATCTCCCAGCCCTCCACCTATTCATAAGGCAGGAGGCAGCTTCTACAGCGGTAAGGTTAAAGACACTTCATCTTTGGAAAGGAGGCATGTCCTCCCAAGCGGAGGTTCTAAATGAGGTGATGGAAAAAGAACCAATGCTGCTGGCGGTAAGCGACAAACTTCCAAAGCAATTTGTTTTCGACAAAAAATATAAAATACAGCTTCATGAAGATCCAAACGAAGCCCTGAACACAAAGGACGTAAGGATCTTTACTGATGGCTCTAAGACTGGATCAGGTACAGGATACGGTGTATTCTCCGAAGATCTCAACATACAAATAGCCGCCCCTCTGGGTGCTCACAACACCGTCTATCAGGCGGAATGTATGGGTATCATAGCAGCGGCCTCAGCTACTCTTGTTCGAAAGGTAAAGAACTACTCCATCCGAATCCTCTCGGACAGCAGATCAGTACTACAAGCTCTTCAAAGTCACTCTATCACCTCAAGACTTATCTACAACTGTCACCAATCCCTGATGGAGGTATGTAATAACAACAATAACGTAACTCTTCAGTGGATCAAAGGTCACAGTGGCTCCCGTGGTAACGATGCCGCTGATGAAATGGCCAGAAGAGGTTCGGAGATGGCTGCGATTGGGCCAGAACCAATTGTCCCCCTTCCTACAGCATGGCCTACATCAGTCATTCGACAACACACGAAAGAGCTACATAACAAATACTGGATGGAGGTGAGTGGATGCAGACAGGCGAAACAAGCTCTCCCACACATAGATCGGAGACTGTCTCGTAAGTTAATGAATCTCACTCGCCCACATTTACGCAAAATTACTCATATTATTACGGGCCACGGCCCATTCAACAAACATCTGTTTAATGTAGGTGTTACTGACAGCCCCCTGTGCAGAGCCTGCCTGGAGGCAGAGGAGACGGCCGCCCACATTATTCTGGAGTGCACGGGCGTGACCACCTACCGGGCCAGACATCTGGGGTCACCGAGGACTCTCTCCGAAGTCATTGGTGACACCAGAGGTTTGATAAATTTCTTACAGGAGTTAGGGTGGCAAGACTAGCTGCCCACTCCCACACGCAAAATAGGCGCACAGTGACGTCGAGTTGCGGAAACAAGCCCGTGCCTTACAAGATACAAGATACAAGAAGAAACACAAAAACCAAGAATCAAATTGTTAATGTTGACATTACCAAACATTATTCAGAATTGTATTCATTTTTTCGTTTTTCTTCACACTTCACTATCGTAAAAGTTATTAAATAAATTATAATTAGAAAGATATATAAAAAGTCAAATATGAAGTGGATCTTGTAATCGGTACAAGTCCTTATAAAAAAATCATTAACATACGCTACAAAAGTACTTTTATTCATCTTATTAGCTGAATTTGTAAGATTTTCATCGCTACGGAGAGCTCTTTCTTTCTCGTGGCATTATAAAAATCAGGCATTTATGGTTTAGAACAATTAGGGGTAGTTGTTAATATTTATTTCAATCTAGAGGTAAGACTGATAATTTAAGTTTTTATTTAAAGGAAATTGAATTAAAATCGGCTCTAACTTCATTTACTAATTATTAAATAATTCATTTTGAATTTTATTTCCGTTTAAATTTATAATTACCGTCTCAGATTTATTAGTCTCTCACGAGAACCAATCAAAGTAATAGTCAATAAATATTTAATTAAGGTTTTCGATTCGTATACTGTCTATGATAGTATTCGTTGTAAATAAAACAAAAATTTAACAACCTTAGTTGAATTTCTGTTTGTAGTTGTACATTTGTGTGTCTATACACTTTACGTTCTCATTTTTATCGTTCGTTTGTGTTGTAGCCTTCCTTAAAAAATATTTTTTTTTCTAACTAAGAAGTAATCTTTTTTTTTTAAATTGGATCTATATATCTTACAATTAGCAAAGCAAACATTAATAATATTGCTAGTAAAATGTGACAATAAATTCTATTCATTGAAGACATTTTGAAAATTTCTTTGGACAATCAATCTACAATGAATACTGACGTCAAAAATATATTTCTTTTCATTTTGGTCCATCTGTCTATCTCTGCCTGAGTGAGTGAATGAATTTAAATACTACTACTTTTTATCCCGAAATTCACAATTGTTCCCTTGGAAGAAGAGACGATATGTAAAATTTGTACGTAGTTATAATTCATTAACGCGCCAGTCCTACGAATGAACGAAATAGTTCGATCTTTTTTGTTACAAAGTATTTTATTTATATTTATTTAAGAGATTTTCCCGTAAATATTTCAAGGTAACGATTTAACAGGTCATAAATTCAATAACCTTCAGTATTAGGTTTAAATAACTTGAAACACGGAATGTACAGAAATCTTTGAACGTTAGCCTCATATTAAGGAGGCTTACTTACGAGTACTTTATCTTACAGGCTAATGACGTGGGTGACAATCGTAAACGAAGTCGTGGGAACAGATAATAGAAAATAAAGAAGGAAATCAAGCTGAAGGGAATAAAGCTGATTCTAAAGAAAATATAATATTAATGATATTATTTTCACGTCTACTATTATATTTGATCCTGAAAAGTCATTTAATCTAAAATATGCTCAATGAGAAATTATTTATGAAAACAACTGCCTACTTCCTAGTCCTTAGTAGTCCATATCAGATGAAGGTTTAAGCGTTATGAAACATTTAGCGTTGTATATTTCAGTCTCCTTGACATCGCAGAAATATAATGGAGATATGAGTATACGACGAATATAAGCGACCATCATTTAAATTTAAAACAGAAAACTATAATAAGAGTCACAATGATGTTACAATTACGTGATGTTTCTTTGATTCAGCCAATATCAAAGACTTTTAAAAGAATGCTTCACCCGCGATTATATTTATATACTTGTCCAGATAAAGAACATATAAAACGGTTCAGTCATTTCAGAAATTAACAAATATCGAAATAATTTTAAAGAGTTTATTTTTCATAATGGAATAATTAAAGCCCAATAGTTAGTACTAAAATCGATTCTTGACAGTTGCGGGTTCGAGTCGAGTCTTCCCTTAAATTTTTTTAATGGTTCGTAAAAAATTCTGAGACGCCAACTCGAGTAGAACAGCGAAGCGGATTAAACCAACAATATTTCGTAAGAATAGAGATTTTTGACCGAGTAGTTAGACACTTATCTACTGGTTATAGAACAGTAATCGGTGACATAAATAAAACAATTTTTTTTAAATATAGCATTACTATAATTAATGTAAATAACAATTGAACTGGCCAGCTCTGGTGATGTTAATAAAAAAAAGTATTTCCTTGCAAAGAATGATTGCTTATTTGATAGTTTTGGATCTCAAAATATCAAAAACATTATAAGATTATTCGCAACAGTATTTTATGGGTTGCAAGTATGTATATATAAAATTTTATATTTTTATTTGTTTATATTTGTTGCATAAAACTTCGCATAGCCTCTCATCACTCGCGCTGGCGTTACAATTAAAATATTAAAATTATAAATAATAACTAATAAATTAGTCATAAGTATAGAAAAATAAATTATTAATAAGCAAACAGTCTTTGGCACAAAGTAAGAAGTACTGTAAATCGAATCTTAAATATTTTAATCTACATTATTATTACAAGTTTGTACAATTTTTTTGGTCAATTTTAAACCCCACACGATGTTATAAAAACCAAATGATTCTTAGGTGTATGGCATGTAGCATGAAAGAACTGGCTGGATACTCCATGTAGTCCTGTAAAAAAAAAAATTTTTTTTCTTGGTTCGATTATGAGTAAAAAGTTTTGTATTTCGAAGTAACAAAAAAAAAAAAAAATTTTGAACAACAATTTTTGTATAGAATGTTTTTTTTAATTAATTTTAAATACTCTTGGTCTTATTGTATTTAAATTCTTACAAGGGAAGGAATTGAATAAATATTAATTTATACGATATATTAATGATTGATGGAAGTTTAGGCACATTTATCAACGTGTAACAAGAATTTTATCTAAAAAGGATATTTCTATATAAGTATTATAAAAATATATAGCAAAGTTACCTATTCCAATCTGAACTTGGGAATTTTAAGCCGCTTTTGTTTCACCGATGTCTCTCGTGGAACATCTGACAAACCTGCCACAGGAAGATCTAAAGGTGCATCTGGTAAAAATTCCGGAATTCTCATTTCCGGGATTCCAATTTTCGGAAATCCGATACTTGGTATCGGATGATTAGGGGCGATGATAGGTGGCTCATCGAGATGCATGTGGTGAAAATGCTCATGTTCCTCAGCTGGCAGTATTTCATCTAGATGTTCAAGTTGGTCATGGTAGTCATGATGGTCGTGATGCGAATGATGGTGATGTATGGTCTTGAAGACGGTGTGGGTATGTTTTATTTTCTTCACCTTGTATGGTACATGTATTACGACCTTTTTTGTTCGCCTAAAACAAAGACATAAAAATGAACGAGTATGACTCATCTACTTGTATATAATATTGTATCTTTGTGCCATTTGCAGCCGCAACACTTGGACCTTGGAATAACAATGAAAAAAATTCTAAAAGAATTGACTCAACTTCTCATAGCATCCACATAGGAGGGCTGGTGCATTTTTTGACCAGAGAATCGGAATTGCGATTCAACAGGAAAATGCTGCGAGCATTTTCCCGTTAGTAAATATGTATAGTAAATATGTTTAATATTGTAAAATTTTGAAATAAATGTTTTATTATCTTATTTAATATAATATTATGAGATTAAAAAATGCAGTTTTTATTTATTTATTTATTGACTTTCAGTACCCATCAAACGGCTGAATTATTTTTAGTTTACCTTTTATTTTCCTCGCTGTATTTTGTCAAGAAGGGTCAGTCAGTCAGTATCGTTAAGGTCACTTTTTATGCAATAAATAAATTATGCTACACTATTTCTGAAAATTTGAATTATCAATACGTAATATATTCATTAAAATTTCATTATTATTGTTTCAGTTACAGGTGCGTGATATGTACGGTTACATGTGTATTACGTGATTAGGAACATAGTTTACAATAACAACGGTAGACGGCTTCTAACAGTATACACCCATATTTGCGTTTGAAAAGTTAACGTTTCCGACATAAGTCAATGATTTCAAGATTTCTAATAAAATTTTAATGAAATTCGTAATTCGGAATTTTCTATGTCAAGTGTTCAAATATTTCTTAAACATTTTCCTAACAACGATTACAAAGTGCGGTTACAAGAAAAACAATCGATTATTGTGAAAATTTAAATCAATGTTGAATTTTACTGGAAAGCCTAACCTAATCTTATCAGTTCGCAAAAGAAAGTTAAACTATATATTTTTTTTGTTATAATTCAGTAAATTCAGTAATATACAAATTTTTTTCTCTGTAATCAGCTCTTCCATCTTGTTAATATAAAATGGAGTAAATAAAAAATGGAGCCTGGCGTCTTTGATACTATATGACTCATATAGTGTAATTTCACTTTTGACTAGCCCGTGGCGCAGTTGGCAGTGGCCCTGTTTTCTGCTCCAGTGTTGTGGGTTCGATTCCCACCTCGAGTCTGGGTGTAATATATATTTATTTATATATGTATTATTTATATGTATATTTATTTAAAAAATATGTATATCAGTCAACTGTTACCTAAAACACAGGCATTAAGTTGCCTACCTTAGGAACAGACGACCGTGTGTGTATGTTGAATATATTTATTTATTTTATTTATATGTTTAATAGAAACTGAATTAACTCGACAATAATACACACTTTACATAGTTATTTATGTAAGTGAACGTAACTGATACGTGGAATAATATGACAGAAAATGTAAGATGTCGTATGTAACGTTAACAAAGTTAAAATAAATAAAGTTATTGGACAAAGATTAATTTTTTCTGGTACCTACCGTAATAAAAATAATATAGTAAAAATATTTCTTATTATTATTATATTAGTAACAAAATTGGAATTAAACTGCATAAAATACTGCTTTGTTAATAATGTTTATAATCATGAAGTGTGCACATATTTTAGGAATATAATCCAGCCCTAAAATTTATTATTCGTTATATATTATGTAAAAGTGTATTGATTGTATTCTGTTTTGTGTACCATAGTGAATAAATAAATAAATAAACTAAAATATGAATCATATATAATTTAATATTTATGTCAAATATATTTCAATACATTTCAATAATATATTACATACATATGTATGTTCTTGTGTATTCGATTATAAATAAAAATAAAATAAATGGAATGGAAAACTGGAATTAAATAATTTAAATTTTCATAATGTTTTGTGGTCGAAAATAATTATGAATATTTAAAACAATTGTTACTTACCCTTCTATGCTTGTAACGAGTATCGCAAGAAATACAGCCAGGCAGAAAAGTAACTGTGAAAATACAGATCTATTTTAATATAACAAAAGTTTAAAAATATACGTATATAATACATATTCAATGTGCTTATCATAAGATGTTAGTTCGACAAATGTGTATAGATTTCAGGTGATACATTTTATATTTATAGTATTAGTTTATTTATAATTTAGATCGCTCAACTAAGCTTCAACCTTTCTCGTGCAGGAGAAGAAGTCTTTGAAAAGCAATAGTACATTTACAGGTTATTTCAGTTTAGTTAAATCTAAAACTTCGCATTAAAAATTTAGCAACGTTGTACTGAAAAAAAAACTCATCCCAAATAATAAAAAAAAAACTATGTTTGGACAAAAAACTATATGCGAAAATTTGTAGTGATTGTACAACTTTTGATACTGTTAAAAACTTTCAGTTCTAATTTACTATGTTAACAAGCTTACAATATCAGTTTTACACTTCGCCTATTAAAAATTTGTATAAAAATTTTCAGACTTAATATTATAATAAAAATAGTCGGATTTCTAAGTTTAAATCTTAGAGTATTTGAAACGAGTCAATATAAAGATCGCTTAAAAAAGTCGCTTAAAAAATGTTGAAGTTTATTATTCCATTTTTGTTGGCTAACCCTATGACTAGGTCATTAGAGTTAGCAAAATATCGTCTCAAATAATGAGGATATAGGTCTTATAAGGTTGCCTCTTGTCATAAATTGTTCATCACCACAGATAACACCTACATTAAGATAAACGCTATGAATAACATTCTAAAATTAAGTCAAGCCCTTAAAAATATACATATAATCAACGATAACAAAACAAACGCGAGAAGTACGCATGCAAAATGAAAATTGAAAGTCTTTAATTAAATAATTAGCTTGGAGCATCAATAGTGTAAAAACCGAACATACCACCGAACGGCAATCCATAGTGGTAGCTATTGTTTATAGACAATGTAAATGAAAGCACTTGTAAAAAAAATAAAAAATGACAACGGGAAAAGCTCGCGACGACACCGCGGGAATCGATACGTATACGCGATGCAATGTTGCTGCACGTGAAGACGATTTAACAATGAAGAAAGCCGATGCAATTGTCAATACTTATATATGCCACACGAATAAGCAAATCCAAACCCGCCCATCCCTCATTAGAAACCTACTACCACACATATAAGTTGCTAGTGAATCTTTCTAGAATTTTTCGATCGATTCTCTTTCTCAATTTTTTTTTCTGATCGATTTACATTTCTGTCAATGACTAATGTAACAATTGTTTTGTCATTAAAATCATACTAGATCTGGAACATCAATTTTCATGGTGCTTTTCCTTGAACTCCAATTACACGCGATTATTTCCTAATATTAAGATAAGCGCCCCGGATTCTCAAATCATTTTAAAGTATGTATATATATATATATATATATATATATATATATATATATATATATCTTTGTTATACTCGTATTTTTGAAAATATTTTCATATAAGTAATTCGAATTAAAAAGTAATTTTGTTGAATCAGTACAAAGCGAATAAACTTGGAACAGAAGTTTTCAGCTGACTGTTTTTTAATGTTAAATCAATTAATTATGTTTTTCTTCATAATAAACTTATGGACCTCATTAAACTATATATATAATACATAATATTTATTTAGAAAATACAATAAATTACTTAATTGTTGATATACTTTTCGAATACACTATTATATAGTTCATTTCAATAGAATGAGTCAAGAAATTTTATTGCATAATTGTAATGTAAAATTTGTTTAAAAATAACGTGTACGGTATTTTACTGCAACAGCCTCTAAACATCTGCAGGTTGGAAATTAAAAACTGCCCTTTACATCCGCGATATTTAGGTTTAAATCTATATCCTCATTCTTTAAGCTTATTATATTTTATGAGAAGCCATATCCATATCCACAACTTATATAATTATCAAAAATTAAAAGTGTAAGTAAAAATTTTATACTAATATTTTAAAACTGAAAGTTTTCTTTGTATGTTTTCTTCTTTATCGAGAAACTCTGACGAGGTACCACTTGCACATATAAACATTTTTATTTTGCCACATATCTAATGCCGACGATATAGCTCCATTATCCATATACGATGAAAAAAAAATTGAAACCTGTCCAGAGGTAACAAGTAAAAAAAAATACAAAAAAAAATACGCTTCATAATATACATAAGTAGATGTTTCTGTAAAAATCAATATTAATATCGTAATAGGCTTTACCTGTAAAAGTTAAGATTTACCACCTCATTAAGAGTTAAATCAAACGAACAAATTACATGTATAAGTCCGAAATTATTTACTAATGTTATTTATTTTCAAGCATTCTTTCAATCCTCATTCAAGCATTTATCATAAGTTTTATTCAAGAGACAGAGACGAAGGTGATTTTTGATAGATACACAAAAACCATTTACTACAAAGGTTAACGATCGCCGCATAATTATTGACAAGTCCCCTACTTGGTTCGGTCAAGTATATGAAGTTTCTCATAAATTCTACTCTGTATTCAACCAAGGCCAAACTCCAGATAGTAAATGCTTTACTTTTACCAATAATTGACTACGGCTTTGCTTAAACCTCAATGAAGTTTATTTTAACAAACTCGATCGATTGATTGATTAACAAAACACATGCATTTGATTAATTTTCGGTTTTTCGTAAATATAATGATGGTTCCCATTACAGATCCCTACTTAAGTGGTTACCAATCGTTGAAAATAGGAACTTAAGAATTTTTTGCTTACTTTTTACTCTCTTATTACATCCTTCTACTCGTTCTTACCTTAAATGTAAGTTCACTTTCCTTTCCGACTCTCATGAAAGATCACTCCTCTCTGTAAACTAAGATCATTAGTAAATAATCGATCTCTATCTACTGCTATTCATCTGTCTGGGTTTTCGTCCGATTAATTTTCTGTGTCTTCTGTACGTCTCTGGAGCATGTTACCTGATTACCGTAAGATTTTTGATTTACCATAAGGCTCCTTTACATGACTCATTTAAGATACAAGTTAAGGAATTCTTTTTAACCAAAATTTAACCTAATACTGTGAATTCAATAAAAAAAAGTGAATGTGTGTTTTGATAATAATTTGTCGTCCGCTTGTTAAGTTTTATGTTTGTATGAACGTATTTATGTATGTATGTATGTATAATTGTATATATGTTTTTATGCGTGTATGTATGTGTATGTTTAAGGATGTACTGTATATGTATTAATTGATCGTGTATTTAATGTAATAATTGTTACCAATTTTATTATCTTTTTTTCTTTCAAACAAAATAAATTATCTCAATTTCCAATTTTGCACACCTACAAGCATTCGCTCTTGTATGTCATAAGATTGGCAGGTATAGAATGCTTTTAGCATTAAACACGCCTTTTCTACAATTCGATATCGTGCTGTGCAATAAAGTATCAATGAATGAATTAAATAATGAATGATTGAAGGTCTTCTTTCGACTCGAACGTATACTTCTATATCACACCTCTAGAGTCACCTGTCATAATTTCGAAAGAACAGACGAGATGGAACAGTCTTCTCTACCGTAACAAAAAATATGCGCTATGCGAACTCAACTCATGCTGGGTTGGTTTGATATAGTGTCTGAACTAATCGAAGCTGTTTATGTGAGCTTGAATGTATTACACTACGACTGCGTTATTTTACACTAAAATATAAAGACTTTTCGCAGACTTTCGACAAATCTATAAATATTTAGCTATTAAGACTTATCATCGAGTTTCACAGAAAGGAACATTTACTGACCACCTGAACTAAGATCTTAAATATCTTAAAAATCTGTTATCAACCGATTGTTGTAGATAAATCTTAAAAATTACAAGAAAAGCTAACTTAATATTAGTCTAGATAAACTTGGGTTTATCAATATGCTAATTTATACAATAACATTTAGATCTTTGCTACTTTTTGATACATTTAATCTTTATTTGAATCACATTATTCAAAATATAGTCTATTACAGTAAATTATCTGTAAATATACGTAATTGTGCATCAAAAATCATTCGTTTTCCTCGTAACACACAAGTAATACTTACGATTATTACACGCGCTATTCGTATTTCGATTGATATCTAGAACACAATGAAAGTGGTGAGGTAACTTCCTGTCTTGATCGGCCGTTGCGTTTGTGCAAAAAAAAAAAAAAGAAAAACAGCGTACGGGCCGCAACGTAAGAAAAGTCCACTCATTCACTTAGATGCTATCTCTATTTTATTGTTTCATGAGACGTATAATTTGTAGTATGGCACTTTTGTGAATTCTATAAACATAAAAATGTGTTGCTGGGCATATTTTTTTTTCCTTTGATGGAACAGAGTCGATAAATATTGGAATATATCGTTAAGATCGTAAAATATTTAAGACTCGTCTTCTACAAAAAAAATATTTTATTGTATAAAGCAGGAAAAACTCAAATTGAAATAAAACATATATTGTTTAATATTAATTTATTATCAGAAATACACTACGACACTTAATCTATCAGTCTTATGTAAATATAAATAGAGAAGTGAAATAAATTATAACATAAACACACGAATCATTGGTGAGATATGTAACGTCTACTGTTTAGTTGTCGTCTTGGGAGAATCGGCAACTGTCATCTGTTGAGGAACTTGATAAGTTTGAGAGTAAGTTTGAGCGATGTAGGGACCTACCCCGGCTTGCTCCTGCAACTTCTCAGCTTCTTCAGGTGCTACTGGACACATGCAGGGCACGAGTTGAACGTGTTGAAGTGAAACTGGAGTGAGACTTGCTCCAGCGGGCACACTTATCGGTATCGGTGCCATGTTTTGTTGCATTTGCATCTCAGGTTGAGTGTAGTGCTGTGGTTGCACTTGATAAATCTTTCTAGACTCGTAGGGGTACATGTATTGATATCTGTACGGTGACATCGGCTGCACCCACGACTTTTGTGATGATTGGCTGCTGTAACAATATGTTTTATTTTAGCATGCAAATCATCAATAATCTCCGGAATGATCTAGAAATAAAGCACCATTATTCAAGTATTTGAAAATAAGTCGCAGAGGCAATATCGCTAGCAGTTAAATATTTTTCGCAAATGCACTAATGTACTTTATAAAATCATAATTAGTTAGCCTTATAAATAATTTTTATGCACGTCTTAATTTATTATTAATAATTTATCGTTGATATACTACTCAAAACAAAATCGGGACCAGATTGTATATAAATATTAGCATATTATTTACAGGATATAAAAGTTATACCTTTTCTTTACATTTACATAATACACATGTTTCTCCATATAAACGTATAAAGTAATCATAATCATATCGTTTGATTATAGCAATAGGGAGTATTTTGTTTTGAGTATATCGTATATTATCGTTATATTGTAAGACCTACCCGGAATCTGAACCCCATTTTAAGAAGAACGCTTCCGTAGATGCTATTAGCGCCAAACTGAGAACGATGCTCATCTGTAAAGACAGATTTTTACACATGTAGGTATATTTCTGTATATCAATCATAAACTTAAACAACAATTAATCAGAAACTATTAAAAACATTCATATATTAAACTCAAAAAAGGTATTTCGTAATGGTTAATTTTTCGCAATAGCATTTTATTCAATAAAAATAAACAATAATATGATATAATACTTTATTTATTACCTATGTGTACTATACATACATATAGCTCATAATATTAATAAAAATAAACACGTACATATACTGATTATGTTATACTAGTTGAAGAACAGACAAAAATATAGTAAAAATTAAATAAGATTAGTAAAAGTTTACTTTAAAATCAAGCGCTTTCAGTGTCTTTAAAACCCAAATGCTTATGAACGATCATTCATTCATTTGAATTAAGGATACTCAAGGAATTTATATCATAACGGGAACGCTCACTTAATAAAATTGTATATTCAAATATGCACCTTGAAATAACTAATATAAGGTTGACATTTTTTTCCAACATATAAAGTGATTAAATAATTTCGAGCGTTTCGTAAACTACTGGTATTTTGTCACTTTCTTATGAGTTGTCTTGAATCCATGATAGAAAGAGATGCAATTCCTCTCTTAGGAATGTTTTTTGAGTGCACGTGCGCATTCCAGTTTGTATATAAATTCCTTGAGGATACTCAAAAGTGCTAAAATAGCACAGATAATTTCATCAATGTCACATAGAAGCTTATTAAAAGCTTTTATTTAATTTCGAATGTTTGTATGTTTAGGTCAAATCTTGCAAGCTGAATTTGACCAACTTCTCTGTGTACGATTGAGCTGAAATTTGTAATACATCTTTAGTTCTGATGACAATGCAATTATGAATAATCAATATTGTTATTAATCTAAAATGGCCGCCGCAACAAAATGGCGGATTACAAATTTTTAATGGGTATCAAATGAAAGGGTATGATGACTATGATGAGATTTATGTTAAATTAAGTGACGTCATAGTAAATCCAATATGACAAACGGCGCATAGTGGAAATTTAAGTCAAATTTTGCAAGCTGAATTTAAACTTTGTTTTTTATATCCTACGGAGTTGAAACATTGCATGTCGGTTCAATTTTGATGACAATGCATTCTTATGATAAGCATGACTTGATTCTACACCCAGAATCAGCTCTAGAAGACAGATATCCTCAATGGTCAATGGCATAAACACGCAATTTTTTTTTCGTATCCGCGTTCAGTTTTGTTATCCAATTTTAAAGTCTACCATAACCTCGATGTCGCGCCTAGCGTAGCTTCATATAACAGATCTCTTCAACATTTAATGGTACAGTCGTGAAATTTTGTAGATGCGTTCATTTAAGACGACTCATATAAAAATTCACTATAACGTTGATGCTGCGCCCAAGTATGGCTCCAATACCACACATGCTCTCAACAGTCAGCAGAACTG
Organism: Euphydryas editha; assembly: GCA_036937285.1. NCBI lineage: Eukaryota > Metazoa > Arthropoda > Insecta > Lepidoptera > Nymphalidae > Euphydryas > Euphydryas editha. The sequence goes on along the minus strand of JAUPFZ010000005.1, from coordinate 17,705,304 downwards.
AAAAGCAAATGGTGTCATTGGACATATCACACAGAAATTATATGGCCCTGGTTCCGGATAGTACAAATACACGAAACTGACATACCATCTGTCCGTATAGACTTCGGCATATGTTCATGTAATTCAATCGAAATCGGTCGAAATCCAGGCAAAATATAATCATGGCACTGCTGAGCGAAGAATATTGCCTATCATATTATGCTGGACTAGCACTGTTTATAAAATGCAATGGAGTACTGTTTACCATGGCGTTGCTTATTTAGGATCAAAGCTCTTTGCTGCTGGCCAAGAATATGTGGTATTAAGTAGAGTCAAGTCACTGAAAGGTTTGCTTAGCGAATAACTGGATTGTAATAAATTAACAGGCAAGCGACCGTACAACAATCACGCAGTAATTGAAATGAACACACTTAGAAGTATGTCCAGGAAACTTTTTATTTCAATGCACTTAAGAGAATAAAATAAACTTTTTAGTAGTCAAAGTTATCATTTTGCTGCTTTGTACTTTTTTCTATAATATAAAAGTTTGTCGTGAGAATAAATCTGGAAATCACAGACCTAGATTTGAATAAATCTAATCTGGAAAATCGTCATATATATATCAACTTTTTGACTAGAAATTGCGACCTAATTATTTAATTTACTGACTACAATTGTAATAACTTCGACTGATGACAAGAGGACTGGTTTATATTTAACCGAAATAATCGGAATTACGATTCACCAAGGCAACGCTGCCAGTATTCTTGCCACCATTCCACGCGGATATGCTTTATACCATATACATATGTAATAAATATTAATACCGTAAATATGTATAGAATTTTTTTATGCTATAGCATTAACAAGTAATAAGAAAAATTTACGTCAATTCCTACTTAAGCTAACAAAGAAAATTTTTCTAATATAAAACTAAAATTAATTTAATTTAATTAATAAATTAATATTTGAAAAGATTGTAAGAGTATTAGCATCAAGTGTAATCCATATATATAGATATATATAGTTCAGACTATATATAAGAGAAACAGTAGAAATTGAAAAATATGTACGTTACTGTACTAATTTATATTTGAAAAAAGCTAACAATATGATTAAAAACAACCATATGTTTTTTATTTAACATTGCAGTAAATATACATATAAGAGAGATCAGTTTCTTTGAATAATCAAATAACATGAATACCGATACTTCAAGGTATACAAGCCAAATAGTAAAGGTATAGAAAATGTAAGAGTAATTCGAAAAGGTAACGAAGCCTAAAATACTCTCAAGGTAAAGTTTATGAAAAAGGCAAAGAAAACAGGCGTTTCAAACAATGTTATATTCGTAAAAAAACTAGGTACCATGTCACAATCTACAATTATTAGACAAAGTACCTGTGATTAACCACAAACTAGAAATCTACTTAAAACTTAAACTTGCAAAATTAGATTTCATTTGCTGCACCTAAAAACTAATTTTGAAATATAGTCCACGTTTCACATGCTTACCAAATATTTTTATGACTATTAAATATATACATTTGAGTTAATCTTTGTAGTTATAATGCTTGTAAGTATAAAAAAATTTCTTCTTTTAGAAGTTCTGACGTAATACCGTCCTCGCCCGGTGCCTTATTGTTTTTAAGCTGTCTCAGAGCCGTACTAATCTCGTGCAAAGCTGATGTCCGGGATATTTTCGGAATAATGTCGTGCTAGTTCGGCTCGTGGATCATCAGCTGAACTACAAACAGGTTAATTGACCGAGGTATACAGCTGTCCGTAAAACTTCTCGACCTCACTCAATATCTTATCCATGGACGACGCTTCACCTTCATGCTCTTTTTTGAACCTCGACAACCGGCTTTGACCAACACATGAATCCCTTGAGATCCTTACTTTGGAGCCCCGATTCCGCTCTATCGTGTCTTTAATACGTTTTGTATTGAAGACACGCATATCGTGTCTCATAGATTTCCATATCCGTCTGTTGATCCGCCTATATGCTTCAGCGTCACCAGAGGACTGCAGGCTTAACAAGTGTCGTTCTTCCATGAGACCCTGAGTTTGGTCCGAAAGTTTTCAGGGGCTAGTTTTACGGCCGTGTCCGTAAAATCGGCCGGCAACTATACGGCCAGTGTTGTTTATGATAACCTGCTGTTTATATCGTCCACAGAAATGTAATCATCAAGGCAGTCAAAACGATTTAATAATTCAAGCTGAAAGCTCTCGGGGTTTTGGATCTGTGCGTTAGATGGTCGCGGTGTAGACTTCATCACACGAGACCATTTCAGTTTAACACTGATATTCAATGTGCCTCTAACCAATAGGTGATCACTCCCGGTTTTCACCCTATGAATCACGGAGACTTCATTGAATATCTGTCGTCTGCTGGTCATTATGAAGTCTATTTAATTCCTAGTGGAACCGTCAGGGCTCATTCAGGTCCATTTCCTATGCGGTAGCTCTGGAATAAAGTGTTCATCATAAAGAGTTCTTCCAGAAAATCAGCCAGCCTCTGTCCTCTTTGGTTCCGCTGTCCATATCCAAATTGCCCCTCTCAGCTCATCGTCTAGTCTTTTGCCTATCTTCGCGTTAAAATCTCCCATGATAACATTGAAGTAGGTTTTGTTCATACATATGGCCCTACTGATGGCCTCATACATAGCCTCTACTTCTTCATCTGGGTATGCCGAGGTTGGTGCGTATCCGTTCAGCGAGTATCTCTTAGATACTCTGAGTATAAGTTACGCAACCCTGTTCGACAAACTTCCGATGGTCGCAATGTTGCCAATGAGGGAACTCCTTGGGACTGATCTTTCTGATCTGATCCTTCTGTAGAACAGGTTACCGGATTCCAGGGTTATCATGTCCTCCCTCTCACTCCCGACCTCAGACAAACCCAATATATCCGAATGTAACTTCCTTTTCCAGCTCAACAATCTATTCGTCAGACCTCAATGTGTGAATGTTGTGCGTCACCAGGGTCAGGTGTCTTCGTGGGTGGCAGCGAAATATCACCCGGAGATTCTTCGCACCCCTAAACCTACCGTTACCTGGACCACCGGGGACTGAGGGCCTGGGTTCATTTGTAATTGTTATACGGGGGAAATATACCAATACTCGCCGCGCTTGGCATGCGTGTTGGCCAGCACAGTGTGTTATTCGGGATATGATGACGCTGCTGCCCCTCACCATCCCGGTCGGTGCACAGTTGTTCCCAACAATTATGGCCTTAGTCACCTTTTACGACACCTCGGCAAGAGGTCGGGTCTATTCTACTCTGCCGGTCACCGCACGGCACAATTGAAATATATAATATTTTTTATTACACTTAAAAATTGTACAGTAATTAGTGTAACATGTTTATAAAGGAAGTATTTACATCGTATAATAGTTTTATGCGATAATAATTTCAATGCGTTAGAACAACTATCTACCTATCTATCTTATCTCTATTTTTTTAATAAATCAAAATTTTTGTCACAATTATTAATTGTTAAAATTGATAAATTGTTAAAATCTAGACAACGTTAAAATCAATAAGTGTACTTTTATAATTTCTTGAACTTTCCTATTTTAACTATATTGTACAAATTATCTTTTAAATTGTTAAGCCCGCCATTATGACATAAATGTAAAAATTATATTATAACAATAGAGACGCTGAGCATTATTACAATTTTTTTCATTAGAAAAAAATTTTTAGCAACTCTAGTATTTTTATTTATTTTTTAATATTTGCTATAACAATACAAATTCGCAAAGCAATGCACACAATAAATAATTGAGATTATTTTATTTCAATAAATTATTATTTGTTAATTTTATTATAGTATAGTCGCAATATTTATTTTATAAGCAGTTTGATATAAAGTAACTAACTGAATTATTTTATTGTTAAGTATTTCAAATCAAATTGTTATAGGTACATATATGATATGATTGTAACAAAATACTTTTTAGTATTTAATTTATACATAATTTTTATTTTGTCATATGTTTATGAGTCATTATAAATTAAAAGTACAACTAATTTAACTTTTAAAAAAAACAACCAGAAGCGTCCCATTGATTATTTATTAATAAATTTTTGAAAATAAGTATGGAACTATCATAAAATTTCACTTATTAATAGTAGAGTAACTGCAGCATATTTGGAATACTAGTTTGTTTTTTGAGAATATATTCAATGAGAAACGGGATGGCTCAATAAAAAACACACGAAATTATTGTCAAATTATTAAACTTTAATAATAAGAAAAATCAAACATAACAAAAACCAAAAACCTTATCAAAATGCCTATAAAACTAAAAAACTCCAAAAACGGGATTTGACTTAAGGTGCAGGTAATTTGGAATATAGTATTTATTCCAAATAGCTAATTAGCTAAATAGCTAATCAATCTTTTTAAATAAATTAAAAAATAGCCTTATTTTGTTTAAAAAACTATCGGATGATTCTATCGGAGAGTCTTTATTATTTAAATATCGAAAAAGTATTGACCTAGGAACATTGAACTGTTTAGCTGCCTTTAAGTGTCTCATTTCTCTTTTCTCTAATAGCGCCAAGAGCAGCGGCCACTTCTTCCTTTTCTCACTTCTTTCTCTTTTTATATTTGTGAAATGTTGTCATTTTCAAAAAAATAAAAAACCCAGAATGGCACTCACTCACTTTCGGTACCTATTCCAAATTAACAACATATCATCGTAACCTAAAATTCTATGTCACATTTTAATTCTAGAAATATTCACAGAATCATAGTAACATAGTAGACTAACAAGGTCACTTAACATTTTAAATAATTATAATAAAGATTTAAAGTATTACAGTAAATGATTATCACTGATTGAATTCTTGCCAAATAAGTTTTCAAATCAGGCGTCTCGTTCTTTTGGGGTTTGTAGCCGGAATGTCAAGATTGCATCCTGCCTTTAATACTCAATAGCTTCATGTCTCGTATGACGTTATGTTTACGACAAAAATACACAAATGGTATTTATATTGATTTAGATATGGAAGTATTCCAAGTTACCTGCAGTATCCCAAGTATGCTGCAGTTCCTCTATAGTATTTTATATAATATCTAGATATATAAAATACACACATGCATATAATAAAGATTAGTGTATATCCATCATTATATTGAGCACTCAATACTTGTTATAATAATATTATTAGGTATTATAATACAAATTTATTTATTAATATTCATTGTAGCCAGTATTTTACTATTTAATCGTTACTAGTGGTTGCCCAGTGGTCAAAATTCGACCTAATCTATAATTAACAGCATTGTCAACATCATAAAAATATGATTGCACATAACATGGTGAGCGTATGCAACAGTCATTGAAGCTGATCTGTGATTAAAAAAATCGATAAAAAATTCGTTGCAAGACCTGCATTTAAAACCGTGTTCGATAAAAAATCAAATTTTGTGTATATATGTACATTGTAGATATGTATGTGTGCCGTAGTGTGTGTAGTGTTCTTTTTTTTTAAGGAATTTTTGTATTTTTGAGCCTTATTATAAAAATATTATCATTCTGCACTTCTTCTCCATATAAACTTTAACTGTGCCAAATTTCATTCTTCTTCGTCCGTGTAATTTTCGTAAAAAGGGGTACAAAGTTTTTGCTTCACGTATTAATATAATATAGATAATGACAACAGTCATATACACTGTGAAACAAACAGGCGTTTATTCAAGCGTTAGATGGACACAGATAAACGGATGAACAGTAGAGTCTTATAAGGATTACCTATATAGACATAATAATCTTCATCATACACTATTCAAGAAAGTCAACTTATATGTAATCAAATAGCTAACATGTAATATATTGAACATACTTTATGTCAGAAATTACCGCGGGCGTTACTTAAAGTTAAATACGTACGATACATTCGAAATCATACAATGATTAATGACTCTTTGTTATTGAAATAATTGTAAATAATCGTTCAAATAAAGCTCTAATAACAAAGTGCAGACAGGGGTAAAAGAATCAAGTCAATCACTGTCTAGTTAAAAATATACTCATTATTTATTATAACGTATATTGATGAACTAGCGGCCCGCCCTGGCTTCGCGCAGGTATTAAACTAAAATTTCAAAAATTATAAATTTTTATTTTTTATCACCCACACCTGCGTCGATACTCGAAAATATTTTATAAACAGACGGATTGAGTTGTCAAACATGTGTCAAAATAAAATGTATTTTAAATCAAAAGCACTGAGGAGTATTTCTATCAAAATAACTTTCTACCCCCTTTTAACCCCGTCAGGGGATGAATTTCGATAAAATACGAAACACGTCTTCAATAAATTCTGTTAAAGAATATTTATGTAAAATTTGAAATAGATTGGACCAAGGAATCACGTTGTCCCATACAAACTTTGCCTCCCTGTTTTATCCCCTTAGAGGTAGAATTTCGTAAAATCCGTTATTAGCTGAGCTCTTTAAACTCGGCAAAACGAATATTCCTACCAAATTTCAAGTCTCTACTAGGTCTTATAGTTCCAGAGATATCGTGATGAGTGACTATATCTATAGAAAGTCTCCTATATATAAATATTACACAAAGTACTACACGTGATATCCTTCTAGAACGTGAATGATTTTAATTCGCAGTTATTTATTTACAATAAAGTTATAAGTTTTATTTAATAACTAGCGACGTATCCCAGCATGGCTCATGTACTGTTTTATCGGCTTGATTTTTTCATCGATATAATTCAACCCACTTTCACAAAAAAAAAACTTTTGTTAAAAAAATCCATTGTTTAAAGTCAAATGAAAATCGGTTAATAGGTTTTTGATTTTATTGCGTATAGACAGATAGACACTGTGACTTTGTTTTATAACGTATAGTAATCTAATATATGTAATCCAATTAATATTTTTCATTTATGAAGCGAGTCAATACTTATTATTTAATACCAAACTTCATAAGGCATTTAAGTAGGTATGAGCGAGGGAAATACTTCTATGAAAGTTAGACAATCTTCACGGTTTTTTGGATTAATTTTAGTACTACAACTCTCACCATTATTTTAAAGCCAAAAAAGTATATCTAAATAAACAGAAATACATAATATGCAATAAGTTTTTACTTTAATTAGCCTAGTCGATCTTGCGATTAGTACGTTGAAACAGTGAAAAAAAATTTCAGGTTTGCTGACTTAGAGATAGATTTATTTATATTGAATATACCTGTAAGCGTCCTACTGCTGGGCAAAGGCCTCTACTTCATATAGAAGGGTTGAAGCATCATCCGCCACGCTGGTCCACTGTGGGTTGGCAGATAATTTTCCCTATTATGAGTAACGATCGCTATCAGGTGTTCATGAAAAAAACCGGGACCGACGGCTTTACGTCCTCTCCGAGGAATGGTGGGGGGACCCACAAGGATACCCAGATCGGAAATAAATATTTTTACACATACAAATATCTGTCCCGAGCGGGAATCGATCTCACGACCTCCGGCGTTGAGGCGACTACTCACACCAATATACCAGAACGGTCTTATTGATAAGCATACGATTATTTATTTATATATTTTATTTTATATCGATATTTTTGACAATCTATACTCATGATATAGCTGTAATAGGTTAAATTAAGTAGATTGAAGATATTTAGAACATTTGTTTGAAGAGCACTCTCTAATAAATTACATATTGAGACTAAAATGTATTTTTTTTCGTTTTCTTCTGCCTATCTGTCTGTATCATGGCTTCGCATCAAACAAAGACTACGTAACAAATTTAAACGAAACTGGGTACTTTTCATCCTAAAATTCGGGACGGTTTTCTCAAGGGATGAAAGTCTAAATCTACTCAATTATAATTCATTAACGCGTAGTTAGATTTCTTTTTTTTTAGAGCCAATAAATAGCCTGAAACTTGGAATTAACAGAAATCTTTGAACGTACGGCTCATCTTTAGTCAGTATTTTTACTTTATCTTATAGTCTAATGAAATGGATGACAATTACGAACGAAGACGTGGATACAACAAGGTTAAATTTCATTCGATAGTATAATTTGAATCGTTTTTTCTTAATTATAAGTTTTAGCATCTTAATTTTTCAAACACCTCAAATTAATGCAAAGGAAAAGGTAAACATGTGTTCCAAAAATTTCTTTAACCCCACGTTTCATAGTCTCCACTGGTGACAAGAGGGCTGGAGTATTTTTTACCCAAAGAATCGGAATTGCGGTTCACCGGGGAAATGCTGTCAGTATACTTGGTACCATTCGAACTGGACATGATTTATGACAATCATTTGTAAAAAAATAGTTTTTAAGTTTTATATTGTAAATATTTATAATATTGTAAATTTTTTAAATACATAGAATTATATATTCCATAAATATGTGTAAAACATTACAAAAAAAAAAGATTCACAAACATTATGAGAAATAAAACAACATTATTTGGTTACTAATTGATATTAGATTTGGTATGGTATTTTTGTTATAGCTATTTCAAAAAATAAGTTAAATATTACCGAGCTCTTAAAACTGAAACCTATTGGTTTAAGACAATATTTGATTTCAAGTAACAAAAATACAGTAAGAAGTATAAGCTACACATACGCCATCAGAAATGTTAGTAAAGTAAGTGTAAATAATTATTATAAAATAATGACACAAAAAATTTAAATTGTTGTATTGTCAAAACCAATTTGATTATATTCGACGTGCCTGGGTAATTTTATGAAATTCAGTAGGTACGTAGCCACAATTATAATGAAATTAAAATAGTTGTAATATCGTATTAGGTTTGCACAAAAATGTGAGTAAAAGTCTCATTAGATTAGACTATTTTATTTAAGATTTTTTTTTACCTACATCGATAAGAATCGAAAATATTACAAAAACTTATTTTTTATATTAACAAAATATGGGCAACATTATTTTTTAATTACTAGCATATTTAGTAACTCTTTAAATAATTGTTACACTAGTCTTGCTTAAAAAATCTTTTTATCGCTTTTCAACACTTTTCACTTAACCATTTTTTTCATTAGCGTGCTTAATTTGTCGCTCATTTTAACTCGTTGTTCTATTTATAAAAAGTAGCCTAAGTCCTATCAAATTTCATTACAAACAGCGCAGCAGATTTGCCACGAAACATACATTAAATACATACTAAATAACTAAAACTTGTAAAAAAAAATTGTTGTAAAAATGTTAATGTTCACCTCAACTTTGTGTATGCAATAAAGTGTTTAAATAAATAAATAAATAAATAAATAAATAAATAAAACTATAATAAATTTAAAAAAAAGCATTTCGACTATGACGAGTCATTAGCTGTAATGTAATTGATTATTATTTATTCTTACAATATTGGAAAATAAAACAAAGTTAAATTAGGACATGAAATAAATACGGATTAATTAATAATTTTAATAAAATTAGTTATACTTGCTTAATCCAAGATAGCAAAATCGATGTGAACATCTGCATAAAATTTTTACTTTAGAAAAAACAAACTTATTTGAAAAAAAAGATAAACTTTAAAAAAAATTAAAATTGAAGAAAAACTTGATTTAACAACTTAATTATCACGTAAATAACTGAGCAACTATATTTATTAATGGTGTTGTAATAATAGTACTGACTAATTAACTGCAGAAAACGAGCCCATCTTATATCTTTAAACGAGCAATTCTTGTATATATATATATAATCGGAATCTCGGAAACGGCTCCAACGATTTTCATGAAATTTAGTATGCAGGGGGTTTCGGGGGCGATAAATCGATCTAGCTAGGATTTATTTTCAGAAAATGTTGTTTTATCCCTTTTTTTACACAATTAAAAAATACCATTAGAATATGAAGGTAAATTTCGCTGTCATTGACAAGCTTCTATTAGCGCAGATAGGAATCGGGCGGATTCGAAACCAGAAAACCTGAGTTCGAATCAAGGATTCTACAGACCAATCTTTTTTTCATTTTTTTTTTTTTTGAATTAAGAGCTCTTTTTATTTTTTATTTTAATAACCAGTTCCTATTATTTTACTTTTATGTCGGTAAGATCGAAAATATTATTTATGTTTCATCAATATGTTATGTATCTAAATATAATTTAACCGAGCAAAGCTCGGTCATCCGGGTACTTTTAATTTATATGAAAATCAAACAGGAATCCGGAAATCTTAATTAAAAATGTTTGAATATTATCTTAAATATTGAAATTACAGTAAACGTCTTATGCAGAATTAGTTTCGTATTTCGAAACGTTTCCAATAGTTAAACAAAAAAAAAAGTTAAAAATAGGTATATAACTGGGGAAAAAATTATCTTTAATTAAATAATAACTATTACATTTTTCGAATCATAAATTTGTATGAATACATTCTACACCGTTAGTATCATTGGTATGATTTGCAAGACAATATAGAACTTTTCGGCACTCATACTTCAATATGACATTTTTGGTTCCTGTCAATATGAATAATTTTTTTTTATATTTTTTTAATTTGTCGAATTATTTCTAAAAAGCGGTGAAAATAATACCAATATCATATAATATATATTTAAACTGAATATTTTAAGATTCTGATTTCTAATAAATATATAGTTTAATATATGAAATCTTTTATATTAATATAATAATTATAATATATAACAATATTTAATCTCTTGCAATTTACATCATTGAATAAATTTCGAAAAAACCATGTATATAAAATGAGATTGTTTCTTACAAAGCCACCATCATATTTAAAACCATTTACGCTATGATCGCCGTTCATAGAGTCCTACTAATTACGTTTCTACTTTAACGTAGGTGAGTAAAGTTTTTATACACCTTTAGTTCGCGCTACCTGTGAAAGGGCCCCGCTTTCGAGGTAGTAAATACGCATACTGTCTTAACTACATAGTAGACTAGAAATCCTCAAAATTTCAGCTTTGCTAAAATGACGTAGGTCTGGGGGCACTGGGATCTTACTCTAGAGTATTATTATATTGCGATAAGTATAATTGTCAAACTTAAGTCAGTAAGTAGTTTGCAATTTGTTCTCCTTATCAATTGATGCTACGACCGGTACGATATGACCACGTTTATAGAAATCGTTCGTGTAACTCTCTTATCCCTGTCAGTGAATGGCCGTCTTTATTTATTGAATGTGTCGGCAGCTGTCACAATGAAAGCGTTAACAAAACCCATGATTTGATACAACAATGACTTGCGACTCTCAGCCTCTCATTCACCGCGACGGTACTATGTAAATTGAAATTTCGACCAACAATAGATTATCGTTAATGAAAAAGTAAGCACTGAAGATCGATATAAGTGTATACAACGCAATGATTTGTTTGTCGGATATTTCATAGACGTCAATAGATTATTTTTTGTTTCAATTTTTTTTAAACTACAGAGTTTTTAGAGTGATTTGATTTAAAGCATATCCTTATTACATAATATTTTTAAGAATTATTTTTATAATTATGAGTAAAATAAGTAGATGCATTATTATTTAAAGAACAAAAGAGGCATGTGAAATTAGATAAACAATATATAAAGTAGAAATCGCAAAGTAAAATAAAATAACATTGTATGTATTATTGTAATAACTAAAATTACTAAATACAAATAACTCACCACTGCCTTCCTACAGCAGTACATTGCACTTGATATATTTAGAAACTAACTTAAAGACCTGCCGCACCAACTAACAACTAAAGACAACGAAGGCTGTTTTCGAAAATTTTATAAAAATAAAATTTGTATCGGAATGAAGATGCGCGCACCCAATCCAAACGCGGAATGACCGATCCCCGGGGTCCAGTCGTTTTTTATACACGATTTCAGAAACATTCCGACCCTAAAAAGCCGGTCCCAGACCCGACCATGAAGTATAATAATAATCTTATTAACTTATCTACACTCCTATCTTTACTTAGAATGGACCGTTATATTCGCCCGAATTTAAAAAGGACTTTCTTAGACACTGGCCACTTAAGATAATTTCACACTTTTTTATGGGTCTGGCTAAGTGTTACACTGGGCGAAGGGTTCGACGGCACTCCAGTGGACTCGTAATAGCATGGGAAGGATGCGGCCGACGGCCGTATCGAATTGAGACGGCTCTATTACAACTCGCATTGCTCAAACCGACTCATGACTAGTCATGTTCCTCGACGCGTGAAATCCTAAATGGGTGCAGCGTCAACATTTACAATGAAACAACAAAAAACTTCTATCGGTCCCGTAGATGCTTAATTACCTCTGATTGATATTTTACTGACGGTCTTCATTACTTTTTTTCGTTCATTTCCGCTCTACGTCGCGATCGGAGGATTCGGATTGAGTTTCGACCAGCGGTGTGGGATTTATCGGTGGGTGGGTTAATTTTTATTATACCGTTTTAAAAGGTTTACAATGTTTAATTTTGATTCGGATTTTGTTAGATAATAAAAAAAACAAATGTAAATACAATTATGTACAATTGAATGAAGAGCTTAAAATTGTTAAAAGTCCGAACGATATTTTTTTTTGCTGCATTCTGATGAATATTTCAGACTTTGAAATAATTTAAAACGTCTGTTTTACAATCAAAGAATATGATAAGGATTTAAAAAAACTTAAGTGATTTAATAAGATTACAAGTTTTGAAGTGATTGCTTTTCATTTCGTGAAATCGATTACTTACCGTAATCAACATTGGATTTTTCTGAGGAACACCCCTTCTACATGGAAATCATTGGTGTGATATTCAGAAATTACCTATAGGTATATGTCACTTGAAACACAGAAATAACCGGATTAAAATAAGTATTATTACTACTTGTTAGCGCATTACAGTTATTGTTACCTGCTCTAACAGTAATGCGCTGTTCTAAGTAAAATTTTGTATCAAGTCAGCGACGCGAAGTTTGGTGACGTTATTAGTTAATACTTTTCTTTTTTTTTCTAAACCTCACACTTACTAGTGTGAGACTGTGGTTACAGTTGTGTTTTGGTAAGCTCTTTCATACAGTTCTCATGCAGTTCTCGCGTTCATTCAGCTTGCATGCTTCATACCAAATATTTCTTATATCCTTCCTCATTCACACTTGCATAAGGCATTCTGTTAAATGTACTTAAAACTAACTAAAATTACTTGACAATGAGGGGGAAAACAGGAATAACTTTTTGTTATACTTTGAAGTAATATATACTAACGTACGTACGTAACGTACCTACGTAGTAATAACATCTCACTGTTGATATATAACAATTTTTCATAATGTCTATTATTATTCCTACTTATTCCTTATTACATACAGGACCGGCCTAAGGCGAAAATGTCGAGTGTGCAAGACTTGTATTAAGGATGTTCATGCATGCCCCTAGTATAAAATTATGCCCTTTTTATGCCCCAATTGTATGTCCTTCCAAAAAGCTCGAGTGTGCGGCTGCATACTTCGCACACCCCTCAGGCCGGCCCTGATTACATATATTTACAAGAGGCAGTTTAAAACAAATTATAAAAGAGGGGATGGTAAGCTACATTCTACAAAACAATTTTTATATAAAACATGAGTTTTATATTTACAATTGTACCTTATTACTAGCTTATATCTATTCCTTAAAATTAATAACAGATTCAAATATGTTAAACTAACTATTAGTCCATTGAAAAGTTACATTTGGGGTTGCGTTTTTTAGAGGACGCAATTTTATTTTTTTGATGTGTAGGGGGGTTCAGTGTAAAGCTAAAACCAAGTTTGTGGGGTCGCCACTCTTGTCCCACGGCCGCCATCTTGAAAATAGGGGTTGAAATGGTTTTTACGATATATCTCTTAAACTATTTATCTGATAAAAAAAATTCTTAATATTTTTTGTTGAAAATTAAATTCTCTACAACTTTGGTCCAGTAACTTTTTGTCGTAGAACTATAAATAAAAAAGTTATAAGCGAAAATGTTCAGAAATTCAAGAAAAAAATTTGAATTTTTCGATATAACCTTTTTTTATCATTTTACGAAAAAATGATATCGGACTATTTTTATAGATCGTTTTTTTGAGGAGTAACTTTTATATAAAACATTTTTTCATTAAGTCAATAGCTAAGGTTTTACAGCGCTCCGAAGTGAGTATTATTTTTCAGTACTCTTAACTATACCTACATATATTATACGTGTGTACTAACAATGTGTAGAGTCTGGAGGCGCGTTTTTTTTTTACGTGGTATCCCCAACAGGCATAATGCACGGTGATTTTCTATATTAGAACTACTCCGTCCTCAGTCTTTTCGATGGACCAAGCTGCGGCTCAGCATCTGATCGGCTTTCTGAATTAAATATCAGTGGAAGAACTGGAGAAGGAAGGGGTGTTAATGTCGGCGGTTCATCATCACAGTCATCTTCATTTATTAATTCTGAGAGCCCCATTACGTTGCTGCAAGTCTCTCTAGAACAATGAAAGTACACTGCAGAACATTTCAGCCCTGCTTTTCGACATCCCCACATCGCTCCAGTTTCCTTTGCAGTTGTAAAATATCAATTTAGAAGCTCGGGGGGTGCTGGAGGTTTAGAGTTCTGCACTGGCATTAATAATTTTCCACATTTTTTCCAGCCCCAGTCTTCAGGATCAATATTATTACCAAGCCACGATGGACCTGATGGTAGACTCGGAAAGTATGAAAACGAGCTGTGTCTTGTGTTGGAGGAAGTGAAGATAAGTTAAATGTACTTTTTGTCACTGACTTGGCGAATTGTTTGTATCTTAGGCTGTCAAGAGAATTATCATCTTTATTACCACCGTATACAGAGATAGAAAAACGTTCACCAATTACAGTGAGCAAAGCAGGGTCAACTCTCTTGTTGAGAAACAAAGCCGTTCCACTTGCAAACTCTAAATGTTTTTCCGGGGTTTTCACAAATTTCATTTTACCGATATTGTAAGGAGCTGAAGTTGTGTCACATCCTGAAAAAGCATGAAGAAACAGCAAGTTATCCGTAATTACATCTCCGTACATAAAACCTGAAGCACAATATAATTGTTCTGCTGATCGTCCTTTTGATGGTTTAAAAAAAATACATTTGCTTGTTTTCTACCAAGTGCTGTGAGCAATATCAGTATATCAATATCTTCAGCTATAATAGTAACAGTATTGACTATTGAATAATGGAGATGCAGCAAGAGCAGAGCGAACGATAAGAGTGTCTGCATCTGATTCTGCTTGGTCAACAGTGAAACCTGCTTCCGTGAATACACTTTTAATAAGTATAATAAAGTTAGATTTGTTCTTCTCATTACCAAGAAATTTTTCTTGTGATAACGTCGGTATGGTGTTCTTATCAAATTTTACTTCTATCGACTGGTGTTTTTTCGTGCAGCGCAAACGCTAATAAATATTAATAATTAATTATTATTATTATTGTTGAATATTGCAAAATTAATAATTAAAAAAATTATAACAAAAAAAGAAAAAAAAACAATAACTGATGACACATTGTTAGTACACACGTATAATATACATATGTAGGTATAGTTAAGAGTACTGAAAAATAATACTCACTTCGGAGCGCTGTAAAACCTTAGCTATTGACTTAATGAAAAAATGTTTTATATAAAAGTTGTTCCTCAAAAAACGATCTACAAAAATGGTCCGATATCATTTTTTCGTAAAATTATAAAAAAAAGTTATATCGAAAAATTCAAATTTTTTTTTCAAATTTCTGAACATTTTCGCTTATAACTTTTTTATTTATAGTTCTACGACAAAAAGTTACTGGACCAAAGTTGTAGAGAATTTAATTTTCAATAAAAAATATTAAGATTTTTTTTTATCAGATAAATAGTTTAAGAGATATATCGTAAAAACCATTTCAACCCCTATTTTCAAGATGGCGGCCGTGGGACAAGGGTGGCGACCCCACAAACTTGGTTTTAGCTTTACACTGAACCCCCCTACACATCAAAAAAATAAAATTGCGTCCTCTAAAAAACGCAAGGTAAAGCTTAAAAAATGTAACATTTCAATGGACTATATACAATTATAAATATTTAACATAGGTATATTTGCTTGAACTTTGTTCCTATTATTTACAACCTTACACAATTTATACAGTAATTTAGGAACAGATCCCTGTCCCTTCTACATACAATTACGGAAAGTGAATTTAGATCGATTTTAGTATCCAAAGTGCACTCCAATTCTGCCTCTCGTGACCATGGGCCGGGTAGTCCAGAAGGATGTGGAGGACAGACTCCTAACACCCGGATCGCAAATGCACGATAGACTCTCCTTGCACTTGAAACGGTGCAAGTACTCGGAGAATCCACCGTGCCCCGTCAAAACCTGAGTGAGAAATCTGTCCACATTTATTTTGCAGCTATCGCGTCAGGGAAAAACACCCTGGTGACACCGGCCGTTTCGCCACTACGATACCGCTGGTTAATACTTTAAGTGACTTGAATTAACAAGACAACTTAAAGTACCTTAAGAAATAATGACTAATTCAACCCCTCCAAGACACAAGTTTGTGCGTTCACCGCTAACAAAACCCCATTCACTGTGGCCCCTCAATTCCAGGACACAACCCTTACCATCTCTAACAGTATTGGTATCCTTGGTGTCGACATATCCAGCGACGTCCAGTTCCGATGTCACCTGGAGGACAAGGTCAAGATGGCATCTAAAAAACTCGGTGTGCTTAACAGAGCGAAGCGGTACTTCACGCCGGGGCAAAGACTGCTTCTGTATAAATCGCAAGTCCGCCCCCATATGGAGTAATGCTCTCATCTCTGGGCGGGAGCACCGGCATACCAGCTTGGCCCTCTTGACTCGGTTCAAAGGAGAGCTGTGAGAATTGTCGACGATCCAATACTGACGAGCGATATCGAGCCCTTAAGTCTTAGAAGAGACGTTGCATCCCTATGCGTGCTCTATCGTTTGTATAATGGGTTGTGTTCCGAAGAATTGTTCGAAATGGTGCCAACGGCCACTTTTTATCATCGCACCGCTCGCCATCGACAGGGAATTCATGCTCACACATTGCAGCCCAAATGGTCCCGTACAGTTCGGTATCAGAGGAATTTCCTCCCACGGACCATTCGGCTGTGGAATGAACTCCCTGCCGAGGTTTTCCCACAGGACTACAGTATGGGGTCCTTCAAGAGGGGAGTAAATAGGTTTTTAAAGGGTCGGCAACGCGCATGTGATGCCCCTGGTGTTGCAGGCGTCCATAGGCTACGGTAACCGCTTACCATCAGGCGGGCCGTATGCTTGATTGCCACCGTCGTGGTATAAAAAAAAATGACTATTTAATTTTTGTTGCGTAGTTTTGTTGCATTCGTCGCATAACCTGTCGCTTTACAATGATAGCGCCTTACGTAGAACGGCGAATAACTGACGCTAGGTAATGTAAATTATGCGACGTTATTTAGCATAATATGACTAATACTACAGGTGACGAATAAAGATGACATCGTATGAGAGCTTATATGAATGACTATTTGATTTTCACGTACTCGTAGTACTACGGCTCAGTAAACATAATTCCGTTATGTATAGGTTACCTTATTTAGCTTGTCCATATCATCATTCATGGTATAGCGCCCTGTCGTAAAAGTACTCTGTTCGATGTCTTGTCGCACGAATCTCAACACAGCTAACGTTAACATCGATTATGTTTGCACCGTTAGAAAAAGTTTCAAATATACAAATAATTGTCATGTTCGGAGATCGAAACCGTGCCCTAACCATCCATCCATAAACCTAGTGCATCAGCCAGTTGCTCTGAACACTGCGCCAACGCGTCGTCACTTATACATTCGTTGGTATTAACAATAACTTTAAAACATACATTACGATTTCACGAAATATACATACAACAGCCCACCCTGCCTAACAATATACCAATATTAAAACATATTCAGAATAAACAACACATCACTAGTTTTAATGGCCTAAACAGAAGACACTTGAAACATTAAAATGCACCATTGTGACTGCTTTTATTCCATGAATTCACTTAAACTGTCCGTCTGTCTTTCTAGATAACAAATAATGGTCATTAACGGCACCGTCCTCTATGATATATAACTGCTATCAAAAATAACGAATGACCCCGTCTCCGACGAGATAAGCAGGAAAACCAGCCGTAAAGGCACCAAAAATCCCTTTTACAGTTACGATGACATTCTTAGCCCTCAAAATAAGACAAACAACATTATTACCGATAGAAGGCACAGCTTATACGTCTACTTTACATATGAAAACGATTAAAATTTTAACGATTCAGATAAATGCAACTCGATTTACATTATAACCCGCTCTCGTAGCTCAGCATGCTGATTCTGTATTTGAATTCAAACGAATTAGGTGCATCCGTGTAAGATATTTTGAGAGAAATGTTAAAATTGATTTTTATCTTGACATTCGATTTATTATGCACATATTTCATTCTAATCGATTATATACCTTATCTTTTTTATGTTTGGGAAAATGGTTTTATTTTATGATTCCAGTTAAATTGCTCGTGACCGATAAATAGTTTCAACTATTTAAACATTTCGATTAACGATTAGATTTATATAAGATAGCTACCTTGTTTTTATATAGATTATCATAGAAATATGATAGAAGTATTATGATGTCTAGTGTCTACTTAAAATTAATTAAATTGTACAATAATAATTTTATGCCCGTACCTTGCTAAGCCTTTTGCTGCACCCTCGGTTATTCGGATTACTGAAGCAAATGTTATGGTGCCCGCGCCTGCATTCGCATTAAACGACGCGTCGTTTAGATATAAGCCAAACACATGAAACTTAGCACTTTAGGAGTATAAATATTATTAAATAATAGGCTAAAAATAGTTTGTCACATTATTTTAAATTTATTGGATCAAATAATACTTATTTTATTTGCTTAGATATTATATTTAATGCATAATTATAGCATTAAAATATTTTATTAACTGGCTAGACCCCGAGGTTTTATCTGAAAATTGCCGTTCCAGTAAAATTTTGTAGAATAACGTAGCCTATGTGTAAAGCTAGCTCTTTACTTTATACCTATCCAAAGCAAATAATCCATAAATCCTTAAAAATTTTGGAATACCCTCATAATGTTGTTAATTAAAAACTATTATATTTAAGTAAGTAGTTGCTATTATATTAATTGAACTCAACAAAAATACGGATATTAGACTCAACACTGATAAAATATTTATTTTAACATGTAATTAAGCTGAAGAACTCATGACGAAATATCAAAGTGAGATGAGATGATCGACCAACTCGATGCAACTTCGTAGTAACGATTTATGAAGAAATATGTTTTTTGCTCAAAGGGTTGTGGGTTCGATTCCCGCCCCGAGTCTGGGTGTAATATATGTTTATTTATATATGTATATTTATTTAAAAAAAAAAGTATATCAGTCGGCTGTTACCTAAAACACAGGCATTAAGTTGCCTACCTTAGGAACAGACGACCTTGTGTGTGTTTTAAACATATTTATTTATTTAATATATACATACCTAGTTAGAATTCAATTTTTTACTTATTTGTTACCGCTTAAACTGATATTTAGTTCAAACATATCTTTATTTGAAACTATTTCACACAAGACATGACCTATTAATGCATTAGTATTTAGAGGTTAACAATATATTACTACATATGTATTTACTTAAACTAGTGGTCGCCCAGTGGTCGAAACTCGACCTAATCTATAATTAACAGCATTGTCAACATCATAAATATATGATTGCGCATAGCATGGTGAGCATCATATGTAGCAGTCATTGAACCTGAGCTGTGATAAAAAAATTCGATAAAAAATTCGTTGCAAGACCTGTATTTAAAAACCGTGTTGATAACAGACTTTGACAATGAACAAATTTGTGTATATGTGTACATTGTACATATGTGTGTGTGCCGTAGTGTGTGTAGTGTTTTTTTTTAAATTAATTTAATGAATTTTTTGAGCATTATTATAAAAAATATTAATATTGTTCTCTTATATTTACGCGAATTTTATTCATTTAATTAAAAGTCTAAAAACGGATTTTTCGCACCCACCACCTCAGTCCCCCGAGATCATGGACGCCGTAAAGGGTTCGAAACGTCGGGAAAATAATTTAAATTAAATTGTTAAACAGTAACTTTAAATAAACGCGATAAAATCCGTTTTTAGACTTTTAATTAAATAAATATTAATATTCTGCACTTCTCCATATAAACTTTAACTGTTCCAAATTTCATACTTCTCCGTCCGCGTAATTTATGTAAAAAGGGGTACAAAGTTTTTGCTTCTCCTATTAAAATATAGATAACGTTCGTTGTTATCGATTTGGAAAAGATTCCGGTTACTGTACCTACCATACCATGTATTTAACTACATGATTATATATTTGTTTCGTATTGGTAAGTTTCAATTTTGATTTTAATAGCCTCTAGGATTGCTAAACTAGTAGTACTAGTACTAGTAACAGTAGGGACCTACTATTAATTTATTGTAAGTTGTAGGTACCTGCGGCGTCACACGTAAATAGTTACAAGCTTTTATTTAACTTTCAATGTTTGTAAGTAGTACCTAATCTTGCGAGCTGAATTTGGCCCAATTCTCAGTGTCCGATTGACTTAAAATTTGGAATACACATTTAGTTCTCATTTGTCACCCACGGCAAAGCCTGTGGTCTCGAATGTGGTTCCCTAGTTAATCTTGACTGAGTTTGTAAAAGTGTAACTGATACAGATAACATATAATAATATTAGGTTGATCGGAAAATTATTGCCGTTTTATTATCATCCTGAGTGTTACATTTTTTATCCTGAATATTGGCCCAGAAAAGATGAAAATCGGTAGGTGAGAGATCTGGGCTGTAGGTTGGATGTGGTAAAACATTCCAACCTAATTCTAAGAGTTTTTGTCTTGTTTTAGTTGCGACATGTAGTCTTGCATTATCGTGCAGAAAACGGACTTTACGTTTTTGAGGGCGTACTTCTTGTAATTGGTCGGCAAGTTTTTGTAACTGACTGCAATAATAATCAGCGGTGATATGGATATTTTCTGGAAGCAACTCGAAGTATAAAATTCCGTGAAAATCCCACCAAACACATAACATGATTTTGCGGGTGTGACGGTTCAATTTCGGTTCTGGTTCGGGGCTCAAATCTGTGTCTACTCATTGACGACTCCACCGGTAATTAACATATACAACCCACTTTTCATCTCCGGTAATGATAGTGATTAGCCAGTCCTTTCTTCGAGTAAAAGAAAGCAGTGATGTGCACACTTCTACTCGGCAAGCACGGTCACGGTCGGTCAATTCGCAAGGGACCTATTGACCTAACTTACTCTTCTTACCAATGGAAGCTAGATGTGTCACAATGGTGGATTGAGCACAGTTGAATATCGCTGCTCATTCGCGCGTTGTTTGCCGGGGATTACTCTCCAATACACGTCGTAATTCCTCGTCATCAGTGTCCGTCGGTCGGCCCGGCCGGGACTCGTCTTCTAGGCTATAATTTCGAGATCGAAACCAATGAAACCACCATCTTGCTGATCTTTCGTTCACAGCATCTTGACCAAACGCGGCGCATAGACGACGACAAGATTCGGCCGCTGACAACCCCAATAAAAATCATATAATAGACACTGCCGCTTACCACACTTGTTCAAGTTTATTTTGTTGGACATGTTTACATATCTACGCCCTGAGAACTAATGCGTCACAATCGAGAGCTCGTTGTATTTTATATTTTCTAATAAAAAACTTTCTAGAAAATTCCTGATTGTTATATCTACAAATTAATATGCTACGCGAAATGAAACTAACCTCGAATAAACTACACATAACAGCAAAGTTTATTAACATGTGTACCTGAATCAGTCCATCCTGTAAATATGACGCGTAAAACAGAGACCATTCCAATACAAACATCAGTAATATCTCCAATCGATAGCATACAACCCACAGTAGAACAAGTATTAGAATTAGCAGAAAATTTAAACAAAATAAGCAGGGAAACAACTGATAAACTTTTTCAATGTCGCTCATGAACGGAAAGCAGAGAAATAAGCTTGGTTCTTCTTGCTGCCTTATGGGAAAAATAGAAAGAAAAAAGAAGTCGAAGACGTTCAACTGCATTTATAAAAACTGAGGCGCTCAGCGGCATATTGGTGTAAGGCATTAAGCGAACTGTTGACACAAATTCGATGTCTCGGACCACCAACTTACTTTCTGACATTTAGTTACCATGACATCAACTGGCATGCAAAAACTCTTTTAATTTCCGATGGGCGACCAATGCAAATTCCAGAAGATTTGAATATGAGAGCTACACAGTGGTTAATTGAACAGTATCTCATCCATGTATCGAAAACAATGCCCTTAGAGAAGTTGTACTAAACAATAATAAGATTTTAAATGGTCGGATAAAAGACTACTGGTGGAGAATTGAGTTTCAAAATCATGGAAGCTCCCACATTCACATGGTACTTTGGGTAGAAGTTCACGCATCTTTTGACACAAAAGAACGATTGTGTCAACTTGATCGTGTGTGTAGTTGTAATATACCGCCAAAGATTTCTGAATTACATGAGCTCTTACGAAAAAAAAAAAACATTTTGTCATTCATCCGATGAATTAATTCGGAAGGCAGGTAAGATTTGTGTACTGAAACGTGGACCAAAAGCTGGATAGATAAATAATTATAACCCAACTTTTCTAAAAGTCTGGAATGCTAATATCGATATTCAGCCGTGCGGAACAAATGAAGTAATAGCTTTTTACATAGCCAAATATGTATCGAAATCTGAGTCCACACAGATTCTAGTGTGAAACAAGCAACACGCGATAAACAACGACAAGAAACAGACATATCACGTAAATTGTTTAGATTATGTATGCGTATATTGAAGGAAAGACGAGTTTCTGCGTGTGAATGTGTTTTTAGACTTCGTCATTTAAATTTCAGGGACAGTTCAAATAAATGCACATTTTTCAACACAAGAAAGCCAGAGCAACGGTGCAGGGTCCTTAAATTTGATGTAAATAGAACGGCTATTGGTTATTGTAACAACATATTCGAACGTTACAAGAAACGGCCGCTTGAGCACTCCGATTACGATTTTAATAACATATGCCTTCTAGAATTTGCAATATTATTTTGAACCACGTTACGCTAAATGAAATCAAGGTCCCGAAGAAAGTGTTAATATTTATAATTAAAAAGGCAAACAAGGCAGTGACTAATTGTAATGCAGGGTTGTCCCAGTCGTCGTATGCATATTGCGTACCTACCATAATTTGTAGCTCCGAGTGATCCCGAGAACTATTACTATAGTTTACTTCTTCAATACGTTCCATACAGAAATGAAAGCGAGTTTATCGTTAACTATGATACAGCTGCAGAACCTTTTCTGGCAAGAGAATCTCATCTTCGTGTAACTAACACTAGCTTGGAGATGTATAGAGAGCGTGATAGACAGCTTGAAAATGCTTTTAATCAAATTCATGGATTTGTCATTGTCAATTGTCAATTCATGAAATCTTGAATCAAGAAGCAGAACAAGCAAACATCGCGGAAGGTAAAGATGCCAGAACACCACATGACTGATGACGAGATTATTAATGATAGTAGATCAATGAATGTTGGGCAGAAGAATGCATTTATATACATAATAAGAAATATTTCAGAACAGCTAAATAATAGGAGCACCGAGCGTCTTAGATTATTTGTAACCGCAAACGTTGAAACTGGAAAAACATTCGTCTTTAACTTGTTAAAAAACCAAGTAGGTAAATCGGTGTTATGGAACGAAAGTTGTTAAAGTTTGTGCACTAACAGGGATAGCAGAGCGCTTAGTGGTTGGATCTATCCTGAAATTGCCTGTACCTACAAAAATATAGTAGAATAGTGCAGATGCCTATCCTTACTGGTAATTAATTATGATTGATGCGTAAAAAAATGGCCACACAGAATTTTTGTTTATAGAAAATAATGTGATATTTCTATGGTTACATACGAGATGTTTTTGTATGGTGTATTTCCGACTAAAGCAACTTAAGAACAATGAATGTATATTTGGTGGAATAAAGTGTAAGTGTAAAATAATAATTTGTGTGAAGACTTGATGCAGTTATCTCCCATGCAAAGAAATCAATTGTTTGATCAACCCGCTAGATTAGTTCCAGCCAGGTCCGGATTTAGGAAAGGACAACCAGGGCAACTGCCTCAGCCTCTTGAAAAGAGGAACCCCCACAATAGAGACTTGGGAAAAAAAATTCAAATTGAGATTAGTAAATACTATAATGAGATTAGTAGTTACTATAGTAAACAACTTTTTCTTTCATAATTATCGTAGGAATATGCAAAAATTGGTGGAAAC
This sequence comes from Euphydryas editha, assembly GCA_036937285.1. Classification (NCBI taxonomy): domain Eukaryota; kingdom Metazoa; phylum Arthropoda; class Insecta; order Lepidoptera; family Nymphalidae; genus Euphydryas; species Euphydryas editha. Next base: position 17,680,962 of record JAUPFZ010000005.1, on the reverse strand, counting down.
AGCGATCCGGGGTTGCGACGACCTTTTTTCTTCGTGTACATTTATGAGACAGGAAAATTATCGATATTTTCATTCGATAATTACACTACTACTAATGGCATAAATGTCGTTAATTGAATTAACTGAAAATGTCAGACAACAGGGAAGCGCTACTTTTAAAGATCTCTTGAATGCCTTAAGAACTGGTGAACTGAACTGGTGAATGACTAGACTAAACAAAGAACAGATTGGCGAATTCTCATTTAAAAGTGTTCTACGAATTTATACTGCAAGTAAACAATTATAACCAAACTGTTCTTCAACATTTTCGTGCTCAACGTGTAACTATTAACGAAATAATAGCACCAGATTGTTGAAGATAGCTTAATCTATTCAAATCTTAAAAATCACAATGCAGATCTAAATAAAATTATATCATCAAAAGAGTCATGTTGCCTTACAATGTAGATGCGTCTAAAGGTCTAGTAAATGGTAGGTACCATTGGACACATCACAGAAAATGTATGGCTCTGCTTCCGAATAGTACAAATGTAAGAAACTCACATACCATCCGTCGGTAAAGACTTCGGCGAAGATGTAGCTTATGTAATGAACTACAGATGAGCTGAAGCCCATTCGGTGCTTCTTCCGAAAAAATTTAGTCATGACACTACTGAGCGAAGAATGTTCCCAATCATATTATGCTGGGCTAATACAGTTCATAAAATTCAAGGGAGTACTGTTGAGTCAACATGTTGACAATGCCGTTGTATATTTAGAATGAAAGTTCTTCACTGCTGGCCAAACATATGTGGCATTAAGTAGAGTCACTGGATGACTGGAAGGTTTGTTTATCAAAGAACTGATTGTATAAATTAACAGGCAAGCGACCATGCAACAATGACTCATTGATTGAAATAAACAGATTGAAAAATATGTCTAGGGATAGCTAAAAATAAATAAATATTTAAAAAATATTTTTAAATACAAGCTTTTATTTCAAAGAAAATAAACTTTCTAGTACCTATTCAAACCCATCATTTTGTTGCATTGTACAATTTTATATAATATAAAATTGTCGCGAATAAATCTGGAAGTCACAGACCTAGATCTGAATAAATCTAATATAAAAAATCTCGTGACATGGTTTTATATTAAAATTGTCTTTGGTCGTTTTGTAGAAAATGATGTGAAAAGTAATATTTACCATACGTATTGTTATCCACTACGAATTCAGTATTTTACAAAATACTATAGATAGCTGTTTAACCCTAGAAAGATAGTCTGCGTAAAATTGACGCATGCAGGTACGAAATATTGCTGTATCTTTTTCAATAACGCAAATACGTCGATGTGCGATTCGGACATCTCTGTCGTCGCTTGAAGCTTCCACAAGGCAGTTTTGTCACTAAGATAAGTGCCACCAATTTCGCAACAGGAGGACCCTGTGAGTCAAAATGACGCATGATTATCTTTTAAGTGACTTTTATGACTTTCTAATATTTTTACTTGATGACTATTTTTGTTGTGTTTTTATTTGTTATCGGTTGTTTTGTGATTTGAATTTTTTTATTTATTTTATATATAGATATACTGAGTTGAAAACGTTATAATAGGGAATCTAAGTTTAGAAGAAGATGATATCGTGGCAGCTCTTTTGGATTTTGATAAAGCATTCACCTGTGAGGAAACTGATAGTGAGATTGAAAACCAGTAGATTGAAGACGACGTGCAGAGTGACGTAGAGGAAGTTTTTGTAGAAGAAGAGAGAGAAGAAGTACCCACATCTAGCGAAAATGAACACTTGGCCGAAGAAAATGTTGGTTGACTTCAAAAGCAACAAGGCGTTGGCCGAGCCTTACAACAGAACATTGTTAGGTCTCAAAGAGGTACGAAGCGCATGTGTCGTTACCTGTATGATCCTGTTTTATTCTTCAATCCTTTTTTTACTGCCTTACTTCTAGAACAAACGAGAGATACCAGAAGAACTAAAAACAGTCGCTCGAGACCGGTGGGAACATCGATGTTTTGTTTTGATGGACACCTTACACTTGTCTCTTATAAACCAAAGCCGGCTAAAATAATGTATCTGTTATCATCTTGTAACGAAATTGCTTCTTTCAGTGAAGTTACCGGAAAATCTGAAATTATGATGTACTATAATCAAACTAAAGGTGAAGTAGATACACTGGACCAAATGTGCTCTTTGACGTCCTGTTATAGAAAAACGAATAGATGGCCTATGGCTTTACTCTACGGAATCGTAAACATTGCTTGTATAAATGCTTATATTATATACAATCTCAATGTTCTCAGCAAAGGTGATAAAGCATTAATTCGCAAACATTTTATGAAAAGTCTTAGTAAGTCTCTTATCGCCGATCATGAACAAGCACTTAGAAGCTCCAATTTTGAAGAGATATTTGCGGGATAAGATCTCCGCTATAATACCAAAAGATGTACCCACTACATCAAACGAGAATTCAGGAGAGCCCGCATAAAAAAACCGGATTTACTGTAACTATAGCCTTTCTAAAATAAGGCGAAAGGCAAGCGCATCGTGCAATAAATGTAAAAAATGTTATTTGTCGTGAACATAATATTGATACGTTCCAAAGTTGTATCGGACTGATTCCTAAATAATTAAATAATCGTATTAATAGATAATAGCTTAATTTCTTAGTAGAGAAGTTAAAATACCTGATTATAACTAATAAAAAAATATTTGTGATAAAATAAAAAAATGTTATAAAATCTTGTTAGTTTTTGGATAATTTAATTTTTCTGTACTTTTTTTATATAATAAATAAATATAATTACATAAATTATAGCAATTAATATTTTATTGATGTATATAAAAAACGAATATCTATGGGATTATTAGAGTAAATTAATAAAACACAACATAACCTACTGCTAGTTAAAAGTGAGTCATTTTTACGCATGATTATCTTTTATGTACATCTAAATATGATTATCTTTCTAGGGTTAATAAGAAAAGAAAAAAAAGTTTTATAAATTCATATCACTTATGTGTAGGCGAAAATGTTGCACTATAAAAGTTACAGATTTTAGACATTTTTTTTTGCTTCCCTTGTTAGTTAAACATGGGAGAAATCGTCTTTCAAATTAATTTTAAGACAGTAACATAAAATAAAAAAAAGGTTACAAAGGTACACATTAAAAATGTTTTAAAATTAATAAAAATATTACAGTACATATGTACCACTAAAAATATTACATTTTTATGAGGCAGTTATAAATTATTTTAAAGGCTTTTTAAAATGGGAAATGAAAACTTTAGCTAAATTTTACTTATCTCCTTGCTTTACTTGCGTGTACAATCTTTTAAAGTATATTTTCATGTTATTTGTTAAAAATGACAAAAAACAGTTGACAAAAATTAAAAAAAAAAAATTATGTCTACTTATATAATTATATCATTCTAAATTATACGATTCATTTCTCAACAAAACATTTGGAAAATCAATGACAAATCATCGAAACTTAAACCATAACTCTTAAGTACACATAGATATGAATAAAACTTTCAGTTGATAAACAAAATATAAGTATATTTCATAATACAATATACGGTTATTCTTCGTCATCAAAGTTGAATCTCCTCATACCGTCGAAGCGAAAACCGTAGGCTGCAGCGTTTTTCACGTCAACTAGCGCCGGGTTGCGGTGTTTGTAAAAACTTCCATGCCCGTGCGCAGGCCGTGAAGATCCATTTGGTATTCCATGCGCTTGTCGCGGGTAAAACGCCTCAAACTCACCGCTAGATGGCAGAACACTCTTTAACTCTTCATCTTCCGGATCATACGGTCGACATATAGATGCCGCCACTGCCAACAACAAAACAGCCGCACGTAGTAACAACTGCAATAAAAATATGTTATAAGAAACTTTCTATAAAAAAATAATATACAAGACAGATTACGTACCATGACGGGTGGAGATGCAAATGAAGTGAGCTTAGTTAATAGTGGATGTTGCGTAACGAAATGTGACAGGTCGATTCGGTACTCGGTCACCTTGGCGGGGAACGTGGCTAAGCCTAACCGCCGTCTGACCTGACGATCTTCCAATACGCAACACTTTGCCTTCGTTCACACGGCATTGTCCTGCACGTTTTTTTGCAGTATACGTCTTAACGTATAAATAGTGACCATACAATTTACATAGATCCATTCACACGTCGATTCTACTGCAAAAAAACGTGTGCCGCTTATACGTTTAAACGCATACTCAACGGACTTGTCAAGCAAATCGAATGAACTTTGACGTATTCGGTTCGCAGTGGCATATGGTATAGCTTTGTCTGCTTCACACGACACGATGTCATACGTTTTTTATCGAATAGCAACCGAAGAAGCGTTTAGTACCTGAGCGTCTTTTGGAGGTGTGGTATATATTTTATGTTGGATTTGGTTTGATATTCAAAATGGTTGAGGAATCTTCTATAGATAACGAACTATTAATTTCTTTAGTGGAACAAAATACCGTTTTATGGGAAAAAACTTTGGAACTTTATAAAAATCGCGTCGCAACTCAAGCGGCTTGGAAGGGAATCATGGTAATAATTTATTCTAATTTTGAAACAAAGGAAGAAAATTTTTTTTTTAAATTAATAGGATGTACCCAAAACCTTCTGTTTTGTCGGCGGCGAGACCGTTGGCGCCTTCGATACCAATATAAAAGCACAACCAAGCGTGGATGCATCAGTGACGTCTACTCACTGTGACAACTGTGTGGAAACTGCGGCTATTCGTTTTTACACGAATGAAAATTTACCATATGAACACCCGGTTGACTATACGTTAAAAAAACGATTACAAAAAAACGTGCAGTACAATGCCGTGTGAACGAAGCCTTTCCCTTTACGAGTTTACGTTATTTGTGGTACCATTTACCATTAACAGGCTGGCCACTTCGCTCTAGCAAGTTGCTTTATATACAGTTGACATAAATTGTCAGTATATAGATAGACGACTTGACAAGACCTATATAAAACATATAATATAAAAACAAATTTCCTTTAGTGATAAAACTAACGATATTTTTATTATTACTAACGATATTATTATTATTTATATCTTTTTTTTACTTTTCTATTACTACCTATTTTTTTTTCATTCGAGTACCTCTATTATCAAAACTTACTTTAAAATAGTATAACTTAATTGATTTATGTAGGTACCAATATTTGCTTCTGTTATATAAAAATAATTTTACTAAAAAAAAACAGTTGAGTATCACTGTCTTATTTTTAACATTGTTGTTTTATATCCATTTATTGCAGACCGGATAATATTGAACTAGTATAAAACTTTCATCTAATATATTTTCATCCAGGTTGCTCGCCTTAATCACGCGTCTTATATAACCTAGGGATGTTAAAAAATAATCGATTTTTATATAAATCGATTTTTATTTCATTTTAATCGATTTTTTATAATCGATTGTTAAAGTAATATTAATCGATTTTTAATAAATCGATTATATAAATTACGCGTTTAAATCGATTTTCATCATAGCGCCATCTATGCGACGGACGAAAAAAACTTGAAGTAAGTTTCAATTTTATAAACAGCGAAAGATTATATTTTAGTTTTTGAGACCACAACATAGTCGTTTAGTTTTTTAATTACATATCGTTTTAATTATTTTATTTTAAAACTAGTCTATTCACTCCACAATAAAATCGAACTTTTTTTTTGTTGTATGACATTTTTCACTTGTTGTTTACTAATTTAGGTTCGCTTTTTTTTTAAATTATCCTCAGATTTTTTCTAGCAGCTCTAGTTTAGGAGATACAGGTACACCCTTAAAATGTACTCTCCATTTGACTGTTGATATCGCTATCGTCAACGTCTTACTAGTTTCTGTTTCTTTTTTTGTAATGGCTTCGTCTATAAAGACCTGTGTAAACAATCCAAATAAATTTTGTCACATTTGTGACAAATATAAATTCAAAATATTCTGTTTAAATGTGTCAGACTTTGTGAAAAATGCCTGCATGTAGTACTTTCAACAGCCATTGGAAACAAACGACAAGTCTTGGATACCGAATAAAGTGTGTAAAACGTATATGGTGTCTTTACGATTATGGAAAAATAATAAGAGGGATTCCTTGAACCTTATTATTTCTATGATTTGGCGTGAACCGTCGAACTACCACAACGACTGTTATTTCTGCGTTGTAAACATAACAGGAATTAACCGCCAAAATCATTCCATGTGGGTTTATCCTACTGTGCCCTCAATACTAGATCTGTCCTGCGCTCTACTGATACATTAGAACCCCAAACAAGTACATCTCACGTATGTCCACACAAAATTGTTCAACGAATGAAGGAAAGTGATACAAGCTGCAAAGAGAGTGGTAGCAAATTTGAAGACGTCGAAAGACTAATACCATTAAACTAAGAGGAGCTAAATGATTTAATAAGAGATCTCCACAACACCACAAACAAAAATGCATGGAATGAGTTTATTTGGCTCGTAAAAAACTTTTTGAGAAATAAGAAGTCTTCCTTGATCTTCCTTTCACCTTGATTGATTTTGTAAAAATCTTTGAGATTTAAGCGAGGAGCAGGGAGAACGCTTTCATCAGGATATTTGCACCATGGAGGAGCGCTACCAAGGCTATTGGAGTGAAAGTATGATTACTATAGTACTGACTACTGTTGGATTATCCAGAATAGTAGTAAAACTCCAACTTATTCAAGAAAGTCACATAAAAGAAAGTTTTGTTCTAATTAGATAGTTAAATAAATTGTTATGTGACGAGAAACCATGTTTTTTTGATAAAAATAGCTACCCTTCATATCTCAAAAAGTAGAGCTGCTAGCATAAATCTGAGTATATATTTGAAATCAGTGTAGAAAATGCACCTAAATTCATAAAAAAACATTCCATACAACAAAAATGCTATTGTGCTGTGATTATAAAATAGTACTGAAAATTTATGACGATTTTTTTAATTGATTTATATTTTAGTTTTTCAGACCATAAGGTTTTGTAGGGATGCTCACCATTTCATTTTTATTATAGTAAAACGTTTAATCGTACTGAAAATTTGTCCTTCCTTATTCTCTACCTTGAAAGTTTTCAGGAACATTCGCTTTGTTTTTTATTTTAAAATTGGTTATTTTTTTATTAAACTTGGTTATTTCGTCTGTTACTGTTACTGTGGGGTAATGCTACAGATATTGATACTGTATTTATTTTACAAAAAGGGCTATTCGCGGCATTTACGATCTTGGAGCTCGAGTCTCCCTACGGGATGTTTTTCCAAAGGTAGACATATTAACGGTTGCGTCGCAGTATATTTATAACAATATTATATATATTCACCAGAATATTCGTTGTTTTGAAATAAATAGTATTAATCGCGCTGTAAACACTAGAAGGAATAACAAAATTGTAACTCCAAGCTTCCGACTGCGCAAAGTAAACGTCTCCTTTCTGGGTTATGGTATTCGCATGTATAATAAAATCCCACAAACAATTCTGGAATTGTCTCATAATAAATTTAAAGAATTTATTAAGAAAAAGTTAATAGATAAAGCTTATTATTCGGTCCAGGATTATTTAGCTGATAAAGACGTGTGGACTTAGTGGCGCTGTATTTCATGCAAGCTGTTACTAATTGTGTACTAAAACACAGTTTATATATTATTTTCAAAAGAGTAACTGCGGAGTTTCTTGCCGATTCTTCTCTGCAGAATCTACATTCCGAATCGGTGGTAGCTTTACTTTTACAAAAAATAATAATAATCACTACAATATTAATTTTGTAAAATGACGATTCGAAAGTGCTCGTAGGGCCTATTTGAATAAAGTTATTTTTGATTTTGATTTATTTATTTGATTTTTAACCTGATGAGTTGTTAATATGAATCTCTTAGGCTTATTATTGGAATATGAAAAGCATGTAGATTTTTAAATAATAGAAAAAAATTAATAAGAAGATTAAGAAGAGAAGAAGAAAAGATTAATAAAATAATCGATTTTCCGTAAAAATCGATTATTTATTTTTGTATTAATCGATTTTTGAGAAATCGATTAATATTGAATCAAGATTAATCGATTTTTATTTAATCGATTCTTTTCTATTAATCTCACATCCCTAATATAACCTAAATCATGTTTTTTCTTCATGAATTTGAGACAGTTTACAATTTTACCACAAAAGTAATATATTATTAGTACCTAAGCTGTTCAAAATATTAACGGTGACAAAAAAAATATATATTAATACCTATTATGCTCACAGCTTAGATTATACCTATACATGTCATGTATATAATCTAAGGCTCACAGTCACGTCACGTGGTGGACATAGTTATCAAGGATAAATTTTTAAGTAGCCGGTTTTTACCAGTATAAAGTAAACAAAGATTAATAATAAGATAAAAATATGTTCAAAATAACATAATATTTTTATAAAAAATATATATCAATATTATCAAGTGTTTAGGACTTGGTAAATGTGATAGATAAGTAGACAGACTTTTCTGTTGCTACCCAACCTTTTAATTATTAATCAGTGATAAATTTCTATTTTTATTTAAATTTGGTTCAGACACAAAATTTTGTAATACGTATCAGTCGCCGATATGTATTACAAAAATTTGTACCCGATTGTTTTTTGTATCTTACGTAACTCTAAAAGAGAAAGTAGACTTTAAATGACCATGAACGTAATGACCATGACGGTAGTTCCAAATACACAAAATCTTTCTTATTAACGAGAACATGTTGGTCTTAATTTAAATTTTATATTAAATAAACTTTAATAGCCAAATCATATTATTCAGTACAAAATTATAAAAATAACAAAGATATTTGGGTTAATGGCGCTGTTTTTCATGCAGGATGTGTGACTGGACATATTATGACGGTTACACCGTTGTATTGAGGGTATTTTTTAAGAAAGTAACTATTGAGTATCTTGCCGGTTCTTCTCAGCACAATATACACCGGTGGTGGTTTTACATTAGTTATAATTATTTATTATACCTACCTATATACTTTGTAGAAGTTGTAAGTTGTACCAAGATTTGAAGTCTACTTGAATTGTTTTTTTATCTTGATTTTAAATTTTTATCATTATAAAAAATAGTAGATACATTTTGCATATGAATATGTTGTTTCAATTTTATTCGTAACTCGATCAAGAATGTTTTAATCTATTTTACAATACAATCAGATATAACCATGTCATTCTAGCATATTATTTTTGCATTTAAAATTTGGGGGTGTGATGGACAGGGTGTAAAGTTCCTCATCCGGTGTTGTGTCTACTAGTACTACCTATATATTCAATGTACTCTGTGGGGCTACTGCCCACCAGACGGTCGTTGTCGGGTTTTTGTACATAATATATTCCATCGCTTTGATAACTTTGATAGCGCGATGTAGGATACGTCACATATCTAAATAAGTACTAGTTTCATAATTTGCTAATGAGTACTAAATAGATTTTAAGAATATTTTCTATACAATAAATACACGAATAATTTTAAATTGATTTATTTCTTTTTTAATTAAGCACCCACAAAACAAAAAGATATTTAATATTATGTCAAATAGTATAATAGATAAAATATACATTTGCTTACTATAATTTTTACACATAAATGTCTAGTTAATTTGTTGCTCAGACCAATTTACTTAAAATTTAATTATTTTTAAATCGTAACTAAAATAAAAAAATAATAATTTCTTTTGACCAATTAAATTTCTTAAGATACAGTGACATAGCCTAATGATAAATAATATTAAACGGTGATGTTCGAATCCGTTGAGGATTTACACTACGTCATATAACGAGTTTACGACATATACTGGAATACGACTATTATGTTATGTTGGAGAGAATAATACTTATATCAAACAGTCAGAGAATTCGGATCGTCAATGGAAGTAATATATAAAAAAAAGAAAAAAAAAGTAAATCCGGTAGCCAATGTCGGTATTTCAACTACAGACTTACGTACCTACCAGAACTAATTACGACGTAAAATAGTACTACAAATATTACTACAGTATGACATCCATTCGACGTACCTATCATTTGCGTTAGCTGTTTTTTATCCTTATTAATATTAATCAAGAATAATTAATTTTAATTTCGAATGTCAAGTTAACGATAATATTTATTAGGAATTACATCTCCGTTGACGACCGTTTCTTTATATTAAGGGCGTAACACACACGTTTCTTGGGAACTTGTAACATCGTACTAGCCTATATATGTATTTGTATGTGCTTGGTGGAGGTTTTATCGACGTGACAAACGAATGTATAGCCGATATGCCCTTTAATTACAAGTACACCAATATTTTGAAGACAATATTAACAAGGTAAGCTATTCAGTGTTATATATTACATTCTAATTAACAAATTCGCTAATTAGCTAACGATCCTAAAATACATACAGGATTGTTCCGTTGACAACTTCGACTTACTACAATAACAAACAGATTTGTTCACTATTAAAAATATAATGTGGCTATTGTACTCTAAATGCTAATACATATAACGTTCACAATAAAGTACTCGAAGGATTGATTATTTACTGCGATCATCAGCGCAGAATTAACAATATGGAGCAGTAGGTACCTACTAATCGATGTGCAAGTCTCCGATCATAATCGTTCCACAATGGTTGATGACAGTTTCTGTTCTCTTATATTTACGCGAATTTAACTCATTTAATTAAAAGTTTATATCGGATTTTCTCGTGTTTATTAAAAATTTTACAGTTTAATAATATTTCCCGAATATTTAATTATTAAATATTTATTCGGACACCCACCACCTCAGTACCCCGAGATCATGGACGCTGTAAAGGGTCCGAAACGTCGGGAAATAAATTAAAAACATTGTTAAATTGTAAAGTTTTAAATAAACGCGAGAAAATCCGATATACACTTTTAATTAAATGACAGTTTCTATTGAATATTAAGTGTCAAAACAAACTATTTTTCAATGATGATCACTAATCTACCATTATGACGCGACTGGAATAGTAGTCTGAGTCGAAATTTAAAACCGACATAGCTCCCCCAAGTCCGACATAGAACCGATTTAGAGCCCCGTAGTCCAAAATAGAACCGATTTAAATCCCAGTAGTCCGACTTAGCACCTGTAGGCGCTAATTTTTATTCAATTTAGGTCCGATTTTAGTCCGTAAAGTGGAAAAAACGGAAATTATTTATTATTATATTATTTATTATTTATTATTATATTATTGTTTTCACCATGTCACATATCGAGTAGGTATATAATATATCATTATATAAACCAACAGATGACATTTGTGTTAGTAAGGCATTATATTGTATTAAATCGGTGTTTAATTGATAACGGTACTATATATTTATCTATTACCATACACATTGAGGTCACTGTAATCGAACACGGATTAATACATCGACTACAAAATAATATTAGGCACATTTGTTAGACGCTTATTCGTTTGATGTGATATTCTATTATATTTTACATATAACCTTTTGAAGCATAATAAAATATTAATTTGCACATTTTTGATATAAGTATACTATTAATATAGAATAACGTTGATCGATCTATCAAATTTATAACTTCTTTTTTATGGTAGGTATACACTAACATACATTTTCTTTGTTTTTTTTTATTATTTTTATTTATTAGTAGTTTTGCTGTGTATGGAAAGATATTTTAACAAAATATAAGTTTTTTTTTCGCTTTCAACATAGTATATAACCATACTAATTTTGATTCATCATCATCATCATATTAGCCATTGGATATCCACTGCTGAACGTAGGCCTCTCCTAACGACCATCTCGCGGACGGCTGTCCGACGCTGCGCTTGCCGGGACGTGGTCTCCACTCGAGAACCTTTCTGCTCCATCGGCCGTCAGTTCTACGAGCTATGTGCCGTCCACTGCAACTTCAGCTTGGAAATCCGTTGGGCTATGTCGGCAACCTTCGTTCGTCTGCGGATCTCATCATTTCTGATTCGATCTAACAGAGAAACATCAAGCATTCCCATTCCCAAGACCTTTCCATTGCACGCTGTGCAACTTGGAGCTTGTTTAAAAAGCCCATAGCCAGAGACTGATGATTATTGTTGATTTAATTTCGTAAAAAAAAAAATGTGTTTTCTTTACAAAATATCATTTTTAGATATACTATTATAAATAAAAAAAGAAGCTATTAATATATTAATTGATACATGATTCAAAGTATTATCATACTTTTACCAAAAATATTCATTTAATGTACATAATCAAACATTAAATCGAACACATTTTGTTTGCTAGCAATCTACGGACATCGACACTTCACATATATCGATAACAAAGAGACAATAATCAAGTACAAATTTCATTCACTAAAAAAAACACTTTAAAATTAGCAGCACTAAAAGAACCTGTGAAGAAAGGTCCTAATATCTTAACTATTACAATAGTGATGCGCGATAATTATATCGATATCAATCAAAATAATAGTTTACCTTGTCCAACCGTTTATTATCTTTTTGACAGCTCACGTCTATAAATTATCGTTTTTTTTTTCTTCGGAATAATGTACTACAGTAATGTCGTACTTTATTGATGGGTAGTTAATAAACGGTTGGACAAGGTACATATAAAAGTTATTTTTATTTCTCATAATGTTAACAATAAATAGGCACTGAATGTGAACCAGTTGCGTTACAGTTGTTCAATATACATGAAATATATGATATATTTGTTGTAGATTATTAAAATATTCTAGGCACGCTACGGTGGTACTTCATTGTATAGGGATTGTGGATATTTTCAACAAAAAAAAAGTCACATGATTATAGAGATTAAATTGAATAATTTTCAAAAAAAAAAAAGGTTTATTTTATTACTCACGAATGTTATTGAGGTATCAATATTGTTGATTATTGAGTTCATTTCGATACGCATTATAATAATAAAGATGAGAACACCATAAAATCTATTAACTAAAACGCATTTACATTTATGAAAGTTACACTGTGTGTTTGTCTAGAACTATTTCGATATCGTCGTCCTATATAGTTATATTATTTTGAACTCCATCTTGCAAAATCTACGATGAATCACTTATAATATCCGACACGATTTATCGGGCACCGATAATATAAATCGCAATCTTGCCCGGCAATGATAGATAGAGCCAGAAACGAGGCCTATATTTGCCTTATGAAGAATGTTTAATACTTGAAAGAAATTCGTGGATACATCTTAATAACAATCAATGAAATGATATATATATATTTGGGAGAAAATTAAGAAAATTCAAAGAATAAACAGAATATCTTAAGAGATGTAGCACTTATATCAACCAAAGTCTAGATGATATTAAACTGTTCTATAAAATATATATATATATATATATATATAAAATAATAATTTAAGAGAATCGTCTGTTCCTAAGGTAGGCAACACAATGCCTGTGTTTTAGGATAACAGGCGATTGATAAAATGGAATAACGACTGAAATAATACATAGATAAGATGAAAATGGAGTTATAAAAACTATATAAAGAGATTGACGATTACGCCACAATTAAATAAATCGTGCATTCTTCTTAGTGCACGGTTTAAGTTACCCTAATAGGTAGTTAGGCTGATAACTGATGAGAGACATATTGGAATCAAGACTGGAGTAAATATTTTAATTTCTTATAAGAATGATATCCAATTCCCGAAAAATTAATGTTGCAATGAATGAAAATTTTTAATTTAAATCATCACCTACCGCTCAAATAAACTACAAATTAAATTACTAAACACTAATCCGAATCACAACTGCCCATATCACCTAAATTAATGGAATTAAATATTCAGGACATTTGAAGCCACAGAAGATCACAATCGTATAACAGACACCGAAGTAATATTATTAAAAAAATAATTTCCGTTTTTTTTTTTGTTGTTTTTTTCTTTTAATAGATGTATGTACTATTTATTTTGTATTCGGATAAAGCATTTACGGAACGTTAATTTTTAATTAATTCGTTTAAAAAGCTGCAAAATATACATAACATCATGTCGTACAATTGTAGAAAAATAATTACTTTTTTTTTTAAATATCGTTAGAGGAACAAATAACCTCGATTTAAAATCTTAAAAAAAAAATGAAAGAGATCGTTGCTACAATACAAGATTTGTTCTAAATTTAAAAATTACATTTTTAATTTTTACCGTAATATACCTACATAGAAAATTACACGACTTTTACGACATAAAGCGTTTATTACACTTAGATTAAATACTTAACATACTTTTTGTGATTTGAACTTTTTAGCGCAATTTTTTGACTTTTATATGCAACTATCGTATATCGCAAATACATACATGTATTTATAATGTATGTATTACTATTACTTGATACATTAAAAAAAATAATTATCATCATAATCATCAGGAATCATGAGGAATGTGATAAAATATACTGAGACAGAAAATCAAACGCAAAGAGTTGTTTAACAGTAACTGAGTGGCGAATTTCCGAAATATGGACCTTCCACCTTAAAGAGGAATCAATTTGTAGGCCGAGATCTTTAACGTGTTGATGGTATGGTCATAATAATAATAATCATATTAGCCAATCGATGTCCTCTACTGAACGTAAGCCTCCTAAATTGACCTTCAGAGTGACCGGTTCAAAGCAGCTTCCGACGACTCTTCTAAAGTCGTCTGTCCATCTCGCGGACGGCCGTCCGACGCTGCGCTTGCCGGTACGTGGCCTCCACTCGAGAACCTTTCTGCTCCATCGACCGACAGTTCTACGAGCAATGTGCCCTGCCCACTGCCACTTCAGCATGCAAAACCGTTGGGATATGTCGGCAGCTTTTGTTCGTCTGCGAATCTCATCATTTCTGATTCGATCAAAGAAATACCAAGCACAGCTCTCTCCATTGCTCGCTGTACGACTATAAGCTTGTTTAAAAGGCCCATTGTTAGAGACCACGTCTCACATCCGTATGTGATAAGTGGTAACACACATTGGTCAAAAATTTTCTTCGACTTAAGGCACTGAGGTAACACGGATGAAAAGACATTTTTAACTTCCTGAATGCTGGCCATCCTAACTGGATTCGACGATTGACCTCTCTCAAAGTAGGAACTAACAAGTCGGTAGTCAATGTGGCACCGCTGAAGAAACTGCAGTGCTGCCCAAGTTTCGACCGCATCGAAGGCTTTTTCCTATATATACTACTCGGTTTCCTATTTAAAAAAAATGTTTCTTAATAATTGATATTAAGCGTTTATCGGTATTTTTCCGTTTTAAATTCGCATTTAAAATGTGCAAAATCCCGTTAAAATTACATTGTGTATTTTTATTGCAGCTCACGTAATAAAAGAATTAGTTTAACACAAATAATACTTTTTCCACTAGAAATATTATAATCTGTAATAAAATTTAAAAAAAAAAAAAAAATTTTCGTAGAAAAACTTCGTAAGGTATATTAATCGGTATTTTCCGTTTTAAACTCGCATTAAAAATGTGCAAAAATCACGTAAAAATGACATTGTGTATTTTTATTGCAGCTCACGTAATAAAAGAATTAGTTTACCGTAAATAATACTTTTTTTTTAACTAGATATATAATCTGTAATATTATAGAAAAAAAACATTTTTTTTCGTAGAAAAACTTCGTCAGGTATCTAATATTATATCTATACAATTATTATTAATACATAACTCATATTCACCGGGAAAATTTATGTTCTCTATTTAAATTTTATATATTATTCCTTGAGCACAAAATTTAAATATTCATAACTGAACAGAGGTCACACTGGAAATTCAAAATAGCATTTGCCACCTCAATACGTATCATATAGTAGTATGTTCGTATTAAATTCAAAATAATTATGATTATACATATAAATACTTTTAATAAAACAGAAACGATCCAATTTTGTGCTTTTTGATATATTTTGAAAATTTTTTGGGAGGGTACTCTGTTTTAATTTTTGTCTGTATCTTTTTGGGAATAAAACTTGGTATAATTTGGGACACTTGGTATTTTTTATCATTCATTCCAGATGCCTTGAGAGGGGAAGAAATTCTAAACGCGTAATCGCGCACGAAGTCAAGGTAGCTTGTAATAAAAATATATAACGCGATAGTTGCATAATAAAAGTCCATTTAGTTCATTAATGACATTCTAATTTATATTTTAGGTAGAATTCAGTATATCTAGTTTTTTTTTTTTAAACTAAGTAAGATATTTTTATGTGCCCACAGAAGTCACTCCGGTGTTTCGATTAATATAAAAATTATGACAGATTACCACAAAAGTAGAAAATACGAGGTATAAATTGATGAAAAAAAACCCTGTGAATGTTTTGACGTCATGTCACACTATATTTTAAAATTGGAATTATTTAAATGTTACAGATTAAAAATGATTTTAGCGCATTTTTTGTTGCTATTTGATTGATGATAAATGATCACTGCTTAAATAAAAATACAAATTGGCTTGTATTTGTCACTGTTTGAGACTTCTTCTTTTGGTTTAATGGCTTTCAACTCTTTGAGACTTGAGATGGTTGTCTCTTGTACCTGACTGAATTTTGTCAGGAAATGTATTTCATACTCCTCTATATTAAAAAAAAAAAAAAAATTACGTGATGGGACAAGATGAACGTAAAAAGTATTTTTTCTTTAATTTTGCGTTTAAGTAAATATGACAAAAAGTTTTTTTTTTAAAACTCTACTACCGTTTGGAACAAATACCCGAAAATTTAACTGTATTCATTTCATATCAAAACGATCCCAAAAGTGCTAGTCGAAAAAGCTGCAAAAGCAGATTTCCTATATATTCCTTTGGTAATTTTCACATTTACATTATTTTGTATTAAGCTACTTGCCTGCGAAACGTCTCAATTACTGTTGATATATTCTAGATGGTTATATATGGTTAAACTAGTGGTACCTACCCTGTAGGGATATGGTCATCTCACCCTAAAACCACACCACGAAAGAAATCCAAAATAGAATATTAATTGATAATTTTTCATAAATGATATTCAATATTAAGTAAGATTACGAAAGTAAGAGTAGTAAAGTAAGTAAAATCCTAACCAAGAGTAACGCTATCAGGTATTTATGATAACAAGCTGGAGATCTCCGATGTATGGTGAGAAAAACCACCAAGGACACATACCCAGATAAGAAACATATATTTTTACTTATACAAAAATCGAGCATTCGCTTCGAGTGGTCTTAAAACCGCATCCGTTGTTCTTACATGGACGTTAAAATAACAATGAATTTCCTGTATTTATTTACATATTCCAAAGAGCGAACATCTAAATTCTAAAAAAATTACCATAATTTAATATCAGTACAACAAAGATAATACGGTTTTCATCGGTAGCTGGGGTGTAATAAAATAATAAGTATTTTAAATAATTTAACATAAAAAATATAATAATTATCATAAATAAATTGTCCAACCGTTTATTTTCTTTTTGACAGCTCATGTCTATAAATTATCGTTTTTTTTTAATAATTTGGTAAAGTAATGTCGTACTTTATTGACGGGTAGTGAAGTGCCCTATGCATGACAAACAACCATACTATAAAACAGTTCTTGATCGATCGATAAATCGATCATATGATAAAGATAATTTGACTTCATGTAAGTATTGTTTCTGAAAAATTAATTTAAAAAAAAAGGAAAATAAAAATATTATCTATGGCTCCAAGATAGATTATTTGCAAGGAATTAAGACGAAATATCGGAGTTGAAGTTCAAATCAAGAGTAAAGGACAATAAATCTCTTCATTCATTTATTTATTTTTCGATGAGTCTTAAAATGTAACTATGCAGGCGTTAAAAAAACTAATAAACGTATATTTAATATGTAAACTAAAATATTTCAATAATACGATTTAAAGTTTTTCTTAAATAAAATCTGTATTTCAAATCGAATAGGTACTAATGTCGAACTTTCTAGAACTGTCAAAAAGGAAATAAACGAATGGACAGAGTATAGTACAAAATACCAATATATGTAAATAGAGATGATGTGATTATGTTGTATTAAACTACAAATTTATCTATGTACACAATTAACTTTCATGGCGCAATTTTTAGAATCCAAAACTACCGATTTTTTTTTATATTGCATCATAATCTCCGTTATATTTTATAATTTTATATAATAATATTCATTTCGTGATAAAGGCTTCTTAATTAGGGTTTAGTTTTTTTTTTAATGGTAGTAATGATATGGTCGAGGAAACTTCAACTTCATTCTTCTCTCCAATACAGGGTAACCAGTACCCTTCTTATTCAAATATATACAATAAAAAAATATATAAAAGATATTAAATGATAATTTTATTCATATTGAAGAAATTATACGTATTTCCTGGTAAACATGGAAATATTTTCTTGTGAAAATATTCGAACTAGCTTGAATATTTTTTCAAAATACGAATTTCAGGGATTTTTGTCATTAACATAATCTAAACGTATAAATAAACTTAGGCCGATATAAAACAAATCTATTGTACGTTTAGTGCGAAGTGAAGAACACAGATCTAGACAAGTTGGCATTCAAAACAGCCTAAATATAAACCGATAGCCAACGTTCGATATATATTTCAAAAGCTCTAACATTCATAATCTTCACTGGAAAATAAAATACATTTTAGTCATTTGTACTATACGTATTCTACAGACTACTTTTGTGGTTAATCCTTTAGAATATCGACATCTATGATATTAAATCACGATATTATTAAGGCTTAGATTATCTTGAACATGTAACATATTATGTTAAATGCACGACTTGCTCCTACACTATACATGTATAAACCGCATCAGTCATTTGTAAATATATTTTGTCATTTAAACTTATAATGAGAAATAAATTAAACTTCTGAATATACACATAGACAAAAAAAAAATCACTGGTGATGTTGCTCATCGGCAACATAGCTGAATATCAACGCTATTTTAGCCGTTTTGACTATTTTAGCCATTTCAGCTAATAACTAATATAGCCATTTCGGGTTACCATAGCCATTATAGCATTTATTGGTATGTTAGTAATTTGAATCGTGAATACTGTCCATTTTACACACTATACAAATAACTCTCCAGCTTCGTCTTGGGCGAAGGTTGGGTGAAGGGCGAGAACCAAAGTAAGGAAAAACGACCGAATACTGACTGTATACTCTTCCATCGAGACTTGCGTACCCATCGCGCTTGCTCCTTCTTTAATTGCTCGATACCCTGCAAAATAATGTTTGGTATTTAGGGGGTTCAAGTATTACGTAATATCAAGTACAGGCAATTTTTGATTCTTCCTGCCGATGGAGTGCAAGAGAGATAGATGCGTCACAAGCCGAACGCTTAGGCCGATCGTGCCCCTCTATCGCTTGTTTCGCGCTCTCGCTCGCGGAACGTGACATTCGATTATAAAACATGAGCACATAAAAAAATCCAAAATCAAACAAAAACTCACAGTTTCATCATTCCATATAGCATGAAGTTGAGTGCCGAGCATGACCGCTGTGAATATAGCAAAGAGCAACGCTTCTGCGATGAGGAACAACAGTAGGACGACTGTTGCGGGCGGTGAATAAGTACTACAGTCGCGCCACTCGTGCCTGATGCACGTCACGAACTGGTATACTGATAGAGTCAGCGAGTGGATCGATATGGCTGCTATGTAGAACTGCAAACAACAGAAGTAACGAACGATTAAATGACGAACATTATGATATTACTAGCTTCAGCCTGCGGCTTCGCCTGCGTGGATGTCGGTTATCGCGACCAAAAAAAAATAGTATCCTATGTTACTTCTATAGGTATCATCCAAGAATGTGTACAAAGTTTCATAATGATCGGTTAAGTAGTTTTTGCGTGAAAGCGTAACAACCTTACTTTCGCATTTATATGCATATGTTTAACACACGGTCGTCTTTTCGTAAGGTAGGCAACTTAATGCCTGTGTTTTAGGTAACAGCCGACTGATTATTCTTTTTTTTAAATAAAAATGAATATAAATACACATATAAATAAATATACATTACACCCAGATTCGGGGCGAGAATCGAACCCACAACCCTGGAGCAGAAAGAAGGGTCACTGCCAACTGCGCCAGTTGTCCAATCAATTTTAATTCAATTAAATGTTTAAAAGTAAAGAGTATTTGAATATAATTATTTCAAACTATTTATCTATTTTTGCTTGATTACCGTCTTGATATGATGGACTGAATGATTCAGCGATATTCAAGCGATACTGATATAGTTTCCTTAAAGATTGAACCTCTTATAATAAAACGAACAAACGACTGAATGATGAATGTATTTATATATGTATGTACATCCTAATCGGTTATTATCCATCCTATGTTATTTGTATGAGAATTTGTTTTTTTTTTCATCCGACTTTATTCTCTCCGCCCACACTAGGTACATTAGATTAAGTTAATTATTGTAGTATTTAATAAAGCCGACGACATAATAGAACGATAATGTCAACCGTGACGTTGAAGATTAGCTTAGTTTAGGTTAAACGTTTTCATTAAATTTAAGGTAACATTAGGTACAATACCTATGCGTTCAGTGTACATATATACTTGAGCCAAATTCGATGTGAAATTTATGTAAACAAACCAAATGTCATCGTGTATAGAGTTGTTACACTTTTAGTAATGAAAAATTGTAATTTATCACCCATTTCCTATATTATACATTAATAATTTTACTTTAACATTGTTTCCTAGAACTTAACTAAACCCCCAATACGTAATATACAAGAAAATTTGCTTATAACAAAAATTAACAAATTTGTAATTAATAATATACATCTAACAACCCTAAATTTTTGCACTGACAGGAAAATTTCGCAGATAAGCAACATATTACGATATTACATTATACATATACGATATATTATAACGTTATATTTTTGAAGGTAAATTGTTAACGATTTTTATGCACAATTTCAAATATTATAATTATTATGTTTATTCAACGTAAGTAATGTAAAATAAATAATAAAAGAGAATGAGTGTCTGAACATAGATTTTTAATCATATTAAATCCGTTTTAAAACAAATGTTGTTTTATTTTTAATGCTATTCAGGGATAGTGTAGCTTTTTTAATATATGCATATACATATTTATGGAAATATTTAGAAATCATTCAGTGAGAAATTAGTTATACCCCCGTTAACAAGTAAATTTTACAAATAATTAAAGATAATATATAAATATATCTAAACTCCCTGACTTATTTATTTCAAGTTTTACGTAGCTTGTACTATTGTATATAAATATTAAAAAATATAATTATTATGATTATTTTCCAATAGGCTGTTAGCGTCTGCCTATGGTTGGTTGCTAAGCAACGGTTTGTTGGTAAACATTCCATATCGAATTTGGCTTAAGTATAGACAACGTAATGTTCATTGGCTAGTGAACAATTTTACACTGTAATTAAACTTAACATTACTATCCTGACTTAGTTAATTAGAAACTTAGATGCTTTCATTTTTTTTTACATTTGTCGAGCGTGCATATTAACCTTATAGCGAAATAATTATTTTCAAAGAAAATAAATTAATGAAGATATTTAAAAAAAGGAAAGGAACGATCTACGAGTATATGACTGCAATAAAGCCATTTGCCTGATTCACGTTACAAACATATACAATACACTGACAGTGTCGGTGGATCGATAAAGTCCCTATAAACTTTCTAGACAGTAAACTGAACTAATGATTTAATGTAATCATTAAATCATTAGTTCAGTTTATTGTGTTAATGATAGAAAATGGCGGTAAATAATCCATTTACGTCCGAAATCGGTTAATCCTATTCTATTAATATTATAAATGCGATAGTTTGCTTGGATAGATGTTTGTTACTCTTTCAAAAACTACTGAACGGATTTAGATGAAATTTTACAATAACGTAGTTTATACATCAGAACACATAGGGTACAATTTATAAAGATTTTATGTAATTTGTAAATAATTTAAAAATTATCACGCAAATACGCGTAAGTGACGTCTATACCGCGGCGCTTACGACCTTCTTTTCGCGAGAATTCACTAAAGGGTCGACTGGGAGCATTTATTACTGTGCACTCTGCGAGCGTGGAGGAACGTTTTTTGTATGAGAGACTTTGTTACCGAACTGTTGTAAGAATTTGATACGGTTAGTCTGGAGACTGGGGAAGGACATGGGCTACTTTTTGTCAATACAACCACGCGGGCGAAACCGTGGGCGGAAGCTAATAAATAATATATCCACTATAATTTACGAGTAGATCGATTTATAATTGCTTTTTAAATAGTATTTAACTGCAGGAAATAAATTGAACGAAAAATTGAATAATTAATGTAATGAAATTTTTATAACGTTGAGTGTGAAAAGTTACGTCATAAAGGTAAATGAAAAGAAATTGCTTTGTTTGTAACTACAAGTAGCTGTTTTTGTATTTGATGTAAGTTACAAATTGAAACATCGACAGACTCTCCGAGTGGATCAATATAACTGCTATGTTCTACAGGCAAATGAATTTATAATGAATGAGTGGTGAATTTTACTTGAAAGTGCTTTTAAATGGGTAAAGGACATTGGTGACAATTTTCTGGTGTAGCGGTGCTAAATGAGCGGATGCGATTCCTGCGCGGGTCAGATATTTGTATTTGTACAAATCTTTGTTTCTGGTCTAGGTGTGTCTTTATGGGTTCACCACACCGTGCCTCGGATATCACGTAAAGCTGTTGGTACGGGTTTTTCTCATAAATACCTGATACCAGTTGTTACTTGTGATATAGAAATTATCCAACTGCCCGTAGTGGAACAGTTTGTTGGATTAATCTCTGAGATTTCTCTTATATGGAGAAGAGGCCTTTGCTCGGCAATGGATTGTTACAGGCTGATTCAGTTCAAGCACGATTAAATAATATGAGCTGACCCGTGTGAAAATTTCGCACAATATAGTAATTAGTAGTCCAATAATAAATGTTAATATAATGTAAAAATAAGTAAATATATGACTTTCTGATGTTCTATATATACAAATCATATATATATATGTTCGTTGTTAGTAATTCAGAATGTTAACGTTTTATAGAATTATGTATCTACGTCGATATTTATTAATTTGTGTAATAAATCAAAAACACTCGCATAAAATGTAAAAATGTTATAGCTGTCATATTAGTTACAAAAATTATTCATAGATGGTGCTCCATGTGCTTGTGGTGTAGATATAATTTAATACACAGTCAACAAACGGCGCTCGTATCGATATTATTAAAAAAATATAATTAATATAATTAAAAAAAAAAAAAAATTAAACTTTTTTCATCGAAAGCGGAGAAAATAAGCTTTAAAACAGTATATGACTTACTAATTTTGGTTAAGTATTTAAAAAGATCTAGGCTCTCCAGGAAAAAACACCTTTTACAAATAATGTATATAATTAAAACTCACCGTAAAAAGCACAAAATATTTCTGATTGTTCTCGCCGACGCAATTATTGACCCAGGGGCAATGGTGGTCCATCTTCCTGATGCAACGCTGGCAGACCGAACAGTGGTGGGCGCGCTCCGGTTTTATACTGCAACACTTCGTGCACTTGAATATGACCTGACCTTCGCGGAAACTCATCTGTTTTATCATCTCTTTTGTCGCATTTCCTTTGGGTACTGCGCCCTGGAATTATATTTACAAATGTCACGGTTTTTAAATTCGCGTTATGAGGCGACTACTCGACTACTCGCACCACTACACCAGAACGGTCGTCATATAACAATGAGTAAATTGTAATGCTATATATGATTTTGTTTTATATGTTTACTTACAATTTAATATATTATATATATTTGACTTCTCCACATTGAATTACACTTAAACAATAAGATCTGTTAACATTATTGTTTATGACTTCATATTTTATATCATCGATACAGAGTCGTATTTGTTATGTACACTGACCACACTATCACATTAATAAATTTATTGATTTACGACATGTTACAGACACTTTTAAAAGACTTCCGTCTTATTAAAAACTAACTGTAACCGCGACTTCGTTCGCGATCATACGTTTTTAATTTCATTCCTTCCTAAAAGAACCGGATTTAATTTCGGGATAAAAAGTGCCCAGTGTCCTACCTCGTAGTATTTTTTTTAAATCTACCCTCTAACATTGTCAGAGAATTTATTTACAGTAGATACATTTTATATCGACTCTTACATACCAGTTCTCGCATTCATTCTTCTCGCAATTTTATACTTCATACTAATTATCTTCTTTCATTCGTCATTTTTCGCCGATCCTTAAAAACTAATCAGCTTACAGAGTATCATCTTATCTAATTTAATATTATAGAGGATACCTCGTAATATGAATACGAAGTCTTGGAAGTTACTCTTTTATTTGATACTGCCAAGATACAGACACAGATGATATACAGACAAACAGAGAGATAAAAAAAATCAGTTTTGGCTTCAATATCTATTATAGATGGATCTCCAAAAAAATTTTTAAAAATATTTTCAATGCACAGAATTGGATTTTTTACAATTTTATTATAAGTAGATGTAATTATTATATATTCACAAATACATATAGACGGGTATATGATTTATTTTAAGGGGCGTGTCTTGTTATAGGAGGATTTGTACAGAACAAAATCTGTAGTCTGTAGTTAATAAAATAGTTTAAACTATTTTATTTTAATGCATTTTACAATTTCTCGGTTTTCGTTTTATTTTCTGTTTTTTTTTAGTATTCAATTGTAATCTGGCGGAATAAATTATTTTATTATTGTTATCTTATTGTTTCTCTACACCCGTTTAATATATACTTACGTATATATATATAATTAAAAATACCTATATTACCCATATAGTTACATAGATAATATAAGCGGACGGATTACGCCCCGGCAGAGAGATCTAACGGCTAAAAGTCGAATCAAACAATACTAATAATTATTATAATTATTTCACAAATTTAAAGTTTATTATTATAAACTTACAGGATCCGTGAACATTGTCCTCAAATGTGAAGCGAAAGCGAGAAATGCGAGACTTTGAAAGATGATAATATTTATGTAGCTGTATATCGGGTACGTCGACACGCCGGGTAGGAGCATAACCATCATAACGACGAACTCCGCGTACAGTATCAGAAGCCATGTCAGCACCGCGCATATTATACCGCATATATCCTGGAAAAAATGTATACTAATAAAAATCTGAAGGTTTGTATGTCTAATTATATCTCCTTGGTGATTTGTTTTATGACATTCTCACACAATTTACAAGAGTCATGTGATATTATATAAGAAAACGAGCGAATAAAAAAATATACAATATGTCCCGGATAAACTCTTGAAACGTTCCTCGCGTAATCGTTTTTAAGTTACAAAATCAATATACTTTAATACAAATATAATAAATGTTAGTTTGGTTGGATGTTTTCATGTTTGTTACTCTTTCACTCAAAAACTACTTAACGAATAGCAATGAAACTTTGTACGTAGATAGCTGGAGGTCCAGATAAAGAGTCTACATTTTAACCCGTCACTTCCATGGAATGCTAAGTTAAGCGGGTAAAACCGCGAGGCTCACCTAATATCTACATACATATTATATCCCCGTAGTAATTGTTTATGACATTCTTATGTAATTTACAAGAGTTATATGATATTACATAAGGAAGTAATTGCTCAATATAAAAAAAAAATTATAGGTACACTGAACTGAACTGAAGTGAAACTGTCTGTCAAGTCCCACTTCTGGTCAAAGGCCTCTTCTTCATATCTGAGAAGGGTAGGAGCTTAATCCACCATGCTATTCCACTACGGGTTGGCAGATAATTTCCCTACCACGAGTAACGATCTTTATCAGATATCTATGATAACAACCGGGACCGCCGGCAGACGTGCTCTTCGAGGCATGGTGGGGAGAACACCACGAGGAGATACACCCAGACCGAAAATAAATATAAATACAAATATCTGCTTCGAGCGGGAATCGATACCGCGACCGCCGATGTTGAGGCGACTACTCGCACCACTACACAAGAACGGTCGTCGTAATTACACACTACTTCCAGATAAACAGCATTCCACAAGTAATTGTTTTTAAGTTAGAAAACTATTATACATTCACATGCGTGTACAGACGTCACGCAAGTTACGTAATACAATAGTTCCACTAGTCCGGTGTTGGATTTGGATGGTCCGATATTCGGAAACACGCACAACACCCGTATGGCTTATTTAAACATTTCTCATGTGAAATATTTATCATGATCGAACCCGCGACCGCTCAGCCAGTTGCTGCTGATGATGAAAAAAATAATAATAAAATTATACGTTTTTGTGAATTTGTAAAAGTTTTATATCAAATTATAATTTAAAATACAGAGGTCCAAATCAATGCCTAATTCAGTTAAAGTGTATATGGAGAAGAAGTGCAGAATGCTAATATTTTTTATAATAATGCTCAAAAAATACATTAAATTCATTAAAAACACTACACACACTACGGGACATACACACATATGTACAATGTACCTACATATATACAGAAATATTATTTATTGTCAGTCTGTACTCAACACGGTTTTAAATACAGGTCTTGCAACGAATTTTTATCGATTTTTTTTAAATCACAGATCAGGTTTAATGATTGCTGCATATGCTCACCATATTATGCGCAATCATATTTTTATGATGTAGACAATGTTGTTAATTATAAATTAGGTCGAATTTCGACAACTGGGCGACCACTAGTTTATTTTAAAAAAAACTGAATTTCAATCTAATACATGGTCAAGTTTATTTTTTAGGCTGTGGAAGTAATGACAGCCCTCATACCAACGAAGGTCCAGCGCGGTAATTGTAATCCATCCGTCCAAAATAATCGGACATATTTCATATAGGTCAAAATATAACATTATAGTATTATAATTATATATTCGAAACTTCTCGAAAATAATTTTTTTAATACTCACAAAAAATTATTCAAATATTACAAAGTATTAAACTACTTAATTAATATAACTGGGTAATTTTTCATTTCTACCGACTAGATATCGTAAGTAGGTATATATTATTATAATAAAAAATACTTTTTTTTTAATATTGGCATTAGGTACATGTGGGTACATTACATATTAGTATTTTACCAGACAAAACTACTTCGAAAATTCAATTTGGTTTTAAACTTTATGAGCTACTCTGTACGTAGCTAACGGTAGTTTTTTATTGGTATGTTGTTTTCTGCTATCAATTAAGCATTTACCACAATATCGGTGAAATTTTAAAATAAATATTATTTACCCGTCGAAATTAAAAAAGGCATTCGTACATACATTGCGTACTTATTAAATACTTTGCTTTAAAGAATAGCAAAGTTTTATTACCTGAGAAATTCTAATCACTGATAATCTCGCCATTAACGACAAATTGATAAATCTTTAATAATACAGTTATATAAAAAGATTCCATTCGAAATGTCTTTAAAAAAAGACAAACGTGACGTAAATATATATATATTTTTTTTTATGTTAAATCATTTTATATTATAGATAAAAAACGCCGACTGCAAATAAAAGTATTTTAGATTTTCTAAACAAAATAATATATTAAATATTTTATTAATATTAAGAATATATATCACCAACCTTTGATTCCGTCGTAGTGACCAATTATACCAATCGCTTATATATATATTAGTTAACAATGATCTTACTAATGACAATTTCAAAGAAATACAAAAAAAAAATGAATATATTAATACTAAATTAAAGAAATATGTGCTTTTTGGACAAACGAACTGTTCCATAATGATCAAATGAACAACTTCGCTAGTATAAAATCCTTTATGAATAAAATGAGATAAATTGAGGGTATAATTGAAACAAGCTAACAAAAATACACAACCTTAACTATTTCACGTTAGTGAAAGAATTAATGAATGCAACCTTTATTATTTATTTAAATTTTAAAAAAGAAGAAAACAATATCTTTACGTCATTTTTCTAGTCTTGAAACTTTATGCTGAATATATTTATTACTAGCTTCTGCCCGCGGCTTCGCCCACGTGGATGTCGGTTCTCGGGATCAAAAAAAAAAGTATCCTATGCTACTTCTAATACCTACAAGAATGTGTGCAAAATTTCATGATGATCGGTTAAGTAGTTTTTGCGTGAAAGCGTAACAAACAAACTTACTTTCGCATTTATAATATTAGTATGATTATATACAGATTTCGAATATTCAGTAAAGCTTCTATTAATATTCTATGGATGTAATTTTAAACCTAATTTAAAAACAATCCTTGAAATTATGGCTAGTGCAAATAAACTAAGATACAAACAAAATCAATTTAAAACTTTCTAAGACAAATCTACTTACTTCAAAATGAACATTTTTTAAATTACTATTAGTAATTAATATTTGTAGTATGTAGGTAGGTATAATTTTGTAATTAGGGGGTTTAAGAGGGCGAAAGATCCATCTACCTTGGACTCATAGTACTCAAAATCCATCTTTATATTATAGATCTGTAACATTTATTACTCACTAGCTGTGCCCTGCGGTTTCACCTGCGTTAATTTGAGGAAAAAACGTACTTAAATAATTTTTAACCATTATTCACCAACCAAGGAGAAGAAAATACTGTTTTTCTCATATGCCTGGCTAATAATAATGCAATAAAATCAAGTTTTCATTTTTTGTGATCATTATTTTGTTGCGGAGCTACTTTTAAACTATGATAACTTCTATAAGATATTCATTGAAATGAAATTATGTTAGGGACAATTTTGTTCAAAAAGAAATACTTGTGATGAATAACTTATTTATTTAGATAAGGATTTATATAATGTCTATAAAACCACCTTCGTAAATAACACATTATTTTAGAACAAACATGATTACCATAAAAAAGGTTATAATGAGACAACCTTAAGAGATGTCAGTCAATGCCGTCATAAATGATTTTTGCATAACTTTAATCGTTTATGCAGCGTACGCAACAGAAGCTCTCAAAAAATAATGTTTTTCCCGTTTTTGTATACTTTCTTATGAATGCTCAGCTCCTATTGGTCGTAGGGTGAGGTTGTATAGCCTATAGCCTTCCTCGGTAAATGGACTATCTAACACAAAGAGAATTTTATCAATTCAAACCAGTAGTTCCTGAGATTAGCGCGTTCAAAACTTCAAAGTAACAAACCAATCAGCTTTATATATAAGTAATAAAAGTAACAGATGGTAGAGGTAAATGAAGTGATGAAGATTAATTAAAAGTTATTAACTTTTGGGAACTAGAATAGTACAATATGAATTTGTTAAAATTATCATACTTTTGTATTCTGATCATTATTTAAAAAAAAAAATTTACAATCAAATGTCACGCTTCTTTTCATTGCTAAAATAAATTATAAAGCGAAAATTTAAGTGCTTTAAAAAGCCCACTTGAATAAAACAAATTTTAAGCTTTTGTCTTAAATAAAGATTTACTTTAACTATATAAATAACAATAAAAATTGTAGAATAGTTACCCGTATACACCAAGCTTTCCCCCCACAACAACGGTTATGCATATCGTGATCTGGCCGAGTGAGAACCAAACATTCTGGATCTATCTGATACTGACTTTCCATTTCATCTTCATCGGAACTATCGTAAAATTCTCGTATCATTTAGATCTTTTACTGAAAATAATAATTAATGTTGTATTTAAGTTAATATATTAGTTATACAAAAAATAACCATTTCATTATATATAAAAAAGAATATTTCCACAAAAGATTTTAGTAACATTTTTTTTTTGCTTTTAAATGTAACAATTAAATTTTTGTAAAAGCTAGCATGAACATCTAAATCCAAAGAATAGGATTACAAATGAATGCATCAAAGACAAAAATTATGAATAGCTCTAGAAAACCAATCAAAATAGATGGAAACGCAATACAATACATAAATGAATATGTATACTTAGGTAAACTGCTATCTTTTGAAACAGATAGTAATAAAAAAGAAATAGAAGAATAACTTAGAAAAAATATTAGGTCAAAAAATTAACCTTAAAGGAAACTACAGCTTAAAGATGAAATAGATAATAATGGATTCATATATCATACCAAACTCTAACATATGCAAGCCAAACGGGTATTTACACAAAAAGCGAAAAACAAAATTTTATCTTGCCAACACGCCATGGAAACAAGTCTCCAAAAATTGAGAAGAATATAAAAACAAGAAGTACTGACATCCGAAATAAAACAAATGTAACAGACACACTGCATCATAATTGGAAACAAAAAAGAAAATGAGCAGGACATATTAGCAAGATATCAAAAGATGGACCTACAAAACAACAAAATGGAAACGCCTAGTAGGCGAGAGGAGTATAGATCAACAAAGAAAAAGATGAGTGGATGAAATTAAAAAATATAGCAGGAAATGACTGGATGAGAGAGAGAAAAACTCGTAAAATGGCTGAGATTGGTGGAGGCTTTTACTCTAGAGTACACTAACAAAAAATAAACTAAATTAGTAAATCTAAGATTTTTTATTTTTGTTTAAAAGTTTTTGTTTTAAATGTGTAAAGAAATAAAGCTTATTATGATTATAACAGCTATCTTTAATGGACTTATGTAAATGTTAAACATGTTATTCGCAGCGAATACAACTTGCAACTAAAACTTTTGCACAGGATTCTCATTGATCATTTTTATTATATTTCTTTTTTATTATATATTCTGAACCGTGTTGACACTGACTGACAAAGACATAAAATTCAATAGAAATTATGAAGGAAAAAGATTCAAGTTTTGATTGTAAATACATCTAATACATTTGTTGGAAAACCTTATTACAAATGAACATGAATATGAGGTGCTAAAATTTCAAAATGAAATTTTTATAACAAATTTAAAAAAAAATTGTGAATAAATAAATTATTAAAATTTCAAATTTGTTGTACACATAACTGAACAGATAAGTTTTGATAAATTTTTCAAATTCTCAAATCCTTTCATATAATTATTATCAACTAACTCCAATCACTATCCATCTAATATCACTTTTATAAAAGAATACAATAAACCATAAACACTGTAAGACTATCAGCCCAATGCCTTGTTCTAGTTATGTCAACAACACATTGCATCTCACACAGCAAAACAAACAAGCCAGCTACACAAGTATTAGCATTACAAATAAAATAAAATAAAAATTTAAACATATTCTAAAGTTTAAAAGTAATGTTTCCGTTTAAACTTTAATGTCTCACTTTTTTATTTATTTAATAAAAGAAATATATTTTTTTAACTATTTCAAGAGAAAAAAGCTATGTATAATATCACATAGTTTTTACTAAAATAAGCATATTATTTGTTTTTATATAATTTTTGTGTTTAAATAGTATATAGTCAAATTTTCGCAAAGCAATAATATATAATTAAACATTAGAAATTCGTCCAAAATACGTAATGATTTTAAAGTGAGATATTTCGCATCGCCAATAAGAATAACATTTGACACGTACAGAATAGGGTTAGGTATTATAAAATATAAACAATTTTAAGGCAATGAAAGAATTTTATAAACACACTTTTAACTTAAAATTCATAATTAAAATATAATGTTTTATTGTTATAAATGTTTTGATGTACGTACCTAGTATTTTTTATTATTTTTTGTCGTTGAAGTGCAGTCAATCAAATTTGAGGGTCAAGGTTTGTACACAATGTTTTTTTGATACATATTTTTTTGCAACTTGGACCTAAATATTATTACCGATAGGTAATTTTAAGTTTTTTATTTTTGCTTAGTTTTGCATTTCAGAGTAATTCATTCAAAATCGATAAAACGATACGAAATCGCTCTCTCACTCGGCACGGGGCGACAATCTTGAAATTATGAATTGCCATTGGACAAAAGCAATTTTTTTTTTTCACTTGAAACATTCTTGTTATGGTAAAAGTATCGCACATTATACAGTTGAAAAAAAAATTCTTTATTCACTAGACTAATAATTACTGAAATAATAAAAGTTAAAACTTTCA
Organism: Euphydryas editha; assembly: GCA_036937285.1. Lineage (NCBI taxonomy): Eukaryota > Metazoa > Arthropoda > Insecta > Lepidoptera > Nymphalidae > Euphydryas > Euphydryas editha. The sequence goes on along the minus strand of JAUPFZ010000005.1, from coordinate 17,648,870 downwards.
TCAATTTATTTACGTACGTTTTCATAATAAAAATATGTTATTGTTATTAATACGGCGCTAAAAACATAGATTCATTATGTAAATAAATATGAAAAGCTAAGAAAATTTACCTCGGCTAAAAAATAATATCTATTATATTTCATAAGATTGAATAATTTGCTTATTCGCATGAAGGTAGTAGTAGTAGTAGTAGTAGTATTTAAGGATTCACTAGGTCTATTTATCATTCTATCTTATAAGCCCGTTTATTGATAAGGGTACGGTTAATATATCTTATCTATTGCCTCGCGGTCTTGACTTCAAGTTCACGGTGAAAACACATTGGAGACACTATGTAACCACGATTGATGTCACTGTGTTCTCACTGTTTTTTTTTTTTTGTTTTTTTGTTTTTTCATCAGTGCTTCCACAGATGACAGAATTATCATTGTGACTAAATTCAAAGGGATGGAGAGTGCGCAACGGGTTTTTGCGTTGTCGGTTAAGGGAAATGAACTAATTCATCCACATTATATTGTTTTCTGGTAACGACAGTGCCGTCTCTAAGGCAGGGCCCGCAGGGCCCTGGCCCGAGGCCCCGAGGTAGGCAGGGGCCCCACAATTCTGATAATTTTCGATATACAACAACAAATTTTATAACATAATAAGAAAAATATCAAATCACACACTTGGTAAAATAGAAACAAGATTTAGAAAATTTGTTATTGTAAACTGAAAAATGATAAAGTTAAAATTTAAGGATTTTCCATCCCTTACATAGGCCCCAGCCAGTACCTTGGCCCATAGCCTCGTTGATCCTAAAGACGGCACTGGGTAACGAAACCATAGCGCGATTCAGTTGATCTTAAAGGCCATCTACGGAACTCGAACGTAAACTATGATTTGATGTTAAGTGCCGTGGTCCGCGGGTTCTGCGATAAACTACTGTGGAAACACGTTGTTTGAATGGAAAAAACACACAGTAAAAACATTGTGGAACCTACGTGGCTTCCACAATATTTCCACAGTATTTTCACAGCGAAGTCAAAACCATTGCGGGTTATCAAAAAAAGAAAATTTATATAAATAAATTATGTTATCTATATAAATTGTGAAATTGTCGAAAAGTATACTTTGAAATTTTTGAAAATATTAAACATGTTTTAATAACACTTGGTTTGGATTGGTTATACATTTCTAACGACAAATAATGACAAAACATCATTGTCTAAAATTTGTTTACTGATAATTGACTGAATTTATTTACATGATAATGTGGTAACATAATACAAAACTCTAAGCATGTTGCTTGCTTGTATATTTTAAGAGGTCATTAATATGCATTCACTTTTTAATGTGTATGAGAAACATTGTATGAGACCTTCATATTATGCGGAATGTAAATACTATAGATTACTTAAAAATACGTTTCATTATTACTTATAAAATCGTAAGTAAAATTATTGAAAATAGCTATAATATATAGATATAGTTATCATAGTTCGAAGCAATTTCTGGACGCATGCCACATAGATCAATGATTTTTCATTTAAAATTGTGACGTAATACAGAAAAGTTGAAATCTGTCAATTTGAATGGCTTGTGGTTGTATTTTGGTTGTATTCATATTTCGTAGAGGAACTAAAGTATTATATATTGATCAAATAGGATAATATACTTGTTAATATTAAAAGTCTTGAAAAAAAGTTAGACATTTTTATGCCTTTTATAACTGGTGTGTGAATTAAATTTACAACCGTAATATTTAAGCGTATTTTGTACAATATTGTAATAAGTCGAAGATAGTTGTATTGATCCAGAATCTGTGAAGGGTCGTTCTCAGTTTTTTATTTTTAACATGGCACCGGTAAGTACTGCTTCATTAAAATATATTTTAGAGTAAAATATATATTATAAAGGAGAAAAAAAAAACAAGAATTTGTTATAACAATGTAACTACCACAACATATTTTTGAATAACATTTCTATGATAAAAATATAATTTCTCGAAATTCTCAGCCTTTACATAAATTAATATATACAGAATCATGTTAATGAATTGAAAAACTGACAATTTCGAGAGATTATAGTTATAACATCCACTTGAAGAAAATGACTATCCTGAACACCGTAGTCGCACTGTACTGTGAAACTTAAAATAATTAATTTTTTTTAACAAAATATTTACATTCATACTGTATATCAGACCATTCTGGTATGACACCGTTTTGGTGTAGTGGTGTGAGTAGTCGCCTTAAACCGTGCGCTGGCGGTCGCGGGTTCGATTCCCGCTTGGGACAGATATATCGCCCAAATTGTACATGGGTATTAATATACATATTAAATATCTTTGATATCATGTACTAAAATTTTTAACATTACAAAATCAATGTATTGTATGGCAAATTCAACTACAGTCTTGTCCAACATAATGATATCTTTCCATATTGGCTCTTCAACTGTTACATCAAAAATTATTTATTTTCTTTGTATATTTCAGCCGCAAAAGGGCAAAGCCCCAACAAGAGGTGCTAAACAAATTCACACGGAGAATAATGCCACAGTTTATTTTTATCGCAACATTTCGCTCGCCGCTGCTTTGGTTTACCACTCTATAACTATTGCATTTTACTTTGACGAAATATCGACTGGAACAATTGTAAGTTTACATGTGCTTTTTATATTTAAAAGTCAAAAAATCTAGCATATCTCATTTCCAATAACTTTAAATGATATGAATCTGAAAATTGTTTTATTAAATGAGAAGGTTGATTATAACATACTCACTTGAATTATAATATTTTTATACATGAAAACTGAATGGAGTTAATCCAGTCGACTATTATTTATAATGATTATGTAAATCCTTATAATATTATAAATGTGAAATGTAAGTTTGTTTGTTACTCTTTCATGAGAAAAGTACTTAACCGATCATCATGAAACTTTGTACACATATTTTTGGAGGTATTAGAAGTAAAACAGGATACTTTTTATTAAAAAAATATTGTCGCGATAACCAACGTCTAAGCGGGCGTAGCCGCGGGCGGAAGCTAGTATATAATAAATTACTTAAATTTGATTAAAATTTAAAGTTACATTATTTGCTTGCGTTGTTATAAAATATAACAATTCGTAGTAAGCTAAACTTCAAGGCTTTCACCTTTTACAATTTTTTATAACTCTTACTGACTTTCTGATATACTGTGCTGTACCTGTACTGTATCAGCCTGTAAACTAACCCACTGCTGAGCGAAGGCCTCTTCTCCATCCGTCTCCATAGAAGAAGGGTTGGAGCTTAATCCACCACACTGCTTTTCTGCAGGTTGGCAAATAATTTCCCGACCATGAGTCACTATTTTTATCAGGTGTCTATAATAACACCCAAGTTATTTTCCAACCTAGTTAGACCATTTTACGTGCTCTCTGAGGCACGGTAGAGAGACCCACAAGGACATATACCTAGACCGTAAACAAATATTTGTACCAATACAAATATATGTCCCAAGTGGGAATCGAACCCGCGACAGCCAGCGCATGGTTTAAGGTGACTACTCACACCACTACACCAGAGCAGTCGTCTTACAAGAATGATCTGATATACTGAATGAATGTAATTATTTTGTTATAAAAATTACATTAAGAGTACACTAATACAAGTGTGTACAAAAAAATGTATCTAAATCCAGAATTTAATAATATCAGTTTCTTAGTTCTAAGCATGTAGTGCTCAGTGTTTAAATATCATGTTATGATTTTTCAGATCCTTAACTTCATTGTTTCAATACTCTATGTGGGATGTCATCAAATTATGTGTAAGCTCAGTGCTCCACGATACTCAGAAAATGGTCAACTCGTAGATCCTGGCTTGGATCTGAATATGGAAGGAGGGATCGGGGAGTAAGTGTAGCAATTTATTAATTTATAAAATTTACTTATTAATTTTATACCTTTTAAAAAAATTCTCTAATGTGTCTTAGGTTTGAGTGGGTATTAAATATCATCATAGCCCTGTTATTCTTTTGATGAGAGATGGTACAAAATACAGTTAATAATTGTGTATATATAGCATTATAGATTTCGACACTCATATTTCTAAAATAAATTAAAAATAGTTTTATCATAACCTTATTTCAAACAAAAGTTATTTCTCTGTTAGAATAAATAATAATATGTATATAACATATTCATTTATACATGAATACATAATATAATAAATGAACAATGAAATATATACATAACATTTATAATTCAATATCTTTCCAGGCATTTAAAAGATATTGTGATTCTGACGTCAATAACACATATCCTAACTCTCTTTTCAAACTACTTTTGGTTCATGTTGCTGCTTTTGCCGATCAGAGCCTTTTGGCTAGTGTGGGTCAATTTCCTCGGACCTTGGTTCTTTGAAAAGGCACCAGAGGAGACCGAACAAGATGAAAAGAAACGAAAAAAAATGGAACGGAAAATGAAGAGGTATCAACAGTAAATATCGAAGTATCAACAGGGCTTTGAATTTATTGTCAGTGTCTCAATTTTTCCTCAATGATTTAAATGATATTGATGTTAGTGTAGCCATCATCTAAAGACTAATACAATCAAACTTGGTGATGTGTTGAATGTTGGGTATGAAAAGGGTTCCTGTGATTTTTATAAATTTTTGAAATGCGTAACTTTTAATATCAATAGGTACTCAAAAGAACCTTCCTTATGGTCGACTATCAAGTTAGACTGTAACAGTAGTTATTGAAGTGTAAATTAAGTACAACTTACGATATTTAAATTATCTCAATAGTATAAATATCAACTTTAACTCTGGATATAATTGTGATGTAAAATATCTTTGATACATTTGTTACTAATTATTTATTCAATAACGATAAAACAATGATTAATTAAATGTTTTTCAATGAAGTAAGTGTAATGAATACTTGTATTTTTTTTTATAAGTATATGTAATGTACTGTATACTTAACAAATCAATTCCTTCATAGGTATGTATTATCTTTTTGAATATTCAGTGCTTACAATAATTATACAGAACAAAAGCTGGCTAATTTAAAATTTTCAATTATATTTCAGTATATTTGAACGTATATTTGAATAAAAGAAGTCACTAGCATTCATGTTGTTTTTTTTAATTGTCATTATCATCATCATCATCATCATCATCATCATCATATTAGCCATTAGATGTCCACTGCTGAACGTAGGCTTCCCCCATCGACCTCCAGAGCTACTGGTTCGAAGCAGCCTTCATCCAAGGTTCTTTTATCTACATATTACTCTTATCTATATTTATTTATTTAAACACTATTTACCAGCAATGTTAAAGAAACAATTGGAACAAAAGTCAGTTTAAATGCGTAGTGGCATTCTCTCCCTGTCAATCTTTTGTGGCAAACAGAAAGAAATATAAATTGTAGGCGGTAACAACAAAGTAGTAAATATATACAAGAACACATGCTTAACCCTTTCCCGGCCAGATTTTGGTACAGTAATCGTGCCCCCACGGCCAGACAACTTTAGGTATAATTTCAAACAGTGATGCGACATCTGAATAATTTTTATCGATATTACACATATAGTTAACTTTTGTCTGCGATATCGTACGAATTTGTTTTAAGCCTATAAAGGAGATCGTGCTAATGGGCAGTAAGTAGTTATATGTATATTGACGGTACAATGTACCTGTGCCACGATGAACGGAACGGAGGATATAAATTAAACTAAAATAAAACACTTGTAAATAAATTATAAAAATAAAAGCCATGTAATATTAAGTATATAATTTCCCAATTTGGAAGTGGGGCTCCTCCTTAAATCGGGTTGAATTTTTTTTTAACGTTTGTTATGAATAATAAACATGAGAGAAAGTAATAATAAGGTGGCGCACGCCCAAAAAAAAAAATTAAATTTTGTTTTATTGATAGGTTGTTAGGTCTTTTTTTTTTTGAGCGTTAATTCTAGTTTTAACAAAGGCATTTAGCAAGAACTAGTTCTAACTAGCAAAAAAAAAAAGACCTAACAAGCACACTCCATCGTACACCGAATAGTGTTTTTTTTTTCTTTCAAAAATAAAGTAATGCGCCACCTTAACCCTTTCCCGGCCAGATTTTGGTACAGTAATCGTGCCCCCACGGCCAGACAACTTTAGGTATAATTTCAAACAGTGATGCGACATCTGAATAATTTTTATCGATATTACACATATAGTTAACTTTTGTCTGCGATATCGTACGAATTTGTTTTAAGCCTATAAAGGAGATCGTGCTAATGGGCAGTAAGTAGTTATATGTATATTGACAGTACCATCAGTGGTACAATGTACCTGTGCCACGATGAACGGAACAGAGGATATAAATTAAACTAAAATAAAACACTTGTAAATAAATTATAAAAATAAAAGCCATGTAATATTAAGTATATAATTTCCCAATTTGGAAGTGGGGCTCCTCCTTAAATCGGGTTGAAATTTTTTTTAACGTTTGTTATGAATAATAAACATGAGAGAAAGTAATAATAAGGTGGCGCACGCCCAAAAAAAAATAATTAAATTTTGTTTTATTGATAGGTTGTTAGGTCTTTTTTTTTTGAGCATTAATTCTAGTTTTAACAAAGGCATTTAGCAAGAACTAGTTCTAACTAGCAAAAAAAAAAAGACCTAACAAGCACACTCCATCGTACACCGAATAGTGTTTTTTTTTTCTTTCAAAAATAAAGTAATGCGCCACCTTAATATTGCTTTCTCTCATGTTCTTTATGCATAAAACATGAAAAAAAAAGTTTGTTACCCCGGTTTTAGCAGGAGCCCCACTTCCGAATATTTACCTTAACAAAAATTAAATTTTTCGCTCATAATATAATCTAATCAGCTTTAATGTATTAATTCAATATTTTGGAGATGAACACGGCGCGATTTCTAATTGAACTTCTTCTGTTGAATTTCTAAAGCTATTCTTATACTAGTTTGCATAAGTTTCCCGCCGAATATTTTTTTTACATATATTTATTTCCAAGCGGACGAATTTTAAATGAAGTCTTAAATGGGAACACTAACTACTACTCGAACTGCAATTACTGTCGTTGCTGATATTTTCTTGTAATATATTCAATAATTCGTCGTCGTTCAACATAATGTTGTACAGCACTAGGCACATGAAGTTAACGTGTTATTACGGGGACGGCTCTGCAGGTACCGATGTTTACAAACCAATATGCCTACCGTGTCGCTTGCGCCGCACGGAAAATCACGGTGATGGCCGCAAGTGATCGTCTGGCAGTAACTGTATTAGTGACGTCCCAAAATAATATTGAGATCAATAATATATATTTTTTTGGTTTCGTAGTTTTCTACCGATTCTCTTTAATTGTGGTTTATTATTCAAATAAGAGGTTTAAAAAACACATTAAATAATTAATTTATACTTTAGACATGTATTAACAAGATAATTAATAGTTTTAAAGGATCTCTTCTCTATTATTTAGTTTTTACTAGCGCATCACTAGCCTACGTAAAATTACGGGTTCGGCGCTGTGTGTTAGGGTTGTGATAGCGCCTAATTTGACTATTGCATTTAAATTGCATTTTTATGTATCAGAATGTTAAGCCTATTGTTTAAAAGTTGGTTTATTGTAAAGTACACATCCTGAAGTATTATAAATAATATAAAATTTCTTCATATTTTTTATATCTAATCAAGAAATAGACATAGAAAAAATAGAACGTAATATTACGGGCTTGGCGCCACAGGCATTAACATTAAAACACGGAATATTACGGTGACGGCCGGGAAAGGGTTAATATATGTATACATTCATAAATACAAACGTTTATACACATAAACACAAATCGATATAATTTTTAAATATACTTGTATATACACAATTAAACATATAACATTAATTAGAAATTTTTGTACAACTCTTGTAGTAGAAAAATCTATGACTGACCAGACCTTTAAGCAAAAGTTTCCGGAGATGGTTTTTAAAAGAAACCTTATCCATTTCCCTTCTAATGTTGATTGATTGATTGATTGGGTTAGTGGCTTTCAGTTGTGCCAGTTTAGCACGGTTAATGATGATCCGCCAATACTTCTAATGAATTCTATTCTAAAAAATACTCTTCATTCTAATGTTATCTGGGAGCTTGTCCCATAGTCTGACAGCTTCTGCAGAAAAAAAATTTAAGACGAAACCAGAACGCTAAGGAGGGAATGAAAGATGAGAATCTTTAGAACAGAGCTGGCTATCATGACTACCACACAGAAATTGAAATTTTTATTTTAAATACAGAGGAGAAAGAGGGTCAAAAAGAATAAAGAAAAAAATAGAAGTTACAGTCTGACTAATGAAAGTAGAAACTGAAAAAACACACCAAATTAAAAAAAAAAAACAGCTTAAATTGAGTAGGAAACTTGGAACCTATTGTGGCCTACCAGTGATACCATACTCCGATTCCGATTCTTTGAAATCTTTAGAGAAATCGCCGAAATTCTTAATTTTTTATTACAAAGTTTAACTTGCTGAATTATTTTGGATATTTTAAATTATTTCTGTATGTTGATTACGCAATTATTGGATTAAACTGAGGCTTCGCATTGGTTTTCATAATGGTCATCACCACGTACCTATTTATTTCATTATGATGAATAACACTTAAGGAAATATCTTTTTGATACCTATATATAATATTTTATTTAAATGTGTATATAAAATAGTTATAAAAATGACAGTTTGAATATATTATGTTTTCGTCTTTTGAGTTTTTGTAGATTTCCACTAATTGATATACCCAAACAGGGCCGGCCTAAGGAGTGTGCGAAGTATGCAGCCACACACTCGAGCTTTTTGGGAGGGCATAAAAGGGAGCATAATTTTATACTAGGGGCATTCATGAACATTCTTAATATTAGTCTTGCACACTCGCCATTTTCGCCTTAGGCCGGCCCTGTACTCAAACCCAAACTTCCAAAGACAAAATACCCGATGGTGGAACACTTAAGTGTTGTCATGTAAACAGTGAAAAAAAATCGACTTTTTACTTTTGTTAGCTAGACTTTAAATAAGTTATTTTATTTTAACAGTTTATTGGTAAAAAAAAAAACCTAAAATAGGAGAATGCATGAGAAAAACATTGATGGATGAAGCCAAAAATATATTTGAGAACAGGGCCAAGTCAGAAAAACGGCATAATTTAATGTAAGATTAGGAGTAAAAGTTTATTAGGACAAATTTGAGTCTATTTTAACATATTTTATACTTTTATTATAAGCAAATGTTTATTACATTATGTGTCATTATTATATAATTAATTATACATTATTTGTCATTATTATAATTATTATATGTTATTTAAGAGTAATATGAATAAATAAAATAAACATTTGCAATAGCTACCATTTAAAAATGGGATTCGAATTACATGAACCCCCACCCTATTTGCACCAAATTTAGCTTGAGTCCTAGTAACTTTTACCTCTTTCCTCGCCTTAAATAATCAGCTCTGAGGTAAAAAAATTGAAGAAGAAGAGCGAAGTGATGGTCGCTGTTAAGGCGTTTGGTAAAGTCAAGCTAAATATATTTTTCTACGGAAATCCTAGATTTAGGCAAAAGAATATATGTATTGACTTGTTAGGGGACTATGTCGAAAAATAATTTATTTTTGTAACCACAATCACTTTCTTTTACATTAATTATCTGTACTTTTGGCTCACCCCTCGTATGTTATCTAATTTGGCGAAATGGTAAGGGCAGTCTGTGAACGATGTGAGTGAAATAATAAGAAGAGAGAAAATAATAGATCTAGTCTGTTTAAACCGAAAAATGTATATATATATATATATATATATATATATATATATATATGTGTGTTTGTGTGTGAGTGTGAGTGTATGTGTGTGTGTGTGTGTATTTGTAAGTACAGAGTGAAGAAATTCAGTAATATTGTGATTCTAAACTATTAAAATACTAAATTTTTCGATAATCACAATTATGGTTTTAGGAAAACCATCAATTGAAATATATTAATTTTGATAAACTCTCAAAGTGAAAATCTCATAATGAAAAGCAAATTAGAAGAGTATATTTATTCAATATGATTCGGGTAAAGATGTGAAATAATTGCTTAGAAATAATAGAGAGGTCAACGATATCATGTAAATATATGCCTGCATGTAAACTTTTAAATCAATAATGCAATTTCTGGGTAAGGGTTCGCGCAGTGGGCGCAGCTATAATCCTACTCATTTATTGATTTGTCTGGGCCATGTCGGAGCCATGTTGGTCAGTATAATAAAATAAGTATTTAAAATACTGTTCTCTTATATTTACGCGAATATTACTCATTTAATTAAAAGTCTTAATCGGATTTTATCGCGTTTATTTGTTTTAAAACTTTACAGTTTAACGATTTTTAATTAAATTAAATTATTTCCCGACGTTTCGGACCCTTTACAGCGTCCATGATCTCGGGGGACTGAGGTGGTGGGTGTCCGAATAATGAATCAATTGTTATATACCCGAAACACCTGGACGCAGAGCTACAGCACGTCAAGCAGGTACTGCGAGACAACAACCTCCGAGCACCGCGTCAGCGTCACAGGTCCCGGAGAAAGAAGACAGCCACAGTTGAGCGCCAGCCAGCCGTACTACCATATGTCAAAGGAGTCACTGACAAGATTGGCTACATCTTGAAGCGAGCTTCAATAAAAACTTACTACAAGCCGCCAACGAAGATAAGTCAATTATTACCATCTGTCAAGTGTCAAATACCTTTACAAGATGCAGGGGTCTACAAATTAGACTGTGAATGTGGTTTCTCTTATATAGGGCAAACTAAGCGGAGTATAGAGACACGCGTCAAAGAACACATAGCTGACATGAAACACCAACGGTCGACAAAGTCTGCTGTGTATCAACATACTCAACAAGGTACCAACCACTATATCAGATTTGATAAGCCACAAATTCTCGCTAAAGAACACCGATTCCTACCAAGGATGATTCGCGAGGCTATTGAAATCAAAAAACATCCTAATTTAAATAGAGAGGATGGTTGGAACGTACCACCAGCTTGGGAGCCAGTACTAAAATTAATTGAACCCAAGGAAAATAAGAACACAGCACGACTTCCAGACACAATAAGCTCATTCTGCATGAATAGGAACGGTTAAAAGTAATAATTTATAATTGTATAAAAAGCGGGGTATATAACAATTGATTCATTATTCGGACACCCACCACCTCAGTCCCCCGAGATCATGGACGCTGTAAAGGGTCCGAAACGTCGGGAAATAATTTAATTTAATTAAAAATCATTAAACTGTAAAGTTTTAAAACAAATAAACGCGATAAAATCCGATTAAGACTTTTAATTAAATAAGTATTTAAAAATTTCCTGATACAACTAGCAATTTATAGCTACTACTTTTCAATCAAAATCAATATTGCATTGTGTAGCTTAATAGTCGCGCATCAGGGCATCGCCTCGCGCAATGTACCTAATCGTCTCTTAATCGTCTCAAATACACTATTGATTTATGAAACAAACAACGCAAATGTTTATTTTTATGCTGTTACTTGTTGCACTTTTTATTTAACTGATTTAGAAGTAGAATAATGATTTTTAGATACTTGTGTACGAGCTTTTATTTCTTAAGCACGTTGAAAGTCACCCACGGCCGGATGGTATCTAAAATTTGAGGTGTCGTTATTCGTTTCATTGTTAGTTTTGTATATTACATGCATTATTATGCATGATACTCAATGTTTATTAATTTTGAAAGGAATTTTAAATCAGGAATTTTTGTGTGTAACATTTTATATGTGCTCGGCACTGGATCCATTTTTCTCCGGGTAATCTTTCTTTACCATTGGCAAACTCTTTTCTTCATGAAGCTTGTCAAAGTCGCTAGTATGATACCGAATTCTTTGGCGCCGGCGTTTATACTTTTTATTTTATTTAGTGCTTTTGCTGCATCGTTTAATTCTTGGGTAGAATTTAAACCACTTGAAGTCTTCGGTTTATATGGTCTCAAATAAGCATAAAATAATATACATCACTGTCATTTTATGTGTATATGGTCTGTACCCGTACGTATATATGGTATGTCCGGTCTTATATCTCCTAAAGTTGGTTGATAGATAATGCTTTTAGAATTAAGCCCACCTTTTATACAATTCAATAATATATTGTGCAATATAGTATTAATAAATAAATACATAAATAAATCAATAAATAGTAACTATACGAGTACACTACTGATGTTAAAAATTTCAACATTTGACCTAGGAAGTCACTAGACTATTATAGAAGTCACTATTATCGTGGCTATATTTAGGTTTCAGGCATGTCAATAATGATTCCTGATATCCTTGCGTCTGATGTCCCTCAGAGATTTATATTGTGACCACTTTTTTCAATATTTTTATTAATGGTATAACCAACTAGCTAAAGAGATAGCTTAAATCAAAAGAATAAATAATATAGAGATAAAATGTGTTCTTGAGCATATACCTATCTGAAAATTTGTACTCACTGGTTAACACAGCTCAACTCAAAAGTTAAATGCGATTTTTAGAGAAAGACGGTCTGCAGACTACACTGTACGCGTATTGCAAAACTAGATCATAAGACCCAACGGCCTAGATCGGTTGTTGTAAAGTACTGTTTTTGCAGCATGCATAAGATATAATATGGCGAATCCGAAAGACAAACTACATGCAGCCCATCTTGGAATATCATGCGAAAACATAGTCATTTCCATCACGCTAGCAGAGCAAAGTTATCAAAATTGGATTTAAAAATGTTCGAAAGAAGGTGCTTTTTAGGTACCAAAATCTAAAATTAGGTGCTCAAGGTTTTAGTTATTTTTTTTTTGTTATTAATGTGAACTGCCTTTAATTAACTGCCAATATTACATTATAATACAAAAGGAAAAAAACAATATATTTTAATAAAATTTATAAATTCATTTTGTTTTAATTAGGTAATCTTCCAAAATTTTAATTTTTATATGAATAAAATTATAATGATTAAATATTCCACTAAAATAAAACTGTTCTAGAGAATTACTATATTTGATTACACATACAGTGTTGCAAATTAGTCATGATTATTATTTATTTGACGCCCGTTTTGATGTAGTAATGCAAGTAGTCGCCTCAACGCCGGCGGTCGTGGGTTCGATTCCTGCTCGGGGCCGATATTTTTATTTGTACAAATATTTGTTTCCGGTCTGGGTGTTTGTCCTTGTGGATCTCCCCACAGTACCTCGGAGATCACGTAAAGCGTTCGGTCCTGGTTGTTGTAATAAACATCTGATAGCGATCGTTAGTTACAAAAAAATATTCTCAGTTTTTTCAAAAGAAATATTTCCACAAGGCCGAACTTGTTTTTAAGCTATATAACGACTAATAATTTTAAAATTAAAATACTAATAATTTTAATATTTTAACCTATGTTAAATTGTAAAACATACTTGAATGTATAAAAAATAATTATAGTAACAAAAACTAGAACTAATAATGATAAGTAAAAAAAAATAAATGTGTTAGCTCCGATGCACGACTGGAGTTTACTCCTTAAGAACGATTCTCTAAACAGGTACAAATAATTCGTATGTGACGCAGAATAACACTTATCGCCTATTTTACAGTTTTTGCGCGAAAATATAGCGTCCTTTAGATTTTTGAGGCAATAAATTATCCATTATTAATTTGGCTTCATTATCAAAATTACGACCTTAAACCAGGACCGCCTGGTATGAGTGCGGGGAGTGCTCTCATGTTACTCGAACTATGAAATTATCGACCATATCAAGGCCCAAAACGGCAATATCCTCAATGGAGTTGACAACACTGATTAAACAAAATGATTTAAAATAATTTAAAAATTTTAATCATTTTAAATCATTTTAAATCATTAAAATATGATTGAAAATGATTAAAAATGATTAAAAATTTTTAATCATTTCAATCATTTTTGATTATTAAAATATGATCGGAAATTATTTAAAATGATTAAAAATTTTTTAATCATCTCAAATCATTTTTTTCAAATCATAAGAGGTGACAGAAATTCACAAAGTATTTTATGATTAGAAATGATTCAATATGATTAAAATTTTTTAATCCTAACTGAATCATTTTAAATCATAAGAGGTGACAGAAATTCACAAAGCTATTTTATGATTAGAAATGATTCAATATGATTAAAAATGATTAAAAAATTAATCATTTTTCATCATTTTTAATCATTTCAAATCATTTTGTTTAATCAGGGAAGTCAGAACTCAGAATGAAGGTGCATTTCAGAAAGCGTGCCCGAAACCCACATTAACAATCGTTATCGAGATATCTCGGGAAGTCTGGAAAAGGTTTACACCGACCCAGAAAAATTATACTGGCTTCGGACGGTGCTCGGTCGAGGACCAATCCCCCCTCGTTCAATGCATAAAGTGCCTTAGTTATGGACATATGAAGGCACTCTGCAAAGAGACAGCACACGGGGAGGGACTGTTCCTTGAGGGAAGAGAACGAAACGCCGAAATGTGTAAACTGCTTCAGGACCAAAACAGGTGGCTTGGACCTGGCGCACACTGCTTATAGCCTGGAGTACCAGGAAAGACAAAAGTGGAAATACATCATAGAGTGTGAATACATCTATTAGTATGAGTATATAAATAAATTAATTTGTAAGGTCAATGTCGGACTCACGTCCCTCTTAGAGATACTAAGATAGTTTTAACTACTCGCTGTATCCAAAAAAATGCCTACATAATAATAATACCCGAGAAGAGCCCGTGAATATACAGTACGCGCGCGAGTTCATGTCCATCCTGAGGAATGCGGTAGTTCTGTGACCTATCATAATGTCGATATCGATAATCTCATTTGGTCAACCATAATATCTATTCCATATTTATTGCAAATTTAAGTAAGTAAATATTTATTTATTTATTTATTTTTATTTAATACTTTATTACACACGTTATTAAATAATAGCATTGAAGAAAAAAAATTTACAGTAAATGTGCAATGGCGGCCTTATCATGCTTATGTATTATAAAAGTTTTTTTCTATTTGAAATTGTTGAAGGCGAAGTACTCATGGTTTCGTAAAAAAAAATAATACAATAGCGGTCAATAGTTTTTAGTATCGACAAGCACGCGTCACCGTCAACGGACAACACTCGATTTCGGACGAATTCGGCGAGGCGGGGCGCGCTGCTCCCGCCCTTCACCTCAGGCCCCGATGGACATGAACTCGCGCGCGTACTGTACCTACTGTTAAAAAATATACTATAAAGTATACTATTTAAAAAAATGAACGAATGTAGTTGATTCAATAGATGTCAGATTGCTTAATATTTTTAATTACTGCTGAGGATTTCGATATGTTTATTATAGGCCTCTTGAAAATCGCTAGTGGCGCGGTGTTGTGACAAAATTAGGCAAAACACGGGTGTTTGAGTGCGATCAGCTGTAGGTTGTTTACGTTATTTGATAAGTAGAAAACGTTAAAAGTGCTCTCAAAAAAGAAAATATGGGTGGTACGAGGTACTGTTATGTTGTGGAGTGTACAAAAGAATTATAAAAGTAATGGACGATACTAAGCTAATATTGAAATTCAAAAAGCCTTAATTACCTCATTTGTAAAAATTTGGAAGTATCGACTGTCCCGACGTATACTATCGAAACTGAAAAAAGGTACTTTACAGGAGAGCACTTTTAATTTATTTTTGTGAACAAAATTATCATTTATTTGTTAAGTATCGATATTATACTAATGAAAAATGTGGTTTAATATGTATTTTTTAGCTTATTCTCTTTTTTTTTTGTATGAAAACATATATAAAAAGGAGTTTCTTAGTGCAATAAAAAATATCGCAAATTTTCAGTTTCGATACTGTACGTAGGGACAGTCGGTATATGCTAACATTGAATATTAACTTTTCTATAATAATACAGTCCATAAAAAATAATAAAATGTTGCTTTTGTTTTTATTTATTTTATACAATCAAACTTTAATTAACAGTAAAAAAATAACCTTGTTTCTAGCTATGTACTAAAATTGTTTAATTTTTTAATTTTTCAGGTCGATGACCTTATGGTCAGTCGGTAATTTTTCTTTCTGAAATTGAATGCTTTAATTTAAGAAACAAAAATAATGCTGTTAAATGTGCCTTCTGAACATGATGGGTTTCGAATAGTTTGTGCCTTACAATTTTTAATTAATTGAACATCCCGTTATTATTAGGGCGCGTTCCCACTTTGTCGTGACGACAGATAATCGTGTAGTTTTAAGTGTCATGGCTTTATGTTAAAATGGAAGTGTTCACATATAGAATGACACGATTTAATGTCGTCAACGACATTTTTTGCAGTGACGACAGATTGTCATGACAGTGGGAACGGCTAGAACGACAGTCGTAAAACGATAAAAAATCGTTACGACTAAATCGTGACGTAACGGCAAATCTACTTCACTTCCCCCTTGCACCCGCGAGCCCTTACTCGGTTTGCTTTGTGCGTGTCAGAACTAGTCAGACTCTTGCGCATGGTGGACTGCTTGCTTCATCTTCTTTCATTTCAAAAAGTAATATACCTATTATTAAAATTGCGTCTTCGTCCATTGAACTCAGAGCATAATCGCACTACTGATCTCCAAGAGAACGTAGAGGCGACTGTAGATTTGTAGCTTGCTAATGATGTGTAAACGACAAAGCGACTGCCGTGGAACGATAAAATATCGTCGCGATCCAATGGGAACAGTTAGATACGATAGTCGTTAAACGATAAAAAAAATTGGTTGTCTGTAAAGTCGGTTTACGGACGATAATTTTTACGTTCATAAGAAAACATGAATGGAATTGAATTATTATCACTGAATTATCATTATTTTGTATTATAATGATAATTCAGTGATAATAATTCAATATATATTATATATATATACCGGGTGTATTTGGAACGCTTGAAAAGATTTAAACCTAATAATATACTATTTATATTCTATATAATGCATATAACCATTTATCTCAGAAACGCTTTTTTACGAACATTTTAGGACTTATCTATTTTGCGCACCCGCCATGTATGCATACACGCTGTGAACTCTCGTTCACCGCGAGACGGGCGACTGCCGACTAGCAGGTGGCGCCGCGGGCGGAGGTAAAGTACAGAACCACTTACCTGTTTACATCCTTCGGGTGAAATGAGGTGAGGTTCAAATTGTGCTCCATTCCTATGGATGTAAATCTGGGTCGGGGCATTAAGAGGGATCCACTACACAATCTTCTCGCAACTTCGCAAAAACACTGCAAATCCCATCACGCATTTCGATGAAGGTATCACACTCCCGATCGAACATCCTTTCCTTTACACACACAAAAAAAATCTAATGGGGTTAGATCAAGTGAACGAGGCGACCAGGCGTGAGACCCTAGTCTGCCAATCCAGCAATCGCCTAACAACTCCGTTAGACGCTGTCTTACTAATCTAACGACGTGTGGCGGTGCACTATCATGCTGGAACCACGTTATCCGATACTCTAACAGTAGAATATTGTCTAAAATTGTTTCAATATGGTCATTTATAAACTCAAGATAACGTGGAAGATACTGGTGCCAGTACCTGATTATTAAATATTCCAGCTCACACGTTCACAGACCATCTGGTTTGATGCCCTATTACCTGGTAGGCGTGTGGATTTTCATCTGACCACAAATGAAGGTTCCGCCTATTCACATAAATAAACACAAAACGTCCTTCACACCTTCAAAAGTACAAATAAAATAATAATAACAAATACGAAACAATAATACGTGAATTAAATTTTTGCTCAAACCACATCCGACACTCACGAAACCTCGTACCGACTGCCACCGAGGCACTGAGTCACCGACTGCGAGTGCGATTGGCGACACATGATTTGCGAATATGCTCCGTTTACACTTGCTGGAGCATTCAGTGCTATTTAGCATTTTTTTTGTTGTTATTTTTGGTTTCTAAACTAAAAGAGTGCTAAATTAAGTCGATGTACATTTGCTATGCTATTTTCATCACAAGTTGTCTCAAAAAAAGCGACGAAAGCATTCATTGGAGAGCTAAGCAGCATGCATGTCGGTTGCCATATCGGCAATGTGTGCGTTAATAACATCAGTTACGCCGATGACATGGTCCTGCTGGCCCCCTCGGTGTGTGCGCTGAGAGCTCTACTCAGTGCTTGTGAAAAGTTCGCTGTCTCACATGGTTTGCTGTACAATACCAAAAAGTCACAATTCATGGTATTTAAGGCTGGCAGTAAATGTCCTAATGTTGTTCCACCCATAATTTTTAATAATAAACCTCTGGACAGAATCTATAGTTTTAAATATCTACGACATATCCTTACTAACAGTCTTAAAGACGATGAAGACATTGAGAGAGAACGTAGGGCACTATCGGTCAGAGTAAATATGCTGATGCATAGATTTGGTCGCTGCACTGATGCTGTTAAGATCACGCTTTTCAAAGCATATTGTACTTCCTTGTATACGTGCAGCCTTTGGACCAACTATACCAAAAGGGCCTATAGTGCCCTACGTACTCAATACAACAATGCATTCAGGGCATTGTTGCGGCTGCCGCGCTACTGTAGCGCATCCACGATGTTTGCACTGGCAGGTGTAGATAGCTTCGATGTCATAATTCGCAAAAAGACCGCGTCGTTGCTAAATAGGATCCGCGGCAGCGGCCACAGTGTGCTGAATGAAATTGCCGATAGTGGGCACTATCCACTAATCGGTCATATGGTCAGGCGAACTATGTCCTGCTTAGTAAAAAAATTATTAATATATCCTTATTAATATTTTTTTACTAACCAACCACTGAACCACTACTAACATAGATATAAGTTCCTTTTTCTACTAACAATTTTATGGATCAAAGTTGTCTGAAATAAATTATTTTTATTTTTTATTTTTTTTATTTATTTTTTATATTTTTATTTTTATTTATTTATTTTATTCATATCGCAAGTCGAAAATTAAATTAAATTTATTATTTTCAATGTTTGCATATGCATTATCTCTAAGGATTTTGTTTTTATAAGTTTCACTGTATGAATCCCACAAGCACGCATTTTTTTTAATTCTGTTTTTCGTATTCTGTTAGTAATTTATTTTTCCCGTGTCCACTTAACTTGCGACGCCATTTTTATTAGATAAATTTTCAAAAACACACATAAAGACCACACACATAGCGTGCTAAAAAGCATAGCACATTCACGTTTGCTAAATACGTGCTTTTTTAGTATGCTTTGAATGAGCATGCTAAAAACGTACTTATAAAAAAATTGCAAACGTAAACCCGCCTTCAAAGCGGCGCGGGCGCGCGGGCAGTGGAAGTTCGTGGAAGTCGGCAAAGGCGGCATATTAAATATGTCTTTACAAAGGTCGCCGCGGCCGCGCGAATAGGTAAACTTGTTATTACTACCAGTATGTACCTACTAAGTAAAATCCGTAAAAGTTGTTTCATTATAATGAGTTAAATTCGCGTAAATATTAGAAAACAGTGTTTGTATTTATTTATTATTTTTGTAGTACTACGTAAAGATATTTTTTATGAATGTTAATAAAGTTCGTATGAAAATTTATAAGTACCTACCAGTGTTTATTGTTCAGCGTGCAGTTTGTATGTTACGCTCAAACACCAAAAAGACTTATTGAGCGAAAAAAAACAAACCACCATACAGAGAGTCCACAACGCGTTGTGGTTGTTTGCATAATTTGTATGTTCTGTGAATTTAGTACACAACAGTTTAGACGACAGTCGTCCAATGATAAATTAATCGTTACGACATAGTGGGAACGCGCCCTTAATCCGACAATCTTACAATCAATGAAAAAATACGTGGTACAAATTACATACCTACAATGAATTTAAAAGAATATTTAATAGTTCGTGTATTTAAATAGTACCTACCTATTGTAAAAGTCTGCATAAAGATTCTGGAATCCACACTAAATAACAGTTTGGCTCATAATATCGATTAAATACTTTTTTACTGTGTTAATATAAACAATTGCCAAAAACGTGCAGTGATTTTTATGCGAATCATACGAGTATTATCCCAGAACCTCGAGTTGCCGCCGCTAAGCGACAGTTGGCGTTGACGTAGATTCTTCGCGATTTCCAAGAGGCCTATTATGATATTACTTACGGCGTACCAAATATGTCCATCATTTAAATTACAGTAACTTGAATAAATCCGCTTAAATTAATGAAAAAATCATACTTAAGGTTGTATTAGTCTTTTTTAGCAATATTAAGGTCTTACAGGTAGATAGACAATTTTAAAAATGACAGCAATGTATCTACCTATTAATAAGCATTTTTATTTATTTTTTTAAGATATTCTAAATAAACTACACACTAAATAAACTGTACACTCACATTGGTAAATTCTATATAGGTCTAACTTGTAGTTTCTTTTTTTATAAAAATTAATAAGTTCGGAATAGTATATGATCATCGTTAATTTCAAATTAGCTAAAATTCACTCAGTTAAATAGAAATAATCAAATTACGACGACACTTGATTTTTCGTTCACAATATTTGTGTATTTTTATTAATTTCGAAATGCGGAAATGCCGCCACTGAGTTTTTTTTTGACAATGGGAAATGCATTTACGCATCCCGTCGTGAAGCGGCGGGTATGTGAGACTCTTGGCCGTCCCATCGATACTGTCTGCGCCGTAGTGTATGTAGTAGTACGTAGTAAGTGCCATGGGATCGCTTTCGCATACAACCACGACGCCCCGACGCTTGGCCTTTTGGCTCCTCCGAGGACCCGCTCGACCGGTCTCCTCTGCGAGAGGCAGAGAACTCGTGATAACTCCACCTGCCTTAACTTGGAGCAGCGAACGAGACCGTGGTCGTCTGCGTTTTGTTAGGCCAAGAAGAAAGAGCTGCTCCCCACTGCGCTGAACTTCCGCAGTCTGGTTGTTAAAAGTTATAATCAAATTTTTTTCAGTTATTATACATTTGCCAAACGACTTTAGGGCCCTTACCCTAGTGTGTACTAAATTTCGATGGTAAAAGCTCGAAAATCTTTTAATATTTCAGATATTTGGTATTTGAGAGTAGATAACATTAGAGTAGACAAAATGTTGTATGTCTGATTGTTGCGACTAATTTCTTAAACGGATGAACTTATTTTGACAACACTTTATTTTGCATGTATGTGATATTATAAGATATAATTTCGGCTTATTTAGATTTATATTTTAGAGAAAGGTACTAAATTAGGGTTGCGCCATAAAAACTTGATGTCAAAACCGAAAATTCACGAGGTCGAAATATGCGTGTAGAAGCTAATATACGAGTAAATAATATAGATAATTATATATAATTATATAGCTATACTCAAACGCTTGTCGCGTCTTAGTTGAGCTTCAACAGGACTTTGGTATCTAACGATTTCAGTATTTTACTGCTCTGATTTTAAAATTACAAATCAATAACTGTAATTTTACAAATCAGCATAACTGAAAATGGTTTGTAAAACTTAAATATTAAATTTGCAAAATACGAACTTATTAAGTGTAATATGTGTTGTAAAATTACAATACACATTTTATTTATACAATAAATACCATTTTATAAAAGTTTTGCGAAGACATGTTAGACATTTGAATTAAATCAGTATTTCATTGGAATGTTTGAAAATATTTTCTAATAATTAGTCAGCAATGTATTTTTTTATATAATCTGTTTATCAATTTGATATTCTTCATCCTAAGATTAAAAAAAATCTGAAATAATTGCTCGTCTACTGAATATATATAATAATGTTTGCGAACATTAAAATTGATAATAAATAATCGATGAAAATTGAAAATTTATATTTTTTGAATAACTGAGAATATTTAATTAGGCTTATACTTATTATATTATATTATTATATTATATTATATTATATTATATATATATATATATATATATATATATATATATATATATATATATATATATATATATATATATATATATATATATATATATATATATATATAGTAGAAAAATTTACGAATAATTTTTGCAAATATAAGACGTTTTTTATAGTAACTCAGTAAACAGTTTTGTAAAATTACACTAAGAAAATTACTAAATTTTTAACGACTCCATTGTAATTTCTATTACAACTTTGTTTTGTGATTTTACAAAAATTTCTAGTAAACCAAATTACAAATAATGTTTGTAAATCTCAAAGTTTTTTAATGAAATTCGACGAACAGTTCCGTAAAATTACAATACAAGTAGGATTCTTACATGAAGATCGTTAAATTACAACACACACTACTAAATTTTCTGACATCTTTTGAAAAATGACAGAATCGTTGATCGAATCATAATTTCGCAGTGGTAAACATCGATTTCTAATTTTACCAATCCTTGTTTTGTAAAATGATTGTAATTGTACAAATATTTTTAACAGTGTAAGATAAATTGTCATATCTCATGGGTAAAAAATAAAATAAAACATCAGAAATAGTGAACCAATAATTGTAGAGTTTGATAATGGCGCACACACGATAAAAGTTTACTAACTATTAACATAGGTTATATAGCCTCTTTTATTATATATTTATACAAGAGCTTTTCTTACTTTCTTTGCAGATAATGAATTAACTATGTCCAAATAATCAATTGACAGAGACAGCTCGTTTTTAATTGATAAAATTGAAAAGCTGTTAAGTTTTTCTTGAGACAGTGTTGACCTGAGTTAAGTCTTTATCAATTTGAGCTTTACCTTGAAATTTAACTGTAATAGTTTTGAGACAAAGTTCCTTCTAGTTTAAAAATTTCTGCCCATTTAAATCAACTTCTAAAAATGTATTTAATTAAAAGTTTAAATCGGATTTTATCGCGTTTATTTGTTTTAAAACTTTACAGTTTAACGATTTTTAATTAAATTAAATTATTTCCCGACGTTTCGGACCCTTTACAGCGTACAGAACACATAGCTGACATGAAACACCAACGGTCGACAAAGTCTGCTGTGTATCAACATACTCAACAAGGTACCAACCACTATATCAGATTTGATAAGCCACAAATTCTCGCTAAAGAACACCGATTCCTACCAAGGATGATTCGCGAGGCTATTGAAATCAAAAAACATCCTAATTTCAATAGAGAGGATGGTTGGAACGTACCACCAGCTTGGGAGCCAGTACTAAAATTAATTGAACCCAAGGAAAATAAGAACACAGCACGACTTCCAGACACATTCTGCATGATTAGGAACGGTAAAAAGTAATAATTTTTAATTGTATAAAAAGCGGGGTATGTAACAATTGATTCATTGTTCGGACACCTACAACCTCAGTCCCCCGAGATCATGGACGCTGTAAAGGGTCCGAAACGTCGGGAAATAATTTCATTTAATTAAAAATCGTTAAACTGTAAAGTTTTAAAACAAATAAACGCGATAAAATCCGATTTAGACTTTTAATTAAATGAGTAATATTCTAAAAATTTGCCTATATATATATATATATATATATATATATATATATATATATATGTATGTATATTCTTTTTTTTTAAACCAAAGTTGACTACTTTTATGTCCCTCCAAAAGGCTCGAGTGTGAGGCTGCATACGTCGCACACCCCTCAGGCTCAGGAAGGTTGAAAAAAACTAACATTGACACTACTTGAAAGATCCCACCACTCACGTCTCTCTAAACCAGTATTTAGGAATTCGAAATACCTACCTTATATAACTTTTAGGTGAGCCTCGTGGTTTCATTAGCGTTAAATTAATTATGATTGTTCATATGTCTTACTTCCTAAAAGCGGTGTAGTCTCCGCTTCAAGGAATCGTATAGTAATATTTTATAGCATAAAAACTTTTCCTTAAACGAGCATTTTAATCCATTAAAATTATTTTAAAAACTCTACCTTTAAAATATCTATATATTATAATACGTAGACCAAAAACTTTACCCCTTTTTACGAAAATTACGCGAACGGAGACGTATGAAATTTAACACAGGTAAAGTTTATATGGAGAAGAAGTGCAGAATGAAAATAATTTTTATAATAATGCTCAAAAAATATATTAAATTCATTTAAAAAAAACACTATATACACATATGTACAATGATATAATATACACAAATTTTGTTTATTGTCAAAGTCAGTAATCAAAACGGTTTTAAATACAGGTCTTGCAAAGTATTTTGTTATCGAAATTTATTATTACAGATTAGGTCCAATGACTGCTGCATATGCTCACCATGTTATGCCTAATAATATTTTTATAATGTTAACAATGCTGTCAATTATAGATTAGGTCGAATTCCGCCCACTGGGCGACCGCTAGTTAGTATAAACATTTATACATATTAAGTAATATTCCTTTTAATTCCCTCTGTAAGGACGTGAATAATGTACGTATATATTAAAAGTTTTTACATGAAAGTTCATCGATTCGATACTTTTAATGAAAAAAAAAACAACATAATTTCATAGATAAAAGGAAGAGATTGAATTTTTTATTTACTCAAATTTTCTAAACATTTATTTACAATATAAATTAATTATTTATTTCAAACAGGAAAGCTCGTTTCTTTGAAGCTGACAAGTATCTTATAATAACCTCAATTTTTTTTTATTTTATATAATAACAAAAGGTTACTTTGCCTATTGTAATAATAATATAATATAATAATAATAATCTGATTAATGCAATTATATTCTTGCTTCACTCGTGGCACTGTAAAAATAAAAAAGATAGAAGCACTGTGCGCCCGCGCAGTTGATCCATTGCTCGCTTGTACGTCGTTGAGTGAACTCGCTTTTTGATTTGGATATTTTCGCGAGATTTTTATTTGTAAGTATTTTTTTTATATCAAAATAAATATGTTAGTTATTAATTTTGAAAATTTTTTTTTTCGTCTTATTTTTATCTGCTAGCGCCCTTAGCTTTGCAAATAATACATTACAATATATTTGTTTATTAAATATATAATTTTTATTATATTTTATAAATATATTGACAGTTTTAGTTGCATTTTCTGGTATTTAAATTGTAATACACTACAATACATTTAAAAATTAAAGAAAAATATGTGTATAAGGAACAAAACTTTAAAAAGTCCAATAAATTTCTAAACTAAATTCTTCAAGGACTAGTTTTTAAACAATTTTAAAGAACAATCGATTTTTTTTTCATGTTCTATGTTTTGATAATTTTTTTTTTAATATAGAAAATAATTTTTAATGATGCCATATTTTAAATTTCTTCTTACCACAGATTGTCGTAGTTATGACATGTTTTTAAAAACATTTAATAATTATTATAGACATTATTGAGTAGTGGAAACTTTATCTTACAGAACTTTTATAAATAAGATAATAATTAGCAATTCTATAACGAAAGAAAAAGAAATAATTCTATACAACATAAGCCGTTTGTTAACATATGTGAATAAACATTATTAATATTATACAAATACGAACGAATATTAGATTATTCTAGAACAAAATACATTATTAAATAGCCTCTAAATTAATAAATCTTGAATAAAAATATTAGTCATCAAATAAATGATAATAGGTAATAATATTTTAAGAATAAATTAATTTGAACAATTCCGGACAACAATTAATGTGAATTATTTTATATATTGTATATTATGGAAGTCACTATTTCGTAACATAAAATAGATTTGTGGATGTAGTTATGATACTTTATGGCTGTGACTTATGCTAACGTCGTCAAAAATTGAACATTACCTAAATAATATCTTAAATTAAATGAACAAATTTTTGACTTACTTTATTTGATAATTAATGCTGAATTTAGACGAGAGTGACATATCCAAGGATAATAAAATAAGTATCTACACCATTTATTAGATAAAAGATTATAAGAAGCTTCAATAGAAATACAAAATTAAAGACATCAAAAAGCCTATGCGATATTTTAGATTTCCAGCTACTTATAGCTTTGTAGAGCAAAAATCGTCCAAATAGAGTTAATACTTTGTGCATAAAAGTATAACAAACATCTATCGGTTCACCCGTTTTCCATGTCTTGCCAAAAATTTTTTAAAACATTAGTAGAGATTCGTAGAATAGCTTACGGTGTACTGCGATTACGTTTAGTTTGCTTGACTTCGATTACTTAAACTTTTTCCTTGTAAAAACAAAAAATGTCATATACAAATAATTATAGGTAATGGAATGTTAGTAATAAATAATTAAACAATATTACTTAAGAATTAGCCATTTTTGGCGATTACGTAATAATCGCTAATATTAAAATGAGTTTACAATAAAATCTATAATATAATTTCGTAAGTCTTACGAGAATTAATATTCAGTGCCATGTATGCGTATCTACCGTGACCGTATCTTTGTGTAGCTATAGTTTAGTTCACATACAACAATGTGACAAAAAAAATATCAAATTTTAAATAATAATATCAATTTATTTAGCAATTAAATTAGCAAATTATAATAAAAAAATACTAAAATATTTTTAAATTAATCAAAAATATTTTTTGTTTGAGCGTGCGCATCTCAAGAATAGCATTTGCAATTATTATTATTACACATTATTTTTCAATAGATTGTTCTGTTTATTAGTAAACACAATAGGCTATAAGAGATCACGCTACAATAAGAGTATGTTACCATAAATGTCATCAATCATATTATTATATTCTAAATTTAATGCAGATGAAACAATAAGGGTAATCTAGTATTCAAAAATAGAACATTATATATTCCATTGATTCAACATAGGCAATAGGTTGGTTTATATATTTTGATATCGTGCTGTTAGGCACGTCTGCACACAATTTTCGAGATTTGTTATTTATGCTAAGGCACGTAATGTACTCGTAGAAAGTGTCAAAGTTAGCATATAAATGAATAAATAACACAAATAATGTAGTTAATAACATCAAGTTAAAATCTTTAATCATTGTTAACATGTTACATCTTTTATAAACACACCGATCTGATAGATCACTTTTGTCTAGCTATCTAAAATATTACCTTTATTTTCGTCTCAACGAAATTAACGAAAATAATTAAAAATGAATTTGTGTAAAATGATTTGTGTGAAATTTTGTAAGTAAATAAATTGTATACTTACTACTATATAATATGTATATCTTTACCCTTTAAACATTTCATTCCACTTTTTTTTTATTAATCAGTACTTAGGTAATATATGCCTACATTGCGTGTATGAAAAAATTGAATAGTTATTATCGGCCCAAAACAGTATTCAACTATGAAACATTAATACATGTTCACATATCACGCGATATCGTTGTTCATGGTTTCCATGTATTAAAACAAATGCTCTTCGCTTTTTAGCCTTCATCATGGTTTAAGACTTGTCAAAGTAATAATTGACATCTATGTTTAAGTACTATTATGATTTTATAAGTACCGGCGGAATCGTTCATAGCTGTTTCAATCTTCTTAAAATCATAACAAATAAGGCTTCCTATCAAAATATTATTTCGAAATTGTAGCTTCAGCTCTATTTTTTAGAATAGAGTCATTAATTACATCTCATCTATCGTCAAATATACAGTAAAATTATCATAAGAAATAAACGAAATTTCGAATACCCTGTGTTCTGCTTATTTTTATTTCTGATACCTTAGTAGTATAACAAGTTATGTACCTATAACTTGTTATGCAAAACACAAACGATAAAATTTAAAGGAGGACATTTTTAATATTGTGGCTTGGCCCAATAAGATTTGTGATATTAAATAATTACAGGTATTATGACTTACTTCTTATAATCTTCAGATTAATATTGTAATATAATAATAATAATGTAATTATGATAATCTCGTAAAAGCAGAAAATTACGGGCATGTGGAATGTGGACTCAACAAAAATTGTTCCTAATTTCGTGTCGTTTCGACCAATACCTTGAGAAACTCTCGCAAAATTTTTGGATTAATGGTCGGATACGAGAGGCAGTGTTGCTTAAGACGGCACGTATTGTGAAGAGGTTCCTCAGCCCAACTATGGATGGCCTGGGCCTCAACCTCCCACCGGAGGAAAACAATTTTTTTGCTATATGAATATACTAGCGGCCCGCCCCGGCTTCGCACGGGTATTTAACTAAAATTTTAAAAATTATAAATTTATATTTTTTATCACCTACACCTGCGTCGATACTGGAAAATATATTTTATAATAGACGGATTGAGTTGTCAAATCAACTTCGGAGCAAAAGCAACCCCCTTTTAATCCCGTTAGGGGATGAATTTTGATAAAATACGAAACACGTCTTCAATCAATTCTGTTAAAGAATATTTTATGCAAAATTTGAAGTAGATTGGACCAAGGAACTACGTTGTCCTCCTACGTTGTCAATTAAAAAATATCATTACAATACGAAGGTAAATTTCGCTATTATTGATAATCTTGTAATTGTAATAGCTCGGATGGGAATCAGGCGGATTCGAAATCAGAAAACCCGGTTTGTTGTATAAAAATCTGTTAGCGCCAAAGTAATATTGCTTTATAGAGGTATATCTAGGTAGGTAGGTACATACATAATATTGCATGGCATATCGTTATCGTTTTTTTATGATCTTGGGCGAAGAAGTCGTTTAGTGTTATTATCATTATATCTATCAGACATTTCAAGTATAATGAACTGGGTTATGTACAAATATAGTACACTCATGTTAATATTCATAATAAATACACTCATTTGCAAAAAAAACGGGCGGTTTCGATTTTCTTCCTGGCTGAAAAAAATAAAATACCAAAAAGGTTTTAATCATTTGAACATGTTACTGGCCAGTTATAAAAGTGCCATAATGTTTATAAGAGTACATTCCAAATTCAAATTTTTGACTGAGCCTGGTTTTCAAAGAAAATAACTTTTAACTACATTTTGTGGCGCGAATTCCCTATAGTTAATATCGACTCTAATTAACTTTTTGTCAATTTTTATTAAATTATCTGGTGTCCTTGACATTTAAAAGTATTGTTATTGCTGTTTAGTAATCTCGAAGATGGTAGATAAAATGATAAAAGCGAGCAAAATTATTGCGCTGCTTGAAGAAGGTTGTAGTCAATGCTTCGTGGCTCAGAGGCTAAATGTGAGTCGGTCGACAGTTGAAAGGACCTGGCAGCGCTATCAAGAGACCGGTTCCGTCAAGAGAAGGCCTGGTTCTGGCAGAAAGACATGTACCGAACCACGGGATGATCGTTTTCTAGTTAGTCAAGCGTTGAGAAATCGCAAATCTTCTTATGTGGACCTCAAGAACACCCTCGAAGAAGTAAGAAATGTGCAAATTAGTCTATGGACGGTCAGGAGGAGGCTTCTCGCTGCTAATATACACAGTCATCGCCCGGCACGCGGCCCTAAATTACTCCGTGGACATCGAGTTGCCAGGCTTAGCTTCGCTCGAAATTGTGTGTCATGGACTCATGAAGACTGGGATAGGGTATTGTTCTCCGATGAAGCCAGGATATCTCTGCATGGTGAAGACCGACGTCGGTGAGTGCTACGTAGACGAGGGGAACGCTTTGCAGAGGCATGTTTTGAAGAAATCACACCTTATGGAGGGGGCTCTGTTATGTTTTGGGCAGGAATAAATTCTATGGATCCTACGGAGTTAGTCTTCATCGAAAACGGAACACTGACTGGACACCGATACATAACGGAAGTTCTAATTCCTTATGCACAACCCGCTTTAACCGCTCTTGGCGAAAACTCAATTTTTATGGACGACAACGCTCGCGCTCACCGGTCTGGCGGTGTGGATGCGTATATGCTAGAAGTCGGAATTCGTCGTTTGGACTGGCCAGCTAGAAGTCCGGACCTCAATCCCATAGAGCATGTCTGGGACGTTCTGAAGCGACGAGTGAGATCAGTGCAGTCGGCTCCGCAGACCATCAGAGAGCTAAAGAATGTGATTACCGCGGAGTGGGAACGTATTCCCCAAGAAACCATAAAAGATATACTCACTAGCATGCCCAGACGAATGCAAGCTGTGATTTCAGCAAGAGGGGGTCACACTCAATACTAAACTTTTATCTGCTTTTAATGTATTCAAGAAAAACAAAGAAATTAACGCGTTTCATTTTTATTTAGCGAGCAGGTACAATCATAGTGTTTTGAGCTTAAACATTATTTCTTAATAATTTAATTAAAATGTTATGATAAAACTGATGAAAACTATTCCTTCCTAATTAATTAATAAAATTCTGAGGATAACAATACCTAAAATTGTCAAACAAACTAATAGTAACTATAAAATAGTTCTTTGCTTAAGTGCCCGTTTTTTTTTTGCAAAAGAGTTTATTTAGACAAGATATAAAGTATACATTCTAAGCATTAAATTCAACACAGTCGCCGAACCGGTCGTAAACTACAAGTTTAAACATCCAATCGTTAGTCATATTTATCGTATTTATTAAAACATTTTATACTTTTGTGAATAAACGGACATCACAGAGGCCTTGAAGGTGAGCTGATTATAGCGTATAATAATATTGTATACGTTGATAAATAAAAAAATAAGTGCTGTTATTTCCATTACAACAATGTTAACTATGTATATGTGCATATGTGTTGCCTATATATGTGGTTTAGCCCGCATTAGCTTAGGTCATATATTTAGGAAATGCTGAAGTGTATAGTATGCTTTTCGAATGAAAAAGATGAAAATTTTATGCAATCTTTGTCACCTCTGTTCACTCCCACAGGAATCAGGGAGGAAAAATCAAATAACTGCTGAAACTTAATCCCAACTATAACAGTAACGACTAATTTACATTAGATTAAGTAAACCATCCATGTACCTACATATATAATGCTTATTACAGAATAAAAACTAATACATTAATACTGTATGGAATCCTTATTATTATCTATTTGACTTGCTAGGTCGTTTTAAAAGTCAAGCCAATAATATTCGTAGCAGAAAACATAATGCATAGAACTGAACAAAATCTAATACGTCAATATGACTTATATTGTCCTTAAATAATAAAATAAATAAATAAAAATTGAAAATGAAAATGAAATATGAAATTGGTGTTTTGTCGTACTGGCCACTTTGATCTCAAATATTTCCTCTTTGGTTAGGAATTCCAAATTCAAATTTATACAGCTATTTACTCGTGAATTTGCGTTTCAAAAACCGTAATTTATTTGTTTTTACCTCTTTTGTTTTTCATCTTTGTGTTATTCAGTTTACAAATTGGAAAACTTGAAATATCGTGTTATTTACGAGTACGCGTTCCACCGTGGCACCAGTGCTGCAAAAACGGCTTGAAGGACATGATGTGTATGGCTGCGGTGTCGCAAAAGAAAACACAGTGCGTTTTTGGTTCCAATGCTTTCGTTCTGGACATTTCGACCTGCA
This sequence comes from Euphydryas editha, assembly GCA_036937285.1. Classification (NCBI taxonomy): domain Eukaryota; kingdom Metazoa; phylum Arthropoda; class Insecta; order Lepidoptera; family Nymphalidae; genus Euphydryas; species Euphydryas editha. The sequence continues at coordinate 17,617,467 of JAUPFZ010000005.1, read as the reverse complement.
GAACAAGCCCCGTGGATGGCCGGATACCAAAGTTGATAATGTAGGGTTGAAGGCTATTGTAGAAGCGGGTCCATCACAAACCAAGTCCGAGTTAGCCTCAGGCTGCGGTCTTAGTGATAAAACTATTTTAATCCACTTGAAGCAAATTGGGAAGGTAAAAAAGCTTGAAAAGTGGGTACCTCATGAATTGAGTGAAGCAAACCGACAAACGCGCTTAGACTGCTGCGTTACATTACTCAACCGACACAATAATGAAGGAATCTTAAATTGAATCATTACATGTGATGAAAAGTGGATCATGTATGATAAACGGAAGCCCTCATCGAGCTAGCCAAATCCTGCCCCAAGCGAAAATTGACTCAAAAAACTAGGCGGACACGGACGGACACGGACTAGTGCCGGTGTCCTTCAGGACAACGCTAGACCACACACTGCACAACAGACGGCTACTAAATTAGAGGAGCTTCAATTGGAATGTCTAAGACATCCACCGTACTCCCCGGACCTCGCTCCAGCAGGTAAAAATTTTTTTCAAAATTTGGATAATTTTTTCCAAGGAAAAAATTCAACTCCGGTGGGGCAGTCCAAGCCGCCTTCAATTATTTTATTGATTCCCGTCCGCATGCTTTTTTTTTGTTGTAGTAAATGTATCAATGAACTACCTATAAAATGGCAAAAGTGCATAGATAGCAATGATACATATTTGATTAATTAAATATATGATATATATATAAAAAAATCGATTTTATGATCTGACCATACAAAACGCCAATTTCATAATTATGTAAGGACCTAATATTTTATCCAAGATGAAATTTAATTGTAAATTTTCGATTTTTAGAAATTAGTTTGTCCAAATTATTTCGATTCAATTTATTTTTATAAATAAAAAATAATATAAATACTCTAGTGTATATTTTTTATTTTATTTTATCAAGCAATTACAAAAACTAGTATTATCAGATCAGCATAAGTTATGATATACATACATATTATCTCTTAGTAATATGTGTAGGTACAAGTAAAATCGCTGTGGGCAATATTATTAACATATTTAAATAAGTATATAATTAAGTTCGAAAGCTCTATTCCTAAATTAATTGTTAACAGCACGCATTAACGTAAAGTAATCGATAATAACTCAAAAATATATTAAACGATGAATAAAGCTAGCGATAAGTAAACGCTATCAAACACATGAACATATCCATCGTCGCAAGATTACTTATATGGAAAATTTTATTGAACTTGTTAAGATATTAGCTCTACGAATGGTTTGCGGTTTTTACCTGTTAAATGTATAGATATAGATATAGATGTTTTTTTATACATTTAACAGGTAAAAACCGCAAACCATTCGTAGAGCTAATATATTAACAAGTTCTATAAAATTTAATACATATTAATATACATACATAGTAAATTAATGTATTAAATATAGTACCGTTTTTTTCCGTTTATATTTACAGCCATTGTTTGATATTGTATAGCCACTAAATAGTTTTTCTCAAGCTTAAACTTTTTTTTATCGGACTGTAGATTTTTGTTTAAGAGCAGATAAAAATATTTCCTTTGTTATTTATTTTATTTTAATTATCTCCACGAATCAAAGAAGGAAATGACAAAAACAAAATCCAAAAATTACTTTAATTATTCCATTTTTTATTTATGTATGAACCGCAAAACATGTTGTTTTAAATTAATAATTATAATACAAATCATGACTTTAGAATTTATTATAATTAAAGAATAACAAAGAAAAATTAAAAATCATTATAGAGCTGAATCAAAAATACTTTTTGCTTTACAAATCCTGTTAATCGAGGTAGCTAATAGAAGATAAAACAACACGCTTTGACTCACCTATAGGCTGTAAATATAGTATATAGGATAAACGGTGCGAATCATTTAGTAAACAAAATTTTGAGACAACCAAAAGTAATTGTAAAAACTTATCGTACATCAGTTCGCTATCGATTTATGAATATCGATTATGCCCGAATGTTGCTCAACCTGGCACTATATAACTAAGTCAAGGCAGCGAAACTCGCTTCAAAACATTATAATATTAGCAGGATGTTACAGGTTACGGGTTCTCGAATATCCTGAACTAGTAACGTGTGTTCTAATTAAATCTTTTGTAACAGTTTGCGTTCGTGACGTCTGCATAAATTGACTTTGTCAAATCTATATTAATATAGGCCGTGTTCCGATATATACTGGAGCACTGCAAGTTGTGACATCATTTCAGTATATTGCGAAGCCGTTCCTTTTTAGTTTCCTATACTGTGCTATACTGGTTTTTGTTTATAGCGGAACGCAGTCAAGTATACTGGACTACCATTATCATCCTCATTTTACGACTTTTTTTTTTCAAACGAAAATATTTATCATGTACACGTTTTCTATTCAACAAGAAAAAATATTATTTGAATAATGTGGGCATTTTTGAATAACAATATTAATTAATAATTATGCCCGTGTTCCGATATATACTGAGAGCTCTGCCCCAGTGCTCTCAGTACTGAAAATTCGTTCCGTTATAGCCTGCCAGTACACTGCTGCAGTATATGACGTCATCTATGACGTCATGAATCGCCGCCATTTTTGCACTGAGAGCACTGGAGCTTTCGAGGTAAGGTGCTCTCAGTACTGCTCAGTACTGTGATCACGTGATCAAAAATATGACAGCGCGAATGATTGTAGTACTCTCAGTGCAAAAATGGCGGAGATTCATGACGTCATATATGACGTCATATACTGCGGCAGTGTACTGGCAGTCTATAACGGAACGAATTTTCAGTGCTCAGAGTACTGGGGCAGTGCTCTCAGTATATATCGGAACACGGCCATAATTATAGCTGTCAATTTGACGCCATAAAGCCTTACAAGAAATAATTGAATAGAATTGAATATTGCAACGCAGAATATTAGTTTAATCGTTTGAACATCTTATTCAAGAGATTAATTATAAATATTATGAACAATTATGAACGACGCGGGGGGGGGGGAGGTGGGAGAGGGTTGGAAGACGTGTGAATGGCGCACTTTATGACAAAACAATGTTTGTATAAGCCATACAGATGTTTGTCTTGTCATGCCTGGGCGTCTGTGTTTGTGTTGTGTGAGTTTCTGAACTCCCGAATAAGCTTCACATTCTACTGTGGCCGTATGGTATCAGGCCTTTATTTATTTATTTGTATTATTTTTGTCATGTCAACACGTCTTAAATACAGGTCTTGCAACGAATTTTTTATCGAACTTTATTATCACAGATCAGGTCCAATGACTGCTGCATATGCTCATCATGCTATGCGCAATCATATTTTTATGATGTTGACAATTATATATTAGGTCGAATTTCGACCACTGGGCGACCACTAGTAATAATAATTCTGTTATTGAAAACCAGTCGATCCTCGATTACGTTAAAACAAACAAAGTAATAGTTCAGCTTTTTATTTTATTATCGAGTGCAGAAAGATCCGTGATACATAAAAACAGAGATTTTATTTTAATGTCTGACCCTGACAGCGCGCATAGATAGATAGTAATTTTATATTTATGTCACTTTAAAAAATATACATTTAAAAGAACCAGACGTGTATTCATTTGTTCCTTTAGATTCTTACGTAATAAATATTAAACAGGGGTGAGGGGTCGGCCTATTCTTATTTTTTCTTATAATAGGGAGGGAGGGGGTCGAAAAGTAGCAATATTCGTCTTACGTAATAAATGAATGGCCCCTTAAATCCATCCTCTGAACTTAATAGTAAACAACAGTTATAAATTAAAGTTAATTGACTTCGAAAAATAGCTAATATAAGCTTTACTGGTTATATTGGCCACTAATAAAGTGTGTCATAATGTCTACTATAACAAATAAAATAAAAATTCAAAATACACTTCTCCTATATGGAGAAAGGCTTTTATCCAGCAGTAAGACGTTTATATGTTGATTCTGTTCATTTCATGTACTGCACAAGGAGGCCCCACCTCTCATTAAAAGTAGGTGATGTTTTTTCTTGGGGATATAATCATAGATGGAACAAATTTACCTCTAGCGTTCACACTTATCATTAAATCGCATGTTAAAGCAACAATTTGCTGTTTCCATTTTTGTAAACTTATGGGTATTGTTTTTTATTGCCAGTTAAAAACTGGTTCGTGTTTCTAAATTACCCACCACTTTGTTATGGCATTTGAAACAATACGAATACAAATTTTCTACAAATGAGGAGGTTAAGGCTACTGTCAATGCATACTTTGAAGGTATGGACAAAGACTTTTTTAAAGCTGGTATAGAAGCCCCGCCTGAATATGTTGAAAAATAAATAATAAATAAATTCTTTATATATATATATATATATATATATATATATATATATATATATATATATCTTTTCATTTTCCTGGTTAGGTTAGTTGTATTATGCATATATATAGTACTATAAATTATGGCATTTGATAAAAAGAGGATTAGGAGGATTTACATAACAAAAAATGTGATACAGCTCGATTAAGAAGACAAGTTCTAGAGAGGATTCTAGTAGTTTGATTCCATAATTATTATTATTTTAGTATCGGTATACCGTATAAGTTATAAATAAGCTGACTTTCATACTTTATCTTATGAAAGAGATGGCAATCGCAAGTGAATTCACGACCGCTAGAAAATAATAAATCTGATATGGCGCAATCATCTGTGCTTTTTTGGGACTCTTGAAAATCATTCATCATCCGAATGAATTAATAAAATCGTAGGTGCAGGACAACATTGAGTACTTACGTACTCTGTAATCACGATCATTTTAACTAAAAACTATTTCGATTCTAATCACATTTTGCTATTAACTTAATTCACTTTTCGATTGCTTTATCCTTGTTATAATATTCAACCTCGGTCAACTTCCGCCATTATAACATGCAAAAATATACACTTTTTTTAAAGTCTAATCCATGTTCAGTATAAATAAGCTTTAGAACATGAAATATTTTGCTTTAGTAGTTATTTAATAATCAAACAAGCTTGTCAAGTTGCCGTTGTGATGTTTCAATAAGCGAGTTGTTTGTAATAATAGTTACAAGGACAAATAAACTAAGATTCCACGGTAAGAAACGCATAGATATTATGATGCATGCTATTACTGTAGCAATGCCAATGTCTATTATCGTAAGGTCATTTACTATCAGGTGAACGTTTTGCGCGACTGACTTATAACTGTTTTTGCCGTAATCTTATGTAACTACTACATAACTTTGTTAAAATAAAATAAACAGAGAAGATTTAACTAGATTCAGTCGATTTAATCCAAAAAAATGAGATGTAGGTAAAAGAAAATTATACCGTTATTCTGATTAATGATCAGGATTTTTATACATTCCTATCATCTTAAAAGCGTCATATCAACGATTTGCTAAGTTTAAACATAATGTTACGGTCAAGTGATAGTTTCCATTTGAATTGCTTCAATAACAAGGACGGACGTGTAGGTATAATATGATATCACTAACATAACAATGTTAATGACTAAATTCTAGGCAGTTACAGCGTGTCGGTAAATAATTATTAGGTATACAAATATTACTTTTGAGTGGAGTTAGCTTGTTAACTATGTATGATTATTTGACGTTATCATATATTTTACCTATCAATAAAAAAATGCTCAATCACTAAAAAGTTTTGTGTAGCCACATACATATTATCTGTTTTAAAGCAAAAGTAATAGAAATCTAGAACTATAATCATACTAATATTATAAATGTGAAATGTAAATTTGTTTGTTACGCTTTCACGCAAAAACTACTTAACCGATCATCACAAAACTTTGTACACATATTCTTGGAGGTATTAGAAGTAACATAGGATACTTTTATTTAAAAAAATTTTTTTTCATTGATTGTCATAAAAAAATCAAAATCTAGCTACTTTTACGCCATCTTGCATTCCAGTAATGAAGTTCCAACCCTGAGTACTGTAAAACCGTTGTAGACCAGTGCCGAAGCCTTTTAAAATGGTAAAATTATTTATTGCTATTTTAAGATAACTTATATAACCTGAGTGATTAAGGAACCTGTTATTTCGTAGCATTTTCTGAGAAAATTTACCATAGAGTATTGTATATTTTTTTACACCTTCAGAAAGAAGAGATTTCAACGAACAAAAAACTCACCGACTTTTTTAAAAAACCATATAATTTGACGTGAGAATTTTCGATTGAAAATTAGAGTGCTTTCTCGATATTAAGTCAAAATAAGGTGAAAAAATAAATATTTAAAAATCAAAAAAAAATTACAGTGTGTTTGAGACATAAAAATATAAGTTTTCACCAAATTTCGTGAAAAAAGAAAATATTTTTGTAAAAGATAAAAATAAAACATTAAAAACTTGTTTATTTAAAATTTTCACATAAATTTTGAGGTGAAAATACAAAAAAGTGCAAATACAAAAGTTTATTATTTACAACTTTGTCATTTAACTTTTAGTAACTTGTAGTTTTGCCGGAAATCGCGAAAAACTGTTATTTAACCTTAAACCCGATTTCCCGACCACACATCGCCCGTAATTTATTTTTCCCTGCATTTTTGTTATATCTTTTCCTTTTCCAACGGGTTTCATCCTACTATTATTTGGTTTTGGTTTTAAAAATTATCGGCATTGGTCTATTGCACTGTATTATCGACGCGCGACGGTCACGTCAATATCATATCATCATGAAACTTTGTACACATATTCTTGGAAGTATTACAAGAAACATAGGATAGTTTTTTTTTTTTTTTTTGGTCGCGATTACCAATATTCACGCGGGTGAAACCGTTGGCAGAAGCTACTAGTTTATATCTTAGAACAACACAATAGGGCAGACAATATTGGTTTACCGAAGGACAAATATCCATATGTAGTTCATTTAACTCGCAATTTAACCTGATTAACTTGATTGCGAAGCAAGCATGATCGATATTTGAAAAACATCGATGTTTACATCGATGTCAACATTTAATCAAAAGTATCGATGTACGATATATATCAATTAAAAACATCGATGTATCTAAACAACTTTTTTGGTAACAAACAAATAAAAGTAGTCTAAATTTTTTATAAAATGTGTTTTTAATTATAAAAATATTTAAAACAAAAAATAAGTTAAAAAAAAATTACCAGTCCCAGTGTCGTTTAGGCACACTCTGTAAAAAAAAATTTCGGCTTTAAGACTGTTACGCTGCTGGTAAAATTAAAGAATTATTGACTTTTCGATGTTTTATTCTTTTTACATCGATGAGTCGATGTTATCGAATTCAAAACATCGATGTAACACATTTTTTTACGAAAGAGTGTAATATGAAATAAATCTTTCGGACTTACTATTTATTTGTTTATCCAAGACGATAATTATTGTTTGATAGTAGGTACTTCAAAAGTTTTTATATTTTTATATCAGTTGCTCCTTTATCAATAATATACTATTAAACCCATCACTTTAACCTATGCGTTACTGTATGTGTGCTTTACGCGAAATATTTCGAAAAAGCATAAAACACGATTTCAAAACTATAAAAAAAAAAAAAAAACTGAATATTAAGCTGTCTGCATTCGATGATCTTACGTCATGTGAATAAACAAATATTTTACAAATTCAACGAAAATAAATTATGTTTTTTTCTTAAAAGGTTACAAAGCTAATAAAAAATTTTAAGGAAAATCCGAAAAAAGTTTTGACGTCATTCATAGCAAGATGTTGGACGAGGTCTGCCTGACGTCATTTGAAATTATTAATTTTTATAAACTTCTGTGTCTCATCGGCCCATAAATATAGCATATTATAAAAAAAAAACCTTTAAAACTAATTAAATTGATAATAATATGATTCGTAAAACCCTGATTCATTTGTTATCATATAGGCCGTAAATAATATACATAAACATAAAGGTACATGTTAACAGTTGACGTTTATTTTATTGATTTGTTCAGCCTGCTGATATAATATAAATGTATTTAAACGCTTTAAGGTACAACGGAAAATGGAAAAATCCACCACCATATCATCCGTTGGATATCCACTGCTGAACGTAGATAACAGTTTAGTTTGTTGGGCACTTGTTTGTTGTTGAGTGTTTTCGAATCAGCTGCTCTGGTTTTTATCCGGAGGGGCCTTGTAGAGCCCTGTAGAATAGAGTTGTAGAGTCTCGTTTATTTATTTATACTTTATTACACCACAAATACATTGTAAGGCAAAGTTAAAAGTTAGTTAAAGATTGTGTTGTACAACTTGTTTTGTTTATTTAATATTTACTATTATTATTATTAAATCAATTTATAAAATCTATAATTTTTATGCAAACCGACGATCTGGTAAAATTAACGTAGGACGTTATGGAAGAATTATCGACAAGTGTATATAGTTGTTACCTATGATTACCGTGTCGGTAAAATTTCATTAAAGCCATTAAACATTTTCCACGTGCTAATACGTAATAGAATATTTACTAATCAATTACAACGTCAATATCGATTGATCATTAAAAATAATATAAAATGAAGCGGGTCGAGATGTCGATATAATTATCCTACAGCAAAACCAAACATCGGTAACTAGAAAAAATTACAATAAACGATTTTTTTAAAGTTAATTTATTGTTATTTTATTCATAATTTATTATTTATTGTTAATTTATTGTTATTTAGTCTATTTGATTACGTTTTGACCAATTTGTTTGTATTTGCTTAGTAATAATTCAACGGCACGATACATATGCGAATATTTATTAAATATATATCATATTTACGTTACGATTGTATGCACAAATTTTGTAATACTATGTTTCTATCATGATACGTAAATTTATTGTCATAGCTAATTAGCTGAAATAAATGCTACCTTACTTGATACTTCTACAATTACTACTTTACAATTCAGACAATTAGGTATAACGTAGATATGAATCTAGAATCGTAAGAAGTTATTATCTATTGTTATTCCGCTTGATATGAGTTACGTGAAGTATAATGCTATTTTTTTTAACATAAGAAAATAGAATTTTTTATATTTTGCGTATGATTCTTTGTTACTTTAACCTTACATAATTATATATGTTTTCAATAATGCCTTAAAAAGTAGAATTAATATTGATTAAGTGATCTTTATGAGATTATAATATTACTATAATCTTGTTTTTATTTAGAATTTGGGTAACTTTAAGTGACTTACTTATATTTATTTTATTAATTATGATATGAAGGTTAAGCATAGCATTTAATGAGCATAATTAAGCAACAATTAAGTGTTCATTATAGTAATTAGAGTCGCAATTTTAGTACTTGGTGTTTACAACTACATAATGTAAGATCAAATAATAGTAAAATATACAAAAAGTTATAAAAATATACAATTTTTATTTTTAATATGTATAACAATTTAAAACTATATTAAATGGTTAAAATAGTACAACGTAGTTTATTTCGTTAAAAATGTAAACGTCTGTTCTATTTTTGTTTTCTCAATTTAAGTCTTCGTGAACGGTATGGATACATAAATGAACTATTTACAATTTATTTCTTAGACACGGTAAGCTTCACAAAGCCTTTGGAAATCGACAAAAACAAGCGTCTGGAAAAAATGCTTATACTGTTTGTTATTCTTATAATTATTCAGAACGCTTGCAGTCTAACCTGCAAAGATATATTAGATATGCCAAAAAATTCAAAAATAAAATTATACGAATTGGAAACCTTACAACCAAAAGAAATTGTTGATTGCATATCTCATCTTGGAAGAATCAAACTGAACATTTCTGAAGCTGAATTCATATGGAATTCGATTATTAAGTTCTACAATGAAATACCTTTAATTCCTGATGAAATACTATCGTGTCTTCATTGGGTGACAATTGCTATTAAGCCCGAAGAATACCAAAACCTAACATTGAGTAATATTGATGTCATAACGAATTTCGGTCTAGACTATGACTTAAGCAATGATCAGCTTGTGGCAATAGCAGATCGTGTTCGTGAAGATTTTGGAGCGAAACAGCCCGAAGACTACACGGTTTACGATTTAACAGCTCTTAGACAGATTTTGTGCGCATTCCAAGGAAGCGAAATAAAGAGAATACATCCTAAGTCTTACAAAGAAGCAGCGTTGCTTGTTCGAAAATTGAAAAACTGTTCCGATGACGTAATGGAAGGCTTCGCTAGTTTAGCGACACATAAAGATGCTTTTGGACCACCGGAAAATTGGAAAAGAGAAACGATCTGTATTTTAGGAGGTGTGGTCCAATATTTATCAGAAAATGTGATGTCGAAATTGAAAAAAAATCTTGGGAACGATATTCTTGAAGAAATCGATAAAGATAGAACGCTAGAAGAGGAATGCAATTAGGTTAAGCTGCGGTCGTATTTGCAAGAACACAAGTCATTTAATCAGATTTACTACGTATTAGCCGATCGAAGCGGTTTTAGCGGAAAACACGTTTATATGCCCTTGGGGAAAACTTATGACATGCTGACTTATATATTGTTATGTTATATAAGCGATTTACGAAATTAATTTGAGATTATTTTCCAATAATAAACACAAACCCTTCTAGTGTCTGATCAGTAGACGACGAAAAACATAAATTTTCAAATAAGTATGTGTATATTCAATATTTCAAGTATAAGTAGCAAATGCATTTCTTTTGTTTTCTAAATTTATTTCTAGACTTATAATTAATTACATTAGTTGATCATCTGCGTCCGAGTTCAATCCAATCAGGCACGTATATGATAAATTAAGTTCGACCACACCATGAAAAAAATAAAACTACGTAATCGACCTTTGATTATTATTTATTGCCCGGCCTTCGCCATTATGTTATAAAATCATCATCGAAATAACCTTTGTAAGGTTTTCTATTTTTTATCATCATCATGCGTATATATTTATATTAACGACACAAAACAAACGCAAGTTACGTCATTACGTAAGAAGATCATTACTATACGAGTATAAATGGGGTATAAACTTTATAAAAGCAATAATATATTACAGTTTTAAATTTATACAACTTTGTTTTACCCTACGACCTTTATTACCTTGTTATTTCCATATACATTATTAATACAATCTGAATATCTAATGTAATATTGCTGATCTATAGTTGGTTTGAAATAGAATATGACTTAATATGGTTTTATAACGTCAATAAAATGAAAATCAAGGCAGATGTAGCACTCTATGTTAGAAATTAAAGTTGTATGTTCATCTTCTGTGCTGTATTCTGTTCAATCCATCAACTCCACCATATTTAAAAGAGCATTTTCAGTTTCTAGGTTGTTCTCATAATCACACACTTCGATCAGAAGAAAATTTAGTATTAAAAATTCCTCCCCATTCGACATCATTTTATACAAAGTCTTTTACTGTTCAATCCATACGTTTATGGAATTCTTTACCTCTCGAAGCGAGACGTGCACAAACTCTCACGTCATTTAAAAATATAATAAAAGAATATTATCTAACTCTATAGCTTTGTTTCAGAATATATTAAAGTATATGTATGTATGCGTATGTATGTAGACATATGGCTATTTGTGTATGTGTATGTATGTATTTGTATGTGTGTATTTGTATGTATGTCTATAAATTTAATGTGTATGTGTATATATGTGTGTTTGTGTATGTATATGCATGTATGTATGTATGTATGTATTATATTGTGGATATGTTTTGTACACCCCTACCGTTCTATTTATATCCTCTAACTAAGGTTGCCTGGAAGAGGTTGCTGCTTTAGCAATAAGGCCGCCTCTTGTACATTTCTCTTATAAAAAATTTACTCTGTATTTGTATAAATATTTTTTTTTGGTGTACAATAAAGAGTACTTGTTGTTGTTGTTGTTGTATTGTAAACAATATTAATAAACAGTCTCAAAAATACTTCACCATTTAATAGAAAATATTAATTGTGCATTGTATTTACGAGTATTACCTATAGCAATATAATTATGTCATTTTGGTGAAACTCTTTCAATATTAACAAAATATATTCGTATAGGCCATTCATATTCATTTGTCAGATGTTTACGTACTTTTAACATAATTATCTCCATCCGTGCTGGGTTGGTTTCAAAGATATCTCGGAAAGCGCCAATAGAGAATAAAAATCGACGACTCATTCTCTTCGTGGTGTGAAGTCCGAGCTAGCGTACCTCAGGGTGGCGAGTTGTCTCCTTTATTGTTTGCGATTTTCATAAATTCTATATACCAAAAAATTGCTTCTCTCTTTAATATGTATGCGGACAATTTACAAATTTATACGCAGTCAAGTCTCGATAACCTTCCTTCTGCCGTGATAAACACTAACAATAACTTAGCAACAATACATCAATGTAATCAATCTTATGGACTCAAAATTAATCCTAGTAAGTCGCAAGCCATTGTCATAGGTAGCACCAATATGATATCGAGAATTTACTGGAAAAATCTTCCTTATGTCGCGTATAGTACTTTTGTAATACCTTACTGTACCTCTGTAAGGAATCTAGGCATTTACTTAGACCCAAAACTGTCATGGACTAATCATATAAAAGAATTGAGTAAAAAGACATTTGCGGCTTGGCTAAAGGCGTTTGCAATCTTTTCTACATATTTCAACTAAAATTATGCTAGCACAATCTCTCCTTCTGTCCGTCCTTGATTATGCTGACGCAAGTTATACTAACCTAACCGGAAATCAACTTAATAAACTTGAGCGACTTCAAAACCTTGCCATCCGGTTCGTGTTTGAGTTACGCAAATTCTACCACATTTCTGAATTTCGCTCTAAGCTCAAATAGTTACCTATACTTCCATTACATTACATTACATTCCATTCTGTACTGTGTATTATTTAATCCAACCAGTCCTCCATATTTGAAGGTTAAGTTTGAAATTATTGGAGATCACAGAAAAAATGTTACGTTCGTCCGAAAACCTGACTCTTAGAATGCCTGTACCACGAAGCAATTACAATGCTTCGTGGCCTGTACATAAGAGCAAATATTATAATTAATAAATTTAATTAAAAAAATTGTAAAAGATTATTATCTATCTCTAAATATGACATAACTATATTTATATATTTATTTATCAGTACTTATGGTATGTATTTTATTATTTATGTACGTATTTATATAGATATAGTCTAGGGTTTTTACTGTATATTTTTATTGTATGTTAATTATACACCACCGAACTATTTCTTCTTCTCAAATTCTAACCCTAAGGTAGCCTGGAAGAAATCGCTATTGAGCGATAAGGCAGCCTTTTTGTGCATTTTTGACACTCTCATAATTATTATTTTTTTGTACTATTTTATTTGGTGTGTGGTGTACAATAAATAATATATAATAATGTTTGTCATAAGGTGTTCGTCTTAAATAAGTATTTTTAAACTATCGGCACAGGCGATATCAGCCTATTACATATGATTAATTTTGTGTTTTTATTTTCCATTCAAGTGGACTAGCAATATTTTATACAAAACATTTATTAACTCAATTTATAAAATATGTGATATTCAAATAAACTGAAAAATGGTAGAGGTAACTTAAAAATACATCTTTTTATACCTTATGGAATAAAAACTATAATATACACCTTATGTAACAATGTTGTTAAGCTTATATACCTACCTAATACATATTAATTGTTCGTGCCAAATTTCATGACAATATTTTGGTATCCACCTTTCGCTTTATTATATGTATAGAGCGTGCTAAGCAGCGTACTCAAAAAATTCAATATTTCGAAAAATATTGCGAGTCGCTAAAAATCCTTTTAAGGGGACTCTTAGATAGTCAAATGGGATATCCGTGCCAAATTTCATGATAAAAGTCGGTATCCACTTTTCGCTTTCTTATATAAAAAAATATTATTATTAAAAAAAAAATGTGATTCGCCAAAAATCCTTTTAGATAGTCAAATGGAATGTCCGCGCCAAATTTTATGAGATAATTTTGTATCTACTTTTCGGAAGTACACCCAAAATTTTATTAAACCGAATGTATACTCGTAATTGTTTACGACAATAAATTTTCACGAAAATTATATTATTATAATGAAGCGTATCTGGATGTCGATTTATCCACAAAAACTAAATTAAACGTCATTAATATCAAACGTTTTTTTATAAATTAGGAAATTAGATAAAGTTTATGACGTAATGCGGTTTTACCTATAACGTCAACGAAACGAAATTAATGGTCACACGGTCTAAATTAAAAGTTTATTTGTTTAACAGTTGTATATTAATAAACTGTAAAAAATATTAAAAACTGTTTTCATATATAAAGGAAAAAATAATAACGTCTGGTAATAAAAGAATACCTACTCGTAATATGGTATTTAAATTAATTTTCAAATGTTTTAAACTTATCCACTTCCTTGGTACCTACCTACGTACATGGAAATAAACAATTTATTTACTATTTTTTTGTTTATAGTCGCATATTTTTTATTAAATTTAAAAATATTTTATTGGATATTTTGATAGTACGAACGTAAGATTTTAAGCAGTACTTAATTCTGTAAGTAAACAACTACGAGGAGAAACAAATATTTTTAATTGTATCACTTTTACATTATACTAAATAAAATTATTTTAAAAAAATATATTTTAGTTAGTATAATTTAAAAGTGATAGTAAATTTGTATTAAAAAATTAGATCATTAACAAAACATTATTTTTATGTGTTACACTTTTCTATCGATAGTAGTAGTACCTATATGTACTGCCGAAGTACTTTAAACCTAACATAACGATATCTCAAATATTACTTTATTTACTACATTACATAATTAACGTATTACATAACAGCACTTGTGAACATGGTCGCATATATCTCGGTATTATATAAATATGTTCTATTTACTATTTAGGCCTAATGATAGGAACAACATGATGGCATGGAAAACTTTCATAATATAAAATACGTTACACTTTCTATGTGTAACATATCTAAAAATAAGTCTACCTTGACATTTTAAGTGTATCACGTATTGCTACACTTCAATTATTCCCTTCCACCATAATTTATATAACAACTCATTTCATTTCGAAATTTACAAACAAAGAAATTTTATGTAACAAACTAGGTACTATAATGAACATAAAACGCGAGCCTACAATAACAGTTGAATGAATGAATTGCATTTGGAAACGTTCAACTATATTCACACTCATTCATTCAACAAAGTTTGAAACAATATTACCGCTGCTATTCAAGACAATATACAAATAATTTTGATCTTCTAATCGGATTTGACAACGAGTTTGATGAGTGTAAAATTAGGAGTATAATGTTTTAACATGCCTTAATACCTATATGTTATTGCAAAAACTGCAAATACTTTGTTATAATAATAGATTAATTAATCAAATACAATAGTGTTCGACCTAAAAGTTGCCAGAGTTGCATAACAAGAGAATTACGAAATAGTTTAATTTTTAAGCCAGGTATCATTTACAAATGTCACAGTAACGGCGATTGCAAAAGTGAAGGTATTTGAATTTTCTAAAATTTGTCGCGTATATATATTTATATATTTAATATACACGAATATCTAATTTAAGGCGTCGCGACTACATCTACTTTTGTACGCAAAACTTGAATTAATACGGTAAAAACTAAATCACATCAGTCACATTTTGTATTTTAGCCTCGACAAAACTTGCTCGGGGTGTTGTTCTAAAAGATGTTACAAGAATACTTTTGTGAATATTATAAATATTCAAATAGGGGTCGCGATTTCACCGTCTCTAATTTAATTTATTGGAAGTTTGGTTGATATTTATAATTACAGCTCCATCCTACGAGACATAGCGTGACATTTTATAGCCTAAGATATGAATAAAAACAGATTTTACAAAATGGTCCAGATGATAAAGCTTCGATCAAACAAACAAAGTCTTCTTTCAGATTTATTACAATTCTATGTGTTGCCCGCACTAAATACGCCTGTCACTCAACTCACATTAACTTTCGATGAAAAAAATCTCTAAATTTATTTTTATGAAATAAAAACTTAATTTCATATAGACAACGTTTACGATTGTTTTGATATCAACTTAGTATTTCAATTGTGACGCGTGTTCAAATAAATAGATAATAACTTTTTAAAAATTGTATCAATATACAATGTAAAATTTTATATGTTAAGGTAAACTAAATATGTAACTAGTGTAGATTGTGTGTATTGCGTAAGTAATCGATAGGTATCTCTTAATGTCGTTATTAATACATTAATATTTCTTTTTATAACACGTTTGCACACTTTCGTCGAGAATTAACGGATATAGTACTATATAGAACATAAGGATAAAATTTATGGTCCTATATAATATTATATAGAACAGACCATATATTTTTATCCTTCGCTTTTTTTTTGTGTCGTAGCGTCACCTGCGTTATAACGCAAAACTATTTATCAAATTAATTCGATACCAAGGCTGTTGCGTTGAAAAATATTTACTTTGCTTTTCGCCGTTAAAGTCGGTTAATGATAAGTTTATTAGTACCTGTTTAAATGTATTTTCAGTTATATAAATGTTCATAATTACTATTATTAGTAGGAATTATATAAAATTGTCAATCAAATCCATTTCTAAAAAATATAGCTACGTAATAAAATGAACACAGTACTTAAATATCATATGATGTAAATGTCGTGGTCATATCGTAAAATTTCCCACGTGCTCAAAAATTTATTGGAATGGTCGCATTTCATGAAATGTTTCACTGTCCATTGGCCACATCATGATGTGCCTTGGCCAGATCAATGATAACAAATCGTTTGTCGATATGGTCAACTAAGGCGCGCTACTTCGTGAATTGGTCAAGATTATTTGATCATATCGTTTATAAAACAAATAAACGATAGTTAAGTGACCATGTGAAAAAAAGTCTTATGCACTATTACTGACTCTCCGAATATGACATTATGGAAACTATATATGAGGAATATATTATATTCAAGGAAAAAAAAAACTAACCTAACCTAACATATTCTGGACTTTTATTGTATATTTCATGGACACTCTATTTCAATGATATGGCCAATCGTGGATGACAAAATCGTGAAACATTCACGATTTAATGATCATTTCATGAAATTCTCGAGCATTTAGTGATGTGGGCAATTCTACGATATGGTCATGACATAAATACATACAATGTTACTATTGCAGTTTCAATAAATGTTTTCTTCTTTCGTGCAAACCGCAACCTTAGCAAGCACTGTATGTGCGGTCAGTGCGTGAAATATTCACTTTTCCTGATCTATTTCTTAAATAATGTGGACAACGTTATAAAACCCTTTGTAATTATATCTATAAACTTTATGTCATAATTAAAAAATTTGTAATAAAAAATAATAAAATTACTCGAATTAATTCAAATTACAATTTCATAACATACATTTTATTTTTTATTATATGTATTTACTTTACGAATGGATATTAAATAATTTGGAATATTATAATAATTCATGATTAAAAGAAATATCATTAAAAATAAATAGCTGTCAGTTTTCATTAAATCATTTACAAAACATTTTACTTTACATTTACTATTTTAAAAAACTTGATATTTTTATGACGTCAATATTTAACATCATTATAGTACATAGTACCATAATAGTAGTTTTATTGATTAATTTTCTCAGCAGAAAGAGGAAAATTTTTCGAAGTATTATCAAATTTGAGTTTTGATGTTTTTTTTTTTAAATTTATATACGTGCATATAATAAATAATATAAAATCGCACAGATAACGCTTTGGTATTCTACTATGAGAGGCGTCCAAACAAAAAAAGCAATAATTAAATTTATAAATAATATTTATAATTTATAAATAACTATTATAATATCAATTTATTCTACTGTGTGAATGTGAGTTAATCGAAACCTAGCTATTTATAAACGAGAAACAATGATAATAAGTACATTTCCTATTATAGCTAGCTGTACCCTAACTAGGACGCCTTAGGGTCCGCGGGCGACTAATAGGGGTGCGTAGGAGGCGCTACTTAATGCACCTCCAGTAACGCCCCTGTGCCCGTGTTGGGCCGGGATAGGAACCTGGTCCTGCTAGACACGGCGTCGTCGAGACTGTTCAGAAGTGATCTGGACAGTCCCCATGGAGGAGCAGTCTGGCCTTTTCACCGAGGCCAGCCTGTCGCTGGAGGGATCCTGTTGCCTGCAGATTCGGGACCCTCCAATTAAAGCGGCTGAAGGCTTCTGCAGGGGTTTTGTACGTTATTGCAATCCCAAAGTGCCGAGTCTGATTTAGGTCTAGGACTGCCTACCCGGGCGTCCTGGATACCAAAGTGAATGGATTCCCATGCGACAAAAAAAGGACGCCTTAGGCAAAAAATCTCACCTCCGCTCCAGGGGACAAGAGCTCCGCAATATTATTGGTTAATATTTCTCCGTTTCTCCGCTCCGCCGCCTCACTCCGCATCAATGGACAGGCACCCTTAGAAAGGGCATAATCATCTAGTATTGTACCCTGCAGTACGTGGGCGTAGCGATGTACAGGCAGGGAGGGTCGGCTGCCTCCCCCCCCTAGAAGAGCGGTTTGTCACTGATAAAAATGATTTTTACATCTTTTCTTACTCTAAGCAATGTCACTAATAACGATAAGTGAAACGAATAAATTTCATCAACTACTAACATGAATTACTCATATAATATGTTAAAAACCACGATTAAAACAGTACAGTATTGGATTTTCTTTACCTGCCCCCCCCCCCCCCCCCCCCCTACATATAATCCTGGCTACGCCCTTGCTGCAATACAGACCAAAATATAAGTGAAGTGAATGTCTAGTACTTAAGGCCCGATTCACATTACAGTGCTGGTCTCGGTTCGTTTTCGGTCCGATCTCAATCCGGTAAAATGTTTTGTATGACGAATCGTTGCTGGAGCGTGACTAGATCGGACCTTGACTGGCACGGATAGTATGAATACCCTCAATGTTTCTTGTGTAACAATATTTTACCGGATCGAGATCGGACCGATAACGAACAAAGATCAGCACTGTAATGTGGATCGGGCCTAACGGGTCAATGTAACCTTGTACTTATAACTTGTTTCAGCCTTCGCGTAAACCTAATACCTACTTTGGTCTAGGTTTTGACACAGACCTTGACTGTATACTCTTTTTATTAGCCTAAGCATGTTTCTCAACTTACTATATACTTTAGTAATTTCCTTGTTAACATATAAATTATGTTTTTGCTTTTTTTGCAATACATGACATGATAAAATTGCAATTTAATAGTTGAGATAAAAAAGGAGTTCATTTACATTTCGTCAGTTTGAATTGATTATAAAGCAATTAATAAGACGTGCTTTTTACAATAAAAACGATAAAAGTGATAACTTTTAGAAGTCGATTGAATTTATCATTAATAAAATATCAAGAGAACTAATTATTTCTTTATTTTAGGTTCCGCTTTGCATTTTAATTTAATATAACTATAAATATTATTATTATTATTTATTTATTTTACAAAGCAGTTTTATCAGTAACATAGTATTAAACACACATTTAACTTATGCAGGAATTTGAGTTAAATAACAATGTTTCGAGTCCGAACTGAACATTCTAGATAGAATTTTAGAATAGATTTTTAGAATAATTTAATTTTAATAAGAAGATAAGTTAATAATTTCAAATAATTCTATTCACAGGATAAGAATAAAAATGACGACCGCGAGCGTTTTGCTCACCGTGAGCACTACGTGGTCCGCCAACAGTGACATTTGCGAGAAAGATGAACGTGTCGGCCGGTGCCTCAAGAAGATTGCGGAAGTAGCAGCGGAAGAACTAAGGGAAACTCCAGCGACTAAAGAACAGGCCATACGAATTATGCGAGATTGGATACAAAAGAATAACGACATCAGAAATGTTCGACAGGGTGAGACATATAACAACAGTAACTTTACGAAGGTTAGGTTTCATGCCCAATGAACAATCGCCACATATATACTATATAATATATAATTAGACGACGCGTTGACGCAGTGATCACAGCAACGGCTGATGCGCTAGCGGTCGCGGGTTCGATCCCCGCACATGACAAATATTTGTATAGACCATACAGATGTTTGTCGTGGTCTGGACGTTTGTGCTTGTCTATTGTGTGTATCCGGACCCCCGACGCAGGATTCACATCCTACTGGGGGCCGTTGAGTGTAAGACGTTTATTTTATTATTTTTATAAATAGGTATATTATTAAAAACTAATTTTTAATAAAATAAAGAACACTGAGTCTATATTATAAACGGAATTATCGAAAAATCAAAACTCTTGGATCTACGATGCTGTCGGTTTTGCAAAAAAATCAAAAAAATCAAAAATCAAAATGTTTTATTCGTTATAAGGTGATTACACACACTCAACGAACGTCAAAAAAAAATGTCTCGGTAGACATCTACAATTTCATCATCGGCTTTACTAAATATTACAATAATATAATAATGTTCCTAGTGTAGGCCGAGAGAAAAAAAGCCGGAGGAAAAAAACTCTCGGTACTCTTTTTAACAATTAAAGTCATCATATTTTGTAGATACAAAAAATTTATTTACAAAGAACGAGCAAATCATGTCACTGCCAAGCAGCCTTGTCATTTAAAAAATCTTTTTACTACATAATTTGGATTTAATGAAGTGTTAAAATTTATTTAGGGACAAGTCTTGCACATTACCAGGCAGAAAAAAAAAAAAAAATCAAAATATTTTATTCGTTATTAGGTGATTGATTACACACACTCAACGAACGTCAAAAAAAAAAAAATGTCTCGGTAGACATCTACAATTTCATCATCGGCTTTACTAAATATTACAATAATATGATAATGTTCCTAGTGTAGGCCGAGAGAAAAAAAGCCGGAGGAAAAAAAACTCTCGGTACTCTTTTTACCATATCATATTTTGTACATACAATATAAAAAAAATTATTCACAAAGAACGAGCAAATCATGTCACTGCCAAGCAGCCTTGTCATTTAAAAAATCTTTAATGCTATAATATGCCTTACTACATAATTTGGATTTAATGAAGTGTTTAAATTTATTTAGGGACAAGTCTTGCACATTACCAGGCAGTGTATTGTACATGCGTATACAGTTACCTACAAAAGAGTTACTTATTTTGTGGAGCCTAAAATTAGGAATGGCCAATTTATTTTTATTTCTTAAATTTATATTATGTCTATCACAGTTCTTGACAAATTTATTTTTGTTTTTATGTGTGTATAATAAATTTTCAAAAATATATTGAGAATAAACAGTAAGTATTTTTATTTCCTTAAATTTATTTCGTAAAGACTCACGGGTGCCCATACCGTAGATAGCTCTGACAGCTCTCTTTTGCAAAATAAATATACATTGAATATCAGCAGCGTTTCCCCACAGCAGTAAACCATAAGTCATGATGCTGTGGAAATAGCTGAAATATACTAATCGCGCGGTTTTGATATCCGTCAACTGCCGTATTTTTTTTACTGCGTAAGCTGCGGAGCTGAGTCTGCCAGATAACTTCCCAATATGAGGACCCCACTGTAATTTTGAATCTAAGTGTATAGCAGTGTATTGTACATGCGTATACAGTTACCTACAAAAGAGTTACTTATTTTGTGGAGCCTAAAATTAGGAATGGCCAATTTATTTTTATTTCTTAAATTAATATTATGTCTATCACAGTTCTTGACAAATTTATTTTTGTTTTTATGTGTGTATAATAAATTTTCAAAAATATATTGAGAGTAAACAGTTAGTATTTTTATTTCCTAAAATTTATTTCGTAAAGACTCACGGGTGCCCATACCGTAGATAGCTCTGACAGCTCTCTTTTGCAAAATAAATATACATTGAATATCAGCAGCGTTTCCCAGGCCTCATAATTAGTCTCTAAAAGTTTAATTCCAGCATCAGTAGTAGACCGGCCGCGAGTAAAACCAAATTGTTTATTGTGTAAGAGTTCATTACTTTCAAAATGTTTTTGAAGTTGATTTAGGATAATTTTTTCAAAGATTTTACTGAAAGTGGGAAGTACCGATATTGGACGAAAGTTAGAAGGATCTGCGGTACTTCCAGTTTATATTTAACAATTTAAAAGTCTTTAAAATACAATACTTATTCACATGACTAAATTTAAATTCTACATTACATAGTGGTACGTTAGTTTTCAACAATGATTCTGCAATGGGAGTAGATGAGTTTAGAGTTTTAGTTAATTCTACCGGTATGCGAGTGAAGAATTTTTCAAATTCGTTGGCAATTTCTAGGTCTTCAGTAATGATTTTGCCATTAATATTAATTTTATAGTTGCTCTCATTACTTTTTAATTTACCCGTTTCCGCATTTATAATTTTCCAAGTAGATTTCACTTTGTCGACACTATTTAATATTTTATCACTAATATATTTCTTCTTTGCAATTTGACAGACTGCTTTGAATGTTTTTGAGTATAATTTAACATAATTTTGAAATTTTTCCGTTGTGTTAAACTGTCTTTCTGCGTACAACTCATACAATCTCTGTCTACTCTTGTATATACCTACAGTAGCCCACTCACTAATTACTGGGGCGTCACAAACTGTAATCTCCTTGGATTTATATATGGAGTTAAATTCATTTAAAAATGTCTCAAAAAATATTTTATACATTAAATTGGGGTCCATGTCATTACTCAAAAAAGAAAGCTTATTACACAAATTTACTCTCATACAATTCAGGCGACTTGCTGTCATTGGCCTACGTACTATTTTTCGTTTCTTGACCCTTTTTTTTTCTACACTAAAACTTGCTAGTTGACCACAATGGTCTGAATCTAATTTATTGAATATTATATTATTATCAGGATTAATGTCACAGCATATATTATCTAAACATGTTGAGATTGTATTGCAATATCTAGTTGGCTCCAAAAATAAGTTAGACAAGTTATATGATTTAAATAAATTTAGAATGTTGTAAGTCTGCGAACAATTAACAAGAATATCGACGTTGAAATCGCCATGTACCTTTGGCGAATTTGATGTACCAGGTTGATATGATTTATTTTATTTTATTTAAAAATATTTATAGGGCAATTATGAGCTAATTGTGAGTTACTATTCAGTATAACGCTAGATGGAATAATCTCTGTTGTCTTAATGACTAATTTAAATTATTTGGAACAAATTCCAAAGCATTGGTAATGTCAAAAAAATGTGTTTGCTAAAAGAATGTAAGGTTTTAGCTAAGTTAATCTGCTATTGAAATTCGCTAGTGTTATTAAAATTGCGGAATTGCTTCATACGAAGTGTATTAACCTCGAATAAACAGTTGATTATAATTTAACGCACTTGATATGAAATATATAAAAAAGCTTCTATGAATATATTCGTATTAATTATGAATAAATTGTATATTTAAATATTTGCCCGAGGTTTAACACACGATGATTATTAGGTTCAGTAGAATTTGTTTGTATTATAATATTGAATTTGCTTTAAGTATAAACATAAGTTAATTAGTTTCTTACCTCTCAAATACAATAGTAATATCATCATAGGCTAGTCTGACGGTGCCTTGAAAAAAATTTCTAAACAGCGTAATTTTTTTTCTAGTTATTTTCACGGGTATTATAGTTCACGTCGATTTCCGAGAGTTTATGATATTAATGTCATTGACATTATTTATTAATAAAAAATATAAGAAAATAAAAAATGAAAGGAATTCTAAGAAACGTCAATTTTAGACCAGCCATTATTTTTTTATATGTAATGTTAATGTTATTAATTGAACTTTATCCAAATCATTTAGTTAATCCGAGTTTAACTTTTTTTTTTGAGTATTCATTTCATCATTTGTTTAGATTGTCATAAGAATTATGTATCTTAATTTGTAATATTGAATTACAATACTAGTTTAGTTTTATTATTTTATTTCGTTTTCGTCGTTTATAAAATAGTTTCAATTATATTTTATATGTAATAAATTTATTTATATATATATATATATATATATATATATATATATATATATATACTACTACTACTACTACTACTACTAGCATATATATACCTACTTCTACTGCCAGAGAGTTTAAAAGAGTACCGAGAGTTTTTTTCCTCCGGCTTTTTTTCCTCTCGGCCAACACTAGGGACATTAGATTAAGTTATTTATTGTAACATTTAATAAAGCCGATGATATAATAATAGTAATGTTATGTCTACCGAGACATTAACTTGTAATCATTTGACGTATTTGTTTTAAATGAATTTTTTTTGACATTCGTTAAGTGTGTAAAATCACCTTATGACGAAATAAATATTTTCATTTCATTTCATTTCATTTCATTTCATTTCATTTCATTTCATTTCATTTCATTTCATTTCATTTCATTTCATTTCATTTCATTTCATTTCATTTCATTTCATTTCATTTCATTTCATTTCATTTCATTTCATTTCATTTCATTTCATTTCATTTCATTTCATTTCATTTCATTTCATTTCATTTCATTTCATTTCATTTCATTTCATTTCATTTCATTTCATTTCATTTCATTTCATTTCATTTCATTTCATTTCATTTCATTTCATTTCATTTCATTTCATTTCATTTCATTTCATTTCATTTCATTTCATTTCATTTCATTTCATTTCAACTAGCCAGTTCCGAAAACTTTTAGTGCGTCCTATGTATAGCAACAGAACGGGTTTCAGTACTTATAAAAGTGGTTTATTTTAATATTTCAAAATTTAAGTTATGAAAATCCTAAGTACGTGAAAATGTGTACAGGGGGCCAGTAATAAAATGAAAGTATATGTAACGTAACCACTCTACCGGTTTCTAGAGACCTCAGCTGGATAATACACTCATTTGCAAAAAAAACGGGCGGTTTCGATTTTCTTCCTGGCTGAAAAAAATAAAATACCAAAAAGGTTTTAATCATTTGAACATGTTACTGGCCAGTTATAAAAGTGCCATTATGTTTATAAGAGTACATTCCAAATTCAAATTTTTGACTGAGCCTGGTTTTCAAAGAAAATAACTTTTAACTACATTTTGTGACGCGAATTCCCTATAGTTAATATCGACTCTAATTAACTTTTTGTCAATTTTTATTAAATTATCTGGTGTCCTTGACATTTAAAAGTATTGTTATTGCTGTTTAGCAATCTCGAAAATGGTAGATAAAGTGATAAAAGCGAGCAAAATTATTGCGCTGCTTGAAGAAGGTTGCAGTCAATGCTTCGTGGCTCAGAGGCTAAATGTGAGTCGGTCGACAGTTCAAAGGACCTGGCAGCGCTATCAAGAGACCGGTTCCGTCAAGAGAAGGCCTGGTTCTGGCAGAAAGACATGTACCGAACCACGGGATGATCGTTTTCTAGTTAGTCAAGCGTTGAGAAATCGCAAATCTTCTTATGTGGACCTCAAGAACACCCTCGAAGAAGCAAGAAATGTGCAAATTAGTCTATGGACGGTCAGGAGGAGGCTTCTCGCTGCTAATATACACAGTCATCGCCCGGCACGTGGCCCTAAATTACTCCGTGGACATCGAGTTGCCAGGCTTAGCTTCGCTCGAAATTGTGTGTCATGGACTCATGAAGACTGGGATAGGGTATTGTTCTCCGATGAAGCCAGGATATCTCTGCATGGTGAAGACCGACGTCGGCGAGTGCTACGTAGACGAGGAGAACGCTTTGCAGAGGCATGTTTTGAAGAAATCACACCTTATGGAGGGGGATCTGTTATGTTTTGGGCAGGAATAAATTCTATGGATCGTACGGAGTTAGTCTTCATCGAAAACGGTACACTGACTGGACACAGATACATAACGGAAGTTCTAATTCCTTATGCACAACCCGCTTTAACCGCTCTTGGCGAAAACTCAATTTTTATGGACGACAACGCTCGCGCCCACCGGTCTGGCGGTGTGGATGCGTATATGCTAGAAGTCGGAATTCGTCGTTTGGACTGGCCAGCTAGAAGTCCGGACCTCAATCCCATAGAGCATGTCTGGGACGTTCTGAAGCGACGAGTGAGATCAGTGCAGCCGGCTCCGCAGACCATCAGAGAGCTAAAGAATGTGATTACCGCGGAGTGGGAACGTATTCCCCAAGAAACCATAAAAGATACTCACTAGCATGCCCAGACGAATGCAAGCTGTGATTTCAGCAAGAGGGGGTCACACTCAATACTAAACTTTTATCTGCTTTTAATGTATTCAAGAAAAACAAAGAAATTAACGCGTTTCATTTTTATTTAGCGAGCAGGTACAATCATAGTGTTTTGAGCTTAAACATTATTTCTTAATAATTTAATTAAAATGTTATGATAAAACTGATGAAAACTATTCCTTCCTAATTAATTTATAAAATTCTGAGGATAACAATACCTAAAATTGTCAAACAAACTAATAGTAACTATAAAATAGTTCTTTGCTTAAGTGCCCGTTTTTTTTGCAAAAGAGTTTATTATCAAGGATTTTGTTATGTCTAGTCACAATATTCGATCTCGACAAATATTATTACTGATTTTGTAAACTTGAGTCTAATGGCGAACCATTTTACATTGACGCGTCAAACCAATAAGGATATAAACAATGCTAAAAGTATAATGTAAATGTACACGTAAAGAAGCTTAGCTAATAAAATACGTAAATGAAGATAATACTCGTAACTACTTAATAACTATTATAAAAAAATATTACTTTAATCGGTACGTATATATGACACAGATCATCTTATTCATATATCGTTGTCATCTTATTGACGTGTAATGTCTACTAAATCGATGAAAGCATCTAGATAATTATAAAAAGGTATAAATAGTATCTAGATAATTATAAAAACTTGTTTAACAAAATAAACATTTTGCTATCAACGTAAACTAAACATGCCTTTTATGTTCATAAAGTATTATGTTAATAACATCACAGTCTTTCGACTAAACATATCATAAATAATTTTCCATAGTAATATTATTATAATATATTATTAATAGTATTATTATTATATATTTGTTCCTATTTTTAATTTGAGCATAGTAAGCCAATTGAAACTAAACCACTAACTTGCAAAATCATTAACAAAGAAATAAAATTTTAATTCAAAGCTTTTGTCTTATAAAATAGGCTTGCAGAAATATTTACAAAGGCATTCATCTGTTTCTTATTTTATTGACAATGTTTTCCGAAAACGAGAAAACACGCTCATTTTCCGTCGATGTTGGCTTAATAGTCATATAGGTTTGTACATTTTTTCAAGAGTAGGCGTTACTTGCCCAGTAGACACAAATAACTGAAATTCTTTTTTTATTAAATTTAAATAATTCATTGTCGAGTTTGAGGTCCTCTTCATTACATCTTGGTTTGCGATGTCGGAAACTTCGGTTGAACTAGAGTTTAAGTTTGGTTATCTATTATAATATAACTCTTCGCTATATTTAATCACAGTAATTTTGTTGCAGCGTTGAAAAATCCTTTCGTTTTCATTGTTGTATGGTTGTGGAGATATTTAACTAGAGAAATCAAGTTCAGATTTTGCTTTTCAGTAATCTTGCCAATAAGGTGCTCCACAAATTGTCTGACTTAATCATTTTCCATCGATTATAATTTATTCATCAGCACATCTGTTATTGTCTCTGCACTACTTAGCAGCAAGTAAAATTTTCAACTCCAGAATATTGGTATTAGCATCATTTTACGTGTGCTCGAAACGTTGAGGTTTTTTTTACCCCGTCTCTACAAAGGACTAATTTCCCGAGAATTCTGGAGGCGAGAATTCCCGAGCAGAAACCTTAGACACCAAGCTTGTGACGCATCTATTTGTGACGGTTGTGGTTCTTTACATCCAACCGCGACAGGCGACCATGACAGGAAAGGCAGAGACAACAGAACCGAGACGACATCGACATTTGTCGCGGTCTCTTGTCTCTGTCTCTACTGGTCGCGATCGGCTATCGCAGTTGGGTGTAGCATCGTTTTATTATAACTTCTTAGTTTCTTACATCCGTACATAATTACACACACAGTTTTTTCATCAATGTTTACTTATGACGTTATCACCTAAAATTATCGTCCGTAAACCGACTTTACAGACTACCATTTTTTTATTCATAAAAAAATATGTAGCTATTTTTATACTATCCGCGATGTACTAGATGTGGTACAAAATATATTTAATAAAATTACTGAATAGAGAGACTAGATTACTAAATTGTAACAACCTGTAAATGTCCCACTGGGCAAAGGCCTGTTTCCAGTATGGGAAAAGGGATGTAGATTAATCCGCCACGCTATTCTATCGTAAGCCACGGAGGGGAGACGAATAAGATAATATTATATAATATCATAATAATATTTGTATAAACACAAAATGTCCGTTGTGAGCGGAAATCAAAACCGCGACTGATGGTATTAATGGAATTTTTCCACCACTAAACCAGAACCTAGTTCAAAATCTTTTTTGTTTATGTTTGGTAGAAAATATGTATAATATATTATGTAGACAGGCTTAGACTTGGTAGCATATATATTATATTCATGTTAAAGATAAAATGCATAAAATGTATATTTACGTACTTACAAGAATTAAAAGATAAATTTATTTTCAGATGAATCATTCTTACTACGTTTTCTTCGACACAAGAAATACAGCATACCGATGGCTCAGCAAACGCTTTTGAAATATTTGAGTTTGAAAAAGTATTATCAGAATATTTTTACTAACTTAGACTGCGAAGATCCCAAGATAAAGGAGATTCTTAATAACGGGTAAATAGCAGTTTATGTATAATAAAATACCATTTATTTATAATAAAAAAGTATGTAAGATTTTTATTGATACAATTTATTCAGTAAAACAAATTTAAAAAAGATTTAAATTAACAAAGCAGTAGGAAATATGATACTAATCGACGGAATATCATTACCGTAATCAATCGATATTGGCCCCGATTTGCAAAAAAAAAAAAAAAACAGCCTACATGGTTACAAAACCAGGCGACCGTATTACATAAAAATCTTACACAATTTAAAACTGTTTAATTAAAAAAGGCGTATGTGTGTTTGGGGCTACGAGAATAAAAATAACAAACATAAGCTTTATTTCAATAGCATTAAGGTCCACATGGTTATCAAGCGCAACGTGAGCGTAGGAGATATGTATCATCAGTTATTTGAAAGTTCCCAAGCGAAGCCTTGAACTCTAAGCGTTGCGACCATGTTATATAAATGCAATTTGATGACATAATTGTTTGGTATTACAAAATAATTACTCGCTTTCAAGGTACATAGCCGTTTCGCCGGTTAGAGACAGCAAGGGTCGTCGGGTCATCGTTTACAATATGGGTAAGATCTAGTACATACACATTAGGTGATAATCAATTATATAAGCTGTGCGACTTGCTTTATTTGTAAGAGGGCGCGTGCGAGTTTATGGATATGCTGTTTGCGATGTTATTGACTTTGACACTGTATTAAAGTGCGACGTGATCTTTGATATTACATCCGCATTCGTCTTTCAATACCATGTACTTTACTGAACTTTTGTAATGTAATGTTCCGCATGTTATTATTAGAGTAATCTACTTACGTCAATCGTTTTCTGAAGTGACCTTATTAATTATTAGGGTGTTGTGTGGATTTTATCTGCAGGTAAATTTGACGCAACGAAATTCGGCTGCTGGGATATGTGCCGGGTTCACATGGTAGTTTATGAGGCTTTGATGGAAGACCCTGTTGACCAGATTTTCGGTTTTACGCACGTGGGTGACGGTGTCGGATCGACGGCAGCTCACGTGACTACTTGGAATCCTGTTGATTTCGCGCGCCTTATGAAATGGGGCGAGGTAAGACATAATAATAATCTTACTATATAAATATACTGACAGATCCTAACTTAACTTTAACATGCATCCCTAATATTATAAATGTGAAATGTAAGTTTCTTTGTTACGCTTTCACGCGAAAACTACTTAACCTATCATCAAACTTTGTATAGGTACATATTCTTGGAGATATTAGAAGTAACATAGGAAACTTTTCTTTTGGTCGCGGTAACCGACATCCACACGGACGAAGCCGCGGGCAGAAGCTAGTATTTAAATATATCTGATTCTAATGACACTGTTCAAAGCTTAACGAGGACGACGTTTTAAATAAAATAAAATAAAATAACCCTTAGCATACTGAATATACCCATAGTATATTGATCTTCGTAACAAGTCGATAATTCCAAAAACACCTCAACGACCAAACTTGTTTTATAAAAATACATCAATTAAGTATGAGACAACGTCTCATAATAGTGTACTTGTTTCCATCGTTATAAAAACCCGTTATCGACGACCTGAAGACGAGTCAGATAACTCGGTGTCATCTTTTCCCTTATTTGTACTTACCTAACCTTCACCTTATTACAACTTTCGACAAGTATGAGGTAACCATTAATAAAATCGAAATTTGTGTTATACATATCGTACGTATGGTTTTGAATCTTTCATTTATATATATATATATATATATATATATATATATATATATATATATATATATATATATATATATATATATATATATATATATATATATATATATATAATCTTATTTTATTAACTTATTACATATATAAAAAATCAATTGCTGTTCGTTAGTCTCGCTAAAACTCGAGAACGGCTGAACAGATTTATTTTATTTTGGTCTTGAAAATATGTTCGTGGAGGTCTAGGTAAGGTTTAAAAGGTGAGAAAAATTAAAATAATTGCCGGGAAAACCCTAAAAACAGCCCTTTTCTTTTTCGCATATAAACGTTTTCTAAATTAAATGTAGAGTCTTAAAATTTGGTAGGAATATTTCTTTCGCCGAGTAGAGATCAGCTAAGAACGGATTTTGTGAAATTCTAGCCCTAAGGGGGTGAAAAGGGAGGCAAAGTTTGTATGAGAAAACGTGTTTCCTTGGTCCAATCTACTTCAAATTTTGCATCAACATTCTTTAACAGAATTGATTGAAGACGTGTTTCGTATTTAATCAAAATTCATCCCCTAACGGGGTTAAAAGGGGGTTGAAAGCTATTTGCTTCGAATTTGATATCAATACTCCTTAGTGTTTTTAATTTAAATTACATTTTATTTTGACACATGTTTGACAACACAATCCGTCTATTATAAAATATTTTCCAGTATCGACTCAGATGTAATCTAACGGTATTTACAATTTTACGGTGACATATAAATATCAAACTGTTTCTTCCATCTGTATAAAATTAATTAAAAATTTATTCGATTATTGCCTACCGGGCAATATCGAAAGTTTGTAGTTTACATACATATTGACTTGTTGAGATTCAATTGATGCAATGACTATTAATCATATGAGAATATTTACCCTGATTCATAAGAATAGCAAGCTTGTTATGTGTCCTTTAATAACCTTAATACTATTATTTTACCGCTAATTATATTTAGCTCTCCATTTGTATCATCTTGGCGCCGAAGATCCACGTGCACCACTGCTGCGCCATTATTCGGAAGACGTCCCGGATTTCGAAGTCGGCGAGATTAGTGCGGCGCTCGGGCAGCTTAAAAACGGGAGGGCCCCGGGGGATGACGGCGTTACGACTGAGCTTCTTAAGGCCGCAGGGCGACCTGTCCTGGAGGCCTTAGCTAGACTCTTTAATGCCGTCATCCAACGAGGTACCACACCGGAGGCGTGGTCCAGGAGTGTGGTGGTACTGTTCTACAAAAGAGGCGATAAGTCTCTTTTGAAGAACTACAGACCTATCTCACTTCTGAGCCACGTCTATAAGCTCTTCTCGAGGGTCGTTACGAATCGTCTCGCCACAAGGCTCGACGACTTCCAACCACCGGAGCAGGCTGGGTTTCGAAAAGGCTACAGCACCGTAGACCACATACATACTGTTCGGCAGATTATACAAAAGACCGAAGAGTATAATCAGCCGCTGTGTATGGCTTTTGTGGACTACGAGAAGGCCTTCGACTCCATCGAGACCTGGGCTGTTCTGGACTCTCTGCAGAGATGTCATATCGACTGGCGATATATCGAGGTGTTGAGGTGTATATACGACGCGGCGAAGATGACCGTTCATATCCAGGACCAGCAGACAAGACCGATTTTCCTTCGACGCGGGGTAAGACAGGGCGATGTCATATCACCGAAACTGTTTACCACTGCGCTGGAGGACGTCTTTAAAACCCTGGACTGGGGGGGACGAGGCATCAACGTCAACGGCGACTACATCTCTCACCTTCGTTTCGCTGACGATATCGTCATCTTTGCGGAGACGTTGGAGGAGCTAGGCCAAATGTTGAGCAGCCTAAATGAGTCTTCCCGACGAGTCGGTCTTGGTATGAATCTTGATAAAACGAAAGTTATGTTTAACAAGCATGTCATACCGAGACCGGTATCGATTGATGGTATCCTCCTCGAAGTTGTTCAGGATTATATCTACCTAGGCCATACCATCCAACTGGGCCGAAACAACTTCGAGAAGGAAGCCGAGAGGAGGATTCAGTTGGGCTGGGCGGCATTTGGCGGGCTTCGTCGGGTCTTCACTTCGAAGATTCCGCAAAGCTTGAAGACGAAAGTCTTCGAGCAATGCGTCCTACCTGTGTTGACATACGGTGCTGAAACGTGGACACTGACGAAGGGACTGGTCCACCGATTTAAAGTCGCTCAACGTGCCATGGAACGGGCTATGCTCGGCGTTTCTCTCAAAGATAGGATCAGAAATGAGACTATCCGCGAGAGAACCAAAGTGACCGACGTAGCCCAGAGGATTAGCACGCTGAAGTGGCAGTGGGCTGGTCACCTGTGTCGTAGGACCGATGGCCGTTGGAGCAGACGTGTCCTGGAGTGGAGACCACGTATTGGCAAACGCAGTGTGGGACGCCCTCCGACCCGCTGGACCGACGATCTTCGCAGGATTGCCGGTGTTGGCTGGATGAGGATTGCGGAAAGCCGGGATGTCTGGCGCGAGCTTGGGGAGGCCTACGTCCAGCAGTGGACTGCTATAGGCTGATGAGATTGTATCATGGTGTTATATTTATATAATCTTTGTCTACATTAAACAGGTTATCCGATAATGAATTTTTCAAATCAATCTGATATATTCTAAGATTAGCACCTTGCGACGAACACACTGTACAGTTTAATTACAATATAATAATATTTTAAAACTAAAACAAGATCCGTATACGTTTACGTAAATATAAATGAATATTAATAAAATATACACGAATAATATATTAGCATGATTGTATAATTCAATACACTATCCGAATATATAAACGCGCGAGTCGTCTGGTCTATATTCGATTTTCTCCTCTACTTGCGATCTTTTAAAGATTAACCTTTCACTATAAACAATCTTTTTAGTTGTTTTTTTTTAATCGATACAAATTAAATAATCGGAATATTTTTAAATAAACGAACAAACCGCTTTATAATATAAGTAGGTATAGATGAAAATGTTTAATTATAATTACCTATATATAATTATGTTCAAATAAGTGTCATAATATATATACAAATAAATGTTGATAAAAAATTTATTTTGTAAAAAAATACATAATTATGTGTATTCACTAATTATAAAGAATTACGTAAACGATTAAACTAGGTATTTCAATATGAATAAATACAATTATTTAATTTATTCGCGAGAAATCAGTTTTGAAAAGTACATTTACACAACTGATGTCCTTGATATTATAATAAAATGGCAGTTTTAAAATTAGCTATGATACTGAGAAATGGTACATTCCTTTGTCAGCCTTTCGCTTTAATAATAGGGAAATAAAAAATATTACTCAACGAAATGTTTAATATTTTTTCAAGTGAAAGAAATACTTATCGAAGTATTATGAAATAACTTTATCTATACCAGTGTAAACTAAAATTATAATAAGAGAAATTTGTTTACAATAGATTATAAAACAAATGAAATATTTCTTATAACTCTTGGACAATTTGAAAACTGAACACATTTTGATCCAGAACTGATATACATAGTCTATAAAAATCTTGCTACGATGTACAAAGAAGTAAACTGTATCCGTGACTTCGTTCCAATACGATCCCTTTCTTTTTATACCCATGCTGTACTTTATAAGATAGAGTACGTAAGTCAGCTTAAGATAAGTCATACGTTCAAAGATTTCTGTACATTCCAAGTTTTCAATTATTTGGACCCCAATACTGAGGGTTATGATTCTGACTGGGAATAATGATTATAATATAATTTTCTAACAAATAAAAAAATCATAATAATAAGAAACGAAATCTGACTATGCGTCAATAAATCGCCTATGACTATTAAAAATTTCGGATATGAAGAAAAAAAAAACTTTACAGGAGAGCGATGCAAAGTGTAGGTAAATTGCATGCGTCTTTTTACATATATTTTTTTTTAAATACCGACATTTATAAATTAAGTGATTAAAAAACTATGCATAGAACAATATTTTTCCTTTCAGCTGATGTTAGACTTGGTTATTTAGGAACGTTTTATGAAATCAATCAAAAAAATCGATTTTGCAGTTCCGACGATGTTAATAGTCATGATCGAAATTATAACTGTATAACACATTTTGACTTTCATCCCTTATCCTTTATTATACTTTGTCCTAGCTCGTAGTATTAACTCAAATTGTGCCCAGTTTCGTTTAAATTCATTCAGCAGTGTCTGCGTGATGCGCGACCACGATACGGACAGAAAAAAAATATTAAAAAAATAAATTTTTGCTTCAGTATCGATTATAGTCTGTTCCTATTTTACATTTCTTCAACGTAAAGAACATGTAGCTTACAGTTTTATTATAAGTTAGTTTTATTTATATTTTTATTATAAGTAAAATCGTCATAATCGTAATAGATAATAATGTTAATAATTACTTAAATTCTACCAATCCGGGAATAAATCTAAAGACCACTCGTATAAGTTATCTGTTTATTTTTAAATTCGACATATCATTTTTACTTTATTTTAATTTAACTTAGCAATAGTTGAACTTTACAAACTATTGAAAAGTTCGTGTGATTTTTACGTTTATAAAAAAAAAAAATATTAAATTGCTAAACGAAACATTGGTAACCTTAAC
The DNA here is from genome assembly GCA_036937285.1 of Euphydryas editha. Lineage (NCBI taxonomy): Eukaryota > Metazoa > Arthropoda > Insecta > Lepidoptera > Nymphalidae > Euphydryas > Euphydryas editha. The sequence continues at coordinate 17,582,332 of JAUPFZ010000005.1, read as the reverse complement.
ATTAATTACCTTTTTTGTTATTTTAAATTTGTATATAATAAGATTTTCTTACAGAATTAATGAGAAACATTAATACAAGTGACATTACGGAATGTAATAATTAAAAATATGTATTTTTGTTACAGCAATCAATACCAATGCGTCACAAAGAATTCCAGCTCGTCAACGTCCCGGCCGCCCTTAAATACATCATAGACTTTGCGATAACCAAAGTTTCAACGAAAATGAGTAACAGATTGCATGTAAGATGATTTTTATTTATTATCAATTAATCGTGCTGTAAAATTTAATTAAAATTACTACAGTGCGTACTGGCATGACTGTGTACTTTATATGTGGGAATTTTAGCAATTATATTATAGTAAAAAATTGATCTTTAAACTATTTTTGTTATTAAAACCTAATGATGAGAATTGATATTTATCGCACGACTGAGATTTTAGACAAAGTTTTAAAGTTTAATCTAGCTAGTTAATAAAATAAAAATTAAACCACGTGGATGAGGCTAAGAAAGAAATTAAAACAAAAAGAAGATAATGTATCTTCTCTCTGTCGGTCTTAAGATGAAAGGATATCGGCTCTTTCTCCATACAAATGTAGTCGACGGTTTCCTGCCTGGATAATGACACTGGATCAAATATTTTTGTTACATAAAACCTTTAACTGCCATGTCCATGCCCCTATGTCTTGGTTTTTTTCATCTTCTTATTATAATGGGGAGCAGGAGTCTTCAAAAACCCGAAATATTGCCTAATTTTTTATACATTTCAGACACTCATTAAAAAAAACTTAGGCATATTAAAAAAAAAAACGAGAACATAGAGGCATAGCTGAAGGTGTTTTTAGTTACAAAAAAAAAAGGCATGTTTTGGGGAGAAAATAGTCGACTACGAAATGCTGTTATGGTCAACAATTATCTACCTAAAACGGTCTGTCTGTTTGCTAACGCATCATGCAAGATTTGCTGCATGAAATTGGAAGAGATTTTTTTGGTTATGATTCTGGAGGTCTTGGAACTTGAAAAAAGTCTGGTATAGGTTTCATTTTGATACACCATCGTGGAGTTACTACTCTATTAACAATCGTAGTGACAACGAAGTCGTTTTGTATACATTATTTTTTTATATCGACGTTGTCTTTACTATATATAATGTTTGTCTGTCTGAACATCGTGCTATGACAGGTATAAGCAGCGTAGTAATCATTAATGGGTCGGCTAGTCATATTAAAGAAAGTACTCGTACTTGTGTGTATATATATATATATATATATATATATATATATATATATATATATATATATATATGTGCATGCTGCATTACACAAAGCCTCGCACTGTACAATTTCAAGAGTACCTTTGTATATTGATAAGTAACAAATACTTCAAGAAGTTTTCCCTTAAAAGAAATCACAATAATTTTGTTAAATTGAATATTGGCATTGTAGCGATACAATACACAATTTGATTATATTCCTATTTTAGACAGGCTTATTATTTAATTAATGTTCAATTCGTATGTATTCGTTATAACTTAAATATATTTAGACCATCATTGTTATAATCACATTGTAAAAATAGTAATGATGCATTAATAACTTAAAAAAATAGTAAAAAAATACTAAAATGAATCATAAAGTATTAGCAAAATAAGCATGAACTTGTTAAGACTACTAGACCTACTTCTATGCTGCGCTTTAATTTCCAAATACATTAATTCATTCATTTCATATCAAAATTTTAAATACATCGATATAGTTAAGATGTAAATAAAATTCTCATATAACATCACATTAATGTCTGTTAAAGAGAGTTTAGCAGTTTATACGGCCAACTTAATAAACTTTTTATAAATTATTGTTTATTATTACTAATTTTTACCTATTTGGTCATAAAAAATATTACTTATAAATCTGTAGGATGAATAACAGTTAGTTATTGAATAAATTCTCATGATTATATAGTGAGATCATTCGATAAAATGATAGGTACGTAGTGTGTAACAGATTATAATTGGTTATTTAGAAAAAAAAAAAAAAAAACGTTTCTGTATTTTTTTAACTGATATTTAATCTATTTGTCAGGCAGCAAATATGCTCAATGTGAGATTCAGGACGTTCACGTTTTTATAGTTACCATTTTCCTGTTAGCGAGATATTTTAAAATTGAACATATAAATTTTATATTATACTAGCTGACCAGACAGACGTCGCCATGAATATTTAATCCTAACACACTTAAATAAATAAAATAAATATTAGTATTTATTATAATTCTTTTTTATTCGCGAGACGCGCGAATTATCATTGGTAAAAATTTTCAATTTACTGCGCAATTTATTTATTTTTCATTCCGTAAGAACCTTCTACAAAATATTAGAAAAGCTTAAAAATAAAAATGACCAAGGGAAACATGGATTAATTTTTAGGTATACATAATATGTATAAACGCCTTATGGCTAAATATTATTATTTTAATGTAAAATGTATATATTGTGTAAGGCGTTGTTATGGGCAAGAGACGTGCGGTGATGCGAAACGTAACGATGTGATGCATCATACTTGATCATACGTCAAAACATGACGAATATTATAACTGACATGAAATAAAACCTAAATGTAGGGCAGGTTATATAATAACTATCTAATATTATAGTATTACGTTGCGTAGCGTTGTCGGGTTTGTAGCTCACGTAGAAAAAGATGAACTAAATGACCTGTTTCATCTGCGTTTTCAATTACTTTTCTGCGCCTCATCAGTTGCAGCGTGATGTTTAATATAGCCTTTTTTCACCAATAAACAGTCTTTCTAAAACAATAAGTATTCTTAAAATCGGTAGATCCTGAACTGGTCGCAGTCAAGGACAAACATGTTCAGCATTACCTACCATTTTAGTAGTTTTAACCCGTACAAAGTACGTAGATTAAGATTATGTATTAATGTTTAAAATAACAATTTTATTTAGAATAATAATCTATTCAAGGGTACAATGACATGTTCAATGCCACAAAACATACAACTATAATAAACTATATTCTCTACTATACGAATACATTTAATAAGCTGACCTCGACTATAATATATGACTTGTCTTTTATATGTTATCAAGGAAGTGCGAATAACACGTTATACTGTAGGTATAGGTCACACATTCGTATTAGTCTTACTTAAAAGGTATCGTGTTCAAAACGGTTACCTTTCGTTGTTTCCTGGTTTTCACACTGGTAAAAGGTAATCAAATGTATGCCGGTAATGATAGTCCGATATTTACGATAATAACAGCGATTTATTTATCAATGCGGATGTGATGAATCAGGTTGAGTGCAGGCAGTAGCTTTCTGAAGTTATGAAAAAGGGTTTTTTTAATATTGTAAAGGGCATAATGCACGATTATGTTGCGTTGAAATCTGGAATTCCTGATATAGCCTTCTGTAATATCTATATTATATTAGAGTTATAAATCATTTAAAATTCATGTAGCTTTATGCATGCTAAAACATGTTTCTGGAACATACAAAAAGTGGTTTGGTTGGTTTTATGCAAGTCATAGGTATCGAATATGCATAAAATATTAAAAATATATTTTGATTTCTTTGTTTTTTAGCCTTAAATTGTGAATTTAAAATTATATCTTTAATATATTGACTTCATTAAAATCTCGTCTAAAATGTTAATTAAAAATATATAGGTATATATATATATATAATATAAACATGAACTGAGACAATGGATAGACCAAATGCATCTTACCCTACCTTAAAATCGTAGATCTTACTTTTGGTAATGACCATTGAATTTTTAAATGCTACTTTTTTTAAAAACTTAATTCCCGCAAAAAAAATATATAGTAAGAAAACTTGTTGGATGTTTCCACATAACACATTAGAATAGAAATATGTTTCTTATTAATAGACCAGTGCCGAAGCCTTTGAAAATGGTAAAATCTGAAATAAAATAATAGTAGGGATGAAACTGAGTTTGGGAAGTTGACGGAAGGGTGGTCGTATGTAAAAAGTTAAATAACAAAGTTTTAGATAATAAAAAGGTTTATAACTTTTGTATTTACACTTTTTTCACATAACATCAAAATTTATGTTAAAAAATTCAAATTATCAATTTTTTGGGTTTTTTTATTTTTATCTTTTACAAAAAAATATTTTTTTTAATGATATTTAGTAAAAATTTACCTTTTAATGTCCCAAATACACACTGTAATTTTTTGCTTTAAAATATTTATTTTTTCACCTTATTTTGACTTAATATCGAAAAAGCAACCTAATTTTCAATCGAAAATAATATAGGTATGCTTTTATTTAAACTCTGTGGGTTTTTTGTTCGTTAAAATCTCTACTTTCTGATGGTGTAAACAAAATATACATTAATATAGTAAATTTTCTCAGAAAATGCTACGATCTGACGTCGTACGTGAGAAAATTACCGGCACTGGTCTATAAATAGTAAGATATATTAAATTTACAGACTGGTATGGTTAATATTTGTTGTCTTTTTTTCCAGATCCACACGAACATTAAAAATCTGCATAGTCACGTAGATGTTTCATGTCTACCGACGGCTTATGGAGGACATATACCTTTACAAGATATGATTGAATACACGAGAAATCTGTTGATGGAGAAAAGACAAATGACACTCGCGCTAGACAAAATGGAAATAATCAGCACAGCGGGAATTATCTCTTCACGAAATTCAACAAATCTTAAAAACAACAGCGTGTCAGTCGAGGGCAGTTTTAGAAAATTAGAAATTGATTAACTGTGATGCGTTTAATTAGACTAATTTAGTTCTTCTAAGCATTTACATAATATATGTATGTAGGTTAAGGAATATTTTTGAAATTTGAGAAATATTAGGGTGAAATTGGAGATTAAAATTTAAAAAAAAAATGACAAGTTATCACTCTGCGGTAATAATATTACGATAACTTTATTTTTAATTATAAAATGTTTTTATAAAAATAATACATATAATTATATTTCAATGATGGGAGCCACAAAATTTGTCGAAGATGGTAAGAGCGATAATAACATTATATACATTTATATAAATAAATAATTTTCTGTAATTAATTAAATTTCAAAATAAAATCTATAAATATTTTATTTTATCTCATATCTACCTTTTTCTTTTGTTAGTTTACAAAAATACGTAAACAACATAACAAATGAAATTTTTTTTTCAATCAATTCAATCCAATGAGATTACTTATTGTAGTAATTTCTAGTAGATATTTTCGTTGTTTTTAAAACGCTGACATTATTATCTTTTTAAAGGTGAGTGAGTATTCGAAATAGTAAAAGGATATATTTATTTATCAACACTGTAAATACGACTCTTGAAGGAATTTATGCAAGCTAATATTCGATTTGAATGAATAAACAAAAATGATCTTATGTATGTTTACATCTCATATTTTCACACACTATTCCTCAAAAAAATCTTACCGCCTATTACCGCACAATTTTTGCTTTTCCGATTTGAAAATCACTTGAAATTAAGCCAATCTGTATTAGAAAATCGACAGTTCTTATTATTTTTTATTGAAAATATATGTTTGTCTAGAAAATTTACTATCTCAATAACATCACAAATTATAAATAGTAATATCACAAATAGGGGAAAATAGAGTAAAAGTGTATGTTTTGATTTTTTTTCTTTTATGTCATCATACGATGTTCTACCTAGCTTAAACTTCTTTGCCCAGCATGCAACTGTGGAATATGGAGTAGTAGAGTCCCCGATGATTCACCAAATCATTGTGATGTCTTTCATAGACATTATTTTCAAACAAAGGGACTTTGTCACGTGAACACAGCTCTATTTCGTTTTTTTTCTTTTTTTTCTTTTAATTTTTGTTATTTCTTCGACGGTTCGTATTAAATGGATGCACCTCTAAGAAATCGTGGTGTGCTTTTCTTCTTTTTTTTATATGGACCTAGTGACTATGTATTTATTTATTTATATACTCTTTTTGCACACCAATATACAAAAGAACAATACATTTGTTCATACATCTATATATATAAAAATCAATTGCTGTTCGTTAGTCTCGCTAAAACTCGAGAACGGCTGAACAGATTTATTTTATTTTGGTCTTGAAATGTTCGTGGAGGTTTAAAAGGTGAGAAAAATTCAAATAATTGCCGGGAAACCCCTAAAAACAGCCCTTTTCTTTTTCCTATTTAAACGTTTTCTAAATAAAATGTAGAGTCTTGAAATTTGGTAGAAATATTCCTTTTGCCGAGTAGAGATCAGCTAAGAACGGATTTTGTGAAATTCTACCCCTAAGGGGGTGAAAAGGGTGGCAAAGTTTGTATGGGACAACGTGATTCCTTGGTCCAATCTATTCCAAATTTTGCATAAATATCCTTTAACAGAATAGATTGAAGACATGTTTCGTATTTTATCAAAATTCATCCCCTAACGGGGTTAAAAGGGGGTTGAAAGTTATTTGCTTCGAAGTTGATATATACTCCTTAGTGCTTTTAATTTAAATTACATTTTATTTAGACACATGTTTGACAACTCAATTCGTCTATTATAAAATATTTTCCAGTATCGACGCAGGTGTAGATGATAAAAAATATAAATTTATAATTTTTAAAATTTTAGTTAAATACCCGTGCGAAGCCGGGCTAGTTTACAATAGAATTTAAAACAATCAACTTGCATCAGTTGCAACAGGCGGCCTTATCGCTAATACAGTGATTTCTTCCAGGCAACATTTGGGCAGAGGACTTGCATATAAACTACGGGAAGGGCGCAAAAATTTTTTATATAAAAAAGGAACAATAAAAAAATAAAAATGAGATATAAATAAATAACAATACATGCTATATTTAATGACACACACACACATATATATAAATAAATAAATATTAACCAACAATCACACCACGTTAACCTAGCCCCGTGGTAAGTTCGTAAGAACTTGTGTTACAGGTACTAGGAACGGAAATAAATTTAAGATATAAATACATATATACATAAATACACATCCATGACCCGGTGCAGACATCTATATTCGTCATACAGATTATCTGCACCTGGCGGGATTCGAACCCGCGACCGCTGCGTAGAGTGTCCAGTTGCCTGACCACTAGACCAGCCGGCCGTCAAGTATATGTATATATATAAATATGTATTTGTATATATATATATATATATATATATATATATATATATATATATATATATATATATATATATATACAAATATATAAAAATATACATACATACATAAATACATATATACACAATAAGCAACTTGATATATTAAGACGAATGACAACAATATTTCAATACAATGTGATGTAGACAGAAAAAAAAAGAAAAATGAAATAAATAATAATAATAAATTTTTATGCGAACTAGAAATAACGGATTATAATTACTTTTGATCACCCCTCGTATACTGAATTGAAAAATTTTGCTGTTTTCTAAAACGTTAATCGTAATAAAATAAATACACTAAGAAGTGTATCAAAACATTGTTTTTCTATAGTATTTTATGTTGTTATTCTCACAATCTTATGAGGATAAGAGTTTACTATGATTATGTTTGAGTGTTTAACATTAGTTTTTGGTGGAAGGAAATAAAAATCACTTTTCTTTTCACCACAAACTGAACGTACAAGTATGTATGTATCTGAAAAGTCCTACTAATTACATGGAATTATTTTTATTTAACAGACATATAAAAAAATATTTAAAATAGTTGTAACTAAATCAAAATATGTACCGACATAAATCTATTTAAAGTCAATTACTGACAACTTAACCTCTTGACCATTTTTCTTATTAATGTAGGTTACTTTTTCTTGTTGGCCTCCTTCTGTACGTGTTCATAAGCCAATACGCAATATGTTTTAAGAGAGATTAAATATTGTTACGTCACTAAGACAAGTTTGGCCTGTCGAGAGATGAAAATATGAGAATTATTTGAGCATTCTTTATCACCGAAAATCTTGTTTTAGTGAAACTTACAATTAGCAAAGTACATTTTTGGGAAAAAGCATGCATATTTCTTTGTTACTACCTATATCATTAACCTTTTTATGATGCTACGAAGATATTCGATAACATAGCAACGACTAAGTGATAGGTGTATCCTGATCCTCCTAGGCCCTGATCTCACTATCTATGCCTCTATGGTATTATCAAAAAGTTCTGCCACGACCTGACAAATATTACTGTATCTTCTTAAGCACTAAAGGTGAGACTTGTAAAGAAACATCTTTAGAAATCTCTGTTTCTGTAATGCAAGAGAGAGAGAGAGGTATTCCCATTATCTTATCTTCGGTGTCACCGGGTGGTCAATAACTCTTTAATTCTATAAAGTTTAAATAGTTTGGGAAATCCAAAAGTGCACGCCTCATAATCTAATTTTTTACAATAAAATTGTTCAAGTGTTGTTGTTTGAGTTTCAGTTCTAAGTATGGGGAACCCCCAAAATTTATTGAATTTTTCTATTTTTGTGTGAAAATCTTAATGCGGTTCACAGAATACGTCTACTTACCAAGTTTCTACAGTGTAGTTCTTATACTTTCGGAAAAAAGTGGCTGTGACATACGGACGGACAGACAGACATGACGAATCCATAAGGGTTCCGTTTTTGCCATTTGGCTACGGAACCCTAAAAATGATATTAAAAGTATCATGAGTGTTAAAAATAGTGTTTTTTTTAAATATTATTTTAGAAGTGCAATATACGATAAATAGAGACATTTTAATTTCGAAAAATCACTCGTTTTGCGTGAAGTGGGAGTAGAACCCACCTCTTATGCTGCTTCGCTCATGAGGCGTGCAATAGGTCACTGGGACAATAAAAACAAAATATTAAAAGCTCACGACAGAAAGGTGACCAGAAGATTAACTTCGTACTAATGTTTCCTAAGATTTTTTTCTATATTTAATGTACCTAACTCATACTAAGGAATCGTTTGATTGATGAAAATGTAAGTTCTCTTCGAGTATGATCTTTTTCAAGTTTAATCTAATCAAAAAGTGCGATGAGATTAAAATTAATCCGCGACAGCACTATTTCAGATAAGCGGGAAGTTTTTGCTACTAAGGATAACCATCGTTATTAGGTGTTTATGAGATCACTTTGCCTGACGATTTACGTGTTCTCAGATGCAAGGTGTGACTACCCACAAGGTTCTTACTAGACCAGAAACCAATATTTGTATAACACAAATATCCACTCCGATCGAACCCGCGACCATCAGCGTTAACGGAACTTTCGTACCACAAAGCCGTCGGTCGTTATAAAAACAACTATTGTTAGGAAAACTTTTCATCAATATTTGATAATGAATCAATCTTGTTTTACATGTTTTCATAAATGTTAAATTAATATACTAATTAGATAAAATAATTAAAAAAAAAAACATGCATGGCGACCTGTAATGATGTCATAAGGAAGCGTATTTAAATATTTCAATATTTTTTATTTATATTATAAAAACAAAATAGACGTAGCTATAAAAAATTCTAGTTAACAACAAATTAATTATGTATTACAAATTGTAAGCTGCACAAAAACAATAGTAGCTAATTGTTTTTCAATTAAAGAATAGTTTGTTCACTACTGGTAAATATGAAATATTAACTAGACGCACATGTTCACATCAGAAAAAAACTGTTAATAAAAAACAAATTAAATTGTAATTACGGTTTAAGATTTTATTTCTCTAAAGACATTACATCACTTATTGAGAAAAACCATAACTAATTATTTTATAATATCACTGCTTAGCGTAACTTTTACCTTACAAAATTGTGATCAATAAGATGTACGTTGTACAGCTGTACGAGGGCGACATTGAAAGTTCTTAAAAAATCAAAAACTGAACTAATTAGCAAGTTATTGGTATTATTATACTTATCGCTGTATCGGATGAAACCACTGAAAAAAGCACTTTTCCTACTCGTCCTAAGAAGTCTTTTCGACGGCGTTTTGAAACACAGCAACTGCTTCCTCGGCGTCCATAAAACATTGTCCTCGAAGTTTTTTAAGTTTTTTTTTTTTTTTTGGTTTTTTTCAGGAATAAATAAGAATTGCAAGGTGTGAGATCAGGGCTATACGCCGGGTGAATCAGTAATTCCACGCCTGACGTCACCAAATAGTCGATCGTTTGCTTGGCGGTGTGTAACGAGGCGTTATCGTGGTGAAGGAGGAGCCTACCACGAGGTCGTTTCTGCCAAACTTTTTCAGGATATGGGGCAAACGATTGTTATTAGTGTACCACTCTGTAGTAACTGTTTTTTGATCCTCTAAAACAATTGTTGCGTAATGACCTGTCCTTCTGAAGAACGAAGCCACCATCTTTTTTCCCACGCTTCGACCTCTCTTCACTTTTGTAGGCATCTTTTAGTTTCAGGTTCGTAACAGTAAATCCAGCTTTCGTCACCCGTAAGTATATCGAATACAGCATTCAAGTCACCTCCGTGCTTCTTTTAACCATATTCTTATCTTTTAACCATATCACGACATTAATCGACACAACGGAGTTTTTGAGCCTCTGCTAAATTATGAGGTATCCATCGGGTACAAAGCTTCCTGACCGCTAAATTTTCATTAAGGATTTTGTGCACTTGACTCATACCGAGGCCTAAGCTTGTCCGAATCTGTCTGTTGTCTGATATGTTACTTTTTTGTCAGTCTCTATCTTACGCCGCACAACACTGATGTTATATTCAGTTGTCGCCGTAGAAGGACGTCTGTCACGCTGATCATCGGTAAGATTAGTGCGACCACGTTTAAACTCACTAAACCAGTTATAAACAGTGACATGAGAAAGGACAGTCGAAGTCTATTATAACTTTCTCGTTGACTTAAATGACATCGAAAGTCAGAAAAAATCATTGCACGAAAATTTTCTCGCGTTTAATTCATGCTGACGTGACACCATTTTCAATTTGCCGCCAAATCGTAAAACAAATGACAAATTAATGAAATACCTACACAATAATATTGGCAGAGTTCCATTTTCAAAATAACTTTTTTTTATTTTTTTTATTATATCGTATACAAGTGGCCAGGTCTAAGAACTTTCTGTGTCACCCTCGTACTAAGTAAAATTAACAGTACAAGCAGGTAGTTGAAAATTTATTTGCAATTTAAATTTAAATTTTTTTAAGTAAAAAAAAAATACTTAAGACGTCGATTTCTTGTTAAACTATAAAAAAACAATAAAATTGAGTAATATATTTATAATAAATAATAAGATCTATTAACTAAAAAATTAAAGAGTTATACGCATATTTAAGTTATACGTGATACAACTAGAACGATTTGAACAACAAGAACAAAAGAACAAAAGCAACGGCAAAGAATATTTGGAAGAACATATGCAGCTAATACATTTCATTCATTTTAATTTAAGAGCTGTACGTACTCTTGTCGATGGAACTCCTTCCGTTCTTTTCTTTTTTTGGAATCAGCTTGATGTCCTTATAAGAAACAACATTTGCCTTCTTTATTTGATCTATATACGATTTTTCCGGTCTACCACGTCCTCTTTTTATCCATATAATAATATCTTATAAATACCATCAATAGCAGTTTTAATCAAGTTTTGTCTTATGGAGTGGCCGATCATCCTGCCTGTTCTTATTTCTTTTGTTTTAAGAGTAATCTACATTTTTTACTTCCCTAGTGGAAGAAAAATCTGAAAAAACTATAAAAAATTTCTACTAAATACTCTGACTTATTACCTCATAAAACGTTTCTTTGACTCAATAATACTTTGTCAGAGTTTCTAAGAGGAAATAATATATTATAAGAGGAAATAATAGTTTTTTCAGAAATTTTCTTCCACTAGGAGTGGCAGCTGGTTCCATATAGTAGTCGTACGAGGCAGGAAATGCCGTAAAAACCGAGTTGTTGTAGATTCCCGTAGACACCGAGGTGATATGGATGGAATTTGGAATTTTGACGCGATGTCCGGTGGTGGAATTCTGCTGCAGATATTAGTCCAAACAATTCCGCAGAACACTCCCCGTGATAGATGCGGTAGAAGATGCAGAATGATCCGACATCTCTACGCAGCGCCCAATAATAAAGCCGTTTGGAGAGAACCTCGTCGTCGACGATTCGAAAAAACATATGGGAAAAGTAAAATTAAACACAAAAAAGCACAGTGCAGTCAAGCTAACATCCAAACAATATGTTGACCGTTAACAATGTATTAAAAGAAATTATGATTTCATGTGTATATATGTGTAATCTCATATATGTCTTTATCATTCCTGCTCAACAGACGAATTTCCTCATAACACGGCAGCAACCAATTAGAAGTGGCAAGTGAATTATCTATTTTCAAGGATGATTATATATAAGTTAGATACAGATCTCAAAATTTAAAAAATATTATTATCTCTAATTAACTCATTTGAAAAATCTCTCCAAAGATCCGTCTGTAAGCGTCACTCAATTATATGAATGTAATACAAAATACACTTGGACCTAATGGACAATCCAGACGATATTATAACTACCAAAAAACGCACGAGAGCACACGAGAGAGAAGAATGGTGCTCAGACAAACACTAGTTATTAGAAGCAGTCGAATTTATATTAGTTTCAGACAGAATATTTCATGTAATTGAAAGAAATTACATGAAATATTCAATTAGAAATTGAATATATAATACAATTAGAAAATGAATAATACAAAATCGTAGGAGGCTGAGAATGAGAAATATAGATATTATACTTTTTTAAAGAAAGTGTTGTCTTATTTTGGTTAAGCCAGTAGTTTACAATTTTTAAATTAGTACCTTATTTTGCTGATTTTGGTTAGAGGTAGGTACATTGAATATCAGTGTTAAGCTGGAACGGTCTCGCCTGATGAATTCTACACCCCGACTATCTAACGCACATATCCAAAAGCCCGAGAGCTGTTTTCAGATCGAATTATCAAATCGTTTCGATTATCTTGACGAATGCTTTTCTGTGGACGATATAAACAACAGATTGTTGACCACTCTCCATACATTCGGGAGCCGATTTTACAGACCCGGCCGTAAAAGCGGCCCCCGAAAGCTCTCTGACCAAACTCAAAATCATATGGAAGAACGAAGTTTATTAAACCTGCAGTCCTCTGGTGACGCTGACGCATATAGGCTGATCAACAAACGGGTATGGAAATCTCGGAGACACGACTTTAAGCAGTCTTGCTCGAGGGCGTAACGCCGCAAGCCTAGAACAGATGCGTGGTGGTGCTCTTCTTCAAAAAGGGCGATAACACCTTGTTGAAGAATTATATTTACATTTATAGCTGTTCTCTAGGGTCATTACGAATCGTCTGACACGCAAGTTTGATGACTTCCAGCCTCCCGAACAAGCCGGTTTCCGAAAAGGCTACAGTACCATGGATCACATACATAGAACATACGCTGCGGCAGATTATACAAACGACCGAAGAGTATAAGAGGCCATTGTGCTTGGCGGTTATGGACTATGAGAAAGCCTTCAATTCTATCGAAATTTGGGCGGTGCTGCAGTCTCCCTAGCGTTGCCATATTATATAGTGCGGTGGTGGTATATCAAAGTATTGCAGTGCTTGTACAATAACGCTAGTATGTCGGTTCAGTTGGTAGTACAGGAACACAGCACGAGAGCAATTCCAATGCAGCGAGTTATGAGACAGGCAGATGTCATCTCTCCGAAACTTTTTACCGCAGCATTGGAAGACGCTTTCAAGCTTCTGCAATGGAAAGTATTCGGCATCAACATAAACGGCGAGTACATCACACCTTCGATTTGCCGACGATATCGTACGTATGGCAGAATCCCTGGAGGTCCTCATCATTATGCTCAGTGACCTGGATAGAATTTCTCAAAGGTTGGGCCTTAAAATGAATACAGACAAAACAAAAATCATGTCGAATGTCCATGTCGTAACCACACCGATATCGGTTGGAAATTCTACACTCGAAGTTGTTGACGAATACATCTACCTAGGACAATAGATCCAACTCAAGAGAGAGGTCAATCGTCAAATCCAGCTAGGATGGGTAGCGTTCGGGAAATTAAAAAACGTCTTTTCATCCGTCATACCTCAGTGTCTGAATTCTTCGACCACTGTGTGTTACCAGTGATGACATACGGATCTGAGACGTAGTCTCTGACTATGAGCTTTCTAAACAAGCTCCAAGTCACCCAGCGTGCAATGGAGAGGGCTATGCTTGGTGTTTCTGTACGAGATCGAATCAGAAATGATGAGATCCGCAGACGAACGAAGGTTGCCGACATAGCCCAATTTATCTGCAAGCTGAAGTGGCAGTGGGCAGGGCACATAGCTTGTAAAACTGACGGCCGATGAAGCAGAAAGGTTCTCAAGTGGAGACCAAGTATGGGCAAGTGAAGCGTCGGGTTGTCGTCCGCGAGATGGAGAGAGGACTTGAGGAGAGTCGCCGGAAGCCGGTGGATGGAGACTGTCTCGAACCGGTAACACTGGAGGTCGACGGGGAAGGCCTAAATTCAGCAGGGGCCATCCAATGGTGATGATGATGATGACCTGATTTCCAAGACTATATCTTAGTATACTAGATTATGAAATAACATATGTTGTGTGACGTGCAGTGACAGGCAGAGAAGAATAGTCCCGTCCTCTTTCTTGCCGAAGTATTGTAAAAGGCGGCGCTGCTGCGTCACCATATCCTCCCACAACAGACTTCGCTTGTCAATCCACCTGCCAAACGTGGCGAGTATTGGCAAACCCCCTCAGAGATTTTGGTTCAGGCCTACACTCAGTAGTGTACATCCAACGGCTGATGTAGTGGTGGTGATATGTAGTGTTTGTATTTGGAATTACGATCCAAATCATTAAAACAGTTTTATTTTTAATACATATATTATAACACTAATTTTACAAATTGTCAATTATATTATTACCCCAGTTATTTTCAAGATTAATGACACGTCCGTTTATATGTAGAAATAGTATTATGATAAAAATTAAATAACATGGTTAATAAGAACCTTTAAAACAACATGTATATAATAAATTGTTGCGTTTGTATTATATAACGAACTATTAAAAATGAGATCACAAATTATACACGAACGAGATGACATCATCTCTGCCAGAAAAATTCTTTAATAATTTTACGTTTTCTACAATTTTCCTATTGTATAATTAGCTTCTAGTCTTGATTACATTATATGCGTTGATTGATATGTCATTGAGACACTTTTTTCTTGGTGCATATACAAATTATATATTTAAAGACAATATTTGTAGATCAAATATGTATCCACTGTATACATATATAAGATAGAATGTAGAAAACAGGTCTACTTTACCCTTAAATTATGATACCTGTTTTTTTTTCTTGGTATAAAAATTAAAGCATGTTATATTCACTAAGTTAATAATTTAGTCTTTGACAAAATTAATTTCATAATTTTAGGCAATAGACGCCATTTAATTAGGATGTCGTGTATTTAAAAAATACAATTTAATATAAAAAATGCTAAAATCACAATATTATACACAAGTTTCAAATATACAGGTATAATTGTAAAATATATATGTAGTTTAGAAAGATACATTTTTTTTGGTTTAATTTTTTTGAGCACCACGTCCTAATAATTATGTTATTATTACGAATATAATAACTTAGTATTAAGCTTAAATTAATAAAATTAACTTAACAATCATCTCACTGTTTTGTTATATTAGTATAAATTAACAAGTTAATAACTACTCCTTAAGTATATTATCCATATAAATTAAATATTTACCAATAAAATTTTACGATCGCACAATGTATAGGTCCGTTCGAATTCGTTATTTGTAAGTCTTTTAACAGTCCAAACTTTCACATATAACCATATTTACCAGTTTAGCATAATTTACCAGTTCAATTGTAGAATTGGCTCTTTTGTAGTGAAAATAAATTAGTGTTACTAACAAAAAAAATATAAAACTCTATTTTCATTTGTAAGATTTTATAAATTATCAAAATGTAGACGGAATAGGAGGTACTTTTAGTTAGTAAATAGTAAATTTTAGTATATTTTTTAAAAAAGATAATGAATTTTCATTGTTTCGAACGTGTATGTAGTATATATATTATGCATATATTATTAATTATTTAGGAAAATATGTAGGTGGATCTGCCTCATTATTAAATATTATAACATCAAGGACTACAAAGGCAGTAGACAGACGGACATACAATATTACCACAAATTCATCTACATCGAGACCTCCTCAGAATATATTTGAAGTCTTAAACATGTAACTTTCACTATTACTACAAATTCATCCCAACATCTAGGGGAAAAATAGTTTTTTTTTTTTGTTTTTTTTTTTACTCATTATACGATAAAAGTACTAGAGAGTATTTGAAATATTTTTTCATTAACCTACATCATGTCTAATTATCCATATTTTTTAAGATCTAAAGAAATATCGTTTAGACATATACAAACGTCGCCTCTCCATAGCAAAATTAACTTTATTCATCAGGATTTTTTGAATAGAGGCTGCTTCTGTAATTTTATCGCTTTTGGTAATCAAAGTAAAATTCCTGTCCAGATATTCGTTGCTAACGGAGGCCGTTATAATATTACCCGCTGATTGAATCTGTTTATCAGACGGATTTTCTTCAGCAAAATTACCTGCAAAATTACAAGAGATTAAAAATTTTATTTTACTTACAATAACTTTATAAATCTAATAAGGTCAATATTATAATATTTTTGGTTTGTTTTTTCTTGTCCTATGGGTGGTGCTATAAAACATCGCATTCTATAAGAAAAATAATAAATAATGTCTATAAAAAAAGTCGTGTGTACCGGAGTACACATGTCAGAAGTGAAACATCTTTGGTAAACTCAATTTAAAATTTATTAATATTAATAGTTAAACATTTTATTACTTATTAACGCGTTGTTTACGCGTTGCTAGGATACGCGACATCATACTATTTCATTCTCTCCTACACATTTTTGTATTTGTGTCTCTTACCTGTCGTTTTTTTCCGTCGCATCCCGTTTCAAATCACAACGATTGTAAAGAAGTTTCACTTAAACAAAAAAGAAACAATCTGCTACCTTAGCCTGCCTACCAGTTTAGCCAGTCCGTATTGACGTTGTAATAATAACAATAGAATCAGTACCGCCGGAATACTCGCGCAACCAGTGGCAAAAAAGATAACTATGATCTGGGTTTATTGTGTAAATAAATAACTTGAAAAATCCTATACCGTTCGCACTCCTGGTATCTATATTACGTGATTTACACTATAAATAATAAATCACGAAGCAATTACAAAGAGGAGGTGTTGTAATCAATGTAGTCTAGCGTCCACCAATGTAGTCCACACATCAAACCGTAGTAGATCTACTCACCACCAGTTGTCGCTTTCGTCAGTACAGCTGTCGTTGCCGGACAATTAAGTTGCTCTCGTGACTAACTCCTTTTTTATATATTTAAAAAATATTCTCGACCCGCGCACGTTGTGAACATGAAGTGCTGTGTTGTATCGTGTAGAAGTTACACGAACAAATCAAAATCAAATGGAATAAACATATCTTCCTTCTCGTAAATAATATTTAAATTAAATATATTATTTATTTTGTCTAGAAAGTTCGGTGATTACCATGCCTCTATCGGCAAGTAGCAAAACTACTGGTCTAGCCAGGGCCGTATTTAGTATTGAAATTTATCTCTACAATACGATCCCAGATACTGTTCAAAAGCTTTCAATTAACAAAGTTTAAAAAAATTGTCAATGAGCGTATGTGATGAAGGTTATTACAAAATAATTATTGAAGATAGATCACTCACTCAGCGAATAACCGCTCAACTGCCCGTCTCGACTACTAGTTGACAAGAGTTTACAAGCTAACCACAATAACTGCAAGCGCCCGTGTCATGTAATGGTCGCCATGGCTATATTGCCCATATCAACTTTTTTTCGACACGGGCATTAGTACGCAAAGTGCACCTGTTAACTACAGGTTGATTAACGTATACTACATTATCACCGGTGAGAAATAACGTAACAAAACGTGAGAGGCCTTGGGCAGTTTTGTGCAGTTGGTAAACTAAAAGATCATTGTCCGGACACTCAAGCGGATAAGGTGTTCTTCCGAGGCAATTTCAGTCGAATTGTTGTAGTGAAAATTCTAATTATGTAATTTTATATTCTGGGCTAAGGTTCGAACCTATAGTAGTTGGTTTTGACGTTCAATATTTGAATTTGAATAATCTGATCTAATAAAAAATATTCTTTCTTGCTATAATAAGAAATCTATCAGTATCTACAATTTATAACTGTTGTTTATGAAAATAAAAGCATGTTATGTATCATATTATGCAGCATTATTCCATTTTATTTACACTACGTCTGGCTTGGGAAAAGGTTTACCAATTTTGGTGTCCTTTCCGTTTTTTTTTAATCACTCCAATGATAAAAACTTTATTGCATATGCAAAAGCAAACCGACTTTTAGTACGCAATTATCGACCAAAAGTTCGATTATTGCGTATTGAGAAAAATCTCAAATCGATATTACACATGGCTACATAATATCAAGCTTTAATTTTCCAGCATAGGATGACGACCTTTCATTGTACTAAAATCCTACAAAGCGAAATCAGCTTATCAATACAATAGTAAATCATGATAATATTATATAGCAGTGTGTGCCATCCAACTTCAAATTACATATATGCTTAACTAAAAAATTCTGAGTACGGCCCTGGCAGACACCTAGTGACATATAGTAGAACAATTATAACGTCTGTCAATTTAGTCAATTACTTGTCTTAGCTACTGGTCGCTAGATGGCTTGCCGCTATTTGAAGCCCCTCGCACCCCCGCGCAGTTGCGACACTACATTATATGAATAAAGTTTCTTATGGCACCTCCTCTTTGTAATTGCTTCGTGTAATAAATTAAATTTACCTATAAAGGCAATGACCAGGCTAGGTAGTTCCCGATACAATGGCGACGGGAGCTCCCATCCGAGATACTCGTAAATATGACCGTCGGATGAAATCATAAAATTGTATGGCAATGTCTTATTCTCATCGATATTTTCCTGAAATCAAACATACATCTTAATATAGAAATTAAACCTTTCTATCTAACATTAAGATTTATCATATAATTTCAAATTGAGCAACATGGCTAGTCCTGAATCAATGGGCTTCATTTTAAATTTTTTTTTTCAATTTTGTATGTAATTGCGATAAAACGCTGGGTGTTTATATTTTTTCTGAATGTACAAAAGGGCCTTAAGATGGCGGCTCGTATTAATTATAATAAAGATAAAGAGTTATACCACTGTTTGAACAGGACAATAGTATATAAAATGATAACCGTCGAACAACAAAGTTTTTAAGATTTAGCAATAAATTCGCAAACTTTCGCTTTGTAATCTATTTAGAGTACAAGTAAAGAAACAGTATTTTCATCAATAGCCATATAATCAGATTCGCAAGGATATTTAAAAATATAAATACTTTAGTTTATAAATCGTTATTAATTAAAAAGACGTTCGCATAAAATAGAAAGTAATAGTATAATAGATGTGATGGAGAATATTGTAAGAAATATGTTCAACTTTTAATTGTAATTTCAATAAAACTAGTACCTAATTTAATTAGTAATTAATTATAACAACATATATTATCAAAATGAATATTCGCAGTATAATATATGTATATTTTCTATAAAATGAACTGAACGGACAGCGTATAAGCTTCCCACTGCCGGGCAAATGCCTCTTCTACATATGCGAAAACTGTTGGGAGCTTAACCCACCACGCTGCTACAATGCGGGTTGACGAATAATTTCCTTACCAAGAGTAACAATCGTTATGAGGTGTCTATTATAATAACCGGGACCGACGCTTTTACATGATCTCTGTGGGAACACCCACAATGACGTACACACAGACTAGAAACAAATGTATGTACAAACACAAATATCTACCCCGAGCGGGAATCGAAACCGCGACCGGTGTTGAGACGACTACTCGCACCAGTACTCCAGATCGACTGTCCGATATTTTATACGATATAAGTTATATTACATATAGATGACCATGTTTTGCTAAAGTACTTTAAATACACATTGATAATTATTTTTAAGTATGTATTTAACTTTGTTTTTTACAATTGCTCATATAACTTCATTATCTATAAATATGTATACAAGCAAGCTTACTTTATACTATTTTATGATATTATTCTTTTATAAAATTTAATTTATAAAATAAAAATTCGCCATTGAACACAAATGTTATTTCACTAAAGCACGGCAAGTAATAATCGAAATACTTAAATAAATTTTTTACGTTTGTCACACCGAACAATAAAAAAATATTTTCCTGTTGAGTTACTTCAAAAATAACAAACAATTATATAATATCTGTATCAATATCCTATTAATATTCCCATATATTTTATATATTTCGTTTAAATTTTAAATATACAACGCAAAGCAAGATAATGGATGGTAATTGCTAACTCTTATTGTAACATAGCACAGTGAGGTACAAAAGTATTTAATTCTAGACCAAAGGTTACATCCACGGTCACACATACTGCTCAGCTCTTAAGGGTCATATCGTGATGTTTTATAGCCTACAATGTCTCTCGGTAAATAGGTTTTCTAATACAAAAGGGATTTAGACTGGTAGAGCCTGATTGGAGTTCAAAGATTTAATTAGCCTAAAACTAAAATTCACAACAGATAGGAAATTTGGGTAAAACTCAACTCAAGCGCATAGCTAGTTATAGATAAATAATATTGTGTATACAGCCACCAACCCGCAGTGGAGCAGCGTGGTGGATTAAGCTCCAACCCTCCTTCTATATGGAGAAGAGGCCTACGCTCACACGTACATACAATGTGTAAATACCTCCAGATCTTTCATGAGTTCAATGCAGAATTCCAAGTCACTGCATAGTCCAGTGTCAGTCTGGTCGATCACAACGGCCTTGGCTTTGAATACGGGTACAGGTTCGGAGAAATGTGGGCTCATTGCATCCCATTCCCCACGCGGCACAAAAAGCGGCGGTATTTGGACTGGCGGTAAGACGTTTTCTAAAATAGAACAAAAAAAAATTATATATATATCGATCGTCGAATTTTTTCTATGATGAACGGAATTTTTGACATTTTATTTGGAACACTCTCAAGATGACACTGATGAGACATATTCATTAAAAAGAAGTACTTATTAAATAATAGTAGTCCATTATAATAACAGTTACGTATCAGTCCATATCAGTTTAGAATACCTTATAGACTCAAAAATTCATTGACAAATAGAAATTTAATATTATAATTACTTTGTCGAAAAAAAAAAAAATCTTTCCGAATATCCACTTACCCGAATTGTCCTCAATAATCAGAAGATAAACGCCAATCGACAATCCGCTCATCAATACCACGACCATCAT
The DNA here is from genome assembly GCA_036937285.1 of Euphydryas editha. Classification (NCBI taxonomy): domain Eukaryota; kingdom Metazoa; phylum Arthropoda; class Insecta; order Lepidoptera; family Nymphalidae; genus Euphydryas; species Euphydryas editha. The sequence goes on along the minus strand of JAUPFZ010000005.1, from coordinate 17,560,876 downwards.
TCCGACAACCAGAAGTGTAAACAGGTTTATCCGTTCGTCGCCACGTGGGAAGCGATGCAGCAACGGAGTCTCCTCCGACGCGTTTTGGGTGTCATCTTCACCGTGATGGGAGCTGTGGCGCGATTCATGATCTAAGTAGACGAAAACGTAAAACTGATTAAGGACATTCATCCACTAATTCGCATTACATCAGAGTGGTGATTAAGCGTAAATCTTTCCTCTTAATGAGGAAAATGCCTTTACCCCACAGTCAGATTTTTACTAGAAGTTACAGTACAACAAATGCGTAGCCAATAGATATCTCTTTATCTAAGTTGTATCTAGTATTGTACTCACTCCTTTATTCTAATATTAGCTCGTGCACGATAACACAGAAAAATAATCATATTCATACCATAATCATGTTGTTCTAGATCTAAAAATAGGCCTCAAAATTTTGGGTATTTCGATTTTTTGCTCTATTCCCTATAGTTTAAGATCTGAAAATACATGCTAACTATTCTTGAACTGTTTCCAACAACCACTGGTTATTTATCGCATCCAAATATTAATATTTATTTTAACTCTTAACTTTAAATCATACAAAATTATTCAAAAGCAGATTAATTCACATGCCAAAGTATATTATGTATACTTAATATTTATTCAATTGAGTGATAAAAATTGTAATAATAAAATACATATGTTCCATACATACATATTTCCGGATGAGATGTGATAACGCATTGTAGTTATTATTTAAAATATAATACAATAACCTTTTCTGATATTTTTAAAAATTACAGCTTTAAATAAATATTTTTTGTAAGTATGCGGCTTTAAATACTAAAAAATGTTTTAGAAATTGTTTTATTTTAAGTATATAATAAAAATAAAAGAAAAAACTGAACTGAATAAGCCTATAAACGTTCGACTTGCCCAGGTAAATGTCCATAAGGGAGAGGGGTAGGAGCTTAATCCACAACGTTGTTCAACTGTGAGTTAGCGGATAATTTCCCTACTATGAGTAACGATCGCTATCAGAAACCCACAAGGACATAAGGTACATATAGACCAGAAAATATTTCTAAAATATCAAATATCTGGCCCAGGAGGGAATCGAATTAGCGACCGTCGAAGTTTAGACAACTACTGGTACCACTACACCATAACGCTTGTCAATTAATAAATATTATTTTGAGTAAATAAATAATAAATAATCGTCTCACACACAACGGCTCCCGGTAGGATGTGAATCCTGTGTCGGGGGTCCAGAAAAACACACAATAAATACACAAGCACAAACGCCAAACAACAAATTTTGTTATATAAATAAAAATAAATAAATACATATTAGCTATATAAATAAATATTGTTATTTTTTTTTTTTTTTTTTTTTTTATTGTTAAAAAGTGTTTAATAAATCTGGGCTTAAAATAATAATATACTGTGTTAAGTGCTTTTAAAATGTTTCAATCGGTGACAGTCTGGTTTCTAAGCTACCTTAAAGGGCGACGACGGCGTATACTTTATGATGATGATGGCATCATCTTCATGGTGTGATGTCAAGCCGGGGTACCTTCTTATTTAAAAGATAATTTTGAATTTCTTAGGGACCATTCCTCACTCAAGGGGGACTAATGTTAATATTACCTGTTCATAAAACTAAATTTTTAGTAAACCATTGAACCAATCTACTATTATACATATATAAAAGAAGCCAAATCACTCCAATGTTCAAAAACTTAATTAGGAGCATTAACGTAGCTATGTAACCAAAGGCCCTGGTACATAGAATAAACTAGGGCCTAGAGTAAATCGTTTAAGTTTTATATCGTTTATGTTTTTTTACAAGCCAAAATATAAATAGTTATATTTAAATATTTTAAAGTTGCAAAGCTACTTTATCATCTGCTCTTTATCATGCACAGTAGAGCCCGTCCAGGTTCTACATATAAGCAAATTTCAATAGTTCAATTTATAGTTTGTTGATCAGGTTCTGAGGGCCCCCTGAGCTTGAGGGCCCCGGTGTTAGGCACCGTCTAGCCCTCCGGTAGTTACGCCATTGATTTAGGAGGCATCTCTAGTATTAAGGAGCACCTTATGATTCAAATTAAGGCTTTTTTTTGGCATAATTACTATAAATGCTATAAAATACTGTTGGTACATTAGTTTATTATATTAAACTATACTAGTGTATATAATATGTATTGCTTGTGTTGTCTTGTGTTGTATGTATTAATGTGTTGATATTTGTATGCAACCACCTTCCCTATCTCTCAAAAAAATACTCAATCCTATTTTGGGTTATCTGGAAGAAATGGATAACTATTAACTAGCCATAAGCCACCCCCCCCCCCCTTGTACTAAACAATTTGGAATTATCTAAAATTTGTTGTATTATTATATGTGTGTGTTGTACAATAAATCGTGAATAAATAAATATATTTTTTGTTATATTATAGGGACATTTGACAATATTATAAATTATAAGCAATAAATGCAAAGACAACAATTTTATCAGTCACTAGCGGCCCGCCCCGGCTTCGCACGGGTATTTAACTAAAATTTAAAAAATTATAAATTTATATTTTTTATCATCTACACCTGCGCCGATACTGGAAAATCATTTTATAATAGACGGATTGAGTTGTCAAACATGTGTCAAAATAAAATGTTATTTAAATTAAAATCACTAAGGAGTATTGATATCAACTTCGAAGCAAATAACTTTCAACCCCCTTTTAGCCCCGTTAGGGGATGAATTTTGATAAAATACGAAACACGTCTTCAATCAATTCTGTTAAAGAATATTTATGCAAAATTTGAAGTAGATTGGACCAAGGAATCACGTTGTCCCATACAAACTTTGCCCCCCTTTTCACCCCCTTAGGGGTAGAATTTCATAAAATCCGTTCTTTGGTGATCTCTTTTATATATGTTAGTTGGATAGGCAAACTGGCAGACGTTCCACCTGATGGTAAGTGGTCGACGTCGCCCATGAACATAAACTAGTTTACCTGGAACTAGCCCAGCCCACTCATCTATGTGTTGCCTATCCTGAGACATATGATGTTAAGTCTCGGTGCCAGTAATTACACTGCCTGCCTTGCCCTTCTTTCCGAAACACAGCAAAGCTGTTTCACGGAAGAAATAAGCAAGATGGTGGTACCCATGCAGCCGGGAGCGCGGCACAGCGCATCCCTCCCACCGGTCTCTACTCTGCGAAAGGAATATTCCTACCAAATTTCAAGTCTTTATTTATTTAGAACTCATTTTATTTAGAAAACATTTATATGGGAAAAAGAAAAGGGCTGTTTTTAGGGTTTTTCCGGCAATTATTCGAATTTTTCTCACCTTTTAAACCTTCCCTAGACATCTACGAACATTTCAAGACCAAGATAAGATAAATATGTTCAACCGTTCTCGAGTTTTAGCGAGACTAACGAACAGCAATTGATTTTTATATATTATATAGATATAGATTATGAACATTTGATTACTATAGTGACTTCTTTAAAATATCGCATAGAAAATTCACAATATTTCTTAATGTTTCACACCAGATATTGTAAATTTAAAATTACAAAAATATATAAAAAAGAAACATTACTCGTAAAAGGATAAAGTTTTAGCTCGATCATGTTACACTTTACACTATTGTTATATAAATTACATTCTACACACATAACTCACACAGTGCACTGATAAGAGGTATATCACAAACTGATGGATTCTAACACAGACAATATTTCATATTTTTTAATCCGCTATTTATTATCTAATTTCAGAGAATTTAGATTTGTTACAGTTTGAAAAAACAAATAATTATTGTTCGTAATACAGACATTATTTCATATTTTTAACTCAGTTATTCATTATCTAATTTCAGAGAATTTATATTTGTTACAGTTTGAAAAAACAAATAATTATTGTTCGTAATAATCGCAACAAAATTTATTTAACTATAAAATCATAAACATATTTGCAATAATTAAAAGACATTTTAGACTTTTTGTTATGCAATAAAAATAGCAAGGGGAAACTTTATAATAAAAAATGTGTAATACAAAGAATTTTTAATTATTGTTAGGTAAGAAAGATTCAAAATTGGTAAAGGTATCAATCAGGTCAATTTTTCTGTTACATTTATAAGAAACTCGGAACTAAAACTATTGGTAAATGATTACAGATACCATTTTTGAATTAAAATATTTATTCACTAATGTATTGTGTACATTTGTCATTGTCTTATTAATTTTAGTAGTTTGCTTTCAACAAAAAATCTGTTGTTAGTTATTTCGTTGTACGCTTCATATAAAATGTAAAATGATAATTAAATTTTTATTAATAACAAGAGTAATAAATATAACGTTATATGACAAGCAAAAATATATTTTTTTCAATTATCATGGTCACTAATACATGGGTACATCACATACCCATGATTAAAGCACTTACAAGAATGCTATAATATCGTAAACTGAGAATGATGAACACTCTGTGCAAGGAATTAATAATATATATTTAAAGTAATCCATTTAAAGATAATATATAATCACACTTCATTCATACCTGACATTGATGACAGGATTTGTACTAAGCAAAGTTTTTGAACAATACACTTAATTTAATATTATAAACAATTTTGTTATTAAAAATATTATAATTATAAAAACTTTATTGAAAATAGTAAGGTTTGAGTTATAACTTTATATAATATGATCATATTTAAAACACTATTACGAATGTTTAGAATCAACTTAACATTACTCATTAGTGCAAGTCAACATAATGTTGTTATTTCATTAATTATAGCTCTTTTAAACAAACATAAATATAAAACACAGTACAGAATACTTATCTGAGTTGATATTTATTAATAGTCATTAGTTGAATATTTGATATACCAATGCATGTAGTGGTCTTATATGTATACTTCTAACAGCGACCCATTCCGGCTTCGCACGTATACATAATTATAATGTCCTTAGCAACAGCAAGGGGAGCGATGCGAGGATGGTCGCATCAAGCGAGTCAAATTATCAGTGTGAGACCGGCTCTTGAATTTATTTTCATCAGCGTTAGTTTTCATTTTGCGATAACTACTAAGACATTAATATAAACTTGTTGTCGCCCAGTGGTCGGAATTCGACCATAATTTATTTAAATTTTAAATTTAAACTTTTTTAATGTTCTAAAGGTTGCCCGCAAGGTGGCGTGATCTCGCCGCTTCTGTGGTATATGGTGGTCAATGACCTCATCATTGCTCTCAATGACCATCCCTACTACACGGTAGGTTACGCAGACGATCTCGCGATCCTGATACGCGGAAAGTATGTCAATACTATATGTGAAGTTACGAACGAAGCATTGAGAATCGTGGAGCAATAGTGCGGAGACAACGGCTTATCAGTGAATTCTGCAAGAACTGAACTGGTAATGTTTACGAAAAATAGAATCTTTGGCAACTACAAGCTGCCCAAGCTGTTCAATACTGAGCTCCAGCTGGCTAGCAAGGTAAAGTATTTAGGACTGATACTCGACAGCAAGCTCAACTGGGGCGCGCATGTAGATGCGAAACTAAGTACAGCCACCATATCCTTCTGGCAGTGCCGTATAATGATAGGTAAGACGTGGGTCCTCTCTCCAAAAATCGTTCTATGGCTCTACACAGCAGTAATACGGCCCATAATATGCTACGGAGCTGTTGTATGGTGGCCACGCACCAAACTAATAACGGCACGTAACAAACTACAGAGCTTCCAGCAATTAGCATGTTTAGCTATCACAGAGGCATGAGGACGACACCAACTGCAGCGTTAGAAGCTATGTGGAACCTCCCGGCCCTCCACCTAATCATACGGCAAGAGGCAGCTTCTACTGCGGTAAGGTTAAAGACACTTCATCTTTGGAAAGGAAGCATGTCCCCCCAAGCGGAGGTTCTAAATGAGGTGATGGAAAAAGAACCAATGCTGCTGGCGGTACGTGACAAGTTTCCAAAGCAATTCGTTTTCGACAAAAAATATAAAACAGCCTCATGAAGATCCAAACGAGGGCCTGAACACAAAGGACGTAAAGATCTTTACTGATAGCTCTAAGACTGGATCAGGCAGAGGATACTGTGTATTCTCTGAAGATCTCAACTCAATATAGCCGCCCCTCTGGGTGCTCACAACACCGTCTAACAGGCGGAATGTATGGGTATCATAGCAGCGGCTTCAGCTTAGAGAGTACTTGTTCGAAAGGTGAAGGACTACTCCATCCGAATCTTCTGGGACAGCAAATCAGTACTAAAAGCTCTTCAAAGTCACCACACCTCAAGACTTATCTACAACTGTCATCAATCCCTGATGGAGGTATGTAATAACAACAACAACGTAACTCTTCAGTGGATCAAAGGTCACAGTGGTTCTCGTGATAACGATGTCGCTGATGAACTGGCCAGAAGAGGTTCGGAGATGGCTGTGATTGGACCAGAACCAATTGTCCCCCATCCTACAGCATGGGCTACATCGGTCATTAGAAAACACACGAAAGAGCTACATAATAAATACTAGACGGAGGTGAATGGATGCAGGCAGGCGAAACAAGCTCTCGCACACATAGACCGGAGACTGTCTCGTAAGTTAATCAATCTTACTCGCCCACATTTACGCAAAATTACTCATATTATTACGCCACGTCCCATTTAACAAACATCTGTTTAACCTAGGTGTTACCGACAGCCCACTGTGCAAAGCCTGCCTGGAGGCAGAGGAGACGGCCGCCCACATTGTTCTAGAGTATACGGGCGTGACCACCTACCGGGCCAAACATCTGGGATCACCGAGGACTCTCCCCGAAGTCATTGGTGACACCAGATGTTTGATAAATGGGTGGCAGGACTAGCTGCCCACTTCTACACGCAAAAAAGGCGCACAGTGACGTCGAGTTGCGGAAACAAGCCCGTCATTACCATTACCATTAATGTTCTATTGTCGAAGACTATACCTCTATATTTACAGTGTGGATATGGTAAAGAGTCTAATGATGAATCCAAAACTGAGATATTTTTAATGATAACATTAATTTTTGAAAATGAAATCATATTTCGTTCAAAAGATATTTCATTAACTGTACTAAATATTACTGCTACATCAGTTTGAACTGCATCATTGAAACGTCATAGATCTAAATTATGATTTACAATGACAATGATGTTTCATTGCAATGAATGATCAAACAAAAGGATTACTGCGTTCCAATTCAATAGAGATTTCGTAATTTTGTAATCTATAATAATTGACAGCAGTGTCGACGTTAAAAATATTCATTTTAAAATATTCGTGTTTAAAATATTCATTTTGATTTAAGAGCAGTAATATTGCCTTTTATGATAAAATGAAGTGATTGTAGTCCTGTCACCTTAAGTGACTTCAGAACCAAAATGTTCCACATTGCAAAACCTGCATTGTAAATTCATTAATCAACAATCACAAATATGAAAAAGTCTTGTAATGATATTTAATACACATTTGAATGTATCTCTCAAAACATACTTCTTCATTTTGATTAATATTAACATTATTTAAATTTGCATTTGGTCTATTATTATATGTATGCAATTTCTTCCTTCTTTGTCTCTCATTCTCGACCAGTCAACATTCTATGTCGAGGCATAATTAAATTCGAAAAAACCTCATAAAATTAGTGAAAGTGAGATTAGAAATATTTTAATTATCACCAAAATGGTATTTCTATATACAAGATCATTGAACCAGCAGTAAAAAATATTATTTTTTTACCTAACAAATAATAAAAGATAAAACTTAATAATATATGTAAGTAAATTCAGATTACTCCTAAAAGCTAAACAATTTTCTTGATTGAGCAACCTTCTATTTATTAGACAATTAATTACAAAATTCTGTGTTTATATCTATTAGACAGACCGTGACTATGACAATACAATTAATCAACTTATCCTAATGATAAATTAGTCATAATGTTTTCGAAAATTCATGATTTAATCTATAATATAAAAATAAGTCAGGTTTTCCTTCCTGATGCTATAATTCCAGAACGCACGAACCGATTTCCACTGTTTTGCATTTGTTGGAAAGGTCTCGGGCTCCGTGAGGTTTATAGCAAACCAAATTCAGGAAAATTTCAACAGAAAAGGGAAAATAATTTTTCACATACAGCGCCATCTCTGATACATAGCATGTACTACAAACCAATATGGTTTTGCATGATGGTTTAATCCCAAACGAAATGTTACAAAAAACCAAGCCATCTGGTGGCAAAACGGAGTTCGCCGGGTTTGCTAGTTACTTACATAATTGAAAATAAACCCATGAGTTCAAATATTAAAGCACTTTTAAAAAGTTATTTATATACAAAATTGACTTTCTCGATTGTGATATTCATAAATTAATGAATATAGATCACAGATAATCAACTTATTATTTTAATTATCATGTAATTTTTTTCTGTTCAACGTGTACTCCCAAGTAATTTCCACAAGCCAAATCAATTTATTCAAAATATGATTTGGCATAAAACTATGATCATTTCAGTATACTGCGAAGCCGTCTCTTTTTAGTTTGCTATACTGCTCTACACTCGTTACTGTTTATAATGGAGCGTATTCCAGTATGCTATCATCCTCATTTAACAATTTTTTTTCAAATGAAAATATTTATTATGTACACGTTTTCTATTCAACAAGAAAAACTAGTATTTGAATATTGTTGACATTTTTGAATAAAAATATCAATTAATAATAATAGCAATCATTTGCGCTGTTAATAAATGCCTACGTCAATTTTATTATTGTCATTACATAAAAACTTATTTTAATTGAGTAGGTATAATTATTATAGTCGATTTATAAATTATTACGCTGCAATACGCATGCGTAGAAAAATCAATACATTTACATATGTAATTAAAAAATGAACATAATTAAATTAAAGCCGTGACACTGGTCGTCTCTTAAAAGTTCTGTTTTAATTATCGGTTAATGTATCTAGATGTTATAGAAGGTATCATTCAATTTCAAATACCATAATTATATTAAAACGATTATCCCTACTTAGGTATTTTATTTAAAAAATATCTTACCTACAGGTGATATTAACGGATGCATTATACATCAATTTTTCAAACTTCGATCATTGTTCACATCAAAAATACATAATTTTATAACAATTAATATTTTTCAATTGATCTAAAAGGGTTTTTATAGATCAATGGAGATCAATATATTTTGCAAATTATTGTGTGCTTGTTGTGTGCCTGTTGCACAAATTCTACATTTTTTGACATTAAGGTTAGGTAATATAATAAAAATGAAAATTATACACAAAGACGCCAGTGCCGCCAACTGTTTCTCTTTGGTCTCTCTTTTTTATCATAGTTTCTTTATGAATTATATGTAATGTATACCAGTTTATACTCGTAATTTGAACTTTTAACGTAAAAGAGATAAAGAAACAGGTGCATTGTTCATTAGCGCTAATTTTTTTTCAGTTTTTATTTTATGGAACTAATAATTTAATGATTAATAATGTGGTATTCAATTAATATTTATAATTACTATTCAAATTGCCATGTCATTACTTAAAAATTAGATATACTAATTATTTTAAAGGGATGTGAAAAACTTTTTTCAGTACAATATATTATTTTATATAATATTTTGGTTTATTAAAAATTAGTCTATTGTATTTATCTATAAAAGTTTTATTAGAGGGGTAACGCAAATATAATTTTCATTTCACACAAATTATATTTTGCCTTTATATAAACAATATTTGTATGTCATACACATTTTTTATAATACTATAATGTCGTTGATAAAAAAAAAATTAAAAATGTAGTAAAAATTTACTTTACTAAAAATGTTATTAACAAATATATTTAATATAGAAAAAACTTACCGGGTGGATATATAAACAGCAGCATTGCATATATTTTTATTGATTTTTTTTTATATTTTAAATAAAATATATAGAATAAAGAATAAGCACGCTCAATGCAAGAGTAAATTTTAGTCCCTAGATGAAAAGGATGCGATGCAGATTGCACTTTATTGATTATTGAATTCAATACGATGTTACCAGCCTAGATGATCGGAATATATATAAGTTTCTGATAGCGGTCTACATAATTTAAATTATCTATAGAGCTGGCAACATAATAATTATGTCATTTGCAAAACAGTTTATTGTCATTATTCTTTTTTTTTTTCATATTTTTCAAAACTAAGGTTAGTTAAGACTAGTTAGATGATACCAAATAATACTTATTTACGCTTGCTTTTGACGTAATAACGTCTTATAAATCGATGAACGACAACTGCACGCACGACAAAGTATGACTCATTATCACGTTCCGCGAGCGAGAGCGCGTAACAAGCGATAGAGAGGCGCAATCAGCCTAAGCGTTCGGCTTGTAATGCATCTACCTCTCTTCCACATCATCGGCAGATACGTCCGAGTAGAAAAGACAAAAAAGTTAAATAAAAAGGTCAAATAAATGTTAGTTTATCGAAAAAAAAAACTACTACTAACTCCTTCTTTGTATTGTTTACATTTTTTACAATTTACATATTTATTTAAAAAGAAAAAAAAAAGAAACTTACCCAGAGGGTTTAAAAATGGCTGCATTGCATCTACTGCTTTTTTATTATTATTTCACCGATTTTAACTTTAAAATATTTTAATTATTTTCTTAAATTAATGAATGAGTATAATATAAAAGTACATTTACGATTCCACTTAAAAGTGAAAAGGATTCAATGCACTATGTATGCACTTTATTGATTATTTGAAATCAGTGTTGCCAAATTATTTAACCATAAGAAACTCTCCTCCAGACATTAATAATCATTAATAACAAGAGTGAACTGCCAATTCAGAAACCAAAGAGTCATGAGATATAAAATAACATTTATTATAAACTTACTTACTAAAAATATTTATTATGATATATAATTAATGAAGAAATAGAATCATGCTATGTTATTTAAAAACTATTGCCAATCACGTATCACCTCAGGCATTAATTTTATTCATATAAAAATATATTCATTTCAGATATGTCAGAAGAATCATAATACTTAAAAAATAGGCATTAAATCGTAATCAAAGTCGACGTTGTTTTACTCACGCTTAAGGTATAGTTCTAGCATGAAACCACTTTTCGACAGATTCGGCTAAAAATTTTCCACGAATCCAAAATAGCTTTATTTATGAATATCTAAAATTTTATATTATTATATAAATTTTATTATTAATTATATTATTATCAATATTATTTATTATATAAATTATATTATAATATTATTATATATTAAACATTCTACCCCCTCATTGTTCGCTGACGACCTCAAGTTGTGGAAAGTTATTGATACAAGTGAAGATGTCTTCATTCTACAGAGTGACCTAAATGCTCTCGTGGACTGGTGCAGAATAAATGGTATGGAGCTTAATATAAAGAAATGTAACCATATAAAGTTCACGAGAAAATTGTTCCCCATCCCATCAGTCTATAGCATTAGCGGCGTGCGCCTTGAAGAAATTGTGATAGTTAAAGATTTGGGAGTAATAGGGTATTCTACTACGTTTGAAAAAGTACTTCAAAATGTTGATTTTCCTAATAAAAAGCCACAAAAATATATATTTCAGTAAAATAAACAGGCTTTCTTGCCATAAAATTTAATTAAATTTTAAACCTTATTTATTCCCGCGAAAACTATGTCAGACATTATGATGACGTAATATTGTTAAGGTTGTGTTCCAATATACACTAAGAGCAGTGTAAGGTGTGACGTCAATTACTGTGAAGCCATTCCTTTTTTGTTTGCTATACTGTGATATACTGGTTACTGAATTTTTGACATTGTTTTCAAATAAAAATATAGGTATACGTTTTCTGTTCAACAAGTTTGACACAATTGTTGACAATTCAACACATTGTTGACATTTTTGAATAATAATATTAATTAATAATAATAACAATCGTTCTCGCTGTTATCTTTTTCGATCACGTGATCAAAATACTGAGAGCACCTTCCTCGAAAGCGCCAGTGCTCACAGTACAAATATGGCGGCTATTTATGACGTCATATTATTCTCCATGGTACTGCAGCAGTGTACTGGCACTCCATAAATGAACGAATTTTTCACAAGAAAGAGCACTGAGCGGTGCTCGTAGTGTATATCAGAACGGAACTTTATCCTTCCAACGTCACACCATAGCGATAGCATGATATACATATTAAAAATTACGACTTTTATTTTCAATATAATAAAACAATAATGTGCTTTTATGACTCAAAATTAGAATATTTAAGTATATTTCTATATACATTTTTGTTTTTATCAAATTTCATAATTTATTTTTTACTACCGAAAGTACCCTATTGTAGACAGCAAAATGACTTTTGTGCTGCGTATCGATGGCATGGTGGGAAAAGCTTCCAAACTATTGGGTTTTATCCTCAGGAATGCTAAGGTATTTAAACGGCCATCAACTAAAATTGCTCTTTATAAATAATAATAATCTTTATAAAGACCATTGTCTTGTAAGATCAGTTCTCGAATATAGTAGCGTGGTGTGGCGTCCGCATTATGTATGTATGTCATATATTAAGAATAGATTATAGAACGTATTCAAAAACGGTTGGTTCGACATTTAGTTTTGAAACATTACAGTGACAAGAAATCGCTACCGCATAGTAACCAATTAGAACTACTTAAAATGAAGAGTTTAAACAGCCGAGACCAACTTGATCTCTGCTTCTTTTATAAGGTAATGAGAAACTATCTAAGTTGCTCTGCGCTAATAGAAAAAATTATGCTTAAAGTCCCGCTACGGATACCTCGCAAGCCAATCGAACCACTCTTTCGTCCAATTCGTAGAACGGTTTTGGGTGCAAACTCGCCAATCTCTCGAATTTGTGTGCTCTACAATAAGTGTAGTGGATCGGTTGATGTACACAGCATGTCTCTGGCTAGGTTTAAGAGAATAATTGCTCATAAGTTGAAGTAGTAATCTTTATTGCTTCTCATGTTCTGTACTTCGCACTCAATTTAGTTTGTAAGACATAATTCTATACATAAAAATTATATAGCATGCGGTGTATACCTGTAATTGATTGTGCAATTAGAACGAAAATTTACAAATTTACCACTATTTGTAAGTATCATTGTAACAATCGTTGGTATGCCAAATAAATAAATAAATAAATAAATTAATATTTATTCTTTACCGTTTAGATCGCGATATATTTAAAGACAAAGTTTTGAGGGTCATGTTCCATTTAAAATATGTAAAATTAATGTCCGACTTTTTATTATATTAAAAAATTCTCCCGTCGGAATTGGAAAAAAAAATAGGAAAGTATTGAAAAATGTTTTTAAGATAAGTTAAAAAAATAAAAGTAGTACCTCCCCGTTTTGTTATCGAGATATAAAAATTCAAAACATTAATTTTTTTATCGATTTCCAAACCTGCTAATTTAATAATAACTTAGTATAGTAAACTGGCAACGATATGCGCAACGCTCCCTGAAATAGTGTAGAATAAGCGGGAAATTCAAATCGTTAACGGCTTAGTAAAATTATATTAATAGATATATATATATATATATATATATATATATATATATATATATATATATATAAATCGACCTTTGTGCCGTAATTGCTTCGGCATATTTTTAATTTAATAACACTTGAACTAATCCGGTATGTCTATATTTGGAAAGAAGAAGAAAGAAAATGGAGTGGGTATGGGGTGAGGACCATCTTTTATCCCACGGGAGTTGCTGGACCTCCTACTGGGCGCGTCCACGGGTGGCGGATAGGGGAACGCCACTCGCACTGGTTGCGAGTGGTAGGGGTGTTCGGACCCCCGCGGACCAAAACCAGCAGGAGGGGCGCGAAAGCGCAACGGCGCGCCGGGGCCACATAGTTTCGCGCTGTGGCCACCCCAGTCATGGTCAACACTTCGTTGACCATGGCCACCCCGGGCACGGCCAGCGATGGTTCTCTAGCTGTCGCTGGCTGTGGCGATCCGGATCGCATGGCAGGTGGCAACAGATCGGCCTCGGGGGTGGTGTATCCAAGGGGGTGTCGACGCTTAGAGCACTGGGGCGGTGTAATGGAGGAAGATCAAGTTCGCTCTCTTCCTTCATTAGGGGGGAGAAGCGCGTAAGCGCTTGGACGGGTGGCGTGAAGGCGCATGGAGGGGCGCGAAAGCGCAGCGGAAGACGTGGCACTGATGTGGGGGGGGGGGGGGGCGCTGAGAGGGAGCGGAGGGGAATGGAGGGAGATCGAGCTCACTCTCTCCCTCCTCGTCCAAGCCCGAACGTGGGGGCGGAAGCGCACCGACGGCTGCGCGATAGCGCGTGGGATGGCGCGTAAGCGCGGTGGTGTGTTCGGCACGGTGGTGCGGACGGTGTGGGGGTGGCGCCGAGAAGGCGTGGAGAAACGAGGGGGAAATTTTTCCCCCCATTCTCGCTCGTCCGCTCTGTGCAGGGGTCGCGTGATGCGCGGGCCGCTTGGGTCGAGCCTGCGGCTCTTGCGGGGTTGGTCGACGGCGGGGGTTGGGTCGCTCAATGCTGGCACTCTTCTACTCTGCAAAGAGCTGGCGGAGAGTGGCCCGGCATCGGTAGTTGGGCCGCTCCTGGTTCTTCTCTGCCTTGCGCAGAGTAGACCGGTCGAGCGGCTCGGAGTCGAGGCCGCAAGGCGTCGGGGCGTCACGGTTGTATGCGCGAGCGATCCCGTGGCGCCCCACTACGGCGCAGACGATCGATGGGTTTTAGTGGGTATTCTGGCTTCGTAGTCAGCGAGTCCCACATACCCGTCGCCTTCGAGCGGCGGGATGCGTAAATGCATTTCCCATCGTAAAAAAAAAAGAAAAAAAAGGACCATCTTTTATGAGCGATTACTTGAAAAAGTGTCCACTCTTTTTAGCAAATTATTGTTCTAGCACTCACCTAAATAGTGCTAGTATAGCAAATGGAAATGATCTGGGCTGAAAAATTTAGTATTTTCGCCACTAAGACAAAACCATCGATTAATCTCGCATTATATTTCAGATCGGAAATAAAGGATGCCCGCCAAATTCTGGATAGCGGGAAATTAATCATGCTGCATAAGAAAATAAATATGGAAGAAATGCAAGATCATAGATTCCCGGTGATAAACCTTACCGTCGCTGGCGCCAGAGTGACATTTTTGACAGACTACATTAAGGAAGTCGTGCCAGCAATTGAATTGGGCAACAACGAGCGTATACGATCTTGATATGAAGGTGGGGAAAATTCCTACTTTTTACAATCAGTCCAAAAACATGCTGACGCTGGCGCTTCTAATGAATCTGAGCATATTGAAAAATAATGCTTAAATTATCTGGTATCGTGTGACGAATCTGATTTATCACATGGTAGGTAACCTGATAAAGTTCTGGCAAAAGAGGCTAGTAAAATTTCCGCTGCTCTATAAATTGGCCAAAAGTATTTTGTGTCTGTCTGCTACTAGGCTACTACTTGGCGTACCAAGTGAGCATGTAATTCACGTGTTATTCATGCTTATACTTTTTTTTATTTTTTGACAATAACATTCCTTTTTTTTTTTCATTTTAAACATTCATGTCATCAATACATCAGACTGCTAGATATTGGGGAAAATTTTATCAATTTCTGTACTGTTTCGTACAGTACTGTACTGTGTACAATACAGTACAAAAAACTGATATTGACGATTTCTTAATATATTTGTTTAATCAAATGAAAAATTGGGATCGTAAACGGCAATTTATCACCGTTTAATTATGATAAATATAAGAAATCAATTCGATCAGTCACCTGCATAATTATATATAAAGTGGTACCTTCGTTTGCATTCAGTACACAATAGAGCGCTAAATTTAAATCATGCAAATATTTTTTTAAGCCACATCGTTTTATTTCTAAATTCAGTAATATACATAGTTAATTTTATTTCTTTTAAATTGAATGAGCGTTATAAGACGTATTCTTTTGAATTTTACATACTTACCTACTAGCAAAAAATTAATAAAAAATTGATTTCCCCCCGCATAGAAACGCATTACAACGTATAAAATTAGTGATTACTAAAAATTATTATACATGTAAAATTAAAGTCTACGTCTTTATAGTTAAAATGTAACATTGAAAGAAAATAAGGAAACAAGGAGAAGTAATAAAAAATATAATAAGTATATGTATTATTATTACACAAATATATGAGAATAATACTGCTTCACGATCCATAATATCTTTTATTTTGTTGAGACTTTAAATGACCAAATATAAAATTGGAAGTACGTGAGTTATAAATATATTTATTAATTATTTATTTCTCTTTATATCGTTAACTTCCGTGTTTTATATGTTTAGAGTAAATAATTTTTTTTTACTTTTTTTTAGCTCGACAACAACTGACATTATTAAAAGGTCATAAAACTGCTGAGCAATCTGGTCAACTGCTTTCTTCAACTTTTTTCACATTTATTTCATCTAATTTTTGTCCGTTAATTATTTTTTGAGCATTAAACTCAATTGAGTGCGTAATGTTTTGGAATCCTGTTCTTATAATTTTGTTCGTTGTTATCACTACATATTATAAAATAAAGTTCTCTGCCGCGTCTGTCTGTCTGTCTGTTCGCGATAAAATCAAAAACTGCACGGATTTTTATGCGGTTTTCACCAATAGATATAGTGATTTATGACGAAGGTTAAGGTACATATACATACAACGGCTAGTAGGTTGTATGACGCAAAATGTTTATAAAGTAGTGAATAATCATTCCTATAGAATAATTTAGAAAATATCTTTCTTTTTTTATAAAAAAGTACTTGGATGACCGAGCTTTGCTCGGTTAAATTATATTTAGATACATTACATACTGATGAAACATAAATAATATTTTTCGATTTTACCGACATAATAGTAAAATAATAGGAATTGGTTATTTAAATAAAATATAAAAAGAGCTCACAATTCTTAAGAAAAAAAAGAAAAAAATTGGTCTATTTAGATACATTACATACTGATGAAACATAAATAATATTTTTCGATTTTACCGACATAATAGTAAAATAATAGGAATTGGTTATTTAAATAAAATATAAAAAGAGCTCACAATTCTTAAGAAAAAAAAGAAAAAAATTGGTCTGTAGACACCTGGATTCGAACCTAGGTTTTCTGATTTCAAATCCGCCCGATTCCCATTCGAGCTATTAGAAGCTAGTAAATGATAGCGAAATTTACCTTCGTATTCTAATGATATTTTTTAATTGCGTAAAAAAGGGATAAAACGACATTTTCTAAAAATTAATCCTCCTAGCTAGATCGATTTATCACCCCAGAAACCCCCTGCATACTAAATTTCATGAAAATCGTTGGAGCCGTTTCCGAGATTCAGATTATATTCTAATAATATATATAAATCTCGTGTCACAATGTTTGTCCTCAATGGACTCCTAAACCACTTAACCGATTATAATAAAATTCGCACACCATGTGCAGTTCGATCCAACTTGAGAGATAGGATAGTTTAAATCTCAAATTATTATAGTCGCAATTTTAATTTATTGCTAATTATTTGTCTGTTATTATTTGACAGTCACAATTATCTGTTAACTCCAAATGATTCTAACAGATGTCGATACCTTTCGACTGGGTTGAGTAAATAATCAATAGATGGCGCTGCTATGGTAAATCTACGAACGTGTCATATAAGCTACATTTTAACAGCATAATTACCACGTGTTGTTGAGGCTAAAGTATAAATTAATTTTTATAATTTTTAAAATTTTAGTTAAATACCCGTGCGAAGCCGGAGCGGGCCGCTAGTATATATATATATATATATATATATATATACAGGGTGACTGGTGAATTACCATCGACATTCGGGGAGAGCGCTCGGCGCACGGTTCCCACTCGAATCATGTAAGAAAAATTGGTAAATATTAATAAACTTTTAAGTAAAGTTACTCAACAATTATCCAATTATTTACGCATCGTCTGGACACCCTAGCAGCTAGCTGCACTTTCGACACAAAACAGGTAGTTTATCTACGTCCAAACGCCGCCACGTCTAAACAGGGTAGCAGGATAAACAAGCATGATCCAGTCCCCCTTAATACTTTAATCCTGGCTTAGGAAAGGCAAAAATACTAAGATATTTTACTCGTTTAAGCAACAAATTTGTTGACTAGGTAAATTATGTGACTTTGGCAATTTTTAGGTGTGAACAAGCGACACATTACAACACCTGTGCATGTGCCGCCGGCATGACTGGAAAAGTGTCATCGCTTCATTTATTTGAATTGAAATTTATGAAAATTTGGTCAAAAATTAAGTACCTATTTTTATTGCATGACCCGAATGGGAACCGCGCGCCGAGCGCTCTCCCCAAATATCGATGGTAATTCACCAGTCACCCTGTATATATATATATATATATATATATATATATATATATATATATATATATATATATATATATATATATATATATATATACAAGAATTGCTCGTTTAAAGATATAAGATGTAGGTATGTTTATTTAGAATTAAAAGACTTTTACTTCTTTACTGACTGCTTTTGTACTTTAATATTCATCCTATAGTGCTAAATTTATCCACCTATGGCGCTGCGCACGCTTGTCCTCGGAGCGAATATTAATTAATATTTAATTGTTTTTTTTTAATAATCTATTTATCCGTCGTTTATAAACTAAATAAATATGAACAGTAGAATTTATGTGAGATGTAAAAAAATCATCATGTACTTTTATTGAAGAAGAGAGAGAGAGACGAGTCGTGTGTAAAACATGTATTTTGTTGCATAAAAAAAACAATGTTTAAATTACATGACATAATGATTTACAAATATATTAGTTAAAACTAATACCACTCGCGCTCTTGACTTCATGGGAAATACCACGTAGGTTCCACAATGTTTCTACCATGTGTTGGTTCCATTCAAATAGCGTGTTTCCACAGTAGTTTCTCGCAGAACCGATGGCACTCAACACCAATTATAGTTAACATTCGAGATCCATTGATGTAGATGTAGTGTTTTAGGTCGATTGAATCGCGCTATGGTTTTGTTGACAGAAAATAATATAAGGTAGATGAATAATAATGAATATTCCTTCGCCGACAGCGAGAAAGCCCGTCTTCCGCTATCCATCCCCTTTGAGTGTAATCGGTATAATAATTCTGGAAACACTGTGTAACCGATCGAACAAATACAGAGTGAGAATACAGTGAAATCAATCGTGGTTAGACAGTGTATCCACTTTGTTTTCACTGTGAAATCAATACCGCGAAAGTATTTCAACAATAATTTTTTTTTCGATACAACAGTAGTAAAAAATAATCTTAACTATAAGTAATTAATAAAACAAAAATGAAATAAATTTTAAAATTTAATTTAAAACAACGCTGTTCTACATTTTATTTTTTATTTGATATTACCATTATAGGAAAAAAAATATAAATTATTCTTTTAGTGACATCTCTCGGAAGATTGTTGAATACTTTGACTCTCTCAAAAAATATTATCGTTTCCCATAGTTGTTTCTACTGCATGCTAGATGTAGTTTGTGTCTCATTTTGTGAATTGTGTATGTAATTTAAGCTTAAGAGTAATTTATTATTAAATTATTATTTTTTTAATTATAAAAAGAGCTATTTATATTTAATTATATTTTAAAAATTAATGTATTATGTACAATTAATGTATAATCGATGTTTAAGGGGGGATAACTTTAATTCGGGCAAAAAAAGGCCCATTTTTATGACTTTTTTTTAAACGAAACTGTTGATATTTATTTGTTTTAGTAAATGACATATTACGGGCCAATATTTAAAGAACATTATAAAAAAAATTCATTGAAAAATATTTAAAAATAAAGCCACGGCAGCAATTCTTGCGAGGCGTCGGGGAAAAATCTTCAATAGCGGTGCTCATCTTATTCGTCACTCGATGTTGGATCATAAAATAAAAAAAATAAAGTTCTTTCGTTAGTTAAAGGTTTTCCCCGGGTAACGCGGGAGGATTAAAAATATTTCCCAATAGTATGAAAATATATATATAAGTATTACCTTTAAGTGTGGCTACTGATTCTTTATATTTATCTTTTGCAAAGAAATATTTGTGGTTAAAAAAATGCTACGTATTTATTTGTACTAAAGAAAATATAAGTGTGTAAAACGGATTTTAAGAAAAAAAATAGTTTTTAATTTTTTTTAATTGTTCCACCACATCAAAAAATTCAAAAAAATCTTGAGTATAGAGGAGTATAAAAGACGTTTTTTGACGAATTTTTGTAAGTGACATATTTCAAAAACGCTAAAAAAAGATTATAATTTTCTTTTCTCCGCTTAAAATCGGCTTTCTATTTGAGAATTATGATCATATGATTTTTTCATTCATTTCACGTTGAATTCCATGTTACACTTCAATTATTTTTTGGAATTGTATGCGAAAGTAAGTTTGTTTGTAACGCTTTCGCGCGAAAACTTTATGAAACTTTATATATATCCATACATAAGTAGGAGGTAGGTGGTCATAGGAACTCTGTCATGAAACGACGCAACCCCATCGAATTTCGGCTCGTTAGATTAGTTTTGACGATTATTTTGCTTATAGATACCAAGATCTGATCTAATGATAGAGCTGAAGGGTGGCCATAGGAACTTCGCAGTGAAACGACACAACCTCATCGACTTTGGGCTCGTTTGAATCGTCTTGACGATTAGTTTGTCTTTCAATAGTAACCAGGGTCTGATGATGGAGCTTGAAGGTGGTCATAGGAACTCTATAATGAAACGACGTAACCTCATCTATTTTCGGCTCGTTTGATTTGTCTTGACGAGTACTTTGTTTTTAGATGGTTACCAGGGTCAGATTACAAATGGAACGTACTACCCATTAACTCGACGCATAGTTTTATTAGGTATAAGTATAAATTCTTACGTACGTACATAGTACAAGTACACACACACACACTTTTTTTCAAACATATTATACATGTGTATTTAATTCCTAAACTCAAAATCTAATACAAAATTTATTTTATATTATTGATAGATTTTGTGGTAGTTATGTATGTCAAAAAATGTATCAGTTTTTGACTTGATAAGGAATGTCATGTAAGTTTATAGTATTTTTCTTAATTAAAAAATAAGAATATATTTATTTAAAAAAAAAAAACCGTCGTTCATAAACAAAAATCGTTTCAAACTTGCTTTCTCTTTGTATTTTATTTGAGCACTACGCTTTTATACCTCTGTTTCGATCTAAAAAAAAAAGTTAGATTTAGACTGCATCGCATTTCCCGTTCAATTTATAAAACAGCTGTGTCTATAAAAAAAAGGATTTGGATTTTTATTTTTACATTTTGTCATTCCATGTTGATCCCTCCAATAGAACAGTAAATTTGTTATGTTATCGACTACGTATATATTAAAGGTAGTATATGCTCCGGTTCGTAATCATCCGAGCTTATGATATTTTGAATTCGTATCTTTTGAACTACACGAACTATAAAACAGTAAACAAAATTCCACCACCGCTACCGCTACTGCTACCGGAAGTGCTACTGGCACCGCTACTGTCACTGCTACAACCAGTGCAAATTTTTATGTTACTATATATACTTATTTATGTTACTAATATTTTAAAAATAAATAATTTTATTTATAACTACACACTTATACCAACTTTCACGTTTATATATCTATAAGTATATATTTGGACGACCGTTCTGGTGTAGTGGTGCGAGTAGTCGCCTCAAACCGCGCGCCGACGGTCGCGGGTTCGATTTCCGCTCGGGACAGATATTTGTCTTTGTATAAATATTTGTTTCCGGTCTAGGTGTATGTGCTTGTGAGTCTCCCCACCGTGTCTCGGAGAGCACGTAAAGCCGTCGGTCTCGGTCGTTATCAAAGACACCTAATAAAAATCGTTACTCATGGTAAAGAAATTATCCGCCAACCCGCAGTGGAGCAGCGAGGTAGATTAAACTCTACCTCCTATCTCTTTCAAACATTATGCTACTACTATGCACCAATGAACAGAGTCATCTTCTTTTATGGAGAAAGATTTGAACTTCATCTTTTTATTTGTCTGACATGTCTCAGAATTTGTTTCACAATGTTTTCTTACACTGCCGGGTGCGACTGATTTTTGGAGCAAATGTAACTTACGAAAAGTCAGCTTTGTCAGCAAGAATTTGTACTGGTGACCTTTTGTTTAAGATCCACAGTTCTTCTAGGGCATTTTAGCTCTATCTGCATGAGAGACAAAGATTTGATGATCACTAAAGCACAGTTTATACTTATGTGGGATCATCGTTCTCATATGTTATTGTAATAATACTGTAAATTTGGTGTTAAGTAATAAATAAATAAAAATAAATAAATCATGTCAAGAGAACCAAGGTGGGAGGGATATTTGGAAATCCTATAAACTGGGTTATATAGGAAAGTGAAAAGTTGTGTACTTTAATAATTTGTTTTTGTAAATACTGTAACTTCTCAGCAAACTTTGCTGTGTTTTTTAAAATTAAGGTTTGGTTTTGTAAAAAGGACAAAGAAAAAAAAAGCAAAATTTTAGAAGTTTGTCAATTTGGGGTGACAAGAATTTTAATCTTTTAAATATTTGAGCTACAAATTTTACGCTAATATGCTTTAATTATTTAAGTATTTCAACAAAATTAAAATTCTAATGCGTTATAAAGAAATCGAACCTGATTGTGGCTTTCCCTTACTCTGACAGGATTTTCTCTAGATCAATAATGATAATTTTTTCGGTTGTACATACCGTTATTGAAAAAATTAGTTTCATCAGACCATAATATGTACTTTAAAAATCATGATCTGTACTTATTTTTCCTCTAAGCCATCTCCAAAAGGTAAGTCTTCGAACTTCTTTGTTATAATTTTTTTACTTTTTTATTGGGAACAAATAAGGTTGTTTGGCGATAAAGAATATTACGAGTTGATTTATCGTTTTTCAGTACAAAATGTATGGAAAATGTTTTTGGCGATTTCTGACATTTCTAGTACTCATACCTTAAATGGTCCCATAGAGTCTTTTGATCCCCATTTGAAGTAGGATCGATAGGCATAGAAATATTTTTTTTTGGATTTTAGCACTTTTTTCGCTGACTGTACATTTTCTCAAAAATCTGTGAATGCAGTTCAGAATATCTTAAAAAGTTATGGATGGTCTCCTAGGAACGTTTTCTTGTAACGATAACGGTTAAGGTACCTGCCCTTACTGACCCATCTCAAAAATCCTCCCTGTATAATGTTTAGGGTTGTTAGGTATAATTATTCATTCGTATCACTAGTGTGTAGAGATTTTTAATTAGATTACAGCAACCCTTAGTAAATTTATAGGAAAAAATCTGGATTATGTAAATTCCGTAAGCTTTTTAATATCATGTACCTACCTGTGTTTTAAACTTTTTTTTTTCTTATACTTTTTATTATAGCTTACGTCAATTCTGGGCTCTGGCAACCAAAGCACAATTTAATGGGCACAACTCTTACAAGGCACTGATAAAGGAGGACGCAACCAGTATATATATTTTTTTCGATTTAAGTAC
The DNA here is from genome assembly GCA_036937285.1 of Euphydryas editha. Taxonomy (NCBI): domain Eukaryota; kingdom Metazoa; phylum Arthropoda; class Insecta; order Lepidoptera; family Nymphalidae; genus Euphydryas; species Euphydryas editha. The sequence goes on along the minus strand of JAUPFZ010000005.1, from coordinate 17,537,245 downwards.
ATACCTATGTACTAATTTTTATTTATTTATTTAAATAGTTACATCATCAACTTATTACTAAACATTAATAAAAGATTTAACTAACATATGTATGTATGACTTAAAAAATAGTCTAATTGTAAGTAGTGCGAAAAAACCAGTAATAAAGATTTAGTTATAAGAAAAAAAAAAATTAATATTATAAGTATAATTAACAATAGATTAATAAGAAATTATTCTATGAGTACGGTACAATGAGCTCTTTGCAGTAATTAAGATTTTTTTTTCTATTATTATAAAAGATGTCAATATCGCTGACTGATGATATCACGTTAATTAAACGTATAATTATTTTAAGTTTTGAATTGTAAATATGCATAATATTGTTAAATTTCTTTAATAAAAAATTATGATGTAGAGCTAGAAGATAAAATTAATAATTTAATGATTTTTCACATTAAACGTATTCATGAGTAGGTACCTATATTCGCTAGTGACTATTAACATCGTCGGAACTGCAAAATCGATTTTTTTTGGTTTATTTCATAAAAAGTTCCTAAATAACCAAGTCTATCATCAGCTGAAAAAAAAAATTATTTTTTGCATAGTTTTTTAATCACTTCATTTATATGTGTCGGTATTTAAAATATATATATATATATATATATATATATATATATATATATATATATATATATATATATATATACATATATATAAAGACGCATGCAATTTACACTTTGCATCGCTCTCCTGTAAGGTTCTTTTTTTTTCATATCCGATATTTTTAATAGTCATAGGCGTATTTATTAATGGGTGTGTTTTTACCTAAGTTTGTTCTTGAAATTGGAGTCCAAAAAGATTTTTTTTAATGGATGACTTAGAATAAATCGAGAAATTGCTAAGTTAATGATGACCATTATTCTCCATGACTTCATTTTGAAGTCTTAAAAGTCTTGTACTATAGATAGCACGATAGGGACAACCAGTATCTTTACGAGTACAAGCTAACAAACGAGTAAAATTTCGTTGTATAGGTACCTACGTTCTAATCCGTTGGAGATTGGAGAAGCATATTCAAGATTTGATTTCACAAGAGAATAGCATATGCAAAGAAAAGTAGGCATATTTTTAAAGTCTTTGCATGTAAGTTTAACAAAACCTAATATTTTCCATTCTTTCGATATTTTGTAGTCGAAATAATTGTTTAAGCCCAAGTTGCTGTTTAATATGACTCCTAGGTCAAGAATAGTCAAGTATAAGTCTTAGATAAAAATACGTTACAAATAGAATACTATGAGCGAATCGGGTTTCTACTTCTAGTACATTTTATATATGAAGGCCTTTACTTATATTAAGTTTCATTCTGTGTGATAAACACCAATTAGAGACGGCGTCTATATCTGCTTGAAGAACATTAACATCTCAGATGGTGATTTTATTGGTCTGTATGAGATTATCAGCGAAAAACAAACATTTACTAAATATGACATATTTGGAGATGTCATTAATAAAAGCTAAGAAAAGAATAGGGTCTACTGATAGAAAACATTGGACGGAACACATTTTTTTTTATTCTTTCCAAAGAGATGTAGGCGATATATTATATAGGTATTCAATAGATCAATAACGTAAATTTCATTTTTCTAACACCATAAATAATACTACGGTGAGTCATCATCAATCTGGTTTTCTGTATTCTGTATTCGAAAATTTTTCAACGACAAACGCATTCCAGAGATTCAGAAAAATAATATTTAGAGTGTATGCTACCTCAAATTGCTTATTTTCCACTCGGCAGGATGTCCATATCTTCCAAACTACGGAATATTTAAGTTTAAAATTGATGTATGGTAAAGGTCAGGACATAAACTATCTTTCATATGTTTCGAAAACACGATTCCATAAAATTTTATTGATACAAAAAAATCGCAAAGTTACCTCTATTTTTTTTATTAAATCCTTAATATCTCAGTAAATATAGAAGTTATGAACTTGAGATTAAGCATGGTAATTGAAATAAGTATGAAGAACATTTTATATGTTGCGTTTTTTTAAAAATAACTATTGATAAGGTTTGTGGGGAGAAAATACCTATAATTCGTGCGACGAACAACCAAGCGCTCTCAATTCTCATATTTGTCAGTACCGCTCCGGCTTTCGTAAGGGATACCTGTGTCGCTTGCGCTCGAATTGAACGGAGGACGGTACTATACTTTTTACTTTTTGAGCTTGTATACTTTCATTCAAAATCTATATACATATAATAAAATGGTAGGAAAGTCAAAACTGTACATTGAATATTTTTTTTAAAGAATACTTGGGGTGTAATCATGTTTTGAAAAGACGCGCGCGCTCCCCGCGAGCGTGTTGCGGTTGCGACGAAGTGGGGGTGAAATCTGAATTCGAGCTGAGGTAGGGTGGCCCCTTAAACGCATCCATCAGAAGTAGTGAACACTTAGATTTCTCCTTGGTAGTTGGCGTCTTTGTTCTGAAGGATTCTCATTTTTGTATGAAAAGGTGAAATGATCAAACGCGTGAAATTTTATGTTACTAAAATTTTAAATATCACGGTTTCATGATTTAATTAACAGCTTTGTATGTATGACAAATATAATATACAAAATATACTTAATGAGAAACGACAAAAATTGATCTTCATTAAATTCTATAATTATAGTTATTTATTTGTTAAAATAATCAACCTGATCTGATTAAATGTAATTATATTCTCGAAAATTTTTTTGGAACGAAGTTCCTTGCAGCAGGCTTTAATAGGGATTATGCTGTGCGACCTGCGATAAGCTGTGTGTAAGAAAAATTCGTTTAAAAGAGGTCATAAGAAAAAAGTCGGTCAATTTGTTATTGATTTGATTCATGACGGAATACATACTTTCCTTATTATATAATGAAAACGTGCGTTCCCTATTTTCTATACTGTATAACATAATCATTACGTATGACACATACGCCTTATCCCGATAACAACGTGCGAATATTCTTACCATACAAGTAGTAGACAATAACATTCTAAAATAGTTTTTATTCTCATAGCTAAGAAGTATATTATGGGATGCTAAAATTAATACTGTCTGGTACCGCTGCGAACGATACATTTTATAATGGATAGCATTGTTCTGCGACACTCGTAATGCATCTTAATTTATAATCATTGGCTGTCAACTGTTGGGCCGTATTGATTAATGCTTTACCTTTTATTTTATTTTAAAGTAAATGTGATCATTGTCACATATAATTAAAAATAAGATAAATACGAATATGCATTATTATTTAAATAACGTTTATCAGTTTTAATTAAAAATTTAAAGATGAGAAGTGTCATTGTTTTAGTTTTTAAAAGTACCTAGGTACACACCACAAAGACATGTTATAACTATTGGATAATCAATTCTATTTTTTTTTATAAAGAAGACACCCATCATATAAGCTCGATACTATATACGTACATATGTTTAATAGATTTGGATTAAAAATAATATGGCAAGTTGAAATTGAATTCGATCAAACGCAATCTTTTCAATTTGTTCCCCGGATATCGTTTGTTTGCGACTGCTAGCAGATTCAACGAGAACCCTGCATCTGCACGGAGTTGAAAAGTAACAAGTCTAACATTCGAGGAGTAAAATCGTGCTTAACTTTTTCTCAAATAACTGAAGTAGTCGCTAAAAGGTATCGTAACTTTGAAGACATGTTTATAATTGCAACTATCTCTTGTAGCTAGCTGAACTAGCATTTAATTAATTTTTCTTCGTAAAGATTTGAACGATGATATTTTCTCAGGAAAAGTACATATTGTAGTATTATTGTTGTTTATGTTATTTACATTACTTTTTATTTTTTTGTCTCGCATATAGATTCTTGATTCGTTTCGACTTCAATTATCATCGACCAATTATTGTCAAATTAAGAAATAGTGTTTTGTTTTTTAAGCTAGTGGTTTTTGTATAAAATCTAATATTTTTATACTAATATGAACAGGAGGTAAAATTTATGAGTTTGCGTATCAAAAGCAAATTCTGTTAAAAGTTCTGATACTACAATTGTAAAGCGGAAATTACGCGAATGAGTGGAGTTTGGTTGTTAGTTTAAAAGCGGTAATATCCGTATCTATTACAAGATCAAGTCAAATTAAAAATAATAAAATTATCAGTTGCCGTAAATACTAAATTTATTTAGTATTTTGAAGCCACGTAATTGATTGGCCTCCTTCACAGGTTGCTGGACATATAACCGTATCTATCAGATAAATAATTTTTAATAAATTTCTATTGTTCATCATGAAACTCTACTTTATCTGTCAGATATTACTAAGCGTTACCTGTGGATCGATAATTTCTTGTTTATTAGTTGAGGTGAAACCGCTCCCGCTGATAAAGCCTGTCAGTAACTTTTGTGCCAGATAAACATTATCATCAACCGGTGAAACAGGCCTTAATTATCGTATTGATACGTCGTCGGATATTAAACACAGGAAGTAAGATTGACCACCTCTGGCTAAGTGACAAATAAACTATACCTATAAAAGGAATTAATAGCCCAATCCATCAACAGTAACACGTTGAAGACCGGAATAGTAGTAGCGTTATAATTTGATCGCATCCTTAAATCCATTTTTGTTGAAATCTAATTCAATATGAGTGAACGATTGCTAAGCGTGGTTACGAAATTCATTTCAGTGGTTTGTTCATTTACTAAAGTGTATCATAATATTATTTTAATATAACCATTTATTTGTATTAATTGAATAATTTTTGTCCATTCCTCTCATTTGTGGGTGAACAAATTCGTTTAATTACTCTCAAGTCTCACTCAAAATAAACTTTTAACGGAGAAGCGAAGTGTGAACGTTCTTTTTTAGGCTTAAAGGCAAACATTATGAAATTATCTTACAAGCTAAATTATTAATAATAATATTTCGTGGTATTTGTAAGAAAAGTAATTATTTTTAATAATTGTTTCAGATTTTATTAGGACTACTTATGACTGCATTTACTTCGATAAAATGTGAGAACAAGGTGACGACAACAGAAGCGCCCGGGAGTTATGCTATGTAAGTAATTATAATTTAAAGTATAATTTTATTATAGTTTAAAGGATATATTAAGGCTGTTAGGTCAATTTTATTATTATTAGTTTTATAATAATTTTTTTATTAGAGTATTTGATCGCCTGATCTACATACTGCATCAGCATTAATACGACGTGTAATAGCAAGTATAAATTTATTTATATTGCGAAATACAGAATAACGAAGTTAAAAAAGTAACTGTCTAAAAAGAATTAAAAAAAATATATACAATATTATCAGTAAAATTTAATTTTATATACACTTCGCGACAAAATTTTAGCACACTTCACATCTTGCACTACAACTCTTAACAAAAATAAAAATCATTTTGATTCTATGATTAAAAAGAGTTAGTCAAGGAATTCATGTAAAAAATAGAACGACAGAGCTATTGTTTACTAATAGATTCCACTGGGTTCCGCATAAGATCGTGTCGCTAAAACGGCGCGACAAAACTATAACTCTATATATAAATTTTTAATCCTTAAGAATTATTGAAAATTCGACTGTCCCTACGTACAGTATCGAAACTGAAAATTTGCGATTTTTTTTATTGCACTAAGAAACTCCTTTTTATATATGTTTTCATACAAAAAACAGAATAAGCTAAAAAAATACATATTATACCACATTTTTCGTGAATATAATATCGATACTTAACAAATAAATGACAATTTTGTACACAAAATTAAATTAAAAGTGCTCTCCTGTAAAGTACCTTTTTTCAGTTTCGATAGTATACGTAGGGGCAGTCGAATTGTTGGAGTAAGCTAGCACGTGCTGTGTTCTCAAATGGTTAACAATTTAACAGTGTTGAACAACAAGAAATTATTAAAAAGAATTTTATTAAGACTTGTAGTTAAAACGTGTAGTGTGCTAAAGTTTTGTCGTGGAGTTTAAATATCAATTACAAGCTGTTTTTTTTAATAATCAGTTTGATTATATTTGATTATATACAAAATTTGGCAAGATATAACATTTCACGCCACATTCTTTTTTTAACTTACATTCGTTCACGTTGCCTGTCCGTGCATTATATAATATAATGCATTTTTGGTCCAGCTGTGACGTCCGTGCATTACATGTAATGCATGAGCCTATTATTTTTAAATTTGGTTTATAGACTGGACGTGTGAGCTACATCTTTATTATTTTGCAGGCGTATGAGCAGTTAATTGGCAATAATAAAACACTAATGTCCCGCGAATTTTTTTTAATTGGCTAGTAACATAAAAATATTGGCTAGTAACAAAAAATATTGAATATTGTAGGGTATAGCGGTAAAAATTACATCTATTTCATATGAAAATAACATATAGAAAACCAATATTTTTTATAAAAATTAGTTTATTATATCTATGAATATTACGAAAATGTATACGTAACGTCCGTGCATTATAAGTAATGCATGGTATTCTAGCTGCCACGTCTGTGCATTGAAATTGAATGCCTGATATTCACTATTTTAGTTGTTTTTGAAAGTTTTTTTTTTGAAAAGCCCTTGGATGTCCTTCATAAGTAAATTAAATGAAACAGTGTAGCGGAAAGAAAAATTGGACGTCACGGCTACTTAACCAAAATACTCTGGACAGGCAACGTGTTAACCAATCGGTTACACTTTTGGCGCCTGGTTTTATAATTACATATAAATCAACCGTACATATTAGGTCGAAGGAAAAGTCTCTTTGTATTTTGTATGTACAAAATTGAAGATATATATCTATAATATCTCTTTGGAAATATTTATTAATATATATAATATCTCCTTGGTTGTACTGTTTGTATCTGGCTGGTTTTAATATCAATAAATATAGATATAAAAACAAAAAATATCGCTATTTTTCAATTATTTTTCTGTCCGTTAAAATGAGTTAATCTAACGAAGTTTGTTCTGAAGTTACATTACATACATTATTACAGAAAAGGGTGCTTCACGAGTTTACTTAAAGAAACCTAATGAATTGTGTCCTCATTTGCAATTCTCTATTAAAAAATAATGAAACTGAAATGTCTGAAAAGATTGATCTCTGGTGATGAAAAGTGGATCACCTACGACAAGAACCTGCGAAAAAGATCATGGTCAAAGTCAATCTCCACAGACTGTAGCGTGCGCCAGACCACACACATATTTGGCCACAAATCAAAAATTGAGAGAGCTTGGTTGGCAAGTGTTAATGCATCCACCATATATCTAACCTCCCACCCTCAGATTTTCACCTGCTTCGGTCTCTTCGGAATTCTTTGGTTAGTGTTAGGTTAACATCAAGAGAGGACCGTCACTTTGATCAAAAACCTTAAGATTTCTACAGAAACGGGATTATGTCACTACCTACAAGACGGCGACAAGTTATCGAACAAAATGGAATATATAAAAACTATAATTGAATGTAATTAGGCTTTGAAAAAGTCTTAAATTTGTTAATAGAATAAATTTAAAATACGAAGAAATTTTGTATCCGACCTAATACTCCTATATTAAACCATAATATTTTAATTATATTAAATTTTCTTATTTAGAGCAGTAGGTATAAGAGGTAATATGATGTTTCAAATTATTATCTATATTAAAATTACGAATTACACGTAGTTTAATGCGAACATAATATGTATATTTCTATACAAATGCTAAATAAACGTACATACTCGTTTATAGACTCTTAATTTTAGTTCAATTACCAAATAATAATATTCATGTACCTTATTGTGCATTAAAATTAAAAACGACTTACATATTCCAAAAGCATATAAGTTATTAGTTTCCTATGCAGCAGTATTTACCGTAGTGAAGACGCGATGTACGAGTACTTTAGGTACTCGTAGGAATATATGTCATTCGCTAAGCAAATAGTTGCCTTGCATCGCTCTTTTCCGAAGTCAAATATTTATTTCAATCTTCGATTCAAATATTTATTTAGATATGGCTGTGTAATATATTCTTTTAACCGTGACTTTGTTATATAAATAGTGTATAGTATGTAGCGAATCCTTTATTTAAAAAAAAGAAAGACTTAGGGCGATTGACGATTTTGAAGAAAAAAAAAACTTAATCTATATATATATATAAGAGATTTCCACGTATACATTGACTCATCACGATATCTCTGAAACTATAAGGCGCAGAGACTTGAAATTTGGTAGGAATATTCTTTTTACCGAGTAGAGGTCAGCTAAGAACGGATTTTACAAAATTCTACCTCTAAGGGGGTGAAAAAGGGGGGCAAAGTTTGTATGGGACAACATGATTCCTTGGTCCAATCTACTTCAAATTTCGCATAAATATTCTTTAACAGATTTGGTTGAAGACGTGTTTCGTATTTTATCAAAATTCATCCTCTAACGATGTTAAAAGGGGGGAGAAAATTATTTTGATATAAATACTCCATAGTGATTTTGATTTAAATTAAAATTTATTTTGACACATGTTTGACAACCAATCCGTCTGTTATAAAATATTTTCCAGTATCGACGCAGGTGTAGGTGATAAAAAATATAAATTTATAATTTTTGAAATTTTAGTTAAATACCCGTGCGAAGCCGGGGCGGGCCGCTAGTTCATAATAATTATCAAAAAAATATATTCGTTGGAGATTCCATTGTTTTGCTAATTATGGAATTGTTATAACTTTAGACATGTAAAGATTTGAAATGTAAAAAAAACAAGCGTTTATTTTAGTTAAGAAGTTATACTGTTTCAGAGATCGGTCTTCCCATCACCATTACGAATCGCCAACTTTCCAAGGTTTCTGGAAGAAGAAGTTAATTTGGAGACCGCGTTGGGTTAAAACGTGGCAGGAGAAAAAAATTTACATTGCCGTCTGGAAGAGAATGTGGGGCCCTGCTGTGGTTAAGGAATGGGTTCCAGTACCTAAACCACCCCCAGGTTGGGTGAAAAGAAATCCTGGAGCTTACTTCGTTAAAGTCGGTGTACCTCATTGACGTTTAAAATTAATTTAATTATTCTTATTAAGTTATTAAAATCGATCTGCCTCATTATAAGACAGTCAAAATTAAAAAATTTTGGATAGTCTCATTTCAAAGTAAATATAAATATAGAGCATTACATATTATATATTGTAACATAATTAATTATACATACATTTGTTTTTAAAACATTTAAAATCATAGTTTTTTCTATACTTGTATATAATGTTTTATCATTTTTATTATTTGCTAATTTAATATACAAAACTTAATTATATGGAATCGTTTACTATCATCAAGTTTTAAAATAGTTTTTACATAATTTTTAGAATGGTTCACTCTGAAGGTGCCATTTATCTAAATAAGTGTTTGTTTAAAGTTATCTATTTCACTCAGGTCGGATCAGCTTAGCCATAGTTGAATAGATACAATGGATGCGTAACATCAATGCTGTCACTCGTGATCGTGTTACACGCTTTCGCCTCTAGACTTTACCTACGGTAAGCCTAACTGAAAATCCGTTAGTCCATTTAATTCGGTTAGATTAGTACGACAACGAATGCATCAAGATCACTTAACAATATAAATGTATAAAAATAGATAATGGATTATGAGTCTTTATATTTATTTTAATAATTATTACAGTTATTGGCTGTTTCTGAAGCTTTATCATACGTATCCTCCATTGACTACGACAAGTTTGTTATTTTCTCAGACTCTAAGTGCGCTCTTCAACATGTAGCTCGATGTACATCTAACGCTAGAAGTACTCCCGTAGCATACACAATTTTAAAACAAATATGTAGTTTGAGAGAACAGTCTAAAATAGTTTTTTTGCAGTGGATTCCATCTCATATTGATCTATTAGGTAACGATATGGCGGATTCACTAGCTAAGTATGGAGCTTGCGATGGTATAGAAATGAATATTAAGCCTATTTTTTCCGAGTGTTTACATATAATTAAAAATAAATGTATTGACTTGTGGAAAGAATATTTTGATAAAAGGTCGAAAGACAAAGGTATCTGGTATCGGACCATACAACCTCATCCACCCAATGTACCTCGGATAGACACAGTGCTATTGAACAGAAAAGACGTGGTCACTGCTTTACGGTTACGGTCTGGACATATTCCATTCAATAAATTTGGCCATTTGATGGGTATAACTCCACACCCTGAGTGTTCAGTTTGTGGAGTAGTTGAGGATGCCTATCACATTTTAATGGAATGTGTTAAGAACGAAGCCAAAAGACGCCAATTTTTTCCTATTAAACTGTTTTTATATCAATGTTGGAGAATGTAATAGTATTTTGACAAAACCAGAATCTATTTCGGCAAAGAAATTGTATAAATTGGTCGATGAAGTTTTATCAATAGTGTCATAAGGTTGTTATCATGTAACTGTATTAACATATATGTATAATAACAGAGTCGCAGTAGCGGCAAAGCTCTTTAATAAAGAAAAAAAAAATATTACAGTTATGATTAGTATTATTCGTAAATTATTTTTGTTTATTTATAAATATTAATATATCTCAATAATATAATTACAAAAGAATTGTTAAATAAAATGTTGCACTTAAATATTTAATTGTTGTTAAAATGCTTCCGTGGATATATAAGTACCTTCTCATACGAAAGAAAACTTAAAAGTAACGTTAAAAACTTGTGATATTTACATAAACAATAGATAGGTAGTTCATTTATGTGTTTTGTACGTGTCTGTACATAATTCAATTTTTTACGTTAGGATGCGCTAAGCACAAAAAAAGCATGTATAATATAAAATTATTATCAATAAAATTAATATCAAATTAATTAGAAATATGAAGAAAAATGATTAGTTATTGTATCCTATAATAATTTTTATGTAAACATTGTCAATATTTATTTTTAATCAATTAATTTTAGAGATAATATTATTACGCGATCTGTTAAATTAAATGCTACAAAAAAAAAAAACATTGCATTTTATTTAATCACATCTTGAACCGACGCCTGCATGTAAGTACGGGTGTATTCATAGAAATATTAAGTGTATTTATACCTAACTAGATGACACGAGATATTAATTAAATAAATAAAAACCGAAATAAATTAAAGTACATGTCATATAATTAAAAGCGAGCTGATAATTTAATGGAAAACTTATACATTGTATACTCAAGTCAGCTATCATCATCCTTATCACCTTACCTCGACGTACGTCGATGAAGATCCTATTAAGCTTCGATGCAGTCATATAAAAATTACATAAGCTGGGGTTATAATTCATAATATTACATTATATTTATGAAAATACTATATTTATTAATTTTACCACAACCTTATTAGTGACTTAATGACCTTATTTGTGTAGTGACAAATGACAATTCCCCTCCTCCTCTCTTTACCATTTAGTACGCAACGCTAATTTATTCAAATTGTAATTGATCCATGTCAACCGCAGGGCGAATATAACATTTTACTACTGTTTTGTATGCAATGTGAACGAAAATTAATTTGATGGTTAATTTGGTTTTGAAATTGAAAACTTGAATGTATTTTAATGTATTGCGCTAGTGAATTATATTTGTCATTGATTTATTTTTGATTGTTTTTTTGTACTTTTAAAAGCGTTTTAAAATTAAAATAAATAAAGTCGGTTTACGGACGATAAGTTTACGTGATAACGTCATAAGAAAACTTTGATTAAAAATTGCATACTTTTATGAATTGAATTATTATAACTGAACTACGAGTATCATTATTTTGTATTATACAAAGGAGTTATTTGAAAATTACAATTTTTTCGATAAATTAACAGTTATTTGCATTCGTTAATTCAAATATTTTTTCTCTTCTACTCGGACGCATCTGCCGATGTAGTGGAAGGGAGATACAAGATACAAGCCGAACGCTTAGGCCGATCGTGCCTCTCTATCGCTTGTTCCGCGCTCTCGCTCGCGGAACGTGACAATGAGTCATGTTTTTTCGTACTTTCACCCAGCGTTGATCGATTTACAAGACGTTATCACGTCAAAAACATTTGTTCAATGATTTGTGTATATTAATAATTAAATAATATAATTAAGCTTAATAGCTATATGCAATTTAACTGATATTTCGTGTGTTTGAGTATTTTATGTTGTTCCAAACGTTCTAATAATAATATTATTACAAATATTTCATACCTTTACGTACACATATTGAAATATTGCTTTACAGACTTCAAGCCAGCAAGCAAGCAAGCAAGCAAGCAACAACTTTGCCCTAGCAGTGGGACGCTTACAGGCTGATTCAGTTCAGTTCAGTTTATTATAAAAGAAAAACTACTTGTCTCGTAGCGTTTGTTTCCACTTAACGTGATTTTATATGAACAAAACTCAACACCTTCGTTTGATATTTGTTCACATCTCACGACTACGGTTATCGGACGCCTATCGTCAATGAACAAATGAATCTTCTATTGGAATCCCTTTGTCAGTTACACAAGAATGCGTTTTTTTTTTTTAGATTTATCTATAATATAAAAATAAGTCAGGTTTTCCTTCCTGACTGATTCGTTGGAAAGGTCTCTGGCTCCGTGAGCTTTATAGTAAACTAAATTCAGGAAAATTTTCAACAGAAAAGCAGGAAAACAGGGAAAATCATTTTTCACATACAGCGCTATCTCTGATACATAGCATGTACTACAAACCAATATGGTTTTGCATGGCGGCAGTACGTGGTGTGAGTATCCCTCACGAAAATAAGTTGGTGGCGAAACGAAGTTCGCCGGGTTTGCTAGTGTTTTATATAATTTTTTCAATATTATGTACATATATGAAAAAAATGTATGTTAACATTTACCGTTTTAAATAGCAAGAATAATTCACAAATGTCACGTAGAATGAAAATTACTTAAATGAGATTGATAGGTGCCGGTCCATGTTTCAACCACCGTAGAATTTTAATGACACCATAGAAATTGTAGATATTTTAAGAATAAAGCAAATTAGTATGACAAATCATTGTTAGCTATCTTCCACCGAAATGTCTCTGTCTATAACAGTATCTACTTTATCTATTTATAAGTAATAATTAAATAATGACGTAATAATAAAAAAGTACAAGCTATTTAACTTTATTAATAAAATGAAAGAGGTTTGCGTGGTGCGCGCATCGCGGAAAAACTACAGGATAGATTTCAATTAAGTCTTCTTAGATTAATTTCTTAAGCACTACGGCCACTTATAAAAAGAAAAAAAAAAAAACTCTGCGGTCTTCATTTCACAAAAAGTTATTAAAGATTTAAAAAAAACAAAGAGTTTTATAAATACTAGTACCTGTTTTTAAAAATAATTTTTGCAAGTATGTTTATATATTATTACATACGATCTTTTGTAGTATTTTCTTCTGCACATACATTTTGGATATAATAAGGAATGCCGAAGAAGTAGTAAGTATATGTTATTCAAAATTATAGGCACTTACTGTTATTTCAGTTTTAATCAGTAGTCATCAATTAGTGATCGAATTAATAATATTGCAAACAGCTGTTTCACTATAAGAGACTTGCAAATAACTGATGTAAAAATAGTTATTATTAAGTGATATGTTTTATCAATTGTTTTTTTATTATCTGCCGTAAGCTTGGATCGTGAATGGTATAAAAGAACTATTTTGAATAATATTTTGCAAAATCCTCCATTATGTAAAAATTTAATATTTGTTGTTACTTTCGTCTTTTCATACGCCAAACCTCAGTGCGTGAAATCGAAAGTCTCCGATCAATGTGATGACATACGGATCTGAGACGTGGTCTCTGAATATGGGCCTTTTAAACAAGCTCCAAGTCACACAGCGTGTAATGGAGAGGGCCATGCTTGATATTTCTCTGCGAGATGGAATCAGAAATGATGAGATCCGCAAACAAACGAAGGTTGCCGACATAGCTCAACGGATTTGCAAGATGAAGTGGCAGTGGGCAGGGCACGTAGCTCGTAGAACTGACGGCCGATGGAGCAGAAAGGTTCTCGAGTGGAGACCACGTACCGGCAAGCGCAGCGTCGGACGGCCGTCCACGAGATGGACAGACGACTTGAAGAGAGTCGTCGGAAGCCGTTGGATGGAGGCTAAGCACTAATTTGCGTTATCCTAGATTAACATAAAATGTTGAGTTTGCCATAAAATATCTACAATTTCTATGGTGTCATTAAAATTCTACGGTGATTGTAATGTGGACCGCACCGATTAATCTCATTCAAGTATTTTTCATTCTACGTGACATTTGCGAATTATTCTTGCTATCTTGACAGTAGTGAGTAGTAGGTGCAGTTTTTAATTCTGATTTGTGAATAATAATTTCCTAAGTTTTTTATATTATATTTTTAAAACGGTAAATATAAACATACAATTATTTCATAAATGTACATTATATGGAAAAAAATATATAACACTTTTAATGTAAAAACATTTTTCACATTCTTGTGTAAATGACAAAGGGATTCCAATAGAAGATTCATTGGTTCATTGACGATAGGCGTCCGATAACCGTAGTCGTGAGATGTGAACAAATATCAAACGAAGGTGTTGAGTTTTGTTCATATAAAAGCACGTTAAGTGGAAACAAACACTACGAGACAAGTAGCTTTTGTTTTATAATAAACTGTGTGACGTTTGGGTAGGTAGTTTAGTTTTTAGTGATAATTGCGTGGTGCATTGTGCGGAAAGGGGTAAGTGATTAAGTTCATACTTCATATAAAATTAAGGAAGTGTCGGTATCTTAAAGTATTTCTTTGTCGTAGCTTTCGGAAATGCCCTTTTAAATAAGGAGGATAAATAAGATTGTGACTACAATTATCTCCTTCTCATACTTCGTGTCCTGTGAGCGTAGCATATAGCCTGAGATAAGTTTTGGCAGAGTTTCACTTCACGGGCTTTTATTTGCTACTTGAAATAGAAAAACTCTCCTGGCGCCCTCTATATTAATTTTAAGTTAATGCATAATAATTTTAGGTTATAGTACATTTAAGAAATATACAGTATAAGTAAGATTTTAATTTTTAGATAACATGAATAGGTTAAATTCAATAAATGTTAAGTTTGTTAATTGTCAATAACAAGTGTGTAAGTCCTAAATAAAAGTTTAAAAAGCAAAAAAAAGGAATTTATTCATTATTTTACACGACAACCCGTAACAACTGAACTGAACTGAATCAGCCTGTAAGCGACTCATTACTGGGCAAAGTCCTCTTCTCTATATATGACAAGGGTATAATAAAACCATATAACATTTAACGCAAGCGAAGTCTATTGTATTATATATATATATATATATATATATATATATATATATATATATATATATATATATATATATATATATATATATATATATATATATATATATATATATATATAATAATATTGTAACACGTCTAATTCAGTACATTGAAAGAATTAAAAATATTAAGGCCATTTTGTAATTTCTGTCTGTATCTTGGCTGTGCATCACGTTGAAACTACTGAATAAATTTAAATGTAACTTGGCATGTTTCGAGCCCACTTGAGTGCATGACCACTTTAATAAAGATTTATATTTCTAGCTTCAAAAGTGGCAGAGCTCGCACACAATTTTTTATACCCTGTTTCATCCACTATGGAATGAAATTTCCAAGGAATGTCTATTTATTAGGAATTAAAAACCTAGGAATAAAGTTTCGTTCTTCTATATATAATATATAGTGTATTAAACTATTAATGATAGAACATCTATACATACTTTCATCTACTGTTATACAGTAGCTTTAGAAATACCATCCATATTTCTAAAAACACAGTAAATCATGATCATTTATTTATATAAATAAATTATATACCTTTTCTTCTTTTTGAAGTACCTCTCCAACTAGCGAAGGTTGGCAGTTAGTTTAGCATAAGATTTACTACCCTTTGCGAAGCAGAACAGATGGACGGCTCTCACATATATTTATATACAATAACCCATCATTTTTTTTTATAAACATAAGTACAAAAATGGCAGAACTCTCATAAAAGCTTTCATCCCTTACAATACCCTCTTAGAAGTGGTATTTCCAAAAATTTCTTTTTATTGGGTGCATACATTGTAAAAAAAGGCTCTATATGCCAAATTTTACATGTCTAACTGCGTGATAATATGGATGATAATATATATAAGTACAATTCATTAAATACAAACAATATTGGTATATGTCTGCTCTTAATTGGGGAATAATATAATAATATTACGGTTCAAGGCACATAGGCAAGAGCAAAGATATTTCAATCAATTACCAAGAGCTTATTACTGACTCAATCAGCACCATGTCAACAGCATGCAGTGTAATTAATTGGTACGTACCTATATACTTTATATTACTGTTCCGCTGCTATGGTAACCAGTGCTGGATTTATATTAGGGCACTTAAGTCCTAGCTCTTAGGACTGGAATTTTCAAGAGTAGCAAATGTAAGTTTTCTGACTGACTGACTGACTGACGTCAGACTGACGATGACGACGCGTTGGCGCAGTAGTCACAGGAACGGCGGATGTGCTAGAGGTCGCGGGTTCGATCCCCGCACATGAGAAATATTTGTATAGACCAGTGTTTCCCAACGTGGGGCCCACGCCCCACTGGGGGGCAATTTGATAGTTAAGGGGGGCAATTTCAAAATGGACTCGACACGACTTTAACCCTTTCGCTTTGGATTATTTAAATGCAATGCTATACCTTGTCCAACCGTTTATTATCTTTTTGACAGCTTACGTCTATAAATTTCAGTTTTTTTTTTCATTATATGTTTTGAAATTTTACATCAATTTCATAGTGATTTCTTCCTAAAACTTATCATTTATATTTCTTAAGGGAACAAAACAATTTTAAAGGTTAAACATTATGCATGGGGGCATAAAAAATTTAGAAATGTTAAAGTGGGGCATGGCCTAAAAAAGGTTGGGAAACACTGGTATAGACCATACACATGTTTGTCGTGATCTGGGCGTTTGTGCTTGTGTGTTGTATATGTATCCGGACCCGACATAGGATTCACATCCTACTGGGGGCCGTTGAGTGTAAGACATTTAGACGTTTTTTTTTAAAGATTATTTAGTGAACATTTTTTGTCCACTTAAAAGGGCACAATGCTTTGTTCCGTATTTTGCATATGATATGTGTTTTGTCAGTCTCATAGGCTTCGATAGGATTACATATAATCGTGAAAAACGTTTTTCTTGTCTAAACAAGGATTTAATTTGTCTCTATTTATATTTAGTAACACTACATATATGTGATTCTCTGGCTAGTTTGATGATATTTAGTTGATGAGGAACAGTGAATTACATCTTACAATCTTCTGATTTTAAATTTTAGTCTAGAGTATATTTTTTAAATATTTTATATTCTATTTAAAAAACTACGATCAATTATCTTAGTTTTAACTTATTATTATCCATTTTGTCTTTTCGTGATACACAGACTCAGTATAAAAGAATTTTCTGAAAATAATCTTTAAGGGTTGGCAAAAATTGTAAAAAGAGATAAAAATCTTTGACAATTAATTATTCGACAAAACAAGTTTATTTATGCAAAATTTGAATTATTCGACTTAAACATAGATCAATGGCACAGGATATTAAATTTTGAAAAATTTACATATGTGTTTTTTTTATATTTTATTTCGTGTACGTCTACGATTGCCATTCCCTTCATTAAGTCTCTGGGTTGAAGTATGAACGCCAGCTTAAAATAAGCCGTACGTTGAAAGGTTTCTATACATTCCTGGTTTCAAATAATTAGAACAATAAAAGTTTTGATGTCTGTAATGACTGAACTAACAAACTAAAAAGGTTGAAATATTTACAAGACATTATTTAATCTCCTTTCTAACAAAAAACTCATTAAAGAATCACAAAATATACACAATTTGACATGGGAGGCAGGGAATTAGAGGAGTTCCCAGTACCCAGTACCCAAAAGTACCCAGTGTCCTAGCTCGCAGTAATCTCAATTGAAGATCAAAATCTCATATCAAACTTAATTTAAAGCCATTTAGTAGTTTTGGCCTGAAAAAAAAAAATACATTTTTGGTAGTTATACCAGTATCGATTGTAGAGTGCCCACCAAAAAAAAAAAAAAAAACAAATATCTTTGTTGTACATATTACGGCTTAATTATATGTAATTTATCGATAACGTCAAATTATCTTTAAGCATGGTGCGTGTGTGGTTAAAGATACATTAATATGTGTGTTTGCTTTTTTTTTTATAAACAGTTGTATTTTGTGTATGTCAAGCATCATTTTTGTAGAGTACTCGCACAGGGCTATATGAATCCAACACAAACCATTCACATATTATTACTTGAACTAATACGCATGCATGCACGTTCGCAAGCACGCTCTTTCGTATGATCGCACGCACATACGCACACATACACATACACACTGTTGAATATAACATGTCAGCGTCAGGATATTATAATGTATATTACTTCTAATGTGGTCTTTTATACACGAACAACGACTTATACAACGAAATACTATTAAAAAAAAAATTTAATCCCTACTAATATATAAATGCGAAAGTAACTCTGTCTGTCTGTCTGTTACGCTTTCACGCCTAAACCACTGAACCGATTTTGATGAAATTTGGTATGAAGATAGAACTGAACTTGGGAAAGGAAATAGGATACTTTTTATCGCAAAAATAAGGGTAGAAGGTGTTGAAATAGGGGAGGAAAGTTTGTATTAAAGTTCCTTATTGTCAAACATAAAATCATGTAAGATTGTTCAATAGTTTAAGACATAGACAAAAAAAGCGTGCACGGGGAAGGGAGGGTGGCGTATCGGGCGGTAGGCGGGGCGCGGAGCGGCGGCGGCGGCCGCGGCGCGCTTACCATGTAACCGAATTCCACGCTGGCGAAGCCGCGGGCGGAAAGCTAGTGTAATTATAAATTGATATTTACAGTAATTCTTTTTATTTAAGTTAATTTGAGACACAGGATTCACACGAGTACCTATATTATGTATAAACATACCATAAGGTAATATTTAAATAATTCAGTAAAGTTATAGTATATACATACATACTATAACTTTTAAATATCGATACCTAACGTTCGAATAAGAAAGGACTCGAAAATAATTCCTCTTGAGTAGTTTTCTACAAAGGTTGCAAAATGCTAAAGTACCCCTTTTTGTCAAAGTGCGCTGGTCACAAAGCGTTCAAAGCATCAACGGTAACTGTTTAAGTCGTTCAAGAAAAATATAAAAGTACTTTCTTTTTTCATTATCTGAAAGAAAACCTTATTTTGACTTGTACCACGTTCAGTAAGAGATGGCTGAAATATTGTAAATATTCCATGAACAAGTCAAAGAAATGCTTGCAAACGAGTGAATAGTAATGATTACAATATCAACATTTTTTTTTAAAACTAGAAATCAACAAAAATAAAGCTATAAAACTTGTGTATAAATTACTTGTGAATAACAAATATTTGAACAGAAAAACTTGTGTTAGATTTCGGATATCTTGTTTGATGTGACAGTAAGAAGCTTACGTCGGATTTACAGTCAGACGTAGATCCAGCTCCTGTTCACACTACCTTAACAACTTCAGAAAATAGTACTCGGCTCTATTATGTCAGAGTTATACACAGTATCAATTACAATAAAAAGTACAAATCTTATATCTTAAAAGTGTTAGATGTCGAAGCGACGGCCATTATTTCGAACTCCTAAAAATTCAAAGTAATCAAGTGTACAAGGAGAAGACAAATAGACCAGATTGTTTATTTGTGTTACCCTTTTGTTTTTTTTTTTATTGACTCAGGGGAAATCTTCAATAGACATTCGACTTTTGCCCGCGTAACGTATCTCACAGAGACAGGTACCTACGCCACGTCGCGATTGCCTTTTAGATGTTTCTGCTGTAGTACCTAAGCGCTTCGAGGCAGGGACTGGTATTACCCTGTTTTATGTTCCCGATGCGAACTGAATTACTGATATCACAATATATCATCGTTTATGACTTTACAAAACTTTTGAGGAGTAATCAAATAATCAATCTTTTTGAAGTGAAACTTCTTTAGAATCGTTGTGATTTGAAATTCGATGTAACGAAAATACGTCACAATAAAGGATGGCAGATTAGCAAGATTGGCAGGCGGGTTGGCGAGCGCAGTGTGGTGTCACAGGATATGATTATGCTTGCCTCTCTACTTAAGACGGCTGGTTGTTGACCGTCAAATCCGCAACGTCCTCTTCGTAAGTCGGGAAGGGGACGTTGTCAAGAAGCCCATGTCGTGTGGCGTCTTGCAGGGTTCTGTTCTCGGAAAGCTCCTGTGGGACATCGGTTACGACTGGCTCTTTTGTGGCCGGCTCCCCCCCCCGGGCTGGGCGTAATCTATTATGCCGATGACACACTGTTCACAGCCCGGGGCGGGACCTTCGAGGAGGCAGCATCATTGGCCACCTTAGATACTGTGTGGTAGGCGCGTACCTTGCAGCCACCTGACTTGCGTGGCGGGCCCGTAGCCCTTCTCGTTGCACGCCGCGATACGGAAGATGATGGCGGGCTTGGTGCATGAGTTCACGTGCGCGACGCCGAGCGACGGTTTACAGGCTGCTACAATACAGTATACGGCGGTAGAGGCGAGTACCTTGCAGACACCTGCCAGTACCAGCGGAGGTGGTCAGGAGGATCGAGGCACTGGGGCTTAGGGTGGTCCTTAACAAGTCTGAGGCCCTGCTCTTCCATGAGCCTTGATGTGATCCACCCTCCGGTGCCTCGATAACGGTTGACAGTAATATGGTCCGTATCCGGCCCCACATGAAATATCTGGGCCTGGTATTCGACAAAAGGTGGTGCTTCCACGAGCACTTTCGCCAACTCGCGTCGAAGCTCGTCGGCACGGCGTCCGCTCTCGGTAAGCTAATGCTGAAGATGGGCGAACAGAGTCTAGTGTGCCGACGACTTTACGCCGGGGGTGATCCGGTCGATGGAGCTGTACAGCGCTCCCGTTTGGGCAGAGTCCCTAACTGCCCACAATAGGGTCCATCTGTGGCGTCCACAGAGGGTCTTGGCGGTGTAAGGTGGTGATCCGGGAGAGTAATGGAAGGCAAGACTGATGAGTTAATACTGACTATATTTTTAATAAGAAATTCTTAATATAGGTACGGCTAGCTTACGCTTATACATTATGTGCTTACATCTATTCCTTACATCTCAGCGGTCAGGGCTCTAGGTGGCTACCGTACGGTAGCTGTCGAGGCCGCGTGCGCATTGACCGGAACCACCCCGTGGGGCTTGGAGGCGGAAGCGTTCGTCGACGTTTACCGGCGGGTATCGGTGGCGTGGACGGTGGGTACTAATCCCCCGCCGAGCGAAATCACCGCATGGCGGGACGACGGTTAGCCTGCCTATGCGGGCCGCCTTCGCAGATCATCGCACCGCTGACAATTATGTAGTCCGAAATAATAATAATTATTAACCTTATAATTATTAACCTAAATTACATCTCTCACAAATCATGAGAGTTTAAAAAAAACAAAAAAATTTCAGCCATAGCCATTTTCGAAAAAAGTGTCTGGTGCAAACTGATGTCCGGGATGTCTTCAGAATAATGTCAGGTAAGCTCGACTCTCGAAACGTCAGCCGAGTCAACTGTCCATAAAACTTCTCGACCATCCTTAATATCTCAGCTCTGGACGATGCTGTATCCTCATCAAAACTTTACCGAAGACGTTGCTTGCACCGAGGCAGGAAGCAAAGAAAACGGATCAAAACAACATAAAATCTTGACACTTGTTGCCACAAATAGCAAAACCTATACCGCAATGCATTGATCTATAAAAATAGACCAATGTAAAATAACAAAATATAAGAATTTCAATTTTGCTACTGAATTTTGAAGTTTCTTCCTGAGTTGACAATTTACTGATAAATTTTATTAATCATATACCGCTGAGTGCCTCTGAGATTCGATCGGATTAATATCGGGTTTCAGTGCACAAAATATATTAGTTGTTTCAATTTTCTACTTATTTCTGAAAGTTATAGTCTTACAAAAGTTCCCGTGCAATGTATATTTTTATGTCAATTTTAAATTCTGTCTTAATAACATTATAGAAAACATTAAATAAGTTAGTGTCGTAAATGTAGTCATTAATATAGTTATTGATATACGGTTAATATAATACTGATGTCTGTACTAAACAGATTCTAAAACTTAAGCAATTATAAAATTTAAAGTAAACATAATTTCACAGAAATAGCATAAATAATGGCAGTATTTATTAAATTTCTAAAATCAATCTACAAAGATCATTATGTACATTATGAACTCCATAACGTCAAAGGGATCAAATTCTTCGTGTTTGCAAACAGTGCGTTGCGTCGAATTCAATTAATTGCCCGTACCACTATAAAGGTTTGCTTTGTTCTATCAATACTGTAATCTATCATTCCACTATCTATTAGTCCACTATTGCTTTGTATATAAAACTCAAAACAATATATCGATTTTTATTGAGCTTAACTAACTTGGCCCAACGTCTGCACGTACTCTCCAAGGCAAGGTGAGGTGGACTCACAAGGACAAACACCCAGCGAAGCGGAAATCGAATCGACTATCTGCATTCACTGATTAGAGTTAGCGATCACCATTACACCAGAAAGTTCGTTTCTTGGATATTAGTTTATAACTATTTTATTGTTTACGAAATAAGATTAATTTTATTATTTAACTTTATTATTATATGGTTTAATTAAATCATAGTATTCGTAGTTGGTACTACGTTCAGTATTTATTTTATTGTTTTAAGATATTACTAAGCACAATTATATTAAAAAAAAATATATACACCGTAAAATATACGAAATAATAAAGTTTGTACAATTAATACTAAAGATAATTAATATAATAAAAGTAATTGAAAAATTGTTGCCAAAAACTTGTCGCCCTATCTTTAAGTACTATATACAACATAGTTTCTATCCAAAATAAATACCTCATAAAAGTTGAAGACTCATATGTAGTTGAGGGTAAAAGATACATAGAAGTCTTTGTTAAGGATTCCTTTTTTATTCTAAAAATGTGCAAAACTTGTTTATTGAGGACTAGATTCTCTTGTCCTACAAAATATATTTACTTACTAAATATTTTTATTCTCTTGTCCTACTACTATTCGAATTAAACGCTCATTATATTTAACACGTAAAAATTACGAGAAATAATTTTCAAACAAGAAATTTAGTTTTAACAAAAACTTAAGTCTAAATTAACCTTAATTCTCGAAAGTAGGCTTTTCAGGCGTCGTCGACTTTTATAAATGTAGCCTCATACCTTTTATGAAACTGATTCAGAGTAAAACAGCGTGCTGAGAAAATTTGCTCGTTTAAGTTTAAGAAAAATATCCTGATCATTTCACCGAATAAACATAATCTTAGATTCGGCCTTCCATTCATTGTAATGCTTTCATTCATTTATAGTGAATGAAAAGTGAACTTTTAAACAACCAGTGATTTTTAAACAATTTTAAAAACTTGCGAATGTATATATATAAAGCTAAAGTAATTAAACCTTAATCGCTACGATAGATCGCGTAATTAGAGAAAATTTTAAATAAAGTAACTTTTTTTATTTTAACTAAAACTATGTACCTATGTAAAACGTTATCAATGTAACTTTACGAGCCAAAGTCAGGTACGACTTTTATGTGGCAATCCTACTAATCCTGCTGATATAATTAATGCGTAAGTTACGATGGATGTTTGTGAGTCCTTCACGCAAAAATATCTCAATCAATTACAATGAAAATTGATACGTATGATGTATATCTAAAATAATAGATAGGCTACTTTTTATCTCTACGTTCTCAGGGAATCAAAAGTTGCGCAGGTAAAACCGAGAGGCTCAGCATATGGTACTTAAAACCTATAAAGGTAATAACAAGATTTTAAAATCGTACATTTTTTAAAAGTTTTTATTCTATATAAAATTTGTTATTTTGTTCATAGCTTCCATCTTTTTCCATTTTTATATTTTATTAAATGTATACATATACATATAATAAATATATACTTTCTCGCACGTCCATAGAGTTAGAATGTTAGATTGGGCAAAATCACTCAATTTTTTTATGAAAAATAAGTGCTCAGTTAGAGCTAATTTAATTCTTCAAACTTAAATTTTACGCTCCGCTACTTTAACCAAAAATTAGAAAACTACTAACTTTTAATTAAGTTAGCAGTGTAGGTACTACTTCTTCTCTACCCTCCTTCTATATGAAGAAGAGGTCTTGTACAGTACAATACAGTACTACTTCTTAAAACGCTAACTGCTCGATACAGTGTCAATATGGAAATGTAGATAATTTAGTGTTGAATAAGTGCTCTTGATATACAAAGACGAAAATATGAAATAAATAATAATATTTTTTTTTCATAACAGAACTTGCTAATTTAGAAGTATGAGCAGAGAACTTGCTGAAAACTTGAAATCTGAGTTAGTAATCGCCTAATGTCCTTAATCAAATCAAGACAAAGCTAGAGCTTTATGAACGTCTTTCTTGCAACGTTTGTTATAAATACATAACTTTTATTTAATAAAAAGGTAAGTCATTAGAAATAAATATAACTACAGTCAACTTTAGAATCTTTCGAGATTCAAAACAAAGAAGCAGAGTATTATATGAGACCAAGAGAAAATATGTTAAGAGTGTATGCTACCTCAAATTGCTTATTTTCCACTCGGCAGGATGTCCATATCTTCCAAACTACGGAATATTTAAGTTTAAAATTGATGTATGGTAAAGGTCAGGACATAAACTATCTTTCATATGTTTCGAAAACACGATTCCATAAAATTTTATCGATACAAAAAAATCGCAAAGTTACCTCTATTTTTTTTATTAAATCCTTAATATCTCAGTAAATATAGAAGTTATGAACTTGAGATTAAGCATGGTAATTGAAATAAGTATGAAGAACATTTTATATGTTGCGTTTTTTTAAAAATAACTATTGATAAGGTTTGTGGGGAGAAAATACCTATAATTCGTGCGACGAACAACCAAGCGCTCTCAATTCTCATATTTGTCAGTACCGCTCCGGCTTTCGTAAGGGATACCTGTGTCGCTTGCGCTCGAATTGAACGGAGGACGGTACTATACTTTTTACTTTTTGAGCTTGTATACTTTCATTCAAAATCTATATACATATAATAAAATGGTAGGAAAGTCAAAACTGTACATTGAATATTTTTTTTAAAGAATACTTGGGGTGTAATCATGTTTTGAAAAGACGCGCGCGCTCCCCGCGAGCGTGTTGCGGTTGCGACGAAGTGGGGGTGAAATCTGAATTCGAGCTGAGGTAGGGTGGCCCCTTAACTATATGGTGCCTATAGTGAGATTACAAGTGAACGATTTTTGAGTAAATATGAATTGAATCAATCAATATATTGAATAAATGAATAATTTTAATTTATACGCATATTGTTTTTCATTATTATAAAATTATTTTATTATAAAGTTCCATATGAATAAAAAGTTATTTTACGGTTCTCTAATTTTGTCTCTTACTACTATTACTTAATTATATATTAATACTAGATGTGCTCCGACCGTTCTAGTGTAGTGGTGGGAGTAGTCGCCTCAACGTCGCGCGCCGCCGCACGACGGTCGCGGTTTTGATTCCCGCTCCGGACAGATATTTGTATTTGTACGAATATTAATTGTTTTTGGTCTGCGTGTATGTCCTTGTGGGCCTCCCCACCGTGCCTGGGAGAGCACGTAAAGCCGTCGGTCCCTTTTTTTTTGTCGCAGTGGAATCCATTTACGGATGATATCCAGGACGCCCGGATGGCAGTCCTAGACCTATGTCGGACTCGGCACTTTGGGAGTGCAATACCGTACTAAGCCCCTGCGGGAGCCTTCAGCCGCTTTAATTGAATGGTCCCGGATCTGCAGGCAACAGGATCCCTCCAGCGACAGGCTGGCCTCGGCGAAAAGGCCAGACTTCTCCTCCATGGGGACTGTCCGGCTCACCTCTGAACAGTCCCAACGACGCCGTGTCTAGCAGGACCGGGTTCCAATCCCGGCCCGACACGGGCACAGGGGCGCCACTGGAGGCGCATTAAGTAGCGCCTCCTACGCACTCCCATTCGTCGCCCGCAGATGGAGGCCACGTCGGCGGCCTCCTCTCTCACCCGCTCATCGGCCTCATTCTGGGACATTACTGTCTCGCAGAAGGAGACCATCGCCTTCCAGGACTCGTCGTCGCCGAGCATTGCGGTGATGATGCTCGGAAGCG
Source organism: Euphydryas editha (assembly GCA_036937285.1). Lineage (NCBI taxonomy): Eukaryota > Metazoa > Arthropoda > Insecta > Lepidoptera > Nymphalidae > Euphydryas > Euphydryas editha. The sequence goes on along the minus strand of JAUPFZ010000005.1, from coordinate 17,510,962 downwards.
ACAAGTCCCCTCCGAGGACTGACGTCAGACCCCGACGCAGCGCCGCCAAGCCGTCGGTCCCGGTTGTTATCATAGACACCTGATAACGATCGTTACCTATGGTAGGGAAATTATCCGCCAACTGGCAGGGGAGCAGCGTGGTGGATTAAGCTCCAATCCTTCTTCTATATGCAGAAGAGGCCTTCGCTCAGCAGTGGGTTGTTTACAGACTGATACAGTACAGTACAGGACTAGATGTGCTTACACATGTAGTTTCTTCATATATGGAAAGTGAAAGCATCTTTGTTATAGGTACACAGGGGCTGTAGAGACTGTAAATGAATAGTTAAATCAAGGTTTTAAAATATCAGGACAAAAATACTACCTAGTTTATAATTTTGTTGAGGTCCCTATATTTCGGCAATGTTTCAATCGTAGGGGTGTGCGATAATTATCGATAATTCGTAACTACTCGATAATTTTTCATTCGATAATTATCGATAAGTGTTTTTCGATAATTTTGATTCGATAATTATCGATAATTTTTCATTCGATAATTATCGATAACTATCGATACGTTTTCATTCGATAATTATCGATAATTTTATGCGATTCGATAATTATCGATAATTTTGTGCCATCCGATAATTATCGATAATATTGTGGTATTAGATAATTATCGATAATTGTTTTTGGATCCGATAAGTATCGATAATTATGGTACGGCGGAGGACCTTTTTTTTGGTATTCGGATAGGGTACGGAGGATAATGTCGATTTTGGTCGGCGGATGACCTTTTTTTTTAGGTATTCGTATAGGGTACGGAGGAAAATGTCCATACTGAAGGCCGGATGACCTTTTTTTTTTTTCGTCGTCTGAAAATTGAACCGATAATTATCGATAACTATCGTCAACTATCGATAATTTTTATCCGATAATTATCGATAACTGTTCCCAACTATCGATAACTTTTTATCCGATAATTATCGATAAGTGTTCATTCGATAATTATCGATAACTATCGATAACACAATACGATAATTATCGATAATAAAATTATCGATAATTTTTTCCCATGAACACCCCCATTCAATCGCCATGATCACGGGGAGACTGACGTACGGAGATGGTGGATGGTGGCAGATCAGAAAAATCTGTCTACCCTCTTTCTTCTTCGTTTAGGTCGACTAGTTTCGGCACACAGACGCACTTGTTCACTACGGCACACAATACAATTTTTTTTTAATTATATTTAGATACGACTTACATAATGATGAAATATTAATAATATTTTTCGATCTTACCGACATAATAATAAAATAATATGACCTGGTTATTTAAATAAAAAATTTCGAGTGCAATTAAAAACAGCGAGAATATCATTAGAATAAGAAGGTAACGCCACCATCTACAAGTTTATAATAGCTCAGGTGGGAAATCGAGCGGTCTCGAAAACGGAAGACCCCGGTTTGAGTCCAGATGTCCCCAGTCCAATTATTTTTTCCTTTTTTTTTTTAAGTTCCTTCTTTTGTTAGAAAAACTATTACTGGGAGCCCTTTTATTTTTTATTTAAATAACCACTTCCTATTGTTTCATTATTATGTCGATAATATCGAACATGTTATTCATATTTCATGAGTATGTAATTCGTATGTAAATATAATTTAACCGAACAAAGCTCGGTCATCCAGGTACTTTATTATAATATAGAATAATTACTCTACATAATTATATACATTAGATCTACATAATCATTACATTACTTATGTATATCTAATGTTTATAATTATGTAGAGTAAATTTTAATATTTGTATTAATTTTCATAAGTATAAATACTACTAAGATTGGATATAAAGTTTCGCTGTGATGGTGATTGAAATGGTAACCATTGTCATTGCAAACTTTACAAGGAAAGAAAAGTCCAGGAAATTATTTTGAAGTCCGCGAAAAGAAATTGAAAACGTGTAGTTTTTAAGTAATAGAACTCTTCAATGTTTAATTTGAAATTACGAATAACTAATAAAATACAAGCAAAAAACACACACTACTCTAATGACATCAGAGTTATAGATAGCATAATAAATATGATGTAATTCTTTTTTAATTATTTTGTGTGAACATGTAACAAATACAGATACTATAAAAAAAGTATAAATTGTTCATTCTCAAATAAAATTAACTTTTAATCTTCAGCAGTAAAATGCAGCATAAATCTTGAGCTGTTTTGCTATGCATCGATACATAGAAGGAATGTGTTTTGCTCAACGTAGGCGATATTAAACGAAGGCATCTTATAAATTTTAAAAGCATCCAGTTCATAAAGTGTTCAAATCCAATAAATTCCGTTTCAAAATATTTAATATATTTTATTTGCAGTCTAAGTTATCCGGTATATCACTTTTGCTCCAGACTTCCTCGCTTCTACTGTGCGATTTCATGCCTGTGATAACACGTTTAATACGTGTAATTGTGTAGTGTTGAAGTGTACGTTGTGTATCAGATATCTCGATTGATACCTCCCTGTTGCTCGGAAGTCGCACATTAAATCTGTTTCGTATTAAAGTGCATACGCGCTGGGCTGCTCCTGTCGCCTACTAGTCGACAAGATTTTCCCCTAAAATGGCCCGTCGACTACTAGCTGACAAGATCGAAGCGGTCCGGGTATTCTCGAACAAAGTGTTAATAAGCACCTTTGTCGCGCTAAGGCTGACTTGTGTTATTTATCTCGCTTCTTCGTAAAATTCGCTATATATATACATCTATAGTCACGTATCATAAACAAAAGAAGAAACGAGCAATAAGTCATATATATATATATATATATATATATATATATATATATATATATATATATATATATATATATATATATATATGTTTAACATACACACACGTTTATCTGTTCCTAAGGTAGGCAACTTAAATGTGTTTTCGGTAACAGCTGACTGATATACATTTTTTGAAAATAAATATACATATAAATAATACATATATAAATAAATAAATACTGTATATTACACCCAGACTCATGAGAATACATATATTATTCCATAAGCTATAAAGTTTTTCGATGATACGAAAATAACAGCTATCTCTTCACATCAAGCTAAAATGAGTATAAAAGTTTTAAACGTGATTTATTTCGACAGAGCAAACCAGAATGAAAAAATCAAAAAAACCCGACTGCGTAAAATACTCTTATTATAAACTAAAAAGAATAAAACAATTTATTAGCTTTCATTTGATACCCATATTGCTACAGTAAGAAAAAAAATTCAACTCCCCCCCCCCCCATGGACATACATACATACATACACTCGAAAAACATAACCCCCCTTCTGTCGCAGTCGGGTAATAAACTTAGTCTATCTGTTCATTGGATCTTTGACTATTTACATACCAGACTTCATCACAAAATATTTTTTACGTAAAAAAAAACAAATTGTCTCTATATCTATCCGCTTATCTATCTTTTCAGAAACTATCGTTTTTATAATATTAATCCTTTATACGAGAATACTGTTTTATTTTACTTTTAAGTCTGTAAGTAATGAACGAATAGCGAGTTAATTTAACGAGGTAAGTTAGGCAGTACCCTCGAGCTCTGAAGGCAACCTGTATCTTTCTGAAGAACTTCTCGACTACTTAAACTTTGTAACAAGTGAGGGATGATTTTTAAAATAACTGTAATATAATAGTTTAGATTTCTTTTCGTTTCTACACCTCTTCTTTTAGTTCTTTACGTCTGTAGATACTTGTCTACTTTTCGCTTCTTAAAGTTGCAATTATTCTTATAATCCGATATATTTTTATAGCACCGTCAAAATTATCCGACCGTGTGTGAAGGTAATGCAATTATTGTTGAAAAATTTGCCTCGGGTTGCAGCTAATTAGATTTTAAATCCGGACGTTATTTTAGAGACATTTTTCACTATTTTTAAATGTCTCAACAACCTAGAATTCGTGGAAAATAGCAGATGATTCTTAAAGGTTTCCTGTTGATATTTAAATTATACTTACATTTTGATTATAGAAATGTGATTTGAATTTCCTATTATTTATCTCAACGAAAATATAATAATAATAATACTAATATGTCAGAAAGTTTATATTCTTTTAATCTTTTATTTGTGTAAAATTTATCTTCATTCGCATAAGACTCTTTCAATGAAGCAATCTATACTCATTGATGCCTAGGTTTTCTTTAAAGCTTAATGACGTGGTCTTTTTACAATAGAGCACCTAGAATTTAATTAGTGACATCAATGTGACCCTCTCTCCATATGGGATCTGTAAAGTCATTGATTTTTACAATGATTGAAAAAAGTAAAGGGTATATTCAAGGATATATTTAAGGATATATTATTAATCAATATAATTTTATTATCATTAAATTAAAAACCAATTATTTTTATTACACCATGATTATGTTCTTATTTTTCCAAGGAATACATACAACATTGTGTGAATTAGTTTCGGCCAAATGATAACCATTCATATTTTAAAATATCAAACAAAAACATAATTAATGAAAAATATGTTACTATATATCTTAATTTCAATTTGTAACGATTGGTCGGAGTCCAATAGAAAAAACTTGAAACATCATAAAAAACCTTTTCAGCAACAACGCAATTTTAAAACATTGCCAAATTTATTCTATAGGCGTTAAATTAATTTTATTACAACATTTTTATAAAAACCATTTTTGAAGCGTAAATAAAAAAAAGATTTCTTTAAAAAAAAATAATGAACTCTCATAGAATTTATTAATTTGCGTGTCCGAAAGTTCATGGGTAATCCTCATTTAAAAAAAAATGTGTGACTATTATTTTTACAAGCTGTGGTAGGTACTTAAATGCCGTTGTTGTGATTTGTATCAATTAAACATAAGTAAAATACTATAAATTAGTAACTAGTTAATATATATAATTACTAGTTATTTTTTTATTAAGTGTCTAATCATTAATAAATTGTAATCAATATGAAAAAAAGTATAATAATATTAACTACGTTTAATTAGTATTTAAATGAAAATGTATTATGTCTATATACTATGCAGATTCTTCGTCATTAATATATTAGAAGTTTTTGATCAATTTATTTGTCCTTTCCGTGGATGTAAGTCACACCACTCGTATTTATAAAAATATTATGCGTATACCCAAACGCTACTGGGCATAGGCAAGTAAATCATCCGCCATCTTGACTCAGTTGTCAGTTCTAAACGGAGTTGTAATCGGTACGGGAAATTTTAATATTAATTTCTGTTCTCAAAACTCGTTATTCATAAGTGGTCGTCAAAGGTTCACACAAAGGTACACTTCAACTATGAACTTTAGTTTTGTGGTATAATCTATACTAATATTAAAAAGCTGATGAGTTTGTTTGTTTGAACGCACTTCTCTCAGGAATTATTTTTGTTGGATAGTCCACTTACGAAGGCTATAGACTATATTATAATATCACGCTACAACCAATAGGGGCTGAGCAATAATAAGAAACGTTACAAAAACTGGAAAAAATAATCTTTTTTTGAGAGCTTCCGTTGCGTCCTTTATTATTTCTCTTCCCAGAATTTTTTAATCATAAGTAGTTCTACTTTTAAAGTAAACATAACATTACGCTTTTTTTTCCCCGAAGGAGTAGGCAGAATTGCACATATCGAATCGAACCTGAGATGCCGTGCTCGGCAGTAGCGTTTACGTTTGTAGTAATGGTTTAAAAATATTTAAGTACTGTTATCAAGTATCCAATAGTCGCCCAATGGTTATGACGTAGTTAATATTGTTATGATATAGCTTAGTAACTACATGTAATAATTCCTTAAATAAAAAAAAAAATATAGCGAGGGTAGATATTAATTTTTAAGCGTTCATTATTAATCCACCCAACCCACGAACGAGTACCCACGAGTACCCACGAGTAGGTACATAACGGTACGTTTTTTCCTCAAATTAGCGCGGATGAAACCCCGGGCCACAGCTAGTTGCTTATATGTATCAAAAACACTGTGCTAAATTTGTATTTTCGTGTTTGATTTAGAAGTTGTGTTTACAAGATTGTAATTGAAGAAAGTCACTTCCATGGAAGTCAGTGCTATGGCTCCGTGGATAAATATTCACCCATGGATGTGACCACCAACCCATGAAAGTGACATTCTTATAATATGGGGGGCCAGAGGCGGCTTTACCTATGGTGCAGGGTGTGCGTTGCAAGGCAGCAGATAAGTCTACACACCGGCGTATATTAACTACAAGTGCCCTGATACCTACAAGAGTTGAAGAGTAAATCTTGCACGTTTTCGTACTGTTTGGGAAATGATGCCTCTACAGTTTTTGTGTACATGCATAAAATTATTGATCAGGTACATTTGTCACATTCTATGGACACAATACGTGTTTTGAGTGATGGGCCAACTGCATAGTATTGAAACGAAAATTAATTTTATTTACACATTTCAAGACGCAGCGATACGGGCTTCGAATTGCGACATAGAATTTTAGTGATGTGGACATTGATAGTGTGGGTGCGGTTGTAAAACGGAAGAGCAGATCGCATAGTTACTCAAGGAAAAGATATCCCCGACCTTGACACCTTAATAAAATCTATGGAAAGCAATATAACTTATATCGAGTAAAGGGATGCAGCAAACTTTAGCAACTAATGCAGAACTTTAGGTGTTAGATGCAAACTATATTCCGGTCTGTAGAGCAGATGAAAACCATGCATCTTTCAATCCTATTCTTTAAAAGAAGGAATGTGGGTAGTTGTAAGATTGTTATCGAAGAAAAAGCAGCGCGGAGAATTATTGTTTAATAATGTTAAAATTAAAAACTATAAAAATATTAAATAGATTATATTTATATAAAACATTTAGGAAAAAAAACTAAGCTACATAATGCTTTGATTACTAAATTTTATTTAATATGATTATTAGATTACCTATGTGGTGTGTTACATATTTTATTATAGTAAGACTGTAGGTATAAGACTGCATTGATCAATACTTAAGTAACTGATAATAATGACACCAACTGAGTTGATAGGTATATATTTGATTGAAAGAAAAAAAATATATTTGATAAATATCAATTTAATACTGAATGATAAATAAATAAATTTTAATTTTCCATAGTAAATATGTATATTATTTACAAAAAGTGTCACCTCTTTGTATTATGTTACTCCCATGGATGGCATTAATGTACGACATTATATAATGTTAATGTCACTTCCATAGATATGATGTCATTAACATGGAGGAAGTTTTTTTTCAACCCCCTATATTGTCTTTACTTTAAGGCAGTGATTCTAAACCTTTTTTTTTGTTGCGGCACATATTTAACGATTTCAAAATTTGGCGGCACACAAAGAAAAAGATAAAAATTATTTACTTACTACAACACACTGCATAAATATTTTATGACAAAAATTTTAAATATACGAAATAAACTAATATATACTACAATAATAACTAAACGTTTATTAAGGAAATATTTTTATTTTTAAATGATATAATTTAATATTATTAATATTATTATATATTTGCAAAATTTGGCGGCACACTTTTGAAATTTGGCGGCACACATAAGTGCTGCGGCACAGTGGTTGAGAATCACTGCTTTAACTGGGCTGCAAGCTCGTAAGGGGGCGTCCATTAATTACGTTAAAAAAAAATTGGCGACTTTTTGTCCCCCCTCACCCCCTAAATTAGACGTTTTCATCTGTTGTCTCTGTCATCTGTCACGTTTTGATCCTATTTTATTTTCTAAAAATGAGAATTACCCATATATGAAGAACAATACATAAATATCACCTTTTGACTAAAACTGCGTTGGTCTACCAACGAGATAAATTGTTTCAATACTTCATGAAAATGTTTCATTATAAATAAAAATAATATTCTTGAAAAGTCAATATACATTTAAAAATATCAAAATATTCGATATTTCCATTTTCTTTTATAATTATACCACTACAAGATTTGTAACAACATTTTCGCTAAAATATTAAAGCATTTTTTAAACAAGATTTTATTAATTTGGCATTGTTAATTGTATATGTTACAGTTAAAACTAGTTTTTAGATAGAGCGCGTTTTCCCTAGTTAGTACTAGTTCTTGCTAAATGCCTTTGTTAAAAATGAATTAACTAATGCTCAAAAAATACCTAACAACTTGTCATTAAAAAAAAATCTCAACAAAAAAACTCAATAAAAAATATCTTTCGATAATCGTATGAATAATTAAAAAATTTTTTGTCGAGGAATATAACTATTATTAACACTTTACTGTCTGACCGTAGTGAGCTACTATTTCTATGGTAGTGAGGGACAAATCATATTTAATTAAAGTCAGTTGGATTTCTGTTACGAATGTATATTTTGTGAACTCATTATTTGGGAATTCAAATAAATAACTCAAAAACTGAGTTTGTTTTTCATTGTACTGACCGTTTAAGCTTTTCATCAAAAGGCCAAATAAAAAGTTTACCATTGTCGAAGCGCCTTTGTAGCCGCTGTTTTGCAGGCTTACATTTGTGAAAACACGTTTGTGAAATTCGTAAGCAGATTTTAATATTTCAGGAATTATGTTCATATATTATTGTTTTATATAATATTATTACATATCTAGATAACTTTGTTATTCAATCATTAAAGCACGTACACTTGTTACTCATTTTCGAAGTACGATCATTACTAGACAAAGCATTCATATTTTATGATATAACTTGCGGCCCGCCCCGGCTTGGCACGGGTATTTAACTAAATTTTTTAAAACTAAAACTTAAAATATTTTTTATCACCTACACCTGCGTCGATACTCGAAAATATTTTATAGTAGACGGATTGAGTTGTCAAACATGTCAAAATAAAATGTAATTTAAATTCAAAGCACTAAGGAGTATTGATATCAACTTCGAAGCAAATAGCTTTCAACCCCCTTTTGACCCCGTTAGGGGATGAATTTTGATAAAATACGAAAAACGTCTTAAATCAATTTTGTTAAAGAATATTTATGCAAAATTTGAAGTAAATTGGACCAAGGAATCACGTTGTCCTATACAAACTTTGCTTCCCTTTTTCACCCCTTTAGGGGTGGAATTTCATAAAATTCGCATTTCGCTTTTCAAAATTTTTTTAGCTGATCTCTACTGGGCAAAAGGAATATTCCTACCAAATTTCAAGTCTCTAGGTCTTATAGTTCCAGAGATATCGTGATGAGTGAGTGACCTTTCGCTTTTATATATTAAGATTTTATAGAGCTTATAGTAATATTACTTTTATTATTTAAGAAATGTGTACGTTTTTTCGAAATAATGATAAAATATGGCGCTAAACGTGAAATGATGGCATTGTCGTCGTGTTTCATTCGGTTTGTGTCTTGTGAGAAATATGGTGGCCCATCCCTTCCCTTCCCTTCACAGATCCGGTGGAACATCCCTCCCCTCCCTAAAGGCTGGCAACGCACCTGCTAATCCTCTGATGTAGCGGATGTCTATGGATGTCACTTTTACTCACCACCAGGTGAACTGACTGTCAGTTTGCCCCCTCTAATATATATATAATTTAAATAATTAAATTTTATCTACCCGTATCTTTAATCATATTTTTAAAACTAGCTGCTGCCCGCGACGTCGTCTGCGTGAACGCTATACAGCAACAAAAATACCTACGATTATACCTTTTAAAATAACATTCATTTACCCGTTTCTTCTTTACATTTCATATCTACAGAAAGTACAGTAACAGAGGGAGACTGTCTTTTGTAAAATTGACTTTCAAAAAGTGCTTATTTTTAGCCTGCTTTGAATAAATGACTTTATGGTGATTCTGCTGAATTAAGTCATAAGTTGTGACTGAAACGGATGGAGAAAATAATAAATAAGGAATACAGAATAGGGTAAAAATACATATTTATAGGACTTCTCGATAAACAACATTAGTAGTTTGGCTCTCCGCAGCCAAAATGTAAAGAGAGTCAGGACTGGTGACGCGGGAGCAAGCGACGCGACGTACAGCTGCCCGTGTGAAGCAGCTCGTCCTGAGGTCGAAACCAGCTACCCTCAGTGTCTGCCCCTGCGACTTATTGATGGTCATCGCGAAGCAAACACTCACGAGGAACTGTACGCGCTTGAACTGGAACGGGAAGTTATGAGGAATGAGGGGAATGCGTGGTATAAATACTGCTTCGCCGACGCCACAACCCGTAAGAATTTCCACCTCAATGGTGTGTCTGTGGAGCGAGATGACTTTAAGGCGGGTCCCGTTCCACAACTTTTGAGGAAATAGGTTCCGGAGAAGCATAAGCATTTCTTATCTTTATAACATATATGGCATGCTTCATTTTCCTCTTTCTTCGTTATTTAGCTCAAATTGCTTACAGCAATAGCGTGCCGTTTTCTAGTTTAAATTTTGTTATACATCTATTCAGTTCTTTTTGAGTTCTGTTTGTTATTACATACAGAAAAACTCGATGAATTTTATAAGACATAGATGAAGCAGCTTAAAACTTATATAAACACATTTTTTAAATTGTCTTGCTCATCATGGAGTTGTGCATTTTAATTTTTATTAAAATGCACAACTCCATCTATGACTTTTGTAAACAACTATTAACCTCGCCAACATGATCAAATTTAAATTACTTATATCCAAAAAGGGTTTACACATGTAATTCGACTTGATGTTTTTAAAATCTCATAGATGGCGCTGCTTGTCTTGATACTACTTATATTCATTTCTTATATTACATTCATTCTTACATTTATTATGTTTATCAGCCTAAGTTACTTATATTTCGTGATTTTTATAGTGTGAAGATAGCTTATAGCATGGTTATTAACATAATAACAACATTCAAATATGCGTCGTTAGATTACACGCTGTTACAGAATGCGTTGAAGAAATAAAGGTTCACTGCTCGTTCCCCGTAGGTGATAGCGTGATAATATGTAGCCTATGTTATGACCCGACTTCTTAATAATATTCGTGCCAAATTTGAAGTAAATCCATGCAGTACTTTTTGAGTTTATCCCGGACATACATACAGACAAACAGACAAACAGACAAACAGACAAAAATTCTAAAAACTATATTTTTGGCTTCGGTATCGATTGTAGATCACACCCCAAGTATTCTTTTTAAAAAATATTCAATGTACAGTTTTGACTTTTCTACCATTTTATTATATGTATAGATTAATTAACGAATTTATATCATAACATGTACTGTATAAAGTATAAAGTGAGTCGTTTCCAAACAGCCAGCAGTACGAAACATTAAGCTGCAGATATTTACTGTTTTACTCGTATACTGCCATACTTTCATACAAACTTTATATTGTTCCCACAAGCGATGCAGTAAAGCGCAATGTGGTCATTCAACGACTACATGTAACCTCTATACTTACTCTATGTAGAGTGTGTTATTTGCTTAATATTACTATGATGTGTATTACGAGATTTTTACTTCATAATGCCGTTACAAAATAAACTTTGCTATTTTAAACCATTTTATTACTTTTAAAATTAATCAAAATGGATTTTATACTTGTAACTTCAAATTAATATAAATATTTGTATTAGGATAGCAGATAAAAATATAATTCAATAAGTTTTGTTTAAGTTTCAAAAATATCCATAGTTAATCTGAAAGTACTATACAATTATACAATAGTATTTTTCATTATGACAATTACAAGTTGATCAAGATTGTGCTTTAACTAGCTTGATTAACATCGACAGTTGACCTTAACACTAGATCTACCAGACCAGTCATTTTGACTGGTCTTACAATTTTAATTTAAAACTCCTACTGTATGTAACATTTTCTTTCTATAACGATATCATGACTTTTATAGCTATAGCTAAAGAATCAGTTTTACGAACTTTATATTATTTTATACATATTGGTAAGAAATATATCTTTTGTTATTGACAATTATACCAGCACCAGTCAAAATGACCGGTGCAAGTTTTTATGTGATGCAATGACTTTGGGGCAGCTACGACAATTGGTAAGAACTGCAATATTTTCTCTACACAAAATATATGATTCCGATAAAATCATAATTCTGATAAGTAGTGTCGCGGGTTTTACGAGGAACGTAATTTTCACAAAAAAGAGAGAGCAGAGTCATGTCAGCTTAGTCGCGATCAATTATAATTACGAGTACTGTTACGATTCTAATTTTGCCATGTAGTAAAATCATTATCTCACTGTAACAAATTCGGTTAGCAAAAATTAGCGAGTTCCTGCAACTTTATCGCTAAATTAGAAATAATTTTCTTGAAATTTGAGGTATCGACTGTAAGATTATTTTGATACTGGTAAGGAACATTTAGGTGTATTTGAAGTATTCAAAAATAGATTCTTCAGTAAGAAGGCTAAATACAGAGAGATATATATCCTACTATTAGTTTCAACTTATTTTTATGGTTATCCTCAGGCCCTGAAAATGGCAAAACGAATAAAACCTTCTTGGTATATTTGAAAAATGTAACCTATGGAAATACCTAACCTAATGAATGTTCGGATGATGAAAATGATGCACTATAGATATATGTTGGCGAAAGTGAGTTTTTAGAGAGCCAAAGTGATCGACACGGCAGTAGTAATAACAGTATTATAATCGAGTTGCTGTACGAATCAAACAGATGTACAGTTTACAAGAGTAAACCAAATAAGAAAGTACTTGTACTGAGTAAAATACAAATAAGTAAAAATAGATAAAACTAACCTAATCTAAAAATACCTAATCTAAATATATACCTATACCTAATCTAAAAATAGATAACCAAGAGACTACCCGCAACTGTATCCTTTTATTATAACACTAAATTTAGAGTCGACATTACTGATCAAATGGCACGAAAGTATAAAGTCAGGTTCCAGGTGGCCACTTCAAGTTTTTTTTAATATTTTGATTTGAGGTAGGATAAATTCCTGGATATTGTATAAAAGTATGACGGGTGAAACTATATCAAGGAAAGACTTTGTGTTTCGCTTAGCTGAAGAATTTGCTTGTGGAGAATATTCGACTGCAAGGGAAAAATCACAAGAAGCTATTATACCAAGTTGAAGTGGTGATTCTCCTGTAGATACGTTAATGGTGTCAAATAGGATATTGCAATAATAATAAGACCACAACTATTTGCAATATATGGAAAAAAAATTATGCGGAAAGTGTACATAGAGAAAAATCTACGTGTGTTAAAATTGTGACCGATGTACAGGAAACAACTAAAAGTTTGATTAGTTTATAATGTCTATTAATTAATCTATTTATGTATTACAATGAATATAATAAAGCTTATTTTGTTATTTTTTTAAAGAAAATAAAGACTGAAGACCTCTAAGTACTTTTCTTAGATACCAGTCATTTTGACTGGTTTTGGTAAAAATGGGTATATGTAAATAGCTGGTAAATCTAGTGTTAACGGCTTAGGAACATTACTCTGAAATTCTAATAGCAAATTGACCACGATTGACGATCGCAGCCAATGCACCTATTATAATTTTATTACATTTGCCTAATTTAGTGTCATGTTAGCGTAATTATAAAATTAACATTTTTATATTATAACTGTCACCAGTGGAGGCTGTAAGACATTGAATTAGCAGAATCGACATCGCGCACCCCAGACGACATAACTTCAAATTCAAAGCCTCGTCTGATGACGATAGCAAAAATAATCAAGGCAACAACCTCCCCTAAACGAGGCAGACGACTGCCCCATTTTGTCCCAGGACCGTTGGAGTCAAGAGATCGGCAATCGGAGGCGCTAATAAAGTTCACCAAAGACGAAAGTCCGAAGTACCCAAAAGCGTCACCGACCACTCGAACGAGAGCCGACATGGGGTAAGTAACACCACCAAGGTTACGACCAGCGTCCACGCCGCAACAATACGCGGAAAACGCGTATATCGAGTTCCTGGCCATAACAAAGGCGAATCGCGAGGTAAGCTTGGCCATCTGCAAGAAAACTCCAGTTACAAATAATTTTCAAATCATTATTGAGGACAGAAACTGCTGTCTTTTCAGAGCTTTCAAGAGTAGACTGGAAATAAATTTGAACATCATCTGCATACATGTGATAGAGAGAAGTAATATTGGATGTTATTGAATTAATGAATAATAAAAAAAGGAGAGGAGACAAGGCGCCGCCTTTAGGTAAATATGTCAATTATGGGTATAATCATACTCCGGCTAATACTATCAGCACATAATATATATTTTTAATATAATGTATATGGAATTCTATACCTTACGGGCCATTTCTGTGTCAACCATTAGACATTGGGGATCGATTACGGAAAGGCTCACCCTTCTTGGTGTGACCGTTCAGGATCCTTGGCGTTAGCTGTCGCAGCCGGTGCCGTTTTAACCTGGGCAGCCACGTGGCTGAAGTAAGCAGACGGCGACAGTAAGATTTTGCTGGGACTCCATCTACTTGCTCTCATGCAAAGTATCATCCAACTAGTTGCTGATAGTAACAACTGGAGGTTACTGTTCCTTGGTCCTGGCCTTAGGGGCTTGCCAGCGAGTGCGGAGCCACGTGGCCAACCTTCTAAGAAGAACGCTTCGGATTAAGTGACTATTGCAATCGATTCCCAGCTTGATAACAGGAATAAGCTCGAACCATACTTCCCTTTAATTCGTCTCTTATAATTAATTGTTATTCAAAAATTTATAACCTCATTTTTAATAGTCGGCCTTAGTATTCCTTTTTTTTGTATGTAATCACCGAATATTAATAAGACAATTTCTCCTAGAAATTAAATATTTATATTAATATATACTTGTAACGATATTCAATCTTTTATTTTTATTATTAATTAACCATTCAGGATTGTATATACATAAACTTATTATTATAATTGTATTATAATTTATCGTGCCTTTGCTTATTTTGTTTTATTGTCGTTGGTTTTTGGTATCTCAGGATAACTAAAGATTACCTACCATTGAATAACAAGTGTTTGAATGTCTTTTAAGGCACTTAAGAGAGTTACAATTTTTTTCGTTAAAAATGGTTAAAAATGTGTTTATTTAGACTAGGGATTACCAAACTATTTTCTAGGCAAGAGATTTTCCAAAATGAACTGATATTTCAGTCTTCCCCTCCCCCCATAGACAAATTACTTTAAAAATCCAATGTCTAATTTTTTCCCCCATTGATACAAAATACTTACCAATTTAAATACTTTGCGGTTGGTTAAGTGGATAACGTTTACGTGTTCGTTGCAAATCCCCGATTTAGACTATAACGCTAAAGACAGAAAAGATACACTTATTTTAAAGAAGACTTAAACAAATAAAGAGCTTAAATAAAAATGTATTGTTACAAGCGTTGCAATGGGTGGATTTAAAGAAGAAACAAAATAATTTAAACAAAACCTTATTATTTATTTCATTGGTTCCGCTATATTAACTAACATCTTAAGCTAATGATAAACTTAACAATACACAGAAATCAACAAAACAAAGCATCAGTGGGTAAAACATCTCAATAACGAGAATATTATGTATACATTCAGTCAATAAAATTTTCTTGCAAATGAAACAGTCTGATGTCAATTTATATGGTTTAAAATTTAACAGAATGAGCAGAATATACTTTCTTTTATGTTCTTTTGCTTTCACCTTACATCACGAGACTAGTTTCATTTATAAAAATGACTGAAATACCTTCAAACAGCGATCTGTTTCAGATCGACTCGTACACAACACAGTAAATGAAATATACATAGGTAAACGTCGTATTCGAGAAAAACAGAAATCACGAACTCATTTGTTTTTCTTCGTAATTGCATTCGATAACAACATTTCGAAAACTAAATCGAATATTCGAATTGGAATTGTAGGTAAAATGCTCTGAATTTATTTTTATTGCGATTCAGCAGCTCAAATTCTATCATAACAAAATTTGCTTATCAGAAAAAGGAATTGATATTCTTTTTTTTACATAAATTAGAGAAGCGAAAACGATTTTTTTTAATGACAGAATTTAAGTAAGATTCTTTTAAAGCTCTTCACTTTTTCATTTTAACGCTATTGTTAACAATCGCACCGCACTTGGATCTCTTCGCAATGCAAATTCATATTTATAAAATATTCATTACCTATTTTGCAGAATGCGATGCGATTGTTCCTCCTAATCAGCTTCGTGCTCTGACTTCACGCCAAGTATTTTTGAAGCCGGCACTTAAAAGTTAATCTTTGACTCATATTTACACACATACAAATATATATTTATACTTAATAAATTATTTTGGAAATTGCCAGACTGATTGTTGTTGTTGTTGCGCGGCTGCTTGTTTTGGAGCCGGTTGCACTGCAACTGATTTTTGACTAGCAGCTACGCTATTATCATTTCTATCCCAACTGTGTACATGTTCATGGTGATCAGGTGAAGGGAACCACTCAGATATCCACACTGGTCTCCAAATCTTTTTTACTCCTGGCACCCAAATTTGCTTCCAGTCTGGAACCCAAATTTGTTTCCAAGCTTCCTTCCATTCTAATTTTTTGTCAGGTACCCAAATAAGTTTCTTTGAAGGCTTCCAAATTTGCTTCCAAGCTTCTTTCCATACTAATTTCTTGTCATCAAGCCAAATTTGTTGTTTTTCTGTCTTCCATATTTGCTTCCATTCATCTTTCCACACTAATTTTTTATCAGGAATCCAAATTTGTTTCTTAGCTGGTTTCCAATACTTTTTCCATATAGGCTTCCATATTAACTTCTTTTTCCAGAGGTCATGAGATGTATACTCCCAACCTTCATGATCTTTACCTAAATATTTTTCACCTGGTATTCCAACCTTCACCCATTCTGGTTTCCACAACTTTTTCCATGCAGGTACTTGAATGTCTTTCCATCCTGGAACTACTATATCTTTCCATACAGGAACGGTTATTTTTTTCCAGTCAGGCACCTTAACTTCCTTCCAAGCAGGTACTTTTATAGGCTTCCATTCTGGTTTATAGATCTTTTTCCAATCTGGAACTTTAATTTCTTTCCAAACAGGTACTTTTGTTGGTACCCACACGGGTTTCCATATCTTTTTCCAAGATGGTTTCCAAATTTGTTTTTTTGCCGGTTTCCAAATTTTTTTCCATCCTGGTTTCCATATCAACTTCTTCTTCCAAAAGCCAGGGTCATGATGGTCGTGGTGATCATGGTGTTCATGGTGATCGTGATGGTCATGATCCTCTTCGATGTGATGTTCTTCTAGATGGTGCACGTGATCATCATGACCATGATCGTCATGGTCGTGATAATCACCACCGTGATCGTCGATTACATCATGATGGTCGCCATGTGGAAGTAAATTATCGTGATCTTGGAAAGGGTTGACTAAATCATTAGGTGGCGCAGGGTAATCATATCCTACACGTTTCTGGGCAGCATTGGTTTGTTCTTTTTGTTCTAACTGTTGCTGTGCTTGTTGATTTTGTGGTATTAACGCCTTTCCCGATATAAGAGCGATTTGTAGAATTACCGCAAGGGTAATCTGTAACAAATAAAACATCTTTTTTAATTAAAATTAAAGTTTTATAATAACGCAAAGCCAGACGCATAGCAGTATCGAGAATTTGATCGCATAGCATCAAAATTATTTAAGTACAATTAAGAGATTCTTATTATTATTATGAAACCAATGGGTTATAAAACAGCATGTAGACAAAGCCGGAGCTTTTCGGTCATAAAATATAAATAATAACAAGTTATATTTAGAGATGGTTATCGTGCTATTGAAACCAACAACAATACACTTGACATTTGTTACATAAATAATGTAACTTATGCAACAGCATTAAACGAATAAAAGGAAAGTTGACCTAAACAGTTATCTATGACTGGTCCTGGTAGACGCGAAGCAGGAAGTAGCTTAGTGCTACATGTCTGTTATGGCAAATCCAGTGAAAGTTGAACGAAAGTAAAAATTTCATTACCCTACGTAAAAGATTTTTTCTTATCTTTTCGTATGTTACATAAACAATCTTTTAAACATAAAAATAAATTATTTATTCGCAATTTCAGATCCGTACAAGCCGAGCAATAAAGTTACCCGATATTTTAAAAACGAATATTACCGGAATGCATTGTGTAAATAAAAAAATAAAAAAAAATTCAAATAATTATGACTGAAATTTTATGTAAAACTTATTATCGTGTCTTATGTAAATATAGTGAAATCCCGAGAAAGTACTTGTTATCGTACTTCGCACATGGATAGTACATGCGGACGATGTTATGCAACTGTTACACAACAGTCTCAATGACGATTTATATCCCAGTTTAGATCTTATCAAGGAATTGTGTATCCGCATCACGTAGAGGTTAAATTTTTTATACATTACTCGGGTATCACTATTTAATTAATTTGTTCCTTCCGTCGTTAGTTTGTCATATGAAAAGTTATAAACATAAATACATAAAGTGTTAAACTCCAATAGTTTTTGTTCTGAAGCTATGAAGATACACAAATAATTAAATGGGTTCATACATAATTAATCGAATTCAGATTGAGCAATACACCGTTGTTGTTTGCCCACGTCCACTCAGCGTTACGCATAATGTACTGTTACCAAAATTAAGTCGTCCGTGTTCGTGACCTGACGAAACGGATCCGAGCAAATTCTCATATTATATAACAAAACATTGCTATACAAACCACGAGAATGATGCTAAGATTTTAATTTTATTTATCAGTCGACGAAATGTGCAATTTCGTGACCATCACTTTAACAATTAGAACGAAAATCGTGTAACAAGGCTTGGTCTTTAACAATGCTGTGAATCGTCGAAAGGAAACGAAACAATCATGTATCAGATGACGTTTTTACATTTTATATCTTTACATACGAGGAAGTCACAAAGCCTTGTACACGTTAATTAATCAGAAATATGACTTTTCACATGATGTTTTGGTTTAGATTAAGACGAACGTAATTTTCACTCCTGTTGTTACTTGATACTTTTATCATATCAACAACCTTAAAATCTTCCTACATTATCAGGTTACTACTTCACAAATATTTTTTAATGAGATTAATGCATTGAAAAAAAAATAACAAAGATGAAGTAGCTATGTTTAATATATTATCACTACAGACGAGAAGAATGAACTTGGAGTGATTAAATTCTATACTCGTCTTAGATTAGAAATATATTTGAAGTCTTGTAAAAATCTTGTGACTGGCCCGTGGCGCAGTTGGCGAAGGCCCTGTTTTCTGCTCCAGGGTTGTGGGTTCGATTTATTTATTTATATATGTATTATTTATATGTATATTTATTTTAAAAAAATATGTATATCAGTCAACTGTTACCTAAAACACAGGCATTAAGTTGCCTATCTTAGGAACGGATGACCGTGTATGTTAAAAAAAAAAGAAAGAAAAAAAAACTTGCAAAATATATACACTATAAGTAATAATCGGAATCGTAATTTGTTTACTTAACCATAACCATGTGCACTTCTTTATTGATAATAAGGGAGAAAACATATACCGAACATTATCATCTAAAGTGTACGTTTGATGCAATAATTACAACGACGGTACGCTGATTTTGTATTTTATATTATAGATTTGATGACCCACGCATTGACCCCTATGGCTTATTTAGTCATGGCTTTTGACGTTTACGTTTATGGCTAATTGACTGATATGTGAGCGCGATGTTTATTATATAGCCAATAACATTTTAGGATACACAGGCTTTAGAAACGCTATATAATTTTTTTTCCAAACTGTTCAATAGATCCCGAAATTAACGCGTTTTAACAATGAACAACTGAAACATTTTCTACCAAAACATCCGAACAATGTATTTCGAAACAATACATAAAAATTCACATATTTGCATATTGCATCATTATTAGTCCAGTCTTTGATCGAAAGTTATTAATTAAATACATTTACCAATTTAAATTAAATAAAGTTATACAAATTAGACTTTTATTTGTTTTTAAGACTTTATTTTTAATACTAATCTTAGGTATTTGAATAATTAAAGTACATCATGGATATGGTGTAACCACAATATTATATATTTTTCCTTTGAATCCTTTGATTAAGATATTTCAGCTCAATGGATTTCAAATTGGTAAACAAAATAAAAACGAAATTAATAAAGTTATAAGTATAGTTATTAGTTGTTCTTTTGTTTGTGGGGCATTTAATGTATTAATAAATAAATATATAATATTATATAATAGAAAAAACATAGAAGTTTTGAAAGAAAAACAAAACATTTTAAACACTTATTAAAAATCATACATAATTTAATTTTTTTATATAATATAATTCATAATACAAAAAAAAAATCCATAAAATAAGCAGTTAGTCTTGAAAATACGTTTTAAAACTAATCTTCAAATAAAAAACTGAAGAGGCATCTTTGCTCGGTACAAATATTTAACAACTATTAGAGGTGACAGAAAAGCGAGAATTACTAAAGCGGGAACTTCTATTTAATTTGTCAGAAGTGTCAAAAGTTCTTACTAAAACTACAATAACTATATTATAAGCCAATATTTGGCAAGACAAATTTGAAATTGACTAAATACAAAGCAAATTAGTTTCGATATAAAAAACAGCTGAGTCAGCGAATATTGTACAATATAAATACATAGTTACTTGATTCGAAAGAAAAACCGCATATCGACATCGATAATCTAAGCCGCGATTCCATCGACTTTTTTCTTACCTTTTAAAATATGTATTTTTATAAAATTAAATATTTGCAATACTAATAATAAATAAATAATAAAACTGATAATTATTACTGAAATTTGTACCGATGAAAATTTTTATTTAAATTATTTACTCAAATCATCACATTGAAAAACCGGAAAATATTACGAATATCAAGCAAATAACCAATCACATCCCTAGAATTTAACCCAAATATTACTTATAGAACAGAACACAACTTATAGATCCCATATAGAAACCCCGATTTAAAAAAAAAACTTCACTGACCACTAGGCTCCATATCCCTCGCATGGTGGGGCGGGGACGGCCGTTGATAGCTTCGTAAAACTGTTTACTCTATTATTTTTAGTTGGTTTTGAGTTTATATATACGCGAGCCCACCCCATGACGTTCAGTCGAGGAGGGGAGGTTCACTTTCGCCGGTCCTCTGCGGGCCCTCAGGAAGCGTGGGAAGTTCTAAGGATTCTTCTAGATATATAAAAATCGGCATTAATATTCTTTAAAAATTACACAAAACTATTACAATGTAACTAGATGAGCTACCTATTGTAATGATTATAAATTAAAAACATTACACAAGGTAATTATTATTTCAATGTTACGTTCGAGTTGTTTTTAATTCGTATCTTGGTATTTTTTTTTATAAATGAGGCTTTTGCATTATATTTATTGTGGGACAATGACGTGTTTTAAAAATTAGAACCAATTAGGATCTTAAACTAGACGCACTTTCCCCAACTGACAGTGACTTGTTATCACAATTTTAGCATTTTATGCTAGAAAACTTTGGAAACTTACAAATTTTACAACGCTTTTTTGCAAATCATTCTCTTGTAAATAAAACAACAATGATTCTAAATATATTTGAGGATTAAAATAAGTTTATTCACGTTGTGACCTAAGTACTTAATTACGTTAGTGGTAAAAGATTAACTTACGTGTTTATTGCCAAATTTCCTATATTTTCATAATATTAAAATTAAATTACTAAACGCTGTATTTGATAATGTAATGATAAATAGGTTAAGCATATTATTAACATTAAAACACTCATAATACTCATAACTCATATCGGAGACATCTTAATAAATACATTTTTATATATATAAAAAAAGTTAAAAGGTAAATTTCAGTGACTTGAAGTACCACAATAAAGTAAAGTTTTCTTATTTCAATCCATCAATAAAGTTACCGCGTATGAAAATCACAAATGATTTACATTAAGCTGTTTCCAATTTTGTTAGGAAATTTTATCATACAGATGATACAGAGTCTAAAGGCTAGTAAGAACAAATGGATTTTTCAATTCTGAACCACATAATATACAACAACCAGTTATACCTTAAACGCCTATAAGCATATGTATAAAAATTTATTGAATGTTTTGTATTAAATATTTATGAATTTACTCTGAGTAACATGTGATTAAAAAAAAATTAAGAAAACTATTTTATTAAACGCTTGCGCAATAAATTTTATTAATATGTTCACTCGAGAAAAAATTATTCAATTTTATCGGCCAGTAAGCGAAAGTGCTTAAATTAAAAACAATCTTATTGCCTTCAAGTACCATAATAATTGATGGCGCTGTTATGTAACAAGAATGTAATGAGTACGTGTTTAGTTTTACTTTCGGCTATCATAAAACGAAGTCGACTGCATAAAGGGACGAACTGGCTCGTTACAAATATATATGTGAACAACTTTATGAGCATGTTTCGTGCAAACTATAACATGGAATAATGTTCAAAATTTAATATAGCGTTGTACGTAGTTTTTGGAAAATAAATATTATACGTCCGCTCGTGTACGTCCTAAAGTTGGCTGGTAGAGAATGCTTTTAGCATTAAGTCCACCATTTGTACAATTGAATATTGTGTTGTGCAATAAATAAATTATTAATAAATAAATAAATGGTTGCAATGTTTTTTTCATCATATACCAATCTAGCTGTACCCGCGGCTCCGTTTGCGATTGTCATCCATTTCATTAGCCTCTAGGATAAAGTAAGTAAGCTACCTTAAGATAAGCCGTACGTTCAAAGATGTCTGTACATTCCGAATTTCAAGCTAATACTGAGGAGTGTGATGTCAGTAATTTCCGAACTATAAAACCAAAGAACTTGACATACGCATATGTACGAGAATATTACAAATTAAAATATTCCCTTTCTATAAAAAAAAGTTATATACATATATAAATATATATATATATATATATATATATATATATATATATATATATATATATATATATATATATGTATATATATATATAATGCTCAGAGCCAACTCTGGCAATAGGTCCAAACCTATTACAGTTTTATTATAAGTATGAATAAAAATTACAGTAATTAAAATAAATAAAAATAACAATATAATTTAAAGACGGTCCTTCAGTATTAATCATTAGATGTGACCAATGAAATTTTTTAGCAACATTGATTAAAAATCAAATAATGTTGTTCAATGACAGATAATTATCACTTAGAAACTTACATAAACTATGTAATGCTATAAAAGTAATAATGACACCAGCTTATATAATAAATATATTTAAATGATCTACTTTTGTTAACGATAAAAATATCATATAAAATGTTATAAAAAATATAATCTGGTATATTTGTTAATAGACTTTAGTGTCATGTGTTTAAGTTTTTAATAATAATTTATATTACATATATACATTAAAAGAACCGGCACCTATTAGATACAAGTAATTACTCTTCAACAAAATCTAGCGACCACTATAATAATTATGTGTAACCCTTTGGTACAAATATATATAATAGAAATACATATCGCCTAAATTACGTCGTGTATACAGTATACAGGTAATAATAATTGATTTTTATAAACCACTACAAAAACAATAGAATTTATCAAATATTTATATTTAAGTCGCTCGCAGTTAATATCTAATTTGAAAATGGTGCCAAAAATAAAAATACAAGATCCTCGATGATAGGTTCGGGTCACAGAGTACATTTATAATATACTAGTTTTCGCCCGCGGCATCGCCCGCGTGTATTGATAAAAAGTAGCCTATAGCCTATCAAATTTCATCACAAACAGCGCAGCATGTTAGTCACGAAACATACATTTACATAAATATGTACAAACAAACTTCTATCCTATAATCAAATAAAAAAAATAATAATAAAAAATTATAAAAAACAAAAACCATTACCACCACCACCCATTTAAATTTTACGAAGCTCTTTGGGAAGATTTGATTGGTTGAAAAATGGTTACCGACTATTAATATTTTGCAAAGAATTTGAATAGAATTTTTTTTTTTTTAAGTTTGGCCAATAAATTATTAAACAGACTACACGACGATAGATCATTGAAGGAAATACAAGGCAACAAGGCTTCGAAACCTGTCTTCTGATAATGTAGGCCACAAATAATACCATAGGGATGAGGGCGATACGGGAATACCGTACGCGTACGGTATCCTAGACGGCGATAGACCGCTTACCATTCTGGCACCTTCTGCCGTGTCAGCGAGTCCCACGTACCCGCCGCCTCCCTGTGACTTTTTATTTTTTTAATGTTAAGTGAATAGGCAAACTGGCAGATGTTCCACCTGATGGTAAGTGGTTAACGTCGCCCATAAACATAAACTAGTTTACCTGGAACTAGCCCAGACAACTCATTTATGTGTTGCCTATCCAGAGAGATAAAGTGTTAAAGTCTCGGTGCCAGTTACACTGCCTTTCTTGCCCTTCTCTCCGAAACACAGCAAAGCTGTTTCACGGGAGAAACAAGCAAGATGGTGGTACGCATGCAGCCGGTAGCGCGGCACAGCGCATCCCTCCCACCGGTAAAAATGAGATCACCGGTGACGGGATGCGTAAAGGCATTTTCCAGCGTTAAAAAAAAACCACACCAACTCGAAATACTATGATGATCTTACAAATCATTCTATAGATTTTTTTTTTTGGAAGAAAGTTTTCGTATTTTCATTCATGGCACTAACTAAAGTAGATATAATTCAATACATTAAATACGTATGTATTTAATGTATTGAATTATATCTACTATCCCTCAAAGGTTTCAAAAAATTTAACACGAAACAGCCTATGTTATCACTTTCATTTTTGTAATATGATCTTTTAAATACAAATCGCGCTTTAAAAGGCGCTATCTCAAAGTTCAGCGCAATATAAGCGCGGTCGCAGGAACAAACATACGCATTATTAGAGGTAAATCAAAAACTAACAGTCAGATCTTGCTCAAATTTAAATGGGACCACGTCATGATAAGCATCAGCTTTCGAATATAAAAAGAATCATTAAAATCGGTGCACCCAGTAAAAAGTAATGAGGTAACAAACATAAAAAATACAGATGAATTGAGAACGGTTTTTGTTTAAGTCGGTTAAAAAAACTCAAAATGAACACAACAATCAATGACATCTGCTGGTTACGGTTCCGATGATACATGATAATTAAATTTAGTTAAAAAAATACATGTTGTGCCCTTAACCGATGGAAGGACACGAAAAATATATGACTGCGAAAAAAAATTAACAAAAATAAATGTTTATTAAGCCGATTTAATAGCTCTGTCGGTCAAAAAACGACAACGAAGAAACGTGCGTATGTGAATATAATAATAATCCTATTGAATGGGTAAAAAATATAAAGATAGACGATCTAGAGTAGTGTGACGATCACAAGTAAAGTGGCGCACAACAATAAGAAGCGATTCCATGCGATACATTATGCATAATTAATTAACGCCATGGACATAATGGCCCAACGTAGGATGAAAATCTTGTGTTTCCAGATCACGACAAATGACAAACAGAATATGACTAATGTTTCAATTGAATTAATGCAACAATTCAATTGAGAGCTTGAGAGTCATCGCTTCGCATGTCCACGTATTCCCATAATCTATATTAATAAAAGATTTAAATTGCTTACAGTTTTACTTAAAAATGTGTATATAGCTCGTAATGATAATAATTTATTGTGTTCTTATTTATATATATTAACCGTTCAGTTGCATTGCATTAATTGTCAGTTCTTATAAATAGGTTTTACTTAAATTACTTCAGGATAGATAGTGGTGGTAGTTGTTTTTTTTTTTTTTTTTTAGTGCAACACAAATTTGGTTTAATGTTACCAAAGATGATATTTGTGAAAACTGTGCAAAATTATACTAGTATTGCTCCTCATTCGTTCGTATCTGATATCATAATATTTCTAGTTGTTTTTCGTTCTTTCAATTCGATAGTCAGATGTAGTATTGGTTGGAGTTTACGCTTTCACAGCTATGTTATTTTACAAAATAACAACAGTTCTAGTGTAGTGGTGCAAGAAGCCACCTCCACGCCGGAAGCCCCGGATTCGATTTGATTCTGTTCTGCATGTATTCCCTTGTCTTGGTGGGTCTATCCACTGTGCCTCGGAGAGCATATAAAATCATCGTTCCCGGTTGTCATCATAGACACTTGATGGCAATCGTTACTCATGATAGGGAAATCCGCCAACTTATACTAGAGCAGCGTGTAGGATTAAGCTCCAACTTTTCTCCTATATGGAGCAGATGCCTTTTAGTTCAAACCAGAATAACTAAACAGTTTTTATTTAGGAGTCTTACTTATAAAATACCTAACCAAAAAAGAGTTTTCTTATATAATAGTATACCTACATGTGTACCCAGGGATTTTTCTTGTCTGTTATAATAGTAGATATAAAGATTAAAATAAATAAAATTTACACGCCTAATATCAAGAATTTTAAATACTTTTGCGTTATACTGCATTAAAAATAGATTTTTTTTTAATCTGTCAATTTATTACAGTACCTATCTATTTTGTTACGTTATTTTATACATGAATATCAAACTCGATAAAGATCAGATAAATCTTAAAACATTTCACATAGGACATAGATTTGTTTTAGGCACTATATCCGATACGCGAATTGCTCATCGCTTTGACATCGCACTCCGTTTTTTTCCAAGTTTTATTTGACTCGCACCGAAGCTGGAACAGCAATTTGTTCTGGAAAAATTGCTAACGTGTGCAATATGAAACTGTAAACTTTCCACTTTTTATTCGAAAAATGAAAGAAAAACTCAATTCGTTGTCAAATAGTGTTTGCTTTTTATTAATTACAAACTGCACCCGTGACTTTGCTCGAAGTTACGTGTTTTGATTTTAATCCCCTGTCCCAAGGGAACCGGAATTAATTTCGGCATAAACAGTTTGATCACAATTTGAGTGTTAACTAAATTCATACCAAGTTAAATTTTAATCACTAGATACAGACAGAGAAAAGTGAAAAATGAAAATTAATTAGTAATTTGGCTTCAGAATCGATTGTAGAGTGCGCTCCAAAATCAACATTCAAAATATTTTCAATGTATAGAATTGGATCTGTTACAATATTATCATAAGTATCAATATATTAATACGTGAAGCAAAAACGTTGTACCCCTTTTTACGAAAATTACGCGGACGGATAAGTATGAAAGTCACAATTACAGTTTATATGGAGAAGAAGTGCGGAATGCTAATATTTTTTATAATAATGCTCAAAGAATACATTAAATTAATTTTAAAAATATATACACTTCACACACACATATGTACAATGTACATATAATTATACACAAATTTTGTTTATTTTATCAAAGTCTGTTGCCTTGCAATGAATTTTTTATCGAACACGGTTTTAAATTCAGGTCTTGCAACGAATTTTTTATCGAATTTTTCTATGAGACCAGGTTCAATAACTGTTGCATATGATGTTGACAATGCTGTTAATTATAGATTAGGTCAAATTTCGACCACTGAGCGACCACTAGTAGATAATAATAACTTTTGACGTTAAGTAAATTAATTAAATTAATAAACACGCTTAATTTTTACTTAAATGTTATACAATAATGTCACATATTTCTCAGAATGTATGATTAAGGAAACTGTTATTGAGGAACTAAAACAATTTCTTAGATCTTTCGATCATTTTGAAATCTAAAAGTCACTCACATGTACGAAGTTTTAAGAGAAAGTGCGCGGACCGGCTATAATATAATTATATAGTTTATGTACATACACGACCTGTCTAAAGTTCAATTTCGTTATCACTCAGTAAATATTTCTTTTGGAAGTTTAAATAAAATTATTTGTACAATGATATAATATATAAATTTAAAAAAAAGATACGTACGAAAAAATTTAAAAAAAGACTTATGTTACAATGATATTTTGGGGACATTTATATTCATGTATATGGAACATTCAGTACATTTGCTTATATATTAAGTATGGAAATTAATAATCTCCGTTAATCTGTGCGTGTAAATCACACAATACAAAAACTGTTTAACTATTCACATTATAAAACAACAATACATAGCGATAAATATGTAATTTTGTAAAAACGGAATATTGCATAAGCTGAAAGGCCAGTGTCTATTTATTGTGCGGTAAATAAAGAAATCTGTATGTGAAATCGAATAATATTGTTAGTCTAAACCCTGAGTTTTGTTAACAGACAATAGTGTCTACTTTATCCGACTTCGAGACAAAGATTAGTGACTAAGGTCATTAGCGGCTAATGTATGAATAATTATCCTGATATAAGACTTATGTTCATGTAACCATTTCATATTGACTATGAATATAACGTTACGATAGTAATCTATAATATAATAAAATAGTTTGGAAAATCTAAAAGTATTTTATTGTGAAAATTTTATTGCGTAAATTTTATTGTGAAAATAATCTCATTTTCACAATAAAATTGTTAAAAACAATTAAACCACATCGAATTAGACGGTAAAATTAAATAGGGTTCTATTCCTAACTATACTGAAGCGAAAGAAAACAACAAAAAACTCGATTAGTAATGTCTTTCGTTCGTCATCGTGATCACATACAGGATCCGCACATACACACGGACATCCATTACGGACCAGTTTTAAAAAGTTTTTTAATTAGTTTAAATAACAAAAATTGGATTAAAAGTATCATGAGTGTTAAAAATAGTGTTTTTTTCTTACTATGTATGTGTATACATTATTTTACAAGTGCAATATACGATAAATAGAGATATTTTAAATTCGAAAAATCACTCGTTTTCCGTGAAGTTAGAGTAGAACATAAATGAGAATATAATAATAATATATAAAATAACTGAGAATATAATTATTACATATATTATAAATCATTATACATATTACCAAATTTCATAGTTATCTATGCAACTAGTGATGCGGACGAAATCAGTTATACATAGTAAACGTTTCGTCAGTTTGACGTGACCTTCTGCATCTGATGATATAAGACTGAACGGTATGAGTTAGGTACCTACGATAATGATATATTTTCTGTCAGGAGAAAATCAAATTAAAGAAGAATATCACAAATTCAAATGGATCTTAGTTGAGTCATTTTGTTCTGGCGTAGTGGTGTGTAAAGCTCCATTAACGATCACGGTCGCGGGTTCGATTCCTGTTAAGAACAGATTTTTGTGTTTGTAAAAATATTTATTTCAGGTCTGGATGTTTATCCTTGTAGGTCACCCAATCACGCCTCGGAAGCACGTAAATATATCATGAACACCAGGTAGTGAAACTATTCGCCAGCCCGCAGGGGAGCAGCGTGGTGGATAAATCCATAAGATATTATATGTCTCTCTCTCTATGGATAAGCTCCAGCTTTTCTCTTATAAGAATACCTTTATCCAGCAGTGGATGATTTATAGGCTGTTTAGGTTCAGTTAATTTCAGTCTCAATTTCAGCTAATTATAATATAGCTAATTCGACGACCTTTCTGGTATAGTGGTGCGAGTAGTTGCCTTAACACCGCGCGCCGTCGGTCGTGGGTTCGATTCCCGCTCGTGACAAATATTTATATTTGTACAATTATTTGTTTCCGGTCTCGGTGTGTGTCCTTATGGCTCTCCCCACCGTGCCTCGGAGATTACGTAAAGCCGTAGGTCCCGGTTGTTATCATAGACACCTGATAACGATCGTTACTCATGGTAGGGATATTATCCGCCAACCCGCAATGGAGCAGCGTGCTGGATTAAAATTTAATAACTTTGGTGATTTGAATTAAATTATATAACTTAGGTGATTCTTGCCCTATCTGTGACAAATTAAATTATTAGCGCATGAACATAAATTGTCATGCACACTTAACTAATAAGTCTGCAGTTGCAGCAATTATTGATTTGTGCATTTTATTTATAAAATAGAGAAAAACGGATCGTTTATAATAGAGACACATGCAAAGATAAAATTACTTGACACAGATTAAATTGATCCTTTTTTTAGAAGTTGCTATTCATAATTGAATACGATTCTCCGAACGAAGTAAATAGGATAAAATAGTGCCGTCTCTAAAAACAGTAGATATGGTATTTTTTCAATCGGGCAGTATTGATCACTTCTATTGTACCTACTCAAAAAAAATAACTTATTTAATAAAGTAATTTTAAGGCAATATGTTGAAATTTATCGTAGTATGTATATTCCTATTATAATAAGGTTTTTTTAAATTGTTTTTCGTGTTTTCTATTTCGGTGAATAAACAAAAAAATCACTCGACCTCTTCAAGATATACATAAAGATACGAGCATATATATATATATATATATAGCATAAAAATGTATATAAATAGATAAGAGCTTGATCGTAAAAATAACTAAATCATAATTAAAACGGAAGCTCTGATAAGTACTGAAACAAAAGCAGCTTAGACTCTACTAGACTTAACAAGTAAAGTACAGATGATTACGTTAAAAGCATTGGACGACAGTTTTTAGTCCAAATACGGAACAAAATATAATGCACAATTCGTTGGATTAAATACAGATCCAGGAATGAAATGTGCAAAATTACATATTGAATCTACGACAATCTTTAATTTTTAACATATTATAGGTTACAAAACTAAATTAAAATAAATATTTTATTATTTATTTTATACACAGTGAGACAGCTAACCAAATTGAAAATACAGTTCCCTCAACATAAATAAAGATATATTGTAACATTATTATTACGACTAGTGGTCGTCCAGTGGTCGAAATTCGACCTAAGTAAAAGTAAAGTACGTTTTATACATTAAAATATTATGTCATATGGCGACATGATTGATAAATAATAGATTGACATGTTAAGTTTTTTGACAGTAACTGTCGTTCAATTCAAAACTAAAAAATAATTAGGTATCAACATCATTCCTGGAAGGCGATGGTCTCCTTCTGCGAGACAGTAATGTCCCAGAAGGAGGCCGACGAGCGGATGAGAGAGGAGGCCGCCGACGTGGCCTCCATCCGCGGGCGACGAATGGGGATGCGTAGGAGGCGCTACTTAATGCGCCTCCTGTAACGCCCTTGTGCCCGTGTCGGGCCGGGATGGGAACCCGGTCCTGCTAGACACGGCGTCGTCGGGACTGTTCAGAGGTTAGCCGGACAGTCCCCATGGAGGAGAAGTCTGGCCTTTTCGCCAAGGCCAGCCTGTCGCTGGAGGGATCCTGTTGCCTGCAGATCCGGGACCCTCCAATTAAAGCGGCTGAAGGCTCCCGCAGGGGTTTAGTACGGTATTGCACTCCCAAAGTGCCGAGTCCGACATAGGTCTAGGACTGCCGACCCGGGCATCCTGGATATCATCCGTAAATGGATTCCCCTGCGTAAAAAAAAAAAAAAAAAAAAAGGGTGTATCACCCTTTTTGAAGAAGAGTACCACCACGCTTCTATTTCAGGCTTCCGACGTTACGCCCTCGATCAAGACGGCATTAAAGAGCCTCTGAAGGACTTTAAGTACCAGTGTATGGTGGTAAAGGTGTATTAGGTGTGTAATTAGGTATGTCATTATTATATGTCCAAAGTATTGGATAATTATAATTTCAACTATTATCATGTATTTTCCAGTTTTTACACTGTATTCAAATAGCTAAATGAATTACTGCAAAGTCAGGATTACTAAGGAAAATTATATTTATTTTAAAGGAAACTTAGATTAATTATGACGTAACAAGGTACAGAGTGCCATACATTCTAACCATTGTCCGTTTCAAAGTTATCTATCAAATCTGAAACAGCATGTACATTATGTGCATATTCTAAGGTAACCGGATAATCAAAGCTTCTATAGACAATATGATACAAAGGGTAATAAAATATACTCATAACTAGCGGCCCGCCCCGGCTGCACCTGGGGTATGTATATGTACATAAACCTCCCTCATGAATCACTCATTCTATTGGTGAAATCCTCATAAAAATCCATGTTTTTGAGTTTATCGCGAATAGACATATAAACAGACAGATGCGGCGGAGGGCTTTGTTTTATAATATAATATAGTGATAGTGAAGTGATATTAACCTGGGTCATAGAATATAATTCAAAGCTGCCTGTTTCTTGTTCCAACGATATTAATCGTATAAATACATCGTTTTTCAAGTTGGCAACTATATTAAAAAGCTTTTGAACTCTAATTTAGATCGTTGTTGCTGTCAATTTTGTTTCCTACTACATATAAGATGTGTTCGTCTTTTATAATTTATACTAGCTGCACTCGCGGTTTCACCTGCGTATTTTTCTTTCCCGTGGGACTGTTCGAATAAAAAGTAGTCTATTTGTTTTCTATACCTCCAGCTATCTACGTACCAAGTTTCATTGTAATCGGTTTAGTTGTTTTTGTGTAAGAGTAAAAAAGAGCCATCATACTTTCGTATTTATAATATAAGGAAATATTCTATAAGGAGAATTATTTCACGAATAAAAACTTGATAAAAACGTCTGTAGTAGGCTCTCAGATTAAGCGCTTTTAAAACAACTGTTACATATGTATATAGGTTCATTATATTATTACAAGCTCAGTACTAGTTTCTGTCGCAAAGTTGACTGATAAGATTTGAGGAGAATTTTTGAAGGAATAATTGCACGCCAAAACTTTAAAAAAAAACACCAATTTGAAATAGCTTTCTGAAAATGAATTGGATGAAAAATAATGAATCTCCATCTATTTAAGTGATTTAAAAATATATCGAAACTAAAATGAAAATGAAGTAATAGTAGTTATTTAAGATATAAAGTACCGAAACATTGAGGTTATTTACTTAATACAGCAGCTACATTACCCCTTTGAATGGCAAGATTAATATAGCCGCAGTAGCCGTCAGAGTTTTGGTCACATGTAGCTTCAACAAGACAGGAAGATAGCTCTTTGTAAAGTAGTCTTTTGTAAGCCAAATGTTAACGCAACTAGTGACTTGTATTAACATTTGGCTGCATTCTAAGCGTAGTTCCTAATTTCCAAATATGTGTCAATCCGTCAGGTCTCTTGCCACTGCTACGAACTAGACCGTTAGTTTCTAATAAAGATGAAATATCATCGGTGATAAGTCACCGTCGAATTGTACTGAGCAACTCCTCTAAAAAGTCGAACAACGATTTTCACGTAGATATTATTTTTATTTTTTAATTATTTTATATTATACTATATTTTAACGGGCTGGAAAGTTTTTTGCTAGACAATAACCTCTCTTTATACTAAGGAAAAGGAGCTAATCCAAACTTCCGCGTCGCTTCAAAAATATTATTTGTTCTTTTACATCTTAATATTAAATTCGGCTAAGTATTAAAAATATTTTAGCACTAAATTACGTTTATTGAATTATATAACAATTTTAAATTATTGCTTATCTCTATAATATCTTTTTCTTTATTTATTTTATTTAGAGATATTTATTCAAAAGTACACACCAGTGCCATCGTAATCTAATTCTACTCGTAAATAGACATTCAAATGAGACTTACTTAACTATTTGCACATTATTAATATACGTGTATTATATCTAATTAATGTTCAAATATTATGTTTTTAACATTTTTAATCAAAGCTTTAATTAATTATTATTTTATTACATAATTAAACCTGATCATTAATTATATTTTTAATGTTGAATTTATTCTCGATGATTCAGTGGGGTTGTGAAAATAGTAAGTATTTTAATTAACATTTAATCAAACAAAATAACAACTTAATGTAAAAACGGTTATTTAATTATTCATAACGGTTATGTAATTAATAATTAATTAATTATGTATTTGTATATCCATAGTTATCATGGATCTCTCATGAATTAACTCGCTTTTGATGTTTGTCAATTTAGTTAGTTGGTTAGTTGTCGTTACAATGTGACTACTAATCGAATGTTTTACTACGCCCCGCTTTTTTTGCTTTTGACGCTCTGACTGATAATGTATGTGCTACATGCAATTAAACGAAAAAAAATCAATTTTGCGTATTTTCGAATTGATCCGGACTTCTCCTTGGTTTTTATTTTACGATTGTTAGATAAGGTTTTGTTAGTTTTAATTATATTTTAAACTGTAAATTCATTTTATCTATACCTTGTCCAACCGTTTATTATCTTTTTGACAGTTCAAGAAAGTTCGACATTAGTGACACCCTCACACGTTATCGATTCGATTAGAAATAATAATTGATTTCATTTAAGAAGAACTTTCAATCGACTTAAAGAAATATTTTTAGCTTATTTTAATTATTCGTTTCTCGTTTTTTTTTTGTTTTTTTTTTTTTTTTTTTTTTTTTTTTTTTTAACGCGTGCGTAGTTAGTTACATTTTAAGGCAGCCGTCAAATAAATAAATAAACGAATGAACAGAGCCATTGTTCTTTACTCTTGGTTTGAACTTAAATTCCGATATTTCGACTGAATTCCTTGCAAATAATCAATCATGGAGACATAGATACTATTTTTATTTCCTTTTTATTTTTAAATTAATTTATCGATCGATATATTTCAAGAACTGTTTTATAGTCTGTGGTTGTTTGTTATGCACAGAGCACTTCACTACCCGTCTATAAAGTACGACATTACTGTAGGTAGTACATTATTCCGAAGAAAAAAAACTGTAATTTATGGACGTAAGCTGTCAAAAAGATAATAAACGATTGTACAAGGTATAACGTTTCATCGATACTATTTATTCAAATCTATGTTGAATAGTTATATTTTGAGATCTAATCTTACACTAACTTTAGAAAGATCGTATATAAAAATTGCCGATCTTTTTAAGTAAATAATTAAATTGATTCTCAAAGTTTTTTTTTATATATTGAAGTGTAACAAACTAAGAATATTTATTTATAGTTTACCGAAGGCAACTAGAACCTGAAGACGAGAGATCTCATCTCGTAACGTAATCTACACAAAATCTGTAAAAAAAAAAAACTATGTAATCAAATACTTTCATAAGAGTTACCTTTTTTTTCATGCCTTTTCAGCTATACAACATACATAGAAATAATATTATTCTTGTAGCTTTATTTACTAACCGAATTCTCATGCATAAAAAAATATCATCTGTTTTAACGTTCTACGTACTTCGTATACCGTGCAAGATATGAAACAATGAATTGACGTACTGTGTAACCTTATAGGTTACACAGTACGTCAATTCATTGTTTCACGTCTCAAATGTATAGGCTTAAAAAAATCGTTTTTATTAAATATAACGTCTCAAGCCTACTACGAGTACTAACCCTTAGTAAAAGATATCAAAAAGTTTAAAAAAAAATAAACTAAGCAGTTTTCCAAAGTTAGACAACCTCAAAAGGGTTAAATTTAGATAGTCGGGGTAAGATCGTATCTCATTAAAAAAATTTACTTGCTCCATTTTTTCTTCTTTATTTTTATATGTTGTGTATTTTGTTTCTTTATTTTTATAGCCTGATTAAAATATTATATATTCATAATACGAACCTAAAGATACAAGGCATATTGACCAATTATTTTATGTAAAGAAATAAGATACCATCAAAAACAATACTTGTAAAATATCCAAGTCTCGCAACTCAGTTCTTCTACCGTAAAAAGTTGTGAGATCCATGTATTACCAAGTCGTCATCCACAACGAAGTTATAGGGGGTCGAAAATGGCCTGAATTGGTTCGAGAAAAGGATAGTACGGCCGTGCCACTTTTTTTTTGCTCGACTTGGCGGAGGCACTGCCGTGCCTCCAGATAAATAGTACACCAATCGATTTCTGTTTTTTTTCAAAATCTACTACGACTTATTACTCGAAAAAATTAAATTCGAATAGCCTCGTAATTCATCAAAAAATAGTGCGATATTAGCCGAACACACCCTTCATTGCTAAAATGAGAGCGCATTAATTCTTGCTTGTTAAACAGGCGACCGACAATTATTATTTCTGAACTATACAGTATTATACAACATTACACGACATCTAAATACGTGGTGTGGCCATTAAATTGTGAGATTATGCAAAGAGTTGGGAGTTTCTCTGCTCGGAATCAATTTGCCTGCAGCTAAGTTACTTCGTATTTACGAGTAAAATATAGTTCGATACGAAAAAATATCGTTAACTCAACATGGTTAAAATGACATGAATTATCGTAGCTTAAAAGGAAGTTAATATAATTAATTTAACATTATTTTTTAACTAAAATAAAAATAGGGTAATATCCTGAAAATATGTATAAGCACATACTTATGGATACGTTAACAGTTCAATAATGATTTCAAAATACCTACATCTCGCTCACGGCGCTGAAAGAAAACATGGTAAGAAAAAATATATATCTCGGGAAAAAAAATTGAGACATACAGCTACACGGGCGCATTATAAAGGACTAAGGTATAATCATTTTCCCTAATTATAGAAGAAGCCAATTAGCGACCTGAAACATTTATGGTTTTAGTTTGGTATTTATGTAAAATAACTTCTAGAGAATCAAACAGTAATCGGAACTGCGAGGTGCGTTCATAGATCGCGACTCTACTAGATGTGGAGTTCCATAAAATTCAAGCCACTACTCGCGTTCGGAAAGCATTTCACCTTTTCATACAAAAATGAGAATCCTTCAGAACAAAGACGCCAACTACCAAGGAGAAATCTAAGTGTTCACTACTTCTGATGGATGCGTTTAAGGGGCCACCCTACCTCAGCTCGAATTCAGATTTCACCCCCACTTCGTCGCAACCGCAACACGCTCGCGGGGAGCGCGCGCGTCTTTTCAAAACATGATTACACCCCAAGTATTCTTTAAAAAAAATATTCAATGTACAGTTTTGACTTTCCTACCATTTTATTATATGTATATAGATTTTGAATGAAAGTATACAAGCTCAAAAAGTAAAAAGTATAGTACCGTCCTCCGTTCAATTCGAGCGCAAGCGACACAGGTATCCCTTACGAAAGCCGGAGCGGTACTGACAAATATGAGAATTGAGAGCGCTTGGTTGTTCGTCGCACGAATTATAGGTATTTTCTCCCCACAAACCTTATCAATAGTTATTTTTAAAAAAACGCAACATATAAAATGTTCTTCATACTTATTTCAATTACCATGCTTAATCTCAAGTTCATAACTTCTATATTTACTGAGATATTAAGGATTTAATAAAAAAAATAGAGGTAACTTTGCGATTTTTTTGTATCGATAAAATTTTATGGAATCGTGTTTTCGAAACATATGAAAGATAGTTTATGTCCTGACCTTTACCATACATCAATTTTAAACTTAAATATTCCGTAGTTTGGAAGATATGGACATCCTGCCGAGTGGAAAATAAGCAATTTGAGGTAGCATACACTCTTAAGTGCCGAGGTATTTGTATTATAATAATCAGGAACATACCAAAGAAACAGATTAATAGCTGTGTCTTGTTGAAAGGTTATATACAATTATGTATATACAATTAAAATATTATATACAATTCTAGTCCTTAAATACGAAAACACATTATATATAAACTTTTTAGGGTACTCTCGCGTGCAAATTATGTACATTTTATTTATTATTTTTGACTCTATTATAGTAGATACATCTTTAAATACTGGGTTAGGATATTGTGAGATTTTTCATTTGAATTTTGTTCAAGGCTTTAACGCCGAGTTGCACGAAACAAATTTCAAATTTAAGTGTTTATTAAACTAATTTAATCACAAGAATCGTGATTATCTGTTGCACGAAACCTACATCTGATTAAGTTAACAAAAAAATTTTGTTTAATTAAAGACCTATCTAACGGATGATTAATTCCAACAGCTTTAA
Source organism: Euphydryas editha (assembly GCA_036937285.1). Lineage (NCBI taxonomy): Eukaryota > Metazoa > Arthropoda > Insecta > Lepidoptera > Nymphalidae > Euphydryas > Euphydryas editha. The sequence goes on along the minus strand of JAUPFZ010000005.1, from coordinate 17,473,165 downwards.
ATTAATCATAAGATCAACTAATTTTAAGATTAATTGCAACTTAAGTAACGGAAAGTTAGCGACGGTTTCGTGCAACTCGCCGTAAGAGGCTTAAAATTTATTTTACAATATATTCTGAAATAAGTTTATAATATTAAACAAATCAGAATTAGAATTGTTATTTAACTTTATTATATAACTAACCATTTAAACATTTGGAGCGTAAAAATAGTTTAAATAAGCAAGAAATTAGTCACTGAATTATTTAATCGGTTATTTGGTTTTATTTAATAGTATTTATACATTTCATATTATTTTAGTGTTTAAAATCTCAGATTATACGGACGGTCGCGTCCCTCGCCACCCGTTGCTCTTCCGTTATACATGTTTTTCTTACGGCTTAGTCTCACTTTTTTTTCTGTTCGGTCGTGCAGCAAAATGTTATCTCCTCTAAGCCTGCTGTAAGGAACTTCGATCCAAAAAATTCAAAAGAATGCCATTTTGGTTCGTGTACAGTAAGTTATTTGCACCACTATGGACTAAGTCGTCTTTTACAACACCTCGTTAAGAAAGAGGTCGGGACGATTCTTCTCTACCGATCAAATGAAAAAAAAACTTATAAGGCTTACACACACACACACACACGCACACACACACGCGCACACACACACACACGCGCACACACACACACACACACATGCACACACACACACACACATGTATATATATTTATATATATATATATATATATATATATATATATATATATATATGTGTGTGTGTGTGCATATTTTTAGCTCACTATATAATCATACTTGTACTCCGAATCCTTCTTAATTACGTCCCAAAAAGTTCGACCTACAAAACTTTAATGAAGCATATTTTGAAAGTAGGGAGTGAGGGCTCATTAACAAAGTTACAAAATACTCCTCCCAAACTGAAACTTGGTATCAAAGATATAATTTATAATGATACTAGTTTCAGTTGTTGCGGTAATTAAAAACTTTTAAACTTCGCTACCTTAACATTTTGAGATTAAACGGTAGACTGTAATAGTGATAATTTATACATATGACGTGATATGATGATGACAACTTTAAAAAAAATACCTATATAATTTTGTCCTTTATATGTAGAGCTTATCCTTTTTTATTTTTTTATATCATTACTATCCGTTATCTTTTCATTGATAGTAACATAAAATGTAATGTAATTTAGTGTAATGTACTGTAATGTAGTGTAATGTTGTGTAATGTAGTATAATATAGTGTAATGTAGTGTAAAGTAGTACAATGTAATGTAATGTAATAATGTAACGTGATGTAATGTTATGTAAAAAGGTGTCGTAAAAGGCCACTAAGGCCAAAGTAGTGCGAACAACTATATACCAACCACGATAGTGATGTGTAGCAGCGTCACCATAACCTTTTTTTTTCGTTTTGGTGGGAAAAAATTCAACTGATCGCACACCCCATCGTCCGGGGAGACAAAGCGGTAGTGCTGGACCCTCGCTCCTCACCCACTAAAATAACTCGCCGTGCGCCCTCACCCACCCTTACAAAACGGACCACGGGTACTGCGTACGTTGCTCCGTGGTCCGCAGGCGGCAGCCCTATCGGGCACTCACTGCTGTGCGACGCCCCACGCACTTGGGCATCACACCTTCGCGGTAGGCTGTTTCGGCGGTGGGCAAGCGTCACCATACCCTGCCTCAAAAACACTGCGCTCGTCAACCCGCTTGCTAAACATGGCGAGACTGAACTGACTGAGAAACCTCCCATGATTAGATGATGGGGGACAGCGTTTAGCAATGGACATTCAACGGCCGATGTGTAATGGTATAAATGTAATGATGGTATAAATCGCACGCATATCAATAAATCGAAATAAGTCTAAATTTGTTGATTTCTACATTACTCATAAAATGAACTAACTTAGCTCAAAGAATAGATACAATCTGGCCGCCACGCAAAACAGAGCAAAATGACCGATGGATCACAAAGACGACAAAATGCCTCCAACAAGGTAGAGGCGACTTTGACAGCGATTTCTCAGATTTTTTTTTTTTTTTAATTAGTTCGGTTTATTAATAAGCGTGCGAAATGTGTTGGCTCCGCAGAACAGTAACATATAACGTATGTGGTGGACCCGCTCGTTAGAACTTGATTCAGTGACTGTATTCATCAAACAAATTTAATTTTTAGCTTCTTAGCATTCATTTTGTTATACATTTACTACGTTTTATTAAATATTGAATGAAATATAAGTTAATTTAGTTATATGTTCCTTAACACGCATACTTTGATAGTTCCGTAGTAGTGTCCGAACGCGCCGCGCCCGCCGGCCGCCAAATACTACGTAGCGTTGACGGCCGTATGCATCTCGCTCACACTCATTGGCTTGCAACGGGGCTTCGCCGGCGTGTATTTCTGCACCGTTCTAACCTATGAAAAAGTGCTATGTCTATAGATATAACTACTGTGTGTCTCTATAGCAATTAGTATGGAAGAAGAAGCCCGGCTTTCACTATGAAGTTAGTCACAAACTAGCGCCACAGTATTAGCGCCACGAAGTTGGTTTTTGTTTTCGGATTTCATGGTACATATCAAAGAGTGTAAATATTTATAATGATGATATACATTTTGTTTACTGATTGAGCGGATAACTGATACATTTTTCATTTTCGTGATTTTGATTTTAAAATGAGTTCAGATAGAAATTTTATTGTTCCTTGTAAGAATTTAAAGTGTGTGAAAGTTTTAATAGGCGAGGAAAAGGTGAAATTTTTATCTTTCACGGAGAAAAAACAAACATAGCTTCGGAATAACCTAATACACCGGATTTGTGTATTTCGCAAACAAGTAAGTCTCACAAAAGTTTAATAGATCAGTATACAAGACTCATTGGATTGTAGGTTGCTCTCATTCCAATAAATTGTATTGTTGGTGGTGCATATTTTTACGACCTTGTTTAAAAAAAAAACATATGCAACAACAAGACATCGGCAAACCGGGGCCTAGTTATTTATCGAATAAAATTCATTCATTCCGTAGCCTATGTAATAAAATCTCGCATCGAGTTTGAGATGAAAATTACAAAATTTGTTTCAATTATAATTACTTTATCTTATTATTACGTTAAACAACAAATGAAAATTTCAAAAGTAAACGTTTAAAATTTTCATTTGTTACATTATTATTACGTTAAACAACCAATAAATTTTTCAAAAGTCAATCGTGCAGTTTTCGATACCTATCATAAGCTATTTTTAATACCTCTGTAATAGCGCTTTAACTTTTCATGTGTTTTTTTTTGTTTGTTAGTTTGTGATGTAGGTTTGTAACAGAACGGTTTTGTCAATGCTGACATGTTTGTGATTTTCTGTCTAGTAGTAACATGCCTTCAGTGTGCTTTGTTAAAACTCGCCGACGGCAATGATCATGAAGACTGAAGAGTGAAGGGTTGCACAATTTCATGGAATTTATAAATTGTCATGAAATTTATAAAAAAAAAAATCGAATCATAAACAAAAAAAATGTATGTCGGGCTTGCCCTGTTCTCAAGTACTAGGCACGCCACACTAAAGGTAGCCTTTAGACACAATTTGAATCTTTTCACTGAATGACAATTTGTGAGAACTTGTTATTTTTAATTTTTAATAAACACATTTTCAACACAAACCTCACAATCAAATAACAGTTAAAAACAAACAAAAAACGCACTAGTAAAAGCAAATCACTACAATTATTATAGAAACTCAGTAATAAACTGTTAAATGTCCACACTTTCAAATGTTAAAATGAAAAATCTTCTTAGAAAACTATAAATATACTGGCGCAAATAAAATAGTAAACAATGCTTATCACATAAAAAAGCAAAATGGCCCCCACGAAACACAATTAAACATTACATTACTCGGATTATAGGTAACTAACATTTCCGATTACTCCCTACAACTGCCTGCTGAGTCGCGGCTGGTCCGGCTTTCGATATTCATGGGTGTGTGCGTTTGCGAACTGTGCACGGACACCAAAATTACTACACACATGCGAACAAATCTCCTGCGGGACGCGACGGCATGACTTGGTTCTTTAGGTACATTATTTTGCAGCGCCGCTTGCTTGTCGCTAAACGCATGGCAAACATAATGTTTGTGTGCTTGCTAGTTACTAAGTTATTATATTTTGTTTATTCATTTATTTACTATCAATTATAGTCATCTAAATCGTACGAACGTTTTATTAAAATATCTGTGAATTACAAGTAAAGCACTGCATTTCTGCCTACAAGGAGCGCACGCCCCTGGACGTAGGTATACGTGTAAGAGATTTTAAATTAATTACTGCAATATATTTCGAAAAATTCGGCTGTGACAGACAAAATTCTTCGTTTATAAATCCTACTCAGCATTTTTGGAACGGAAACCCAGAACACACTAACACATATTGAAATACTTTAATTTTGACTGGCCCGTGGCCCAGTTAGTAATGGCCCTGTTTTCTGCTCTAGGGTTGTGGGTTCGATTCCCGCCCCGAGTCTGGGTGTAATATGTATTTATTTATATATGTATTTATTTATATATGTATTATTTATATGTACTTATATTTATAAAAAAAATTTATATCAGTCGGCTGTTACCTAAAACACAGGCATTAAGGCCTACCTTAGGAACAGACGACCTTGTGTGTGTGTTTAACATATTTATTTATTTATTTATTTATTTATTTAATAAAGATGGAAACCTAAAGAGCTGTGTAAATTTGCTACCCTGGATTCTTCCGGATTTGCGAATTTGCACATATATACGAGTATCTCGGAATTAATCTCGATATATGCAGACTTCCACAGAACGTTTTCTCTCAACAGCTAGCAAGAGACAAACACAACGGTCTCGAAAAGCCCAAATTCAAATCACTTTAAATCATATGTTCTATCCAAAGGGCAATCTCGACCCTTTTAACTAAATTAAAATAATTTAAAGTAATTTAAATTCTCCGTTTTTTTACGGAGCAAAAAAAAGCGGTGAAAACGTAACAGGCTTTTTACAAATTCTTTTTGAATGTCAACTCGACCTTTGAAAATACGTAAATTACGTCATTATATGTCGTACAAAGGCAAAATGTGATGCAATAAAAAAAGTATTTGTAATATAGTTTAATCATAAAGTTGAATTAATATTCGCATTTCAGATTTCATACGAGTATTATAGAAAATGCTTACTATGATTATTAAAATGCTTAATATGCATTATAAAATACTTAAATATAAATATAACACCAGCTGTAATTAATTTCAAATTAAACTATCTATAATATAAAAATAAGTCGGGTTTTCCTTCCTGACGCTATAATTCCAGAACGCACTAACCGATTTCCACAGTTTTGCATTCGTTGGAAAGGTCTCGGGCTCCGTGAGGCTTATAGCAAACAAAATTCAGGAAAAATTTCAACAGAAAAGCAGAAAAACAGGAAAAATCATTTTTCACGTACAGCGCCATCTCTGATACATAGCATGTACTACAAACCAATATGGTTTTACAAAAAACGAAACCATCTGGTGGCGAAACGGAGTTCGCCGGGTTTGCTAGTATATTATAAAAAGTATGTAATAAAAATGATATGTACCTACTTTCACATTTATAATATTTATATGAGACCAATAACTGACCATTTCGTTAGCGGTCGCGGATTCTTTCCTTTCTCATGACCTATGTTTGTACAGGCCATACCCACATAAGTTAATCGTGGTCTAGATGTTTCTGGACGAAGTATCTTATCCTCTGGATATCATGCGTAAATGGATTCCCCTGCGACAAAAAAAAAAAAAACGTTATCCTACTCATGAGGACCATTGATTGTAAGGCGTTTATTATACGAAAATGGCTAGGTGGTTAAGTGGATGGATAGATGAATGATTTGATTGATGTTCTCTCAGAATCTAGATTAACACGAATTAAGTCGCAGACAGAATTAATATTTTATTCTTTACAAAAAGGTCAATTGCATTCTCCCTACTATTTTTGGATCATACTACAAATTATAACTTCACAAAGGGGTAGGTAATGTAATCCGGAAGATAGCAGCCGGATCAAGCTGACCTCTATGACATAATACAATTATCTGCGCCATGGATACTATTACGCGACTTGAAATATGATCCGCCTCCTAACTTTGTTAATAGGCGAATATTTAATCTTATAAAAGCGTCAATTTCTCTGCTATAAAAGTATTATTTTTATGGACGGAAAGTTTGAGATCAATCTGATTATTTTTAAGCGACAAATTAACGGAAATTATTCTTTTGTTTAAATTTAGTACGTACGTTTTAATTATTTTTTTTCGAGTGGATTTAAACTCCTTTTTTTTGTTTATTAAACATTGTCACAAATCATTAACTGAATTGACTAATTTAAGGTTCGAATGCGTTAAATCTCACTAACAATTATTTTTAATAATTAAATTCATACAGTATGCGACACTCATTAAATTTCAATAAAAAGTGAATATATAGTTATATCCATAAATATATCATATTCAAATTTAAACTATATTACTTGAGCAAATTGAAAGATGTCAATGATTTTGATTGATTAAAATAAATTACCTGTATTTAAAAATATATATGTAGTATAATTACAAAATCGAATAAAATATTCACTCACTAAAATATCAAGATTTATAATAATATAATAACACTACAAACGGCGTAACGTTTGTAAAAGACCTATCCCTGGCAAAGGTCAAATGAGGTCAAACGGAACACTCAGTGATGCATAAATTCTCTCCATAAGACCATACTAATCGACAAGAGACAATCGAAGATTACCATTTGAATCGACTCGCGTGCACTAATATAGAAATGCTTACATTTTCCTATAAACTAATAAAGCTAACGTAAAAAAAATATATGTAAAAAGCGATGTGGAACAGCGTGGCAGTCCCAAACCTTTCTACCTCATAGGATGAGGCCTGCATGCGAATACTTTTTACACAGACTTGTAAAAAGTATTCGCAAGCAAAGTCTCGGGCAACAGGTTGTAACATACGTTAGTACATTACGATCGCATTATTTAACAGGTTTGAAGTGTGACAATATAGCAGTGAGAAGGTTATCAAATACGTGAATATAATAGTGATAGATTACATAACGTAGTGTAGTGTTCGTGATATTGAATAAAAATTATTCTCTAAGGCATATTATGGCGAAGTGTATTGATGTACGTGAATATTTTTCAAGCTGATTTTTGTCTCTTTTGTTTTTATTTCTATATTTATTTATTGTATAAAGTAATTCTGAAGATCGCTTGAATTTATTTATTTTTACGTGTACTAATCTAATGTATTAATATAATTAACGATGTATCTAACGGCATACAGATATAACCCAAAAATTTACAGTTTTTTTTTTTTGTGTGTATCCTTTATTTTATAATATCTATTACTTTTAATAATACTAACTAATAAATTGATACAAGAAAAGATATATTAGCCATACAACTGTCGATACAAGTCACTTGCACCAATGTACGTAGGTACTCAATATTCAGTCGTGATCCTCGCGGAGCTCAATACGAGTAGACGACAACGTAACAGACTAAACGTGTTACACTTAAAAGTGGAATATGTTTCATCAAATTGCAAAAAAGAAAAACAAATAAAAAAAAACCAACACCACGTAAAACGAATATACATTACAATAATTGGTTTCCATTACATTATCTATATACTAATATGTGAAGCAAAAACTTTCTACCCCTTTTTACGAAAATTACGCGGACGGAGAAGTATGAAATTTAGCACAGTTAAAGTTTATATGGAGAAGAAGTGCAGAATGCTAATATTTTTTATAATAATGCTCAAAAAAATACATTAAATTAATTAAAAAAAAAAAAACTAAACACACTACGACACACACAGATATTATGTACAATGTACATATACGAGTATATATACAAATTCTGTTTATTGTCAAAGTCTGTTGTCAACACGGTCTTGTAAGGGATTTTAAATCGATTTTTTTAAATCACAGATCAGGTCCAATGACTGCTGCATATGTCACTCACCATGTTATGCGTAATCATTATTTTTATGATGTTGACAGTGCTGTCAATTATAGATTAGGTCGAATTTCGACCACTGGTCGTCCACTAGTATGTAATGTATATTAACTTTGTCACAAAGGCTACAAAATCCACACAGTAGAATAATAAAAAATGGTCGCTGGATATATAATAAGAATCATAGAAAATTTGTTATGCAGTCTTCTTCTCTTAGCACTCGGATAAATCTTTTAAAATTTATATTGAAAAATATGAAAGATACAAACTTAAAAACATTAAAATCGTCCTTTAATAAGTTTGTGGTTTTGCACCATACTATGCATATAATGTAATTTATACATATAAGATATCTGCTTTAATAATCCGAAGACTCAATAATGTTTATAAATGTTTTGGCGTCAAAGTTACGAATTGATTAAGCAAGTGAACCGCCATTTTTATAGTACGCTGTAAAAATTTCGTAACTTCTTGATACATAAACATAGTACGTAAGGGCTCATAAAATACGTGCGCACACAAGTCGATGTCACCTCAAAGGATAAGTAAATGTATTTACGTACTTCGAGCGAAAACGGTTTACTAAAATATTCTCTGTTATATATCGTAGCCGTCCTCTTTTATGGATCAATTATTAAAAGCAACAAAGGCCTTTTTACAATGTAATTTTAATGTTATATTTTAAGAAAACATGTATTTTTTTTTTTTTTGTTATATTTGCCTCTTTTATTTTCATTTTTAACTTTTATCCCTAAAAACGATTATGTTGAAGCTTTTTAAGTTGTACGTTTAGACGTTTTATTAAAGAAAAATAAATACAAGATTCAACATATTGATATATTTTAATATTTACTATAATATCAAAATATAAAAAAGTTGGATTTAAAAAGTTACATCCCTGTATTTTTTCTGGTTTTTTGTTCTGATGTAGGTACATGCTTCAATACTTTATTAAATATACGTGTTTTAATATCTATACATATAATAAAATGGTAAGAAAGTCAAAACTGCACATTTAATATTTTTTTTAAAAGAATACTTCGGGTGTGATCTACAATCGATATCGAAGTCAAAAATATAGTTTTTAGAATTTTTGTCTGTTTGTCTGTTTGTCTATATGTATGTCCGGGATAAACTTAAAAAGTACTGCATGGATTTACTTCAAATTTGGCACGAATATTATTAAGAAGTCGGTTCAACATATAGACTACGTATTATCACGCTATCACCTACGGGGAACGAGCAGTGAACCCTTATTTCTGCAACGCATTCTGTAACAACGTGTAATCTAACGACGCATATTTGAATGTTGTTATTTTGTTAATAACCATGCTATAAGCAATCTTCACACTATAAAAATCACGAAATATAAGTAACTTAGGCTGATAAACATAATGAATGTAAGTCGACCATCAATAAGTCGCAGGGGCAGACACTGAGGGTAGCTGGTGTCGACCTCAGGACGAGCTGCTTCTCACACGGGCAGCTGTACGTCGCTTGCTCCCGCGTCACCAGCCCTGACTCTTTTTACATTTTGGCTGCGGAGAGCCAAACCACTAATGTTGTTTATCGAGAAGTCCTACAAATATGTATTTTTACCTTATTCTGTATTCCTTATTTATTATTTTCTCCATCTGCTTCAGTCACAACTTATGACTTAATTCAGCAGAATCACCATAAAGTCATTTATTCAAAGCAGGCTGAAAATAAGCACTTATTGAAGGTCAATTTTACAAAAGACAGTCTCTGTTACTGCACTTTCTGTAGATATGAAATGTTAAGAAGAAACGGGTAAATGATCGTATCGTAGGTATTTTTGGTGCTGTATAGCGTTCACGCAGACGACGTCGCGGGCAGCAGTTAGTTGCTAATAAAAAGGACTTAGAAATGGTGCCCATCCTAAAAAGCTTGCTTTTGACAATTTGTTTTTGTGTCATGTTTCCATTTTTAAAAACGTAAGTAACATTGAAGTCATCTTACACTAACCAATTTCATGTCGGAGTTCAATTTTTTACTCTATTTTACACAATTTTAAGTAGGTTATTGTATCAAAGTAAAAGCAAATCTAAAACACCAAAATGAATGAAAATGTAATCTCAAATAAATAAAATTAACAGAAATCATTGTTCCCATAACAATGCGTTATATTGAAAAGATAAATTAATGTATAATTAATAAACGCTTCAAAACAACGACAAAGCTGTGTTATATAAGTACTTTTAATTAAAAACATGAAGAGCTTCTAGTTGATGCCCTTCAAACACCTATAAATAAATTATAAAAATGTTTCCGACTAAGTTAAAAACGCACTTTCGCTCTTGTAAGAATTTTAATATATTCTCTAAACTAATATTTAAAAAAATTATTAAACGATTTTTTTTTCTCGTATGTCTGTATCTTGCTCGCTATCACGCCAAAACTACTCCATGTAATTAAACATTTAGACATTATTTGAGTTAATACTACGAGCTAGAACACTGAGAAATTTTTATCCCGAAATTCGCCACGGTTCCTTTGGGAAAAGGAATTAAATTCAAAATATGTACGTAGTTGTAATTCCTTAACTCGTAGTGCGATTTCATTCATTCTATTTTGTTAGAAATTAAACATTTTAGAGATTATTCTAATATTACAAGGTTTAACAGTTCAAAAATTAGAAATTTATCCCAACCATTAACCATTATCTCATTCCGACTCTCTTCCGAATCTCTTTCTTTGTTGCAAGCTGAAAATAACTAATGCAGATATTTAGTCAAATTTGAAACTGCGTCCCATAGACAATTGTTTATTATACGATAAGAGGGCGTGAAATATATAGCTGATCGCGGTCAGCGCGTCCGGCAAATCAAATAGATAAGAGACAGAATTCATCAAAACCATTGGTTTGACGAACGGTTTTGACGAATTATATCAAAATCATGATGAATAATCAAAAGAATTTATCTCTTTAGATTAATATTTCGCGAATATCGGTGAAAAGGATATGGAAATATTATTTCAAAATAAAGACATACGAACTTGGAAGTCGACGAAAAATGCATTTTTACAACGAGCGTCAAAGAGTAATTTGTGACACGATTCAAAAAAATATCCTGTTTACATATGAAAAGATCTTTTTTACAATTTATTGTACATCACAATAAAAAAACAAACAAGAAAGTTTTATGACAATTACAAGTTGCGAAGTACAGGGGGCGATCTTATGGTTAGTAGCCATTTATTTCAGACAACTCGAAATAAGTTGAAGTAATTTATTTAAGAGAGAAGTAAGTGGTGTAGTTATATTATAATAAACTAACTAATATTTACACATTAATACTATATAGTAATACGTAAAGACATGGCATAATAAACTAATAAATATACCAAAAGTATCTCATAGAATTTATTTTCAATAACACAAATAAAATAAAATAAACTTAATTTAAACCGTCCCCATTATTAAAATAATAACCTCTTCATCATTATCATCATATAAGCCATTATATGTTCATTGCTGAACATAGGCCTCCCCCATCGACCTGCAGAGCGACCGGTTCAAAGCAGCCTCCATCCAACGGCTTCTGGCGACTCTCTTCAAGTCGTTTGTCCATCTCGTGGACGGCCGTCCGACGCTGCGCTTACCGGTACGTGTTTTTAATTAACAGTGTTATATTTAAAGGTAAATCATTCCATAGCTTTATTTGCCGGAACAGCGAAAGATTGAATCATCTCATTATCCGGTGAGGGTGATGGTTTCAGGTGCTATTTCCTACGAATGAGTTCGCATTATTTTTACCAGCGCGGCGTCAAGGTAAAGCCACAAAATTACCAAAATGAGATATTGGAAGCAGAGTTTAAGCCATTAACTGACACGCTATTTGCAGGATATGAGAGTTTGAGTTCTCTTCTGAGTTTTCCAGCAGCGATATATTCCATAAAGCTAAGTCTACCCAACGTTGACTGGAGGTCAATTGGAAATCGTCGGTAAAACATTGGCCATCGTCGAGCTCAGACTCCCTTGAATTATTCTTTATGGACTGAATTGAAGATAAGGGCATGAAGAAAATTTCACCTAAACCTGGATCCAGGGCCGGATTTAGGGGAGGGCAAGCGGGGCAAGTGCCCCGGGCCCCCACATAAGAGGGGCCCCCACATCCACAAAAGAGGGGCCCCCACATCCACACAAGAGGTGCAACTCAGTTGGAGGCGTTGTCCACAATAGAGGCAACTGAGTTGGAGCGGTCCGGTGTTGGGATTACCTTTTTTTTATGATTACGTACACCCCCATGGAATAAGAATTAGCGGTTCGGAGGTGGGACAACATTTTATTTTTTCTAAAAGAAATTAAAAAAATACATTTCAATTTCAGATCAAGGGGCCTCCACTCCTCCGTTGCCCCGGGCCTCCATAACTCTAAATCCGGCCCTACCTGGATCCTCTCAAGTGAGCCGTTTTCAGGGTATCGAAAAGAATTAATTGATAATATTCGTGCCACCATTTGCCCGTTTCACGCGTTTCAAGGTGTACATTGTAAACTAGTATTTTGCATTGTATTAAAATCTCATCTAGATTTTAATACAATGCAAAATAATATTAATATAGTCAATATCATATAGTCACTAACAAGAATTGGAATATTTAAAATTTTTCACTTTTACTTTGCCTTTAGATTTATGAACACAAGACGTAATCATATGATGGTACTTTTTAGGTTAAAGTTATCAATAAAATACCTACTATTTCTATGATCTTAAAAATTCTATCGAGGTTGTAATCTTAACAACAGCGATCAATCTCCTTCGTGTCTTCTTTATTAAGATAGATTACATTGGCAAAATCGTCCGTGCTATTTTGGCATTGTAAATTAAATAATTGAAAAAATATTAAAAATTATCTACGACTATATACTACGAGTAGAAATTGTGTGTTAGTGTCATTACTTGTAAACAATAACATTTAGGTAATTTGATGACTTTTTGTCAATTAATAAGTAGGTAATTATCACTTACAATGTTTTTCAAATAATTAATTACATGATTATTTGGTATTTCAAATCATTGGAATTAATTACAAAAACCTATATTGTTTCAGAAGAAACGTTCTAATATGAAGCGTTCAAAACAGACTATTCAATAAAACAATTAACTATTTCTTGTTTATACGAGGGTTAATTTCACGAGATACCTTACAATTTAATACTACTCGTATTTTTACGTAGCTAAGAATTTAAATTGTTTTTAAAACAGCAATAAATAAGCACGGGATCGTAAAAAACGTACGTGTAATCCTTTACATAAAAAATATAAATAAAATGAAATTTCCAACTTGCGAAATACTTAATGTATTATATATCGTGTCTTGCAGTACTTACAGTATATTCAAAAAGAATTTATGCGAATGACTCACACTCAACGTATTAAAACATACAAAAGCAATAAAAATCGTATATTTCATTCTTTGGATAAAAAAGGTTAAAAAAAATGCACAGGAAGTTTTGAAGAAGTATATCGTCCAAGCAAACAAACGAACTTTCCACCTTAATTGTATTAACATACAAATTCGTATGAATTAAGTAAAGATGAAACTAACGATTTCATTTTAGTCTTCATTATATTACGTAATTGGCGCCGCGCCATTTATGAGTACCACGGACTTATAAGATCGTAAGTGGTACACTGAGTCTAGATGAATATGGCGAATGTCGAATAAGGTGTGATATGAGGAAGTACGGCAAGTTTGTTCGAGGGTTGTCAGACATCCGATATCTCAAATAAAATAAAAAAAAACCCGCTACTGAGTTTGTTTTGTTTGTTAATACGCTATCAACTCAAGACAAAGTTTAAGTCCGTAAAAAATTTTACTTACAGATTTTATACTGAACTTATTACATATAGATACAATTATCTAACTAGTTCAGATAACAGGTGCACTTTAGTATCAAATACATTTCTATGTACCTACAAAATTGTATAGTGTAAATTGTACCTTTTATTTGTAACAAATAAAATACTTTTTTTTTTTAATTATATGAATGGATTCATATAAAAGTACGTTTATTTCTTAGGGACGACCGAACGAGCTTTGGTAAATAAATTTTAATTGAGGGAGTGTTTCATTTAAAATATTTATATATCGGTGTAGCTAACCATGTTTATAATAACCAAACCGATCAAAACCAAGGACATTATTTACATAAATGTATCAATTTATCAGGATTTAATTCGCTTTCGGTTTATAGAAGATTCGATATTTAATAACTTATTTCAATAATGTGACATACATATTTGCTTGTTTAATCTATTGCCGGCGAAACACAAAATGGCCGTATTTATCATTAAACACACATTCGTCGAATGTCCATATAGTGACGATGAAATTTATCATCCAAAATATAGTTCGTACTTTAAAACAAACATAATTGTTTATTTCCTTTACAATTTTTAATGTATCAATTTTTGCATTATATATATTCATGTATATTAATTAGTATTATAATAAATGAAGCGAATTCTTTATAGGGCCACTTTGGTAGATTAAAATGTGTTATTAGTTATTACCTATTTTATTTCATTTCTTCAATACATTACAAATGTTTTTTATCGATACACAGATAAATATTTTCCATATGAGACGTAAGTGAATTTATTGAGTTTAATTTTTATTTACTTTAATAAATGTATTATTAGTCTTAAATAAGAGCAACCCTAGATCGTGTCGTAAAGTGGACGGCTCGCGGAAACATATCACAAAACGAGTCGAATTACTTTCTCGAACTTTATCATCCTACACCCACAATACAAAGTAAGGCAGTGCATTCTTGAGAATAATCTCAGTTATATTTACGTAACAAGTGTAAACTTTCTTTTAAATTTTAAGTATTTTTAAATGTAACCTTGAAAATAGAACACGTAAACGTTTGGTTGAGGAAATAACCATATAATTAATACGTAAATAACTTATCGTGTTATAGGCGAAGAATGTTTTTAAGTTATCTTCTAATTTATTTTATAATAGATTCAAGTTCTAAATTCTACTATCCAAAATTGTATTGAAGTCAAATTTAAATTAATAGGTATATATATACACATATAGGTATCTGGTCCTTAGTTTTTAATATATTTTCTAATTTTATAAAAGCAAACGTTTGGGTAGACTGTAGTGTACGACGTAATCGTATGACGCATGTAAGGTAAATCAAGAAAATAAACTTGTATTTAAAATTATATTAAGATGAAATGTCGGTATGACTATAATTTGATACATTACCAAATACGATTTTTTGTGTTAAATAAGCATTAATTATTTTATAAACATTGAATATTCTATTTCGCTGATAAAAGGCTGTAATCCGATCTTTTCACAAATAAGTAAAATGTTATGCTAAACAAGTGACGTATAGACCTACCTGAAAAGCCTCTATCTATAAAAACCCTTGATGAACTTTTGAGAATCGACTTGCGTTATATTTCTATATCTCCCGCACCACACATCTCAAGACGAACGATACTCAAACACGATGGATCTATGGATCTGGATGAAACTTGCTATGTAGATAGCTGGTGATCCGATTTATCGCGAAATTCCTATTATATAATAACTATATTAATTGTAAAAAAAATAATTAACATTTCATATGTGTAAGTTCCAATTTTTCGTATATAGACGTGTAGCTCTTTGTAACTTGGATAGTGGACGACCGTTCTGGTGTAGTGGCACGCGGTGGTCGCGGGTTTTTTTCCCGCTTGGAACAGATATTTATATTTGTACGAATATTTGTTTCCGGTCTGGGTGTATGTCTTTGTGGGTCTCCCTACCGTGCCTCGGAGAGCACGTAAAGCCGTCGGTCCAGGTTTTTTTAGGCATCTGATAACGATCGTTACTCATGGTAGGAAAATTATCCGCCAACCCGCAGTGCAGCAGCGTGGTGGATTAAGCTACAACCCTTCTTCTGTATGGAGAAGAGGCAAATGAAAAAAAGTAAAAAAAGAAAAAAAATAATAAGAAAAATAAAAAAAACTACACATAATAAAGAAATAAACATTCAAGTTTTATCAAGAAGAATGAATCTATATTGAAGTTTTTGTGTACTATGTTAACTATGTACCTCTGAATGATGTTACGTAAAACAAACTGATGTAAGCGATGCTGTGCGTCGGTATTGTTCTCTTAAAATTTATCGTTCTTTGCTTACTATAACCTCTAACGAACTCTAAAAAAGAGATTTTTTTCTCTTGTCTTAAAATACTAATCCATTTTGAAAAATCGTTTTATTTTAACCGTTTGATAGGGGAATCTTCTTACAATCCTATAGAATTATAATCAACTACGACTTATAAGAAAGTAACGGTAATTATCAAGTTATTTACAAAATTGATAAATAGTAAAACAACGCGAGTAAAGCCGTAAAGGATTTGTTGTGATTTATTTGTAACATGGAATTACTGTAGAAAATAGATATGTATTTCCAATATTACAGGCAAAATGTGTCAATAAGGACAGACTATCCTAATATTACTAAATATACAGAATATTATACCAGGATGCGATATTGAGTTCACTTTATAAGCGTAAAAGCAACGTAAAGCAAAGCAAATACGAATGCCACGAACAAATTAATTCATTTTAAAAAAATTCTTAATGTAGATTTAATAATAAATTTTTACCAGATGATATAAGCCAATGAAAGAAATATTTCAAATGATAGCATAGTAATCGATCATTACATTATTTTATATACATTATTTTCTCGTATGAATCGACTCTGCTAACAGAAGCAGAGAGCATTTGGTCCAATAATAATTAATGATTCCCGTGTTATCCATTTTGAGAATTAATAACCTCATAATTAAAAAATAATAATAATAATAACAACTAGGGCCATATAGGGTTACATATATGTAACTAATGTAACCCTATCGATTTGATTTCATAATAAAATCATGCTTATAAAATAATTAAGAATGACTTATTATAAGTTGATGGTGAATATTTTTAAACAAACGATTATAATAAATACATAATTTATTATTCACACAGACGTCATTCTTATGTAAAATAAAAAAACAATATTTTGACATACATGAGTAATATTCATATTTATATTAGAACTTCGTTTTGTAATGTAAATTGGAAAAACCATCCAATTAGGGCCAAGTTAAGTCTAGCCGGATGGCGCATTTTAGATTACGTAGACGTATGAATATGGCAATAGAAAATAGTTATGACAACTTTTCTATGGCAATTGTTTGCCAATTTTGTATGTTGTCGTAACAGGTCACTTTATGCGTTACGTGTCAGTCATGAAATGTACAGCTCTAATGAAACGGTTATGGAATGCTCCTTCCTCATAGAATGTTATGATAAAACTAATAGAGTATATTCGATTTATTCCTATCGATTGCAATGGCTATCAAAAATATTGATTTCACTATATTATTATTATTATTTTAAATATGAAACATAACAAAATAAAAGTATATTGGAATCACGGAAGCTTTGAACAAATTAAAAATTTTAATTATAAAGAAAAACAAATTTTTTCGAAGGAGCTGCGAATAGTCGCACACAGTTACTTGTAATAAACAAAATACATAATGATGAAGTTTCTCTCAGCGCTGTTACATTTCGTGGTGCAGAACGAACATATTGGCTTATTTTATTTTCGTTAAAAAAATTGGTTCCTTAGACATTTTACGGGTTATTATACATATTACATGGAGATAGCCAGTAAGCGAACAAGCAATCGACGTAATGTGAAGTTATCACCGGTTACCATAAGCACGTGCACTGTTAGAGGATCCAGAGGAGTTAAAATACGGAGAGGAGTGGTAGTTAGTTGAGAAGGGAAACTATCGTGGGTTATGTTGACTTCAAGTTCTGTGACCATCAAGAAGTAGTGCTACTTGATGCCGATTTTCTATGAAAATATCAATTGTAGATTTATCAACTGTAGATAATTATATATGATCAAGTTTACCTATATAAAGTACTATTCATACGGTCACACCAGGACTCTTATGTTTGTACTTATCAAAATAACTCTTTCTTGCTAAACCAGCGCTCGCAGTCAAGAGAGAGAGTAATTGAGTTATATGAATAGAAGGGTAAATACGACAACTACCGAAATCAATCACAGAATAATAATTATTTTAACTTATAACAATTTATAGAAATTATTACACATAAATATAGTGTGTATAATTCATAAAACTTTTTTTCGAGTCTCCATAGTATTAAAACCGCGGACTTGAATAAACAGATATAATGAACGCTACCGTTTATTTGTTATCAACACACGCTACATGTTTACTTGCGTATTTAACATCAGATTTCACATGACTCCGTGATAAAATATCAATTATTATTGATGCATATATATAACATATTTTGCTTTTTTTAAAGTATATACCACTTATTCCTTAATTGTTTGTTGTAAACTTAATTTTCTTTGATTAAAAAAAAAAACTAATATTAAAACTATTGTACCTACTATGCTTTTCGTACGACAGATGCTCCAAAAGTTATGATAACAGGCGCCAGTCGCAGAAAAATATAAAAAAAACCACCGGGTTGCATTCCGGGAGTGCCGGCGGAAGTGAAAACTTGAATATTAACGTTGTATATATACAGGGTGACTGGTGAATTACCATCGATATTTGGGGAGAACGCTCGGCGCGCGGTTCCTATTCGGGTCATGCAATAAAAATAGGTACTTAATTTTTGACCAAATTTTCATAAATTTCAATTCAAATAAATGAAGCGATGACACTTTTCCAGTCATGCCGGCGGCACATGCACAGGTGTTGTAATGTGTCGCTTGTTCACACCTAAAAATTGCCAAAGTCACATAATTTACCTAGTCAACAAATTTGTTGCTTAAACGAGTAAAATATCTTAGTATTTTTGCCTTTCCTAAGCCAGGATTAAAGTATTAAGGGGGACTGGATCATGCTTGTTTATCCTGCTACCCTGTTTACACGTGGCGGCGTTTGGACGTAGATAAACTACCTGTTTTGTGTCGAAAGTGCAGCTAGCTGCTAGGGTGTCCAGACGATGCGTAAATAATTGGATAATTGTTGAGTAACTTTACTTAAAAGTTTATTAATATTTACCTATTTTTTTTACATGATTCGAGTGGGAACCGTGCGCCGAGCGCTCTCCCCGAATGTCGATGGTAATTCACCAGTCACGCTGTATATTAATTTCACCTTGAAGATGAATTTAAAATATCTGATGTAGTAAAGAAAGGCTTACTACGCGTACATCCATCATGTCACATCAGAAAAGTTAATGTTGTTTTTCGGTCTGGTTTACCTGTAAGCTTCATTTGTTTGTCAGAAAAAAAAAATAATACGTCTTTTTTTTATTTATTTATTTAGGAAGCTAACGTAATACACTAAGAATACAATTCTTAACTTAATACTATTGTCAATATAAATGTTACAAAGTATATCACAATTATAGGCTAACTTAACATGCAAGTTCCAATAAAAGCAATAAACAATAAAAAAACTGAAATAATTACGCTCTACAATTTAACAAATCTTTAAAAAATTATTGTAATAAAAAAAAATCATCAATAGAAAATAATATTATAACAAATAAGACATAAAACGGACAAAAAAAGAAAAATATTAACCCAAAAATTATATATCTGAGGTATTAGGAGATCTGATTATCAGAATTTATAAAGTATGTTACTGTGTGAGTTTAGCTTTATAGCAGTTTAACGAGTCGAAGAATACGAGTATATCAAGGTCAGCCTTTTTTGATAAATTATTGTAAGATTTTCCAGCTCTTCTTATTGGGACATTTAAACCTAAATTCGTTCTTGATAGTGGACATCTAAAACTTTGCGTGTTAACAATTCTCATACTCAGTTTAGACGTAAATATATTAAGTTCCTTTAAAATTTTAGAACAATCAATGTCACCTGATATTATTTTGTGTAAAAAGCAAACGTCGGCAATATCCCTCCTATGAGTTAGTTTTAGCATTTTGTAATGCCGTAATAAATTGTCATAATTGCTTACTTCGTTATAAATTCGATCTTTGCAAGATAAAAATTTTAGGACTTTTTTTTGTATTCTTTCTAATCTATTTTTATGCGTTTGATAATATGGATTCCAAGCAATAGTGCAATACTCTAACTTACTTCTAATCAATGAATTATACAATAATTTTAATGTATCTGATTTTTTAAAGGCTTTAGTTGATCTAAAACCCTAACGTTTACAATGCTTTGCTTACAACATCATCTATATGCGGAATAAAACTCATTTTTGCGTCAACAATAATAATAACGTCTGTAACGTGTAATACGTCTGTATAAGACAGACAAATTTGGGACCTATACTAAATTCTTACATTATGTGAACTATTTATAAATAATTTTTTGTCCAATATTAAGGTACACACATACCATGAATCCATTTCGAGGAAAATATTAATATAACTTTCTAAAATGCTTTAAAAAATTCTAAATTTAACTTCCGCGACACAATGTACTTTATCAATTAGAAGTATCGGCAACGGCCTAAGAAAAAAATTTGTGACACACTTTCTACATTGTATACTATTAAAGATTATTAATAAAATATTATAGATTATGTAAAATATTACATGTGTGTATAATAGTACCTATTAAAGATCGACATATGTTCGAAAATTCAAAAATATGATACTGATGCCGTAGCTATGGAATCACAATACATATTTATATTGTTTTTACTTTTAAATTTAATATATGGTATAAGCTTCACGACAATAAGTTTTTACTCTTTGGAGTTTTTTCGATAGAAACAATACCCATATAACCTTATTTGTAATATCTTAGAGTCAACAACTTCAACAGACGTAAAAAATTGGGCGCAGTTCACTATTTTAGCAACAAAATTGAAAAAATAAAATAATTAATAAAATTAATTTATAAATAAAATATTGAACTAAACTTCGATTGATTAATATTGACCTATCCATGGATGTATTATCCCTTCTTTCTATATATAACAAAAAAACCTTTCGATTAAATCTTCGTACACTCTTACATACAGTACTTAAACTATAAGTGAAAACTGACTCTTCGAGTGTCTTCAATCTTTAAGATTTTTTGTTTTTCTTTTTTTTTCTAGCATTATATTTGATAAATTTGTAATTGATATTAATTAGTTATAGAATATATTACTTTATGTCTTGTCTTAATTTAAAAAAAAAACTGAAAGGGTCAAAAATTGAGCCACGGTCAGTAACTGGTTTATTTACCTTCGCTTCCTATTTTTTAGGACGAGATATTACAGTTCAACTATGATTAAAATCTTGGAGAAATATAGCAAAGAATTTTTTAAAAGTACTTGTCTTCCCGTCTCATTACCTCGACTGTTGACAGGGTAGCTGGCTCATTTTTCACCCCGAGAATTGAATTTGCAATTCAACTGAGAAATGCTACTAGCATTCTAACCACCATTACTTGAGGTACCTATTTTGAAACCATGATTTTTTTGTCGTAGCCAACTGTTTGACATCGCTTTTTAATTGACCGGCTACCAATTTCATTGAAGTCAATTACATGCCTAATTTTTTAATCGAATCATTATAACATTTGGGGCCTATTGCACCGTATAACGGCAATCAACAGATAAGAATTTCCGATTATTTTTTTCTATTTCTTCATCAAAGTCTCTGCTAAATTAATTAACTTTAATTGGCACATAAATTTTACGGAGCGCAATAGCGCTCGCTAAAAACTTTTATTATTAAAAAAAAAAGTTAAATAAATATATGCAAACATTAAAATTTACTGTATCAGCCTGTAAACAACCCACTGCTGAGCGAAGGGCTCTTTTCCATATAGAAGAAGATGAAGTTCTAAGATCAACAGAGAATCTCACACTGGGGGTACCTGTGCACAACACCACGACATGTATCTATATATTAGGTATATAAATGTATTTTATGGATAGGTATACCATGAAGGTAACAACGGTACACCACCTTTTCCATGCATATTTCGTATAGTCCGGGTTGTCTGGTAGAAATCGCTACTTAGCGATAAGACCGCCTTTGTACGTTTACCTAAATACTATGTATATTTAAGTTGTGTGTATAAAAATGGTGTACAATCAAGCATATATAAATAAATAAATAAGAAGGGTTGGAGCTTAATTCACCACTCTGCTCCACTGCGTATTGGTGGATAATTTCCCTACCATGAGTAACGCTCGTTATTAGGGGTCTATGATAATAACCGGAACTGACGGCTTAACGTGCTCTCGCCGGCTTTTCGTGGCACGGTGGGGAGACCCACAAGGACAAACACAAATATATATCTGTCCCGAGCGGGAATCAAACCAGCGACCGCCTGCGCGCGATTTGAGGCGACAAATCGCACCACTTCACCAGAACGGTCGTCAATATAAAAATTACAAAAATAAAAATAAAATATTTTAATTGTAAAATAATCATTAAAACATAATTATTTATTAAAAAAATACACTCTTTTTTATTATTATTTAATACACAAATTGAGCAAGTAACAATTGTTTTTTCCACAATACGAGTAAAACAGACTGACAGACAAATCTGAGTTTTTTTTTCACATTTGCATGCGATCACTTTTAGGATAAAAAAAATATTATATGTTAAAAAATTTGTTTCACAATTGTCAAATTGGCGTTACATTTAAAACTTTTATAATATTTAAGTGCACTAAATCGGTTTCCAAATAACAAGTAACAACAAATAACTATATCACGTTTAACATAGCTAAGCTCTAGTTGCACAGATATTTTCATACATTCAAGAATGTAACTCAGTGATTCGAAAAATATTCTCGTCGAAGTCAATCCCTACTCGTAAACATATTTGCATATATAGTATATTTGTAGTTATATATTATGTTTCATCTCTTATAATATTACGCCCCGCACGAATATCATTCGTTATTTACATGGTTTGACTAGGAGAGAAATCTATCTCTATTACAGATATGTTCACTTTGCTTTCTTACATTGTTTATAAAAAACATATCTTTAAAATGGAAAAGAGAAAATATATAAATATATTAGTTACTTCGCTGAAAAATAAAAAATAAAAATATAAACGTGGACAATTAATTGGAGAAATATATATACTCGTATGAGCATAATTTCTTTCAAATTATGGCCTCATACCATGACTGGGCATGACATAATATAGCATATGGAAAAAGCCTTAATCATGAAGTAAATAAATATAAAGGTTTTACAATACATTACGAGTATAAATTTATATATATATATATATATATAATTATAGTGCAGGTATATAGGTGATAACATTGACAATGTTGGCGGAATCACAACAAACGCTTTTTTCTTAAGTACCGTCTACTATTGGCAGAGACTTTATTAATAATATATTTTTAATAACGACTCTTTCATACATTCAGAGGTAGATAAATTAGTAAAAAACAATCAAAAGAGTTCAAACTCTATTAACAGATATAATACTAAATATAACTATTTAAAAATATATACAACATTATTACCATTATAAATTTAACTCGGTTCTATATTATTATCTACTTTATATTTTACAGTTATATTCAATTGCTTCAAAGCAGTTTTATACGACATGTTTATTGAATAGTACACGTACAGTGCTTTTGTGAGCACATATAACGAATTTAATTACAGTGTAACTTTATAGCATAGGTACAATATAATGCTTAATGATATAAAAATTTATTTTTTGAATAATGAACAGAAGAGTAGGTATACCTACCTTTTCACATAACTAACGAAAAATAATCAGTAGTCATCGTAGTGGTATTCTTATCATACATCTAAAAAACCTTACGAAACAAGTACAATTTTATGACTTTATTTTTCAGATAGGCTTGCGTTTGACCTCTATTTCACCTGATGTTAACTGAAAATGCGGTCTAGGATGGAGCTAACGAAGAATTAACCTTTTTACTCGCGACTTAAATTATGAATTAATTAACTTATACTATACTCGTATATAGTGACTTAAACTATTTAATTAATTAATACCTGAGCAGTATTCTCACAGAAGATATTAGAAAATTTTACCAAAAGTGACAAAGGAGGATTTTCTTCGCTAGTTCTAATGATATTTGAATTGTATCGATTTTCTAATAAACCAACAATATATCTAACACATGCGTGACACACGTCACACATACCACGCCGTAGGTACGATTTATGTAAGACGTGTCGTGACACTAGGCGCAGAAACGACACACTTTCGGTAATCGATGACGAATCGTTAAAAACCGTCAACAGCAAACATTGAAATTATTATACGCATTGTTGTGTAAACGAACATTAGTAAACTTTATTATTGTGTCACCAAATGTGTGATCAAATCTAAATTTATTTGTATAATGCAATATTATATTAAAATTGTATTGTTGTATTATTTATGTATTGTTATATTGGAATTGCGATTCAACGGGGAAATGCTGCTAGTATTCTGTTAGAAACTATTAGATTTATTAATATTAATCTTAACCATGAATAATGTTAGTAAGAAATAAATATTATGAATTTGTAATATAAGAAATATGAACACACAACTTCCAGGATCATGTTTATTTTAATTTGTAACACTTGACTGGAGGGGAAGGATGGAAGTTGTGTGTTCCTCCGGCAAGCGAGCGGGATTAAGAAGGCGACCTTTGAGTGACACAGACGGCCCGACGATTTTAACATAATATCCTCTATTTAATAATAATTTTAAAATATAAGGTAGTAAAGTACGTAATTGAGATACATTGAATTGATGTGGAAACCGAATATATGTGATTAAAGGAGATTGACCGATATATGGACTGCTTATTTCCCGATCTATAATAGTTCAGAAGTGGGATATAGCGAAGAACGTGGTAAGCATTCTCTCGTGAAGGACTTTTCGCCCCAAAAAGTTTCAGAAATGGGTTGTAGAAGTAAATCCCGAAAACGACGGGCCTCTGACACGTCTAGAAACGTCGGTTCTAAGCGTGCACAGCGCGTAAGGCGATCGAAACCAGCTGTATCGAGTGACAGCCAGAGCAGCCAGAGCAGGAGCCGAAGCCACGACCGTAGCCACGGTCGCAGACGTCGTTGAGGCTCCACCATCTTAGTTAAGTAGGCCTAACTGAGAATATGACAGAGGTCTCAGTTGGGACAGGTGTGTGGTGATGTGTCTGAGGCTCCACCATCTTAGTTAAGTAGGCATAACTGAGAATATGACAGAGGTCTCAGTTGGGACAGGTGTGTGGTGATGTGTCTGAGGCTCCACCATCTTAGTTAAGTAGGTCTAACTGAGAATATGACAGAGGTCTCAGTTGGAACAGGTGTGTGGTGATGTGTCTGAGGCTCCACCATCTTAGTTAAGTAGGCCTAACTGAGAATACGACAGAGGTCTCAGTTGGGACAGGTGTGTGGTGATGTGTCTGAGGCTCCACCATCTTAGTTAAGTAGGCCTAACTGAGAATACGACAGAGGTCTCAGTTGGGACAGGTGTGTCGGGATATGTCTGAGGCCCCACCATCTTAGAAAGTATAACTCAAAATGTGACAGAGAACGTAGTAGCCAAAAGTACAATAGAGATTCAATAGCTATGTAATTGGAAGTAAGAAACCTAAAATATATAGATATCATAGATTTAAGAATACTCGTATAATTGTTAATAAATTACACTACATATTCTTATAGATTTCTCGTGGACGCGAAATGTATCAGGAAAGGCCGACTGTTAGAAACTATTAGATTTATTAATATTAATCTTAACCATGAATAATGTTAGTAAGAAATAAATTTTATGAATTTGTAATATAAGAAATATGAACACACAACTTCCAGGATCATGTTTATTTTAATTTGTAACACTTGACTGGAGGGGAAGGATGGAAGTTGTGTGTTCCTCCGGCAAGCGAGCGGGATTAAGAAGGTGACCTTTGAGTGACACAGACGGCCCGACGATTTTAACATAATATCCTCTATTTAATAATAATTTTAAAATATAAGGTAGTAAAGTACGTAATTGAGATACATTGAATTGATGTGGAAACCGAATATATGTGATTAAAGGAGATTGACCGATATATGGACTGCTTATTTCCCGATCTATAATAATTCTTGGCACCATTCCACGCGGACATGATTTATACCAAAACTGTTTGTAAATAATTATTTTAAGGTTTTGAATTGTAAATATGTACAATATTGTAAAATTTCTGTAATAAATAATATTTAAAAAAAAAAATTGTATTAAAGTATGTTACTATGCAACCTATAACTAAAACATTTAATTGTGTTAAAGGAATCGGTGACTTCGTTAATTTGAATATTTAAACCAATGTGAAAATCTTTTGCCTAGTATGTAAATACAATATCACACAAACATTATGTTCAATGTTAATGACTCTGTGCAAGTGTGTGTATACTCTGTGTGTGTACTCTGGTAAGACACCTAATACAATATATAAAAAATAAAGATATCTGACGTATAGCGATATCCAATATACATATATAGATAGAGATAGAGATATGATTTATTTTACTTTTCACTATCAAACTCTACTTTATCTTTAAGATATTTACGTTCCCATCCTATAAATGTAAAAGTTGTAGTTTATTATTTGAGGTGAGACAGGTTTTAAGGGCCTGTTTTGCCTCATACTGATAAAGCCAATCAGTAACTTATGTGCGAGATAAGCGTTATCGTCAACCAGTGAAACAGGCCCTGTTAGTCCGTGACAAAAGAAATTATTAATGGAATTGATATATTATATTTTAAATCTATAATCTGTATCTTATATTTTGTAATTTTGTACAACAAATGATATATACGCATTTTACCTACAAAATAAAGCAATACTAGTAAATTCGAAAATAACGCCATTGTCGTTGGCGGTAACGAGCTCTGGTACTTAATTTAACCCATTACGAGTCGCATTACAACGAAATATTTTGATGCCATCACCATCAATGGTTATCCACTACTCGCATAAGCGCAATTACCTGAGTTTCGTACAAATTACGTATTTGTTAACTAACTCATTCTAGTTCAAGAATTTTAATTTTACGATTTAAAAGCGTAATTATTATAATACATATATGTATATTTAAAAATTTAAGAGAAATAAATTAATGCTTCTTAAAATTATTTACAACTAAGTATAGTTGTAAGTGTTTATTTTAAAATAAAAATAAATAAACTACGAGTACTCGTATATCAGCGTTAATGACACACAAATAAATTATTTTTGCACAATATATTTTACATATATTTTGTTGTGCTTGAAACTGCAATTTTCATGATGAAACAATTTTAAAGACCCTTATGCACCATTTTGCGGCACTTTATTAAAATATTCAGAGTGATAATGAGATATTTCTGAAACTTTCGTTAAACCGTTCCGTGCTTGCAGGAGTAAAAGGTAATAGAGCTAGGCGTACGCTGACATTCTTTGCAGCGGAGATAAATATTATAATCTTTTTCAAAGTAGTAATTTTAAAAAGTTTATAAGAAAAAGTAATTTGAAATTCGAGTAGAAAAGTATGTATGTTTTGAATAACTACAACATTGATGTAATTTGTATTACCGAACACTGGCTTAAAGAGTATCAAATTATTTTTAATTTTGAAAAGCACTAAGTTGCCAGTTCGTTCAGTAGAAAGACAGCTATTCATGGTGGCTCCTTAATCATAGTGAATAGGGACCTAAAATTTAAGGTTCGTAAAGATATTGTGAGCCTTTCAATTGAACGAACTATTGAGATAGCCTGTGTTGAGTTAACGCATTGTATCATAGTCAGCATCTATAGACCACCCGGCGCATGCTATGAACAATTCGAGCCAGTATTAGAAGAAGTGATAACTAAGCTGACTGCAGAATGTAACAAAGACATTATAGTGTGTGGAGACTTTAATATTAATTTACTAGATAAAAATATACTTAGTAAAAGATTCTTATCTTTGTTCAAATGTTATAATCTTACTAATCTCTTTCTTGAGCCTACCCGCATAACTAACTCTACAGCCACATGCATTGATAACATCTTTACAGATGGGACTCCATCCTACTCAACTATTATAAACAAGTTACCCTCTGATCATTGTGGACAATTAGTTGGTTTTAATTATAATAAGAAAAAGCAGGTTGGTAAGAGTAAAGTGGTCGTTCCAGTGAATATCAAACGTATGGAGAGATTTAGAAACACTATTAAAAATCAAATAGATATACCACTGGTTGGTAGTGTAAACGAGAAATATGAAATTTTATTTAGTCACATAAACAAAGTGTTTAAAAACGTATTTACACCAAAGCAAATCTCTCCTAAGTATTGTAAGTCTTTCAATGATTGGGCGACTCCGGGAATTCATAGAAGTAGGCAAAAGTTATATGATCTCTTACACGAGAAATCATATAATACAAATATTGCTTTTTGTAACTATGTTAGAAATTACTCAAAAATATTTAAGCTTGTTTGTGCCGCAGCCAAGTCGATTTTCATTAGAAACAAGATTAAATTTAGTAATAATAAAATTAAAATGACTTGGAACATCATAAATGCCGAAACTGGAAGAGTTAAAGATCGCAATGGTGTCAGTGAATTGATAATTGACAATTACTCTATTAAATCAGATCAAAAAGTAGCAAAGGCTTTGGAAAATCACTTTGCTAACATTCCACTTTCGACAACTAAAACGCTTATATCTTCGCCTGAAGTCGCTGAATCGTTGCTAAAGCAAAATGTAAATGCTTGCAAAGGTGATTTTACGTTCAGACCCATAGACGCTAATGAGATAATCAAAATATTTAAAACTTTAGATATTAAGAACACTACAGATCTCTGGGGTATCTCTGTTAAAATAATCGGTACAATTGTTGACATCATAGCACCCCACCTAGCAATTATATTTAATGAATGTATTTTAAGTGGTGAGTTTCCTGATCTTATGAAGCATAGTAAAGTTATACCTTTGTTTAAGTCCGGATGTTCTAAAGATCCGACAAATTACAGGCCTATTTCTATTCTACCTGCCTGTAGTAAATTATTTGAAAAAGTAATTCTCTGTCAGCTTTTAAATCATTTTACAAGAAATAAGCTTTTACATAACAAACAATTCGGTTTTACTAGAGGACGCTCTACAACAGATGCTGGTGTAAAGCTTTTTACTTCGATAGTCGATGCTTGGGAGGAGTCACGGGATGCTTTGGGTGTGTTCTGTGATTTGTCTAAAGCATTCGACTGTGTACAACACGAGACTTTAATCAGGAAACTCAGTCACTATGGCATTAAAAATACCGCGCTAAAACTTCTGAGTTCTTACCTTAGTCACAGAACTCAGAGGGTTGAAGTAAATGGTATGTATTACGTCGTCTGGGTCTCATGTTCAGATGGGGGTCCCACAAGGCTCGATTCTAGGCCCGTTCTTATTTTTAATATACATCAACGACCTACCATATTTGGTGGAGAATAATCATGAGATTGTATTGTTTGCTGATGATACTTCATTAATATTTAAATTACATAGACAAGAAACAAACTATGACGACGTAAACAATGCTCTCTCTAAAGTAGTACACTGGCTTAGTGTAAATAACCTACTTCTAAATAGTAAAAAAACTAATTGTATTAAATTTTCATCACCTAATGTAAGACAAGTCGATATGCAACCAGAACTCAATGGTGATAAACTGAATTTAGTTAATTCAATGGTTTTTCTTGGAATCACTATTGATTCAAAGTTGCAGTGGGGACCCCATATCTGTCGATTGGCGGATAAACTGAGTTCTGCAGCATACGCGGTTAAAAAGATACGTCTACTAACGGATGTCGATACAGCTAGATTAGTATATTTCAGCTACTTCCATAGTTTAATGTCCTATGGCATTTTGCTATGGGGCAATGCGGCGAATATTAATGCTATTTTCATTCTGCAGAAAAGGGCTATCCGTTACATATATAAAATGAAATGTAAAGATTCACTGAGGGAAAAGTTTAAAGAGATCAATATTCTGACCTTTGCATCGCAATATATTTATGAAAATATAATGTATATACGTAAAAATAGGCATTTGTTTGTTAGCCGTAGTGATCATGCCTTGAATAATGTAACACTCAGGAACGGCCACAAACTAGCGCTTCCTAAATGTCGGCTCAGCAAAAAAAGTCGTTCCTTTATTGGAATGTCTATTATAATTTATAATAAAATACCGGTTGCGGTTCAATCTCTGCCTTTACAGAAGTTTAAAAAAACTATTAAGCAAACTTTCTGTCGAAAAGCTTACTATGACATAAATGAATTTCTAAATGATAAAAAGGCATGGGATTGAATATAACTTGGCCAGGCTATCAATATGCAAATTGTCATTAGATATAGTTATACAATTTTGTGAGCAGGTGGCATGTGGTGATTTCGGCATATACGATTGGCTGTCTCGTGTTTGTCCTAATCATTTCATGGTCATACTGTGCATTATTCATTTATTTTGTATGACGCTTAATTATTTAAAAGAGTACCGAGAGTTTTTTTCCGCCGGCTTTTTTTCCTCTCGGCCAACACTAGGGACATTAGATTAAGTTATTTATTGTAACATTTAATAAAGCCGATGATATAATAGTAATGTTATGTCTACCGAGACATTAACTTGTAATAATTTGACGTATTAGTTTTAAATGAAATTTTTTTTGACATTCGTTAAGTGTGTAAAATCACCTTATGACGAAATAAATATTTTCATTTCATTTCATTTTCGTTGTTTTTATCGTCGAAATTTGACTCGCTGCTACAGCGGGTTTTTATAATAATTTTCATTTAGAATTTCTTCAAGAAGACGCACTTTAAGAATGTTTTCGGTCGAACTCGTCGTTACTGGGACATCTATTTGCGAACAAAATCTATACAAATAAAATGCGTAATAACCTATAGAAACCTTTAGGAATAGATTATATATATAAAACTTATACGCCGCCGTATAGTATATATTAATCTACTAACTAGTAATCAACGATAAATGCATATACGTCACCTCAATACAACACACTTACCTAAACAAAGTTTCTCAAACAAAAGGTGAACCTAAAACGAACATGAGCTAAATAAAACTAAATATAGATTCCGTTCTATCCGGTAATCATAAAAAAATCTGCTTACGTTTTCTTGAAAACTCGAGTACTTATGTTCGGGGCATAATTTAAATGGGTAGGTCCAATATCGAGAAAGTGATAAACCACCGAATTCAGCTCGGCTGGATACCCTTTGAAAAATCACGTGATATCCACTAGTTAAAGACTGGGGAACAGTATCTGAAGACGAGGATCAAATAGTTTATGCATTCAAAACCAACAACTACGGGCGTTATAATAAATTATGCTTAGCTTACAGCCTTACATGATCAGGTCAGATACAAAGAAATATATAGAAGAACTATGTGATACAATGCAAATTTGAAAGTACACATTACGTAGAATCGATGATCAATTGGTATCGAAGACGTTAGAAAATAAACATCGCTTAGTTTTGGAAGACCCATTAACAGATAGCATATTTGACACGTATTTTTATCTATAA
This sequence comes from Euphydryas editha, assembly GCA_036937285.1. Lineage (NCBI taxonomy): Eukaryota > Metazoa > Arthropoda > Insecta > Lepidoptera > Nymphalidae > Euphydryas > Euphydryas editha. The sequence goes on along the minus strand of JAUPFZ010000005.1, from coordinate 17,441,584 downwards.
AAACAACGCATAAGCATATAGTATATTAATATTAGGTTTCGCACATATAGTAGAGCACATTTGTATAACGAAATAACCTCATTAATAAAATAAAAAAATATGATTTCACTCAATGCATTTAAGTCACAGCTTGCTAAATATGTAATTGCTATTCATTCGTTTTATTTATCTATTTTTTTCTAAATGTATACGTTGAGTGCATAATGTTATAACTCGATAATTGTCTTTATCTATAATATAAAAATAAGTCGGGTTTTCCTTCCTGACGCTATAATTCCAGAACGCACGAACCGATTTCCACGGTTTTGCATTCGTTGGAAAGGTCTCGGGCTCCGTGAGCTTTATAGCAAACTAATCTATAATATAAAAATAAGTCGGGTTTTCCTTCCTGACGCTATAATTCCAGAACGCACGAACCGATTTCCACGGGTTTGCATTCGTTGGAAAGGTCTCGGGCTCCGTGAGCTTTATAGCAAACTAAATTCAGGAAAATTTTCAACAGAAAAGCAGGAAAACAGGGAAAATCATTTTTCACATACAGCGCCATCTCTGATACATAGCATGTACTACAAACCAATATGGTTTTGCATGGCGGCAATACGTGGTGTGAGTATACCTCACGAAAATAAGTTGGTGGCGAAACGGAGTTCGCCGGGTTTGCTAGTTGTGTTTAGATATGAGTTTCGGTGTTTCAGTACAACGAACTGACTTGAAATATCGATAATTTTATGTGCTTTGACGCTATCGTACGCTTAGCCTAATGTATGTTAATTATTCTGCATTGCCGTGTAATGATGCTGGTAACAATACAGCCGGTAGAGCTACTAATGTGCTCTTTTCCGAAAATAATTTAGTTCATTCGTTACGCCTTTATTCAACAGAATGAAACGATTTTTGTTTGTGTGTAATACTTGAATTTCTCATTATTATATTTGACGACTGTTCTGGTGTAGTGGTGAGATTAGTCACCTCAACGTTGGCGATCGCGGGTTCGATTCCCGCTCGGAGCAAATATTTGTATTTTTGTTTCCGGTCTGGGTGTATCCAAACCGTCTCCTATATGAAAGAGAGGCTTTTTCTAGCAATGGGACGTTTACAGGTTGATTCAGTTCAGTTGATATTTAATGTTATTGTACTAAAATATGCTTAATAAATGTCCTATCAAGGTAAAGGTCTTTTTATGAAATAATGAATTGGAATTTAATTTACTACGCTGGTTGTCTGTTATTGATACGTATTTCAAATTATTTTCTATTGGAAATTTAAATAGCTATTTTTCGTCAACATTAATATTTTTTCTTACAATTAGTAGTGAAGGGTAAACGAACAAATTCATTGTAAACAAATATTTGTTGGATTTGCGTGATATACAAGTACGCTCGGGGCTTTCGAAATCCACTTTAGATAAAACAAATCTTTGCCTGAAAATAAAACAATGAAATAAATAAAACAAACGTGTAATTTTTTGCAGAAAATTTACTACATCTGTAATTTTTTAAACATAATATGTGTTAAATATATTTTAAGAATTTCACGTAAATATACGGGTGTATTTCCGAAAAGTAGATACCGAATTTCGGCATAAAATTTGGCACGGACATTCCATTTGACTATCTTAGAGTCCCCTTAAAAGGATTTTTGGTGGCTTGCAATATTTTTCGAAATATTGAATTTTTTGAGTACGCTGCTTAGTACGCTCTATATAAGATAGCGAGTCAATCAAAGAGAGGAGGTTGGAGTGTCTTCAAAGCGAGCTTCAAAGTACACGCTTAGGTTAGGTTAGATTGTTAGGTTTTTTTTTTTTTGCATGTGTAGGTTTTTTTTTTGTCGCTAAGAAATACATTTACGGATTCTAGGATAGGTTAGGCTGGGGTGCTACAGTCGGTGACCTCCGCGTGGTGCACCCTGGAAACGTAGGCAGCAGCAGCTGCACAGTTGCGATTGCGGAACTGCTGCTGCCTACGGCTAACGACCGACTCGGGGGAACGCCGGGTATGCGATTCAGCGCTCCGGGTACTCCTCTGTTACGCAGAGTTGCCCCGTTGAGCGGCCGCATGGCGTGTAGGGGACAGTCGTCTCCTCGGGGGCTCCGGTGCCACTGCGCTCGCGCGCGGTGAAGCAACGGAGAATGGACGGGTCTGATGTGCACTCACACTGCCGTCAGACAGAACGGCTAGGCTTGTCTTAGTCGTTCACCGTCCTCTCGTAATCCCGCTACATGGTGTCGTGGTCATGTCTCGCGGCTACGTGCGGGTCCGAGGGTCTTGCCTTAACCGGCCGGACCGCGAGGAAGAAAACCTCTATAAAAAATTACCCCGAATCCTAAGCGGCGACGCAGCGCGAGGGGATGCATGGCTGACGGGTGGATCAGTCTCGACTGCGATCCTCGTCCGGGTACCGGCCGACACCCGCGACGAGTTACGCTAGGCTTACCCAGGTACAGGGGGCACTGCCTGGGCGGACCATCTTTCCCCCATACTCGTGGGAACAAAAATGAATCCTATTACATTTAAATTTTATCGAAAGAAGGATGCGGGAGAGGAGTCGACTGCTGTCGACTCCGATGATTATAGCTCGGTGGCGACAGCCAGCGAAGATGGCAGAAGGGGCAAGAGGCCCCACGGTAGTCCACCGCCGACCGACGGGGGGAGCTTGATCCTCGCCGGCTGTAAGAGGCGGATTATTGGGCAGGACGAGACCTGCACCGAGGCCGAGAAGGCCATCCTGGAGCAGGCACGCGCGGCCGAAGAGGGGCGCAGAGCGTTGGGCGTCGACGTTGGAGATCCGCGCACGGCCGACGCTCTGGTGGATCAGGTGGCCACAGATGTGGACCTGATATGTATGGTGGCGACGAGGTCGTCCAACCTCAAGGGCACGTTCCAACGCGCCCTGAAGGATGCGGCGGCGTCAATAAAGACGGTGGTTGAGGCCCTCAGGGAGAGGACAGCCTCGGAGGAGGTTCGTCGGCTCCAGGCGGAAAACTCAAGCCTGAGACGCGATCTGGACGACCTCCGTAGGCAGGTGGTGGAGCTACGAGGGCAGCACTCTAAGCAGTCTGCTCCCACCTGTCTACCAAGACCAGAAGAGGGCCTCGTCGAGAAGGTTAGCGCGTCGGTAATTCGGTCGGTGGGGCGGATGATCGATGCCCGCTTCGCCGGCCTTGAAGACCGCCTCCTGCCGGCGAAGACACTCCGTCCTCCGCTTGCATCGGACGGGAAGAAGAAGGAGAGGACGACGCAGAAGGCGCTGTCTTCTAGCGCCACCCCTGCTCCAGTGAAAAAAAGACGCGCACACGTGAGCGAGGAGGCGGCACCCGCAGTCCAGACTGGCGACGGTGAGTGGACTACCGTCGCCAAGCGGGCAAAGAAAAAGAAGACGGCGCCTAAGAGCTACGCTGCCGCTGCCGCCGCCACTCCGGCCTCGAAGGGACCGCAGCCGCAGCCGCCGGCGAAAAAGAAGAAGGCCAAAAGGCCTAAGCTGTCTGCCCCCCGTTCTCCGGCAGTGCTCGTCACTCTTGACGAGTACGCTGAGAGCAAGGGCGTCACGTACTGCCACCTGCTCAAGCAGGCGGCAGATACGATAGATCTGGCCGAACTCGGCATCGTCGGTGGGCTCAAGCTGCGGCGCGCCGCGACTGGGGCCAGATTGTTGGAGCTGCCGAAGGGGCAGACCCCGGAAGCGGCGGGACGCCTGGCGGAGGCCATGCAGGAGGCGTTGGTGAGTATGGCGAAAGTCGTCCAACCCATAAAGCTCGCGGGTGTGCGAATCTCTGGGCTGGACGACTCCGTCTCCTGCGAGATGGTGGCCGCAGCGGTGGCGAAGGTGGGCCGGTGCGATGCCGGTTCGATCAAGACCGGCGCAATCACAGTCGGACCGGGTGGGTTGGGGTGCACAGTCGTGCGCTGCCCGATCCCAGCCGCCAGGGCCCTTGCCGAGGCTGGCAGGCTCCTAGTCGGCTGGACCTCGGCCAGAGTGCAGGTCTTGGAGCAGCGCCCCATGCGCTGCTTTAAATGCTTGGGAATCGGGCACACTCGCCCGACCTGTCCGTCTGCGGTTGACCGCAGCGGCGCGTGCTTCCGGTGTGGCCTCGAGGGGCACATCGCCCGCAATTGCACCGGGGCACTGCACTGCGCCGTTTGTGCTGCCGCCGGCAAACCGGCGTCACATTTCATGGGGGGACGGGACTGCCGCCCCCCCAAATCGAGAGGTAGAGCGGCCGCGAAGACTCCGGCCGCTCCCCAAAGTCCAAAAAAGTGCACCTCTCTAACATCCGAGGTCTGCACTCTAATCTCGAATCTGTCCACCACCACCTAGAAACAGAAAAACCGCAGCTGCTGTTCCTCACTGAGACGCAGATCAGATGTCCGGCTGACACGGCGTACCTCAGCTACCCCGGGTATTCTCTGGAGCACAGGTTCATACCTCGTGCCGGAGTCTGTGTGTACGTCCGTGATGATATCTGCATCAAGCGTCTTAAGCACCTTGAGACATCCAGTTACTCCATCCTATGGGTTCTGGTGGACACAGGACAGGAGAAAATCCTGTATGCCTGTGTCTACCGTTCGCACAGCGGAGACGTGGAAACAACTCAGTTATGTGACCATCTTACCCTAACGGCGGATGAGGCTCGAGAGCGTTACCCTTCGGCACAGTTAGTCATTCTGGGGGACTTCAATGCCCACCACCAGGAGTGGCTGTACCCATACCAGGTGACCGACCATGCTGGGCGAGAAGTGCGTAAACTAGCCTTGACGCTAGACCTCACCCAGCTTGTAAACTGTGCTACCAGGGTACCAGACGTAGACTCTCATACCGCCAACTGCTTAGACCTATTTTTAACAACTGATCCAGACAGTCACTCAATAACAGTTTCTGCACCACTGGGTACTTCTGACCACTGTCTGGTAAAATCTATATCCGTTTGTTCCCCACCCGAAGAAGCCCCATGTGGCTTAAGACGGGTTTGGCGATACAAGGCAGCAGATTGGGATGAGATGCGTCACTTTTTCTCGTCCTATCCTTGGCGAGAGGTATGCTTTTCTTCTGATGATCCGTCGAGCTGCGCTGAAGCCATTACCGCGGTTATACACCAGGGTATGGAATATTTTATACCATACTCTGACGTAGCGACGAATGGAAAAGCTCGCCCATGGTTTGATGCAGACTGCTATCGTGCAGAAGCCGAAAAACGGACGGCATACACTGCATGGGCTGAAGCTCGAGTGCGCAAGTCTCCGAATTCTCGGAATTTGAAGAAAGCTTTTAACCAAGCCGCCAAGTCATGTAAAAGGACGTTACGCAGGGCTAAATTCAACCATATCAGCCACATTGGGGCCAAACTAGCTTCATATCCTTCTGGGAGCAAAGCGTTTTGGTCCCTGGCAAAAGCCGCTCAATCTAACTTTTGTCGGCCGTCACTTCCACCATTGCTGAGGGCTGATGGATCGCTGGCTCATTCTGCAAAAGAGAAAGCGGATTTGTTTGCATCTCTTTTTGCTGAGAACTCGCGTCTGGATGCTGCAGGAAAAGCTCCACCAATCTCAACTCGTGCTGACTGCATTATGGCTGAAGTACGCATACGCCAAAATGAGATCCTTAAAATCCTGCAAACTCTAGACGTGAACAAGGCCAGCGGACCCGATGGTATACCAGCGATAGTCCTGCGCACATGTGCCCCTGAGTTGTCTCCACCTCTTACACGCCTGTACCGCCTGTCACTTAAGACTGGCAAAGTGCCGAAGTCTTGGAAGCTTGCCAACGTGCAGCCTGTGCCCAAAAAAGGTAGTCGTGCAGACCCTGTCAATTACCGTCCCATCTCGGTCACGTCCATACTCTGTAAGACTATGGAACGTGCACTGAACAACAAACTCCTGGCCCACTTGGAAGGTAACGATCTCCTCAGCGACCGGCAATACGGTTTCCGCCAGAACCGTTCGTTTGGGGACCTTCTAGTGTATGCCACACATATTTGGAGTGAGGCCATTGATAAACACGGTGAAGCTCTTGCCGTGTCCCTCGATATCTCGAAGGCCTTTGACAGAGTTTGGCACGCGAGCCTTATAAGCAAGCTTCCTTCATATGGTATTCCACCTGGCCTTTGCGCTTGGATTTCTGATTTCCTGAACGAACGTTCAATTCGAGTTGTCCTTGACGGGTACTCGTCGGACCAAAAGGCTATCGACGCCGGTGTTCCTCAGGGATCAGTCTTGTCCGCTACCCTCTTCCTGCTCCATATTAATGATCTGCTCGTCCCCGGTACCTTTGGGTATGCTGACGACAGCACAGTGACGGACAGATACTTTTCGAGTGCAAGGGCTAGTAAGGATGTTATCCAGTCTTGTCGAGAGGAAATGGTCAGCCGCTTGAACGTCGCCCTCCAGGCAGTCTCCGAATGGGGCGATGCCAATCTGGTCACGTTCAACGCTACAAAAACACAGGCGTGTGTGTTCTCCTCTAAACGGAGCCCTTTACACCTGGCTCCGACTTTCCGAAATGTTTCTGTAGAAATTACCGACTCCCTCCAGCTCCTCGGTGTAGAGCTATCGTCCAATTTGAACTTTGGGCAGCACATCGAGTCCAAAGCAAAAACTGCAGCAAAAAAACTAGGTATCCTCTCTAAGGTCAGGCGATACTTCACTCCAGAACAGCTGCTTCAACTGTATAAAGCACAAGTTCGGTCTTGTATGGAGTATTGCTGCCACCTTTGGGATGGATCCGCCAAATACCAACTGGCAACTTTGGACTCGGTGGAAAAACGAGCTAAGAGACTCATAGGTGACCCTACTCTGACAGACACCAAGTTGCAGAGTCTCGATCATCGGCGTAGGGTAGCTCGTCTGTCGGTGTTCTACAGAATATATTTTGGTGAGTGTGCGAAGGAATTGCTCGATCTAATTCCCCCAACAACCTTCCGCCATCGGGACACTAGGCGCGGTCGATCGTTCCATCCTTATGTCATTGATATGCCACCTACGCGCACAAAACGCTTTGGCACTACTTTCTTGATGCGCACGGCTAAGGAATGGAACTCGTTGCCCGCGTCTGTGTTTCCCGAACGATACAACCTGGGTGCCTTCAAGGCCAGAGTGAATAGGCTGTTATTAGGCAGGCATGCTCCACCTTCGACCGCATCGTCACTTAACATCAGGTGAGATAGCGGTCAAATGCCTGTCTATCTGTCATAAAAAAAAAAAAAAAAAAAAAAAAAAAAAAAAAAAAAAAAATCTCCAGGTCACGGAGGAGACTGCGGCGATGTCGTCATGACATGCCGCAGTTTCCCCCGTTCGCCGGTCCTTGGAGCAGCGGAGATAGAGCGCTCACGGTGCCCGCGAGTGCTCTATGACCGAAGGCGGCCCGCGTAGGAGAGCCAACCGTCGGGGCGTCATGGTGGCATGCGCCAGCGATCCCGTGGCGTCCTTGTACGACGACGAGGGCACCGCTGTGTTTTAGTGGGTATTCTGACTTCACAGTCAGCGAGTCCCACATACCCGCCGCCTGCGGGTGGCGGGATGCGTAAACGCATTTCACAGCGTCAAAAAAAAAAAAAAAAAAAAAAAAAAAGGATAGGTTAGGCTAGATTTTTATTGAAACTCCAACCTCCTCCTTTTGTTCGACTATTGGACTGAATTATTATTAAATAATTTATGCAATTGTATAATAAATTATTCAACAGAAATTTATTATTAATAATTGGTGTTAGATAATAATTACTGTTAATTAATTAACATCTTGGATAGATATACATTATTATTATATCACAGATTATTATGTTTATAGCGAATGATGATTGATAACAATAAATTTAAAAAAAAATGATGATTTTAAATTTTGATTTTGGAAAAAATTTAAATTAACTATCTATCAATCCACATATTTATCTTTGTTTCTTATGGCCAGTACGCATTTATTGCAGCAAATCTTTTTGGGTGATAACCCACATCTTTTCCTTCTAATAAAAACGATCTTTTGTCATTTTTCCTCAAAAACTAAAGCAAATTAAATAATATACATATCTATTTTAACTCATTCATTATGAAAGAGAAAGCCTTTCATGTGTGTCAAATCATTTCTCGTATAATTTGACGTCTGTCACAATTATTGCGGCAACCACCCATTAAAATAATGTCAAATTATAATTGACAACTCTATTTGACAGCTTCTTTTGTGTTCGAGCGTAAAGCTCCTTTTACATGCGCTTTTTTGTTAATAATACTGATAACACTCAAAGTAAAGGTAAAGACTTAATTCAATCAACCATCATTTGATTTAATGGCTTTTAATGGTACCAAATACTAATACCGGTTTATCGTTCTTGAATTTTCGCAAAATGCCTTTTTACTTGAATTTTGAGCCTCAGCCGCTTATATGATTATTTACCGGTTCTAAATTTGATTTTAATATTATGTTTTTAGTAACTAGCTAGGGTAAAATAAAAAAGTATGAAAATTATTTTTTATAATTTCAACAACTACGTCATCCATAATTTCTAAGTGCGCCAAGCAGGGCCGGATTTAGAGTTGTGGAGGCCCGGGGCAACGGAGGAGTGGAGGCCCCTTGATCTGAAATTAAATTGTTTTTTTTTTCTCTTAAAAAAAGTGTCGTCGCGATCTCACACCAATATATTAACATTATACGATCTGGGTATATGTATTCCTAAAAAAAAGGTCGTCACCGATAAAAAAAAAGGTACCTATTCCTATTCCTAAAAAAAAGGTCGTCCCAACTCCGGACCGCTCCATCTCGGTTGGCTCTATTGTGGAAGCCTCTCTTTTGTGGATGTGGAGGTCCCTCTTTTGTGGATGTGGGGGCCCCTCGTATGTGGAGGCCCGGGGCAGTTGCCCTCTTGCCCTCCCCTAAATGCGGCCCTGGTGTCAAGTGATTATACGTCTACTTATAATCTCTTCTGTACCACATCAAATTAAATAACAACTGTTTTATTACACGTATGATGCACATGAATCATGCATGCATCTTAACTATTAAATAGTTACTTGCAAAGATTCGGGGGATACTCGTATTTGGACTGATTTGGTATTAGATTTGTAGGTTTTAAGTGTAGCTATTTCAAATAAACTTTAAAATATACTGTTTGCATAATTATGTATCGAATTTTATGTTTTAATTAATGTAAACAGTATACTAATACAAATAATTTAGCAAAAAATGGTAACTCTAGCGAAAGTAGTATATGTATAGAGTTGCACAATTAACAATCTCACAAACAATGTAAGCCGACTTTCTTTCAATTAGTGAATTTTCGTTACTGTTGTTTAAGCCTTTTTTACTTATTCCTTTACGTATTTGAATTTATTTCTAGAAAGAACGAAAATATTTTTGTTTCGGTAAGATCTATGAGCACTGCTTAATTCCACAAATCAATGTCTATAGACAGACAGATTTCTACACGTCCCTGTTCCTTAAATCATCTTAAATTATTTATAGATTATGCCGTAGTTTTTGCGTGACGCCTTAACAAATACAAAGTGAGAGATTTTTTTTTTTTTGGTTTCTATTGACCTCATAAATAACCTGTTATATCTCAAGTATGCATACCGGTCCGTTACAATTTTTAATCTACGTGTTCTGGTTATATACATACACCTACATATGTAGATAATTTATTATTTAAGTATTAGATAATTGTCTTATACATACATAATTACATATCCTTGTATTATAATGAATTATATAATTCGAATGAAATCTAGGCAAAAGTATTTTTTACTACGCTTCCGTATTTTTAAACTCGCATATTTAATTAAGTTAAATTATTACTTCGTTTTCAACGGAAGTGGCATTGTGTTATATGTATAAGTTATCTCTGATTTTAAAATATAATAATAAAGTTGATTACGTTTAATATATTATTAAAACGTTCTGTAAGGTACGCTTAAGCTGATGAGAACTGTATGTAAGTTTTTTTTTTTAAATCATATAGTTATATACTTATATAGTAATATAGTCCACAAATGCGCATTCAAAACAGCCATCAGAGAAGAGTGGCGACGTGTTGTAAAACGTGCCACAATACATGATGACCACGAATATTCTGCCAAGAACGTACCGACTTAGAAGTAGAGACGTACAGTATCTACTTCTAAGTCGGTACGTTCTTGGTATTTAAGCACTTAAAATATTTTATGTATATATTTGATAAAAATACTTTAAAATAAAAATATCGGTGGTATCAAAATCAAAATCAAAAATTTCTTTATTAAGGTAGGCCTTAAAATCACGTTTGATTCGTCAATTTATTTACTCGCTCGATCCGCGCCCCGCGCAGCGCCTCCTTCCACTCCGATGACGTTCTAAGCCGAGGTGCGTTCTCACTAGGAGACACCCTTAGGACGAACGTCCAGTCTGAGCTCTTCTAGCTCCAAATTTTCACGGCCGGGTCCAGAGACATGATACATACAACTAGACTGTGCACTGTGGCGCAAAAACCGGTCCGAGCGAGAGGGCCCCCCGTGGTAGTGTGTCCCTTTCTAATGAGGTGACCATGACTAAACAAAAAATGGGACTAACTATACAAACGATTGTGTAAGTATTCTGATGTAATCTAACTACCTACAAGTGTGTATGTACTTAATTTTTGTAAAAGTAAAAAAAAACACCAAAACCATTCTAGTAGACAGATTTTTTTTGATCTGCCACCATCCACCATCACCGTACGTCAGTCTCCCCGTGATCATGGCGATTGAAACATTGCCGAAATATAGGGACCTCAATAAAATTACAAACGCGGTAAGCACCCGAACAAATATAATTTTAATATGAATATATTTAATCAATTCCAATTCATGAGTTTCGTTAGAGCTTGGATGGACAGGTGAAACACGCTTGATTTTCGGAGAGAATTGATGTAATGTCATATTAAGCATCTTTTTCATATTCAAACTGTGTAAATGATAAAAACATTACCCTCCGGCACTCGGGTAATTAGGAGACATTACCAATAAAAGTTTTTTTATTTAACCGCTTGAGTGTCCGGGCAATGACCTTTTAGTTTACCAACTGCACAAAACTGCCCAAGGCCTCTCACGTTTTGTAACGTAATTTCCCACCGGTGATAATGTAATATACGTTAATCAACCTGTAGTTGACAGGTGCACTTCACGTACTAATGCCCGTGTCGAAAAAAAAGTTGACATGGGCAATATAGCCATGGCGACCATTACTTGACACGGGCGCTTGCGGTTAGTTTGTAAACTCTTGACACAAACGCTGAAGCATATTTTAGGCCTCCTCTGTCTACAAAGGCTGTAAATGAAGAAAATTCACAAACATCAATCAAGTAGTAGTTTTCATTATTCGGAAATCTAAGATACAAGAAATTTATTATTAATTTAATTAAAAGTCTAAAAAACGGATTTTATCGCGTTTATTTAAAGTTACTGTTTAACAATATTTAATTTAAATTATTTCCCGACGTTTCGGACCCTTTACTTATATTATCTTTTATTATTAATGATAAACATCATCTTTACAAAGTAGAATGACTAGTTAACTTCAACAAAACAATTTAAGTGTTATATAAAAAATGTAAGTTTCGGGTATTGCTCATTTTGTATACTCTTGTCATTGATCGGTACATCTCCAATTCAAATTCATGGTTACCCTAAAGATTAAGATTGTTGTTTTTATTTACTGGTGGAAAGAAAAGCGACTACCAGAATAAGACTCATTATTGCACCCTGTCACACAACAAGAATTTAGCATTTTTCATGGAAAAACATTCAACTTCAGTAAGAAAATTGACACAATCGCAAATCGAAACACGACAATCAACTAAACAACCAAATAAACAAACCACCATCTTACATTTAGTATTACCAGTCCAAAACATCTAATACTACTTTCACTCAGTATTCAATTATTTTTTAAATACAACCAATTGATTTATTAATTATCGACACTGTAGAAATACGTCTAAATACGTTTCTAAGTTTACCAACCGTTCGTATTAGTAAATTATTAAAAAGAAAAGTATTTAATTTTCTACCATTTCTATCAAACGAAATGATTATGTGAGCTGGCAAGACGTTAGACAAGGACACACTACCAGCGGGAGCGCTCTCGCTCGGACCGCTTTTAGCTAGCTACCGCTTATAGGGAAATACCTACCGTAACAGTCAAAGAATAGATCTCATTTTAGCAAAACAAATTTTTTTTGTACACTGTGTAGTTGTAAGTATCATGTCTCTGGCCGGGTCTCAGTACTCGCCCCCCGCCCCCCTCTCCCGGTGACGCTGTAAAGGCCGCTAGGGCCAACAGCACTAGACAATTCGAATGTTTTTTTTTTTTTAAGTATTTAATGTATTTTTTGAACATTATTATAAAAAATATTAGCATTCTGCACTTCTTCTCAATATAAACTTTACCTGTGCCAAATAGGGGATCGGACAAATTTTCAGAAAGGGTTTTAAATTAATCTTTATGGATACTTATTCCCATAAAAAAGTAAAACTTTATTATTTTATAGCATTTTAGGTACTTAAAATCATGTTTTAATATTGTCTGTTTAAAAATCCCGCCAAAACGCCACGTTATGTCATCTTAGAGCGCGTGACGTCATCTGGGGCTATAACAAAACAGCTGCATGAGTATAAGTTCGCGAGAAGTTTTGTTTCGTGGAGTAGATTTTTTATTTGTTATGGAACGAAAAAAAATATCGTTCGTGTGCAGTATTAATTTATATTATTATTATTATGTGCCGAATTATATTAAATTATTATTAGATAAATAATAGTATAACAGTATATTTATTTTATTTAAGCACATTTTAGATTTTAATCTGATTACTGTCCGATCCCCTATTACAAACTTCTCCGTCCGTGTAATATTCGTAAAAATGGGTAAAAAGTTTTTACTTCACGTTTTAATATATAGATAATTAGTTATTAAGTTGTTTCGGTTACACGTGTAATAGAGAAAAATAAGTTTTTTTATTTTATTTGTTTCGCTATAGAGATTTTTCGTATATTTTAGACGTGGTCTCTGACTATGGGCCTTTTAAAAAGAGCTAAGTCGCACAGCGTGAAATCGAGAAGGCTATGCTTGTTAGTTATCTGCGAGAAAGATCGAATCAGAAATGATGAGATCCGCAGACGATTGAAAGCTACTGACATAGTCCAACGGCTTTGCAAGCTAAAGTGGCAGTGGGCGGCATTTAGCTCGTAGAACTGACGGCCGATGGAGCAGAAAGGTTCTCGAGTGGAGACCACGTACCGGCAAGTGCAGCGTCGGACGGCCGTCCACGAGATGGACAGATGACTTAAAGAAAGTCGCCGGAAACCGTTGGATGGAGGCTGCTTTGAACCGGTCGCTCTGGAGGTCGATGTGCGGACCCATCAGCGGGGGTTCGCCGTCTGGGGTAGCTAGGCGTCCAGTGGTGGGCGGGGCGCGAAAGCGCGTAGACAGTGTTGGCACAGGAGGTGCGGCCGGTGAGGGAGTGGTGCCGAGAGGGCGCGGATATTTCGGAGGTGGAGTCGCTCCTGGTACTTTTCTGAATTAGCAAAGTGGACCAGTCGAGCGGCTCCAATCACATGCGGAGGGGCCTCCGGGCCAAGCGTCCGGGCGTCACGGTTGTGTGCGCGAGCGATCCCGTGGCACCCCACTACGGCGCAGACGGTCGATGGGTTTTAGTGGGTATTCTGGCTTCGCAGCCAGCGAGTACTACATACCCGTCGCCTGCGGGCGGCGGGATGCGTAAATGCATTTCCCATCGTAAAAAAAAGGCTGCAATTGATATAGATTTAGTGTAATACGGCCATAATATAACTTATTTTAATAATTATCATGCGAAAACGCGTCAGTGACGCTTATACCATGGCGCTTACGAGCAACATCTCTTTATCATGGCATCATCATCAAATACACATTGAAATTCTAAAATTGAAACTTGTCACAATACTGTAACGCTTTAAAGTTTATCGTATGTTTTAGAGTTTTGTAAATTCATATTTTAACTTCGATGGAATAACCAAGTCACCAATTTTACCAGTATTATTAAATCCAAATTGAATTAAAATATTGTATAGTTATATTTTACGAGCCAATAGATGTCACTTTTTGGGCTTCTTTTTTTTATAAAGATGCCTTTGATTTCAACATATGTATATGTATATCTGTATAATTACTGACCGAGATAAACGTGTTTTCGATTGTCAAATGTCAATGATAAATTTCAAATTCATTTGTAACATTATATGCACTATTCTTATTAATATAACCTATATTGGTATAGTTTTCAAACAAAATAAATAGTGTGAGAACTGTTAACAATAATATCCAACACATTGAAATAGTTGGAACAATTGGAAAAATAATTCTTTCATTAAAATTTTATTCAAAATACATTTTCTGTTGATTTATTATAAATAATAATTCCTCGTATTTTGTAATACATTATAAACTTGCGCCGTGGAAATGAACTTAACTAAACTAGGACCACAAAAGTTCTTTCATAATAACAATACAACCTTTGTTCAATTTTCTTAAACGTAATCATTATTGTTCCGTTTAAACAAAACGAACGTTCAAGACAGGCTGTAATTAAACCGTCGTCAAATAAACGAGTAAAACGAAAGTGCGTTCTACGAGTACATTTTGGAGATATCGATTATCACGAATCAATGGACAGGTGATTAAGTTCACTCGATTAAAATCAACACAAAAAGTCATCCGGTCTTTATTCGGTGCTACTTATATAAGATTCCTGTTTCAACCGGTTTTGATTATTTAATAATGAGAGCAAAAATACTTAGTACGCACTTGGTGTTTTACATTATATTATGTGTATTGATATAATGTATACTAAAGTGTATTAAGATTATGTTATAACACGTTATGTTCTAGTAAGATTTGACATTTTAAAAAGTAAGTAAAATGTTTTAACGAAATAGTGAATTTAGAGTATATAAATTATGTATATTATACAGGTCGATCACAATCACGCTCCGTGTCGCACTCCACTTTCAGCTTCACAAGAGCCATAATCCCATAACTGTGATACTGACTATTGTACGCATGATAAGTATTTATAGTACATTAGTGTACGATGTCATCTTGAACGCGTAAATTGTTCGTATGGGAAAATTTAAAATGCACAATATTTATATAAGAGAGGCTTAGAAATTATAACACTTTGACAATAGCTTAAAGTGGTTTATCGTAAACCAATGGTGTTAGTACCTACAAAAA
Source organism: Euphydryas editha (assembly GCA_036937285.1). Lineage (NCBI taxonomy): Eukaryota > Metazoa > Arthropoda > Insecta > Lepidoptera > Nymphalidae > Euphydryas > Euphydryas editha. Next base: position 17,426,383 of record JAUPFZ010000005.1, on the reverse strand, counting down.
AATTGTAGAATCAGTACCTATAAGTTTTTTTTCTTTTTGTATACGAAATGCGTTGCATGACGTTGCCTAGCGCATAATTAAAGTATTTTAAAGAAAAGCCACCTGGAAACTGGACCCATTTAGAGAGATTTTTTTCTAATTAATATTTTTCTAATTTTTTTAAATTAATTAAAGTGCCAAAAACAGTGTGATACAAAAACGTCTTTGTTCTACAAGTTTTACATTTTTTTTTAACACGTACTTTTTTTACTCTAAAAAACTTCTCAAAAACAGTCAGAGAGTCAAAATTTTTTAACTAATTGTAAAACATCTCGACAAACACTGCTAAGACAGACGACAATCAATTTGTTTTGATTAGAATTAAGATTAGAAAGAAAATTTCTACAGATTTTTTTCTTTTCTTTTAATGTAATACTAACACAACGCGTTACAATAATGAAATAAACATATGTTAAGAAAACAAAAAATAAATATAATAAATATAGGTAACGTTTTACACTCAATTGTCGCCACAATGTAATATCCTGTTTCAAGTAATATCCTGTCCACAATGTGTACCCTGAGGTACATATTAAACTAACACAAACGAATGGACTACGATAAACAGCTGTCATTTAATTACAATCTGGAGATTCAATGCGTGAACAGATATTTGTTTGTGAAGAGTTGTGTATTGAAACCCCGACCGTTAGCGCAAGACAGTTGTAGCGACCGCTGCATCAAAACATCAAAAAGAGCAAATGTTTTGACACAATTAAGAAAAAAAAGAAAATAATATTAAAGAAACATTTATAGGCTTTTTTAATTTTCAAAAAAGCTTTTATTTAAAAAATATTTTATTGAAAGAATTAAAAAATAAAATTACCTTGAAATACATACGAGTAAAATTTTGGACAAAATTGAAATTAAATCTGCATTCGTAATTTCGCACGCAGCAATACGAATAAAGCAAAAATACTTTGGACAGAACACGAAACAGACTAATAGACAATCTAAATTGAATGAAACTTGTGCTTAAACGGTTGAATATTTAGTATAAATGTCATTTATTTAGTGCTCTGAACATCAAATTTATTTGTGAAGTTAAATAATAATAATTCAATGATTTAAGTATTTTATGTGTTGTTTGGATTATTATTTGAGATACCTACTTGAAGTTTACGAAAGTAATACTATAAGATAATGTACCTATTAAATGATAAGCTTACATAAACATTAATTACTTAATTAACATTCATTATCTAAGAAAAATCTTGTACTCAATATATAATATAGTCACAACACGTTTTTAATATTTGCAATCGTTTTTAACCTAATTGAAAGAAAAAAAAAACACGTAGTCGTACAATTTTTTTGGCACGTTTGGAAAATATTATGAGAGTAAAATTTTTACGATGCGCGTGCACACCGACAGTCAAAAAGCGACATGATGAAGTTAACTAATAGCTGTCACTAAAGTTTCCGGGAAAACTCATAGCTACATTCAGAGTAGTTCCTCAAATATTTATAAATCTACAACATATATCATAATATATCAGTGGAGATAAAAATATATTATATATATTTATTCATTAATATGTGGTTTTAAATTATATATGGTGGTGAATGATAGGCCATTGTAAAAATAAGGCATTAAAACATATACATCGATGCATTAAAATGACTTATCTTAAAAAACTTTTTAAGTGCGTTTATAGATAGTACCTGGATGATCGAGCTTTGCTCGGTTAAATTATATTTAGATACATTACATGCTGATGAAACATAAATATTTTCGATCTTACCGACATTATAGTAAAATAATAGGAACTGGTTATTTAAATAAAAAATAAAAAGAGCTCTCAATAATAGCATTTTACAAACAAAGAGTTGCGGCATACGGGATGAAATCTTTAGCTATTTTTCTTTTGTTATCCCAAAGAAGTGTAACTTCTTAGGCCTCGTTCCCACTACGCCGGACGCCGGTTTGGTGAAACTGCCGGAAAGGCTAGTGGCCATACATTTTATATGAAGCTGTTCACATTTATCCGGTTCCGGCGAAAACAGCGGATCCGGTGTTTTGTGAGCTGTTTTTGCCGATTCGGTGTAATGTGAACACCTCGTTCCGGGATCCGGTTTCCGGCGATTTCGCCGGTCCGGCGTAGTGGGATCACGCCGTTACGTGCGTACATAAGTACACACACACACACGCGTTTTTTTCTTCATTTGACTTTGTTATTTTACGAATCTAACTAGTTATTATTTATGAAGATTAATAATATTTCCTTTTCGCAAATGATTTGAAGATATGAAAATATATCACAAACCATTCGAGATTGAATAGCACAAGATTAAGCTTTTAAGTTACCTAGTTGAGTATGATGAATGTTTATATATCTAAATAATTTATGCATCGTATGTTTATGAAACAAAACAGTACACCTATACCATCAATGTACCACTTCCTAAATACTGAAAGTTTTTCGTATTAATTCCTACTTTTTTTGTAATATTGCTTGCTAGTTGATCCGTGCGAAAATTTCTCAAAATATTGTGGTCAAATATTAAATATTAATATAATGTCAAAATAAGTAACATATGAGTTCTTAGTGTTCTGAAAAATCTTTGAGCTATATAATATGTTTGATTGAAAAACATTTAAAAAGGAAATATTTAATAAATAAATATAGAAATAATATAAATATATATTTAGAACAACTTTGACATAACCATCATTAATTTTTATATTTCAAATTGCCCGCAGTAAATATATATTAAATTTTCAACAATAAATATATTTAAATATTGAATATATAAAAATAAATATTCGTTTTATTATCACCGATGATGCAAGTCACTATTATTGAAATTAAAGTTACTTACCTATTTTAATACGTTGATTTTAACTAATGAAGAAAATTAATCAATTCACATAAATGAATGAATGAATAATCAGTAATAATTTATATCATTCTTAGTAATTCAAAACGTTAACGCTTGTTGAATTATGTATCTAAGTACCTACGTCGATATTTATTAATTTGCGCGATAGATCAAAAACACTGGCATAAAATTTAAATAATGTAAAATTTTAATATCCGTGATATTAGTTACAAAAATTATTCATAGATTGCGCCACATACACTTTTAGTTGTAGCAGTGTATATATAGTTCAAAACACAGACAAAAGATGGCGCTCTTATCGTTATTAATAATATTTCTTAGTTAATAGTTTTGAATGAAATTTTTTTTTTTTTTTTCAAAAGTTTTATAAAGTTTTTTTTCGTCTAAAGCAGGGAACATAGGGTTTAAAATGGTACGAGTATGTATATACATACATACATACATACATATAAATCACGCCTCTTTTCCCGTAGGGGTAGGCAGAGACCACTTCTTTCCACTTGCTACGATCCTTACATACTTGTTTCGCTTCGTCCACTTTCATTATTCCCTTCATACATGCTCTTCGGTTTAGGGTACTCTTGACCTGGCCTTTTTTCAAGACGTCCCTGATTTGGTCTTGAAACGTTCGCCTAGGTCTACCCCTTCCCGCACTTTCATTCACACTCGCCTTATACACTTTTTTCGTCAACCGTTCTTCATTCATTCTCTCGACATGGCCAAACCATCTCAGCATACCTTTCTCAATTTTCGTCACTACATCTTCTTTCAGACCACAACGTTTCCGTATCTCACTATTTCTTATCCTGTCACTCAGTTTAACTCCTATCATACTTCTTAACGCTCTCATCTCAACTGCATTTATTCTGCTTTCATGTTTCTTCTGCCATACCCAACTTTCACTTCCGTACATAAGTGTCCATAACACTTATGTATGTATATGAATTATTAATTTTGTTTAAGTATTTAAAAAGATCTAGGCTCTCCAGGAAAAAGCACTTTTAGGAACAATATTACAAATTACTCATTAAGACCTCATTAGATTAATGTAGCGTTGTTTGGAATCCGCATTGTGACACTTATAGATAAATGGTATACCATAACATCGTGGTTCGTATTATTTGCGTAACTATGCTGCACAAAAACAGATCGCTTTTTACAATTGTACTGTATAACTGTAACTGTATTAATCTGTCAACCACCCACTGCTGAGCGAAAGCCTCTTCTTCATGTAGAAGAGGGGTTGGAGCTTAATCCACCACGGTGCTCCACTGCGTGTTGGCAATTGTACTAATGTACAACAAACAATTGTACTATTTTTGTTAAATTTCTGATACCGTATTGATGTGAAATTAATAAATAAATATAATTAAAAAAAAAAAGAAATACGAAAAAATTTAAAAGGTGTTACGGTTTTATAAAACTGTAAAACATAGCAGCAAGAAAAATGTTTCCTAAAAAGTATTGGTTAGAAATTATTTCAAATTTTCGAAATTTTACAATATTATATACATATATTTACAATTGAAAACTTAAACTAATTATTTACAGACAATTTTTGTGTAAATCATGTTCGCGTAGAATAGGTAGTGCCAAGAATTCTGGCATTATTGCTTATATTATTTTTAGTTAAGATACACTATATAATTATCTAAGAGAGGAGCAGTATCCACCATGGTCACAAATATTAAATAATCGGAGAAATATCATCTATAATATAAAAATTAGTCGGGTTTTCCTTCCTGACGCTATAATTCCAGAACGCACGAACCGATTTCCACGGTTTTGCATTCGTTGGAAAGGTCTCGGGCTCCGTGAGCTTTATAGCAAACTAAATTGAGGAAAATTTTCAACAGAAAAGCAGGAAAAAAGGGAAAATCATTTTTTAAATACAGCGCCATCTCTGATACATAGCATGTACTACAAACCAATATGGTTTTGCATGGCGGAAGTACGTGGTGTGAGTATCCCTCACGAAAATAAGTTGGTGGCGAAACGGAGTTCGCCGGGTTTGCTAGTATATTATATAATTATAATACCATCACCTCATCACATCAGCCCTTGGATGTCCACTGCTGAAGGTAGGCCTCCCCCATCGACCTCCAGAGCGAACGGTTCGAGGCAGCCTCCATTCAACGGCTAACGGCGACTCTCCTCATGTCGTCTGTCTGTCTCGTGGATGGCCGTCCGACGCTCCGCTTGCCGATACGTAGTCTCCACTCGAGAACTTTTCTGCTCCAACGGCCGTCAGTTCTACGAGCTATGTGCCCTGCCCACTGCCACTTCAGCTTGCAGATCCGTTGGGCTATATCGGCAACCATCGTTTGTCTCATCTCATCATTTCTTATTCTATGTCGCAGAGAAACACCAAGCATACTCCTCTCCATTGCACGCTGTGCGACTTGGAGCTTGTTTAAAAGGCCGTTTAATAGTCAGAGGCCATGTCTTATATATATATATATATATATATATATATATATATATATATATATATATATATATATATATATATATATATATATATATATATATATAATATAGGTATTGCATTTATAATATAAAGAACAATAATCAACAATTTTAAGACTAATGGAATACTATTTAAAAAGTTGTGAAATTTTCACAAAAATGAATCATATCAACTGACCAATATCATCTAATAGACTGTCTCTGAAGAAATGTAAATATTTGTTTTAAAAACTCATAAAATATTTAATTAAAATCATAATTATCAGTCAGACTCATTAACACGTTAAGCGAATATTTGCTTACATCTCGACTGCATACACATCATGATTGGAGTACGTGTCACGAATGTGGATTTTACTGACTAATTTGATTAAATGATTCATAATGAAGACATTCATGTCTTAAAAACCATAAATAGTTAAGTACCTAATTAAATACATGAAGTGGTTAACATAACTCAGTAATTAATTTAATAGTATATATTTGTTAATAAATTGTTTATTAATAAATTATCAGGTAACTTTAAGTATTAGAATGAAATAAGTAGAAAGTATTAAAATAGAAGATATATATAATAGCCAGTTATATCTGTTATCTTATGTTTTTAATGTTTATTTAATTACAGTACCTTATAACATCTTTAGAAATAATTTTTGTTATTTTTAATTAAAGAAATTTTGTGTGCCTGATGCATAAAAAAAGCAAATATGAATTTTAAAAAGTATGCTAGTATCTTTTCTAAAATGAACAATAATAAAAATTACATCGTATTAATATCCTACTAATCCTATTAATATTATAAATGCGAAATTTTGTCTGTATGTTATGTAAGATAAGTTTCGATATATCGGATGAATATGTATATCGATAGTTTTGATGTGTCGGAAGTGGCCGGAAGTGCACTAAAAAAAGATCATCGCTTCAACGTATTGACATATGTGATATATATCACTTATATCAGATAGAATACTATATTATCAGGGCCGGATTTAGAGTTGTGGAGGCCCGGGTCAACAGAGATCCCCTTGATCTGAAATTGAATTGTTTTTTTTTTTATTTCTTGTAGAAACAAATGACGACATTAAAAAAAAGTTCGTCCCAATTCCGGACCGCTCCAATTCGGTCAGCTCTATTGTGGAAGCCCCTCTTTTGATGATGTGGGGGCTACTAATATTTGGAGGCCCCTGGGAAGCTGCCCCACTTGCTCTCCCCTTAATCCGGCCCTATATACTACATATCAAATGAAATATATCGATACTACTCGATAATTATCAGATGAAATATATCGATACTACTCGATAATTATCGAATGAGGATACATCGATATATATCGAATGCATATATCGAATGCATATATCGAGTATTTACGAATTATCGATATAATATATCCACACTCCTGATGTGCTCCTGACTATTAGTGACACGTGAGGGCAGACGTCCTTGACGATTGTGTTCATTTTGAGTTTTTTTCTTATAGTTAATTCGATTCTCGGTGCGACTTATTACTTATGGTTAGTAAAGCAGGCTTAATTATTATTTTTAGATAGTATATTTTAAACAGAAATATAGATTACTTTTTATTTTTCTTTCAGACGTATTAGAAATTTTTATTTTTTATCTGATTCTAGGATTGTAGTTATTTATTTAGTTTGTATAAATACAAAAAAATAAAGATATTTGTCGTGGCTAATCTGTCGTCTAAAATGCCGCTTGTGATAAAATTTAATAGAAAATAGGCTACTTTTTATCAATACACACACGCGGACGAAGCCGCGGGTGGATACTAGTATTATAAATGCGAAAGTTTGTCTATGTTTGTTATTCTTTCACGCCAAAAGTACTGAACGGATTTAAATGAAACTTTACAGTAACATTCCTTATACATCAGAATAACACAGGCTATAATCTATAAAGATTTTGTGTAATTTGGCCATAATACGCCGCGGGCGGATGCTACCAGTATATAAAATAAACACATAGTCGACTGTAAATTCATTCCCTGTGTTTTTCAACCAACTGATATAAATATATATATTTTGTAATAAATGTACATTATAAAAGACAGACTAGAGCGGAAAGCAGGATCACGGCTAACTGCACAAAACCGTCTGGTACAAAAAGTTTTAACAAAACTCCGAAACAACAAAAAGTTTCAAAAGTCTCCCCGTAATCATGGCGAATGAAACATTGCCGAAATATAGGGACTTCAATAAAATTATAAACGCGGTAAGCACCCGAACAAATATAAATTTAAATATGAGTAGTGATCGCGTTAGTTTAAAACAATATATTTAACAAAACTATTATGTTATATAGATATCCTCGCGGACTTGAGTTCACTATGAAAACACTGTGTTCGTGGAAATACTGTGTAAACTACGTAGGCTCCACAATGTTTCTGCCGTGTGTTTGTTCCATTCAAACACCGTGTTTCCACAGTAGATTCTCGCAAAACCCACGGCACTCGACACCAGTCATAGTTCAATAGTACCTCCGAGTACAATCGATTCGCTGCTTCTGTCAATGACATGGATGTTTTTCATGATTCAGGTCTCTCGCTCGCGGAACGTCACAATCAGTCATGCTGTTTTGTGCGTGCAGCCGGCGTTCATCGATTTATAAGAGAAAAATATCGATATTTCGATATATCGGTTTCATTTAAAAATAATAATCGTAAGGCCTAAAAACAGTTAGTAATTATTGTTTAATTTATATAAGACAATCACATGTAGCAATATTTTTCAGTAATTTTTTTCTAAATACTCGTTTTTTTATATGTTCAGCTGTTTGAGTACTACGATTATTAAGCACTAAAATACTTATTGTAGAAGCAATTCGTTAAAATGCTACTGATGTAACAGAAGAAATTAAATATTCAACAGCTATTTTTGATTGTACAGGAATAAAAGGACTACTATCGATCCAAAGTTTTAGCGCGTTTGATGGCCTTGACATGTGTGTCCGTTTTAACATAGAAAGTTAATAAATAAACTAGGGAAATATAAAAAAAATAAAATTGAAGCACACTAGATTAAGCTTAAAACGATTTTGTAAAAATAAAAATTTTGTAAAAATAAAAAAATAAAAAATTAGTGTAAAAAATATCGACTGTCGATATTTACATTTCAATATCAAACTATCGATATATCGATATATCGTCCAAAACAGTAATATCGATATTTCAATATAACCATATTTTATCAACAATCCTTACGGCACACACTTCAATTCCTACGGCAAACTCGCGTCGAAGCTCTCGTATGCTAATTGCTAGTTGTGTTTTCTGTGCGCGTGGATTTCTATTTGAGTTTTATTTTAAACGAGATATGTATATTTTATTAAATTGATAAAATGATTTTTTTAATGTATTTTCATAACCCTATTATAGATCGCAAAAATAATTAATACTAGCTAATGTTAAAATAGAATTAATCTCATTTGGTCAGCACTTTTTTGCTAACGCTACTTGAACTACTAACTGTCATTTTAGATTTACTTAAACAAGGTTCCGTCCCATTCTCATCGCGCACGGATAATACCGTTAGGACTCCTTGTTATCTATATACTGTATACTCCGTTGTCAATATAATGAAAGTCGTTCCAAAGGTGTCAAATGTTGTCAAAACAGCACATGATTTCGCGAAGGACATAGATAGATGCTGTAGAAGTTACAACGTTCGTAAAATTATAAGCAATATTTAGAAAATAAATAGTAGTACTTTAGTTAAAACCCCATTACAGACCAACACAAACTACATATATATTTGTATATATGTTGTATATAATATAATACTAAGTTCAACGTTTGTTTAATTATTGTATTTACAGCACACAAGGTTACAACTTAATTTTATTATACCTTTAATAGAAATAGAAAATGACAGAAAGAACTAAATACAAATATTAACAAACATTCAATATTTACAGAATGAGGGATTTTGCGATCCGGATCCGGATATTATACAGAGGACAAAGAAGTTTATGAAAATTTACTAGGATCTAGAATAATGTACCTTCGTCGAGGCCACACACAGGCAGAGTTTTTGAATGATTAAATGTTGTCATAGCTATTATATACCCTTTGTTCATAGCGATAAGCGAATCATCTTATGTCGTTGTAATATAGGCCGTGTTCCGATAAACACTGCGAGCATTGCTTAGTGCTGTCACTAGTGAAATATTCGTTTCGTTATTATAGACTGCCAGTACACTGTCGCAGTACCATAGAGAAATATAAGACGTCATAAATCGCCGCAATTTTTTGTACTGTGAGCACTGAGCACTGGCGCTTTCGAGGTAAGGTGCTCTCAGTACTGTGGTCACGTGATCAAAAAATATAGCAGCGCGATTGATTATCGAACTTATTGAACAATCGATATTATTGAACATTTTTTTTGTTGATTAGAAAACGTGTACAATACATGATAAATATATTCATTTGAATAAAAAAGTCGAAAAATGAGGATGATAATATACCGGACTCCGATCCGTTATAAACACTTATCAGTATAGCACAGTATAAGCAAACTAAAAAGTCGTAAAAAATCGGAACACGGCCTTAGTAGTAGTTACTACGTGATGAAGTAAACACATTTCACAACAAAGGCCGTGTTCCGAAATATACTGGAGCACTGTGAGGTGTGACGTCATTTCAGTATACTGCGAAGCCGTTCCTTTTTAGTTTGTTATACTGCGTTATACTGGTTACTGTTTATAACGGAACGCAGTCCAGTAAACTGGACTACTAGTATCATATTTATCATGGCACGTTTTTTATTCAACAAGAAAAAATATTATTTGAATATTGTGGACATTTTTGAATAAAAATATTAATTAATAATAATAACAATCATTCGCGCTGTCATATTTTTGATCACGTGATCACAGTACTGAGCAGTACTGAGAGCACCTTACCTCGAAAGCTCCAGTGCTCTCAGTGCAAAAATGGCGACGATTCATGACGTCATATACTGCGGCAGCGTACTGGCAGTCTATAACGGAACGAATTTTCAGTACTGAAAGCACTGGGGCAGTGCTACAGTATATATCGGAACACGGCCTTCATCCCACATGTCACATGACATTGGCGAAATAATTAGTGTCAAATTGACAACTAAAAACCATACAACAAAAAATAGAATTAAATTGTGAAATAAATTAGAATTATGTATTTATTATTTGATAAAATAAAGCTTTAAAAGACGAAATCAATATCCAAAAAATGAGTACTAAAGCAGCAAAAGTTGCAGAGCTCTTTACCAAAACGATTGCTACAACAAAATGTTTTGATCAAAACTTGAGAAAGGTTAGCAAAAGAATATAAAACAAAAACTAAAGTGATGTTAACACAGTACATTGTATATTGTATTAATTTAGTTCAATGATTATCATTAATTGAAGTGATCAGTTAAAATTTTTCAATCTCCAAGTCAATTCCTATGCTCATAAGTTTTATTTATATCTCCCTAACAGATATTTCTTGAACATTAAACGAAGGTATCAGCATATCAGTAGAAAAAAAATTTTTTTTAACTAAAAATCCAGTAACATTTTATATAAGCTGCTAATATAATAATTTAGTTATGTCTGATATTATGAAGCAAGAGAGTTATAAAAGCAAAGACTAAACACAATTACTTTGGGATCACCAACTCAATTTTAAAAACCTTTTTTACTTTTTAAATTTTAGATAACTTGACCATTGAGAAAGATTAAATATGTAAACTTAAAAGAGGCTGAAACAAAATGGTTAGTTAACTACTCTACTGAATCAGCCTATAAACCACCCATTGCTTAGCGAATGCCTCTACTCCATATAGAAGAAGGGTTGGAGCTAAATCCACCATGCTGCTCCACTGTGGGTTGGCGGATAAGTTCCCTACCATGGGTAACAATTTTTATTAAGTGTCTATGATAACAACCGGGGCCGACAGCTTTACATGGTCTCCGAGGCACAGTGAGGAGACCCACAAGGACATACAAACAGACCTGAAACAAATATTTGCACAATATCTGTCAATAGCGGGAATCGAAGCCACGACTGCAGTGCGTGGCTTTGAGGCAACTACTCGCACCACTATCATTAGTGATGTATAGTATGTATATTAATTTATACAGGTGAAGGTTGTATGCTGCGATAGTGGTAAAATGGTGTGTCATTTTCAAGTTGGTCCAGAACATCTAAACCAACGTGGTACATTGCATGGAGGATTCATTGCTCATCTGGTAGATGCTATTTCAACATATGCTTTAACTGCTAATGAAAATGTTGAAACAAGAGGAGTTTCTGTAGATCTCAGTGTGAGGTATTTTTATGTTTATTGATATAAATTTTTAAATTCTAGCATGGGGAAAATATTCAACCGAGCAAACAATATTAATTATTTTAGTATTATATTTTTATAGATTAGTGTAAGATATTTTTAACTTTAATCCTAAACTTCTAGTACCTATTGGAAAAATTAATTAATTCAAATAGCAAGCAAGCAATAAAATTAATATGTTATTAGTATTATTATATTAATAATAATAATAACTTTTTTAGCTACATGAGTGCAGCCAAAGAAGGTGATAACATTGAAGTAGAAGCAGTAACTAGAAAACTGGGTAAAAAATTAGCTTTCCTTGAAGTGGAAGTAAGGAATAAAGACAATAATCAACTATTAGCAACCGGAAGACATACTAAGTATGTAGGAATTTGAAAAATTACTGAGTAGTAAATTTTTTTGTTTTTATAGTTAAAATATGTTGTTATTATAAGAATAATAAATAGTTTTTAGTATGAATATAATACAGGTTTTTATTTTCCTATAGAAATATATAGGTTAATTTCATATATTTTTTGTCACAAAGTATCTTTTTATTTTTTTATTTTTTTTCAATTATACATAAAATAGAACTAAAATTTTTTGCTTTATACAGAAACATCGATTAATTCATATTGTTTGTTATACATATAGTATTAACTTATATATATTTATATATAAATAATAAATAATTAAATGTTTAACATACACATACGGTCATCTGTTCCTAAGGTAGGCAATGTGCACTACACGGAATTTTACTGTTCAGCAGTCCGATTTTGTACGGTCCGATATGGCGCGCCATATAAATGTATAGAGCGTTTGTGCACTATCCGTAATTTAACCGTCCGACATTTTACTTTTCCCCATTCCGGATCGTTTTTTTTATACAAGGAACATTTATCAATAAATTGATTGTATTTTATTAGTTAATATTCGAATAAATAAATAAACATGTAGGTACATTTAATTTTATACGTATATATATATATATATATATATATATATATATATATATATATATATATATAAATAAAAAAAAATATAGGTATATATATATATATATATATATATAATTTTTTCATAACTACGATTTGTCTATCATTTTTCTGTTATAATGTTATTTACCAAAACGTTCTAATTCCTGGTTTATTTACATATTTAGGCACAGTTAAGTCTTTATACAAATATTTTATTATTATTTACATTATAATCTTAAAGGAAATCACTTCTAAGCGCCATCTCGTTTGAGTGTGATTAGTTATTGATTGGTTTCATTGGATTCAAAACTACCGTACCGTATCTTATTGATATAAAAGATGGCGCTATACGTATCTGCAGATTTTTTTAAAAATTAAACTATAAAATAATTGTTTAATAAATACACAAGCCTGCCATAGTGGTTTTTAAAATTCTGTTCTATCACAGAACACTATATTAGAATAATTATGTTGAATAACTAGTCTAAAATCTCTTATCTTTTCAGTGATATAAAATTCGCAAGGCTACTACCGGACAGTAAAATTCCGTGTAGTGCACAAACGCCTAATCGTGTTTTTCATTGCCAAATCGGACCGTAAAAAATCGGAATGCCGGACAGTAAAATTCCGTGTAGTGCACAAGCGCCCATAGCCTGTGTTTTAGGTAACAGTTGACATATACTTTTTTTTTTTAAATAAATATACATATAAATAAATACATATTACACCCAGGCTCGGGGCGGGAATCGAACCTACAACCCTGGAGCAGAAAACAGGGCCACTGCCAACTGCGCTACGGGCCAGTCAAGCCCTTCTATATTATATAGCCTTTCTATCCTTATTTATTTTAATATCTAGAAATCTACACAGTAGAAAAATTGACAATTAAATAACCTGATATGCGGATAAATATTACAAATCATAACCTAAACCTAATGAAAGTAGGTGAATATTATATCAGATGACAATTTTTTAAATCAGAGTGAATAAGTCAGAAATTCGTCACTTTCTGATACCTAATTATAAACTTGTTCTCAGACAAGCAGCTAGGACATAGATAAATAAAATTTAAACTGTAGCAGGTGTAGTCAAAATAAAAATAATTGATGTATTATCATTTTATTTTATTTTCTAAGCATACACACTAGACAAATAATGTTTAGGTTATTTATAGTAAAAGAAACCATGCAGAAGCTTTGTCGTATATTGTAAAATTTATATAACAGATCAAATTAGACTCGAAGAAAGAAAATAGACTAAATTTTTTTACAAATCTGGATACTCGGTTATCCAATTTTTAAGTGTTAATATAATTAATAAATAATCGTATATTAATTTTGTTTTCCTTAGTACATATAATAGACAGCAACACACTTATGTCATTTTTTATTTATTATTAATAAGTATAATACATTTTTTTGAAAATCTAATCAGACAAAAAGTATTCTGTCTCCTCAAGTCGTCTGTCCATATCTCGTGGACGGCCGTCCGACACTGCGATTATATTTAGATCAGTGATGTTATAGATATGATATTTCGGATACGGTTTGGATACGGATATAGAAATGATTATCATACTGGATATGGATACGGATACAGATATGAAATTATTTCGGATTATTCGTTAGTTTCGGATAATTTCGGTTACGGATATTCGATTTTTAATTGCTTACAACACAAGTTAGTTACGTTACGAGTATGATAAGACGACAACAGAAGAAAACAAATGCGCGCGTGTGTCGGCCGCTACCCGGCCGATCAACAAAATAACCTGTCAAAACGTGTCGCAATTAGGCTCCGCCCCTATCCTATATGATCCGAAACGTTATGGATATTATTTTATATCGGATATCCGATAGTTTCGGTTACAGTTACGGAGCTCCCTAACATCCCTAATTTAGATATACTTATTTATTAATTAAAATATTATATTATTAATTTATTTAAAAAATATTGTTAATTATTATATGTATAATAATTCATAAACAAAAACTTCTGTGTGGTTTCCTCCACTATAATTACAGTTAAACATATTAATAATGCCGTATTAACTTTTAATACGAGAAATTAAAAACAAAAATGAAAAAAAAAAACAAATGCCGAATTGTTGTTTTTTAATCATTTAAATGTGTCTTCTAATTATGTTTTTAATTACAACTGTAAACAGTTTTTAAAACAATTAAAATTGATTATCTCTGCTTGAATTTGCGCTGTCAATAAAATTTTAAATTTATAAACGATACAATGAATTAAAAAAAAATAGAGTTGGCTTAATTTTCATATTTTAAGGATTACAAAGTATTTTAACTAATATTATATAAATAAAAAAATAATACAGATGTTAAAAGAAAATATTAACATTCAAAATTTTGAGTTTTTTTCTCTGGTGAATTAATAATTTTTAGATAAAATTAAATGTTATTTCAACCACCGTTAGTGAATACATATAAATAAGTTACGAAAACCGTAAATCGTTAAAAGGTTTAATCATTTTCAAATTGTTCTGTTCTAACTTAAAATCAGTTAATATAAAATTACTACATTTTCGGGAATCAATGCTATAACTAGATTCATCTTTGTACTAAAACATTCCTATACATGAAACTTAAACTAACATGAAACTTATTCTGATAACGCATTCTGAGATATCATAAAATTAATTTAACTACCAGTCACATAGTGCTAATTTTAAAAGCATTCTTAATTTGATATAGTGCAGTTATAATTCTAGTTACAACATTGATATTAAACATGCGTATGACGAACATATCTGCAAGAATTATATTAAATTAGAGGCAAATAATCGCAAACAATATATTATTGACTAATGACTATTAGAGATCATAGAGTACATACATGATAAGGGAAAATATGTGCTACATACTGACGCAGTGTGAAGACACAACTGCGCACGGCGGCAAAACTTGATGGAATTAGAGAACATCGACATAAAAAATAATGTCGAGCGAGACCGATAATGTGTATCGCAATAAAAATCGGTAGTCATTGTCGCCGCTCCGAACCGCAATGCGTTCTGTGTGTCCTGACTTTTATACCAATAAATTATGTTTGTTTATAGTTTTTACACATCTACAATTTTTTTTTTTTATTTCAATTAACTTATTTTACATTGAGTTGTCAATCGGTTAATATAAATATAAAACAAAGTAAAGTTGAACTCAAGTATGTTTGCTTACTGTCTTTTTTTTTAGAACAGAAATATCTTTGTACATGGAGCGTCATCAACAAAATCTTGTTTGCGATAAAACTTATCTCTAGACTAACAAAACCTTTTTAGGAATACTTTATTACGTTGAATAGACTGTACAAAGTTTGTTAACAAAATTTTAATAAGAATAAAATTCAATATTACGAAAATTATCATAACGTACGTTCAAATCTAAATTATCTAAATTAAACTAGATTTTCATTATTTATGTTATTTTTGTACATATATTAAAACGTAAGAATTATTTATTACCGGGGGATGTTTTTCCTTTAACTAAACAATAAACCAATATCTTAGTAATTAAATTACGAGCGCCCGAGATGTTGAATATTTAAATCAGTAAGGAGTAAGCTTAAAATAATAATATTCATAACAATTATTAGAAACTGCACTTCAATAAACATTTTATAGGTATCCATTAAACAATATATTGATAAATCACTTACAATTAAGCATTTGAAATTGATTCATAAAACACTTTACGACGTGATTCTATTTATTTTTTTCGTATTATATTGATATTATATCATATTTATAGAATATTAATTTTTCTAAAATAATACGTAATAATATATAAATAATAATAGTAACAGTGTTTAAGTGCAATCTACCCCGTGAAGTAAAAACCATGCACGCATTTAAGGGCTAATGAGGCTTTCAGAAATGAAATAAGACATTTATATAATTGCAATGATAAATTATTACAATGTAAATTTTCGTACAATTTATATAAAGCTAAAAATCTTATTCCATTAAGTAATATAGCTTAAATTAAATTAAAACCTTTGTTCACCTAATACTTTTTTAGTGAAATTATTTAATAATAATTTAATGTATTTTATAAAACCCCTATAGACCATAAGACTAACGTTAGTTCGGTCGGGTCTCGTTATACAGAACAAAAGGCACGGGTAACGTGTTCGGAAAAGGAACTAACGGCGAGTTGCACGAAACCGTCGCTAACTTTCCGTTAGTTGCAATTAATCTTAAAATTAGTTGATCTCATGATTAATTTAAAGCTGTTGGAATTAATCATCCGTTAGATAGGTCTTTAATTAAACTAATTTTTTTTTGTTAACTTACGGCGAGTTGCACGAAACCGTCGCTAACTTTCCGTTAGTTAAGTTGCAATTAATTTTAAAATTAGTTGATCTCATGATTAATTTAAAGCTGTTGGAACTAATCATCCGTTAGATAGGTCTTTAATTAAACTAATTTTTTTTGTTAACTTAATCAGATGTAGGTTTCGTGTAACAGATAATCACGATTCTTGTGATTAAATTAGTTTAATAAACACTTAAATTTAAAATTGGTTTCGTGCAAAATTAAATTTGAAATTGGTTCTTAAATTTAAACTCGGCGTTAATCAGATGTAGGTTTCGTGCAACAGATAATCACGATTCTTGTGATTAAATTAGTTTAATAAACACTTAAATTTAAAATTTGTTTCGTGCAATTCGGCGTAAATCTGACAAATAGTTAAGCTTAAAGACAATTGTAATCTTTTAGACAATAAAACACAAAAACATGAGTAAATAATAATTTATCGGGGGTCTTTACAATATTACTAAATTTATTAAAAATTGCGTAATAAAGTGACCTCTTTACCTAGGGCACTCATACTAATATCCATTGTATCTCAAATAATTTTAACGTTAAACAAAACAAGGCTTATTATAGTGTAGTATGCTTAGATCATGGACGTACTCGGTAAGAGACAAGGAATATTTTAGGTCTGCCTACATTATATTTTAATAATATTGCTGCAATCAAATGTTACTGACATTTGTTAAACAGATACGTAATCAATAACGTAATATATCAAACATAGCAAATACGAAAATATGCGTAACCTTCTTCTCTTATGGCAAAAATATTATGATCCCTTCCTCAGAGTAATATCTGAGTAAGTCCATGATTGACACTTAATATAACTAAACACACATTTAATTTTAATTATGACATAATTAATTGATGTGCGATAACATAATATATGTATACATAAGTACCTAAATGTAATATATAACATAATATCAAAATCTTATTTTAATTACGAGCGACTACTTCCCAATTGGAATTCTTAAACAAACTTATGCATACATTGCCGCCCTGATAAAAGGATTCTAAATTGTATTTTTTTTTTTTTAAAATTACTAATGCCAATGGGATGTTTTACCTTCATTCATATACCAGGGGTTTAGGTGTATGAGTATATTGATATAATTTACAATCAGTAAAAGTCTTGTCTAAACGTTAAAAATGCGTATACTCGTACTATAGATATACCCCTATTGAGGACTAGCTCTTCCTATGAAGATGTGTGATAAAATTTTTAGTCGTATCTGTGTAACGCGTTACGCGTGTAAAGATTTAAACTTTTGACATAAAACGTGTTTTGGTCATGGAAAATAAATGACGATAATGTTTCAGAGGTCAGATAGCAATCGCTCTATGTTAATACGTATATTAATAAAGTTAGAGTATTTGTTTTAAGGTACATGAGATATTTTTTTCTGAGAGAGACTGCAACAACGCTTCTTAAATATGTGCGATTATTTTAAACGTTAACATTATCATTGAAATGATAAAAGATGGTATTTTCGAACCGACCGCATGAATGAACAATATATATTAATTACTCGTATACATTATTAACTACATACTATACATAAAATATGTTAAATATTGTGTAATTTTACAATTTTTTTTAAATAAAATGCTTTCATGCGACCTTTTAAAAATAAACACAACAATACTAACTACCTTATTATACTAACACATCTATTGCGAAATACTTTCAAAGTCTATTAATAAAATTTAGCGATAAGTTTTAGTCGAGAGAAAATAAGAGTAGCGCAGTCTCATCCAACTTATTTCTATTAACATCACACAAATAGCAAAAACACTTAAGTGCGTTTTATAATCGCATAATTTTCAGCGTTCATATATTATCCGAACTCGAAAAATACTCAATCCTTATAAATACATTCTTAATTCGTCTCACTGACCCCGCATTATTCAATTTAGGACGGATCTTGACCTTTCTCATCACATAACATATGCTACGATACCCTTAAGAAACTGTTATCCATTAAATGCAAATAACTTTAATACTGCGAAACTTAATTTATCGAGTGATAAATGACGTAGCAAACTTAGATATAATAATGGCACAGTGGATTGTTCAATCTTATACTTAAGACGAATTCTCGCAAGTAAACATTATTGTAACTGAATCGTAATACGTATATTGTCAAATAAGTTACCCTTAGTACATTTTAACTCTTATGACTAGATTATATTGTAAATAGACACCTAACACTGAAATCTGTAACATGTATTTTATGTGATTAGCCTAAATTTGAATGAAGGACATGTTTTCATTAATAAAATGGACTTTTATAGGTACAAGGGTTCATAGGTACAAGTAACTTAGGAACGCAGTTATTAGTGGAAAGAATACTAAATAAAAAATAAATGGTCAACTTAAAATTAAAAAAAATATGGAGCATAAAATAAAATATTAATTTTATGTAATGGAATTCAAATATAGACTTAATTAGTTGGACCACATAGTTTAGAGAACTAAACTTACGACTATGTCGGAGAAATCTACGTTTAATATGTACCTATATGGGAGAATAGACTTTTTTTTGTGTTTATTTTTTTTTTACAAATACATATAATTTTTTGATATCGGTGTACACATTTTTTTTTTGTTTTTCTGATATTTTGAATTACATAAAAACAAGTATTTTTTTGTGCTTTTTCGTTTATGTATATTTTTTTGTATTTTTTATTATTTAAACATCAATATACATATATCAATAAGAATAAGAAGAAGTTATATACGAATTGTTGCCATGTCACCGGGTGAAATCAGTAAATTTTCACATAATTATAGACATTTTAGATGTATCTTAGTTTAAAAATTCAATTCGTTTCTTTTTCTTGATTTTTATATAAATATAATAAATGTGAAATGTATGTTTGTTTGTTACGCTTTCACACGAAAACTACTTAACCGATCATCATGAAACTTTGTTCACATATTGCTGGAGGTATTAGATGTAACATAGGATACTGTTTTTTTTGGTCGCGATAACCGATATCCACGCAGGCGAAGCCGCAGGCGGATGCTTTAAAAATAATGGTCATTTTTTAAATTAATTTTGTTTTTTACCCATGACTTCGAGAATGACTGCTGCTGTTATTTTTCCATTAATATTTTCAGCTTGGCAAGTATAAAGTCCGGAATCTTCAAGTTGAACATTTTCAATGATTATAGAACCATTATGTCGCATTGAAATTCGGTCGCTTAGTAAAATTCTTCGTCTAACTCTAACGTCTATAATTTTCACATAATTATAAACGTTTTAGATGTATCTTAGTTTAAATATTCAATTCGTTTCTTTTTCTTAATTTTTCTGACATGTTTCCTTCAACTGTTGGATTTCCTTTTTCAATTCTACAATCGTTTTCTCTAATTCGGTGTGAGAATCTTCCAGCGTATTGATTCGATGATCATTTTCAGTTAGTTGGGTATATAAGTCAGCATCAGATGAGACGTCTCTTCGAACTCGATTTGATTCAGTGCCGAGAATGTCATTACCACAAGACTCACAGTCAGTCCAGAAACGAAGGTCGATCGAAGGTAAATCCTCACAAGAAACTAGCCCATCTTGGACTTCAGGTAGTAAGAATACGTTCTCACTGATTGTGTCAATATTATCACCGTTATCACACAAAACTCTTGCTAAGTTTGTCTTTTTAATTTGTCGCAGTTGTTCAGGTTTAAAAGTAGAAGGGTTTTCATACCAGAAACGGTCTCCATCTCGTAAACGCTTAAATTGTTCAATCAGGAGACAACGGAAGAGAGGTCCAACCTTACCGCCTTCTACTTGATCTTCCAAAATTCCACCAACCCATACGTCGATGTTATGTACAGATCCATATAGTTCTCTAAGCTTATCCCTTACATTTTTATCTGAAATTTCATTAGACAAGTCTTCAAAATCATTCACTTCGCTCATATTGCATACCTGTCGCCATTTAGTATAAGGAGGAATGCCATGATCTCTGCTTCTCTGTATGTTAATAGCAGCTAAGTCCAGAGCAACAGCATGAGCGGTATGGAACAGTTTTTCAGTAAGCTCTGAGTTAAGGTTTTGCGTGGATGTCTTAAGTTTTGCAGGTGTGATGAACATTCCTCTTAATAAAGGATCAACACCACCTTCATCGACCAATCTCCAAGGTGAGAAAAATGCGTTGCGCAGAAGTAAATGTCCCTGAGGTATCGGTTCAAAGTTTTCGTCGTAACGATGTAGTATCGGATTTATAATGGAGTGTCCGAATCTTAAAGCGGCTGTAGCAAAGACATTCGAGATAGATGGATTAAGATTCGCATTATACTCTTTGTATTCACCAAGTTGCTCGTAACCTTCAGGGCCGAGTATAAGTGGCAGCCAGTGTACATAAGTTATTACTTGCATTTGAGCTCCAACAATTTTTCTTGCTTCCTGATAAACTTTATCGCCATCCCAAAACGGATTGAATCCCTTTAATGTTACGGCAATTCGGTTGTGTTCTCTCATCCAAATAGTATGCATCGCAGCCAGACCAATTTGTTCATTAGCTCTAATATCACCAGCTACAAAACAGTTTCGATTGCTTTCTTCTAAGTTACGTCTACAATCCATACCATTTAATCCCGTAGTAGGAAGTAGTGGTTTTTTTCCAGGGAATTTCGCCCCGATACGTAGAGTACCATTTTCATTCGCCAACTCTCGTAAATCTTCAGCAACCGACTTTTCAAATCCATAAACTTGGGAAGCATCGATGTAAGATGTCAGTTGATTAATTTGTTCTCTAGGTTGCAGCTTACCAAAAAGTACTGATGTCATACCAGAACCACAAACTGAACTGGTTCGGATAAAATCAATGCAGCGACGGTTAGTAATTCGTGGGTCACTTTCAGGTACATCAATCGGAAAACATGGAGCTGCATAATCACAAGTTTTTTTGCAATCAACACCATCCCATGTTTGTGAACTTACAGACGGTAAAGCATGGTCTAAGTCGTGATCAAGCCACTGACCCCATTGCATTGTCATATGTGTAATCTCAATGTCTTCTGATATTTCTGATGTACTTATTATTGTTGTAGATATTAATCGCGCACTTGGTAAAGTGTATCCATTATATTTTACACCCTTATTCCATCCCGTTGGCTGACTAAATCCATTTTCATAGATGGGAAAAAGAATTCTTCGAAAACCTGTAAGAGAACTGCCCCAAGTAGGAAATGCAAAATTATTGCAGCTGCCATCAAAACTACGATATCTTTGATGAAAACACATATCCGAACAATCTTTTGGTTCTCTATGTGCCACACAGCCGGATAATCGTGCTATAACTTCTAAATGCTGAGCCGATAAGACATTTTCATAATTAAAAGGTTGAACAGAAGTAACTTTCGAACCAGATTGTATAAATTCTCTGACCTTTTCTAAAGTTCTTTCATAGATTTCTGCCGCTCGTGCTACTTCTCTCGCTGGTGCATTAGGAAATCTTGTAATTCTATAAAGATCGTGCAAGTTTGGAGTTGAATTTCCATTATTAAATAACTGTATCATGGTTTTAGCGATAGCTTGATCGACATCTCTTGTGGCTTCAGTGAGTGCAATATTAACGTATTCATCACCAGGTAGAATATGGTCCTTCACACTCAAAAATACTGATGCGGTGTCACGACCGTACTCATTATACACGGAGCATTCATAACTACCTGCATCTGTGAGACTTATGTTATTTATTATTAAACTTCCAATAAGCGATATTGTAATCCTGTCATTAGAAAATATCCGGTTTCCATTTTTCCTCCATTCAATGGTTGCTGGTGGATCACTTTCGTATTCGCAAGGCATTTGTACGGAAGTTTCTTTAAATGCATCAGTATCTTCAGGTCTTAAAAGTATTTTAGGAACAATAATTTGATAATCTTGCACTTTAAGGATAGCGGAAATTTCTGTAAGACCTTCAGAATTTTCTGCTCTACAGTGATATAAGCCAGCGTCGTCCTCAGATGTTTCGACTATGGTCAAATTTTGATTGTCGTTTCGCAACAATATATTTTCATTCGGTGGTAATACCATCGTATTTCTGTACCATGTTATGACTGGTTTTGGTACTCCTCTAGCCGAACACATAAATTGCGCGGTGTCCCCTATCGTCACAGTTTGATCTTATTATTTTATATAATAAATGTGAAATGTATGTTTGTTTGTTACGCTTTCACACGAAAACTACTTAACCGATCATCATGAAACTTTGTACACATATTGCTGGAGGTATACGATGTAACATAGGATACTTTTTTTTTTGGTCGCGATAACCGATATCCACGCAGGCGAAGCCGCAGGCGGATGCTTTAAAAATAATGGTCATTTTTAAAATTAATTTTGTTTTTTACCCATGACTTCGAGAATGACTGCTGCTGTTATTTTTCTATTAATATTTTCAGCTTGGCAAGTATAAAGTCCGGAATCTTCAAGTTGAACATTTTCAATGATTATAGAACCATTATGTCGCATTGAAATTCGGTCGCTTAGTAAAATTCTTTCATCCTTAAAATACCAAGAAATATGTGGCTTAGGATTGCCGTGTGCCACACAATCAATGCGTGTAATAGGTTGATTCATTTTAACAATTTGATTTCAACAAGTATTTTTTTGTGCTTTTTCGTTTATGTATATTTTTTTGTATTTTTTATTTTTTAAACATCAATATACATACATATATCAATAAGAATAAGAAGAAGTTATATACGAATTGTTGCCATGTCACCGGGTAAAATCAGTAAATTTTCACATAATTATAGACGTTTTAGATGTATCTTAGTTTAAAAATTCAATTCGTTTCTTTTTCTTAATTTTTCTGACATGTTTCCTTCAACTGTTGGATTTCCTTTTTCAATTCTACAATCGTTTTCTCTAATTCGGTGTGAGAATCTTCCAGCGTATTGATTCGATGATCATTTTCAGTTAGTTGGGTATATAAGTCAGCATCAGATGAGACGTCTCTTCGAACTCGATTTGATTCAGTGCCGAGAATGTCATTACCACAAGACTCACAGTCAGTCCAGAAACGAAGGTCGATCGAAGGTAAATCCTCACAAGAAACTAGCCCATCTTGGACTTCAGGTAGTAAGAATACGTTCTCACTGATTGTGTCAATATTATCACCGTTATCACACAAAACTCTTGCTAAGTTTGTCTTTTTAATTTGTCGCAGTTGTTCAGGTTTAAAAGTAGAAGGGTTTTCATACCAGAAACGGTCTCCATCTCGTAAACGCTTAAATTGTTCAATCAGGAGACAACGGAAGAGAGGTCCAACCTTACCGCCTTCTACTTGATCTTCCAAAATTCCACCAACCCATACGTCGATGTTATGTACAGATCCATATAGTTCTCTAAGCTTATCCCTTACATTTTTATCTGAAATTTCATTAGACAAGTCTTCAAAATCATTCACTTCGCTCATATTGCATACCTGTCGCCATTTAGTATAAGGAGGAATGCCATGATCTCTGCTTCTCTGTATGTTAATAGCAGCTAAGTCCAGAGCAACAGCATGAGCGGTATGGAACAGTTTTTCAGTAAGCTCTGAGTTAAGGTTTTGCGTGGATGTCTTAAGTTTTGCAGGTGTGATGAACATTCCTCTTAATAAAGGATCAACACCACCTTCATCGACCAATCTCCAAGGTGAGAAAAATGCGTTGCGCAGAAGTAAATGTCCCTGAGGTATCGGTTCAAAGTTTTCGTCGTAACGATGTAGTATCGGATTTATAATGGAGTGTCCGAATCTTAAAGCGGCTGTAGCAAAGACATTCGAGATAGATGGATTAAGATTCGCATTATACTCTTTGTATTCACCAAGTTGCTCGTAACCTTCAGGGCCGAGTATAAGTGGCAGCCAGTGTACATAAGTTATTACTTGCATTTGAGCTCCAACAATTTTTCTTGCTTCCTGATAAACTTTATCGCCATCCCAAAACGGATTGAATCCCTTTAATGTTACGGCAATTCGGTTGTGTTCTCTCATCCAAATAGTATGCATCGCAGCCAGACCAATTTGTTCATTAGCTCTAATATCACCAGCTACAAAACAGTTTCGATTGCTTTCTTCTAAGTTACGTCTACAATCCATACCATTTAATCCCGTAGTAGGAAGTAGTGGTTTTTTTCCAGGGAATTTCGCCCCGATACGTAGAGTACCATTTTCATTCGCCAACTCTCGTAAATCTTCAGCAACCGACTTTTCAAATCCATAAACTTGGGAAGCATCGATGTAAGATGTCAGTTGATTAATTTGTTCTCTAGGTTGCAGCTTACCAAAAAGTACTGATGTCATACCAGAACCACAAACTGAACTGGTTCGGATAAAATCAATGCAGCGACGGTTAGTAATTCGTGGGTCACTTTCAGGTACATCAATCGGAAAACATGGAGCTGCATAATCACAAGTTTTTTTGCAATCAACACCATCCCATGTTTGTGAACTTACAGACGGTAAAGCATGGTCTAAGTCGTGATCAAGCCACTGACCCCATTGCATTGTCATATGTGTAATCTCAATGTCTTCTGATATTTCTGATGTACTTATTATTGTTGTAGATATTAATCGCGCACTTGGTAAAGTGTATCCATTATATTTTACACCCTTATTCCATCCCGTTGGCTGACTAAATCCATTTTCATAGATGGGAAAAAGAATTCTTCGAAAACCTGTAAGAGAACTGCCCCAAGTAGGAAATGCAAAATTATTGCAGCTGCCATCAAAACTACGATATCTTTGATGAAAACACATATCCGAACAATCTTTTGGTTCTCTATGTGCCACACAGCCGGATAATCGTGCTATAACTTCTAAATGCTGAGCCGATAAGACATTTTCATAATTAAAAGGTTGAACAGAAGTAACTTTCGAACCAGATTGTATAAATTCTCTGACCTTTTCTAAAGTTCTTTCATAGATTTCTGCCGCTCGTGCTACTTCTCTCGCTGGTGCATTAGGAAATCTTGTAATTCTATAAAGATCGTGCAAGTTTGGAGTTGAATTTCCATTATTAAATAACTGTATCATGGTTTTAGCGATAGCTTGATCGACATCTCTTGTGGCTTCAGTGAGTGCAATATTAACGTATTCATCACCAGGTAGAATATGGTCCTTCACACTCAAAAATACTGATGCGGTGTCACGACCGTACTCATTATACACGGAGCATTCATAACTACCTGCATCTGTGAGACTTATGTTATTTATTATTAAACTTCCAATAAGCGATATTGTAATCCTGTCATTAGAAAATATCCGGTTTCCATTTTTCCTCCATTCAATGGTTGCTGGTGGATCACTTTCGTATTCGCAAGGCATTTGTACGGAAGTTTCTTTAAATGCATCAGTATCTTCAGGTCTTAAAAGTATTTTAGGAACAATAATTTGATAATCTTGCACTTTAAGGATAGCGGAAATTTCTGTAAGACCTTCAGAATTTTCTGCTCTACAGTGATATAAGCCAGCGTCGTCCTCAGATGTTTCGACTATGGTCAAATTTTGATTGTCGTTTCGCAACAATATATTTTCATTCGGTGGTAATACCATCGTATTTCTGTACCATGTTATGACTGGTTTTGGTACTCCTCTAGCCGAACACATAAATTGCGCGGTGTCCCCTATCGTCACAGTTTGATCTTTCGGGACAACAACAAATGCTGGTGCAACTAAAACAAAATATATAAATGTATAATAACGATAATTATCCTTAATATAATAAATGTGAAATGTATGTTTGTTTGTTACGCTTTCACACGAAAACTACTTAACCGATCATCATGAAACTTTGTACACATATTGCTGGAGGTATACGATGTAACATAGGATACTTTTTTTTTTGGTCGCGATAACCGATATCCACGCAGGCGAAGCCGCAGGCGGATGCTTTAAAAATAATGGTCATTTTTTAAATTAATTTTGTTTTTTACCCATGACTTCGAGAATGACTGCTGCTGTTATTTTTCCATTAATATTTTCAGCTTGGCAAGTATAAAGTCCGGAATCTTCAAGTTGAACATTTTCAATGATTATAGAACCATTATGTCGCATTGAAATTCGGTCGCTTAGTAAAATTCTTTCATCCTTAAAATACCAAGAAATATGTGGCTTAGGGTTGCCGTGTGCCACACAATCAATGCGTGTAATAGGTTGATTCATTTTAACAATTTGATTTCGAGGCAATGTAGTAAAAATTGGATAACCTGTAATATAAAAAGTGATTATATAATTTGTGTGTTTTTAAAGACAATTTTTGTTAATATCTAACAGTTCGTACCATTGTCATCTGGTTTCATTTGCACCATCATTTTAGCAGGCTTGGAGAGTACTTCTCCAGCCGGATTTTTGGCTTTACATTCGAATACAGCTACATCATTTACATCGGCATTGTGTATCATAAGGGTACCGTTATTCATAATTTCATAACGAGAATTGTCGATTGGTAATACAGATGAATCACGATACCAAATAATTTCGGGTGTCGGTTCTCCAGTTGCATTACAAATGAACATGGCATCTTCTCCAAAATTAACTACGACGTCTTCAGGGTTAGACTTAATTTCCGGATGTCCTAAAAATAATTGTTTATATTATCCTGCTTGATCTGCTTAAAATATTTATTCAAAAATATAAAACTTACGGCAGTGAAAATCATTCTCTTTCATCGCAGCTAAAGATGTTCCCGTAGCTCCGGCAGGCTCATAACAAGTGGCAGCTATACTCATTTGATTATGTTCCGCAAGCATTCGGATGAACCACAGCATTCCACAATCGCAATTTAATGCATTACTATCCAAACGAAGTTTTTGTAATTTCGGCATCCCTCTGAATGATCCAGGAGGAATAGTCTTCAAGTTATTGTTGTGCAAATATCTAAAAACATAGTTAAAAGCTTATTTGAGTGTCTCACTTTTTATATATTATAAAATCAAATTTATTACTTACAGTCGTTCGAGTCGTGGTAAATTGGAAAACGTCTCTGGTTCGATTTGATGTATTTCATTAACATGTAGATATCTACAAATATGATTTATTATTAGCACATAGGGTAACGGAAATAATTATTTTTATTTAATCCGATTATTATGAATGATAAATACACGATCATAATTCATAACATAGATAGTCAACGTATCCACGTTACGTAGTTTAACTAGCTCTTAGAATTTCTAAACATAAATACGAGGGAGCGTTTTTATGTTCGCGGAATGAAGGGTAAGGGGTTGAAATAAAAAAACCAAATTATTTTTTCTTTTCAATATATTCACCTGCAAGACGGACACATTTTTCAGATCTTTCAATTAATTTATTTATACCCTCATAAAAAAATGTTTTGTCTTTGTACTCAAAATACGTTGAAACTGCCCTTTAACTTCATCATCGGTGGTAAATTTTTTACCCCTCTTTTTTCATTTTTGGAAATAGGTAATAATCACTCGGGGCCAGGTCTGGGCTGTGGGGTGGGTGGTTCAAAATATCGAAGCCCACTTTAAGCAGGGCAGCCAACGCAACGCTGCTCTTGTGGACGGGCGCATTGTCGTGCAAAAGCAGCACACCTTTCGTCAATTTTCCCCGTCTTTTCTGTTAAATGGCTTCTTTTAGTCCCTCTAATAATGAAGCGTAGTATTCTCCGGTTATAGAAACACCTTTATTTTTATATTCGATCAATAATATTCCTTCTGAGTCCCAAAAGACCGTTGCCATGAGTTTCCCAGCTGACTGTGACACCTTAAACTTCTTGGGGGGTGCTGTGCCCTTTTTATGCCACTGCATAGAGTCTTGTTTCGACTCAGGTTCATAATGATGAACCCAAGTTTCGTTTCCAGTAACAATTCGTCATAGTCGTAGAATAGTGACCGATCTTGCAGATTTGAAACTTTGCAGGGCAGACGTTTCAAACAGTTATGTTGTTGTTGTTGTATATTTGAAATGTCTTCCCTGTGTGGTTTTGAATTTGTGGGATCCGTCGCTATTCCACGACTATGACGAAACACCAACAAAACATACAACAACAACAACATAGTTGTTTGAAGTGTCTGCCCTGTAAAGATTTAAATTTGTAAGATCCGTCACTATTCTACGACTATGACGAATTCGACTCAATACACCATCCTTGTCTTCATTGCAGAGGTCCAAAAATGCACGTGAACACTCTACGCGTTGTTGTTTTTGCGGCGGCGTGAGCATTCTCGGTACCCATCTTGCGCTGACCTTAGTCATGCCAAGATGATCGTGCAGGGTTTTAAAATGGTTGTATCGGATACTCCAACCATTTCTGCGAGTTGTTTCTTCTTTTGTCGAGCATCGTCGAGTACAAGTTTTTCGACTTTTTGGATAAGTTCTGGCGTGGTCACCTCGATGATCCTGCCCGGCCTCGGGTCGTCTTCAAGGGATTCCCTTCCTTTTTTAAACAAACTGTGCCACTTGTACACCATGGTTTTTCCTGGACAAGAGTCACCGTAAACCGATGACATCTCATCTATTATGGTCGCAAGTGATTTTCCTTGCTTGGTAAGGAAAAGTTCCTTATTATATCCTATATTAAACGGCACGATATTCGATTTTTCCATATTTCACTTTTCACTCCTGATTATGTTGCTTAGTTGGCGATAGCTCAAAGACTAATAGTCTAATAATAATGAAATCTCGTATTTATACTAATTATGAGTCACTAAACACGTTACGATCCTAATGAACCTAATCACCCCCCAACCCTCTCATTCCGCGAACTTAAAAACGCACCCTCGTAAGTACAGCGGAGCACATAATCCTCACTAATTACTGTACCTATCGTATTAGTAAAACTAAACCAAAGATATCTAACGAGACGCTCTTCAAAATATCTACGTATACAAGAAAATTATATTTTCGCGTCGATGTTGATAAAAAGTTTATAGAGATGAGATAAGTGCGGAAGAAATATGGCTAACAAAAGGATACTTGTGAGCGAATTGGTACAGAATTTTGAAGAGCTTCAACGTTCACTTTGCTTTTGTACTTAAGAGAGATGTTTAACGTTCTGTGAAAACAATGCAAGCGACATCGCAATAAAATCAATAAGTTTGTTGCATTGTTAGTTTGATACAAATAATAATGAAAAGAAAATTAGAAAACTGTTTTAGAAATTTTATTTGATTATTGAACGAACGGGCGTCGACTCTTTTACGTCCTAAGGTTAAACATTAAGCCTGCCTTTTGCACATACATAGGTACCTAATTATTTATATAAAATTTATATATTATTCAATAAAGCATTAAAAATAGTAAATCACGTTATTGTATATAAAACTGAAATATATTTAAAACTAATATAATAATTGAATATTAATAAATTAAATAACCTTTGAATTCATTGTTTATTAGGGTTGAATTTCTTTTATTTTTATTTTATTCTTATAATTAGCTCTTATTCTCTAGCTTTACTCTTAATTTACTATTAAACAAAACAAAAAAAAAGTTTTGTTTTAATGAATATGATTCACGAAAAAATGAATAAAAAACATGGCTTTGACTTTTAATTAGTTGATAAGCTTTAAAAAATCACGTCGATAAATATTAAGCAATAAATAAATCGTTACTTAGAAATGTATAAATTTCTTACACTTTATTAGCATAATAACTATTATCATTTTATTTATAGACACAAGCGTGTACTGTGTACAGAGCAGTGACATCATTTTTCTGGCTATATATTTATATAGCGACCTCTGTTTACAAAATTTTTTTTCCAGAAACATTCACATAGGCTTTATTCACGTTGCCGCTAAATATATAATTTTAATCATTACTTTTGCAAATACTATGTATAAAATATTATGCATAGATTTTTTTTTCTTTTTTAAGGAACTTTAAGTGCTAAAAATGTTATGACCCTCATAACCAGTGTAAAGTGAGACCCAGAGATATTAAAAATATATATATTTTATTGAACATAAAGAGCTTTTTAATCAAATATTTATTCAGTTTAACATTATAGCGGTATTGAATACAAACGTAATTGGTTACACATTATTATTCTTATTTTTTTTTTTTTTTTTTACAATATGGCAACCCTAATCCCTAAGGAACTATACATATTCACATAAAAAAACCTGACTGCGTAAAATACTCTTATTATAAACTAAAAAGAATAGAACAATTTACTAGCTTTCATTTGATACCCATATTGCTACAGTAATCAGCGGCTTGTCACTTCTTACCCCTTCTACTTTCTTATAAAATACCTAATAATACCGTTCACCACAACAACAAACATAAAAATTTAAATTTAAATCAAATGGTAATCGTGGTATCACTGATTGAAATAACAACATAACAACATTAAAGAATTTTTTATAACTTTGAAATTCAAATACTTTTGCTTAAATAACACGTAGAATTTATTTAAGTTATAATTATATTCAAGACCATTCAAGGCTAATTATATAAGAACTTCCAAATTTGTATAAATTATTTTACCAATATAGTATTCGTACCTATTCACCCCGTTTTACGGAAATTATTTCTTCCTCGACAGATTAGGTTGGTAATATTGGATTATTACTTGTCGTATATGAATCGTATCTCTTTAGTGCAATTTTCAGTAAGTGCCAAGCCGCTGCAGTAATAAAAAAAAAATCAACTCCTCCCCTCATTCCGCCATTTGCGGGCGCCATTTTGAAAATTTATATATACAATCTAGACAAATCCAACGACACCTCATATGTCAAAAACCGTGCAACCGTTTGGGCTGTAGGGCGTGCCAAAGAAATGGACATACATACATACATGCATACACTCGAAAAACATAACCCTCCTTCTGTCGCAGTCGGGTAAAAACGTAACTTGCAACATCTGTTAATAGGACAAAATGTACTCGATTTAAACTAAATAAACCGGGTAAAAATCACACTTGCTCTATAAGGTATAGGAAAACAAGTGATTAGAAGTATTTAACGAGTTCGCTGTAAGATCGTTAATCGTCGAAGATATTTAATGTAAAGATACAATTTTCTTTTCCTTTTTTATATTTTCATTAGACAATTTTTAATACTCAAAATAAATGTATCGCTTAGTCAGCAAGTTATTTTAAGTTTTTCATCATCCGTCCATAGACTGGACAAAAATTTTTGATACTTCTAATTAAAAATCACTATTAAATATTTACTAAAGACTAGCGGCCCGCCCCGGCTTCGCACGGGTATTTAACTAAAATTTTAAAAATTATAAATTTATATTTTTTATCACCTACACCTACGTCGATAATGGAAAATATTTTATAATAGACGGATTGAGTTGTTAGGGGATGAATTTTGATAAAATACGAAACACGTCTTCAATCAATTCTGTTAAAGAATATTTATGCAAAATTTGAAGTAGATTGGACCAAGGAATCATGTTGTCCCATACAAACTTTGCCTCCCTTTTTCATCCCCTTAGAAGTAGAATTTCGTAAAATCCGTTCTTAGCTGAGCTCTACTCGGCAAAAAGAATATTCCTACCAAAGTCTCTAGGTCTTATAGTTTCAGAGATATCGTGATGAGTGACTATGTCTATAGAAAGTCTCCTATTATATATAATTATGTGTATAGATTACCGAAGTACAGAAATTTACAACACGATGCGTACCTACGCTATTATAAAAATGGAATATTTTTTACGAATAGGTACTTGCAGCGGTTGTCCAACAAGATCTAAGGGGATTTAGTTTAACGAAATTCTATAGCTAACTCTATAGCTAAAGTTGTATTTCATATTAGTTTGCCAACCACACTTTAAACTAAATTAAGTGGTGTTAGTTCACTGAACTATTGTATGTACATATGTGTAGGTAAGTTTTAGATAAAAATTGATTAAATTTTAAAAATATTCTCGCAGCTCGTCTTACTATCGAAGCCTGCACACACGACTGCTACTCAGACGCTAATCTATACAAATAATAAATCTGTTAAAACCTCCGTTTTATTAATATACTATATATCATCAAGAATAAATTTCAATAGCGCGTTTTTTTTTTGTATCAGCGCCATCTCTTATCGTGTTTTTCTCTGTTCACGTATCACGTAAAAAGTACAAAACCAATGTAAATAACTTTAATACATAAAAATTAAACATAACTCACAGTATAATTTAGTTTTTGTTTCGTTGTTATTAAATTTAAAAATAAATATTTAAGAAAATAGAAATAGGTACCTACGCCGCCAACGCCATCTGGTCTAAGGAATCTTAAAAACTCACAAAACTTATTTTTGAGTTATTATTTTGCTAAACTTAAAAGTTTACTAAATATGTCGGATAGGAATAGAAATCGTTTTAATATTTTAGATAAACATCATTTTCAATTATTATAGGTACTATTATGTTAAATGTCACTAAATATAAAAACGATATTCTACTATTATACTATAGATGGCGCATGTAGGTGATAAAAAATATAAATTTATAATTTTTAAAATTTTAGTTAAATACCCGTGCGAAGCCGGGGCGGGCCGCTAGTCCAACATAAGAATCATGTCTACGTCTCAAAACGATCTTAACGTTATATTAGTGCGATTTTTGTTATATTTAACATTTTTAATAAATAAAATAGGTATACCTATGGAAATAGGTTAATTATTTAGAAAATATATAATATAGGTACGTAATTGATGATAAATTTATGCCAGTATATAGTTAGCTTTGATTACCAATATTAATAACTGAACATAAATATAAAGTTATTTTTAGTATTGAAAAAATATCTTATAGATGGCTACTACACAAGTCAGTTATGAAACAAAAAAAATGTGGCAGCATTTAACAGTTACCTAAGCCCGCGATTTCGAGAGACCGAAACGAGAAATAATCCTTACTAATATTATAAATGGGAAAGTGAGTTTGTATGTTTGTTCCGCTTTCACGCCGTAACTACTGAACCGATTGCTTTGAAATTTTGCAGACGTAAAGTTAGAAGTCCGGATTAAATAATAGGGTACTTTTTATCCCGAAAAAGTTTGATTTTCCGGAGGGAAAACAAAAATATTGTTAGTTCGGAGATAGATGGCGCTGTGTGTAGTTTAAAACAAAGTTATGTTTTGCATACGAATATACACAATGTAAACTTAGAAGGTAAATGATATGATAATTAATCCCCGAAAATGAGGAATTTGGTTTATCTTCTAAACTGGTTTTTTACATCTACTAATCCTGTGTACTTAGTAATTTTCTTTGCAAAAACTTCTTTTATTATTTACCTACCCTTTATCCTGGTATAATACTGTTCCAGAGGGTTTACAAAAGTGAAGAAATTTCAAAAAAGTAGATTATTACGTGCAAATATGACAAATATACTGAAATAAGTATAAAGTATTAGCAGTTACGCTATTTAGTTCTTAAGGTATGCGATAGATGGCGCTTGGTGGTTTTTAAAACGTGGTATCGTTGTGTTTTCTAAGATGCGTAAGTAGTGGAATGACATCTCGCGCTTTAACCTATAGCTCATACGCTACCTATACTTATTCGGTGCACTTTTCGACTCATTTATTTGCTGTTTAACCTAATTTCACTATAGTTTTTTTCTTTTCTTTGGAATTATCTGGGGTGCCATCACATAAATTAAAATTAAAAGTAGGGGTTCCGGTGATGCTCATGCGTAATCTCGATGCCCCTAGACTTTGCAATGGTACCAGGCTGCGTGTCACTCACCTTGGGCGGAATATTATTACCGCCACTATTTTAACTGGCGCTGCAAAGGGTGAAAGTGTACTCATTCCTCGGATTCCGATTATTCCAACACACCTCCCATTTCAGTTTAAAAGACTTCAATTTCCTATAAGGGTTTCATTTGCTATGACCATTAATAAAGCACAAGGTCAAATTCTAAGGGTTGCTGGAGTACACTTAGAAAAGCATTGTTTTTCGCATGGCCAGCTCTATGTAGCGTGTTCCCGGGTATCCAGTGCCCAAAATTTGCATGTTTTTGCTCCCCAACGTAAAACATATAATATAGTTTACCACGCAGTTTTGGTTTAAAAACTCTAAACTCGATATATACGGGAAAACTAAGAAGCGCGATATAACCGAATTCATAACCGAATTCCACGCGGGCGAAGTCGCGGGTAAAAGCTAGTATTCAATAATACAGTTTATAATGCTAACAAAGATGTGCTCTTACGATCATTACAAAACTTTGGATAATCGTTTCAGAGCACCAACCAAACATTTGGGTATAATAGTATAACATTGATACATTGTACTAATATCGCTACTTAACAGGGAAAACCGATGAAAACAATAGGTATCTTGATGTTAAGCAAAATACTTGTACAACGAAATAGAACCTGAATGTTGGCGATAACTTAGAGTTACCGTGTTTAAAATAATTTTGTACCTACTTGTAATTACTTTCGTGTTTGTTTAGAAGCTGAATATGATACAAATATAATCCGTTATAATAACATTCAACGACATTCATATCCAAGACCAAAAGCAAATATTTTACGAGAGATTTTTATTTTATTTTATTTGTTCAAAACACAAAAGTTATATTAATATATTTTTACAAAAACCCAGCCACGAAAACCTCATAGGGTTTATCTGGGCAAGGTGAGTCGTACAAGTAATATTTTACAGATATACAACCACGCAAACAAACACACAAGAATAATTTGGTTTTTACATATTAATTAATAATTTTAGAGTTGATAAAGTAATGTTTTAGCTTTGTTTTATATTTTTCCTTATTAATATACATCTGCACTAGTTCCTCAGGTAATTCATTTACACGGAATTAAATATTCTATTTTATGCGTTCCGTATACATTATTTACTTTAGGGACGTGATATTTATGTTTGTAAGTAATTGTTCTTAAATGTGTTAATATGTATATTGTAATAGTTTACTGCTGGAGTACTTTCAGTCTTTAGACTGTTTATTGTTCATAAATTGTTACAGTCATATAGCATCCGAGACGAATAATAATCCTCTTCCATTCACTTTGTGAACAATAGTACAAGTAATTGTAGTACTATTTTTTATAAACTATTATTAATTCTAATTTTTCACAAACGAAGAAAGAAAAACCTAAGTCAAATGAAAAGCAGCCTTCCTCAAAGTTTGATGTATCGTGGTCATTAATTGGTGTGCCCCGTGAAAAAAGGTATGAATGCTAGTAAAATTAATTAATTGTCTAAAATTTGACTAACAATAATTATCCTTTAACAAAATGCATCAAAAATAACTATTTTATGCAGAAAATATTGTATATATCAACTATCAATAAATACAAGTCTTATATAGTTTTCTAAAATTTCCGATTTTATAGATATTATAACTTACATACAAAGTTTGCGAAACGGTGGCATAAATCATAGAATATATCAGTACATCGTCGGTACGATGACCGATAACGGTGTGAAACC
This sequence comes from Euphydryas editha, assembly GCA_036937285.1. Classification (NCBI taxonomy): domain Eukaryota; kingdom Metazoa; phylum Arthropoda; class Insecta; order Lepidoptera; family Nymphalidae; genus Euphydryas; species Euphydryas editha. The sequence goes on along the minus strand of JAUPFZ010000005.1, from coordinate 17,390,027 downwards.
ATGTATGAACAGAGGGTCGCTATATAAATATAATAAATCTCTGACGCGTTTACAGTATTAATAATAGTATACATACAGTTGTTCCAAGTGAGCCATTCCATGAAACACATCGGAGTCAATATGTTGTATGCGGTTTCGGTAGAGATAGAGATATTTGAGCCGTCGTAAGCCATGGAAGCAACCAGAGCGCAATTCCCTCAACTGATTGTCGTTGAGCAACAATGAGCGTAGGCGGTGGAGATGACTGAACACGCCTGGTGCGATGTCATAGATGCGGTTGAAACGCACGTCCCTGTAACAAAATGTAAAGTTTAATATAGCACATGACTCAAACCGAAACGATGGAAACTGTGAATATTTAAATAATAAATTTGTAAAATATTTCATTTTAAATTAAAATACTCGTGTTATTTTGAGATCTGAATGCAAAAAGTATTCAATTTTGGTTATCATAAAATAACTTCGGCTCGTTTTTGGTTAATTTAATTTCAATATTTAATAAATAAGGTAGTTCATTATATAATTCAATATTATTGAATAACAACCACTCTGGCTTAGTGGTGTGGGTAGACAGTAGACGTAGGTACAAATATTTGTTTCTGATTTGGGTGTATGACCTTGTGGGTTGTGGGTCTCCCTACCGCGCATCTGAGACTCGGAGAGCACGTAAAGTCGGTTGTTATCATAGACACCTGAAAATAATCGTTACTGAGGATAGGGGAATTATTTGAAAACCCGTAGTGGAGCAGCGTGGTGATTCAAGCTCCAGCCTTTCTCTTATATGGTGAGGAGGTATTTGACCAGCAGTAGAACATTTACAGGCTCATTTAGTTCAGGGTAGTTCATTATGGAAAAGTGGGTGACAGGCTTGACAGGCCAGTGACAGGCTTTCTTATATGTTTTAAACTTGTATTTAATTGACTTATGAGTCGTTTTTGATTTTTCTTGACCGCTTATAATACCATCTAATTAGAATTTTTTTACGTTCGACTTTCCAGATAATATTATTTTTCACATCAGTATTTAAAAGAAATGACAAAAAAAGACAGTTGTGCTAACTTTGAAAAAATGCCATACTCATCTAGATACAAATTGGTATTTTTACAATAATTAATTTTACTAATGCGTTTAAAACGTACTAATATTTTTGAAATGTATCACGAAGGCTTTTTAGTTTAGCATATACATCATTTAATATGAAGATCACATCTTCTGTGATCTTCTGTTCTATTTTTTTTCTAATTTATTTACTTAGCCTTGGTTGTATTACGCCTACCTACAAAATGCCTAACTACTCTTTTTTGAAGATATTAGAGGTATATATATAGAGATAGTACGCTATGGTGTGCACTGCACTTGGTCGATAGAGAATTTCGTGAATCAGTAAATCAAATTGTGTAGTCTAGCCAATATTTACCCGACTGCGACAGAAGGAGGGTTATGTTTTTCGAGTGTATGTATGTATGTATGTATGTATGTATGTATGTATGTATGTATGTATGTATGTATGTATGTATGTATGTATGTATGTATGTATGTATGTATGTATGTATGTATGTATGTATGTATGTATGTATGTCCATTTCTTTGGCACGCCCTACAGCCCAAACGGCTGGACAGTTTTTGACATATGAGGTGTCGTTGGATTTGTCTAAATTGTAGTAGTGACATAGGCTATATAAATTTTCAAAATGGCGCCCGCAAATGGCGGAATGAGGGGAGGGGAGTTGAATTTTTTTTCTTATTGTAGCAATATGGGTATCAAATGAAAGCTAGTAAATTGTTTTATTCTTTTTAGTTTATAATAAGAGTATTTTACGCAGTCGGGTTTTTTGATTTTTTTAATTAAGCATACTTGTTGTAATTTAATGTTACGTCTTGAGTCATGATAATTGGAACGAAATAATTCCGTTACTGCATATTGTATTATAGTCAACAAACAGTACTATGTTAGACTGATCTTAACTACTAATTGCAGATAACGATTATAAGTATTATGCTTTCTTTATGTTTAAAGAACTTCATTACAATTCACTTAAAATGAGATTCAAAACTAAAAATGTAGAAGTGAATAAAAAATGTCGGAAACATACGTTTCGTATTACATATAAATTTTTACTTTTCTACAAAACATAATAAATTTGAAGTTAATTTGATTGTACGGGCAAAGAGTGAAGTCTATCAGTTAGATTTCCATACATGAATTAATGAGGCCAGTAGTTAAGCTTTAAGAAGGTATACACCAAAAAAGGAGGGATTTTCGACACTGCCAATAAGGGAACGAAATAGAGGTTGAGCTATTATTTTGAAGTCATAAATATATAACTTTTTTTTTACCTTCAATTAGACATTAATTATCAGGTGTTTCAACATTTTTAGAAATTCCATATTTTAGCGGTTGAAATATTGGATTTAAGTGTATATTCCAGTCATGCTATTTTTAAGTTAGATGAACTTTTCGTGAGAAATAAGTAAAAAACCAAAAACTTTTAGTTTGAGTATTAGATTTGATAACTAAAATAAATTTGTACAAAAAGTTAAATTTTTGCCTTTGAGTTGAAATAAGTATATAAATCACCTTAATTATTTACTAACTAAATTAACTTTATTTTCTGGACTCGTGTTATTTACATCTCTTAAAAACTCAATACAAAATAAATATATTTTATTTTCTGTATATAACTTGTACGGTTTTAAATTAAAATATCCCTTTACACCCGACGGTACACGATAGTGCGGGAAAGTTTAAAAAATTCTCAAGACCGCGCGGATTTATTTTTAAGAACATAACCGACGATGATCGATGGTGAGAGATGTGCATTCGCGCATAGTGGCACCCGATTCATGGAATGTGTTGTTAGTTTGTCTCAATCGGAAGTAGAAGATGGCTTTGTTTTTTGATCCGACCCGCTGTACGTGTAAGTATCCTGTTTTATTGTTTATTGTTATATTTTAAGATTTTGTTTTGTTTTATTTTATTAATTAAACATTAATCAAATGAAACAAAAACTATTTTTGCTATTTCGTTTTATAAGTTAGAAACAAATTGCGACTAAACTTCAAGTAGCACGATCGTGGCTCCTCGGTTGTGACTCGTAAGATGTATTTCAACTTGATTTTTTTATTTATTGATTAAAAGTTGGTACTGTAGCTAAGCATTTATTTTTATTTTTTATTTTAGTGCTTCCTATATCTGATGAACGTATTTTAAAACCCCTTGGCGATGGAACCGGGTCAGAAATTGAAGAGTTCCATGAAGAAGAAGATCTTGAACCAGATCCACGTGTTCTCGCTAACTTTGTAGGCGAGGGCAACAATCCTGAAGGTTCAGGCGATGAAATGAAACCTCAACTTCCAAGTCAGATAATGATATCAAATAGGGCATGCTCTGTTATTACTATTTCGCGGCAAATTGGAAGCAGATGGCGTTCTCGTAGCATTACCTCGCAGCGAATGCAATCACGCAGAGTTAGTTCTCGTATAACGGTGATTCGGCAAAATCTGCAGCAAAATGGTCATGGAGACCCCTGGAAGAATATTCCTTTTACCGATAAGCCACATTACTATATTGCAACTTTACCAAAAAAACCTAGTTTGTATACCATCCGAATATCTTTATGATTATTTTGATGAAGGTTTCTACGAGGAGATTGCTCGATGTACTAATTTATTTTACACGCGTAAGACTGACAAAGAACTCAAACCTACAAAAGCATAAATAGCAAAAGTGTTGGATGTGCATATTTGGATGGGATTCCTACCATACCCACGAATGTCAATTTACTGGGGAGCTAATATGAGGATTGGACTTATAGCCGACAAAATACTTTGTGATCGATTTATTATTTTACACAATGCTCTTCATGTAGTTGATCACCATCAGCCACCCTAAACTGAGACTAAAAATCCTCTTTGGAAGGTGCAACCGATAATCAAACTGGTTCAAGATACCTGCAACAAATTTTAAAGAGTTCCATCTTATTATTCCATAGATGAGCAAATGATAACTTTGAGAGGCCGATGTTTCTTGCGTCAGTTCGTCAAAAGTAAACCCCAACTAGAAGGTTTGAAAATGTTGTTCTTGCTACTAGCGAAGGTCTAATACTCGATTTCAAGATTTACAAAGGTGGTAAAACAATGTTCAGTCACAGGGTAAAAGATAAGGATATGATCACCTGGCTGTGTATGATGACACAAAGGCACCAAGGTCTTGAATGATGGAGGGATGCCATAGCCGATCCAAGATTAAATTTCCATTGTTTCAAGTATGATGTTTACCTATGTCTTTCTCGAAATGAAAACTTTTTTCATTTTTATCACCTCAAAGCATAATATCTAGTTATGTTTTTTTTAAACTATGTTATATTCCACTATTCACTATTTACTACTATTCCACTATTCATTACTATATTTAAAAAAAAAATTGTAACCTCTTTTTTGTTCCTAACCGAACGTTTAATATTAATTGTTATATATTCTGTGATTTGAAGTTTTTCAGAGGCTTACATTGTTTATTTTACAAATTTATGATTTTTGTTACAAAATTTAGTTAAAGAACGAAATTTTTTTGTTTAATGATAAAGAATAATTAATGAAGACGTTATTTAAACTAATAATTAATGATAATTACCCAAATTCTTTGTTTATTTTTATGAAAAAATAAATAAAATAAAATAACACTCACTATCGTGAGACTTGTAGGTTGTATCTAAGTATCACGATCGTGAGGGCAACTTTTCAGGAAAACTGAAAATTCAGGAATTTTTTATGCATTTTTCCCAACTTCTTTGGACTCCTAGATATCCCCTTATTTAATATTTTTTTAAATATTTGCGACTTTTTTTCTTCGGGTGTAAAGGGATATATTACGTACGTAAACTACGAAGTAATAATTAAATTGGTTTTACAATTTTATTAAGCGAACTACGGTTTATTTTTATTTGCACATAAAAATCCATCTGAATGAACTTTCCATTTAAATTACTGTTATTAATACACAAATATAATTTATATTAAAACTGAAGCGGTAATAAAGAACTTGCATCCAGTGCTCCGGACCATGTTCAACAGCACCGGATAAAGGAGAAGTGAAAAATGTCCAAAAGGATTATACAGAAGGAAATCTTGTATTACTTCGATTTATTTTTACTCTTAGTTTCAACTATTTTTCAAACGGTTATTTAAAAAAAAAGTGACGAATAAAATATGCGTTTTACAGTTTGTAACCTTATATTTAAAAAAAAAATATTACATAATAATTATATTAATATATAATATGGTTGTGGCATACTAATAATCTTATATACCTTTATGTCGTAGTTCTTTTATATTTACTTACGATATTTATATAATACCGTTGAAATATCTATTGTAACTTAAACTATAAACTTGTATTAAAAAGTATCTATTATTATTTTCTACTTACTAGGACCTTGGAGAAGCAGTGGAAAAAAATATCTAAAAGTATTGATCCCACGTCTCATAGCCTCCACTGGGTATAGGAGGTCTGGTGTATTTTTGCCCAGAGAATCGAAATAGTGATTCGACGGTGAAATGCGGCCAGCATTGTTTAACGTAAGAATTGACGAACTAATTTACTGACCCAAAGGCCGCGGAGATTTTCTTTAACTATGCATACCCTCGAAAATACTTCAGCGACCGTAAAATTCCAGTTCGGGAAGTCAAGCCAAAGAATTCTTATTAGCAGTGTGGGATTCGTGTATTCTCTTAGGTGAGACTAACAAATTGTTGTATCTCTAAAGAGTTGACACAGATAAAAAAAAATAAAGTGATATTTAATTTTTGAAATAGCTTTAAAAATTAATACACTCAATGTCAATGTCAATGTCAATGTCAATTTTCTCTTTTGCTATTCGTTTGTTTTCATTAGAAATGTTTTATGAGGAATTGAATTTTTCTATATTATTTATATGAACGATATTTTTGAAGAGTGAAAATCACACCACTATGAAAAACACTCGACAGATTATAAAAACAAACAAAATTAAACTTTAGCAGCTTACAGTCAAAGAATATTCATACTATTTAAATCCCTTTTCATTAATCCACAGCAAAGTTAAACATACTCGTAGCTTACTTTACACGGAACACACAAGACTGGTTTCTGACTTGTAGTATATACAGTATACAGTAACTTACACTACTACACAAAATATTTATACATAAACAGTTGAAATTACACTGAATAATGTTAAGATACAATACTGTTATTACGTATATCTCAACGACCTGGTGGTGCCGTGGTCATGTAATGATTAACTGCGTTAACGATTAAGTCTGGAAGGAAGGCATTTTTATTCGTGTTTTTTTTAAGCTCGACATATGGTCTTGTCCTTCTAAAAGCCGTTGTGTTTTTAAACATTTATTTATTTTATTTATTTACTTATATTTGTTATTCTCATGTATTTCGCAAAATATTTGAGTATGTTTTGTTAAATGCACCGTTAGTTGACGCAAGCCACCTTGATCCCAGTAACCCATTCCACGTATACTGTGTTTGCATACATACATTGCATTTGAATAATTTTCCTCTTTGAGATTACTATCATCATATCATATTATATCATGCTTGAGGTAATTTTGTAATACTTTAATGTTATTGTTAAACGTTTCCATTAACGATAAAACTTTAAATAATTAACTGACAACCTATATACCTACTACAATAACTAAGAAATTGAATAAATAATTAATAATTATAATAAATTAATAATTAATAATAATAAATATTAGGACACGTTTCACACACGGCTGGTTAGTCCCATGCTGAACTATATATAGTTTGTGTTATGGGTGCTAACACAACTGATATACTACATATACATACATAAATACTTTATATCGATACATATTGAACACTCAGACCGACAGCCAACAAATTTGCTCATCACAAAGGTGTTGGCCGTGCCGGGAATCGAACCCGGGACCCTCTGGTTGGCAGTCCGGCATGGTGACCATTACACCAACGGGGTCGTCGAATAATTCAAACAATTTTCAACAAATAGCTTTTAAACTAGAAATTTCACACAAAGTGTATTTTATACTGAATAAGTTACGCGATCCGTATTTCACCTCATGTAGGTACAATCAAAGTAACTCTTTATTTGACTTTTACTAGGAACACAGGTAAACAATACCTTGTTACATTTCAGTTCATTGTTTATATAATGGTGATTGAAACAGGAAATTTTGTTATATCTATACATAATATAATAAAATGGTAGGAAAGTCAAAACTGTACTTTGAATATTTTTTTAAAAGAATACTTGGGGTTGATCTACAATCAATACCGAAGTCAAAAATATAGTTTTTAAAATTTTTGTCTGTTTGCCTGTGTGTATGTCCGGGATAAACTCAAAAAGTACGGCATGGATTTACTTCAAATTTGGCACGAATATTATTAAGAAGTCGGGTCAACACGCTATCACCTACGGCAGTGTTTCCCAACGTGGGGCCCACGCCCCACTGGGGGGCAATTTGATAGTTAAGGGGGGCAATTTAAAAATGGACTCGACACGACTTTAACCCTTTCGCTTTGGATTATTTAAATGCAATGCTATACCTTGTCCAACCGTTTATTATCTTTTTGACAGCTTACGTCTATAAATTTCAGTTTTTTTTTTTTCATTATATGTTTTGAAATTTTACTTACGATGTTTTAATATCAATTTCATAGTAATTTCTTCCTAAAACTTATCAATTATATTTCTTAAGGGAACAAAACAATTTTAAAGGTCAAAAATTATGCATGGGGGCATAAAAAATTTAGAAATGTTAAGGTGGGGCATGGCCTAAAAAAGGTTGGGAACCACTGACCTACGGGGAACGAGCAGTGAACCTTTATTTCTTCACCGCACTCTGTAAAAACGTGTAATCTAATAGCGTTCACGCAGATGACGTCGCGGGCAGCAGCTAGTATAAAATAAAATGTTTTGTTACAACCACCATTATATAAACAATTAACTAAAATGTAACAAGGTATTGGTATTGCGTTGAATTGAATGTGTTATTTCAAACTACCAGCTGCTATTTATACCTAGGTCAAACTGGATGCGTACCTAGCGTTATGCTAGAACGTCACAATAATCTAACGCAAATATTTTCTTTAACGTTGCCACGTTGTACAATTACAAAACACGACGTTTTAGCGCAGCGTCGTTTACACGCTTTGACATCCGTAAGACACGGCGTCTGTTTGACGAAGTTATTATAAGTGTTATTAATGCAGGCCAACGTGCTCTCCGCTGTTCGTCCGTAGTTGTATCTAATAATATTCGACGAACATAATTCAGCTCTCACTAGTCCGTTACCAAGAATCTCTAATTTTGATGAGGACTATTGACTTTCAGATTAAAATAGAGGTATCATCAGATACAAATAGGGTTTCTTTTTGTGTCCGACTACCCTCTATAAATAAATCATCTATTGCTTTTCAATAAAATCACTTACGTTATCAAATAAATTAATTTGTCAATTTTAAATAAAAGAAGTTTTCATATTTGTTGTTTTCTTTTTTTTTCTTTTGTTATTACAATAGAGCAAAGATTAAACACCGACGTAAAACAAAAACTAATGAAATTATCTAGAAACTAGAGTTAGTCCTCTACACACAATACCAGTATGTAATACCGTAATACCGTATTGATACATTTTTAAAAACGTTTTACAGACAATGAAACCGATGGCTTAAAATCGTAAAGATACCGTGTCTCAGAAATGAGCTTATTGGGTTGGAATTTTTTAAATTATTTAAGAACTAAAAGGTTTCTACTATTAATGATATCCAAAGGTAGCTTAAGACCAAACGTACGAGCCTTGTCAAAAATTTTAACACTGCAAAATGTACGCGATCCATAATTTGAAGACAGAGTAACGGAGGAACAAATTCGAATTCGCTAAGTGACATTTTTTTTATATGCTCCCAAAAAATATATGATAATTTGATTGTAGTGTCTCGTCTCTATTATTGTATTTGAAACTACAGCATTAGCGATTAACTATTTTTATTGTGACAGTTACCACAACAAAACATTTTTCGAAATCTAATCACTAAGCGTGAGAAATTAAAAAATTAAAAAATCTATCTATCTATCTAATTTCGGATTAACCACTGAAATCCAAGGCAAGTTTCGCACTGGCCATAAGTAATGAGTCTTAAATCACACATTTATATTTAAAAAAAAAAAAAGATTTAACTATATGAAAATAATTTGATATTATTAAACTTTATCCATCATGATGTTAAAATGAGGTTCATTTTTTTGGCAGAATTAACATTTTTAGATATGAATATTGAGGTACGAGTATATATCAAAAAGATTGTATTTAATCGAGATGAAAATTAAAAGAACAAGTGGGTTCTTGACATGTGTACTTTTAAAGTCTTGAATTCGTATCCACTTTACATTTTACTTCGCTTAAGCTGTACTTTCTGCTCTTATCAAATAAGAAATATTATAATGTAAAATCAATTTATCATCATCAAATCATTACTAAATTTGATTCATTAATTACGTTAGTGAAGTTTTATTCACTACCATGTTAGTGAATTTCAATAACAATTTAGAGAACTAACTAATACACATACAAATATTCAATGATCAAATTAATGGACTGTGATATTCACATATTCATACAATGAATAGGCACTAATTCTGCGTGGTACGATTCTCACATTGATAAAAAGTGAATAGTCACTTAAATTTTATAAAATTTCACTGATTCATGTTTAGAGAGAACATTTCTCTAGAATAAGTATGTTTGTCTTCCTAACGTTTCTAGCATTTTTTACTACATTAAGAATGAATTCAATATTTATTAAGAATGAATTCAAGTTTTGAAGACTTCCTCGTAAGAAAGTAGCCTTCTCATTTATTTATGTTAACACTCCCGTTATAACTCCACTCGATAAACAGGTTTTCAATCGAACTGCTGGATTATGAAGTCAACGCTTCCAAATAAAACTTGAACTATTCATAAAAAAATACTAAATATAAATATAATCATAGCGACGAAATATTCAATTAACGAAAATTTAAAATATGTAATGATTCTGCATCGATTTAAAAGTAATACTTTTCCTAACAACGTACTCGTAAGTCTAAATAGGAGGCTAAGACCCAGTTTCACCACTTGCTATTAAGTTCCGGCTAACCTAATTGGCACTTTTTTGACAGTTATTTGTATGGGTAATCTGTCAAAATAAGTATATGTCAATATAACCAGTTAGGTTATCCGGAACTTATTAGCAAGTGGTGAAACTGGCCCTAAGTGCCGAGAAACATCGATATTTTCGTTAACTTCAACATGCCTTAATAACTTAAGCATTCGTGACACGAAATATTTTCAAACACATATTTAAGTCCTATAGACGTAATACATTATATTATATAGTAAGCTTAAATAAATATGCGTAATATACATGACTAAAGGATAAAAATATTACATTAAAAGAATCGAATTTTGTTTTAATAAGGAGTTAGACATGGAATTAAGAGTTTCAATTTGGACATATAAGAATCGATTTTAAACTACTTTTTAATATTTATTTATATGACGATGAAACAACTTAAGTATAATTAAATAGTGGTGGCGAAAGTTCCATAACGCCGACATGGGTTCAGTATACAAATATTTTTCTAGTCGCACCGCATCACGCCTCGTCGAGCGCATAAAGCTCTTTAAGCACTTGATGTTTTACTTTTTTAATAGAAAATTCAACCCCCAATTCACGCTAGAGAAGCATATTGGATTTAACTCCAATCCTTCCCTTTACATCGGAGAAGGATTTTTCCCAAGGGATGGGATATTTACAGGCTGACTCAGTTTAGTTCAGTTTAATAATAAAAGTTCTCTAGTAATCTAATCACAATAAATTGAAATTAATTATTGCAGTAGACATATTACGCTTGTTTATGAACTAACAACTTGTTTACGAACTGCAAACAGATCAAAGGAATCAACGTGTCTATGTCACAGACACAACTGCTGTTAATTCACATGCTTGTTAGATAAAATATGACAGCCGTTTACATTTAACTTAAAATATAACCATGGAATAGTAAATTATTTACAGTTAAAAGTTTTCAGTTTGAAGAGAAGTTATTTTCCAATTGTAATTTATTTTTATATTTAGTTTTGGCTCAATCATGTTGTTTATTTCAATCACACATATAAACACATAAGACATACACACAGAGGGATGTGTTTTAAATTATTATCTAATATAATACAAAACTGAAGCTAAGGTACTAAAAACAATGAGCATTTTATAAAAGAAGTATTTAATATTATATATTTATTTATACTAGTGGTCGCCCAACAGTTGAAATTCGACCTAATCTATAATTAACAGCATTGTCAACATTATAAAAATATGATTGCGCATAACATGGTGAACATATGCAGCATTCATTGAACCTGATCTGCTATAATAAATTTCGAAAAAAAATTCGTTGCGAGACCTGTATTTAAAACGTGTTGACAATAAACACAATTTGTGTATACAGAATGAATGGTGAGTTACTATCAGTATTTAAGGAGAATACTCGGTACATGATTCTCATTCGAATTATGTAAAAAAAGGTAAATATTAATAAACTGCTAAGTTACTCAACAATTATGTAATTATTTACGCATCGTCTGTACACCCTAGCAGCTAGCTGCACTGTCGACACAAAACAGGTAGTTTACCTACGTCCAAAAGCCGCCACGTGTTAACAGGGTAGTAGGCTACCTTTGATAAACAAGCATGATCTAATCTAATAGGCAAAAAGACTAAGATATTTTACTCGTTTTAAGCAACAAATTTGTTGACTAGGTAAATGTGAACTTCGGCAATTTTTAGATGTGAACAAGCGGCACAGTACAACACCTGTGCACGCGCCGCCAGCATAAAGTGTCGACGCTTCATTTATTTGAATTGAAATTTATGGAAATTCGGTCAAAAATTAAGTACCTATTTTTTTTTACATAATTCGAATAAGAATCATGTACCGAGTATTCTCCTTAAATATTGATAGTAATTCACCAGTCATTCTGTATATGTACATTGTATATATTTATGTATGTGTGCCGTATTGTGTGTAGTGTTTTATTATTATTTTTATTAATTTAATGTATTTTTTGAGCATTATTATAAAAAATATTAGCATTCTGCACTTCTGCTCCATATAAACTTTAACTGTGCCTTTCATATTTCTCCGTCCGCGTAATTTTCGTAAAAAGAGGACCAGTTCTCTGTTTATGATTTTAGGAAATTATAATTATATTTTTATTTATTTTTTTTGTAAAGTTTTATTTCTAATCAGCGTTTCATATTAATATTATAACTATTGTCTACAGATCTTGCCCGTTCTATGAAAGTTAATACACAGTTTTTTAAATACATTTTATTGCCTATTGCCTACGAATATTTCTACCTCAATTCACCTAAATCAAATCGCATCTTTCAATATTTTTAGTAATTTCTGAGATTGAGATGCTCATATAAACAAACGAGCAAACAAAAAAATCTTCAACTTTTTATTATCAGTATAGATTTCTCACAAATTTACTTTTATATATTATACGATTTCGAATAATAACTAAAATTTCTTACACAAGTAATTTTTGTGTCTATTGCGTGACTGCTTGTATGATGATAAAATATCTACAGATGTCGCTCTGACCTTAAGAAAGGCACAATTAAATTTCATATTTTAGAATTTTAGAATGAATTCCAGTACGTAGATAGTAAAAGACCACAACAATACATAGGTTAATTTCCATCCGAAAATTTCAAGGTAATTAAGACTTACGTGAACAAAACCGTAGTTTACAACTATAGTATAGATATAGTATAGATATAGACCAAAAGGTATTATGAATACGAACGTAATATTACACAGTATTATATGGGAGCGTCAGCGTGTCTAATGTGTCACGCTTCAAAAGTCAACCTTTATTACTAAACAGTCAACGATACAAGGTCATGGTCCCACCTTCAATAAGCATGTACTCAATTTTCCGTACAATGGAAACATAAAAAGGATTACAGTGATGTACGAGATAGTAACGCAATCTTATACTCACTAATTTAAAAATTTGAATATTTTTTTTAATTAAATATTGTACGATACATTCTACGACTACGACGAAGGAATTATGCATATTAATATTAAATTATAAATATATGAAAATTTGAGTAAAGAAACTTTTTTTTGTGCAATTTAGTACAAAAAAAATTAAATCATCGTTATAACAACTTTCACTGTTCTACTATCCTTTCGCTTTACATCAATGATACCTTAAGTTTTTATAATACCGGCAGTGACATCTCAAAATGCTTAAGATCTTGAATTGTTATTAAAATAAACATTTTCAGAAAAATCTTGCGAGGTCTCGTATTTGAATTCACGATACCGCTGGTTCTAAAATCTTGCGAGATTGCCTATGATATGATATTTCATTTAAACACATACATGACAGGAGTGATCTTAATCCCCTATAATATTTTTTAAAATATTTAAAGTAAAGTCGTAAGTACGAGTTTTTATTTTTATTTTTATAAAACGACCAAGCTCCTTATTCCCGTAAAATGCGAAATAAGCAGTAATACAAATCCGACTTTTGCAGATTGTTTAATAAAGTACCTATTCCTTTAAACACACATGAGCTCCTCGTAAAATTGTGGTTAATTGCTACCAGAGTGAGTCACGCGTAAATATCTGAATGATTTCAATTGAACATTGGGCTTAAACATGTAAAGCTTTCAATTTTCAGTAAAACAAAATCATTCAAAAATTTAATAATAATTTTTATTTTTGTTTTTTTCAATAAAATCCGTTTAAAAATATGATTTTCTTTTTCTGTGACAAAAAGTAGGTGCAGCATCTTTTAATGTTTGCATATTTCGCTAATAAATAAACAAAAGCCTGACACAACGGCCTCCAGTAGGACGACAATCTTTTATTTAGGAATTAAAAAACACATAAAATAAACACAAACCGCCCAGACCATAACTAACATCTGTATGACCTATACAAACACTCGTCATGAAGCGAACCTGCAACCACTAGCGCAAATGCCAGTTTCTGTAACCAATGCGCAAACAGATCATCATCATCATATCAGCCATTGGATGTCTATTACTGAACATAGGCCTCCCCATCGTCCTACACAGGGACCGGTTCAAAGCAGCCTCCATCCAACGGCTTCCAGCGACTTTCCTCAAGTCGTCTATCTCGCGGACACCCGACGCTGCACTTGTCGCTACGTGGTCTTCACTCGAGAACCTTTCTGCTCCATCAGCCGTCAGTTCTACGAACTATGTGCCCTTCCTACTGCCACTTTAGTTTGCAAACCCGTTGGGCTATAACCACCTGTGGGCAGAGACCACCTCTCAGATCCGTATGTCATGACTGGCAACACACATTGATCGAACACTTTCGACTTCAGGCACTGAGGTACTATGGATGAAAACACGTTTTTTTTTTAACTTTCCCAACGCTGTCCACTGTAATTAGATTTGACAATTGACCTCTCTCCTTGGTGAAAACCGGAAGTGATCACCTATTGGTTGGAGGCACACGAATATCAGTGTTAAACTGGAACGACCACGCGTGATGAAGTCTACACTCCGACCACCTAACGCACATATCCAAAACCCCAAGAGTTTTCAACTCGAATTATCTAATTGTTTCGATTGCCTTGACAATTTTGTGTTTCTGTGGACGATATAAGCAACAGGTTGGTGAATACTGTCCATACAATCGGGAGTAGGGGTGTGCGATAATTATCGATAATTCGTAACTACTCGATAATTTTTCATTCGATAATTATCGATAAGAGTTATTCGATAATTTTGATTCGATAATTATCGATAAGTGTTCATTCGATAATTATCGATAACTATCGATAAGTTTTCATTCGAAAATTATCGATAATTTTGTGCGATCCGATAATTATCGATAATTTTGTGCGATAATTATGGTACGGCGGATGTCCTTTTTTTAGGTATTCGGATAGGGTACTGAGGGTAATGTCGATACTGGACGGCGGATGACCTTTTTTTAGGTATTCGGATAGGGCCAGGGCGTAAACGTCGGTACCGAAGGCCGGATGACTTTTTTTTTCGTCGTAATTATCGATAGCTGTCGTCAACTATCGATAATTTTTATCCGATAATTATCGATAACTGTCGCCAACTATCGATAACTTTTTATCCGATAATTATCGATAAGTGTTCATTCGATAATTATCGATAACTATCGATAGCACAATACGATAATTATCGATAATAAAATTACCGATATTTTTTTCCGATGAACATCCCTAATCGGGAGCCGATTTTACAGACCCAGCCATAAAAGTGGCCCTCGAAAGCTCTCTAACGAAACTCGAAATCTCATGGAAGAACGACGCTTATTAAATCTGCATTCCTCTGGTCGCTCTGAAGCATATAGGATCCGCAGATGAATATAGAAATCTTTGAGATACGATAAGATGATAAGATGTCTTTAATACAAAACTTATTAGAGATACTATAGAACGGAATCGAGGCTCCAAAATCTTTTCAATGGATTCTTCTGTTTGTCAAAGTCGGCAACTGAGCTGAAAACAGAGGATGGAGGTACAGCATCGATCAGAGCCAAGATATTAAGGGAGCCCGAGGAATTTTACGGATAGTTGTATATCTCGGTCAACCAACCTGTTCGTAGCTCGGCTGAAGAACCGAGAGCCGAACTTATCCGACATTATTCCAAAACTATCCCGGAATAATATATTTTTTAATAATTTTTATGTAAGTAATTGATAATATTTTAATAAATTTGTTTATTTTCTCTTGAAATCATTAAAACATCCCGCCTTAGGTATTCAGACATTGAGTTTCAGACAGTGAGGAAATGAAATTCCTTCAAAGATATTTAATTAAGAAAATATAATATTATAACAAATATTTTTTGAAATTAAAGAATGTTTCATTACTGTTTAATAATTTCAATATTTAATAGAAAACAAACAATGAACGTGAAGCTAATAAAAAAAATTAGTTCCTTTTTTGTATTTCATGGTACAAAGGTACCTTCATTATAAAGTATTGATTGATAAAATGTGTACTTTATCCATACTAATATACAAAAAAATTAAAAATGAGAAGTTGGTCTGTTGAATTGCGCTTACATTATCCTAACTTTTTGAATAGGATCGCTATTAAAACTTTTTTTTTTTCTAATATATATAACTTACTATACTGCCGCAAATGGATATCTGAAGAGGAGTTGTGGGCGTGTTGTCGGTCTTTAATGAAAAGGTGTTTGTACACTCAATGCTTGAAAACCCTTAAATTACAATAGGTAGTCTATTTATCAAAAATCATGAGTAATAGCGTGATTTTTTTAGCTAAAAAGTTTCAAAAATTAACGCGTGTTACCACGGGTTACGACTAGTTATTTACGACTAGTTTATTCTGTGAGAACAGAAGAGCTAGAGGCGGGAGAATATATAAATTGAAACTTCAACATTATTTAACATTTATTTCTGATAACATTATTACGATTAAAAGAGTAAGATGAGCCAAAAACGAGTTAAAATTACCCAGTAGGTAGAAGATATGGGTCTTATAAGATATTTTACGGGTTCGCAGAATTTGAAAATTGGAGAAATGTGAATAGCACCAATCCTTATTCCATTATTTAAAAAGGCAACAAATTAACAACAGCTATTTGTTACTTTTGTTTTCTACTCTAGAGATTTGATTCTTTTTTTTTCAATCTATTATATTCCATACGAGCCAAAGGGCACAGATGATTTATACATATGTATATAAAAATACCAACTTCTATATATAGTATCAACAACTTCAACTTCTATATATATATATATATATAGGAGACTTTCTATAGATATAGTCACTAGTAGGTGATAAAAAATATAAATTTATAATTTTTGAAATTTTAGTTAAATACCCGTGCGAAGCCGGGGCGGGCCACTAGTTTGTTATATAGATATATTATATTTTTACTTTGCAATATATTGTTTTAACTAATGCCACTAAATATCAGATGATACTTACTATGACATCATATTAGCGCGCATAGAATACTAACTAATAATAAATTTACACATAAAAATTACATTAAGACATCAGTCTAATCTTGGGTAATAGGATGAAGACAGAAACAGTACCTTTTGGTACTGTTTCTGTCTTCATCTCTGTTAGTAATAATAATGTTTTTACTCCGGTAATACAATATCAATATAAAATCGAACGCCTGTAGATACTCGTATTTAAAATGTAAAATGTTTTTAAAAAAATATTCTTTGAAACGTAGAGTTCACAAATATACAGGTCAAGACTCTGTTTCCTGAATCGAGCGTACGTTGTCTCTACATGTAAGGTATAAAAGGACTCTTATATAACACGGTACTCTTAACTTAATGTAAATATAAAAAGTTAAGCCTATTTTTTATTTTCGGTACTTTATAGGCATGGATGTATTATTGAAACATCGTGATATATATTATCTGTATCATAATTATATATAATAATAATAAACATATATTTTTTAAGCTTTTAGATATAGAAAGTTTTCATAGTACTGTAAGTCTCCGGTTAGCGGCAACACTGATGTCAATGCGGAACGGAGTTTTATTCTTTCGGACTACAATATATCCTTTCTTGCAATACTAACGGCACAAATATTGATCACTTATCCCAAATGACATCTTTGTGCCGTCTGCAGTCGAAACACTTCGACCTTTGAGTAGCAGTGCAAAATCATATTAATTTCAAATAATATAAATTATTATTTTTTAAAGTAAAAAAGGAAATAGCAGAGATAATTTAAATAATAATAATTTTAACATTCGTCGTTAAATAAATAATTTAGGTGTAAAAAAATATTGAAAAAAATATAATATTGCACTAGCAATAAGGGGTTCTGCATCACAGCGAAATGTTTAAACGCCAAAATAATTTGTTTCTTTAATGGACGAAAATAAATTTGATTTAATTATTTTTTTTTAATTCTTATTTCTAATGTCATCGCTATTCCATTACCTAATCGAATTTCTTGAAATCAGTGAATAAACACTAACGTGTTTGTAGTTTTATTGGTTAACGGCACTTAACACAATCTACAATGACGATTGTTACACAATAAATACATTAAAAAAAATCTATATATCTAAATAATTATACTTAGAAGAGGAGTGCCATATTATCGCAGATCGCCTGGATGATTTACAATTGCAATTGTTTGTTTACAATCTTTTTACGTTATTGAAGGCAATTTCAATAGATTGTTGTAAACTTTTAAGTAACCATCAGTGACGGGCGCCATTAAAGCGGCCAGTCGATGTTTGCATATAATAGTCAGGCCTCGTATTCTACCATTAGAATCGTGTCACAATGGTGGATCAATGATCAGGTAATAACATTGATTGAGAAGGCAAACGAGCGTCCAACCGTACACGCTTGACCATATCACCACGGTTCGGCTTCGTTGTCGTGGAACGGTGCGTGGCCGGCTCCGCATCGTATCAGCACAAGGTACCTACACTGCGTCGTATTGCGTAAATTAGTATACTGTATCCGCCTATAAAGCACCTGCTGAGCGAAGGCCTCTTCTCCTTGTAGAAGAAGGGTTGGAGCTTAATCCACCACGCTGCTCCACTGCGGGTTGGCGGATAATTTCCTTATAATGGGTAACGATCGATATCAGGTGTCTATGATAAAAACCGGGACCGACGACTTTACGTGTTCTCCGAGGCACGGTGGGGAGACCCAAAAAGACACACCCATACCGGAAACAAATATTTGTACAAATACAAATATCTGTTGTCTGTAATGTTGAGGCAACTATTCGCACCAGAACGGTCATCTAAATTAGTATGCAATGTTTTAATCTCGAATATATTAATATTACTTGAACGAATTACTATTTAGTATACTGTAACCAATAAATATTTTGACTAAATAAAAATATACCACACGAACCGCAACAAAGGAAACAACGTTCTCGCTGTTCCAGAACCATCGACATCGTCGTCATGCGTTGTATTACGTCATTTTGAATTATCGATAATGTAATGCAATTCGCAACTGCAAAAAGGACGTCTCGAGGCACTTTAAATATTACGAGCAGACGTATGTATGTACGTCAATGTCTGCTTTGATATTCGCTACCATGTAAGTCAGTAATTATGTAACCATTGGAAATAATTTGTTGTTTTATATTGTTATGTTATATTTACGAAAATTATTTGTTCAGTTCACTGCCCCAAATCATACGGCCTGAAACCGTCAAGCATATATGTGTCAATTAATGAGACAATATATGAGAGTCACAAAGTCACAATAATTGCGGAATACAGTTGACAAGGACCATTCCCATCCAAAGACAGAGACAGAATTGCGGTGGATGTAAATGACTGATGTAATAACTGAAATTGCGTTCCTGGCACATCTCAATCGGAGACAATTGATGGACAATAAGTCTAGCAATTAAGTAGTAGTTAGCAGTATTTAAAGTTTATAAACAGTTATATCTGTATGATTAAAATAATATAGAGGTAATTTCAATCAAAAACTTATGTTTTAATTTTATTTCTTAGACACTTAGCCCTCATTAAAAGTATTGTAATATATTCATTTAAAAAAAAAAAGTTATATAAGTTTTTGTTTGTTTTTCAATCTTTTCGATGATTTTTTACTTTTTATTTTTATTGCCTCTTCACCGAAAATAATATATAACTATGTATATATTTTAATTGTACTTTAAAACAATGTACAGTAATGAGTACACATTATTTGTAAGCAAAGATGAACTATTAGAATATAATTAAAATAAAATATTGAAAATACTGAAAAATGATAAACCAAACTAATATTTAGTTTGACACAAATATAGATATGAAAAGCGACATTTAGTTTTATTATTGTGCATTAATTCAATTAGACATCTGTTGAATATGTTTCTTCACAATGGCATGCGCATATGCGGTTTATTTAATCACTCGACTCGAACAACAATATCACACGGTCGAGGTACAATATATAGTCAAAATTAAAGTTACAAAACTCGTAACAAGTAACTTATACATTCTTCGTCACAGATTATTATATAAGTTAAGCTAACGATAAATGCAAATGCCATCGAAAACAACTTGTAAAAGAAACCAATTTTCGCAACTCAGTTCTTCTACCATAAACAATTGTGAGATAAATCGCATGAAAACACAATATATCTCATATTAAATTAGATTGTTTAGTGCGATTGCCAAGTCAATCTATTTATTTAAAACATAAAAGATTTTTAATAATATTGATATGGTCACTATAAGATGTTTTTAGGTTAGCTAATTATTGTCTACGTAATAACTTAACACAGAAGGACCCTTAATTACCCACAACTTTTTACGGTAGAATAACTGAGTTGCGAGACTTGGTTTTCTTTTTTACAAGTTATGTTTTTTATGGCATCTCATTTCTTTTTGTAGATAGTCCTATTTTTTTTCTTTTCCGGTACATCCTACTTCTTGAATGCCAACAACGAATTTTCTTAAAGCTCACTCTCTGTCTTATCAGTTATATTTAGAGCCACACTCGTCAAACCTCAGTTAAAGTTAATTCTTATGTAAAATTGTTATCTCATCTCATTTACTTTAAATCAGTGTTTCCCAACGTGGGGCCCACGCCCCACTGGGGGGCAATTTGATGGTTAAGGGGGGCAATTCAATGGACTCGACACGACTTTAACCCTTTCGCTTTGGATTATTTAAATGCAATGCTATACCTTGTCCAACCGTTTATTATCTTTTTGACAGCTTACGTCTACAAATTTCAGTTTTTTTTTTTTCATTATATGTTTTGAAATTTTACTTTGTACTACGATGTTTTGATAACAATTTCATAGTGATTTCTTCCTAAAACTTATCTTTTATATTTCTTAAGGGAACAAAACCATTTTAAAGGTTAAAAATTATGCATGGGGCATAAAAAATTTAGAAATGTTAAGGTGGGGCATGGCCTAAAAAAGGTTGGGAGACACTGCTTTAAATACTGTTAATGTACCTAACAAAAAATTAATTACAACATCAAGCTTAACAGAGGAATAACTTGTACGGCACTCACTGCCGCAATCAAAGTTTTCTTTTTTTAAGTTAATAAATTACTTATAACCCATTATTTTTCTATAGGATTAGATTTATATAAAGATTATTAAAAATTTTATAGCCATACTAATTGATAAAATTTGCGTAAGTTAAATAAAACGTGGTTTGTGTGTATACGTGCGGTATCGCAGTAAAAACCAAATGTTGCCTGGAAGAAAGTGATCGCCTTTCTGTGACAGACGGAAAACATGAAAGCCGCGGCGTGGGCAAGCCATCTCCGCCAGCCGCGGTTGTGATTATTAGTATTCATGGAATTTTTTTCAATGGCAAATTCTACTACTCTTTCAAATTGAATGAAATTTGAAATATACCGTGTTTATACAATGTCTGCTTGGTTGCTGAAAATTCAGGCTTCTAGTTTTATCTACAACAATCATCAATCAAATTTTATCTAACAACAACAAATTATAAGGAGGTGGCTTAAATGACCTGAACTGATTCGAGAAAAGGATGGTACAGCCGTTCCGCTTTTTAGCTCGACTTGGCTGGGGCACTGCCTTGCCTCCAGATATCAATATAGCAAGACGACCCCCGCGATTGCACCCGCACAACCCACTCACATCCTGTTCATCATCACTCATCACTGTTCCTATAACCACTATAAAGACTTTCTAACTCAAGTTTTTAAAATAGGGCACTTAGATTATTAGCGAATTCATATTAACAGCTTGTTAACCACTGGTCTAAAAAACGGGACTTATAGAAAGAAATAGCTTTTTTTCTGAATTAGTGATTTTGTCCTCATTAGTATAATTTGTACTCTCATTATAATAGTTCGTTTAATAATTTTCTCGTGTCAAGTTCGTACTGCTGGATTTTAGATTTCAAACTTAAGCCATTTATTTTTATTGAACACTTTTAAGTGTTAAGCGATGTGTTATTTAAAGCAATTTCGATAGCTTCTAGAAGACGGAATAGAAATTAGAGTACACTTTATCATATTTGTTTAGGTATATTGTTCGTATCGATTGCTTATTACAACAAACTTCCCCGCTGCGTCTGTCTTTCTGTGTCTTCCCGATAAGCCCAAAAACCACAGAACGAATTTTCACTAGGTTTTCATTAATAGACACAATGATTTATGAGGAAGGTTTAGATATAGAACTTGTTAAAATGGTTTTGTGTAAATTGGTTAAAATATGACGACAATAGTTGAAAATTTCAGAATAAATCAAGCCGCCTGCGAGCTTTTAGCTGCTATTTAAGCTTTCCATAATTAATATGATTTTAAATAATTTAACTATCTGTTGCAATTAGTATATAATTATTAATAATTATTTCATATACCAAATGTAAATTTTTCATTATTATTTTTATTATATTAATTTCAATTATTATTTAACCGTTATATCACACAAATAGAAACGATTTCGCAAAATATTTTTGTTAACTTTAAAAGATTGGCTGTACTAACGCTAGAAAGAAAACACTTGGGCGCGAATATGGCTGAAGTACGCTTTAGGTAATAGGCATCTTAACACCAACACTAAAAAATGCGAGTACTAGGTAAATATTGCATTAGCTACAGTTGTTATAATGTTTGCTGCGAAAAGATTTAATTGAGTCATATTTAGAAGAGTTTTATTTTCTTTCTTCTCATACTTTATTTCGCTTTTTTTATAGAGCTATGATCATTATATAAGTGTTTTTTTGACACGATAACGTGTAGTAAATCGATGAAAGCTGTACGCACGAAAAAACACGACTCATTGTCACGTTTCGCGACCGAGAGCACGGAACAAGCGATAGAGAGGCACGATCGGTCTAAGCGTTCGTCTTATGACGCATCTATCTCTTTTACATTTCATCGGCCGATACGTTCAAGTAGAAGAGACAACAGCAGCACGCAACAGATGACCGCAACAGATGCCTACTTATATTATTGGTATTGCATTTTATTTCTGTTTTTATTATTTCATCGGACAAGTTTGATGACTTCCAGCCTTCCGAACAAGCCGGTTTCCGAAAAGGCTATAAGCCTACTATGGGACCATAGACCACATACATATGCTGAGGCAGATTATACAGAAGACCGAGGAGTATAATTGGACATTGTGATTGGCGTTTGTGAACTATGAGAAAGCCTTCGATTGTATCGAAACTTGGACGGTAATGCAGTCTCTCCAGCGGTACCACATCACCTATCGATATATCTAAGTGTTGCAGTACTTATATAATAACGCCAGTATATCGGTTCGAGTACAAAAGCATAGCACGAGAGCGACTCCAATGCAGCGAGGTGTGAGACAGGGAGATGTCATCTCTCCAAAACTTTTTAGCGCAGCATTGGAAGACGCTTTCAAGCTTCTGGAATGGAAAGGATTCGGCATCAATACAAACGGCGAGTACATCACTCACCTTCGATTTGCCGACGATATCGTGCTTATGGCAGAATCCCTGAAGGAACTCGGCGTTATGCTTAGTAACCTCGATGGAGTTTCCCGACGGGTGGGCCTTAAAATGAATATGGACAAGACAAAAATGATGTCGAATGTCCATGTCGTGCCCACTCCGATATCGGTTGGAGATTCTACGAGTACTCTCAAAGTTGTTGACAAGTAGATCTACCCTAGGTAAAATGTCCATCTTGGTAGTCCTAACTTCGAGAGAGAGGTCAATCGTCGAATCCAGCTAGGTTGGGCAGCGTTAGGGAACTTAAAAAACGTCTTTTCATCTGACATACCTTAGTGCCTGAAGTCGAAAGTCTTCGACCAATGTGTGATACCAGTGATTACATACAGATCTGAGACGTGGTCTCTGACTATGGGCCTTTTAAACAAGGTCCAAGTCGCACAGCGTGCAATGGAGAGGGCTATGTTGGATATTACGAACAAAGGTTGCATAGCCCAACGGATTTTCAAGCTGAAGTGGCAGTGGGCAGGGCACATAGTTCGTAGAACTGACGGCCGAAGGAGAAGAAAGGTTCTCAAGTGGAGATCACGTACCGGCAAACGCAGCGTCGGACTGCCGTCCGCGAGATGGGCAGACGACTTGAGGAAAGTCGATGGAAGCCATTTGATGGATGCTTTGAATGGGTCGCTCTGGAGGTCGATGGGGGAGGCCTACGTTCAGCAGTGGACAACCAATGGCTGATATGATGATCATGATTATCATTATTATTTCACCTATTACCTATTAATTATTAGAAAATATAATGCATTGCAAATAGCCATTTTTGTTTGTCACCTAATTATGAATCACATTAGGTACAAGATATAGATAACTTAACTTTAAAATGTATATATAGAAATTGGTTTCTTTTTTCAATGTGTTAGTTTTATTAAATTACTTTGTAGTTCGTATCAGTTGAACAATATTTTGATAAAATAAAGTTGAAAATTTAAGATAAAATTGTAAGATATTAAAATTGATTTCCATAACCGCCCTGTGTCGCTAGTTGCTAATAATTTCAACAACAATTACGTTACTTGGCGCGCGCCACTAACTCGGCTCATCGTTTTATTATAACTTCTTACGTGCGTACATACACACTTTTTTCATCAATGTTTTCTTATGACGTTATCACGTAAAATTATCGTCCGTAAACCGACTTTACAGACAACTTTTTTTTTCGTAAATTTTAGTCAATTAAAGTCAAATTTTACACTGTAAATTAATTTCAAGAAAATTGTCTGTTTAACAAGCTACTCGTATATATTTATGAGATATAAGATTGTCCAAAATTTTGCTCTGCTTTTATAGCTTTATAAGCAGATATTCATTAGAGTTGTACAACTCTGGCAGCTTGCCGAAATATTGGACAATCGTAAATTACTTTTCGTGTACTACTTTAATAAGAAAAAGAACAAAACATTTTTTTAATCTTTATAATAAAAAAGGCGGGCTATTATTTGTTTGTGATCCATTTGTTTCAGTTTTGGCTACTGTAGCCAGATTGAAGTCTACGTAAGAGAAAAATGTAGTTCAGCATACAAGAGGTATTTGTATTACTTTACCAAGTTTATACCTCGTCTTTAAGTTACATGTGTATATTGCAACATTGTGTGATTAACGTGCGTGCGTAATCCTTGTTATGTTATAAACAAAGCATGGGCAGACAATGTATGTAATTCCGTATCTCATATAACAAGCAATAGTATGACAAAGACTAAGATCCTGTTTTACAAGTTCCTGATAAAGTTTATCTCGCACATAACACACTGATAGATTTTAACAGCAAGAAAAGGTAAAACGGACCCTTGTGGCATGTTTCACCCAAATCAATAAACTACAAATTTTAGATTAAAAGGTTGTGAAAAGAAATATCTGACGGATAAAGTGAGTTTAATGATAAAAAATAAAAATATATTCACAAAAATTATCTGTTAATTACCGTTATAAATACATGAGATTACATTATCACCATCCAGTGAAAGAGGCCCTAATCAAATTAAATAAGGAGCTAATAAAAATTAACATCACCTCAAGAATATTGCTAAATAAACTGGGATCAAGTTTTAAAATCATAGGGGTTCTAACTGGCTGATTTTCTCTCTACATGTAAAAAACATGAGTAACAGAACAAGTTTTTAAGAGCATCAATTAGAGAAATAAAGGATTAAAACTTGCAGCACAAAAATACTTCTAAAAATTATGATATAATAATATATTGTTTGTCCTGACTTTTTTAATTAAACGGTTTAAGTTTAACTGCTAACTACAAGGTGTACTAAGAAGTCATCTGACTCGTTAATTGACACAAAATACAATATATTCAAGCAGAACGCAGAAAATCAGATTCGTTACAATTAAGATAATAACAAATGAAAAAGTATTTTTATTACATTAATAAAAATATGCTATTTTTATAACATTAATAAAAATATACTATTTTTATAATAAACAGTTAGAGGCAAGTTTATCTGCAAACCCATTGTAAAGTAGCGTGGGGCATTAAGCTCGAACCCCTCTCCTATAAGTAGGTATAGAATACGTTTAGAGACTAATTAAGTTAACTTCAGTTAAGACAGTGGAAATTTCGTAAGTTTGTGAGATTGTGATACAAGGATTGACTGCATCTATGTATTTGAGAAGAAAATTTGTTGAATTGACAACACGGCATAGATTGTCGATGATATACTTGGAAGATTTTCGAATAATACTATATTCTAGAAATTCTCGCGCTTTTACCCGAGTTTAATTTCGATACAAGATCGTAACAAAATTGCGTACGTAATATATATATATATATATATATATATATATATATATATATATATATATATATATATATATATATATATATTTCAATGATACTAAAATAAAATACATAATACAAACCGCCTTTAAGCTCGAAAAAATAAAAATGATTTCAATGAAATCTCTTGTTATCATGCTTTCAACGAGCTGCCCTTTTATACATAATTAACAGAAATATGCAGGAAACTTTTATCGATAATACTGAACACGAGTTGCAGAAATGTAGTCAATAATTTCAATTCAGAAATGCGAATAACATTATTATCTACCGTTTCGTATTCAAATTAAAATCATAACATGGAATTGAATATTATTTATGGTCCCACGTATTCCTACTAATATATAAATGTAATAAAATTGTAACCAGCAAATGTCTGTACATGAGAGACACTTAGGAAAAACGAATTATCAGTCTTTATTTGCTTTAGATTTTCAGGCATTTTAATCGCCAATTACTTGAATCGATCGACATCATGAAACTACACAATTGAAAGTTTTTCCCAGTAGATATTTTAAGAAAGTCACGTGGTTATAATGCCCTTCTCGTAGTTATCAAACAAACATTATACTTAGTTACTATTGAAAGACTGGAGATTGTTTGATTTTGAAGTTGTTTGATCTTTCACAAAGCGTGTACAATCTTAACGAGATAATTATGATCAACAAACATGCTTCAGTTATGTTTCAAAAGTGAACTACGTTATTTAATGAGACATAGTATACTATCTTTATTGGAAACACTATTCAAGCATAAGTACCTGGATGACCGAGCTTTGCTCGTTTAAATTATATTTAGATACATTACATACTGATGAAGCATAAATAATATTTTCGATCTTACCGACAGAATAGTAAAATAATAGGAACTGGTTATTTAAATAAAAAATAAAAAGAGCTCTCAATAATATTTTTTCTCACAAATGAAGAAAATTGAAAAAAAATTGGTCTGTAGACACCTGAATTCGAACCCGGGTCTTCTAATCTCGAATCCGCCCGATTCCCATCCGAGCTATTATAAGCTTATCGATGACAGCGAAATTTACGTTCGTATTCTAATGATGATTGCGTAAAAAAAGGGATAAAACGACATTTTCTAAATATAAATCCTAGCTAGATCGATTTATCGCCCCCGAAACCGCCTGTATACTAAATTTCATGAAAATCGTTGGAGCCGTTTCCGAGATTCGGATTATTATATATATATATATATATATATATATATATATATATATATATATATATATATATATATACATACAAGAATTGCTGGTTTAAAGATATAAGATAAGATAACTACATACAATTTCAAAACTAATTTAGTAACTGTTTTGAAACTGACTTATAAACTCTAACAAAAGGTGCCCATAAATAATTCACTTTAGTCGTATAATGACATTATTGAGTTATTGACATGTCCACATTATTAAACCACATATAAATTACGTCACTTTACTTCCCATTACTATGAAATATTTATTATTCCTATCCCTAAAGTTATGGGTTACAAATTCCATCCAATTTTACGGAGGAATCAATAAATGTTTGATATAAATATTTTACCGAACGAACGTCTATTAACAAGGTATCGTCGGACCACCTCTAATAATAACATGGGTAAAGGTAAATAACCATAATATACTAAAGGTAAGCCTCTTTGTAAGTAATGATCTGTTCCAAAATGTACCAAGTTCTAGTAATCGAATAGTCAAACGCCAGATCGTTGCTGTTGTACTTTAAATGATTTATGACGGATCATGTTTTTTTTTTTTTTTATAATTTGTTTTGTGTCACTTTCACAATGAGACATCAATCATTGAGCTTAATTATGTAAGTGTATTAAAACGATCAATTTTTATTATTATTTGTAATTATGTTAATTGCAGTATCCAATATATACATGTTATTAATAACTAGGTTATTGTTACTTTTAGTACGTAAAAATCAAATCAAATAATTCATAATATATTTTATATACGTGGACTCTAAGAATAATTGACTACTGTACAACTTTGTCTTAAATCATTTCCTTATGATCTTTATTATAACTTTTTTCAAATAATTTTATGTTTGAAAAATTAATTAAAAAATACAATAGTCGTTAACTTATACATACAGCAATCTGTTTAAAATATGAAGCTGTATTTTGTTCAACGTCTGTGACACGGGTAAATTGCATTATCAAAGAACAAGCACCGTAATGAAACTGACAGTTAATTAATGAGCTAGCTGTCAGATACTATACCTTTTGTGCCTAGGGACTTTTTTATCAATGTGTTTAATGGTATTAGAATAATCTAGAAAGTGGGATAAATAACGATTACTTTGTCTCGATTTATATAATTTTACAAAATCCATAAGATAATAAGATAACATTTAAATAATTTTAAAGCTCTAGAAATAAATTATATTAAACACCTAAGTTTTAATCGGCACACCTATTTTTTAGTTTTATGCAGATGTGAGCTTTCGCACCTCCAATCAAAAAATTTACAAAGAAACTGGTCTTCTGAATGTTCATCAAACCTATGTGTATTATAATTGCTTATTAATACGTAAAATATTAAACAAAGATTTACATTCTAAAATAACTTTTACAAAAAAACGAGAAATACAAAAAATTAAATTAAGATCTGCCAATGATATTAAGCTTTATAAACCACGTACTAACTATGGGAAAAAATGTGTAATGTTTGAGGGTGCCCAACTGTACAATAAACTACCAAATGACATTAAAGAGGCTAAATCGCTATTAACTTATAAGAAACTACTCAAAAGCTATATAAAAAATCGAATAATCTAACAAAACAACTAACACATTAGTACTTCATAAGTCTACATTGACGAAACTAGTATTAAATTTTTTTATATAATGTAACATAAATTCTCTACAATGACACTTCCAGTTGCGCCTATATTTCTGTTAACTTTTTGTTGATTGCTTTATTGATTGCTTGTCTTACCTAAGAATTGTTTGTATTATTTTGCGATGTACCCAACATACATATTTGTTTAGTCTAAGTGAATGTAATTTCTCATGTAAGTGAATTGTATTCTTTTGAGAAATAAATGATCTTTAACCTTATGACGATGTAAAAATACGCCATTTGGGAGAAAACTTAATATCCGATCGAAAGCAAATCTGCAACGGTAGGTCAACAATGATAAAACGATGTCGGTCGAAACTTCGGACAACGATCAAATTTTTATGACAACCTGCTATCAAATAACTGAAATAAACGAATATGCACGAAGACTGATTAGAGTGCCATGGAGCGGCAAATATTCCGATCTCTTTTCAGATCTCTCGCACACTGCAAGACGACGATGCCTCCCATATATATATATATATTTTTATAATTGTTTTTTGGATTTAACTCAAGTTTATCCAAAGGATATAGCTTTTTTTAATGTATGTTATCTATATGACGTTTAAAAAGTTAACTCTTCTCCTTGTTTATATATTGAATCATTATATTTTCAGGACCAGTAAACATTAGCAATACGACTAACAGAAGCTTAAAAATAACCACAAAGTATCATGACATAGGTTTTATCACAAGGTCCGTCTATTGAGATGATAAACATCGGAAGCAGGAACGCACACTTTTTGAAAATGATGCAAGACAATTTGTGATACGAAAAGCTATAAATGCTTGTTCATTCTGAGAGCGATATAGGATTTTTTTTAAATAATCTGATAGCCTATAAATGTCCCACTGCAGAAAAGAAATATTTCTTTTAAGGATACAGATATGGATTTCTACTCCCACCCAACTACCTACTTCCATCCCCACTACTCTACTAAGTAATGGTATATATATATATATATATATATAGGAAAATATTGTGGTACCGATAGACTGATAGAGCTACGTGCTCTACCACTCACCACAATATTTTGAACCTTGTCCCTAATTTGTTGTATTTGGCCACGTAAGGTTATTTAAATCATCTTTTATTAAATTCCAAATGTGGCTATGGATAGATTACAAACCAACAATGTTAACAATATATAAACTGGGCCATTTCAGCTCAAGGAGTATCTCTATTTTTTTCTCGATCGTGTTTATGTCGAATTCGTCGTCGTGTAAAAAACACGCATATACAAACCTTAATCATGAATATGTTGAATATGTTCCGATACCGCAATTTTTGATATCACACAATTTAAATAACAACTCTACTCAGTACTGTGTTATCATGACTATAATGTTACAGTACGTTTATTAAGTTGATCTTATAATTTAATTATTTACAATATTTGTTATCGTATTATTATAATTTTAAGTAAAACATATTATCAAGTTTCTAAGTAATAAAAAATTGAAGGTGATAAATATTAAACAGTACTAAAATCACATTTTTTTATTTTTAAATTGAAAGTACCTACCTACATTTTCGACTAATGATTCGATAAATGTTAAAAGCATTGTCGAAATACGAGTTTACTGACAAATCGATAGCAGTATCGTTTCTAGGGATTTTTCGTAGGAAATCATTCTTCCAACGGAACTCACCAGTGTTATTTAATAACAGTACAATATTCTTTAAACCGATTTTTCTAGAATTATAGAGTATTTAAGGTGAGCTTGGCCCATGTTTGACATATAAAATTGCATAAAAACTCAAAAAAAAAAAATCTTCCATTTAATAGTTTAAGATCTCTTTAACTTAAAGTTAGAGCGAACATAGTAACGTCAGGATAATAATGTGAAGTACAAACCATTTAATAAGAGGTACAAAGCTAAAATATAATTTCAAGAATAAAGTGTCAGCTCGCTCTCGGCGCTGGAAATTGATCTATTCTTAAAGCGGAATAACGATGCAAATATTATATTCCAAGTGCTTATCAATGAAAAATTCAGTGTACGAGAATACGTTACCACATTAAATATTATATAACTTGCATATTCCATCTAAATTAACTAATACTCGTACGAGTATGCAATTTATTCGTTATTCGAATTCAAATATTCGAAATATTTCCTAAAACTATTCCTATGTTTCAACTATCCAATGTTAATATCTACGTGATTTATGGAAATAAGCGGTATTGTTGTCCATATAATTGGATTTGGGAAGTCCGAAATATAATATATTTTATGGTATTTGTGTGTATTTTTTCAAAATAATTAATAACCGGCAAAAAGGTTTAAAAATATATACACATACATAACAATGTAAGTGTGTAACAACGCAGTTTTACTTTTACTCAAAATTAGCCGCTAGAATCGGCCCCTTAAGAGCCGATTGCTGACATTAATTTTAGCCTTTCTAAAAATAAATCATGGTAATGTTGGGTATAGTATTGCATAAAACAAATATTTTACTGTTCTCTTATATTTACGCGAATTTTACTCATTTGATTAAAAGTCTATATCGGATTTTATCGCGTTTATATACGCGATAAAATCCGATATAGACTTTTAATCAAATAAATATTTTACTTCTGTCAAAAATAGCAGCGGTTAGCTTTTATTGTGCTACAAGTCCAAATTTTACTCTTTTCCAGATTTTACGTATCGGTATTATGTGGGAGATATTTTATATTAATAATAGTGCATTCGGCTACGTAATTATTAGGTTAAAAAATTGTCGATGTTTCGTTTAATAATTATAGTTATACATTTATGAATTAAATGTAAAAAGTTACGACAGTTACTGATATATTATTACAAAAATATATAAAACAAATTTATTGTCAATGTGCATATATTTGTGTAAGTAATTAATATGTATATGTTAATTTATTTAATACTAATGTAATTTATTATGAACGAAATGAATCCTGTTAGAGTATTATAATTAATAAATGAATAAAATGTACTTGTATAATAATTTCCTTATTCATTTCGTGATATTTAAATAAGTATATAATCTAAACAAACTCATATTGTTTTTCATTATACTGTTGATAACCGATTCATAAGTAAAGTTTTGCCTAGCGACAAAACCGTTGATATCAACGAATAATTAATATTGTCAGTATTACTAAATTTTACGAAATGATCTCAAAATGCCATTTTAAACTTATTTTTGTTACATAAACGTGTCTACTATCTGAATTAAAGCCAGAGATTCAAACATAATAATATTACTTATGTAAGAAATTACAAAATGTCAACTGTCATTTCGAAAATTAACTTTAACCGGTTATATTTCGTCGGTTCTGATTAAAGTATAATTTAGATTTAACCAAACCTTGACTGGAGTATTTATTACAATCTATAATAATTAATCGATTCAGCTAAAATCCTCTCAATTTAATCTAACTATAATTGCTGGTCATGCAATCCGACATAAGTATTATCCCCGTTAAAAAAATCTATAACTTTTGTATTCTGTTCTACTTTTTTTTTTTTCAATACAATGTTAATGTAAGTTTCAATATAATAAAATACGATTGTGGTCTTACTTATAAATTAGGTTAGTGGCGTTACTTCTCAGAATTCAGTCATCTGTTTTCCTTAATAATATTTTTCTTGTTCTTATATCCTTCCTTAAAATGAAGTGTATTCGAATCGTTATATAGAGCCGCGTCGATATCTATACTAATATTATAAAGCTGAAGAGTTTGTTTGTTTGATTGTTTGAACGCGCTAATCTCAGGAACTACTGGTTCGAATTGAAAAAATCTTTTTGCGTTGGATAGCCTATTTACTGAGGAAGGCTATAGGCTATATAACATCACGCTACAAACTATAGGTGGTGAGCAATAAAAAGAAATGTTATAAGAACGGGAAAAAATAATCTTTTTAAGAGCTTCTGTTGCGTCCTTTATTATTTCTCCTCTCGAGACATTTTTTAACTATAGTTCCACTTTTAAAGTAAATATAACATCATTCTTTTACTCAGAATTTTCGAAAAACAAAAAGTTCAATAATACGTTGAACGACCCAGGAATCAAACCTGAGACCCCTTGTTCGGCAGTAACGCTTGCGACCACTCGACTAACGAGGTAGGTACCTACTCTTACAATTAGAGTAATTGTTTAAAAAAATGTAAATGTAAGAGTAAATGTTTTTCCCTCAAATTTACTCGGGTGAAACCGCGAGGCACAGCTAGTCACAATATAAAACTGATAAACAAATTCTGTAGAATTGGAAAATAAAAGCAATGTTTGCCATGCATATTATTTTAAAATACATATTAGGTATATTCTATATTGACGATAGTTCAGCGCAGCGGTCAAACTGACAGTTACATTAGCGTTTGTGGATTCATCTCTGCTCATGACAATTGTTTTTAGAGACTCTGTATAAAATATCTGGACTTTAGCGTTTTTGCTGTGTGATTTCATCCTACTGGGGAACGTAGAGTTTTCAGCTTTTATTTATTTTATTTTATTTAGGTTCCCACGTAATATGAGTGATTGGACTAGGAAAGTTATTATCGTGTAGAGTCAATAATACAAGTAATAAAAATCAGGCATAAATATTATTGCTTAGCAGTAAATCATGTATGGATTTTATAAAGCTGTACGAAAGTCACAATCAGGTAGCCGATTTGAGGTCGATGCACTTCAAGATACATACGATACCACACAACGAAAAGGCTCGTAAAGGACGTAAGCAGTTCATTCCAGAATAGTCGGTACTGAGACGAAACAGCTAAGGATTTTACTTTCATTTCTTACAATTAATATTTGTATTTTAATTTATTAAAATAAAAGCGAACTTTCACACGGGTTAAGTTAACAATAAGACAAGATCTAAGCTACATTAACTATCCCTTACTAATATTACATATTAAAACAAACACATTTTATTATATCAATAAAATTTGGAATAGCTAATTTTAAAGATATGGGTGATTCCATTCTAACTGTGATTTTTTATGTCCTTTACTGTTTGTTCTCACTGGTCATTAATTAATGATCTATAAATGAAATTTTTGGGTTAGTTATATGTTCATGAACATATTTCATCACTTTTTTTGTAAAGTATGACTTGCAATTCAGAGGAAACTGAGATTATATCACTTAAATGTCAGTACCGTGGCATGTCCATTTCTAGAATTTTCCTATAAATTGTATTTTTTTTTTTGTCGCAATGTATAATTTAAACTAATTACCTGATAAATCTTACTGAGTATGATTAAACTTGCGAAATACCAAAAAATCGGGGAATTCATCGCAATTAGAGAAATTGATAGAGTTAACTGAAACGTCAAAAAAAATTGTTATGAAAATGTTATTCATTATAAAAATGTTCAATAATTAAATGTTAATTAATATTAAAGAGTTTAAAAGTGTTATAAAACAATAAATTAAACGATTTTTCTAAAGAATGTTCGTCAAATTTATTATATGTCAGTACCGTGGAACGAAAAATTTGAAATTTGATTGTCGCTCTCGAAATTTTCAAGTTGTAGCGAAATCGTCTCATACTTTCATTTTTACAATAATTTAGAGCAATAACATCCATAAACAGATAAAAAAAATTAATTTTGATATCCAAAAATTATTAATAAAAAAAGTCACAGTTAGAAAAGAATCACCCATATCTAAATAAACAAAAATATTTATTTAGTGTCAGTTCAATCACAGTAGATTAAATATACGCAATAATTAAAATTAACAATTTTCAGGTTTACGATAAATAAAAAAGGTAGTCAAGACCAAAACTAGCCCACAACATTTTAAAAACAGCCTCATAATAAATTCATCCATATAAAACATACATACTACTGCTATATAAAAACTAAAGTAAACTCCATTAAACTTTACTTTTTTACTCGAATCAAGAACCCGAATCACACTTTTAAATCAATTCCGAAATAAAAAGGTAAATTTTCAAATGATTTATCCAAGTTGTGAGCATTCTTTGGCAAACGTTACGCTTTCATTCGATAAATATACAAATGGTTTTAGAATTCCGATGGAGGAAATGATTACTCTTAATCGAACTTTGCAGTTGACAACTGCAATTTTATCGACGGAAGGAAAGGGGTAAGTGTAATACTATTTCGAATTTTCAAGTATAACAGAATAGTAATATAATACTTCTATAATATTTTTGTCCATAAAAAGTATAAAAATAAATGTTAATTTTTTTTTATAAATCTGTTACATAATAAAATATAAATACGACGTGACGTAAGTGTAAAAAATAAACTAATATTATTATAACATATTAATTATACATTATTTTACATGCGTATTTCGAGTATTACTAAACAATTGTTACGCGAACAAAACGTGGTTATAAAATACAATAAAAAATAAAAATAAGGTAAAAAAATCCCGAAATCTTAGTTTCTACTAATCCGAATAAGGAGTCTCAAGGTTTCTCGGTATTAAAACGTATTGCTAATGCAAGAGCATATCTCTAAAAACTATTAAGTTAAATATCTAATTTATGTTTCTTTTTGTTTGTCTAAAATATACATGATACTGATTCTTGATAATATGATTTCTCTTGAACTCAATGAAAAACTATAAATGTTAAAGAAAAATACTTTCAAGAAGTTAATGTAATGTTTTTATAATAATAGAGCTCATAATATTTATTGTACACAATTTCATATCATCTTCTGTAACCAATTGATATGTATAATTAAATAATTAAATATGTATAATTAAATAAATAAAACGTTTACAGTATTCATTTTTCAATCGAACAATTTAAAAGTTCTGTACGAAGCGAAGTCATATAATATTCTTTCGATTTGTTTATGCATCGATATCATTAAGAATCAATTTACATATATGCAAAGTGTATTCGAATCTCGGATGTTTTACTGAGTATGAAGATTTTAATACAGTAAATCATTATATAGTCTGTGGTATCTGACCTTCAATCAATCGTTATAATTTATTATTGAGGTTTGATTCTCGACCGCACCGAACGATCTCCACCTATCTCCACTGTGTCTTCTCCATCCCACATGACAGTGTCCAAATAATTGTGTCAAACTGACAAAACTAAGCCATAAGCCATACAACGAAAAATTTAAATGAATTGAACGATAGGTAAGAAACAACTTAAAACCCTTTTTTGTCTGGTATAATTTCTAACCCACATTTAAGATAAATTCATTTTAAACTGTATTCCGATACCATGTTTAAAGGGTATGTATTTTTTCATCATACGAATCTCAATTTTTAGTGATATAATAAAATTATATAGATTGTTTGACAAGGCCAATTTGAAAAATAATTTTTTCTTCGTACATTTCGAGAAGGACATAATTTGTAAATATCACGAAAAAGCCAGAAAGTACCCAAAAATTATATATTATATATTCTAATAAAAAATAAACAAGGAAAATAAAACAGTTTCACAGTTTTTGCAATCATAATACAAAACCATGTAAATGGGCTTTAGTTGTAATACCGAGAGATTTAAAAGTACTTGCACGACGAGAAATATCCCCGAGTTTAAAAGTACTTGCACGACGAGAAAATATATCTCCGAGTTTCTCACCTCTTTCACCCTTTCGTAATGTCGTGATTTAACTAACTCGATAATCGTAGGTTTAGAGGAGTATTCATAGTTGACGGCATATACTTTGCTCGATTTTCGGAAGTACGTTTACTTTGCGTTATGTAAATCTAAAGACTTTCTAGTTTTTCAATACTTTTAATGATATTATGGGAACATAATATTAAGACAGTTATGAGTGGTTTTCCCTTAAAAACAGAATATACCTAAAATTTTGACATTTATATAAATATATTTTATAGAGGTAATGATTTTAAAATGCTTCGACTCTTATTACATTTACATTATTCCTCTAGGATCGTCAGAGTCATAGCAGAGTCGATGAGATAATTTATTTAAAGACATCAGTATACGCGACGTCTATTTTATGTTCGTTATCCATCGTATAAGTCACATGTTGGATTACTTCACAAAGATGTTTCACACGATCTTTCATCGATAAAACTGTGCTGATAATCCATAAGTACATAGGCAGTATAGACTTTACATCATTATGATTGGTTCCATAAATTTGATTCACCAGATTCCATACAGGTATTTCACATGTTTTGGTATATTATTGCCGCTTGATTAATAGCTCATAAAAAAAATTGCGTGTGTACGAAGTACACATGTCAGAAGTGAAACTTCTTTGGCCAACTCAATTTAAAAATTATTAATTAATAGTTTATGTATATCAGAGACTAAAGAGTATATTAAAATTATATTAGCTAGTAAATTGATGCTTAGGTACAGGCTGTTAGAAATATAGTCTAAAATAAATAAATAAATTAATATTTCTTAATTAAAAAAAAACTTGATAAGCTTGCTCTCACGTTAAGGTCGTCACTAGTAGTGGGAAAGTGCGGGCCTGCGGGGTATAAAGCGACGGTCGAGCGCTACGCACACCCGCCTGCTTCCTTAACCACCGATTCCTCAGAGCTCGCGCGCGGACTATATTTACTATCTCATTCTCCCGTCGACTTAATCCTATACACTTATGTGTTTGTTTCTTTATCGTGACGCATTTTCGTCACATAGAGTTTCAAACCACAACGATTCTAAAGAAGTTTTACTTCAAATTTTTTTAAATAAACATATAGGTATGATAAATTGTTTTCTTATAATTTTTTTTTATGTCTAATCGTCTGTTAGTTGGTTAAACTAAACGACAATAACAAATATATGAACAAAGCATTTAATTTACAATTTAATAATATCACAACATATAATAAATTCATAAACGCATAAAGAATCGTGTAATCCGATTACTATTCGCTTATATTCTCTATAAAAATTTGGTATAATGGATCCCCACTACTGCACACGTATCTTAGGTATATAATATACGTTATCGTTTTGCATTTTTTTTTACATGCGATACTATTTCTACTGGAATTCACTACAAAAGAACAATTAAGTAACGCAATAGTAAACGTATTCGTAGTAAAAAAAAAAAAAAAACAATTAAGTAACACGATATCTTCAAAGTCAACCATTAATAAAATTTTGCTGAGGGCACTTACAAAAATATAAAGCGTTTCAAATTAATCATCATACTGTCTGACGTTTTATATGATAAGTAAAATACACTCATTTGCATAAAAAACGGGCGGTTTCGATTTTCTTCATGGCTGAAAAAAATAAAATACCAAAAAGGTTTTAATCATTTGAACATGTTACTGGCCAGTTATAAAAGTGCCATAATGTTTATAAGAGTACATTCCAAATTCAAATTTTTGACTGAGCCTGGTTTTCAAAGAAAATAACTTTTAACTACATTTTGTGGCGCGAATTCCCTATAGTTAATATCGACTCTAATTAACTTTTTGTCAAGTTTTATTAAATTATCTGGTGTCCTTGACATTTAAAAGTATTGTTATTGCTGTTTAGCAATCTCGAAAATGGTAGATAAAGTGATAAAAGCGAGCAAAATTATTGCGCTGCTTGAAGAAGGTTGCAGTCAGTGCTTCGTGGCTCAGAGGCTAAATGTGAGTCGGTCGACAGTTCAAAGGACCTGGCAGCGCTATCAAGAGACCGGTTCCGTCAAGAGAAGGCCTGGTTCTGGCAGAAAGACATGTACCGAACCACGGGATGATCGTTTTCTAGTTAGTCAAGAGTTGAGAAATCGCAAATCTTCTTATGTGGACCTCAAGAACACCCTCGAAGAAGTAAGAAATGTGCAAATTAGTCTATGGACGGTCAGGAGGAGGCTTCTCGCTGCTAATATACACAGTCATCGCCCGGCACGCGGCCCTAAATTACTCCGTGGACATCGAGTTGCCAGGCTTAGCTTCGCTCGAAATTGTGTGTCATGGACTCATGAAGACTGGGATAGGGTATTGTTCTCCGATGAAGCCAGGATATCTCTGCATGGTGAAGACCGACGTCGGCGAGTGCTACGTAGACGAGGAGAACGCTTTGCAGAGGCATGTTTTGAAGAAATCACACCTTATGGAGGGGGCTCTGTTATGTTTTGGGCAGGAATAAATTCTATGGATCGTACGGAGTTAGTCTTCATCGAAAACGGTACACTGACTGGACACCGATACATAACGGAAGTTCTAATTCCTTATGCACAACCCGCTTTAACCGCTCTTGGCGAAAACTCAATTTTTATGGACGACAACGCTCGCGCCCACCGGTCTGGCGGTGTGGATGCGTATATGCTAGAAGTCGGAATTCGTCGTTTGGACTGGCCAGCTAGAAGTCCGGACCTCAATCCCATAGAGCATGTCTGGGACGTTCTGAAGCGACGAGTGAGATCAGTGCAGCCGGCTCCGCAGACCATCAGAGAGCTAAAGAATGTGATTACCGCGGAGTGGGAACGTATTCCCCAAGAAACCATAAAAGATATACTCACTAGCATGCCCAGACGAATGCAAGCTGTGATTTCAGCAAGAGGGGGTCACACTCAATAATAAACTTTTATCTGCTTTTAATGTATTCAAGAAAAACAAAGAAATGAACGCGTTTCATTTTTATTTAGCGAGCAGGTTCAATCATAGTGTTTTGAGCTTAAACATTATTTCTTAATTATTTAATTAAAATGTTATGATAAAACTGATGAAAACTATTCCTTCCTAATTAATTTATAAAATTCTGAGGATAACAATACCTAAAATTGTCAAACAAACTAATAGTAACTATAAAATAGTTCTTTGCTTAAGTGCCCGTTTTTTTTGCAAAAGAGTTTATATGATAACAAGTAAAATATAAACATTTTCTTTCTTGCGACAGCTAAATTCTCAAACGAACTGATAACGTACAACCTAAACCGACTTAAAGAAGTTTTGTAAATAGTTGTACTTGAAGTTTTTTAAATGTATTTAAAATAATTTCACTTCGTAATGTAACACATTCTAAAGAATCGTAAACGATTAAAGAGCAATTTGATTTTTTAATATCTATACCAAAATTAAAATGCAAACAGATTTGTTTTCTCGATTGCGCTTATTTAAAGATTAATAAATATAATCCGATTTAATTTTTTTTCCATCAGAATGTCTATTTATAAGGTAATTTTATTTTTCATATCAGTCGTCGTCCAATCGTCAACCAAAATGATATTACAATCGAACATAACTTCATAAACATAAATATCAAACTCACTGGGTCTCCTTATAATAATAATGAAAGGACAATCGCATGTTTTTATGGAATCATTTCAACCGAACACGCTACCCTTTATGCTTTCAAATATATTTTTATTGTATCCAATCAGATATATGTCTTCACATAGCCGTAACAGATGTGTAATGAATAAAGCAAATAATGAATAAAAAATAAA
The DNA here is from genome assembly GCA_036937285.1 of Euphydryas editha. Taxonomy (NCBI): domain Eukaryota; kingdom Metazoa; phylum Arthropoda; class Insecta; order Lepidoptera; family Nymphalidae; genus Euphydryas; species Euphydryas editha. The sequence goes on along the minus strand of JAUPFZ010000005.1, from coordinate 17,349,437 downwards.
AAATATCATTTTTTATGTAATAATGCTATTCCCAAATCTTCCAAGTTTAGACACTAACTTCTAAAATGTAAACAAGCTAAGTACACCTTCGTTTCTGATTTCATTATACTCGTATAACAACGAAGAGCTTCAACCTTTCAATCTCTCTCCCATAATGTCAGTCTTACATTAAATTATCTACTTTAAAATAATTTTTCAGGAAATTGACAGAGAAAACAGACAGATTGATTTCTGGACCCTGAAGAGTAGAAAACTTATACCTTGCGAATAGATCGCATTTTTTATTTATTTTGTACTGCTGCTTATAAGTTGATCTGAAGGTAAAAGAAGTCTTTTTAATATATTTCAATTACAATTTAACTATGTCTTATATACATGAGTTCAGAAAATTTTACACGGTAATACTACCATGTAAAAATTTCTGAACAATTCTTCCGATAGAAGCTGAATTGATACTTGGATTGGTCCAAGCTATCTGAAGAGACTCTGGAGCTTACGAAAGAAAGACGAGAATCCTCTCGTGCAAATGCCACACCGTCAGAGCTCCATGCGCGCACAAAGAAAATCAGGAGACTGATACGCAGAGACCTCCAAAGTGATAATTCAAAAGCAATATATCAGGCGATTGAGTTAAATCGGGAGTCAAAAGTATTCTCAAACCATCTCGGAAGCAGTCATCTGACAAAATTAAGAAGAAAAGATGGCAAAAGCGTCACCTCTAGGCTCTAGGCCGGATATACTCCCGGAAGTCGAAGACTTCTATAGCCGACTATACGTCTCATGGAAGCCGCAACCAGGACCCCCAGGACCCCCAGGACAAGGATCCCAAAGCCACATTAATACGCCACTACACAGACGAGTTTCCAGAAGTCAGTTGCGAGGATATATTATTTAAACAAGAAAACAATTTAGAGAGAGAATCCTATAGGAGGATCCAGTTGGAATGGGCAGAATTTAAAAAGCTACGTCATATCTTCTCGTCGCCTATACCAAAAAGCCCGAAGGCCAAGATCTTCAACCAGTGCATCCTGCCTGTTATGACCTACGGAGCCGAAAGGGGGACATTCACAGTGGAGCCAGTCCATAAGCTCAAGGTCGCTCAGCATGCTATGGAAAGAGTAATGCTCAGTGTATCCCTTCGAGACAAGATCCTAAACGAATGCATTCGTATGCGGACCAAAGTCACCGACATAGCCCTGGCTAGCAAGCTGAAGTGGCAATGAGCTGGTCATATCTGCCGGAAAACCGACAATCGTTGGAGTAAGCGGCTATTAGAGTGGAGACCACGACTAGGTAAACGTAGCATGGAACAACCTCCTGCTAGATGGCGCGACGATCTGCGCAAGAGTAGCAAGTGGATGCGAATAGCCGAAGATCGTGGCGTCGTCTCCGTGGCGTGCCTTGGGAGAGGCCGTTGTCCATTAGTGGACTAAGGTGGGCTGAAGAAGAAAAAGATATGCAACACAATCCTTCACCTTGCTAGCACAAAATATCGATTGACACTGTATGAGTGATGGCCATAGCGGTAGATATTAGTCTAAAACGAAAAAAAAATTTGCAATTAATCGACGCAGTACATATGTATATCTTGTTAGATACAAACGATTACAATAACTAGACGGACTGAAATATCCATTCCACTTAGAAATCCAAACACAATCAACCCTCACCTAACAAACAGGATAAATTTAGTAACAAGTCTGTCTTTCTCACGTCCGAAAATATGTTCTCTGATATCTCAATGCAACGATTTTCTTATCAAAGTCATTTGTTGTATTATTGAATCTGACGTCAAATGGCACATATCGGTGGTTTTATGTTTGATCGAAAAATGAAGGTAATTTTTTGTAAGTGTACGATTACAACGTTTGTGACAATAAATTGTAATCACTGTAAGGTTTGACGAGTAGCTCTGGTTAGTTCATTTCGTGCTTGCTTTCGTGCTTATAGATCAAGGGCTTTTAACAACTGGACTGTTCGGTTGTAATAATGTCATATTCATCAAAGTCCATTATTTTGCAATATTGCTGTTAACTTTGTTTAAATATTAGTATTGCTGTTACCTTTGTTTAAATATTAATAATTATATCTCAGTCATTTAGTCGGCCAGTCAAATTATCTAAGTAAGTATATATCTTTAACTTTAACGCTCTTTTGTATTGTTGTCACTCCTTAGTAGTTTTTATGTAGCTAACTAATGGTTTAAGGTTTAATATAAATTATTGTATTGCTTTATATCTATAAATTATACACCTTTTTTTCATAAAATTTACGTAAGTGGGACGTTTAAAGGCTGATTTAATTCAGTTCAGTTCAGGTTATATATATATATATATATATATATATATATATATATATATATATATATATATATAGTTTGGACCATATATATTTTAACAGCAATCGTTACTCACCAAAACTATTCTTATAAAGAAATCATTCTTTAATCCGTCTTAAAATACTCGAAATTATTATTATTAAAACCAAAAGAAAAATTTATCAGAAGCAGTTAAGATGTTTCGGTTCGGTGTTTATGTTTTAACGGGACTATTTTTAATTATGATATATGTGTATAGGTACGTGTTGTTAAAACATTTATTGTAAAGATTATAGACAACAGATAACGTTTTTACACACATCTTTTACGAGCAACAAAGTTGTTTTGTAATGTTTATCTTCCAACAATAGTGAGAGAATCTGGAGAGCTTCATTTCTCGGTATACTAATATTTCATTTGGTGTTCGATATGCTAATCTAGAAGTTATTTACATGCAAAACTTATTAAAATTAACCGTTTATAAACGACTAAGCCAGGGACAACTATGTAGGTATTTAAAAACCGTCCTTTTATTTTTAATTCTGCCTAAAGCGCACAAAAAGCAAACGAAATGCCTTTGGATTAACCGGTTAAAAGTTTTAGAACTGGGGATCGGATCAACTTATTTGACAAATTCAAATAACGTAATACGTTTTCTAGGTCGTATATGCTTTACTGCAGTGAAGAGTTAGAAGACAGAATATAAACTATTTAAAAAATTATTCTGTTCCGCTGGTTCACTGCGTTTTGACGAATATATCTCATTTCTTTAACAACCAGGTATTAATGAAATTTAAAGACAAATTAAGCGGTTGAAAACTTATTAAGACCAATCCGTTAGTATTTTAAAAATGAAACTAAAGTATTTGTTTCAGGAAAACGAACGTCTGAAATTTGAAAATGAAGAATTTTTAAATACTTTCAAATTAAAAAAAAATCTAGAATATAAATAATATAAAAAATAATAATATAATTAGTACAACATATAATTAACATAATATGAAAGATAGGTTTGTTCGAATGTCGAAAGCAATCGGTCGCGCTTGTACTGCGATTTTTTTGCCGACTGCCTTAACATAATCGTCAAAATGGATTTTTTAAATAAATCTCACATCTGTTGGGTAGCTAGTTTATTTAAGAAGATAATAACCCATAAAATATCACGCATGACTTATAATGAAGCAGTCTCTACAAATGTCAAAAAATCTGACAGTAATGCTATCGGTACAGCGAGACGTCTAGTGTATAAAGTTGTACTGAGTACTATTCAAACATCCATTTATAGCTTAAGTTATTAAAACAATACTCATACCTGCATAGAAACAAGTTTAGGGAATCCAAATTTATTTTGTCTGCTCCTTGAACGGTTAAAAAAATAAACGGAACGTTTTTCAACACCTATTACAAAGCAGAACGAACGCCATGAATCGTTTTTACACTTCAAATTTTGGTAGCCAGCTTTATTTACATACTCGTACACAAATTTTCACATTTTCATATTATTTAAGCTTAAATAAGTACAGTGAAATTTATTTTTTCGAATATAAATATTCTACTAACGTAAATATTGGAAAATATGTCGTATTAATTAAGAAATTGCTTTTATTTCCCTTTGTACGTGTTATTGGAAACAAATTAAAGCTAAGCAATTAAAAAGGTAATCAATGCCTATGAATATGAAAACTTTTGAGGTATTAAAATTGTTTTATTTTATCACTTTTTTGTGGACTACACATTTTATGTAAATTATCATTTTGAACTTCAGTGGATTTTGTTGTGAAAAAATAATAAGATTTTGATTTTTTAACACGCTAATCTGAACCATTGCGTGTCTAATATGAAAAAAATATACAACAAAAACTATTTTTTATTACTATTTAGCCAGTTTATTAACTAAGCCGAAATAAATACACTATGTATAATAGCTGCTACTAACACAAATGCTCGACGACTAGATTTTAAATATGTTATATATGTCTAAACGAAAGTGGCACTGACAAATACCTAAATGTTTATAGATGAATCGTAGATTTTTAAACGTACTCGGAAGGGGGACAGAGGTTGCTGCAGAGAACATGTGAAGAAGAACCTAGTTAATCGCATCGAAGCCCAATTGAGAACACCATTTCGTAATAATGGCCTGTATAGAACTGGTAAGCGGTTTGAGCGACTCTGAAGTTGGAAGTACAATGGCCTTCTGTCTGCTAAACCAGGACATTATAAGGCCTGTATAGAATTGGTAAGCGGTTTGAGCGACTCTGAAGTTGGAAGTACAATGGCCTTCTGTCTGCTAAACCAGGACATTATAAGACATCAAAATGTTAATACAGGTAAAGGGGTTAAGAAAACTTTTGTGAACGTAGTCATCCACCAGTTGTTTCTCATCGTAGAAAGTTTCTGTATTCTAAGAGTGCGCTTAATTTAGTTCGCAGCTGAGTGTGTTCCTAACTTTATTATAAACTATAAGTATGGTTTAATCTCGAGAATGTGAGTGTTTTGCTTATATATGCATTCTAGCTAGCTAACAATTACCTAGTTTCCTCTTTCATTCATAACTATAATGGTGATACAATTATCTTTTAAATTAGTATAATTTTTTTGCTTTTCTTTTATTTTTCTTTATATACTTAAGTAAGATCCACTTGTTTTCACCGACGTTTAATTTGAACACCGTTCCGCTATGTAATATAGCTTTTTAAAAAGAATTTTTAAAACAACAGTGTTTTGAAATTGGACTGGTAACTTTAACCGAAAATACAGGTTTATAATATTAGTGTATCTAACACCTCGACTCCAATACAGCGAGGTGTGAGACAGGGAGATGTTATCTAAACCTGTTTACAGCTGCATTGGAAGACGATTTCAAGCTCCTGGAATAAAAAGGATTCGGCATCAATATAAATGGTGAGTAAATCATTCACCTTCGATTTAGACAAGAATAAGATAGAAATCATGTCGAATGTCCACGTCTTGCCCACCCTGATATTGGTTGGAAATTCTACTCTTAAAAGTTGTTGACGAATATAATATACCTAGGATAAAATATCCATCTTGGTAGGTCCAACATCGAGAGAGAGAGGTTAATCCATCCAGCTAGGATAGGCTGGATAGGCAGCATTCGGGAAGTTAAAAAACGTCTTTTCATCCGTCATACCTCAGTGCCTGAAGTCGAAAGTCTTCGACCAATGTGTGATACCAGTGATGACATATTTAAGACGTGATCACGGACGTGACTATGGGCCTTTTAAATAAGATCCAAGTCGCACAGCGTGCAATGGAGAGGGCTATGTTTGGTATTTCTCTGCGAGATCAAATCAGAAATGATGAGATCAACAGACGAGCGAAGGTTGTCGCCATAACCCAACGGATTTGCAAACTGAAGTGGCAGTGGGCAGGGCACATAGCACGTAGAACTGACGGCCGATGGAGCAGAAAGGTTTTCGAGTGAAGACCACGTACCGGTAAGCACAGCATCTGACGACCGTCCGCGAGATGTACAAACGACTTGAGGAGAGTCGTTGGAAGCTTTTCGATGGAGGCTGCTTCGAACCTGTCGCTCTGGAAGTCGATTTGGTAGGCCTACATTCAGCAATGGACATCCAATGACTGGTATGATGATGATATTAATATTGTATCATACTATAATAGCGTGGAAATATGTCACTTCTAGGAATATAGCCATATTGAGCTTAATCCTTTACGTCCGGTCCCTTCAAAGCGTAATTAGTACATTCGCATATAATACAATTATTGTTCAATGAGATGAAGTAAAATTAATTGACGAAAATATCAAAATCAGTCAGCCAGACCCGTCTTTCCCACTTTGCACTTTGGGCATTTGCCCAGGGCCCCGTGCTCAATAGCCCCACTAGTTCTTGCCAGATCACTGAACGATAACCGATATGTACTACCGAAGTTTTTTTAATTCGAATTGTCTGCCAATGAAAAAAACCCGGAATCTGACTACAAGGACCTATTTCAAAGGATAAAACACAGAAGCTTTTTTGATGGCTCTGCAACGTCAATTGAACTAAATGGAAGAGAGAAATTCAAAATAGAAACCTTTCTTCCCATAATTGATACTCTGAGCTTTTATCTAAAACAGCGAGTAAGATCGTATAAGAACATTAGTAAACGTTTTGACTTATTTTGTGCGCTTGAAAGCTCCGAATCCCGAAGAGTTGAGAGTAATTTGTTCAGAATTTGCAGAATTTGATTATGAAGACGTTAATGAGAAAGAGTTATCAATGGAATGTTTGCATATAACAGAATAGGTGGTTACCTACTTTAAAATTGTTCACAGTGAAATCAAAGGAACTCATATTATATTGGAAATATATCAAATTTTGAAAGAAAACAAAATTGAAGACATATTTTCAAATGTAGAAATCGTAATTAATTCTTTTTAAGCATGATGGTAACTATCTGCAGTGGGGAACACTCCTTCTCCAAATTGAAAATAATAAAAATCTATAGAAGCATGTTTATTTACCTTCTTTGTCTATTTTAAGAAAATAATGTCAGTGTAAGAAAATAGTGTATGTCAAAGTCATAGCCCCATTACCCTAATTTGCCCAGGGCTTACAATAGGTTAAAGACGGCCCTGCGTTAGCCCTGCGACGTTAGCCCTGCGACGCCCTAGGTTAAAGTCAGCCGTTTAGTAAATTAATGCATCAATTAAAATACGATTGCATTAAACGATCTGTAAGATTTAGACTTGAGAGTACATAGAACTTTTTATATGCCAGTTAACGACTTTCACCAATTTAATTATGGCAGTTAAAATTACTAATATGGCAATTATAGCACTTCATTAGCAGTCGCTTTTTCAAAAAAGTTAAACGCTATATACCCGAGTACAGTTCCCAATATCACTACATTACTATACAGTTTTGGTTGAGAGAATTTATCTAAATGTTAGTCGAAATTTTCAGAAAAGTAGTTACGTTCTGAGTATATTAATTTAAATTTAACGTGTATATTTCAGTAAACTAGTTTTCTTTGAAGCCCTCTTCTAAAAATTATTACACAAATTATTTAATAAACTAGACGAAAATGTGTAAGCGAATATACCATACCTACGTCCCTGGTAAAATATTGATTTTTCAGCATTTATGATAACTGTACCCATCCGGTGAATTGTAATAATATTTTATAATATGTATGTGTATCCTTCACTATATAACTTAAAATGTTATTTAAGCTGCGTCCAAATAATGAAATAGCTAAAGTAAAGAATTATTGAGCTAAGTTCTGCCGGTATAACAGCTGGGTATACAATCAAGGCAAGAGCAGTATTTTTAACTGACGGCAAGAGAAGACTCTTGCTTTTGTTCAAATTGATATCGAAAGCACCAAATCGGTTCTGATCTACATACGACAATGGAATACAGGGAATAAAGCGAGCCTCTTTGATGCCCGAATTGAAGTTTGTTAGGAAAATTAAATGAATGAATGATCGACCGAGCTTTGGTATTAGATTTACGTACAATCGATCTTCTATGAAATTGTGTATATTACTGCACATTTACTTCATTTCTAAGAGAAACGATTTATAGACAAATTCGTGGAACACATGCATGCTGTTTGAACTATTTTTAATTTAGGATACTAAAAGTAATTCAACAAAGAGACTCAATCAAAACATCGTGACAGAACTCTCGCATTATATGTTGTTTGTGGATAAGTTACCTTCCAGCATAACTTCTAAAAGTCGTACCCGATATTTCCATATGATAATTAGGTTGTTACTGTATCACGGACAGTTAAAAAGTTGTGTCACATAACTAAAATTGAAAACAATATTGTCCTTTTATTATCCATTAAGACGCTTTACTTGTGAGTTATTTTGCGAAAAAACTAATTAATAATTGATAACCGTTGTAGTGTTGTGCTACGAATAGTTACCTCGATATCGAGGATCACGGTTTCGATTCCCGCTCGGGGCAGATATTTATAAAAATATTCTTTTCTGGTTTGTGTTGTTGTTCGTTTACACTTCGTACTTTGGAGAGCACATAAAATCATCGGTCCCGGTTGCTATCGTAGATACCTAATAATAATCGTTAATCGTAGTGGGAAAATTAGCCGCCAACCCGCAGTGGAGCAGCGGGTGGATTAACCAGAAATAGACTTTGTTTTTGTCGCAGGGGGATCCATTTACGGATGATATCCAGGACGCCCAGGTCGGGTCCTAGACCTATGTCGGATTCGGCACTTTGGGAGTGCAATACCGTACTAAACCCCTGCGGCAGCCTTCAGCCGCTTTAATTGGAGGCTCCCGGATTTGCAGGCAACAGGATCCCTCCAGCGACAGGCTGGCCTTGGCGAAAAGGCCAGACTTCTCCTCTATGGGGACTGTCCGGCTCACCTCTGAACAGTCCCGACGATGCCGTTTCTAGCAAAACCAGGTTCCCAACCCGGCCCGACACGGGCACAGGGGCGTTACTGGAGATGCATTGCATAGCACCTCCTACGCACCCGCATTAATCACCCGCGGATGGAGGCCACATGCCGACGAGCAGGTGAGAGAAGCCGCCGGGCCTCTCTCACCTGCTCGTCGGCATCCTTCTGGGATATTACTGTCTCGCAGAAGGAGACCATCGCCTTCCAGGACTCGTCGTCGTCGAGCATCGCGGTGATGACGCTCGGGAGCGACAAGTCCCCTCCAATGAAACCAGAAATAGCCTTATCCCAGCAATGGGACGTTTATTTTATTATTTATTAATCAATTTATTTTTTATAAATAAAACTGTTCAATCACACAATAACCTACTGTAAAAAACAATCTTCGCGAAAAGACGTAAATGTAGCTTCCTTTTATAAATAAGTGAAGTAGGTGAAGGTAGTAAGTTTTATATATAAGTGACTTCGAAGTCACGACGCTAGATGAATCATAGCACTGTCAACTTTAACTTTGTAGCTAGTAACGCTCTCCGTGGCACAATAAATAAATCAACGTTTTGCACTCACAGCACAAACACACATACAACAACAACAATATGCGACAACTCGTCCACGTCGACAACCGTACAAGTCTTTTAAAGGTACTTTTAAAGGTATTTTCAAAATTCTAATAAAAAATTACATTTTAATATACATTAAAATAGTTCAGTTAAATTTTATTTATTTATTTGAATTAACCCGCTGAGGCTCTAAGGGTAGAGAATGCTTTTAACATTAAGCCCGTCTTTTGTATAGTTAAATATTGTGTTGTAAAATAAAGTATTAGTAAATAAATAAATTAATTTAAAAAATAAAATTTTCTCTAGAAAGTATGTTTAGTGAGAAAAGTTCTATGTTTTAAAATATCAGGTTACGTATCAAAGATGGTTGTTTTAATCTCGAATTATCTGAAAATAATGTACCAGGTGTCCTTTAGTTGGATGTGCTTACGGCAATATCAGCTTTTCATTTTTCTAAACAAAATTTGACATCAAGTGTTAAAAATCATGGTCTTCCTTTTATTTCTGATACTAGGTATGCTATTTAGCAAAAAATAATCTTTATGATTAAGCTTTTCGATCGGTATGACATTTTTTTTTCTGGGTTCGAGTACCGATTCGACCAGGCAATTATTAAAAAATCCATGAATGAAGTTTAAATTATTTTTTAAATTAAAATGAAGTCTTCTTTAAGAACATCGAGGTGTATATATATATATATATATATGTTTTTTTTTGTGGGGGCACGTGGGGGCACGCATTGTACTGCAGCAATTAAATTTAGAAGTGGATGATGTTGACGTGCAACAATTGCTGGATTCAAACAATCGAGAGATAACAATTGATGAGCTTATAGAAATGCGTGAGCATGATGAAGACATTGAACAAACTGATTCGTTAGACCCAGATGAATCGGAAAATGAAATGACGATTTCAAACTTAACAGAAGGCCTCAGTACAATTGAAAAAAGCCTTCGATATCAAAATAACTTCGGTTTACGTTATTTTATTCATAATAATGTAAATTGTTATTATTATCTAACATTATATTAAACATGTTTCTTCTAAATTATTGTTTTCTTTAGAATCTGGGCCCGATTAAACAAGCATGCAAAGTTAAACCGCGATTTACGCGAATTGGACTTACACGGCTATCGCTTGGTCCCACCCATTGCGTATAATATTGCGTAGTCCGGGGTATTACTGTTTTTATGTGTACAAGAAAAGTAAACCTCCGCTGCCACTATAAAAGCTGCATTAACCTATTTCAATAATAGTCGGAAAGAGAATGACTTTTATTACAAAATCTATGATATTTTAATGTCTCAATTACACTCGTACTCGTATCTTGAAGCATTATTTGAATAATGGATATACCTTAGACATATTATGAGATCTGATAACAGATTTAAATTAAAATTTCTTCATAAGAACATATTTGCAAAGAAAAAAAGCTATACACGAGACACTTGACAGATGTGACACATATAATTTATTTTATTATTATTATTTTTTTTTTATATTTATTTATTTAAGCGTACATAACTTTAGGTAAGAGAACTGAAAGGCTGAGATATTAACGTCAATATTCGACTAGACGCGAGACTAATCATATTTTCTACCTGCTATCATCAACCTATATATTATTATCAACCTATATATATATCATCCAACCTATGTAAGCTTGACTATAATCTTAATAGTCTTTAATCTCACTGTTGAGCATATTAAGATGGAAAACGCATCATGCGTCATCAAGTTCATGTTATTTAGTGTGATATATGTATGTATATGTACAAAAACTATATTTTTATAGTATTTTACATTAACATTTACAATCGTACAAAATAACATTTTTTTGTAATAAAACTTTACTTGTCCTTTGAGATTCCGCACAATGACAAGTAATTATTAAATTTAATCAATCAAATATATAATACCAATCATAGTATAATATGTTTTATACATATATATAATATTTTTTTCATATCACTAATATAGAAGTCAAAACTATTTTGAAACGTAAATTCTTTCATTTATTAATTTGGATTAATGATTTCGAGTAGAACCAAACTAGCACGAATAATTTCGCTAACATAAATTCTTAAATACAGATTCGACAAGAAACTCAAAAGTTGCTCTTTTAAAATTTTCAACGTCCTGAATTTGCTATACAAAACTTAAAAACCAGAAGTACGAATACAACTTTATACTTTTAATAAACATTTTACGCTGCAAAGTAAAATTTCCAAGTGACATTTATAAAACCAATAACGAAATGTTGAAAAAAAGTAAATCTGGCTTATTTATCAAATAAAATCTACTGCGTATAATTTTTTTTTTTTTTGTCTTTTTTGTTTTATCCTTGATTGGTAATCTTGTTCGCTCTTCATAGACTCTACATAGTCTACATAATTATAATATTTAGTAACTATAACGTTGCTAGCATACTTTTTTGCTTAAAATCTCTTGTGGTTACAATAGTGTAATAAAATAATTCTCAAACTCTCATCCATTAATTACGTGAAACAATTTTGGTGATGACCCCCTCCCCACACTCCTAATCTCACGTTAGATTTTTTAAAACGCGTACTTGTAATGAGTTAATATGTACTCGATTACATTAGATTTATTTAAAAAAAAAAAGTTTTCTTTTTTTATTTAAGACTAGCTAAGTCTAATATTTAAGATTCTTAATGACGGAAAAAAATTACGTTATATTTGCCGAGACCACCCTCATCTCCACGTAAGATTGGGTGAAATTTCGCACGACCCCATAATATATACATAGGTTTAAAGAAATATAGAACCACACAAATTTCACATAGTATATAAATAAATATATATTTATTATTGTACATTACAGGTCATTTATATTTTAACTTAATAGTACGCCTGTTCGAGAAAACGGAAACACGTCAAATTCTCATATCCTTGCGATTCGACATTTTATTTAACACCACACGTCTGGAGTTCCTTCGATTTCCACTCCTTGATTTATTTCATCATTAAAATTATTTCAAGTTAAATTGAAAATTGAATAACGTAGTTACAAATGAAAAAAACTTATATAAAATAAGCTTTTAACGAAGCGAGTAGGTACATAAAATATAGGTAATTAAAGTTTGTTTTTCAAAGATGTATATTAAAAAAAAATTATAGCATATTACATTATTATTAATATGTGAATGTTAATATTTAATTAATAAGAAAATTAATTTAATTTTATAATACTTATATTGGCACACGATTTGAATGATATTGACCTTTGTGAAAGCGTATATTTCGTACATATAAAGCATTTTTGTTCCGAGAAATGAAAGTCATTCCTAAAAAAGTATTCAGCAAAAATTTGTCCTGAACATGGGATCGAAATCAGGGGGTTGGTCGTATTTTATAAAAACAAATGATCATCCATCTCGCGAGTACAATGTAGTGGTAACCAAATCAAATTCCATTTAAAATGAATCGGATTCAATCGCTTGGAGATATTATAATCAAATCAATGTAAATTTTAACTATAATAGATATATTAACGTTATGTCTCTTTGCACAATGATGCAAATACGCGTTACTGAAACCTTAATTGATGTACTTATATAGTCATTGCTCTCTTTCTACGAATCAATGTGGTTTTATAATACATATTATTATATAAATTGAAACAGTCTATAAAAGTCCCATTGCTGGGTAACGGCTGGTAACGGTAACGGTGGTCGGTAAGGGTTGGTAACGATCGTTATAAGGTGTTTACGATAACAACCATAACCCACGACTTTACGTGATTTCCTAGGCATGGTGGAGAAACCTCCAAGAATAAACGCTAAGACCAGAAATAAATATTTTTATAAATGATTTTCTCACTAGACGTACTACACTAGAATGTCAAAAATAAACGCTTGTAATATACTATATAAAAATATAAATCATTTATCATCATCATCATCACCATCATCATGATCTTGATCACCATCGTCATATCAGCCATTGGATGTCCACTGTTGAATGTAGGCCTCCCCCATCGACCTCCAGAGCGACCGGTTTGAAGCCGCCTCCATCCAACGGCTTCCAGCGACTCTCTTCTAGTCGTCTGTCCATTTCGCGGACGGCTGCCCGATGCTGCACTTGCTGGTACGTGTACTTCGTGGTCGAGAGTTTTACGAGCTATGTACCCTACCAGGGCCAGCCTGAGGGGTGTGCGAAGTATACAGCCGTACACTCGAGCTTTTTGGGAGGGCATATTTTTTAGGTATTCGCATATGCTACAGATGGTTGATCTCGGACGACCTTTCTTTTTTTTGGAATTCGGATAGGCTACAAGGGAAACATCGATGGTGGATGTCGAACGCCCCTTTATTCTTTCTTTTGTTTTTAGGAATTCGGATAGGCTACAAGGGTAAACATCGATGGTGGATCTCAAACGACCTTTTTTTGTAGGAATTTGGATAGGCTAGTTTATGGTTAATCTCGGACGACCTTTTTTTAGGGATTCGGATAGGCTACAAGGGTAAATATCGATGGTGGATCTCAGACGACTTTTTTTTGTAGGAAATCGGATAGGCTACAGTTAATGGTTAATCTCAGACGACCTTTTTTTAGAAATACGTATACCCTGGCGGCTTTTGTTTTTGTGTACACTTCCGACACAGGAAAATTATGGATATAAAAACCCAATAATGTTTCATAGGGGCACAAGATGTGAGTCACACTTGCAATTTTTGTCTTAGGTCGGCCTTGTGCCCTACCCACACCCTCTTCAGCTTTCAAATACATTGGGCTATGTCGGCAACCTTCGTTTGTGTGCGGACTTGATCATTTCTGATTCGATCTGGCAGAGAAATACCAAGCATAGCCCTCTCCATTGCTCTCTGTGCGAATTAGAGCTTGTTTTAAAGGCCCATAGTCGGAGACCACGTCTCAGATCCGTATGTCACAAGCCAAATTGCTAGTCATTATTCTACTTCCTGTTAATATTATAAATACAAAAGTTTTTCTGTATGTTTGTTACTCTTTCACGCTGAAAGGTTCTTCTGAATGGATTTAAATGAAACTTTACGGTAATATAGCTTATACATCAGAATAACACATAGGCTATAATTTATAAAGATTTTATATAATTTGGCTAAAATATAACAGTTTAAAAATTATCAAGAACGTGTAAAGCGAAAACGCGTAAGTGGTGCCTTTTTCACAGCGCTTACGACCTTCTTTTTGCGAGAATTCAATTGGCCAGAATGGAGTGTCAGTCAGAGCGTCGCGCAGGGCGGGGGTAGAGGGGTGATCCACGTAATGTAACGCGATCGCCGAGTATGCGACACAAACGCGAGTCGCGGGCAGACGCGTGAGAGCAGATTTCGTTGACAGTTGTGTTCATTTTGAGTTTTTCTTATAGCTAATTCGATTCTCGGAGGGATTTATTATTTAGTATAGCAGGCATAATATACTTTCAGTTAGTATATTTTAAGTAGAAATATAGATTATTTTTTATTTTAATTTCAGTCGTATTAGTATTGTTTTTCCTATTCCTTTTTTTTATTTGATTATAGGATTGTAGTTTTAGTTATTTAGGTTGTATTTATGTAAATGTATGTTCCACAGCTAATGTGCATAAAGCCGTTTGTGATTAAATTTGATACGGATAGGCTAAAGTCTGGAGAAGTCTAGGGTAGGCTACTTTTTATCAATACATCCACGCTGGCGAAGCCGGAAGCCATCTTTATACGATTACTTATAAAATTCTATGAATCAAAATTGTGTTACTCCATTCTCCACAGTACTTGCAATCACTCTGAAATTGGCGCTTAAACCGGTTTCAATCAAGAAGTCTCTATCATTAATGAAGTAATTCGCATGATACTTGTGGACGGAGATCTTACTTAAACACTTATGTGGTATAACAGACATGTACCAATTATAGCCATTAAGCATTACTAGTTTTATATGATATGCTTATTACACATTTACTAAGGCGTTAGTGTTTGTAGATTTAAATTGTAATTTGTAATAATTGTAAATCCGAAATATTCCTTAGAATTGACCTAAAGGTAGGTGAACTTGTTGAAGACGCTTACATTTTATGTACTAACGGCAAGCGTTGCCGTCAGGGGCATAGCTACCGCCGTATCAGCTGTATCAATGATACGGGGCCCCCGGCCTACAGGGGTCCCCACAATAGAGTTTGGGACAGAAATTTAAATTCGGAGATGACCTTGTTTTTTTTTTTTTTTCAGGACTACATATAGTCCGGCGGAGTATATACCAACAGTCTGGAGTTGCGACGACCTTAGACCTTAGCCCGGCGGAGTAATGTTTTTATTTTCCAATATAGACCGCAAAGAAAAATATCGGTGTGATATCGCGACGACCTTTTTTTGTTTTTACTAAAATCGTCGTCACTTTTCAATTAAGTACTTAAATAAATTAAAACACCGATATAATAAATTCACCGAACAAACGACAGGAGAATTAATTGTAAGTAATAACTTATAATCAATATCTCATTATTTCAATTCCATGCAAGTGGTTTTGTTCCGTTATTGAAAAATCTTTTCCCTTCATTTGGTCCCCTTTACAAATTTTGGTACAGGGCCCATCTAAGTCAAGCTACGCCACTGGTTGCTGCATGTACGAATAATACGTACCTACTAGCATGCGTATTTACATTCTGTTGCGTATTTACAGTCTATAGTGTCGTGAAGAAAACTTTCTCAACTTTAAAATTAGTTGAAGAATTATAACATCTCCCAAGGTGCATTTATTTGTATACAAATAGTTGATTTTTATCGGACCGAGTACGCCTACTTAAAGTTTTTGATAGAAACTAACTTGTATTATTCAGAAGTTTGTGTTTTTATGAGATCACAAATTGAATGTTGGTTTCAATAACGAAAGCAAACTTACTTAACTAAATTTTATTGTCTACACTTCTCCCAAGGGAATATATAAATAAAAAATTCTCAATTTTAATTCTTAATTTTTAACTTTTTCGTAAAGCAAGAATAATTTTTATGTTAAGAATAATGTCCGCTAAAAAATGTTAACTTTGATAAAACAGTATGTTATTAAATAAAGTTTTACAAATTTGATTCCACATATTATTTAAGTAAGAATTAATTAAAATTATACATTACAGATGTTTCATCATTATAACAACAAAAAGCTGACATTAAAACAAAATAGTTCATTACAATAATTTAATTTTACTTCTTATAATAATCGTTTGGCCTAATTAATCGCTTTATCTAATAAAAAATATTTTATTTACATATCTCGAGTGTTTTTAACATAAAAAGTAATTATCTTAGAAATGGTGGATGTTTTGTAAGAAAATGGACACTGATTTTATTCGAGCACTTGTAGTTCCACGCGGTTTCACCTAAATTACTAAATGATTGCATCGCTTCTGTGAATCATGACATTAAAAAGGCATCATAACGAAAAAAAAAATGTTCGAAGTCATGCCGGTATGTCATGAGATTAGCGAGTTCTCGACATTTTAGGCTCTTTGGCATATTTTATGAAATATAATCTATATTTTTTGACTAACAATGTAAAGGGAGATCATTTAAAATGTTATTAACTTAGACCAATACTTAACCCATAACATTTTATGGGCAGTGAATATAAAAAATAATAAGCATGTTTCAAAACTTTTATCTCTTTAAGAAGTAGGTTTTATTTATATTACATTATATGCCCATGTATTTTTAAAGGTCTTTAGTAACGTTTATCGGTTTTTTTTTTTTTTTGGTAGTACTTATAGTAATTTTTTTTATTTATTAAAATCGTTTTAGATACCGGTGGGAGGGATGCGCTGTGCCGCGCTCCCGGCTGCATGGGTACCACCATCTTGCTTATTTCTTCCGTGAAACAGCTTTGCTGTGTTTCGGAAAGAAGGGCAAGACAGGCAGTGTAATTACTGGCACCGAGACTTAACATCATATGTCTCAGGATAGGCAACACATAAATGAGTTGGCTGGGCTAGTTCCAGGTAAACTAGTTTATGTTCATGGGCGACGTCGACCACTTACCATCAGGTGGCACGTCTGCCAGTTTGCCTATTCAACTAACACATAAAAAAAAAAAAAAAAAAAAAAGATAACCTTGTAAATATTTTCGAGTATAGAATATAAGTATGAACGAAGTAATTTTATAATAACATCCTAAACGTAATAATTTAAAAAAAGAATTATTTATATTTTAAAAAAACTTATGTAGGTACAAATTGCGCCATTCCTCTATTTGAAATAATAAATGTTTAATGTAGAATGTGATTTCTTTTTTTTTTTACCTTTCACAATAAGTCCCGTGCAGTTCCAATTTATTTTTACGGTTTTGTTTGGTAATTCAGTCATTGTGAACTCTTTTTTTATAGCCTATTTCTATAAAGAGGTTGTCCAATGCAATAATTTTGAAAATTAAAAGAAACAAAAAAAAGCTATTCAATTTTACAATATTATACTAGATTTATTTCTAGATTATTCTAGATTATTAAGAATATAATAATTAACTAAATGATTATTGTCTCATGAAACTGCGCAGAAACAAAAACTTCCATCTCGTTTAAAACCCACGGGATATTTAATTTATCAGGAATTCGAAATCAAGTGTATAAAAAAAATCTACTACTAATCTATTTTTTACAAAAAATAAAATAAAAGAACAACATCTGTACGTCAGTTTTCAATTTAAACTGCTAACAAAGTTTAGCAAGAGTGACTTTTACCTCTCATTTGATGTCAAATGTAATCAGAATAAATCGAACCAATAAAATCGCAAAGCCTAAAAGTCTCTAATCAAAATCTTTCGCAGCGGCGTTCGCATGCATATTTTAACACACGTTATAAATAGACGTTAAGAATTAAAGTTTGAATACTCACAAAGTGTGCGCGTCGTCCGGTGTTTTCGGTATCGCCTGGAGGTCTTGATGTAAGCATCGAATCGAGTTATGGTTGCATTGGCATTTTGGCGGGCATTTTTCAGCGTAGGATAGATACAAGAAAGTGAGGAGGAGGTAAAAGTTGAATATGTACGGATACCGCATACTGGTGGTGGTCGCGTCACAGTGCACTGCCGACTGCGAGGGCCGCGATGAGAGTGAGACTCGCTCTGAAACGTCCGTAAGTTGCCCGAGACCGCCTGTGCGCCGCAAACAATGACGCCACCACACATAAAATCTCCCATGTAGTGTTGCTAACGATATTATTGGTGTCCTAATAAAACATTATTTTTTCATAAACGTTTTATGTTTTATATCAAAATCCCTTTTTAACGAAATTAATTTCTATTATTCAAATAAAAATCAAGACGTATCTCTGCTAATAACGGACCAGCTCGATTATACGTGACAATTTAAAGTTGTAAAAATTACATAGTTTAACTGGAAAGCTTTTGAATTTTGCATTTATACATGGTAAACGAAAGCTTGTCAGTTTAAAAATTACGAGTAAATGTTTCTTCTTCACGTAAAAAAATTAAATATTTGGTGATGAAAATATTAATATACATTACACCAATTAACCTATTTGAAACTATTTATCAAATACTAAGGTCATAATACGAATATTATAATATTCTGAGTCAGTGTTAACTTTTTATAATTATAATTATTTTTTAAGTTTTTACTATTGAAAAATATTTATACAAGTCTACATGAATGAAGGAAAAATCAAAGTACATTTATATATTTATTTACTCTTTATTATACACATACAAAAAGAAACAAACTGTTTAAGTATAAGATATAAAATATTAAAGTACAATCCGTTTGAAAAAAAAAGTCATTTTCTTAATTAAGCTAGAATATTAATTTTAATATATTATATTTACTTAACATTACGAAAGGAAATATGAATCAATTATTCTAACAAAGTTCTGTTTTTATGTCTGTACGTTTAAGAATAACGTAATAAAAGTTGAACTTGTTTTTTCAAGCAAAATTTAATACACAATTGCTATCTTGCAAAATAGTATGTTTTAGGTTGGAAAACAATGTGTAATATCAGCTTACATTTTAGCAACGAAACAAGTCCTAGCACCCATAATCTTCTCACTCACATCTTTGTTTTTTTTTTTTTGTTTAAACTATAAAATCATTTATTGTACTTCAATCCTGAATTTAAAAAAATACCCAAATGTAGTATTTATAAATATAAATATAAATAAATATGTTTAACACACACACAAGGTCGTCTGTTCCTAAGGTAGGCAAATTAATGCCTGTGTTTTAGGTAACAGCCGACTGATATACTTTTTTTTTTATAAATATACATATAAATAATACATATATAAATAAACATATATTACACCCAGACTCGGGGCGGGAATCGAACCCACAACCCTTAGAGCAGAAAACAGGGTCACTGCAAACTGCGCCAACGGGTCAGTCGAATTAGAGAGTTTCGAGTATTTTCTTAAGCATTACTTTAATATTAACAATTACAGCGTATTTAGAGACACAGTTGCATAAAAGGACACGCAAGCTAATAAATTCTACCACTTAATTTTTTTTTTTATAATACATTTACGTATATATGAAGATTGATCTTTCAACGCCATTATAATCTGTTGACAGTTGTCTACTGGTGGACTTGAATATCTAACACTCAACGACCGCGACCCATTTAAGGACACGGTAAATCTTCATGCGTAATATTATATTACATTAATGTAATATTATGCATAGTGTGCTAATAAAGATATGTCATCATCTATAAATAATATATTATTACTAATGCTCGGTAGACCATTATCAGTTTAATAAAATAACGAGTCAAATAAAGTTCGATCTGATATTAGAGACAGTTAATTCATTTATTGGTTTCCGAAGATTTAAATTAATAAAACAAAAACTATATACAAATTAGAAGTAACCAATGTTATAATAATAAAACACCAGACAGATTCTCAAGAGAGTCACCATTCAGCGCCAGCCGCTGGCGGAGTACCCCGCATGAGATGGATACACGATATGAACAAAAATGTCATCCGTGCGTATTATAGGGCTGTAGGAGGGGAAACTGGACAGACTGGCTACCGAGCAGTAATGACCGCGAGTTCCTTGTGTATAGCCATATAAGCCAAATTTAACTGTCACAGAACATAACCTGGCAGATCGAGCTCATCACATACAAAGAAATAATGCGTCATTCAACGCCGCCGAGCTCAAACGGTTACGACATGAGACTGCTCCTGAAGTCAAACACGTATCTACATGCATGATGCAGCGGTAACGCAAGAAGGAAACATTCGTAGCATAGCACCTGTAGATGTGATCGCTGAGGAAGCAGTCTCCCAAAAAGGAGAGCAAATAAAAGGGATATTGTATGACGCGATTTTTGAAATTCGTAACACTCCTCTAGTCTAGACTCTCCCGTCTTCCCCTTGATGCTGCAAAGCGGGATGACATTTAAAGGACTTAAAAGGCTGCTACCCCAGCAGCCTGGATCTGGGTGATAAGGGATCTGTTATCTTTGGTGCTGCTCTGGCACTGCACCACCTCGTGGGAGCTAAAACACAGGATCCTGGATACGCTACTAATAAGAGTAGTGACGTACTAGCCTGGAAGAAGAGCACACCGTATCGACCTGGCCAGGGCCCTCGTTGGTAGTCTACAAAGCTTCAGGCCGGGCAACATAAGACCAAGTATTGTGCTTTCCGTTAGAATAGCCTTCAATGGGCATATACATCAGGTTTGACCAGCCTGACCTTGATAGCTGAAAAACTGACGGAGCACATCGAAGAAATGGAGAAAACGCATTCGTATTCGATTCAACGTGCACCGACTGGAAAAGTCTGGGGCCCAATTACCTGTATCACTGTTGACGGAAAGAGTTCTTAATCTGCCACGCGATCTTGGCTCGACAATATCAAGAAGCAATAGAGCGGAGGATGCTTCCGAAACTATTCACTACAGGAATCACTCAGTTCATAAGACCACTAACACTGCGGATTCTACCAACTAACGCCCCATAACGTGTCTGGCTTACATCTATAAGACTGATATTCGTTCTGAGTTGCAAGATCTCTCGTAATATTGACGAGTTTAATATTTTGTCTGCAGTTAGAAACGGATATCGTGGTAGCAGTCGTGGCACAAAGAAACTCCTTCTCATTGACAGTGCTCCGGAAGCTTGTTAAACGCAACAGTTGGATTTACTCTGCTACCTGGTTAGTTATTAGAATTTAATAATTGTTATAAGAACCTCCATAAATAGATGCGCTTTCCTGCATTATTTGAATTTTGCTCATTATGTAAAAACAGTTTTTAACAGAATCTGATTTAGATATTACTATTAGTAAAACAGCTAACTTTATGTGATAATTTTACACGAAATATCTATATCAAATATTTACCTTAATTATGAATTAACTGCGCAATAACGTTTTGAATTGAACCTACGTTTAACTATTAACGTTTTCGCTCAGACATAATCTGTATCTTGGCCTAAATTTATGATAACGTATTTTGACTTTATGTTTTAATATAACTATAGAGTTTGTATTTTACCTTAATATATGTATATAAAATCTGTAATACATAATCTACTTATCATGGAATATTACAGACGATAAAAAATTCACTACTAATTATTAAACTGAAACTCTTAAATATATAATAGTCTAACGAGTATAAAAATTAAACGCACATTAAGGTTGAAGCTGCGCTCTGTATTAAAATACTAAAATAATTTTGAAAGCATATTTTAACTATGATTAATTTCAACTATATAACGAAGAAGATTAGTCCAACACCCTGCGACGTCTATCACATTTAATAAGGTTTGTTCTATCAGTGAAATAAATAAACACCTATATAGGTGTTCGGTTTAATAATATATAATTTGTAGGAGATTATAATTATAATCACACCTTAAAAAATTAAAAAATTAAGATGCATTTTAAGAGAATAATTTCGTTAAGAAAATATTTTTATGACTAAACGTTTTTCGCAAATTCAGTGATTATCAGTCATTTTTCTAAGTCATATTTTCGAATCAACAAACATAATTTTTCAATCCCGTAGAATATGGTGCCTTCAAAAATCTAAGCAAACATACTCCTCTGCTTTATTATATTAAAATTATCGTTTAAAATCATCTTAGAGAATATTAAATTTGCCTTTATTTTATGTCGTTACATAGTATTTTTCTAAACAATATTTTCCCATACGCTTTACATTTAAAATTCGATTTGGGACATTTCTCGAAATTGTTAGTAAACCTCCTATTTGGTTACTTCTCTTTCTCCGTCAAGTATCATACTACTACTATCATACTACAGCTATGCTTCCAAAAAATTAAAAAAAAATAATTTTTATCTTCAAAAAAAGTCTTGAAATTAGATGAGGATGAAATATTAGTGTATTTCATCCACAGATACCATACCATACCTAGTATAGTGTACCTAGTAGTATCTTTGCATTTTTACGACATCTAAATAATGATGCCGAGAACAATCTGACAGAACTCAACGCCTAAGACTTTACCATTCGCATGTTTTTATTTTCACTTAATATTTTATCACGAAAAAAAAACTATACAAGAAGCAAGCAGTCTATTACAAAGATTCAACACATGAAAGACAATATATCATTCCGTTCGAATAAGACAGTTAACACGAATAAACACTTTACGAGACAAACGAAGTAGATTGATAAACTATATTTCATAATTGAACTAATCAATTCAATTGTAAGTGACGTTTGCTTCTTAAAAGATAATAGATTCGTTTAAGAAGTCCTAAGTCGTCAATTTGAGTTTTGTAAATGTGAGTGTAAAAAAATATTCTGAAATATAAGACTCCACAGTTCGGTTTATAGTTGCAATAATATATCTATCAGCGGTTTTTATACGACCGATAGAGTTTTGATATTCTCGTATATGTTTGGTAATTATATCACGATTTTACACACGTAAAGTTCTTCGGCAGCCGTCGATGTTTTACTGGTCACACTCGATAAATCGAAATAAAAAACAAATCTTGTAGACTGATTGTATTTAAAACTAATATCTAACAAATATTTTCAACAGTGATGGTAGTTTGTTCGATATAGCTTTATTTATTTCAAAACTCTAATCTTGGGAGCTACTGATCTGATTTTATGAATTCCTTTTTCTTTAGAAAGCTTACTTATCCAGTAAAGTCAAACTTATCATTAAAATAAGACTATAAAGCATGACGCTATAGCAGGATATTAAGCTCTATATAGATATATACCTGAGAAGACTTCCATCTTTCCATATTATATAACAATATAAGATCTATTATGATTTCAATTAACACCTAAGTCATAATACACGGATCATCATAATACTTCTCAGAATGTAACGTAAAAATAATCTATCACGCATGAAATGTGAATGAGTTCGCCAAATACTTTTTTTTTTTGTATATATTAAAGCAATACATACTCAGCTATTTAATAATAGTATCAAATATATTCGAAAACTACTGGAATTTACCAATTAGAAATGGTGGCATCGGTGTAAGAAAAATTTCTAGCGTCACTCTTCCTGCTTTTCTTGCTTTTGTGCATAGTATCATAGGCCTTTGTGCCGAAATTGTAAAATCAAGTTCAATCCACCAATTACAGATGCTACAGTTGCAATAGAAAACTGGAGGTTGAGGTGTGCTAATGACGATATCCCCAAGGAAGTTACAAAACAAAAACTTTGGGATACGCCATTGGTTCACAAAAGTCATGAAAATTTGGCGCAAAATCTTAGTTTGACAAAAAATGACAAAAACCGTGCAAAGCTTCTAGCTTTATCAAATAAAGATTAAGGTCACTGGTTACACACAACGCCCTCAAAAAAACCTTGAAACACTTTTAGATAATTAATTTTTTCGAATTTGCGTAGAACTCCGATTGGGAGCACCACTGTGCTATGAACACAGATCCGTACGGAACATGTCCGTACATGTCCGTACGGAAAGGAGGTTGATTATTTTGGACTACACGGCATTTCTTGTAACAAGAGCTCAGATAAGTTTGTCACCACGAATGAATGAAACCATTAAAAGAGCTCTAGGCACCATCGTTATTATTACTTATGACAGGTACTTTACATTTATTTTGAACATCGGCAACCACAATGGGCAGTAGTGAACTGAATAATATAAAATCCATTAAAAAGGTCAAAATTAATATTTATTTAATTTGCACTTTTCAAGAAACATTTATGTTTAACTCTATTAATAGACACTATCAAAAACATTTTCAATATAAAAATAATAATAACTACAAGATTTAAATTCAAAAAGTAAATCTGAAATTTAATTTCGTGACTGATTGACAGACTGCCTACGAAGTAAAGATTCTGGCGCTCGTTTAACCTCAGAGTGAAAAACGCAAAAGTTTAAGTCAGGTCGTCAAGTCGGGTGTCCGATTCGCATTTACATAATATTGTAGTCGAGTAATCTCTATTGGATTGAAAAATAAAAAAATTAGATTATAAAATTTACAATAACTGTGGCATTTATTTTCCTTTATGTTGAACTATACATTAGAGGGCATCCATAAACCACGTAACGTGTTTTTCGTTATTAACCCGTTAGTAATCCGTTATTAACCCCTCCCCACTACCATATAACGCCACTTAGATATTTTGTCCACCCCACCCTGTCATAAGTATTTTGTATTACGTAACTTTTAATCCCATAAAATTATTAAATTAGCCGAATTATTAAAATCAATACGAAAATTTTGAGTGAGAGAAAGAAAGACTGATAAATGGAAGGGGTACTAGAGCGCTCGATGTCTTGACTTCTTGAGTTCTTGACTGCTAGTCTGAGAGCAAACAAATCGTCTCTTATTAAATCACACATTACATGGCGACCATGCCAGGGGCGACCTTTTATTTTATTTCTGTGGTGGTGGACAGTGATACGGTGCGGTGCGCGTGCATTGTATATCGCTTGCACGCGCACCGCCTGGCAGGGTCGAGATTTAAAGTGTGATCGAAATGAGAGATGACTTGTTTGCTCCAAAGTTCCTTTATTAATCTTTTTATTAGAGTAACACATTCATATAATATAACCGGGAGGCTTACATACACACACTACAAACTCTTCCCCCACGGTTAGCACATAATATCTGAGTATACCCCGCCCCCCTTTACAGAGTGAGTTACGTGGTTTATGAATGGTCCCTTAAATACAATACAGGAGGTTTTAATGTTCTTACAACGCTCTACAATGCCGAAGTATATTTACCGTATATTTTCAACTAACCGCAGATGTTATTTACTGTCAACTTAAAAGAAAGAAAAAGAAACAATTCAAACTTTAATATTTTAGTTAATTTAATGCACTATTTTAGGAATGTACTAAATGTGCTATATCAAAATCATATGCAAAAACAGCACACATGTGTATGCGCATCTAATATACGATCACTTCTAACGATTGATAACGGCTTGACGCAGTGGCTGTTGGCTGTTGCGTGATCTGGGCATTTGTATCAGTGCTGTGTGTGTTGGAAACATCCTGTCACAAGA
The DNA here is from genome assembly GCA_036937285.1 of Euphydryas editha. Lineage (NCBI taxonomy): Eukaryota > Metazoa > Arthropoda > Insecta > Lepidoptera > Nymphalidae > Euphydryas > Euphydryas editha. The sequence goes on along the minus strand of JAUPFZ010000005.1, from coordinate 17,323,677 downwards.
TACCAATTCTTTTGAGACTTTTGAGTGTGTAATGATTATACTTTATTAATCTATTTAACATGCACCTTATTTAAATCAGTACGACTATTTATATTAACGAGTGGTCGAAATTAGACCTAATCTATAATTAACAGCATTGTCAACACCATAAAAATATGATTGCGCATAACATGGTGAGCATATGCAGCAGTCATTGGACCTGATCTGTGATAAAAAAATCGATAAAAAATTCGTTGCAAGAACTCTATTTAAGACCGTGTTGTTATATGTACATTATACAGATATGAGTGTGTCGTTGTGTGTGTAGTGGTTTTTTTATTCATTGTATTTTTTAAGCATTATTATAATATTAGCATTCTGCACTTCTTCTCCACATAAACTTTTTAACTGTGCCAAATCTCATTCTTCTCCGTCCGCGTAATTTTCATAAAAAGGGGTACAAAGTTTTACGTATTAATATATATAGATTAGCTCATTAAGTTCCAAATGGAAGCAATCACAATTCTTGTTAATACATACAATTTCGACCTTAACTGACACTAATTTCATCAACATTAGTATGCAATAAAGTTGACAAATAAATTACTTATTTATAAAAAAAATCAATCCCACACTAAAGCGCATTTCACTTCGTATTCAGTCTTTGTATACGGCCATAATGCCATTATCTGTCAAAGAGTTGTATTCTTCTTCTTCTCTGGATTTAGCTCCCTTGGGGAATTGCCAGTATCAGAGTGAAAAGAGTTGTATGCACTAAATAGCTGTAGGTGACTAATTTAAAACAAAATGTCATCAGTAATTTATATATCGCTTTTATCTTTCGAATAAGATAGCCCGTGACATTTCACCCACAAGTTTAATAACTATCAAATTGGTTAACATTTATTTCTCCGTTTTCCACAATAGATAGTCTTCTAACGCAAAATAAAATAAAATAAATAATATAATTATAAAGATATACGTTCAAAATTGAAGATAGAAAAACAAATATACCTATACACATTTTTGTTACGAGTATATATGTATTTTAAATGTTATATTAAATAACTCGTAAAATATAAACTATTAAGTTGAATGTCATTGTCGTTTTATACTCGTATTGAGTTATCTTTGTCTCTGACCTTTTTTCGAAATTATCTATTAACGGGCTAACTAAAATAATATTATATAAGTTAAAACAAGTAAAGACGTGTGTAACATAACTGTTTATGTTATTAAGTAACTTTTACAACCGTTAACGAATATTACGTATTAAAACAAGCGGTAATATAGTTTAAGATCTTAAGTTGTTTAATATTTATATTGGTTGGTATTAAGATAATCGACAGTGAAGAATAATGATTTCAAATTGTAGTAAATTTATAAAGAAGTACTAAAATTAAACGACTCACGCTCAACGGCCCCCAGTAAGATGAGAATCCTGTGCCAAAGTCCGGAAACACTCATAACATAAGTACGAACGCCCTTACTACGACAAGTATCTGTATGGCCTATTTTGTATAGGCCTTAACATTTGATGTGTGCGGGGATAGAACCCAAGACCGCCAGCACAAGAACCAATTAATGTAAGCACTGGAGTCAAAATTTTACGTAACTAACTTTATAGAAAAAATATTTTTGATATAGAAAATAAATTTAAAATTTTTAACATTTAAATGTAATCCGTTTAATCCATGTTATATGTTATTGCTTACTATAATTGACAACTGTATAATTACAGACTATGCACCAGTTGACTGTGATGATAATAGACATGTCAGTTGCATTATATTGCTTTGTTAGCAGATAGAAGCGGATGCTTTGTATCGCATGATAATTATTACATACATACGATGTGATTTGACTATACTAGCCGTGCGACACGGTTCCACAATCTTTTGAATATTTATATTAGTAATAGAGCACTCGATAAGCTTTGTTCCTCGAAAAAAAATTAAACCAATGTCAGCGCCATCTACTGGATTCAATTGTGAATTTACGCAATCCAAAAACACATATACACACACAAGCTGGGCCGTGAAGCGTATCCTACGCGGCAGTTGCCGCAGTACCGGCGTCACCCAAAACCCAGGCATCTTTAAAGCAGCAGCCTCAAGCCAACGCGAGGAGCGCCCCCCGATCCGGCTATCCGCCCATCACAGCGGAGTACCTCCCAAATTGGACGCGCCACTTCAACAATATAAGGCAACGCCTCGGACATGCCCCTAACGCGCGCCCACTGGGGAAAGGCATGCACTTCCTACCTGGATCCGTAGAGGAGTTTCGGGTGGTTCAGAGATACCTAACGGAGGCCATGGAGCAGGAAAGCAGTATCTCACTCTCACAGACTCGACAACCTGTGGGCTGCCGCCTCATAGTGGGCGCGACCTCGGTCCACTGGACCTGAAATAAGATTACCCGGTAGTAGTACTACCGGAGAGGAAAAGCCCGGCCTAGAAGCCCGTACCCAGCCAGGCCTAGACCTGAGATCAAGGGCCACCCCCCACATATACACACACAATAAAAATTACGAAGTTGGTTTAGAAGATCACCCGAACAGAAGATATATTTAATATGTTATTTATTATAATAAAAGATTTTTGTCGAATATCGCTTTAGATAGCATGTGCCAAGCAATCAATAACTTTAATTTATAATATGTATAATTTATCATTATACCACCCAGCATTTGATAGAGTACAACTACTATTTTTAAATAAATATATACGGCTGGTTCTACCGGCTCTACAGCTGTTTCATAAAGTTTCCGAGAGTCGGAAACTACTAAATACTATAATACTATACCATACTAATAAATATCCATCCTTTTTCTTACCTTTAAATAGCATATTACCTTTATAAATAAAACATCTATCGAATACAAAAATCAGTATTCTAATGTGACCTTTAACTCGATAGATTATTACGTTCAAACAAAGAAACACTTCATCTTTATCATAATTTATACCAGTATAGAAATTTCAAGATCGGAGATCGAACATTTACGAGAGCTATATATGGAATAAAAAAAAATTATTACAACCTGCACTAATTAGATCCACTGAGACAGTACTAATAATGCTGCGACCCTTGACCCGAAGCAGAAACATAACTTAAAACGAGAATTAAACACAATTTTGAAGAGTTTGCAGTTAACCTAACATACTGTTTAGTTAATTCTGTCGCATGCGACCTTCACATAGAGTATATTTTTCATTTCAATCCATGTGTTCAGAAAATGGATAGCACATGAGGAGATAATAAAAAGTAATCCCTTAGGAATTGGGTAACAGAGATAAATATAGCGTGAGGGTTTAATGTGCAATCGTCATACACAACTTGATAAAATGTTTATTATGAACTTTTTATTATATGGTTGCATCGATCGATTTAATATTCTAATAATCTTTAAAATGATCTTTAAAAGGATATCGAAGCTTAACGGAATTGTAATATTCCAGAATTACAAAGCGAAATCAGCAGTTAGGAATTCCTCTCAGGTCACGTAGACTTTCACTACATTTGCTGAAATTATATTAAGATAGCTACTGCACCTATTTACGGCATCGTTAAAGCTAAATGAGGATTTAAAGACTTTTCTACTGCGGCTGCGTCTCTTGCGGCGCAATACTCACGTCCTGGATTGCCCTAAATCTTAACCCTTAGGTAATACGATGTAATATTTAATTATTGTTAATTGTGTATTCTTGTATACTCCGTTATCTATAAATAAAATTTCAATTATATTCTCCAATTCTTCACTATAAAACAACATATACGAAATTTTGGCTAAATATTCATAATAGCGCAAATACAGCAGGTTATAGTATAATATAATATAAATAAGAATATATACGAATTCAAACAATTAAAATTTGAGATGATCAACATCATGTACATATTTTTATGTTAATATTAGCTTTTTTTTTTTTTTGCAGGGGAATCCATTTACGGATGATATCCAGGATGCCCGGGTCGGCAATCCTAGACCTATGTCGGACTCGGCACTTTGGGTGTGCAATACCGTACTAAACCCCTGCGGGAGCCTTCAGCCGCTTTAATTGGAGGGTTCCGGATCTGCAGGCAACAGGATCCCTCCAGCGACAGGCTGGCCTCGGCGAAAAGGCCAGACTTCTCCTCCATGGGGACTGTCCGGCTCACCTCTGAACAGTCCCGACGACGCCGTATCTAGCAGGACCGGGTTCCCATCCCGGCCCGACACGGGCACAGGGGTGTTACTGGAGGCGCGTTAAGTAGCGCCTCCTACGCACCCCCAATAGTCGCCCGCGGATGTTATATAGCTGACCCGACAGACGTTGTCCTGTCTTAACTATGAATACTGAATTCGAATTTGTATCTATATATAATCTAATATATCTAATAATAATAAAAATATTTGTATCTATATCTATGTATATAAATGAATCCCTATTTCCCGTGGTCACGCCATAACGCGTGAAAGCTAGGACCGATTACAGTAATTCTTTTTTTTTAATTATTATTAAATTTTCTAATTTTTCGCGCAATTTTCTTAAAGTTACATTAAAAAAGTTTATATTGTCATAAGCGCTAAGGTTAAATTAGAATATTAATAATTTTATACGGTGGTTAAGTATTATTAAAATGTCATATTTTCCCGCGGATTTTTTTTTAATTTTTTCCTTTCGTAAGAACCTTCTCCTGACAATAACAATCACAACAAAAAAAGAATTAGTGGAATGGGTCCAGCATTTCAAGCGTTATGGCGTGACCAAGGGAAATAGGGATTCATTTATATATATATAGATTGAGAAAGAATACGTATACAAGTTTGGCTTAATCGAAATCCATATCACAACTTAACAAATTAAAAAAAGAATGACGAATCAAAACGAAATATTTAATCTATGTTGATAACAATGTCCAGAACATCTGATTCTTTCAAATAAAACAAGAATAATTATTTCTACTTTCTTAGTGCTTTCTACAAGGCAATAATTTTAATACTTTTATTATTATTTCATTACGACATTTTTAAGTTTACATTCTATTTCATGATATAAACTTACAATTAGAGAAAAAAGTAAGAAGTATTTAGGTAGCTTTTGAAACATTGTTTTGCTAAAATAAATAAATAATAATGATATTCACACATTACGAATTGTCGAATTGTTAGTGTTCATAATGTGTTTGATTTTTTTTTTCTTTTAATAATTTATTTCTATAATCTTTATTATAATTTATCACCGAGTCTTCCCAGTAAGCTGTCACAGACACTTGTATTGGGAATGACTCGCCACTAAGGATCCGTAAGGGATTACGGATGACTAAAATTATAGTTAAACTTAAAATTTAAACTTTAACTGTCAATCTAAGTGTTAGTGTTGTGTGTGCGTGTGCGTGTGTGCGTGTGCGTGTGCGTGTGCGTGTGCGTGTGCGTGTGCGTGTGCGTGTGCGTGTGCGTGTGCGTGTGCGTGTGCGTGTGCGTGTGCGTGTGCGTGTGCGTGTGCGTGTGCGTGTGCGTGTGCGTGTGCGTGTGCGTGTGCGTGTGCGTGTGCGTGTGCGTGTGCGTGTGCGTGTGCGTGTGCGTGTGCGTGTGCGTGTGCGTGTGCGTGTGCGTGTGCGTGTGCGTGTGCGTGTGCGTGTGCGTGTGCGTGTGCGTGTGCGTGTGCGTGTGCGTGTGCGTGTGCGTGTGCGTGTGACTGTGTGTGTGTGTGCGTGTGTGCGCGCGTGTGCGTAATGCAAAATAATATAATGAATAAAAAATAGTCACATATATGGGTTTTTTTTAGATCAATGTTATAATCTTATCAATTTCATAATAATATGATGATAATCTGATCAAGACATAAGAACTGGTAATGAACAATGCATGGCACAAAGTACATTATGTTCCTAAGTAGTAGGTACATCAAAACATGGATTTTTTATATTTCTATTGCATTCAATTTTCTCATAATTTGAAACTCGGTTACTAAACTAAGTTTGTAAGTACAATACGATTAATTTTAATATAAATTAATTTTGATAAACAGAAATTAAATTACTTTCTTAGTACTTGTGCTTCATGTAGTTATAAAATAATTAAATAACATATCGTACTCTTCAAAGAGGCAATTTGCTGTTCTGAAAATAATTTTAAAATGTTATACTAGTAAAAGCAGAAACGTACCCTACTATTAATTTAAATAACTACAGAAATTTAAAAGTTATCCTTAATATCAAAGGCAAAGGAATAACTAGGTATACTGCCCTATACAAAAAAAAACTTCCTAGAAAAAGGCACGGGTTATTACACTACTTTTAGCCATGACCTCCTCGCAAAAGGAGGTCACAGCCGACCAGCACCTCTCGCTGCCGAATATGCAGCGGATCACGCTCGACAACGAGAGGTCTCCGCCTACCAGGGCATGGCGCTGGGGCCCCCAGGCGGCGCATTCCTCGAGAGTGTGACGCGCCGTATCTATCAGTGCGCCACACTCGTGATAGGCAGGTGTGGCTTCCCTTCTTGCAATTTGATGCAGGTACTTACCAAAGCACCCGTGCCCGGTAAGTACCTGCGTCAGTCGGAAGGTCAGCACCCCGTGCCGCCTTCTAACCCAGCGACGGAGATGTGGACGTATAGCGTCCACCGTCGCTAGGCCCGCCGCTGGGGACTCTAGGTCCTCCTTCCACCATTGGATCAGGCCTCTCTGAGCCTGAGCCCTGATGGGAGCCGTCTGGTCCGCACTTGGGACTTGTCCTCTAGCTCTGAGGCTCGATCGGAAATGGTTCACTTCCGCGAGCACTTCCGTCTGGAGTTCCCAGGGCGGATCATTCGCGAGCAGTGTTGTCGCCGTCCATGACACCGTATGGTATCCACGTATCGCCCTCACCGCTATGACTCTCTGAGGCCTCCTCAAAAGGGTCTTGTTCCGAGTGGTGAGTACGTCACACCAAATGGGTGCACCGTACAGCGCCATGCTCCGCACTATACCGACGTATAAGCGCCGGCAAGGGGAGTCCGGTCCTCCTACGTTGGGCAGTAGTCTGCCCAACGCAGCGGCGGCGCTCTCGAGCCTCGGAGCGAGCTCCGCAAAATGCGGACCAAAGTTCCATCGGCCGTCCAGGGTCAGGCCCAGGTACCTCATCTGGGCCCGAACCTCCACCTCCGTACTCTGGACTGTGATTCGCGCACCTCGGCGGGGGGCCTCTGCGTGGGCACAAATACCTGCCTCGAGCGTAATCGAACACACGACCGCCGACGTTGAGGCTGCTACTCGCACCACTACAACAGAACGCTTATTTGAAAAGAAACGTGACCTTATTAAAATTATAAATGTAACTAGTCCATTGGTATTTAGTTAATAATATATCACTAGAAGCAAATAAAACAACCATTGAAACATCTCGTAATATTGTAACGGTTTTCAGAGATACAACTGAAGTCGAGGTAAAATACAACGCGAAGATTGAAACGAAAAATACTAAAACAGTTCCTTGGTATTAGGAGACTCATGTCATGGAAAATAAGCTCTGTAAATAATGTTCTTTTCTGTGTTCTATAAGAAGCTACTATTTTCGTATTCTTATGTTTTCAAAGCTAATTGGGACGGTTGACTGTCTACGTCTACTTTATTTTTATTCATTTTAAATTCATAAAAAAGTATCTTTACAATTTTATTCATATTTATACAGTCACTGTTTAAATAGGTACGAATAATTTGTAATAAAAAAAGAAGTTTGTAAACAGATCAGCGGATTGGCGCTGCGGTTACAGCAACTAGCTGTTCTACTGGCGATCGCGGGTTCTATCCCGCTTATGACAAATGCTTATGTAGGCCATACAAACATTTGACATGGTCTGAGTGTTTGTCTTTATGTGTGTTGTGTGTATTTCCGGACCACTGACATATGATTTTCGTCCTACTGGACCGTTAAAGAAGCGTTTATTTATATTTCTTATTAAGATGCCGCTGAGAATAGCCCAGTAATAAAACACATATGTTTCTGATAAATACCCTGTCCTGGAAACAAACAATAAAAAATATAATGAATGCTTTGTCAATCGATCATTGTTATTGCGATTATTTAAAAAAATTGATAGTGTTAAACGAATATAGGTACTAATATGTACATCGTGAGTACAAGTACTAATCACACATATAAATAGAGGCAAAAATATATTTTACGTTTAGAACTCAGGCTGTATGACTAGTATGACCTTTATTTTACACGAGTAACATACAAAAATAGCGAACATTTATATAAAACTAGTGGTCGCCCAGTGGTCGAAATTCGACCTAATCTATAATTAACAGCATTGTCAACATCATAAATATATGATTGCGGATAACATGGTAAGCATATGTAACAGTCATTGGACCTGATCTGTGATAAAAAATTTCGATAAAAAATTCGTTGCAAGACCTGTATTTGAAAACCGCGTTGACAACATACTTTGACAATAAACAAAATTTGTGTATAATATATGTACATTGTACATATATGTACATATGTGTGTGTGCCGTAGTGTGTTTAGTGTTTTTTATAAGTTATTTTAATGTATTTTTTCAGCATTATTGTAAAAAATATTAGCATTCTGCACTTCTCCATACAAACTTTAACTGTGCCAAATTTCATACTTCTCCGTCCGCGTAATTTTCGTAAAAAGGGATACAAAGTTTATTCCTATTTATATCGTATAATGACTAAACTAATTTTAATTTGTTAAATTATTTTTTATATAATTTAACTTTTAATTAAATTAAATCATTTGATTCTGAATCCGCTTAATCAAACCAAATTACTTTCAATTAGTAGGTACACTAAAAAGTTAAACATTTGATTTAATTAATAGATAGATACTATTCGAATTATATAATCTGCATTTGTAATGATATCAATATAAAATGTGTGTAGATTTTTTTCTAAGTTTTTCAGAAAGAAAAGTACTCAGCATATAAATATATTATAATATGTAAAAACAAAATATCAATGTTTGCATACTTATATTATAATATATTATATTTATATTTATTTTTTTGACGACAGGAGTACGAATATTTATATTATTCGCATTATCATTTATCTCGGATCGGTCTCATCACCATTTGTAGAAAATGTAAATCCGTTGGTTGTTTTTTTTTTGTTCACATAATATACATAACATTTCAGAAATAGACCTTGAAAAAATATACAGGATGACTGATGAATTACTATCAATATTTAAGGAGAATACTCGGTACATGATTCTCATTCGAATTATGTAAAAAATAGGAACTTAATTTTTAACCAAATTTCCATAAATTTCAATTCAAATAAATGAAGCGTGGACACTTTTCCAGTCATTCCGGCGGCGCGTCCACAGGTGTTGTACTGTGCCGCTTCTTCACATCTAAAAATTGTTCATGTTCACATCATTTACCTTGTCAACAAATTTGTTGCTTAAACGAGTAAAATATCTTAGTATTTTTGCCTATCCTAAGCCAGGATTAAAGTATTAAAGGCGATTGGATCATGCTTGTTTATTAAAGGAAGCCTGCTACCCTGTTAACATGTGGCGGCGTTTGAACATAGGTAAAGTACCTGTTTTGTGTCGACAGTGCAGCTAGCTGCTTGGGTGTCCAGACGACGCGTAAATAATTAGATAACTGTTGAGTAACTTTATTTATCTTATTCTTTTATTTTTCTATTATTAAATTACTCCAACATATCTCGGGTTGTCTGGAAGAAATGGCTAACTAGCCATAAGACCGCCCTTTGTACTTCACATTTTGTAATTATCAATCTATCTTGTTTGTATATTTGTGGTGTACAAAAATTTTTTAAACAAAATGTATATATAAAAAAATATATATTAAACGAAGTTAGTACAGAAACACCTTCCATTGCAATTGTGTTCAGCTCTCCGAAAAAAGGGAGATAAAAAAAGCCTTTATGTATGCCGATGAAAATTTGCGCGAGTTATCAAGTGTGAACATGACGCAGAACTACTCCAGTCAGATCTAGATCGATTTATAAAGTGGTGTGAGATTAACAAAATGCATTTAAATACAAAGATATGCATCCATGTCAAGTTTTCGCGGAAATTAAGAACTTTTGGGGAAGTGAGGAACAGAGTGTAAAGTTCCTCATCCACCATTGAAAAGGGAGGATCCTCCGACCAGACGGGTGTTGTGTCTGGTGGGCTACTGCGCCGCGACAGTTGTTGTCGGGTTCTTGTATATATGTTCAATCGCTTTGATAACTTTGATAGCGCGATGTAGGATATTGCAGTTCGTATGTGGCAAGATAGATGTCGCTACAAACTATTAATTTTTAATTACCATATAGACGAAGAATTGTTAAAAGAGGTAGAAACGGTTCGTGACTTGGGTATTATTTTTGACAAAAAAGTTACGTTCCTTCCACACATTGATGATATAGCAAGTAAAGCAGCGTTGGGATTTGTTATTAGAAATGTAAAGTAAGTAAACTTTATTTTACAATTGTTTAGTTAGAAGTATTTTGGAATATTGCAGTGTGGTTTGGAGGCCACATTACGCAACACACTGCTTAAGACTTGAACGTCCAGAAACGTTTTTTCTAGCACCTTGCTTATTCTGTAGGAAAAAAACAAACGGTTGCGGTCATACGAGTCTATACTTAATTTATTTAATATTAATGTTTTAAATAATTGCCTTAATAATATAAATGTATACGAATTTAGTCAGTGTATTTAAACCAAGCATACGGACGACGGACGGCGTGGGTACCCTAGTAGTTAATACTGATCCGAAGATGCAAGTCGTAGGGCTAGGGTATCCATATCGACCAAAATGCACCCTGTTTGTACTTATTTGTTTATATATATATGGGACGTTCTTTGTCAACCGGAACACCTCTATACCCAAAATTCCTTTTGACCTAAAAATATTTAAAAATATGGAAAATTTAGGATTTTTTATGTACTTTCCATTAGAGCGTGGCCTTTTTTGAAATTTCGTTTACAGACAGAGCAGCACGTCCCCTAACCTTAAAAAAATACCACTTTACGAAATGATCAGGCTGTCAGAAATCACAGGGGCTCAGAAAAATTCCAGGCAACGACTATTTTTATGTATCTATTGTATGTATGTTATATTATATCAGCAAAAACTGCTGAATACGAATCCGGCGGTATATCTTACCGATGCCTCAAGCGTTCACCCCTAACCTCAAAAAACACCCCCAAAATTGCACTTTCGCGCATTTGAGAGCTTTGTCCTGTGATGCACGCGAGGAAAATTATTGACAGACAGTATTTTTATGTATTTTTTTCTACTGAACACGAATCCGGCGGTATTTTTTACCGATACCTTAAGTGTTCGTCCCTAACATCAAAAAACACCCCCAAAATTGCAGTTTCGCACAGTTGAGAGCTTTGTCGTGTGATGGACGTGAGGAAAATTATTGACAGACAGTATTTTTGTGTATTTTTTACTGCTGAACACGAATCTGGTGGTATTTTTGAGTTGCTATTTCTGGTTTGCTGGGTTTCTTCCGATTTTGCATCCGCTCTAGGATTCCTCGCGGTATCACAACTCCCCTCTACCCTCCTCTGCGAAAAACGGTATTGGGTTCATATTCACCAGTGTGTAGGCTCTGTAAAATTTTGAACTCTTGCAGTGTGTAGTTGATATTAACTTTGACTCATATCCAAAATTTTATAAAACTGTAATGCAATATTTGAAATCCAATTTGTAATTTTGTTTTTTGTTTTTGTTAGTTTTAAGGTATAGTTGTACGAAGCTATAATGCATGCAGAGCTAACCTATAAATGTTTGTTGCAAATTGGTTCAGACAGTTGTAAACAGACGTTGGTTGGTCTAATAAATAAAATAAAATACAATAAAAATATCTAAATATATTAATAAATGATACTGCGACATTCAAATGGCTCTAACTACCTCAAAAATTGATTTGAAAACTATTCGAGAGTGTCATCAAAGAGAATTTTATTTATTCAGTGAACGAGTAAATGGTGCTTTAGATAGTTATACTATGAAACTAAATAACGTACGAAATGTTTATAATAAATTTCATCGAACCCATTGAACAGACAGTTAGTTATTTTCAATCGTTTCGATTTCATTTTAAAAATACTTCTATTTCTAAGCTTTGCATCCCTTTTTAAGCGACAGATTCTAAAAATTTAGTTACAAAAAAGTCTTATTGAATTTTATTGAATAACAGCGCAATACGCATTTGTTAAATCAATTAATTTACCTAAATAAAGGTTATAAGAATTTTAAAATCGCAAACATTACTTAAAGCAGCTCGTATTACAATGGCATTGTCTTGAACTGAAATATGGACGCCATTCTTAATAAAAAGTTTTATTTCACGCATGTTTTTATATGTTTTAACCTGAAGAAAGACCAACCGTATTGTTTTTAAAAAACTACTTCTATTTAATTAAAAGTCTAAAAACGGATTTTATCGCGTTTATTTAAATTTACTGTTTAACATTTATATGTATATGTTCTTTTACGCGTGTCTCTATACTGACAACATATAGCTGACATTAAACACCAACGGTCGACAAAGTCTGCTGTGTATCAGCATACTCAACAAGGTACCAACCACTACATTAGATTTGATAAGCCACAAATTCTCGCTAAAGAACACCGATTCCTACCAAGGATGATTCGCGAGGCTATTGAAATAAAAAAACATCCTAATTTCAATAGAGAGGATGGTTGGAACGTACCACCAGCTTGGGAACCAGTTCTAAAATTAATTGAACCCAAGGAAAATAAGAACACAGCACGACTTCCAGACACAACAAGTTCATTCTGTGTGAATAGGAACGGTCAAAAGTAATAATTTATAATTGTATAAAAAGCGGGGTATGTAACAATTGATTCATTATTCGGACACCCACCACCTCAGTCCCCCGAGATCATGGACGCTGTAAAGGGTCCGAAACGTCGGGAAATAATTTAAATTAAATATTGTTAAACAGTAAATTTAAATAAACGCGATAAAATCCGTTTTTAGACTTTTAATTAAATGAATAAAATTCGCGTAAATATAAGAGAACAGTAAACTACTTCTATATTGTCATAATTTTTTTGGTGTGAATAATTACTACAACAAATTCTTCAAATAATCTTTTTTTGAATTGCACTGTGTCACAGTAACAATCAGGAGATATGCACTCAACGATTCGCAAAGGAATGAATCAAGTTTTTTTTTTCGAAATTTGTAATACTGTTGACCCTAGCGGCCTTTACATCGTCACCGGTGGTGGACCCAAGTACTGAGACCCAGCCGTCAAAATTGGAAGCCCTCGCTAGGGCTCACGCTCAGAAGGTCGCACCTCGGCTTAGAAAGCCGTCGGAGTGGATGGAGGCGCTAATAACGATGATTTACATGCAAAGATAAGTAAATTAGAAAAAACAGTAATTATTATTTTCATGCAATTTCAAGATAAGTAAATAATTACAATTTAGCTCTATGTACTTTTTTAGAATAATCAAAACAGCAACTTTGTATGAACAAGTGGCAGCAATAACATTATTGACTATCTATATAATTAATAATATGAGAGTTAAAATAGTTTGGAAAATCCAAAAGTGTACGCCACATAATCTCATAAAAAATATTATTTTTAAAAGTGTATATAAGTACGTAGATGCACTCGTTCTCATGTGCCAATTATTTAAAAATAAAAGAAAAAAGAAACCATTTTTTTTTTGATGGAATTTTAAAAACCATTAAGCATTATTACACCTTCATTATTTTTCTTTTGTAATCACACTGTAACACGTTTTTATTTATTAAAAATTGGGTGTGTGATAAAAACGCAAAGATTTAATACAATTTATAAGGTCTAAAGTTTAAGGGTTTCCTAAAAATGTCTAATAGGTACTTACGATATGGGATTATTGTAACGTAGACGAATTTAAAAAGAAACGGTTTATTATCGTTAAAGGTTGCAACCTGATTAATGATACTTTTCCTTATCAAGTATTAATTATTATTTTTAATTTTTTAATTATTTTTATTAAAAATAATACAATAAAAGCTTGTTTTTAAACGGTATTTTTTTATTTTAATTTGATTTTTAACTTTTTAATATTATTTTTCTCTTTTATTTATAAAAAAGTTGGGTATGTGATAAAAATGCAAAGATTTAATCATAGAATAAGTTTTGGGCGCAACATAATGATTTATTTACCAGTGTTGCATAAAAATAGAGTTCCGTTTAAAAGTAAAAGTTAAATAAAAAAAATTGTAACAGTATTCAAAACATGCAAAATATGAACAAAAGAGTCCACACACACACAGTACACAAATAAAAATTCATTATATTTTAATTAAACTGTTAATATGAAAATTCCTGTACAAATTGCCCGCCCTTGCCCAATTAATAATATTTCACAAAACGCAAACTCTATGCACATACTCGACAGAAAAAAATTGCAGCTCTTTTATATACAGCTAGGCATATGATTTGACGAGGCAGAAAACTGTGGCCGTCGCCTTTTTTAATTTTCCTTTTCCTCGTATAAATACAAGGGATTGTTCAGTTTCCGTTGTTTTTCAGTCCTTTTTTGTTTTCAAAGCGCTTTATGATTCCATGTTTTACGATTTCGAAAAAAAAAAATCCTTTAAATTATTTGTGTATCATACAATAGATGATATGCTTTCGTTCTCTGTTTTGTCAATAATAAACAAGAACGGTGGGAATGACATGTATTACAATTTTAAAAGTTGATATTTATTTTATTTTCAAATCTTTAAAGATACACTTTTTTTATTAATACTTCAATAAAATACCTTGGAGGGACTGTTTTAAGAAAAGTAAAAGAAGTATTATTTTAATTTTAATTGCTACCTTTTAGAAATATATTATCAAAATTATACAACGCCTTTTTTCGTGCACAAGTGTCACTTAAAATTTACGATGACTCATACATTTTAAATTTTTTTTTTACACTGCTGTACACTACACGCTTTGTGTAGTTAGGTATATTCGTTATATTCGCCAATAAAAAAATTACGGATTCTGTGTTGTTGAGTTTCAGTTGTAACGAGTTTATATTTTCTACTCGTATTACATATATCACCATTTTTTGCGAAAAAAAAACTGTTTTTCGAAATTTTGTTTTAACCGCCGTAATATTTTTATGTGCTTTTGTTATATTTATAAATATTTTAAAAAAATATGGAGCTTTATATTTACAGAACCTGTCATAATTATATATTTTTGTATTACGTATAGTTATAAGAATTATAATAAACAAGATTCAAGGAAATTTTAAGAACGGATCTCGGAAGAGTCCCACTGAATTTCATTACAGATCGCGGTTTCCACGAAGGCGAGTTGAAGCGATATTTTTCTCGTAACTTTCACAATTCCGATCTGGAAGAACGGACTTGATCAGATTGGACATTTATGTTGTTAATGAAAAGTTCGATATCAAACGTCTAAAAATTTTTACGAAAAATACAGTATAGAACAGAAAACAATATGTATATAAATGTAAGAAAAAGAAACGTATATATAAAATAGATAAAAATACTAACTTAGTTATTACAAATTTTGTGTAAGTATCAATTTGATAAATTTAAATTAAAAAAAATAAACTATGTTATTAGAATATTTAACGAGCAAGGAAAACATCGTAGAAATATTTAAATTATTTAATCTTATATCTTTAAACGAGCAATTCTTGTATATATATATATAATCTGAATCTCGGAAACGGCTCCAACGATTTTCATGAAATTTAGTATGCAGGGGGTTTCGGGGGTGATAAATCGATCTAGCTAGGATTTATTTTCAAAAAATGTCGTTTTGTCCCTTTTTTCAGGCAATTAAAAAATATCGTTAGAATACGAAGGTAAATTTCGCTGTCATTTACAAGTTTGTAATAGCTCCGATGTGAACTGGGCGGATTCGAAATGAGAAGACCCCCAGGTTCGAATCCAGATGTCTCCAGAACTATTTTTTTTCTTTTT
Source organism: Euphydryas editha (assembly GCA_036937285.1). Lineage (NCBI taxonomy): Eukaryota > Metazoa > Arthropoda > Insecta > Lepidoptera > Nymphalidae > Euphydryas > Euphydryas editha. The sequence continues at coordinate 17,307,747 of JAUPFZ010000005.1, read as the reverse complement.
TTTTTAAATTCCTTCTTTTGTGAGAAAAACTATTATTGGTTGCCCTTGACTAACTAGATGACCGAGCTTTGCTTGGTATTTTATTTTTTTATTTTTTGTAATTCGTGTTTTTTGGAAGGTATATTTACATACGAATTATGAACTAATGATGTATGAATAATATTTTTCGATCTTACCGAAATAATAATAAAAAAATATGAACTGGTTATTTAAATAAAAAATAACGAGTACAATTAAAAACCTAATACGAAGGTAAATTTCGACATAATCTACAAGGTTATAATAACTTATATAGGTGGGAAATCAGTATACCTGGGTTCGAATCCCGATGCTTCAAGTCCCATTTTATTGCTTTTTTTTCAAGTTCCCTCTTTTGTAAAAAAAAAAAGAACTATTATTGAGAGCCCTGTACTACCTGGGTGTCCGAGTTTTGCTCGGTATTTTTTTTTTTAGATAATATACGATACAACTGATGAAATATGAATAATATTTTTCGATCGTACCTATATAATAATATAGTATTTTGTGTCACAAGGGGATTAAAGTACTATTTTTTTGACCCTCATGTGAAATTGCCGCCCGAGCCGAAGGCGAGGGTAGCAAACATACGGGAATCAGGATGTAGTACTTTCGTCCCATGTTGCACATACTTTTTTTTCCTACCTAGGACGAAAGTTCAGGTTTTGTCCCTGTGAAGCGGGGACAGAAAGTGTCACTTTTGTCCCGCTGCACAGGGACGAAAAACTTTCGGCAGAGGTAGGAAAAAAATATAAACTGGTTATTTAAATAAAAATCTTGAGAGCAATTAAAAACTGCTAGAATATAATTAGAATAAGAAAGTTAATTTCGCCACCATCTATAAATTTATAATAGCTCAGGTGGGAAATCGGGCGCTCAGAAAACGGAAGATTTTTCCTTTTTTTCAAGTTCCTTTTTTGGTGAGAAAAAATATTATTAGGATCTCTTTTTATTTTTTTATTTAAATAACAAGTGACTATTGTTTTATTATTATATCGGTAAGATTGAAAATATTATTCATATTTTATCACTATGTAATTTGTGTCTAAATCTTATATCTTTAAACGAGCAATTCTTGTATATATATAATCTGAATCTCGGAAACGGCTCCAACGATTTTCATGAAATTTAATATGAAGGGGGTTTCGGGGGTGATAAATCGATCTAGCTAGGATTTATTTTTAGAAAATGTCGTTTTATCCCTTTTTTAATGCAATTAAAAAATATCATTAGAATACGAAGGTAAATTTCGCTGTCATTTATAAGCTTATAATAGCTCGGATGGGTATCGGGCGGATTTGAAACCAGAAAACCCGGGTTCGAATCCAGGTCTACAGACCGATTTTTTTAAATTTTTTTTTCAAGTTTCTTTTTTTGTGAGAAAAACTATTATTGAGAGCTCTTTTTATTTTTATTTAAATAACCAGTTCCTATTATTTTACTATTATGTCAGTCAGATCGAAAATATTATTTATGTTTCATCAGTATAATTATAATAATATCTAAATATAATTTAACCGAGCAAAGCTCGGTCATCCAGGTACTTAAGTAATGATATCTTTATATTCAATTTTATCTAAAGAATTAATAATAAATGTAATCTCTTAAGGTAATCCCTGAGTTAGTGGCGGACAACGCGGGTGAACGGAATAAACAATCTATGCCCATTACAGAATTAAAAATATGAAAAGATATGTACTCGTATGTAGTATTGTTAATAAATTCATAAAAAAATAAATAATAAATACATAACTGTTAATTTTATTATATCATATGAGGATTGACTTCTATTATTTACCCACAAGGCCATATTAAGTTATTTAATATAACGTAGATTTATTTTAAAATAATATATACAGGAATTTTTAATATTCTATTAACACCTGCTCACCACTTAAAACACGGAATTTTGATTAGTTTGTCTTTATTGTTTTATTTGGCTTAACTTTTAAAGTACCAAATTGTATATTCATGAGCCCTAAAACACCAAACTTTCATTAAAATCAGTAGGTAAATTACGTAACGCTTTTCGAGTTGTTGACAGTTTTGACAACTGTTCTTTTAAAAAAAAGGTGTATCAAACATAATCGATGTCAATGAAAATATTACATGAAGAAAAGATATGTTTGTTTATTTGTGAACGATACACTCTGACATTACTGAATCTATTTCGATCATTCCATAAACATTAATAAGTTACATTATTCCGAATAATAGAAACACCAGTCTTCTAGTTCTAAGCTCAAAATGAATAGGAATTGATAATACCTATACAACATTTAACACAACGTTTTTATCTCGGTGACAGTTCTTTACTTTTTGTTATAAGAAACCGAACTTTTTTTTTATTGGTCACACAATACTAATAATAATATATATAATAGTTTCGTGGAAAGAACATTATTACCAAATCGACCATTTAAATAAATAGAACAAAATAACAACATATTGATAAAATGTTATATACCAAGTCTAATTTTCTTAGCCACATCGATGAAATGTAAGTAAGCGGCGAAAGAACAGTTTTAGAATGTGAATATTAATTCATACTGAATATTCTTATTATTTATTATCTAGCAAGTATCAAAATTCAAAGTTCTTAAAACAGTGAAGAAAGTTTAGTTTATATTTATTACCATTTTTAAATAGTGGCAATGAAACTTTGTTGAAAAAATAAGTTTATCCTAGAATTTACATATTTTATAGTATTTAATTTGACTCTAGTCATTGTTTATGTACTTGTATCATTTTTGAAAATTGAAGTATCGTATTATATTCCAAAGAAGAGTTTGAAATTAAAACAACCTGTAATTATTCATTATTCGGACACCCACCACCTCAGTCCCCCGAGATCATGGACGCTGTAAAGGGTCCGAAACGTCGGGAAATAATTTAATTCAATTAAAAATCGTTAAACTGTAAAGTTTTTAAAACAAATAAACGCGATAAAATCCGATTTAGACTTTTAATTAAATTAAACAACCTGTAATACTCGTAGTAACGGCTTGTACCCTTTTTTTTTTTTTTTTTTTTTTTTTTTTTTTTTTTTTTTTTTTTTTTTTTTTTTTTTTTTTTTTTTTTTTTTTTTTTTTTGGCGGGAAAAAATGTACCTGAACGCACACCCTGTCGTCCGGGGAGACAACGGGGTAGTGTGGGGCCCTCACCCACTAAAATAACCCGCCGTGCGCCCTCACCCGCCTTTACAAGGCAGACCACGGGTACCGCGTACGTTGCTCCGTGGCCCACAGGCGGCAGCCCCATCGGGCACTTTCTTCTGTGCAACACCCCGCGCACTCGGGCATCGCACCTTCACGGTAGGCTGTTTCGGCGGACGGCGGGCAATCCCCGACCCTACCGTCCGCAGCCTCGACTAGGGCGGCATCAGGCGCATGTGAGCGCGTCTGCGCCGCCCCGCGCGCCGGCGGCGAATTGGGTCCGAAAGGAGTGAGTCCTCCCGGGCCCTCTCCGCCGCCTCCTTCTGCAAGATTACGTTCTCGCAGAAGTTGGCGACCGCGGTCCAGGCCCTATCACCGCCGACCATCGCTCGCGCAACGGCCGATAGCGACAGGTCCTCTCCAATGACTGCAGCGAGATCTCGGCGCTGCTCAGCCCAGGCGGGGCACAATTCGAGCGTATGTTGCGCCGAGTCCTCGCTGCAGTCGCAGTGGTGGCAGCCCGGAGTCGTCTCCCTCCTTGCGACCCTCCTTGAGCCGCGCTAGGTGGGGCAGCCGGGACCGATTGACTGCCACTCACCCCCTTCTTTGGGCCTGTTGCCGGAGGTCTGCACCCGTTCCGCCCCATGCAGTGCTCGGCAGGGCGATTACCCGCCGCGCACGCAGGACAGAACGGGGCAGCGGTGCAGGTTGCCGCTTTATGCCCTGTTTGACCGCAACGGAAGCAGAGCCCGCTGCAGTCAAAGCAGCTAGTGCACAGCGGCCGGGTGTGTCCGACCGCCATGCACTTATAGCACCTGGCAGGCCGAGGCTCCGGCACAGTCACCCGCGCAGAGCTCCAGCCCACCAAGAGTCTACCAACAGCGGCCAGAGACTTGGCCGCCGCAACAGGACACGATGCCCAAACAGAGCCTACACCACCTGGGCCTGGGCGAATGGTGCCCACCCGGACGGCGTTTACTGGAGACCCAGTTTTCGAGGCAATGGCCTCCCGGATCTCATCCGCCGTCACGGAATCATCCAGCCCGGAAATGCGCAGTTCGGCGCACTTTACTGGCCTGGCGACACGGACACCACTCTCCTCTGGGAACAAACCCAGCAACCTCTCGGCCATCGCATCGGCCGTCCTCGCGCCGTCAGCCCCAGACAACTCGAGAATTCGAGCCCCCGTTCGGGCTTGACGGGTTCTCGCGGCGACGCTCCCAAGATCCGAGACATCGATATCCCGCCGGGCGCGTTTCAGGACGGCCTCATACGTCAGGCCCTTCTCCTTGCCCTCCGGCAGCACAGTGATAACCACCGCAGCTGCCTTGGGAACTTGGAGCCTGCGCGGCTTCCTCTTCTTGGGCGGCGGCTTAGGCTGCCCTCTTGTCATTGGCGCCGCCTCGCGTTCCGTGGCAGCGCTGCGACCTTTTCCCCGGGACTTCCGGCCTCTCACTATCTGCCAGCCCTCTTCGGTGGGCGTAGCAGCAGCGAGGACAGAACCCCGAGGTGCAACTTCAGTAACGCGCGAGGGCGCGGCAGTTGCCATGGGCGCAGCAGCCCGCGGGGGCGGCGTGGCGCGTACCAGAGGCGGGAACTCCTCTCGGGGCTGACCCCTCAAAGCTTTCCCAGCCTCCGCACTCGTTTCCTTCTTCTTCTTGTTCTTCTTCTTTTTCTTCTTTTCGGGCCCATCTGGGGCCCGAGAAGAAATGGCTTGTGGCGACGATGGTGTGGTCGTCACTGCGGTGGACGTCGTTACGCAACCCCCCAGACACGGTGTAGGTGTCGTGGCCCTGAGGGGCGCTGTTTTCCTTTTGTCGGCCGCTAGCGGCGGCCGCATTATCGGTTCCGGCGGCAACCTCGCCGCCAGAGCATCGATCCGCGGACCAAAGACCGCAGCAATGCGGTCAACGATCACGCGGACCATTTCTTCAGGTATGGCGGCACCTGATTCACTAACGGACTCTGAGAAACAGCCGCAGGGAGCCCGAGCTCAGCCCGCATTCCGGCCTGCCCCCCTTCAAGTGCCGCCAACCGTGCCTCCATCCGTCGATTGACCTCGTCGAGACGCTTATTCGCGGCCTCAAGGTGCGCATTTTGCTCCTCGAGGCGCTTATTTTGTTCGACGAGGCGCTCGAGCGAGACCCCTAACTCGTGCGCAGCATCCTTTAAGCCGCGCACGAAGTTCCCCTTTAGGTTCCTGGAACCAGTGGCCACTGTTTCAACAATGGCCACACTGTTTTTTGCTCGCAACTCCATTTCGGCCGTTGTTTGTGGCCCCGTTGATGGTAGAGCGAGTTGCGCTGTGAGCATGCTCAGGCGCTCCTCCGCTCCTTGTTCAACCTCCTGCTTCCTTCGGATGGCCATCTCCGATCGCTCCGCACTTGTTAAATTGTTAGAGCGCGGTAAGCTGTGAGTGCGCGGAAGCCGTGAACCACCCCCTGTCGTGCCACAACCCGCACTTACTGCCGGCAACTTAGTCGGATGAGCGAGAGACAGATCTGCATCATTATCGGAGTCTGCCGCATCGCTCCTACGCGCCCGCTTCCTCCGCGATTCGTGCCGTACCGAGACTGGTCGGGGCACAGGAAGAGGAACAGCAAAAGAGACATCGCTCTCTTCTGCAGCAGACATCTCCGGGGCTGAATTGGCCCCTGAGCTATCCGAGGCTCCCGCTCTCCTCCCCCTCCTCTTTGTCGATCGACCCCTAGAGCACACGTCACGAGGTGCGTCACTACTCCTCCCACTATTCTCTTCGTTTTTGTTTTTTAAAATATCTTCCATGTCTAGTCCCACGAGTATGGGATATATAAACGTCCACCCGGGCAGGGATCCCTGTACCCGGGTAAGCGTAAATTTGTAACCCAACACAGGGGGTCCGCAGGTACCCTGGCTGGGAGCGCGCTATTGATTGAACTACCCATCAACCATGCATCCCCTCGCCGCGCGCCAAAACTTGGGATTCGGGGTAATTTTTTATAGAGGTTTTCTTCCTCGTGGTCCGGGCGATTAAACTGAGACCCTCGTTCCTGACCTGGGCCGCGAGACGTGACCACGACACCCAGTGAAATCAAGATTACGATGTGGCGCGGTTGGCAGAATTGCCTGTCCAGTACCCAAGCAAATGAGTAACTGGACCCGTCGCAGCTTTGCCTCACATACGCCTCTTTCTCTGCCTCTGAGAGGCGGAGGTGAAGAAGAGGGATGGAGCAAAGCACCACGGTGCAGTCATAAAGACCACCCGTCCTCGGTGTGCAATGCGCCACTCAACAGGTCCACTCTGATCTTCCCTAACTACCTACTCCTACTCCCATCCTATCTACCTACCTACCCGCGCGCCTAAATACCCACCTCCCTAGCGAAGATCAGAGTAGACCCGGAGTGAAGGAATCGCATTTTCGGCCTATCCTCTGTCGGTCGGAGTAATTTTTATTATACTCCTGCGGAAATGTCATTTTCACACGAACAACTTTTTTTTTTGTAAAAACAATGTCTCCATTATTCAATATTAGTATTACACATTATTTTTATGCATTGTATCGATAACCAGTGTGCGTTACAGATATACATATGCGTTGTCACGAAGATATGATAATTTTGGAATTGAGAGCATGCCAAATTTCGGAAGCTTGATAAATGCATTCCGCCCTACTTATTACGACATTAAGATAACGTTGCTTGTTGAAATATGAGCAATAGGAACATGCCCTTAATTTACAAAGATAACAACTTCACTTCTTAATTATTAATCAAAAAAAAAATTCCAACCATATATAGATTTTTTTTTTTTTTGTATATTTTACAATTTTTTGTAAAAAAAAATACAAAAAAAATTTTACTTAACTTTGTTATATATGGTTGTTTTTGTAATTTTTTGAAGTTTTCGAAAAAAAACATAACGGTTAATATTATTTGTTAATAGCAAATTGTTAAGTTAATAAACAATTAAATTATTTATGAAAAAAAAAATTCTCTGTTATTCTATTGAAAAGGGTAAATGATGATTTTTAAGAATAAAATAATTTCTTAACTAATTTTTTAAACAATTGAAATATAAAAAAAAAAAAACGTTATAAAATATAAAAAAAGTATTTAAGAAAAAATTTTTTTTTAAAAAATCACCATTTCACCTATGCTATAAGATAGTAAAAATTTTTTTTTTAAAAATCCCAAAATAGTCTATTTTTTTATAAAAAATTTCTTAAAAAATGACGTAAAATTTTTTTTTCCAATTTTAATTAATACTTATATCAAGTGCGAAAACAGCAATAATAATATATTACCAAAAAAAAATTTTTTTGATAACATTTTATAGAAATTTAATTTTTAGTTAGTTTAAAAAAATTATAATTAACAAAATAATTAACTTTAATAAAAAAAATTTGCATAACTTTATTAAGTACCTAAACAAAAAGAGCTCCACGAAGCGAAAAATTTTTAGACCAATTATTTAAACTTTTATACCGTAATTTATAAAAACAGAGATTGGAAAAAAAATAGTTAATTAACAATGGTGTAACTTTTTGAAAAATCGACAAAAAAAAAATTTTCACCGAGGGTTTTTTCGTTCAAGTGTCTAGATTACACTGTAATTTATTCAAATTTTTAAATTGTTATTTAATATTAAAAAAAAAATGTTTTAGGTGATATACCGGCTTTTTAGGCGGCGCGCCTATGCCGTAACGCCCTCGCGGAGCTCTAATTCCAGCGTTAAAAAAAATTTATAAATAATATACATAGAGTTCCGGGAGTTGGGACTTTTTTATTGGAAATTTTCTCCTCTTTCAGGATCTTTTTTCAAAATTCCTTAAATATTATTATTTTAAAAGTTAGTAACGAAAAACTAAATACCTTTTTTTTTATTTCTTTTTTTGTTACTAACAATCGCAATTTTTTATGTGCTAATATACCCTTAAAAAACATTTTTCTAGACGTCATTCCGAATCCAATGAGCTATGGCACATATTTTTAGGAGCTTTATTTCTATTTAACACATTTTTGAACTTATTGACTAGACTATAGTACTCCTCAATGTTATTAACAAAGTAAAAGATTGTTTTTGTTGGTAGTTACTAGGTACTTTGCAAAATTAGTCTGCTTACACTAAAAATTAATCATGCTTTTATAAAGTACAATATAGGGCATGTGTATATAATATAGAAAATACACACACTGGCATATTTAGCGGAACATAAAAAAAAAGGTTTGATATCAGTATCATATAAGGTTGCTGGCTGGTTTGTACGTCATTTAATTTAAAAATAAATAATTTCAAACTGAACATCACATTTTATGCAATTGTTTTAATTTTATTCAAATACACCTTATCTGGAGCGAACTTCGAGTATTTCTTCCTTCTGAGTTTGATTTAACATTTCATTGAAATACTGTTTTTTGTTAGTTTTTTTTTTAATCGTGTATCTTTTTGGAGTTGAGGACTGAATTAGCCCAACGGAGATTGCCAGGGCACTCGAAATGCGAAAAAATGATCAAACCTACAGAGTAATATCCAGAGATCTTCGTCGACCAATTTCAACGATCCATCGCAGTATCCAACGATTCAGGGAGACCGGTACTTGTGTGAGAAGAGCAGGACAAGGCAGAAAAAGACGCACTTCGAGTAGGGATGATTGTTTCATTCGGCTTCGTGTACGTAGGAACCCCCGTTTGACGGCCGTCCAAGCCCGACATGAGTTAGAGCAGTGCGGGGTGTAACCGTAAGTGAGCGTACGGTACGAAGAAGGTTCGAAGAAGCTGGTTTGGGTTCATTTGTGCCCGCCAAGGGTCCAAGGCTCGAGGTAAATCATCGTAGAATCATGTTAACTTTTACTCAGGAACATCGACTTTGGAACACGGACCAATGGAGTAAGGTATTGTTTAGTGATGTGTGCAGAATTCTCTTAAATCAAATTGACGGCAGGCAAAGAATATACAGACGCAAAGGAGAACGATACATTCAGACAAATTTTGAAACTACAGTTGCATACGGTGGTGGATCAATAATGGTTTGGGCGGGCATTTGTTTGGGAGCTCGCACAGACTTGGTAGTAATTGACAAAGAAAGTCTGACTGCAGACCACTATATCAGAGAAGTTTTAGAAGAAAATGTCGTTTGCCCCATATATCGGTGACGATTTTGTTTTTATGCAGGATAATGCTCGGCCGCATACCGCTCGGGTAACTCAAGGATGATATGAATATCACTGTTATGGAGTGGCCGGCGAGATCACCGGATATGAACCCAATAGAGCAGGTTTGGGATTTGCTGAAAAGAAAAGTTAAGTCCAGAATTCCAGCTCCTGCCAACGTGGGTGAACTGCGAAACGCCGTAGTTGAGGAATGGCGGAAACTATCCTAGGAGACCATCGATAACATCATTCTCAGTATGCCTAGACGGGTAGAAACTTTAATAAGAGCACGTGGAGGAAATACGCGATATTAATCACCATTTTTCTAACTTAATTAATTGTTATTTTAATATTAATTTTCACTTTTCCCGGTTACATGAAAAGTTCAAAAATGTACCATTTTTCACAAATAGCCTATAAAATTTGTTCTTAATGTGATCTCATTTTAAGTAAAACAAATGAAAATTTAAATAACAAAAGAAGTGTAGTAAGTAGATTTTAAAATAAAACCATATTTTTTTTAATTATGGACCTCTTTTTTTGTGTTCCGCTAAAAATGCCGGTGTGTTTATTATGTATCATTAGAATATCCAAACCAACCTCAAAAAGGTAGGTACACGTATATATGAAAGAAGGCTCACCAAATTTAGTCCACCATACATTTTTAATTTTTATTTATCCAATTTTCATTTGTACATATCATTAGTTCGTCGTTTGTTTATGATTGTTCGTTATAAATAATTGTTTGTTCGTTAATATTTCTCAACCATCCACTCCACTCCAGTCTTTTTTTTTTTTTTTTTGTTATTAGTACGCTTTAAATATTAATTAATGTTTGTTATTTTATAAAAAAAATTGTTCGATGGATATGTCTATTTTTTGTCTAATTAACATTTTATATTTATCTTGATAATCGTCCAGTTACGCATGTGTCCTTTTCGAAAAGGAAGGTTTACAAAAATTGATAATTTTTGCAAACTTGTTTTTTTTTTTCTAGTTCTATTTCTATTTTTTACGATGTAGCATATTTTAACAAAAATTTAACTAGGATTTTTTTTAAGATTATATTTTATATCAATAACTAATCACGCTCAAACTAGATGGCGCTTAGAAGTGATTTCCTTTAAGATTATAATGTAAATAATAATAAAATATTTGTATAAAGACATAAATAATAACTGTGCATAAATATGTAAATAAACTAGGATTTAGAACGTTTTGGTAAATAACATTATAATAGACAAATCGTAGTTATGAAAATATATATACGTAATATATATAAAACACAATCAATTTATTGATAAATGTTCCTTATATACATATAATACTTATTTATTTTGTATTTTATTATTATTTATTTTTTAAGACTCAAACCAATCAATAACTAATCACGCTCAAACGAGATGGCGCTTAGAAGTGATTTCCTTTAAGATTATAATGTGAATAATAATAAAATATTTGTATAAAGACAACTGTGCATAAATATGTAAATAAACTAGGATTTAGAACGTTTTGGTAAATATCATTATAACTAAAGTTGATAGACTAATCGTAGTTATGAAAATATATATATAAGTACGTATAAAATATGTACATGTTTATTAATTTATTCGAATATTAACTAATAAAATACAATCAATTTATTAATAAATGTTCCTTATATATAATACTTAAATATTTTGTATTTTATTATTATTTATTTTTTAAGACTCAAAAAAAACGGTCCGGAATAGGGAAAAGTAAAATGTCGGACGGTAAAATTACGGATAGTGCACAAACGCTCTATACATTTATATGGCGTGCCATGTCGGACCGTAAAAAATCGGACTGCCAGGCAGTAAAATTCCGTGTAGTGCACAAGCGCCCTTTCTGGATTAAAAAAAAAAATTGTTAATTAAACAAAAAATAGACATTATATCCATCGAACAAAGTTATTTATAAAAGAACACACATTAATAAATATTTAAAGCCTACTAATGACAAAAAAATAGAAATTAAAGTTAACTTTGATGAGCCATGAACGAAAACAAAAAAAATATTTTGTTTTGTAACTTATTTGCTAATTATGCGCTTTACCGTGTCCAATGCTTGATCAGCAGCCATTGTTATTAATGCAGGCCGATGCTGCCGATGAATTGCTTAACTAGAGCCCTATTTTATTTCCGGAGTTTTTCTGTCCTTTTCTATCTTTAGTAAATTTTGACTTTTGTCATCGAACTCAATAATGAATTAGTGTATTTGATTATAATCGAATTGCGTACATAATACGTGACTCACTTTATTAAAGTGTCTTCTTTTGAATTTGATCAAATTAATACAGTTTAATATTTTTTTAATTTTTTATTTTATATTTCCGAATCATAAAATTAAATGAGACAAATATAATTATAAATATTTATCACTAATCTAGGAGCTCGGACTGCAATAGGCGCCATCTGTTATGGAATAGTAAAACTATTGAGTACAAGAGTGGTACCGGTTACAATATAATTCACGTAAAATTAAATAGAAAATAGTTAATACTCGATAAAAGAAAACGTCATAAGGGAAAAACTCCTAGACAAACTCCTAGGAAAAAGTCCTAGACTTATAATTTCGTCAAAATAGTTAATACTGCTTTTGAGATAATTACAATTTTCAATTTCCTCGCGGTCTTGACTTCATGGTGAAAACACTGTGTAAAGGTTCCACAATGTTTCTACACTGTGTTTGTTCCATTCAAACACTGTATTTCCACAATAGTTTCTCGCAGAACCCACGGCACTCAACACCAATCGTAGTTTACATTCTAGCTCCTTAGATGGCGTTATAGGTCAATTGAACCGCGCTATGGTTTCGTTAACAGAAATCAATATAAAACAGATGAAGTAGTATATTTATTTTCGCCGACAGCATAGATCATGTGTTGTAATAGCCGACAGCTAGGGATGTTCATCGGAATAAATTATCGATAATTTTATTATCGATAATTATCGTATCGTGTTATCGATAATTATATGTTATTATAGTTATATGTAGTTATGTGTTATCGATATACGAATTATCGATAATTATCGCACACCCCTAGTGTCTAATGTCTATACATATATTGCATATCCAGAAATAAAATCTTTGGTAAACAAGTTATCTTGCATAGTTACTTATCTATATATATACTGTTATTATATGGTTTATATACTGAACTTTCATAAATTCTCTGCAAAGTATTATTTTGTGTATCAATATCATTGACTTTAATTATTGATTTTTACATATTATTGACTTTTTTGTTTAATTTTTAAAAAGTAACTAATGTGGGCTGTAAATCAGCATAAAACAAGTTTTTTTAAGCCGTGTCTACACGAATTGTGTACGCTTAAATCGAGCATGCAGCGTTTAAATTAAATGTCGGTCGTAGGTCGTTATGATGAGAAAAATTACGTGAACGATCGTGGGTTCAATTCCAGCTCAGGACGAAAATATGTATTTATTTATAGTCTAGGTGTTTGTCCTTGTGTTTCTACCTAACGTGATTTTTATAGCACGATAGTCATCGCTTTCTACTCTTATTACAACATCCTATTATGACTCTTTTTTTATAGCATACTTGTCTTGTAATCACTGCCTTGATTGTACAAATAAAAAAGATTTGTGTCAACGCGGTATTGAGTGCAGTAATATTACTGGTGATATTATCTTTTTTAGTACTGGTACTGCAGTAATATCACTATTATAATTCTGGTTAATTTTAAAACAATTCAGCCCCGTGATTTAGTTTACCTCAACATTAATAGATGGTACATTGTCACACGACATCTTTCTCACACTGTAGCGCCATCTATTGTTAATAACTCACGCTGAGTAGCTTATGATATAAATTATTATTTCATATGTAAGAAATTGATACACCATATTTTTAACGCAATGACTTACACATTTGTAACTAAACATTTTTTTTTTTTGCGCTAACTCAGTAACTCTGGTACAGCTGCGTTAAGTTATGCGTGGTGCGCGCCATCTATACGAGCTCACTCATAAGACATAGTTCGTAGCTTAATAGTATGGAGGTTAATAGTAAGCAACTAGCGCCACATGGCTAAAATTATCACAGATACATTATATTTGTATGTCTCCGTTATAAAAAAACTCGATTTTAATGTCTTGAAAAATAAATAATAATTATATTTAAGTATTATATTACGGAAAATTTGCTTTTTTGAAAGGCCGGCAACGCACCTGATAATCCGTAGTGGTAAGTAAAAGCGACATCCATAGACACCCGCAAAATCAGAGGCATGGAGTATAGAGTTAAGGGAGTAGGTAAGATCTTTTGTCACGAAAAGTGTCTGTCGAAATTCATCAAATTTGGGTGGCGTCACATTAGCATGAGAGTAAATCTTAACTAATCCCCCATACAAGACGGTTCTTCTTAACTCTATACTCCATGCACTAGATGCAACGACTGTCCGTTTGCCCACTCTTCTATAAAAAAAAAAAATGGTTGTCTGTAAAGTCAGTTTACGGACGATAATTTTACATGATAACGTCATATTAAGAAAACATTGATGAAAAAAGTGTGTGTGTGTAATTATGTATGCACGTAAGAAGTTATATGTACTTATAATACCAAGATGCGTCGAGTTGGTGGCGCTCGCCATCTGTAATTTTCACTCACAAGCTTGTAACGTAACGTGATTGTTATTGAAGTTATTAGCAACTAGCGACAGATGGCGGTTATGGAACTCACTTTTAATATCTTACAATTTTATCTTAAATTTTTAACTTATCAAAATATTGTTCAACTGATACAAACTACAAAGTTATTTAATAAAACTAACACATTGAAAAAAGAAACCAATTTCTGTATATAAATTTTAAAGTTATCTATATCTTGTAAGTTGTAACTAATGTGATTCATAATAAGATGACAAACAAAAATGGCTACTTGCAATGCAACGTTTTTTCTAATTATTAATAGGTTAAAAATGTAATAATAAAAACTGAGAAATAAAAAACAATACCAATATTATGCAAACTAGTCATATATTATTAATAAAAGCTTCTTTACAAACAGTTCACGTGTAGGTTGCGTGCTGCCACTGTCTTTTCTATGCGTCACAAGCCGAACACTTAGGCCTATCGTGCCTCTCTATCGCTTGTTCCATGCTCTCGCTCCCGGAACGTGACTATGGTCTATGAGTCATGCTTTTTCGTGCGTGCAGCCGACTTTCATCGATTTACTAGACGTTATCACGTCAAAAAAAAAAAAAACCATAGGTTCTGAAAACCAGTGTTAGGGCTTTTAGTCCTGACTATAGCTGAGGTCCCACCTTTTTGCGAGGCGCACTGTTACTACTCTACTAATAATCTTCTATTGCTTTTTTTAATCAAATACTGTGTTTTAGGATTAAATTTCTAATGTTGCCTTAGATGTATATATGTGTTAGGAACAGTGTATTTACCAAATAAAGTTCTTTTATTTATTTATTTATTTTTAAATTACTTGTATTGAAGTGAAACTTCTTTAGAACCGTTGTGATTTGAAACAGGATGCGACGGAAAAAAACGACAGGTAAGAGACACAAATACAAAAATGTGTAGGAGAGAATGAGATAGTATGATGACGCGTATCCTAGCAACGCGTAACCTAACAACGCGTAAATAAGTAATAGAATGTTTAACTATTAATATTTATAAATTTTAAATTGAGTTTGCCAAAGATGTTTCACTTCTGACATGTGTACTACGTACACACGACATTTTTTTTTTCTATCTACTTATTTTATAATTATGACTACGGTATTTCTCTTGTTCGTTTTTTTTTTTCTTTATTAAATGCCTATATTAGTATATTCCTACTGAGTTGTTTGTCAAAAAAAAATCCTTGACAAGTAAAAATAGAAAATCCTATTATATTTTTCTAGTAGTTATAATTTGTAATTTGAAAAAAAAAAATTGAAAGTGTAGTTCCACGAGTTTTAAAATGACAATAACGCAAATTCAAATTTATATTATACAACTATAGTAACTACTCGACTCGACTAATGTCATATAGAGTATCCACGCTGTTGGCCAACTGGACGTCGGTAACTTAGCAAACTTCCTTGCATCAATCTCAGTTACTCTAGTCTAGAGCAGCGCTCCTCGGAGGGGACTTGTCGCTCCCGAGCATTATCATCGCGATGCTCTGCGACGAAGAGTCCTGGAAGGCGATGGTCTCCTTCTGCGAGACAGTAATGTCCCAGAAGGAGGCCGACGAGCAGGTGAGAGAGGAGGCCGCCGACGTGGCCTCCATCCGCGGGCGACGAATGGGGGTGCGTAGGAGGCGCTACTTTGCTGACTTGTACTACGTTTGACCTTTAGTTTCGGTTTTATGGTCGTTTTTTCATATCAAAGTGCAAATTTCATTAAATTTGCCTTATTCAAAATAATTTATCAGTTTATCGTAAATGGCTAGTTTTTTGTACGTTGGAATGCTATAACTGTTGTTCTTGTCACATTTAGGATTTATGAAATGGACAGACACTCTTTCGCTACGGATTGGCTAGATAAGTGGAAGATGGCTGCTGCGAGGAGAGCATACAAACAAAGGAAAGGAAAAAATTTTAATACAGGGTCACTTTTCCGTAATACATTTTTTTTTCACAGAATGCTCTTAAAGTGAGAAGTAATTTTTTGTAACGCTTCAAATTTTACGGAAAAAATTCATTGCTCGTTAAATTTAGTACCAAGAGCTGCAATACAATTTTTGTAGTATTGATACATTATCGAGTCATAGTAAAACACTTTTTGTTTTATTGTTTTTAATCAATTTAATTTTTTATTGATTAAATTGTTAAAAAAGTCGGTAGTTTCATTAAAAAAAAAACAAAAATATTCATAACTTTTCGTGCAATGAAGTTATGGCCATGCTGTAGAAACATTTTTTGTTGGAAATTACCTCCTCTATCTCCCTGTTTCGTTTGATCCACGACTCTTTGACCATCCTGTATATTATTTTTTAATTTCAACGTCAATAATTGCTGCGTGGTTTAGCATCCTTAAACATTTTAACACTTGGCGATCTTTGTCGTTAAGTAGAAATTTCTTTTTCATTTGTTTTATTGCCTCTATATAGGTAATACTGTTTACACTTTACATAGAAATTGCCTTACATTTTAGATAGAATCTTTCCCTTAGATCCACATTTCCACCAGATAATATTTTAATCAAATAACTTCTTCGTTGCGTAGAGTTAAAGATTATTTTAGTTTGACACGTTGTTACTTATTGCGTTTTAAATACGGATTCATAGATTCCAAAAAAAAAGAAATTTCTACTAAGACAGAAAACAGGTATGTCTTAATGAAAATAGTAAATCTACTGTAAAATCAGTGAGGTAGGCAGCACTGGCGAGCAGTAAATGATCGTACTTCAGAAATTCTCAGACAAAACAAACTTGTCATTCAGTCAACAATAGACATTAAATCCTTTGAAAAACTTACGTACTTGTTTCGCCAAGTTCTAATAATTTATTATAATTTTTTTTTTTTTTTAAATTTATTAACTCATTGACGGTATAGAAGCTAAATAAACTCTTTTGCAAAAAAAAACGGGCACTTAAGCAAAGAACTATTTTATAGTTACTATTAGTTTGTTTGACAATTTTAGGTATTGTTATCCTCAGAATTTTATAAATTAATTAGGAAGGAATAGTTTTCATCAGTTTTATCATAACATTTTAATTAAATTATTAAGAAATAATGTTTAAGCTCAAAACACTATGATTGTACCTGCTCGCTAAATAAAAATGAAACGCATTAATTTCTTTGTTTTTCTTGAATACATTAAAAGCAGATAAAAGTTTAGTATTGAGTGTGACCCCCTCTTGCTGAAATCACAGCTTGCATTCGTCTGGGCATGCTAGTGAGTATATCTTTTATGGTTTCTTGGGGAATACGTTCCCACTCCGCGGTAATCACATTCTTTAGCTCTCTGATGGTCTGCGGAGCCGGCTGCACTGATCTCACTCGTCGCTTCAGAACGTCCCAGACATGCTCTATGGGATTGAGGTCCGGACTTCTAGCTGGCCAGTCCAAACGACGAATTCCGACTTCTAGCATATACGCATCCACACCGCCAGACCGGTGGGCGCGAGCGTTGTCGTCCATAAAAATTGAGTTTTCGCCAAGAGCGGTTAAAGCGGGTTGTGCATAAGGAATTAGAACTTCCGTTATGTATCGGTGTCCAGTCAGTGTACCGTTTTCGATGAAGACTAACTCCGTACGATCCATAGAATTTATTCCTGCCCAAAACATAACAGAGCCCCCTCCATAAGGTGTGATTTCTTCAAAACATGCCTCTGCAAAGCGTTCTCCTCGTCTACGTAGCACTCGCCGACGTCGGTCTTCACCATGCAGAGATATCCTGGCTTCATCGGAGAACAATACCCTATCCCAGTCTTCATGAGTCCATGACACACGATTTCGAGCGAAGCTAAAGCCTGGCAACTCGATGTCCACGGAGTAATTTAGGGCCGCGTGCCGGGCGATGACTGTGTATATTAGCAGCGAGAAGCCTCCTCCTGACCGTCCATAGACTAATTTGCACATTTCTTACTTCTTCGAGGGTGTTCTTGAGGTCCACATAATAAGATTTGCGATTTCTCTCTCTCTTTTTAGAAAACGATCATCCCGTGGTTCGGTACATGTCTTTCTGCCAGAACCAGGCCTTCTCTTGACGGAACCGGTCTCTTGACAGCGCTGCCAGGTCCTTTGAACTGTCGACCGACTCACATTTAGCCTCTGAGCCACGAAGCATTGACTGCAACCTTCTTCAAGCAGCGCAATAATTTTGCTCGCTTTTATCACTTTATCTACCATTTTCGAGATTGCTAAACAGCAATAACAATACTTTTAAATGTCAAGGACACCAGATAATTTAATAAAAATTGACAAAAAGTTAATTAGAGTCGATATTAACTATAGGGAATTCGCGCCACAAAATGTAGTTAAAAGTTATTTTCTTTGAAAACCAGGCTCCGTCAAAAATTTGAATTTGGAATGTACTCTTATAAACATTATGGCACTTTTATAACTGGCCAGTAACATGTTCAAATGATTAAAACCTTTTTGGTATTTTATTTTTTTCAGCCAGGAAGAAAATCGAAACCGCCCGTTTTTTTTGCAAATGAGTTTATAAAAAGAAGCATCTTAATGCCACAAAATATTTTCAAGTTTTATAGATTTTCATTTATGAATAGAAAGAAAGGACAGGGTTAGGCGAATTAAATAAAAGAATACCTGCGCTATGCTTTAACACGATATAACCATGATATCATACTAAAGCATCTTCAGATTTAGCATATTGGATATATACTTTAATATCGATAGAATGTTATACAGAAATTCTTAAAGAGAATCGTTTCCACTGAAAGCTCAGTTATGTTGTACAATTATATTAAAGGGTACAATTATGGCGAACCATTACTATCTAATGAATATTATTTATAACTAGATATTGACATGATAATTGAAAAAACCACTAAATTGAATGATCCATATCAATATATAATGAGAAAAAAACAACTTTGATTAAACTCATTTTCATAAAATTGTATCTCTACGAATCTATTATATATAAAACAAGTACATACCTATAATTATTTATGATTAATTTGTATTATAGCACTAAAACTTACAACACAAATTGAGTCATTTCATAAAAGTTTGAATTTGATTAAATGTAAATTTATCCTATGAAGTGGGACAATAAAGATTGTTACGAAACGAGATTCAGTTTAGTGTACACACGAGATTCGTTTTCTTTATTGTCCCATCATCGCGAGCCGACGTCTACAGATCATCTTCGTTGCTTAGAGCTACGAACTAAAACTAAGATACACGGGTGAAGCTGAACACCCGTCGCGTTCATACATATACACGTGAGGCTGCGATGACTGAAAACAGGCTCCGATACCGTTATCGATATTAGCCTCAATACTACACCTATATGTTACCTATTGTTACAAGGTAGAACCGCGCGTAAGATTGTCGCGTGATGTGACCATCAAAGTCCTATACTAACATTCCTAAATCTTAACTCTTACATCCGAGGCTAATGGCAGTGATGGTCAGCAGTTGTCGGGAGGGACGCAAGCGTCGACCATACCCCCAAAAAATGTTAAATGAAAAATCTTACGTCAACACAAAATCAGAACTAATTACCACCGATAATAGTCTATTACTTATAATGTGGGACGAGTTATCCTTAGCTTCGTCCTCTGGGTTTACAGCTGACGCGACAGGTGGACGTTCACGAGCTATCTAAGTTAAGCTATTACCTAAACCTAATATCATATAGTGAGCCGTACCCAGACTTCGAACCGAGTAAGTCGGAACCCACTTAATATGATATCTACTCATTGTGAACATCGTTTTAGACATTGTTATCAAATGTACATTCTACTAAACTAATTTATTAATATTAATTAGAAATATCCGATATAGATTCGAAGATGCTACGTCTACACAGAATACAGGTCCTCCATCTAGCGAACCGGTCGTCTACGAATTTTAAGCTGGAGACCGGGTCGTAAGATCGCGGTCTGATAAATTTTGCCTATAGGATATAACAAAGTAAAAAGTCGTGCGAGACCAAAGTGGCAACGCTCCGCCGCTTAACTGCAGACCCTTAATAATCAAGACAGTTATTTCAAGCCGACGTCCACGGATAATATCGACGTTGGACGTTGGTGAAAACGTTTCAACACCCCGAAACTGCTATACAGGCCTGACGACTGTTCGAAATTAAAAAAAACACTTATAACATGAAACGAAACGGGGACCTTTTAGATTACCTAACTTAATTAAGATAAAGCCTGTTCAAGTGGCTATCAATAAATCAACTACCGAAATGAGAATCGGATGGTATTCATCGATGTCTCGTGTCACAATTAACAATACGTTATGGAATGAATTATATCGAAAACAGTCTTAGAGTATTAGAAATTAAATCGTTATTGTTATGATGATAATGTCGATTATGAGTAAAATGGTGTTGGAAATGGTAATTATAATGACGATAACGAAAGGGACGGTGGTGGTGGTGATGACAATAATAATTATGAAGATGAAGATGATGATGATGATGATGATGAGGACAATGATAATGAGGATTATGATTATGATGATGTTAATGATAATAATGATTATGATTAAGATAATGAATTGCGATGATGTTGATGATGTTGCCTGTAGTGACGATAATTTTTGTAATAACAATTGTGATATACATGACAACGATAATGATGAAGAAATTATTAATGATAACGACGAATTTAACGATATCGAAAATAATAATAATTAATGATCGACGAATGAATACGATGACTGATAAATTGATGAGGGTATGGGATAGCGGATGGTTCGCTAGAGGTGCGACAACGGCGAGTATAATGCTGGGACGCGGACCGACATTTGGACGATAT
Organism: Euphydryas editha; assembly: GCA_036937285.1. NCBI lineage: Eukaryota > Metazoa > Arthropoda > Insecta > Lepidoptera > Nymphalidae > Euphydryas > Euphydryas editha. Next base: position 17,287,000 of record JAUPFZ010000005.1, on the reverse strand, counting down.
ATAATATATAAATATGGAATATATCTTAACCCTAACAATTAATATATTATCAAAACATTACGGACTATGAATTACACAATAATATGAAAAACAGTCTTCCAGGTGTTTTTGTTTTATCAAAAATTTGTAAATTGTAAATTTCTTTTTTTTTAATTTTATTTTTGTAAAAACCAATAAAAGTACAAGAATCTCAAAACATTCTAAACGAACGCCGGCACGGTGCGGGCCTCGCGTTATTCGCTTCACCTTCCCATATTCCAATTTATCTAATAAACGTTCGCCAATTTTTGGTATCAATTATATACTAGTCTTATTTAAAAATACTTCACAACTATAATGTGTCCTATTTAAAGTTATCATAGATATAATATGAATCGAGTATATTCTCATAAATAAGTTAATATATGTATCCTACCCGATGTGTTAATATTAAAGTCATGAAACGCTCCCTAGATGACTAATTACAGTCGTACATAAATGATGACCGTAAGCACTAAACATTCCATACTTAACAATACAATGATTGAATGCAAATATTAATGTCGCTTATCATTAATTAATATTCTATATAATTTATTCAAATAAACGATTACCTACTCCTGTAAGTACCTTAACAACCGATTTACCTATTTGATAATAAATTTTATACCGAAATAATATCGACAAAGCAATCCAATAATATACGTTACAATAGATAACTACGAAAAGCTTTAAACGTCAATACAATTCAATTTAGATAACACCAACGAATTATAATTATGGGGCGATAGCATATTAAACAAGTTATCAAGCGAAAATCATTGAACAAAATTATACAGATCGTCAGTCAGAAAAATCATTTTCTTCCCAATTTTGTCACTTAAACTGTCAATTTTTCTTATTAATAACGAAGTTTGAAATTTATTTATTGTTAATTTCGTTTGATACCATCAGATAATCTTATTTTAATGACAAATAATATTTGCAATTAGATATTTTATGACTGACGGTCAAACGAAAGCTCAATAAAGACGGACTTGCGTCACCAACTGATAATACGGGAAAGACAAATGGATTTACACGCTTACAATATACAGATTGTATTACGAGTCTGACTCCTAAATGTATCAACATGTACGTAAGTATGGTAGTGGGATCGAGCGTCCACTCTAATAGAATTTACTTCTCCTTCTCTTTCTCCTTCTCCTTTTCTTTTTCCTTTTCCTTCTCTTCTGGCTCCTTCTCTAACTCCTTCTCCTTTTCGTCATCCTGGAATAATTTGGATAGGTGTTTTTATTTAAAGAAAAAAAACAAAACATTTAAAATTGGAAAACATAATAAATTACAATGTACCGCTACATAATATGTAGAAATACTATAACGAACAGCCAATTTAATAATTCAAGTCCAACAATTATTGATCAACAAAAATCAATTTATCAAGTCCAACAATGAACGGACAATTTGAAATTATTGATTTTGCTATCATAAAATATGTAGCATAGATGAATTTTAATTTACAGTTTTTTATAATGGAACCTTCAGTCCCTGTTGATTGTGCGTCTTTGCTCTGGATACAATATGTGATAGACAAAATTAAATCATATTTTATTTAACCATACAAAGCCTATTGACGACCCTTTTGGGCAGTCAATACAAGCGATTTTTTTACTAACGATCGATTCGATCGCCGATTATAACTATATTATTACATATAATTTTCCGTGTATTCTACTCCCGTTTAGAAAGATTCTACATCTTGTAAACGTCCCACCGCTGGTCGAAGGTATCTTATGCTATGAAGGAGAAGAGACCTTTGGACATTTGAACTTTACTTCACAGCGGGGCGGACGGTATATATGAGTTATCACCAGTAGACCACCTCAGTTATATACATTTTAAGTCAGTTAAATATATCACAACAACATACCTTTCCCTTTTCAGCGTCATCTGCCATCGCCTGTTTCTCGGCGGGCCCGGTTCCTTCCTTATTTTCTTTGTCCTTCTTAGCAGCCGCCGCGGCTGTTTCGACAGCACATATCTCATCCCAGTCAGGATACGCCCGTTCTTTGATACGAGATACGAGCCCTACTAGATTAGGGAACGATTCGTTTAGAGCATCACGTAGAGCATGCTGAACTTCCTTGTCTATAAAGTGTAGCTGAGCGAGATTGGCGAACGCTACTATGTCCAGCTGTTGAAAAATAAGACGTGATATGTACAGTTTAGTTTTTTAAAACTTACAGATTACTTAATTACATAATATAAATATGCTACATGCATGGATATACTTATATCATCGTATTTTAGATAAATATTTAAATTTTCACACTACTGGCCTAGTGATCAAGAAAAGCCGCCTGATCTACTGGATTTTTTCATATCCAAAAAGTCTGTCCCCAATACACAACAGTGGAGTCAAGCTTTGATGGCTTGTCTGTTTACTCGCCTATTATTCTGACGATTAGCTCAATAATATCAACCTCTGATCGTAGAATCGGATCACAAAACCCTCTACAACTTAAGAACCAATTGGAATAGCTTTCGTAACTTCTTGAATAGAGAAACTAACTTTCACACTCCCATGACATCGGTGGAAGAATTAGAACACGCTAACCAGCTGCGTGGAAAAATCCTCCAGACCTGTATACGACTAATTATTTTCCCATATTTCCAATGGATATAAGACACAAAATAAAAGAGAAACGCAGACTGCGCAGAGTCTGGCAGCACTCGTATCATCCCTCTGAGCAATCGGCTTTCAATAATGCAATCAAAGAAATGACAAGTATTTTAAGCACTACTGCTAATAAAACAGTGCGGCAAAAATTAGAGCTTATCACCTCTGGGCCGTGGCGAACATGGAAGACCACCAAATATCTAAACAAAATGCAAATGCCGATGCCACCAATCCGAAATGGAAATACCTGGGCACGCACAGGCATTGAAAAAGCTGAGGCTTTTGGCACACATTTAGCCGCAGTATTCAAACCCAATGAAGAATAAGGCTCACTTCCCCAACATCTGAACAGTCCTGCAAATAATTAATATTCATAAACCCCTTAAACCAACCCATGAAACATCTGAATACCGACCCATCAGTTTGATACCCATCCTGTCAAAACTGTCGGAGAAACTATTTCTCGTTAGACTATCCAAGTGTTTTAACGAACGTGATATCATAGCGCAACATCTCAATCAACATGTATCAACATCAAAGTTTATGATACCAATCGCCATCCCTACCGCTACCGACACTCACCACACGATATATCGTCTACCCCCTTCACGCGGCCGTAATAGTCCGGGAGCCAGTAACAGATTTGCATGACCAAGTTCCCCTCAAGCGATAAATAATTAGTGGAATGCATCAGAGAGTTGTAACATAAAGCATAGTGAACGTCAGCTGCGGTTCCGTTGGGAGGATAAGCGGCGGTACACTCCCACGCACGAAGAAAACAAAACTTATTGCTATCTGATTTTTTTTAAATTTATTACAGCAACAAACACATTACACAGTTACACACATTAACAATCAGCACATACATTTACATTAACAATCAGCTTACAAATTGTCATCAAACGATCAAAAAGTGTGTGTGTGTGTGTGTGTGTGTGTGTGTGTGTGTGTGTGTGTGTGTACATATGTACGCACGTAAGAAGTTCTACTTATAATAAAACGATGCGCCGAATCAATGGGTAGTGCGCGCCATCTGTAATTTGACCATGGTAATCATCTTAAAACAAAGTACTCGTCGAGACGTATCAAACGAGCCGAAACTCGATGGGGTTGCATCGTTTCATTGCGAAGTTCCTATGGCCACCTTCCAGCTCCATCATCAGATCAGACCCTGGTAACCATCTAAAAACAAAGTTCTCGTCAAGACGATTCAACCGAGCCCGACCTCGATGAGGTTGTGTTGTTTCATTGCGAAGTTCCTATTGCCACATTCCAGCTCCATCATCAGATCTGATCCTGGTAACCATCTAAAAACAAAGTACTCGTCAAGACGAATCAAACGAGCCGAAACTCGATGGGGTTGCGTCGTTTCATTACGGAGTTCCTATGACCACCTTCCAGCTCCATAATCAGACCATGGTTACCATTGAAAGACAAACTAATCGTCAAGACTATTCAAACGAGCCCAAACTCGATGAAGTTGTGTCGTTTCATTGCGAAGTTCCTATGGCCACCTTCTAGCTTTATCATCAGATCAGTACCATGTCATCATAATATTGCATTGTCACGTAATTTACATATATATTCAAAATTTTAGCTCAATCGGTAACCGGGAAATGAATGAATTTAATTTGCAAGATTTAATGATAAACGTCAGGACAGACAGGCATTCATGGTGTCGTCACAGTGTACGCGCACATCACAAAAATTTACTCTTATCATTTTTCCCTAACGCGCCAAAAGAAGTATAAATTTTAAAAAATATATATGATTTGAATCGATCATTGATCTATCGTTCGAGAGGAAATAACTAACCAAATTTTTACCTGGCTCCCGGACCATAACGCTTTTTCGTGACACAAAAATTCTTAAGATCCCCCGTCTATATAGAAGTTTCACTTCAAAAAAATTTTATCTTTCTTTTAGTTGAAACTAAATTAAAAAAGTATTCGGCGCTAAGCCTATCTAAATGTACATGATAGTTACATTTGTAGCCTAATTTAAATATATATTTAATTCATTTTTATTTTTTTACAAAGTTTGATAAGGTAATATTTATTCCATAATTTTAACTGAACATAATAAATGCAGAATAAACGAAACTTAGGAAATGATCTGTGAAATTTAGATGTCTATTTGGATCCCGAAATTGATGTAAAACTCAGATTTATAATGTACAGTCAGCATGAAAGGGTGAGTAGGACACAAAGAGAGGTCAAATTGTCCTAGGCTGCGCGAGCTGGGGTCATAACCTGAACGCCACCCTCTCATTCCGAACACCCACCCTCAAACTACCCCTTCTTTCCATATATCGGCAGACGGATCACCCTATTAACTAACACCCAATCGATTCTCACCAAATAAAAAGTTAAAATGATAATAAAAAAAAATTTAAGTTTTTTTTATATACGTGACATTTTTAAAATTCTGTAAAAGAAAATATGGATCGATCGGTTTCTTACATAATAATACATATTATGTTTACATATTATGTCTACGTCATCGTTACATATTATGTTTTACGGTGGTAATGAAAAAAGATTGTGAAAATGGAAAATTCAGTAAATACCGAATTTATATCTATATCTTTAGATTATTTCGACAGGATAACATCTGTCCCTATTATATATTGTTAGTATGATATGTGTATTTTCATAAATGAAACCCAGTACTACTTATCATAGATAACCCATTACGCCTACGATCACACCTCGTTACGAGTTATCAACATTAATCCAAAGACGGATATTTCATATTATAAAATGAAAAATAGGAAAGGGAATTTGTAATGGTAAGAATTCTTGGAAGCAAAAAACAAACATTTCTCATTAATTAAAAAAAAATGCTCAGAAAATTTCCTTCGAAAGCATTCGTAAGAAAAATACTGGCTTCTGATTATAAGAAATAGTAATTTTATTAAATTAATAATTCACTAAAGATAAAATTCTCAAATGTTGGGGAAACAAAACTTTTAAAAAATAAATTAATAATAGTAAAAATAAAATTTCAGTAAACAATTCAAATAACATTTTGACTTCATCAAATTTCACCTAGGTCCTAACTTTGTTTGGTTTATGACTTAACCCATATTTGAGAAAAAAATTTGGAAACATTAACAAAATAGTAAGTTTCTATAGCTGTGAATAGAAATGCTGTATCTATTTTTAAAACTTCGATAAGATGAAGGATCGGTTATCGACCTCGAGCAGGAAATGCCACCCCCGCCTGGCCGCGTTGCAACGCGGCATCAATGAACGTGATTGTACAAACAAGGGAACTATTGACAAAAGTTATGTAAACACATTTGATATCCAAATTGAAACGAAATATCATAACAACTAGGTACTGTAACCACAGACAGACGTTTAATTTGATACATATATCAAAAAGTAGCTGTGAGTCGCGGTTTCACCTGGATAATGCACGATCCTACAAGTATTTCGAAACAAAAAGCCCAATGTTTAGTCAATGTTATTATATACTAGTTTCTGCCCGCAGCTTCGGTCGCGTGAATGTCGGTTTATCGCGACCAAAAAAAAAGTATCCTGTGTTACTTCAAATACCTCCAAGAATATGTGTACAAAGTTTCATGATGATCGGTTAAGTAGTTTTCGCGTGAAAACATAAAAAACAAACTTACGTTTCACATATTTTATAATATTAGGGATTTTCAACTACAAACCAAGTTTCGTCGATTTCGATATAACAGTTATTAAAACAGTGACCAATATCATACCATACATCTATCCATACACATTTTCGAATTTATAAAGTTAGAAGAATTTTGTAATCCTTGACAGATTTGGAAAATGTTCTTCCGACACATGGACTGAATGGATGTTGGTGTAGTACAGTACTAATACTTACAAGTGTCGGCTCATCTCCGAAGAAGAATGGTTTGTCGGAGAGCAGGTCGGAGAGCACGCGGAGGTCGTTCTTTCCGAACTCAATGATCTCGTCCTGGGTGTGCACGCCGATACCGTGTGCCTTCGCCTTCTTCATACCCTATAATCAAAAAAACTATGAAAACAATCCTTACAATTATCAGATCATATTCTTTAACAAGGCTATGTCCGATAAAATGGGAAAATAAATATTGTTTTGTAACACAAAATAATATTTACTAAAAGATTTTAAAGACTAATTATGAAAACGCGTGAAAACTAACCATGATGTACATTTCGCTATCACGGCTCGACATCTACTAGGTGAGATCAACAGGTGCTCGGATATTTAACTACTGCTGTCAACAATATGGCGACTGTAGACGCCATGGGGTAAAGGGGGGTGGTGGTGGATGCGTAGTGCACCGTGTTGCGCTATCGAGTACGACGATCCTATACCTACGGGTGGGGGGATGCACCTATAATAAAAGTTGCTATTGCATACAGAGAGGTGGAAAGGGGGTGCAATTTTCAAAATGGCTGATATTATATAAAATGGTGGTATTAGCGCCATTTTTGAGACATTTCAAGATCGAATAATAAACCTTTAACTTTATCATGTATTCCGTGACCGTTGTAATTTATATATGTATATATATAGCATAATTATACAAATATAGTTTACACAGCATCTATTCTTAGACTACGTTCATTAGCAGATGTCACCCGTATGGCAAAATAATTAAAAACTTCGTTTAAAGAACACAATATTGTCACTGCCCTGTAAAATAATAAAATCTAAAAGTAGCGAAACGGCACCAGGTATAAGCAGTACGTCTACCATGAGTTTTTGTTACAAGCGCACATGACATAACTACAGTAGTAAACGTAGAAACGCAATATTAATGACAGTATCCGCGAGAGGCGCTGCTCAACTTTCCATACAAATTGTCTACTACACTCGCTAGCGTGTATCGTGAACTATCGTCTCTGGAAACTCATGGTAGACGTACTGATCTTGGTAACATGACAAAGCACGCACGTTTTCAACGATCGCATTTACGATGTTATCGTTATTGTCGGTGGCGTCGCGTGGTGACGCGAGCGGTAAACGAACTTGTTTTACGCAATGCATCCACCGAAATGTCAAAAACTTTTGAAAAAAAGAAAAAGGGGCTTACTTTGCGTCCAGAGGTGAATTTATAGCAGAAGTTGAGTATCATGTTCGGGAGGCGGGTGTTGAGCGCGTTCTGCAAGTTCACTTGGTAACCTTTGATAACACTGTCCGGGTACTTGGCGCGCCACCAGAGAATCACCCACGAGAGATGATTCTCGATCATCGAAATCATCGCGTGTGTGACTACTCGCTGATCGGGCGTCAGGCCTGTGAAAGACGAATTCTTATACGTTGCAGACTAATTTAGTGAGACTCGATGCATTAAGTGCACATGCGCAGCCCTTAAACTCTCTATCTAGATTCTAGAATTTCTTAGCCACTCGAACACCTGGAAACCTGGGATTCGAGTATTGATTCCATAAGCATGTATGCAATACAATATTTATAAAAAAAGAAAAAAAAAACATTCAATTATGTAGGATATTATCCTCCATGGTAAAGACAAAGGCGTTGTTTTCTAGTCCAGTCTGATAAAATATGATAAAATAACTGAGAAATTATTAAACAATAAATACAAGGAAAAAAGTTATTTTTAAAGCTGACCTGCCTTTGTTCCCTTAATTACAAAACTGTCTACTTTCTCGCTAATGTAATATATTTTCTAATATTATCTTACAAAGACAACAAGGAGTAAGGAAAATATTTATCCTTTAATCAATAGTAACATCGCGCTAACAGCTTGACTAAGGATACAATAGACCAAGTATAGATAGACGACTCACATTAAAAGATAAGACTATCCACAGGCTGAGAAACTTTTTTTTTTAATATATTTTAAGCACGAAACACATACATATAAATATTAAAATTCCGTTAGTATTATTTATTGTAAGTACACAAAGTATATAATTGCATTATTATTAATATTTACATACTTGGACCAAATATTCTTTTGATGTAGTGAGATTAGTAAGTTTTAGCAAACAACTAACTATTCCGTTTGTAATATTCGTATAAAACTATAAATTAATATAACCTTTTACAAATATTATATAAATAAGTACGGTTTATGTATGTAATACTTACCAGCATCTAAATCTTTGTTGTATTTCTCCGAGAGCTCTTTGATTATGAAGGTGCTATCGGCTATCTCTTCGCCGTTGAGCTCCACGAATGGAAGCTGTCCCTTTTTGGAGCGGAATTTTGCCTTGTGATCGACGTTCTAGAACAATCATTGCCAAATTGTTTTATGGGACATATTACACATAAAACTAATTATCACATTAATAACAAATATTGTTAATATTATTTGATAATCATAATGAATGAAAATCATAATCAAAATAAATCCAATCATAATCAGACAAAAATATAATTCGCATTAAGATGTACTTTATTGCAAAATATTTACTTAAAATTTTTGTTTATCTAAGTTTAAGAAGCCCCTATAGAGCTTATAAATATTTCGCATTATGTTTACTTGCAAACAAAACTTTGTGACGCTTAAATTATTTATTGCCTATAATGAAAAGTTAAATGGCGTATCAATCATGTCGCAGAATATACGACCGATATCAAGAAACATCTTCTCTGTTACAAGTTTGAGTTATATTAATAACAAGCTGGAATCCGCGTTGTTGTCTGCGTTTCATTAGTAGTGATAACATGATACAACAGACAGATAGGGTTAGATAGATTTGTTTGGACTTCCATACGAATTTTCATCTCCTATTTCATCATGGGGACGAAATTTCAAAAACGCTAGTATAAATATTTATTTACTTCTTTGACGAACTTGCATACAAATATTTTCATCCCCTATTTCAAACCTTTCAAGCCTTTATTTTGCCATAAAAGGTAGCATATATACTTTCCCAAGGTCTATTCTATCTCTGTACCAATTTTCATCAAAATCAGTTCAGTGGTTGAGGCGTGAAAGCGTATATTCAGTTAATTTAATTAAAAATAAGTTCCATTCATTTCGCATAACAGACTACAGAATACATAGCAGTTCTACATGACGTATCATACCAATTATATATGATTCTCACCAGAGTTATAACACAACAAGAAAATTGAACAATGTCAAAACAATAAATCAAAAATTTAGAAAAAGCGTTGATAAAATTTACGACATAACCTCTAAGTCTGTAAAAGGTTTTATCAGATGCCTTTTTAGCAATATTGAAACGTCGCTCTTTATGTAGCTAATTTATGTAGTTTCTAAGACTTGAACAAAATTTTTTAAATGATATGTACTAAACATTATAAAAATCATTTTTTAACTGTAACTTGCTTGCTTTGCTCCAATAAACAATAATTATTTAAGAAGCTGCTTTATATTTATTTTACAAAAATACAATTTAATTATTCTTTTGTCATAAGGTGTACTGACTATCATCATAAATAAGACAGGCAAACGTATCGACATTTATCTATTTTAGTTGTTATATTTATTTTAATATATTAATTATTATTAGGCGGCCTAGCAACAGGCAAGCTCGCTGGGCATGCGCAACAGGCTTGACCTGGAATACCCCTTTGACGCACGTAGGAACACAGCCTCCCAGAATATCAATCGATACAAAGTAACTATATTCAAAAAATACGCCATTAGAGTAAAATTCGATATATAATGTTTATCTCATTATTATATAAGCTATTACGTATATTTAGATCATGCTAAATAAGGTGTGTTAAAATAAAATATTTCATAATGTACCACATCTACTAATTCTAAACACGACGATATCATAAATCACATCGTAACGTAGATACGATAACCACGTGACATCCAACAGGTGGCCACAATGATCAAATTAAATGTTGAGAGCGGTTTATTTAGGGGTCTGAGTGGGATCGGCCGGGGAGACACGACAGCGTGGCTAGCGGGGGCGTCGTCCCTGCATCGCCGTATAAGGACAAGACGAAATCGCACATCGGCGGTACAGGCGTATGCATTGTATATGGTTATTTTCTTCTTGTATTATATTATATTTATTACTCGCAAAATATCATTTAAGTTGTGATAGGTCAGTGATGATTAAATTATAGACTAGTTTGTAAGTATAGTCTATAAACTAAATGTACTAACATTGTTAAAGCATTGGTAGTATCCATATAATTATACAGGTAGGAAGTTATTTTGTCAGTAAATAGTCAACAAGTTCGATCCAAAACGATACATTAGTGTACGTCGGGCTCGTCGATGTGTGCGCGGGTAGTCGGGCCGTAAGTCTCGTAACCATGGTGACGCGCTAGAGCGAGCCCAAAATCTGGGCGGGGAGCCGGCAGCTGTATTGATTTCGAGCAGAGTTCACCGGCCGTACCGACCACCACACCCCGGCCACCCCACGCTCTATCAGGCTGCCTGCCCGCCTGTCCGCGACAGCCCTACAATGATTACCTACAAATGCTATGTACACAAAAAAAGTGATAAGTGATTTTTTAGGGTTGCTGTACATGATAATATAGCTTCATAACTTTGAAGAGGAAATAAATTAAAAGAAGATATTATTTTATACAACTTTTTCATGGATCGTGATTTTGAAAACAAAATATTTGAATATTATTATTTATTTATTTACTATAATCGTTAAGAAAAACTATTTGTTTCAGGTTTTTTACATTTGTTAAATTTCATACCTGAAGTTGTAAAAAGGAACGAAAGGAAGGAAAAGTCCGTCACACAGCTTAATTCTATAAAACGTAACAGAGTGCGTGTTCTTGTAGTCGCTGCAGCAGCATATAATATAAAGACATATTTCGGCGTTATAGATTTAAAAAAAAATGTATTTTTAGTATCAAAATGTAGTACGAAAAGCCGTGAGTAATTTATAATTTTGTTAAGTATACGAGTTCAACTTGGTCAGTTACAATTCAGTACAGTCACACTGATATAATAATAAAGTTACAAATATATAAATTAAATGTAAATTCAATATTTTCAATCGCGTAGATATATATATATATATATATTTATGTGTGAAAAACAATACTTATTATAACTAAATTGGTCTGTGTATGAGTTTTCATTCCTTCATAGTTCTTTGATTTCAGCCATTTTTAATTTTAAAATAAATTGTAACAATTTAACATTCTTAACTAAAAAATATTAACATATTTGTTTGTCGTATTAACAAACAACTGTACTCTTATCAATGAATTAAAAAAGGGTATATCATAGTGTATATTGTGTCACAAGGGACGAAAGTACTACTTTCTGTCCCACATGTGAAATTGAGTGAAGCAAACATGCGGGAAAGGATTTAGTTGTGTTTCACATACCTTTTTTTCCTACCTAGGCCGAAAGTTTGAGTTTTGTCATCACATATACGCTATCTGACAACTATCAAATTTAACACGAGTGGAATTATGATAGGCTTTCTTTGATAGAAATAAACTTATACGGAATGAAACTGATATGTATATATAACCATCGAATTGAAAAGTTTTTGACTTCTTCCTACTCTGTTATATCGATATTGCAACAAATCTAAACGTACAATCATTGATCTTTTTATAGATCAATGCGTACAATAGAAAACGTATAAAACATATGAAAGGCAGTACAGTCGATGTAATGCGCTTCTATCACATATTAACATAGTCACGCGAGCAACGATGGGCAGTGAACGGATCAACTTGGAATTCCGCGAGTGGTGGCCTAATGGCAAATTAGCATATTTTGCACTGAACTTCCTGCATCTATATGTTCCTGGGGGAGATCGTCATATAACTATTGACGCTCTGTTTTGGTAACGGTTACGTTACATCGCCGTGCCGTTAATATTTTTATCAAAGTAAATATTGGGAAAACGCCTTATATGTCTGCGTATAAAAAATAATAAACTGTTAAATCCTCAAATTACTTTTTTGCTTTTAATCTTTAAATTAAGAATAAAATTATATTGATTATGATTACCTATATTACCTATTGATTTTTTATTTATATTTTATACGAATGATAAGACAATTTCGAAACATTATCAAATTAATGTAAAATTTATTTGAACTAAATGTAAATGACCCTAATAATATGGGCAAACAAAATTAAAAAATAAATTCCGAAACTCATAGGCCAATAATAATCGAAGGATCGCGAAGCGGCACTTTACAAACGCCCGAATAACATCCCACGGACTTATGTCCTCTGATACCGGTTTTCTGTCGAAGCATTTAAAATTCTTTTTCTACATGAGAAATGTATTGCCTTGATCTCAGATACAGTTAGTAAATTTATATCTTTGAGTAGAAAAACTTTGTTGTGGAAACGGATTCTTTCAAATAAATTTTAATTGGTACATGCTAAATGTTTTTATTTTTCTACGCTACAGATCTACCACTGAAACTGAAAAAATCTTTTTTTCCTACCTCCGCTGAAAGTTCGATTTTCGACACTTTCTGTCCCCGCTTAACAGGGACAAAAAGCGAACTTTCGGCCCAGCTAGGAAAAAAATGACACTTTTTCCCCCGCTTCACAAGGACAAAAAAACCGAACTTTCGGCCTAGATAAGAAAAAAATGTATGTGTAACACGGGACGAAAGTACTGCATCCTTTCCCACATGTTTGCCAGTTTTGCCATCACATGCGGGACAGAAAGTAGTACTTTCGTCCCTTGTGACACAATATACTATTATCATACCATATACTATAGTTAAAAGTTTAAAATTTTAACAAGACTTGAAAGAAAACAGAAATTAGACATGATTCATTGTTAGGTATCTTAAGATTTTATGAAGATTATCGTTACTTAGTTTGTAACTAAACTTGCATTTATAATTTCTAAAATTATGGCACCTTGATCATACTAATATTATAAATGTGATAGTTTTTGAGTATGGATGGATGGATGTTTGTTATTCTTTCACGCAATTACTACTGAATGGATTTAGATGAGACTTTACAGTAATATAGCTTATACGTCACAATAACACATAAGATACAATTTATATTTTGTGTAATTTGGCCAAAATATAACATAGTTTAAAAACTATCATTTAGAGTTATTTACAGAAGTATATTGCTGTAGGTATGTAGGTACAACCGCCAAAACAAACATATCCATAAGTTACCTATGTTCTTTATTCTAATCCTTTCAGTTTTTATTTTATACTGCTGTTGTGAACGACTGTGTGTGTGTGTGTGTGTTGTGTCGACCAATGAAATCGTTATATTAAGTAATCCTCTTCAATAATTTCAATAATATGCATAAAAATCCTTACCTGACATTATAAAAACCAAAGGCACTTCTGTCTGTCCGTTTGTTTATTTGTGTAAATGTATATTTCAGGGCTAATCTGCTGAGCAGTTTGTAATGAAATTTGATACGGACAGTCTGAAGCTAGCCTACTTTTTATCAACACACAACGCGGACAAATCCGCGGGCGGAAACTAGCATTGTATAAAATCTTAACACCTTAATACACGTGCATGATTGGGAAAAACTACTTTGTATTTACTATAACTATTGCGACTATAATTAAATTCTGATTAAGTAATTTACGAGCATGATAAGTTAGCATAGTCAACGTTGACACCAGAAAATGGTGATGCATAGCGAATGAAATAAGTAATAAATATACTCGCACGTTATTATTATTTTACTTATTATCAGACCTAACTAGATGCGTAATGTAAAAAGGTTTTGTTTCGCTAGCATTTTTCATTTATTTTAATGAATAAGCGGAGCATTACTATACCACGACCTAGTTCGAAGTGTCACAAGAGAGTTTTCACCGAAGGGTAAATGAAAGGAATGTCAAAACTAATTTAAAAAAAAAAATTGTAGTGTCGCAGGGTGTGGCGACTTATTATTGCTGTTGTGATTAATACCGTTTTAGTTATGCTCAATAAAAATGGGTCATAAAATTCTTTTCTATTTGAAGTGTTTGTAAATTATCCGTAAGAATTTTATATTTATAATAATGTAAATAACCAGATTATTTTATCATTTTTTTATACTTAACAATTGCCGCTTAAATATTTATCAGCAATAGATTTTAGTAGGTATATATTTGAAATAAAAAATCAGTTAGCACAAATTGTATTGGATTACATTAATTAAATTGTACTAGATGTCAATTAAGAACAAAAAATAGCTCTCATTAAAAATACGACTGTTTTCATTTCAAGTTGTAAATATTGTTTAAAATAAACAGGTAAACGAACCGCTGACGAAGAAACATCATTGTTTTTCTATACGACTTACTTCTTGTAAAGTACTAAGTTACGCTTTAGGCATTGTATCAACAAAAATATATTTAGTCTCATTTATTTTATAAAAACAATAAATTAGAATATCTAAAAATGATTATATTTTAAACTTTTTTTTATAATTAACTAATAATTGTGTACAATTTCAACAACTTTTATTTTATACTTTTACTATTCTTTATATTTACTATATATATATATAGGAGACTTTCTATGGATATAGTCACTCATCACGATATCTCTGGAACTATGAGACCTAAAAACTTGAAATTTGGTAGGAATATTTCTTTTGCAAAGTAGAGGTCAGCTAAGAACGGATTTTACGAAATTCTACCTCTAAGGGGATGAAAAAGGGAGGCAAAGTTTGTATGGCACAACGTAATTCCTTGGTTCAATCTACTTCAAATTTTGCATAAATATTCTTTAACAGAATTGATTAAAGACGTGTTTCGTATTTTATCGAAATTCATTCCCTAACGGGGTTAAAAGGGGGTAGAAAGTTATTTTGATATAAATACAAGGAGTATTTATATCAAAGTGGTTTTGATTTAAATTCCTTTTTTTTTGACACATGTTTGACAACTCAATGTCTGTTATATTATATTTTCCAGTATAGACGCAGGTGTAGGTGATATCATTTTTGGGTGCTTCTGATGGAACAGTCAAGACTATATTAAACGTAACAAAATTGAGTTGTAAATATACCGTGTGATCGCTTTATTGTAAAATAGTGTCTTAGATAATATTTTTTACTTCAATGTTTGTGTTGTGTTAAGTCAAGGGTTTTAAACTAAATGACTCATCAGCAAGGCATCTGTAGTTTACAATGATACAGATATAGAAGACACCGAAGTGAACTTGGAAACATTTTTGAATTATACGGCATTAACACCCCAATTAGTACAGATTGGCACCACGGACTAATGTTGGAACAAGATCAGAAAACATTATAAATCATGTACCCATTTAACTTTATCTTACACAAAAACTAAGAAGGAGGAGATAAAAGCTGTCTTGGACTATTATTAAATATAAATATATGTTTGACATACACACACGATCGTGTCTGTTCCTAAGGTAGGCAACTTAATGCCTGTGTTTTCGGTAACAGCCGACTGATATACATTTTTTATAAATATACATATAAATAATACATATAGAAATAAATATATATTACACCCAGACTTGAGGCGGGAATCGAACCCACGATCCTGGAGCAGAAAGCAGGGTCACTACCAACTGTGCCGATTCAATTCAAATTTAAAAAATAATTACTTGCGGGTTTATTCAAATCTAAGAGATTAAATCGTATAGACTTGTGGTGTAATTATACCTACGATACAACGAACGAAGCATTGATGACCGTTCTGGTGTAGTGGTGCAAGTAGTCGCCTCAACGCCTCGCCTCAATGGCGGTGGTCGTGGGTTCGATTCCCGCTCGGGGCAGATATTTGTATTTGTGCTAATATTTGTTTCAGGTCTGGGTGTAAGTCCTTGTGATTTCCCCACCGTGCCCCGGAGAGCACGTAAAGCTGTCGGTCCCGTTTGTTATCATAGATACCTTATAATAATTTTTACTTATGGTAGGATATTATCCGTTAACCCGCAGTAGAGCAGCGTGGTGGATTAAGCTCCAACGCTTCTTCTATATGGAAAAAAGGCCTTCGCTCAGCAGGGGGTATTTACAGGCTGATACAATACACTACAGTACAGGAGCATTTGTGGCCTGCAGTGACGAAACTGAGCCTTAACATAATAATTTATATGTTATAACAAAATTAATAACGTAAAAAAAAAAACAAATAAAAATCCTATTATAACCATTTTCGACTTCTACGCGGACGGAGTCGCGGGCTAAAATATTATGTTTGACAACTCAATCCATCTATGTATTATTAAATATTTTCCAGTATCGACGCAGGCGTAGGTGATAAAAAATATAAATTTATATTTTTTGAAATTTTAGTTAAATACCCGTGCGAAGCCGGGGCGGGCTGCTAGTTTATGATATGAATGCACAATATGAGAAATTCAAAATAGAATTTTAGTTTTGAGTTGGACAGATTCGAAAATTCGTATATAGCTGACATTTCAGTCTCGACAAAGTTAGTCGTTACATGACATAGGTATAGCGATAGTCTGCAGACATGATCAGTGTCGCGTCCCGGGCGCACCCCGAACCTCCCGTCGGGGCTGGTCGATGGCCGGGGTCGCGCAGGCGCTCCACGCAGGTCGAAGCACTCTCGGTTGCCGACCCCCACGTCTACGCGCCCACATTATGTTATATTATCCGTCTATACTATTTACAATAATGTTACTTTGTTAATTAGGGTAGGTATAACTCGTGATTTGACTATATATCTGCTTGAATTAACATGAAAACTTTAGGTAAAAAAGAAAGTAATACAATTCATAGCATAACACTTGGTTTATAAATAAGTATAAGCTGTTATATTCACATCGATCAAAGGTTTATTTTAATCTATATAATATAATCCTCTAACGATAGAAACTTTTAGTGGGGTCGGCGGATGTCTATCACTTTCGTGGAAGCTCTTAAAGCAGACTGACAACATACCTACATAATTAATAAAACTTTTATTTTGGATAACTTTTACAGTCGGATTCGACTTATTTTCTTGATGATGTAAATTAAAGTGTCCTTCATTATAGTTATACTTAGACCTAGCATGGCCGCATACTATTGTGATAAGTTAAATAATTTAAAAACTATATATAAGTAGTGTATAAACATAACAATTATTCTAAATAAAGAATAGATTGGATATTTTTATAATAATATAGCAACTTTCTCGAACATATTTCGAACATTTTAAACCTAAAAGAAACAATATGAACAGCTAATGAAATTATCGATTGATCGATATCCAGCAAAAGAAATTAGCGCGAATCACTACGCGAACTTAACGCAACCAATTCGAAACAAGAGTCCATTAACCTCGCTATCAGTATTCCAACCCAACAACACAACAGCTCTGTGCCTGCATTAACGTAACATTACTAATTACGTAGATACCGTGCTAGTTGGTAGCTACAACAAGCATCATGAATCCGAGTTAATTTTACCATCAGATGTTAGCGATAAATGTAAACAATACACCACAATGCATACCGTTACTTAAACATCAACGGTTACAAAAACATTTTCCATTAGAGCAATATTTATACTATTTCCATATTACTCCTACAAATTCCGTATTATGTAAAAATAAGTAGTTAGTACAGTAACTTTTTTTTAAATAACAGTATTTATAGAAATAACTAAAGCGAAGAAGTACAATAGCATCGATTAAAACAATGAACAATATCTACTTCATTCTGCAAATTCCATTGAACAGTCACAACAAAAGCATCATCGTAAATAACTAAGTCCAAGTATAGACAGGCTTATCTGTAGAAGTGACAGGATGTGTATTTACGAATGCAATAAAGCAATAAGCTACGCAGGGCTATACGAGATAATAGTTTCCGTCTGCCGAGTCAGCAATTGTTCCTCTTCATACAAAAATCTCTTCTTTATCTTTAAACTTTACAAATGGTGACCAAAGTCGAAGAATATTATCTTTATGCGTAGCACTTTTACGGTCTTACTCATAAACGTTTCTTAATATTTAATCCATTGCTTAACAACTGATCAGCAAAAACCTCACTCATAAACACTATTTAGCGTTAAGAAGTCGTTAAGTAATGCGTAAATCGCTGTCAAAATTAAACCCTGCCGAGACATAGTTTAACCCTCGTTGAGCGGCAAGATGGCGGATTTCACATAAATCAGCTGTTCTATGACGACGTCTGATCTACTTATTTGCGTTTGTTTGTTAGTAAGAAGAGATTTAGAATGAAATTTCCTCTATATAAAAATTAATATATACTAAATTAGCGTTATCTGTCTGTTTAATACAGATATTTAGAGGTACCTAATTTTAATTATAATAACATAATTTAAATTAGGTTATATCTGAAGTAAATTTATTAATTTAATATTTAATAGGCTTTGTTGAATTTTGTAATTGAGGATCCGACTACTACCCATCAAAATAAAAATGATTAGAAATTAGAATATTGATCCAAGTTCCTGGATACTTCACTAGTAGTGACTCACTACAATATCGAGCTTCGAGAGTTTTCTCTATAATGTTAATAGATGTCGCTTGAATATTATTTTTAACAATTTCGTTCATTCAATTTCTCTATCTAATCGATTATTTTGGCTATAATCTGTGCCAACCATCTATGTATCGTTCTTTGTTCGTTTCTTAACTAAGTAACAGCTAGTCAATGTTTATAAGTAAACAAAAGTTAATCCTTGATTTATAGCTTATGAGTGGATTAACTAAACGGTGGCTAAATATTACTTTAACGTGATTTTTATAAGTAAGACGGTTAGAGCGCATAATCAACATTTTAAGATTGTACTTTAATCCTAATTGTGTTTTATTTAAATTCATTATAAAAACAATGGTAAAATCTTTGTTTTATATGTTAGCGGAAGTATTTATTTTGACCGCTATTGTATTCATATTTTACAAGATTTGACACGTCATCGTATGGAATGCGCATATTATATGTGTATGGACGAACATGTCTCGCATAATTTAGAACACCTACATAGTAATCCTTGCTTTACTGTAAGTTAAAGATGGCACGTTGATCATGTTTTCTTTTTTTAATACGGTAAACAACAGATTTCTGCACAGACGTTGCAGACCTAAACCATAATTAGGATTGGATTAAGAACTTCCTACTAAAAACTGTACAAACGTAAGTTTAACAACATATTAACAGATAATTTATATAAACAACAAAGTGTGTAACGTATTATTGTTGTACGACCGTGTGTACGTAATATAGTAACACAAGAAAGCACGAAACTGACTAGCTATTCTTAGTTCATTCTCAGTTCTCGTATAAGTCCAGATATTAAATTAATGTTAAAAGTACTTAATGTCCTATAATTTATTAATGCTTGTATGAATTATTATTAAAATAGTATGTAAAATAATGAAAAGATATTTTTATGAAATAAAAATTTTGATAGATCGTGAAAATCGGTAGGTAGGTACTAAAATCGAATGGTCTGACTGTATGTTTCTTCTATTATGTACAATATAAAATGAGGGAAGGACTAAATTAGAATCAATTGCTTTCTAATGACCTGTAATGGAATGATTGTCCCTTTTAAAGTATCAAAGAAAGGTTTATCCAGCCTACACTTCTCGCTTCTGTTCATTGTTTAACTGATAACTTGAATGAACGGAAACCGGCGTCGTTTAACAAATATTTCACATTTCATGGAAGCTGATCGGATTTCGAAAGAATATGTTATGAATTATTAACAAACAAACAAACATTATCTGGACTAATTATTAAAGTATCATTAGTAAAGTATAATTACAGTTATTATATCTTTATTCATGATTATCAGCATATCGTTTTATTCATGATTCAATTTCAAAGACTTTTTTTTAAATGTTTATCTTAAAATTCAAACTCTGTAAAGATCAGAATAATAATCCAAATATTTCTAGAAGACAAATTTATTTATATTGATGTATAATATATGAGTATTTTATACTTAAAAATCAAACAACAATATTTCAATTATTAACATTGAAATGTGGTTCAATTGTATGATATTATACACAAATAACGGTTTATCGTTTATTTGTAGAATTGGGATATTACATAAAGATCAATTTGTGCAAATTAAATTAATCCTCGCCTACACATCGGTAGGTATTGTTTGCAATCAACGCTAATAAGATTATGGTTCTGTTTAATTTACACAGTCTGAAGGGATGAATCATAATATCTTTCAGCCTATCGCAACCGGAAACAAGTAATAGCCTTATTAGAATTTTTAACACCGAATGTTGAGTGTTAATGTATTGTAAATAATTGTGCTATGGTTGCGATATCAATGTTTTATCACTGCAATTAATGAAGAAAATTATTTACAGTAGGCACATAACAGTGTTCTTGAAAATTTGATTGTTGACTGACCCGTTGGCGCAGTTTGCAGTGACCCTGTTTTCTGCTCCAAGGGTTGTGGGTTCGATTCCCGCCCCGAGTCTGGGTGTAATATATGTTTATTTATATATGTATTGAAAAATAATGTATATCAGTCGGATGTTACCTAAAATACAGGCATTAAGTTGCCTACCTTAGGGACAAACGACCGTGTGTGTGTAAAAAAAATTAAAAAAAAAATATGAATAATAAATAAATAAAAATAATATCCCTAAGAAAACTGTGGTGTCACTAACAACAATATCTTTGTTATTTATTCCTTAATTATGACTGGGATGTTTATTGTATTTGGATGATTCATTAATTATAATGGAACACATTTTATTAGCGTTTAAAACGAAGTTGTTTGTTTTAAATTTGGAAAATGTAAGTTGGATGGGGGATGCTTTGTACCGGTCGCTCTGGAGGTCGATGCTTGAGGCCTACAATCAGCAGTGGACATCCAATGGCTGATATGATGATAATAATGAACAAATAAATTACAAAAATCTACTAGAATAAATGACGACCGTTCTGGTGTAGTGGTGCGAGTAGTCGCCTCAATGCTGCGCGCTGGCGATCGCGGGTTCGATTCCCACTCGGGACAAATATTTGTTTCCGATCTGGGTGTATGTCCTTGTGGGTCTCACCACCGTGCCTCAGAGAGCACGTAAAGCCGTCGGTCCCGTTTGTTATCATAGACACCTGATAACGATCGTTACTTATGACAGTGTTAATTATCCGCCAAGCCACATTGGAGCAGCTTGGTGGATTAAGCTCCAACCCTTCTTCTATATGGAAAACAGGCCTACGCTCAGCAGTGGGTTGTTTACAGGCAGATACATACATACATACTAGAATAGACAGAAACAAAAGCTTATAAGTATAACTTGATTTCCCAGATATGTTGGCATTCATAGGTTTTTACGCGACTGTAAATAGATAAAACTTGTATTATTTCGAGTAGAACTAAGTAAACAATATAATTCCTTGTTAAATGTTGTTAAGATTAACAAATTACGAAATGGCGTTCATAAATAAATGTTTGTTTTTATTGGGGTTAAATGTACTACAAATTTACAACGTAATACATTTAACAAAATAATAGTGAACGTAAAAGTGGCCGCTCCAAAACAGTTTTAGATGGTATAATTAAAATTTGCATGTTTTTATTGGGATTTAACTTTATTGAATCTTTTGAAGCGAAGAAGCTTTTTTTACTTCGGATCTCAAATACAATTGTTATCCTACATTCCCCGTGACAAAAACCGAGACCGTTCGAATGAATTTATTTTCTCTTTGTGTCGTAACAGAGACTCTTAGACCCCTACTGCAGTAATGATACACTTTACTACGAGAGTTCTGTAACAATTAAAAAAAACAGTACCTACGTTGTATTTTTTCCTTTTTTGTATTTGTATTTCGTTTAACCACGAAGTTTGTTTTTTATAACTAATTTAAAACTAAAACGTAACGTTAACATAATTATTTAAAAAATTGGTTGTGTAAAATCGGCTTACGGAGGATAATTTTACATGATAACGTCATAAGAAAACATTGACGAAAAATTGCATACTTTTATGAATTAAATTGAAGTATTATCACTGAATGATCATTACTAGGTATAATAAAAAAGAGGTAATTAAAAATTACAATTTTTTTCGATAAATTAACATTTATTTGCATTCGTTAATTCAAATATTTTTTTCTCTTCTACTCGGACACATCTGCCAATAGATGTGTCACAAGCCGAATGCGGAACGTGATAATGAGTCATGCTTTTTCGTGCGTGCAGCCGGCGTTCATCGATTTACAAGACGTTATAATAACGTTAAAAAAAAACATCAAATGTGTACGTATTATAAATTAAATTCTCAGTCTCACCAAAAAATCAGTCTGAGAATCGATTTCCCAAGAAATATAACATGGTGTCTATCAGTAGGTTACGAGGTTAAGAGCCTGTTGCACCAGTTGCCGATAAATCTAACTGACGCACATCGGCATCTAACAGATAAAAGTATATGATATATTATATTTCTTTTTCACCATCGAACTCCAGTTTATCTGTCAGATATTTCTATTAGAAATCTGTGAATACAAAAGTTGTAGTTTATTAATTGTAGCTGTTTGAGGTGAAACTAAAATTTATAAGCAACCGGTGAAACAGGCCCTAACTCTTTCAGTGATACCGTCAATCGGTATCATTAAACGTTGTTTGTAAGTTTTTGCCGTCTTTTCTATACATGCGCCGGAGTCCGGATCACGGCGACTTGAGAAAGTGCAGTCGACATACTGTGGCGTGACTTTATAGCTCAATGGCCAACCAACTCAGGTTTCTCGTTTCGTTGCGATATAAGCCGTAGAGTATTTTCGCTAATTGATACAGTTTATGTGTGTCAACGGTTCGAATTTATTATTTGATAATTATCGAATTATATTGTACTTTTAATGAAAGAAACAAATTAAAAATGTATTCTAATTTTGTAAGACAGTCCATTTTCTGTATTTTATTGACTTTGTGTTTGTGGACTACATAGAATTTCTTCTTTTTGCCTAAATAAACTTTTCACTTACAATGATCGTACGGGCAAATCTTCACCCACACGATCCAATGTACCTATTAGATCCCGTGTCGGAAACCCGAAAACTCAACACTCACAATTGCCCCGACCATGACAGACATCTGTATGATCTACACAAACATTTGTCATAAGCAGGGATCGAACCAGCGACTGCTAACACGTCAGCCAGTTGATGTGACTGAATCGTCAACGCATTATTAAATCAATGTTATTAATAATAGAAAAGCAACAATAACTGTTGTGAAACAATTAGCATACTTTCGTGACTAGGATGAAAAAATAGATTGCAGTCGAACTTGAGCGCACCTTATCTGGATTGCATTGCGTTTTTATTGATATGCATAACGATGCATGTCGGTTATATTATAGGGTGTGTATCGAATACGAATCAACAAGTTTACGATTAAGCAAGCAATGCGCACTTCCGTCGTGATGGACCAACGTCTGAGGTCGACGCGTACCGGGCCGCATTCCTTAACCAAATACGTCAGCTCGAAACGAAGATCCCGATAAAAATAATAAATACATCGGCTACCTTGATGACATGACAAAGGATAACTAACACTTGTGCAGCGAAACCTAAAATATTTTATACGATTCATCATCAGTCATATTTTTGACGATTTTTTGGCAATCAAACTTATATCTAAAGACTAAAATATTTGACGACCATGAGTTGATGAAAAAATTATTTGCTATGCATTAAGCTGCAAAAATTTCAAAAACCTTAACTATTGGTGCAATATACTATTATACAAAAATATAGGTGCTCACGATTTGTCCCAGAGTTTATATAAACCATTTTTTTTTTTTCATTTATAAGATTCTATTTTTAAATTGTATTTATAAAAGTTTATATAAAATGTTAATTAAAACGTTAAAGTTAAATAAAATTTATAATTATTAAGAAAATAAAGTCAAAAATACAAGTACGTAACCTTGGTGTAATAACAATTAAAAGTGGTCTAAATAAGGTGAACATAAAAAACCTGAAAATTCAAGTTCTTTTTAATTTCTCTTTTGATTCATAACAAAATTAAATGTTATTGTTATACCTAAGAAACTATTATTATTTTCTTTTTAGGTTGTTATGGTCAATGTATGTATTTATTTATTTATTTATTTAATGTTTATGTATGTAATTCATCGCAGTGGTCTATAAGTTGATTTTGACAAACGTCGCTAAGCAAAACAAAGCATGACGTTCTCATTCACTTTTAATGGAAACCTGAAGTTTATGTTATTGCATGATGATTTAGAAATCTCCCAATTTTTTTATCATTAAATTACGCAAATGCTAAAAACTTGACGGTTTCATATCTTGACGACGTATTGGCGCAGTGGTCACAGCAACAGGCTGATGGCTAGCGGTCGCGGGTTCGATCCCCGCACATGACAAATATTTGCATAGGCCATACAGATATTTGTCGTGGTGTGGGCGTTTGTGTAGTGTGTGTTTCCGGAGAACCGATAAGGATTCACATCCTACTGGGGACCATTGAGTGTGAGACGTTTATATCTTACTTCTGAAGCAATCATTACGTTATCACAAATTAGCGCACAAGTATCAGTACAATATAAATCAATGTATGTTTTTATAATCTACGACGATCGCAATGTCTAAACGGACGGACATGTCAACCGAAATTAGTATGACATCCTTACCATAAACTAAGTAGGCGTTACGGTGCCATAATCGATGTCCCCTAATTAATTATCGACGACATGATCCAAAAAGGCGAGGCGTTGCGTGCCGGCCTCCGACTATATAGATATTTAGTGCCAAACTAAACTTCAATCCCCTAAAGGAAGCAACGATCACGCGAATTTATTTAGGAGATTGTGAAACGTTGAACATATTTTTTAACGTTAACAACTTTACTATAAATAATGCAAAACGAGGGCGTCATCCAGGCTATTGTGTTTTTCGGCTTTCTCCTAGAATACTCAAATAATTTTATAAGATTTTCACCGTCTTTTTGTTTTTTTTACGGAACAACTACGTACTCTGTATTGTAAGCTTTTGTATAGCAGAAACATTATATAAAAATTATTTTGTAGTGAAGTCAATCAAAATTCAAAAGTTAAAGTTATAAAAACAACCACAAATATTAAGCTACTAGCGGCCCGCCCCGGCTTCGCACGGATATTTAACTAAAATTATAAAAATTTATATTTTTTTATCACCTACACCTGCGTCGATACTGGAAAATATTTTATAATAGACGGATTGAGTTGTCAAATCAACTTCGAAGCAAAAGCAACCCCCTTTTAACCCCGTTAGGTGATAAATTTTAATAAAATACGAGATGTCTTCAATCAATTCTGTTAAAGAATATTTTATGCAAAATTTGAAGTAGATTGGACCAAGGAACTACGTTGTCCCATACAAACTTTGCCCCCCTTTTTTGCCCTCTTAGGGGTAGAATTTCGTAAAATCCTAACCTCTCCTCGGCAAAAGGAATATTCCTACCAAATTTCAAGTCTCTAGGTCTTATAATTCCAGAGATATCGTGATGAGTGAGAGACCTTTCGCTTTTATATATTAAGATTAAGATTATAAAACGGACTCGTTAACAGATTTATTATATGTATAGATAGTACGGATGAAACATTTGAACTAGTTTTCTTTTTAATTATTTTTTCATTGATGAATATCATATTTTAATAAGTATTATTCCCGACGACACAAAAATCATAAAAATCGGTCCACTCGTTCTCGAGTTATAAACGGTGTAACTAACACAACTTTCTTTATATACATATATAGATTACAACTTAAATAGCTATAACCATCCAACTTTGTACAATCAACAAACACATAACGACCACATATTTTAACAACAAACAAACAATCAAGACCGTAGTACCCTAAGGTACTAAATGCAAAAAAAGAAAAATATTTTTTTAAATACGGGCGAGTGTCATTCTTTTGGCCGAAGTTTTGGACAACGCGATTCAAAAAATTATATTACGTATACTGCGCCATCTATCGTAGAAAGTAGAATATCGTTTTTATATTTAGTGACATTTAACATAATTTAACATAATAAATAGTATATTAATTGAAAATGATTTTTATCTAAAATGATAAAAAAAAATTTCTATTCCTATCCGACATACTTAGTAAACTTTTAAGTTTAACAAAATAATAACTCAAAAATAAGTTTTGTGAGTTTTTAAGCTTCGTTAGACCAGTTGGCGTTGCATGTAGGTACATATTTCGACTGTCCCTACGTACAGTATCGAAACTGAAAATTTGCGATTTTTTTTATTGCACTAAGAAACTCCTTTTTATATAAGTTTTCATACAAAAAAAAAAAAGAATAAGCTAAAAAATACATATTAAACCACATTTTTCATGAGTATAATATCGATACTTAACAAATAAATGACAATTTTGTACACAAAATTAACTTAAAAGTGCTTTCCTGTAAAGTACCTTTTTTCAGTTTCGATAGTATACGTAGGGACAGTCGATTTCTATTTTCTTAAATATTTATTTTTAAATTTAATTACAATGAAACAAAAACTAAATGTCACTGTGAATTATGTATAATTTTTATGTATTAAAGTTATTTACATTGGTTTTGTACTTTTTACGTGATACGCGTACAAAAAAAAGCTTATAAGAGATGGCGCTGATTGAAATTAAATCGCGCTAGTAAAATTTATTCTTGATGACATATAGTGTATTAATAAAACGGAGGTTTTAACAGATTTATTATAGGTATAGATTTATGGCATGAAATCAGTTTTAATATCACATTTTCAAATTACTAGCTACCAAAAAAAATTGTGAAAAAAGTGGGCTGTACGCTGTGAGGCCACCACGCCATACGCATGATGTTATTTGCATTCGTGAGAAGCCAGGCGGATCGCTAATAGCATTGTAACGTTACGATAATAAACTTTTGAGGTTTATCTTCAATTGATTGTCTTCCCAAAGGAAATTGTTTCGCAAATTCTTTGAAGATGGAATACAAAGAAGAATGTCTGTATACTCTGTATACAACATCTAAGCGTTGCCTGATTTCGGCCGACGTCTCCCTTCTTTTGTTAAAAATCTGATTACAGCTCGATACTCAATTTTGATTTTTTATCGACGTTTAACGGGATCTTTGTATTAAAATGAAATGACCCAATGTGTTCTTGTGGGTGGGTAACTAAAATTCTAATAATATAATGACAAGTTAGTTTTGTACCTCCGATTAATCTAATGTGGGTAGGCCGGAAACTTTTAGACCTTAGCTCTATAAGTTTTCTACAGAAATGCTCTCTCTACTTTCTTGTGAATAAAATACGTAAAACCAGATGAAAGTATGTCGCAGACGGTGCTTTCCGCGGTATATTTCTCACACACATCTGTGAAAGCTTCCACCACAAGGTATTAGGCGTTAACTACAAATTTACAGGGTTACTCGCATGATACGTAAACATGTAAACGCATTTTAGTTGCAACGAATGAATGTTGTAATATACTTTTACATACTGTATGGTTAAAAATAAAATACCAAAAATTTAATAAAATTAAATAGCAGATATACCAGGAATACTTAGTTATAATTACTGGTCGATATATATATATATATATATATGATGTTAAAATAACAAGAATGAGCGACGCACATAATAAGGAGCTTACGTAGCAATATCAATTTTATTGAACATAAGTCACATTTGTGTTGCCAGTACATTCTTAACATAGTTTCTATTATACATGCACGAGCGTGCAAGCAGTCTGAAACGCATCGCCACTAATGATTATTTTACTATGACAATATATTCATTAAGTTTTTAATCTTTGTGCATCGAAGAATTGTCTTGTAATAGACCGATAAAAGTGAAAATTATTGTTAAAATTTATTAAAACTTATGTTTAACATAAATGAAATGATTTGTGCGTTTTTTTTTTTGTAATAGTTTATATAAAATGCTGACGACTTGCTCAATTAGGCCTGTGAAAGTCAAGTACCTACTTTGTACTCATTAAATTATACAAATCATTTTAAAAAAAAATTAAAATTATATTGTGATTGAAGGATCCCGATCCCCATCTCAAGAAATTGTAAATATGTATATTTTAGGGTTCCTTAACCAAAGTCCCCAAGATGCCGCTGGCCGTCTGTCCATCTTTTATAGAGATATTTATATATCTCTGGAATTGTAATAATAAATTAATAAAATATAATATAACGGTTATAAAAAGACCCTTGAAATGTACACAAAAAATGTTTTATAGCCGATATAAAGACAAGTGAAATCGATAAGTTTAAAAAATTTTAGTATGCTCCGATAGATGTTTTTAGTTCGATCTTAACCATTATATATGTACTAAACAATACAACGGTACTTCGTGTGAGTGTCTACTCTCACTTGGATTATTTTCATACTGATATCTTAATATTCTTTCTAAGCCCATTTACAAATATACTATTCGTTTTCTTTTACGTATAAATATAGTTTATTACTGTTGATAATATAAAATATTGCGATATTTTCAAAATAAACTGAAATAAAAGAGGAAAATTAATTATTTTATAACTATTCCAGTAATTTTTAACTTAGAAATTAATAAGTTTTATTTACTTACGAAATAAGCTGTTGATAAGGAATTTACAAACTTATGCTGAACATGTTATTGTTGACTTAAAACTATGTACCTACTACGTATCGATTTTTATATAATAGTCGGTGTAAAAAATAAATATACTAAGTAATTTATAATTTTATACATTAGGTACTGAAAAATGGAAATCCCTAATGTAAATATTTACTTTTGAATGGGTTTTAACACGATATAATTGTCATGGGGGACGAAATGAAGTAATATGACCATTAATTAATTTCATTACTAGGGCGAGGATGTGACATGTGTGAATAATTAAAATAATGGACTTAATAAAACTCCATAAATAACTAGGTTATTGACCGATGCTAAAAGCATTGCCTAAGTAATTCTACTTATTAAGTTGTATAAGTCGGTAACGGTATCGTATTGCTCTTATCTATCTATATATAAATGAAATGATGTTTGTTAATCTAACTAAAATACGAGGACGGCTGGACCATTTGGCTAATTTTGGTTTTGAAATATTTGTAATCAGTCCAAGAAAGATTTAAAAGTTGAGAAAATGGGAAGAAATTAAAAGGAAATATAAGTGAAATGTAATAAACAATATACATATATATAATATAATATACATATATATATATTGTTTATTACATTTCACATATATTTCGTTTCACTCCAACACCGTTCAACCGATCACCATGAAAATTGACCCGTGTTTGAAATGTATTTTTTCGTGGAAAATGTTATTGTCTTTTTTTTCTGCTAACTTTTAGTTGTTGAACTTTGACATACAAATCTGAGGCAGTACGAAGTTCGCCGGGTCAGTTAGTTCGTTGAATATTTTCGTTTTCGATATACGAACATATTATATCGATATTAATTACAATTTAACACAACATTATTTGAAAACAAATAGCGACTATATCTCTGTTTCAGTAATACAGTTTCTTTTGGCAACTGTAATCAAAGGTAGTGTTTTATTTAATAATTTGGAACTCTAATTATAAATTACAACAAAAAAAACCAATTTATTTTATTTAGGTACCAAAATGGAACGTTTACACACAACATACAGAAGCTAATCCAAATTTATTTTGTTACGAATTACAAACATACTGTAGCATAAAACGAAAGTGTTGAGTTGAGAGTCGAGTAAATTTATTAGTTGATAGCGTACAAGGTTAGAGAGGGCAATGGCCCCACAGCTCCCTCCTCTGACACATGGGATCCTAACCGCATATTACAAATCGGATTGTGTCATAAAGCCGTTCATTCTAACTGAACCATGATAACTTGTATAGAAGATACAATAATAATATAAATGTTGGATATATTTATAAATAAAGATCATTAAGATCCATTTTTTCTGTTTATAAGAAAAAAACTAAAATATAAACTTTACACGACTTTTCTTTATTTTATGAAAAATTTGTCAAGTCGTATCAACAAAAATTTGTCAATCAGCAAAAATGTCAACAATAATTATTACTAATCTAATAGCGTTCACGCAGACGACGTCGCGGGCAGAAGCTAGTTGTTAATAAAAATAATTAAGTTTGAAGTGTTAAAAACTTTCGTATGGAAATTATTATACGTAAGTATTGAAAAAAATACTCTTAACCTTTAAAAATAACTCCCTTGAATGCGTTGCTTTGAGATTCATAATATTAAAACAACCAAGAAAAAATTATAACAGCAAAAAAATATGTGAATGTTCGAAAATAAAGAACCTATAATTTCCTCTCCAGTGAACACCAAAACTCGTTCAACCCAATTCTCTTCGCTCCAATAAGCTTTTAATTTTTATTGTGTCAAGTTTCGACGCCCTGTTTTTATAAGTACTCAACAACGGCGCAACTGTATAATGTTTAAAGCGGCTCCACTATTCACTTTACCCACGCATTAGGGTCTTGTGCAATGTATAGGCACTGGAGAAGGTATAATAATAATTATAATAGGTCGGGGGAAAAGTCTTTTCGTGTTTTGTATGAAGATTTTTCTTCAATTTTATACATACAAAATATGAGATTTTTCTCTTTGCTTGTACTTTTTTGTATGGGGCTGGCTTTAATATCGATAAATAAAGGACATTAAGAAAAAGAAACATTAGCAAAAAACACTTTCCCGCTATTTTTTAATTGTTTTTCTGCCCGTTGAACGAAAGAACGAAAACGAGTGAATCTAACGAAGAAATTCAATACATTCTAATGTTTTATTATTATTAATAATTTTAAAAAAAACGCGGCTCAATGCACGACGTTTAGAAGCACACAGGCACTGGTTCAAGCGTTTTCAATCTAGGAATTTTGATGTCAAAGATACAGCTAACTCTGGTCGCCCTCATACGGATAAAGTTGATGCAATATTTGTAAAAGTGGAGAAATATCAGCATATTAGTAGGTACGATATAGCCTAAAAACTGAGGATTCACTACAAAACAGTTTCGACCATTTTGGGTGCCACACGAGCTCACTCTAATGAATCGTGTACTCATTTGCGATTATCTATATTCTATTGAAACGGTAATGAAACTAAACCATTTTTGAAAATTGATGACTGGTTGTGAAAAGTGAACCACCAACGACAAGAACGTACGAAAAGGATCATGGTCAAAGGGTAGTCAAGCTCCACAGACTGTAGAGAAATCCGAAAATTAACACGCAATAAGGTGATGATGTGTGTATGGTGGGATTGGACGGGTATCTTTCATTATGAGCTTTTACCGCCGGGTAAAACCATCGATTCGGATCTCTACTGTCAATAACTAATGATATTTAAACAAGAAATTGAGAGAAAAAAAACGTATTGAATTGATCAACAGAAAAAGAGTTGTCTTTCATCACGATAACGCCAGACCACACACATCTTTGGCCACAAATCAAAAATTGAGAGAGACTGAAAAAAAAGTATATCAGTCGACTGTTACCTAAAACACAGGAATTAAGTTGCCTACCTTAGGAACAGATGACCGTGTGTGTGTTAAGCATATTTAAAAAAAATTTATAATTAATAATAGCTCAAAGATTTCCTCTGTGAAGATACTCGTTTCGCCACCTTTCATGATAAAATATTTTATGAGCTAACACCGATACAAATTACCGTGAAAGCGCAGTGGTGATATGAGTCTTAAAAAATATTAGTGGCACAGTAACAGTTTCTTACGAGCCAGTCGCTTAATGTGCTACTGCCTTTACACTTAATAAAGCGACTTATACAATGAGTAATTAGACCTCCGTAACAGGATTCTCAGATCTTTGTCAATCTCCTGCGGCGAAGTGTTCCGCTTTTAATTACTTATTTTCTTACAAAACAAATGTTTTTCAGACCCACTCCGGTTATAACTACAATAAACCTGGGCTGTGTATGTTTTCTTTGCGTGTTTCACCAGCCTTATGAATAATAAGAGAATCGCTCGACATCTGGCGACCATGCTACGGGCAATGTGCAGCGTTTTTTCAATTAACTTTTTAATCCTCAATGCGAGTGTTATGACTAATGCTCTAGAGCAGTGATTCTCAACATATTTAACGATTTCAAAATTTGGCGGCACACAAAGAAAAAGATAAAAATTATTTACTTACTACAACACACTGCATAAATAGTTTATGACAAAAATTTTAAATATACGAAATAAACTAATATATACTACAATAATAACTAAACGTTTATTAAGGAAATATTTTTCTTTTTAAATGATATAATTTAATAATATTAACATTATTATATATTTGCAAAATTTGGCGGAACACTTTTGAAATTTGGCGGCACACAAAAGTGCCGCGGCATAGTGGTTGAGAATCACTGCTCTAGAGTATGGGGAAAAGAAATGGATGGATGGATGGAAAATTTCACCATTCTTGTGGATTGTATTCGATGTTACATTTTAGATTAAGACGCCAATATCACAGTAAAACACTAAATTATTTTCTTACTTGGTACACATTACAATTTTTTTTTATCTGCTTCAATACCTAAACTGCCTTCTTTTTACCCGACTGTACACCGTGACTGCGACAGAAGGAGGGTTATGTTTTTCGAGTGTATGTATGTATGTATGTATGTATGTATGTATGTCCATTTCTTTGGCACGCCCTACAGCCCAAACGGCTGGACGGTTTTTGGCATATGAGGTGTCGTTGGATTTGTCTAAATTGTAGTAGTGACATAGGCTATATAAATTTTCAAAATTGCGCCCGCAAATGGCGGAATGAGGGGGGTGGAGTTGAATTTTTTTTTCTTACTGTAACAATATGGGTATCAAATGACAGCTAGTAAATTGTTTTATTCTTTTTAGTTTATAATAAGAGTATTTTACGCAGTCGGGTTTTAAGATTTTTTGATTTTTTTAATTAAGCTTACTTGTTAAACCTATAAGAAGTTCTGTAGCATTTTTAAGTAATAAAAGATCCCCAACTAAATCATTCAGTTTTTGTTGTTTTAAAGGTCAGGTGTCATTTGTGGGGTTAAAAAATTCATAACTGCTTGTATGATAGCTGTGTTCGGAATTTTGTGATAAAGATAACCAGGTTAGTAGGAACTAGCGTGATTAATTCTGGTTCGTATGATTAATGGCTTTGTTCGAGACTCCCAACCTGTGTAATAATTAAGAAAAATTGTACTGCTAGAAAATACTAAAAAAAAGTTTATTTTAACTTTCTTCCATACAAGAGTTATTCTAAATGCAAACTTTTGCATCATACGAAAAAGAATATCGAAATCGTTTTATATTATTAAGAATAGAATTGTTGATATAAAACGATTTCTCTTTCGTTGCAAACCCTTCAAAACATATAAACGAACGTGAAACGAAAGAGGAAACGCAGTCACATAAAGTCACGTACCATATCCCAGTTGTTTTAGACAAAGATATGTAGTTTAGTACCAATAATTCTGATTGCCGAAAATAAAACATTTTAAAAACCGAAAATAAAACTTAAAAACATAAACCTAAATAAAATTTAAATTACTTGTGAATCAATACGAACTGATACAAATCAATACGAATATCATTTATTGTAAAGAAAAGAATTTCTGCGTGTTTTAGCCTCAAAAGCGGGTACGATCAATTTTTCATCATCAAAAATAGCTGCGATTATAATTCAAGGATAAACTTCCGAAAAGTTCTCACCAATTTTTTTCGTAGGATCGATGTTTTTCGATTTATACCTAAAAAGAGGCGGTCAATTTTTGGTTATCGAGTAACTCGTTTATTTTCAATTTAATTATTTTATATTTTAAAAATTGTAGG
The DNA here is from genome assembly GCA_036937285.1 of Euphydryas editha. Lineage (NCBI taxonomy): Eukaryota > Metazoa > Arthropoda > Insecta > Lepidoptera > Nymphalidae > Euphydryas > Euphydryas editha. The sequence goes on along the minus strand of JAUPFZ010000005.1, from coordinate 17,252,689 downwards.
AAATTTAATTTTAAACAACTTTTGTAATAACTATTTTCCGTGTAAAATTATTCAAGAGACAAAAAATAACCCTTTAAATCAAGATGGCGAATGAAGCTCAGGTACTCCTACTTTTTGAATTTAGACTACCAGTGACCCCCCCCCCCCCAACGAATTCGGAAGGAAAATTTCTGCTAAAAATTATTGTAAATCTTTGCCCGTTTTGAGCTAATCCGACTGGGCTATCCCCTTAAAAGGATTTTTGGCCACACGAAATATTTTTCGAAATATTGAATTTTTTGAGTACGCTGCTTATCACGCTCTATCCGTCTTACTCATAAAAATCTCGTTAAGTAATACTTAGCCACCGTTTAGTTAATCCACTCATAGCTATAAATCAAGGATTATCTTTTGTTTACTTATAAACATTGACTAGCTGTTACTTTGTTAAGAAACGAACAAAGAACGATACATAGATGGTTGGCACAGATTATAGCCAAAATAATCGATTAGATAGAGAAATTGAATGAACGAAATTGTTAAAAATAATATTCAAGCGACATCTATTAACATTATAGAGAAAACTCTAGCTCGATATTGTAGTGAGTCACTACTAGTGACCTCTATTGACAGGAACTTGGATCAATATTCTAATTTCTAATCATTTTTATTTTGATGGGTAGTAGTCGGATCCTCAATTACAAAATTCAACAAAGCTTATTCAATATTAAATTAATAAATTTACTTCAGATATAACCTAATTTAAATTATGTTATTATAATTAAAATAAGGTACCTCTAAATATTTGTATTAAACAGACAGATAACGCTAATTTAGTATATATTAATTTTTATATAGAGGAAATTTCATTCTAAATCTCTTCTTACTAACAAACAAACGCAAGTAAGTAGATCAGACGTCGTCATAGAACAGCTGATTTATGTGAAATCCGCCATCTTGCCGCTCAACGAGGGTTAAACTATGTCTCGGCAGGGTTTAATTTTGACAGCGATTTACGCATTACTTAACGACTTCTTAACGCTAAATAGTGTTTATGAGTGAGGTTTTTGCTGATCAGTTGTTAAGCAATGGATTAAATATTAAGAAACGTTTATGAGTAAGACCGTAAATGTATAAGAAAGCGAAGTGGATACCGAATTTCGTCTTTTTGGAATTACACCCTAATTCAATATATTACCGCAATGATATTTGAATAAAAATTAACTAAATCGGAATATTATTGAAAAACTAAGGACAAAAAATGGAAATAAAGAATATAGTTATAAAAACTTCAATCTGCTATTAACTGACGTATTACTTGGAACTTCTCTATATACACTCATTTGCAAAAAAAACGGGCGGTTTCGATTTTCTTCCTGGCTGAAAAAAATAAAATACCAAAAAGGTTTTAATCATTTGAACATGTTACTGGTCAGTTATAAAAGTGCCATAATGTTTATAAGAGTACATTCCAAATTCAAATTTTTGACTGAGCCTGGTTTTCAAAGAAAATAACTTTTAACTACATTTTGTGGCGCGAATTCCCTATAGTTAATATCGACTCTAATTAACTTTTTGTCAATTTTTATTAAATTATCTGGTGTCCTTGATATTTAAAAGTATTGTTATTGCTGTTTAGCAATCTCGAAAATGGTAGATAAAGTGATAAAAGCGAGCAAAATTATTGCGCTGCTTGAAGAAGGTTGCAGTCAATGCTTCGTGGCTCAGAGGCTAAATGTGAGTCGGTCGACAGTTCAAAGGACCTGGCAGCGCTATCAAGAGACCGGTTCCGTCAAGAGAAGGCCTGGTTCTGGCAGAAAGACATGTACCGAACCACGGGATGATCGTTTTCTAGTTAGTCAAGCGTTGAGAAATCGCAAATCTTCTTATGTGGACCTCAAGAACACCCTCGAAGAAGTAAGAAATGTGCAAATTAGTCTATGGACGGTCAGGAGGAGGCTTCTCGCTGCTAATATACACAGTCATCGCCCGGCACGCGGCCCTAAATTACTCCGTGGACATCGAGTTGCCAGGCTTAGCTTCGCTCGAAATTGTGTGTCATGGACTCATGAAGACTGGGATAGGGTATTGTTCTCCGATGAAGCCAGGATATCTCTGCATGGTGAAGACCGACGTCGGTGAGTGCTACGTAGACGAGGAGAACGCTTTGCAGAGGCATGTTTTGAAGAAATCACACCTTATGGGGGGGGCTCTGTTATGTTTTGGGCAGGAATAAATTCTATGGATCATACGGAGTTAGTCTTCATCGAAAACGGTACACTGACTGGACACCGATACATAACGGAAGTTCTAATTCCTTATGCACAACCCGCTTTAACCGCTCTTGGCGAAAACTCAATTTTTATGGACGACAACGCTCGCGCCCACCGGTCTGGCGGTGTGGATGCGTATATGCTAGAAGTCGGAATTCGTCGTTTGGACTGGCCAGCTAGAAGTCCGGACCTCAATCCCATAGAGCATGTCTGGGACGTTCTGAAGCGACGAGTGAGATCAGTGCAGCCGGCTCCGCAGACCATGAGAGAGCTAAAGAATGTGATTACCGCGGAGTGGGAACGTATTCCCCAAGAAACCATAAAAGATATACTCACTAGCATGCCCAGACGAATGCAAGCTGTGATTTCAGCAAGAGGGGGTCACACTCAATACTAAACTTTTATCTGCTTTTAATGTATTCAAGAAAAACAAAGAAATTAACGCGTTTCATTTTTATTTAGCGAGCAGGTACAATCATAGTGTTTTGTTTGAGCTTAAACATTATTTCTTAATAATTTAATTAAAATGTTATGATAAAACTGATGAAAACTATTCCTTCCTAATTAATTTATAAAATTCTGAGGATAACAATACCTAAAATTGTCAAACAAACTAATAGTAACTATAAAATAGTTCTTTGCTTAAGTGCCCGTTTTTTTTGCAAAAGAGTTTACTTCTATAGTTAGATAAACATACTTTTTTGCGTAATATTACTGTCAAGCGTAGTTAGAGATAGACTTTAACGCATGTGGTACAAAAGAATAACAATAATTATTACATTTAAATGTTCAGTGTCCTATTGTTTATCGATACGTCAACGATACTATATATAAAAGAATCATTGACTTATTTGCACCGATGCGTGTTTTAAATATATAAATATTACCGTAGCAGACAGCGCTGTTGAATGGACCTTGGACAGCAAGTCTTCAGGTAAGGGATGTCGAGTTTTGAAAACGGAACCCCGGAAAACGATTTTAAAAGTCACATTATTAAATTCCTTCTTTAATAAAATTTCGTCAAGTAGTTGCAATCGGTGACAATTCTTTTATAAATTTATTTTACCAAAATTATTAGCTACTTTATAATTTTAAAAGCTTAAATTAGAGACATGTCTCTCATATTTTATTCAAATTATGAAATTACTTTGAATGAGTGAAGAAATTGATTACCGGCTTTAAAAAAATAGAATCCTATCTTAATTAATCTTATTAAGTTATATAAATTTTATAGTGCTTATGAAAGCTGTAACTTCAACAATTTACTAATTTGTAGTTTAGTTATTAACTTAAACACTGCAGTAGAGAGATGTTAATAATAAAATAAAAACCAGCCCCGCATGCAGGTAATTCATAGCTGTCGATAATACAGGATCGGCAAATAAAGCTCGCCATTGTTTACCCTGTTAAACCGCTATTGTTTTTTATAGCGTACTTTTTTTACAACGGCATTTAGGTATTGAAGACAATTTGACAGTATGCCAGACTTTACACTGAATGAAAAAAAAAACTTCGAAACATTACTACATATAAATGTTTCAATACACGTGCTACTAAATAGCATTTGCTCATAAGTAGCATGCTTTCGTGCTAATAAGTGCTAGGTTAGTATGCCAGGCCTAGTGTTGCCAGGTCAAGTGAAAATTCGATGCGGAAGTTTAAATAATCGGGACCCAGGCTCTACATAAAAATAGATTACAGATCTTTGTTTTCCCGTTTAAATTTTCAAAGTTACCGGTTATATCAGGACGTGTCACGAGACTTCTGATAATCAGGACAGCCCAAGCTAATCGGGATTTGTGGCCATACTAAACTACGAATCTCACGCTAGGCGTTATAATTATGTACTCGTGTTTCTTTACTCATGTGCTCGTATGAGTAAGTAGTAGAAATAAAAACAATATCATGTGATTGCATTCCATCATAGTAACGAAGGGTCGAATATAATACCGAAAAAAAAAAATGACATTGGCAATAGCGTTAGCATTCTTCACATAATTATCGTACAAATCACATAATTTTGCACTTGGTACGATCGAACATAGAGGTGTCGTAATTGTACGATAATCCAACGTGCACAACATAATGTTGCGAATATTTTTTTTCCGTTCAAATGTCATCGAAATGGAAATTGTAACTACTTAAGTGCCCTCTCGTATTTACTTTCTGAGTTTCTAAACATCTACTTTAGCTTTTTAGATTAGATATAGTAGCTATGTACAGGCGATGACGTTTTTTTTTTCTCCACTTCAGAGGCAGGATATATATATAATAACTGTCGAAAAGTATTTGTGTAATTTTGTATTTGTACAATACATTGGAACGAAAAACGATAATTTTACGGCCGAAAATATATAATACTGTCGGCAAATAATGCTAACACTGGTTGGCAAGTTCTGTGGCAGTTAAACAAAGACCATGGTGTAGAAGCGTCCTTTAATTGGATCATGCGCAGTTTTCGAAAACTTCACGGTGCATTTATCGAATACTCGACGCATGCGCAAACGACTTGAAATGAAAATATCCGTTTGTAAAATTATTTAAATTAAATTTTGAATAATTTGGTTTCCCCTTCGGAAAATGTTATAAGTGATATAATTCCAGATGTTCTGAATATTAGTTATTCTTTATTTATTAAATAACTTAGGTTTGTAAAAAATTTATTTCTGAATTGTAAAAAAAAAAATGTTTATTTAAATTGAAATAAATAACTATCAAGAGGAGAGTCTGTTGTTCATATCTTTTTCAATCCAAAAAAAAAACTTCGAAAAAAATTTAAGAGACATAATTGTATTATAATTCAAACTATAAATGTAAACAGTTTTATCAAAAATAAATATTTTGTTAATTTATTTAGTAATAATTTTTAATTTCATTCGCAATGTCCGAATTCGCGGCAGCGGCGTCGTTCAAAGCATGTTATGTTAAAAAACAATGATAGGATGGAGCACATTTCGTTCCATAAAATGAATTAAACACATCGTAAATATATCGATTGGTTAATGTATAATAGAAATAATATGCCAAAGTATAAACAACGATAAAGTTTTGGCGCATTATTGCAAACGATAACTTAGTTTATTCAAACATGGAACGATCGATCGATACGCAAGCAGTGAAAATTATTAAATGAAAATTAAAGTCTATAAAGTCACAACATCGAGCACATACCTCATATTTGATACCAGCCAAGCGGAGCCATGTTTCAACTTTCAAGCAGTACGGCGAAGTCGACGGCAACAAAGGGGTTCTTGGGAACTGATACATATAGACGACATCTTTTTCGAAATTAACTTTGTGTACGGTAGGCTTCGGGGGAGCCGGCTCGGCCTTTTTCTCCTCAGCTACCTTCGACTCGGTCTTTTCTCCAGAAGCCGGAACTTCTTCTTTTGTTTGACCATTATCCGCCGCAGCATCGTCCTTTAATTCTTTTTCTTTTTCAGTGTTTTCTGGTACGTTATTTATTACTTCTGTAGCCATGGTGAAAGTAATTTACACAAGACTTTTACTTCACACACAATAGACTCCCGTTTTTTTTTTTTTTTTTTTTTTTTAAATTATATTAGTTTACCACCGCTAACACAGGGCGCGTTAGCAGCGTTAGCAATGTAACTGACTACCGCAAAGCCGTCCTACGGATCGTCAACTGACTGAATAACTGGTTGCCAAGCAACGCTATTCGATATCCACGTCGCACTGGACTACAAAATGGCGGCTTTCTCCAAGATAACGGATGCAACAAACTATCTATTTTAATCTAAAAAATGAAATGAGAAACGTAATTGTTAAAATAATATTTATAACTTTTTTATTAAAATATTAAAATATTTATTAAATTATGAAAATATTTTAAAATACACATATTTATACGTACGCGAAAAAGTTTTCCTGTATTTATTGTTTACGCGCCAAAATCATTTATAAAAATACTTTGTATTTCAATTATTGTATAATTTAAAAAAAAAAAATTTGAATTTGTTTCTTAAACTTTATATGTATGTACTTTTAATGATCTTTAACATAATATATTTACCCTTCCATTAATATGCTATTTTTAGTTTTAATTACCTATTTTAAATGATTGTGTGACAAAAACCTTCTAAGTATGGTGTTGAAGATTTTTAGAATCTTTGACACCTCTCATTGAATTTCGAAAAATACTACTTTATAGTAAACTTCAATGTTACAACAAAACAACTGTTCATATTTAGTTGGCTATATAACACATCAAACTAAGTTATATTGAAGTGGAACAATGACAATAAATGTCGAGCAATTCGTCGATTTTTTAAGATGAACGTAGGTGAAACTTGTACGTGTAGTCTAAAAATTATAGAAATATATATTGAAACAACTTACACATATAATGTTAACTGTTTATTTCCTGATAATAAAATCATCTTACATTGTTTACATAAAAATAATAAAATAATATTTATATACACCAATAGTATAGGTACCTAACTAATGTTGTGTCTACTACATCAATGGGCAAAATAAAAAATCAAAGTACTCTATACATCTTTATGAATTATTGAACACAACCATCCTCAATAATATGTATATTTGAGATTAGAGAACTTTATTACTAAAGTTTCTATTGTTTAATTAATAAATTATTTTAAGTTACAATTACATATTTAAATAATTGTTGAGGAAATTTATGAATAATTGATAATATAAAATTAATATTACAAATATTTAGTCATTACATGACAAATAAATGAGTAATGAAACATTCAATAATAATTAAAAGACCGGCAAATGAAGTTTTGTAATTTGACTTTTTGGTATATCTTTTTTTTAATAATGTGTATTCAATGTTTTTCAGATATTATAAACAAAGTATTCTAATCAAAAAAATTACATACATCTAGTATCTGAGAAAAAAATTGTTTCGTTTTTGAGTCATTTGTAGTAACCTATTAGAATAGGTACAGTTGTTACCTCCAGTTGTTCACCAGCACCTCAATCATAGCAAAAATGTAAACCATCAACAAAAAAAAAAATACAAGACGTACATTATGAAGTTGAATGAAAATTAATACAAAGTTAAGTTAACACAGTTTGTCATTTTATCCTCCAACAAAAGATCAATACATAAAGGTATTCTATAACACACACATTTTAAAACAAGCTGAAGAGTTTGTTGTGATTTCCTTTATATGATACAAAATGGTAAGCAATTTATTTTAAAACTTAGTGGTTTAATAGATAACTGGTTTGATAATTGAGGATCAATTGAAAGAACATATTTATATTATATTTCAAATTGTCCAAAGACTAGCATGAATTTGGATGATTTATTAACAACAACCTTTATTTTTATTCATAGTCATTTAGATTTAACCTATAACTAACTTAATGTTTCTGAAAGTTTATGTGACAAGTATAATTAAATTCTATTTAATATTAAATAACGAGGTCAACTGTCAATTACATCTAATAAAGTTAACATTTTGGTGACTATTGCTTTTCGTGAAACTACAGGCACTTCTACAAAACACACTGAGACGGTTGTAATCATTTATCACCAAGCAAAAGATTTTTGATAAAATTTATAAATTTACAAATTTTGTTCTGAACCATAAAAAACATGAAGACATTATCAAAGTTTATTTAAGTGTAATTTTAAAATTTGTTCGTGAAAAATGTTCAATGAGGCAATTAACATTAATTTCATTATAATTTTAATATTAACGTATAGAACTATTATTTCTACACAATAATTAACTACTTGATGAAATCTAATATATGTCATTTCCTAAAGAAAAATATTACACTGTCACTTGATTTGTGATAATTAATAAAATTATTTGCCTTTAATTGTGATTGATTCATGTGCGATAATAATAAAACGACTGTGTCAAATTATGATGCAACAAAAAAATCTTATTCTATCAAATATTAAGATAGAAAATTATGCTATGCTTAATTTAATCACAGAGCCTAATCGTATTCAAAAATTATATTTTGAAACTATTGGTTTACTTTGATTACACTGAAAATAAATATAATGTTTTGATTTTTTCATCAATTAATACCTATGGCAAAATTATTTAATCTACTCCTCTGTCCCAAAAAGTAACTTATAGCTGATTAATGAGAACACTTGAAATACTATTAACATAATTATATCAGGACAGCATATTACAATAATTTTAATTGTCTCAGTAAAATGAAACATGAAAATTAAATGCTATTTTCATAACTACATTCTAATAAAATAGAAAAGATTTTCTTTTGCAAAATATTTTAAATAGTATTATAGCAAACATTCGTCATCATATCCTATTATCAAAATTAAATTAGTATAAATTACCATTAAACTATTTCCTTACATCTAATACATTTAAGGCTATGTGACTTATTGAGAGATTTGAATACTCATTTCGATGACAAATTTCTTTTAATTATAACAATATATAATTGAAAACAAATTTTGTATAATATGATAAAATAACCATTATATTATAATGTAATCATCACTCATTTGTGATGTATATATTGTGATTGTAACTAGATTGCATTATTATAGGTATAACAATTATACAGTTCGTATTAAAAACTATTGTGCACATTTGGAAATGCTATAAACTAGAATGTCTACGTCTAAAGCTAATAAACGACTAAATTTTAAGAAGTAAAAATTTTAAATATTTTGGCATTAATATATTAAAATTAAAAAATATTAAATAATAAAAATGAATTAATAAAATCAGTATTGTTATCTGACGAAATCGTTATGATATTGTACAACTAAAGTGTTTAAATAAAATAAATGCATTTAAGGCACCACGATAATGTAATGTCTTGTAATATGATGACATATTGTAAAACTGACATTTCATTTAACAGATAGATTTTACACTTAACCGATGAACAAAACTTATTATCTCACTGTTTATTTTTATAAAACTATCTATCATATATCGAAATATTATCCACGTCACATGTTTGGTAGCTCTAATTACATATATCAAAAAATATATTTATATTCGTATTTTAGTAATTAGACGATTACACATTGGAGTTTAAGCGACTGCTGTCAGTTACTTTATTATTCAAATATAACAAATATTGTACATTTCATTATTGCTTTAACTCACTATTAAGCAAAATTCGACACTAGTTTATATTTTATGATGTTTACAGTTTCAAAAGTCATATACACATATATATTATTTTGTACTTACTGTAAGATAATATGTTATAATAGTTTCTCTTCATATCTGACTTAAACTACAATGACATATTGTTCCAATTAAGCTGTTTGGTAAAATTAAATCTTAAAATTACTTAATATCGATGTTTTAGCGTTCTAACGTGTCTATATATTTGTGCTGTTATTTTGGTCAAATTTATTTTCTTCTATTAGTGACTGCATATAAGTTGCAACTTAGAAACATAATATTTAATGAAAATCATCCTCCAATGTCGACGCACAAGCAGAGGTAGGGTAATTGTAAAGATTCACTATTGACATGATCCAATTTTTATTTTTAAAATTTACTTTCATATTATTTTCTGTGTGAAATCTAGTAAGTGTACAATTTTGAACACTATAATACTAAATAATTATATATAAAACTGTTCATAACGAAAGTATATCCACATCTTAAATATTACATTTAAATATTTTCTATACATAATTGCAATGTCAATATAGCATAAAAATAAAAAATAAACCTTAACTGCTACTGCAATTGCGCTATAGTACCTTTCGTTTGTATATAATGAATCAAAAATTAAACCGAAATTTGATACACTTATATGTATAAAATTAAAGGAAAAAGTGGCAAAATGTCCACATGTAAACCCAGTCTATTCGAACATTAAAACTAGTGGATGGTATGATCACTGAGCTAAATAATTTTCCAGTTTTAATAAGAGTTTTAATAGAGTCTATAACGGAATGAATTTTTCACCAGTGACAGCACTGAGCAGTGCTCGCAGTGTATTTCGGGACAAGGCCTTGATTAACTTGAAAACACTTCACAACACTACAGCTTGGCCCGTCACTCGGAACTCGAACTCGAGCTTGAAGGCGTGTAGCTGTAGTAGTCGTTCTGCTAGGCGGTATTTATTTGTTCAACGTTCAGATGCGTTATGAATCTCAGGCGCATCTGTAAAGCGGGACGCAATTTACGTATTACACACTCTACTTCCGTCTTCATTGTGTCTCCAACGAACATGTATTTAATATGATATCTGTGGTAAGTTAAGGAAAAAAAAAATTATGATTTTTTGTAAATTCACACAGAATTTATTTTTAATAAATATAGATAGAATAGATTTTATAAATAAATAAAAATTTGTGAACATCAGTTAAACACTAAAAATATATTGTATATATTGATATTCAATATAAAGTTACAAATTAATATTTTTAAAGGATACAGCAAATCGCATATAGGATCAATATACTGCAGGTGTGGTTGTGTTTTATCTATATGAGCCAACAACTCATATAGAGATAATGTGATGTCCATTACTGCCCGGGACAAATCCGAATTAAATCTCTGTAGGTACGGTCCAACGAGATGACACAGAAATATTAGTTGGATCTCTGTACGTATCTCGGGCGCCAATTTATCTTTAACGAACCTGGAATTGTTAAAATTACTAAATTAATACATGGTTGTTGTACGTCGCATCGGGCGTTATATATAGAAAAAAATTAAGTAATTCATAATTGTAATTTTTTAATATGAATACTTTACAAACATATATTTAAGTTAAACTAGAAATCCCGGTTAAAGCTTAAGTTAGCTTTAGCGTCCTAGAGGAAAATAAATATTTAGCAGTTGACAGCGCTTAGCCATCATTGTTTTACTTACAAGCGCTTCCTAGTGTTTTTTTTAAATCTCTGTTTTACACAGAGATATCTTTATAAACAACTTCGTTTATTTATAACGTATGCCACACAAAATAGATTATATATTAATATCTTGATACTTAACAAACATGTAATTAATTTAATTAAGTAAAATTGAGCAAACAGGTATATATCTGATTGCATTAAAATATAAAAAGAGCGATTTTTGGAAGTTTAGTCTAGTTTGAGTGCAACTAAACATGTTTTAAGAAAATATTTCTACACTATTTAAATGATTCATAGACTAACTTAAAAAAAGCTAAGCAATAACTACAAATATCAATAAATATACTCATATAAAGGACAACAAGGATTATAAACATTAAATAAATAATCAAAATTCAATCAATCAAAATCAGTCATTACGATTTATCAGAAAAAAAAAATACATTGAATTAGAACTCCAAACCTTAAAAGTAATAAAAATAATCACATATAAACTCACGTAGGAACTTGCATTATTTGTCCCGCACCCGCATGATACCAGAAAGCGTGAGCCAAAGCCAACGTCAAACTGTACTTATTCTCCAACATGGCGTCATTCGTAGTAGTTAAATTGAACAACTGGAACGGTGTATGTTGGTATGACCATTCCACCATATCGGTACTTGATATTAGTTCGAAGATACGGTCGTGGATAACCGACCAGTATGGATCAGGTAGTGCAGCCATTATGATACCTATCGAGTTTATCCAGAGTTGGATTTTCGTCGGTGGGATGACAACAAAACCCTTTGTCACGACATCGAGTAAATTGTTACCGACGACATTTGGCGTTACTGGTAGCGACATCAATTCAACACAAGTTACGTAAAGGCAATGTGCGGACGGGTTCGGATATTCGTTGAAGCGCCAATCGGTATTTGGAAAATGGGAATTGCCCATCATCGCTGTTTTAGTGTTAAGGATATTTAGTTTCTAATTAATTTACTGGACTTTTTTATTTTTTATTTATTAGAAAGCCTATTTATTGAGAATAAAAAAATAATAACGAAAAAAGTTAGATATTTAAAATCAATCGCCATAAAAAAATATTCTTAATATATTTTTTATTAAATTAATTTTTTAACCTATCAAAAGTAATATAGTATTTCTAATATATTGATCTTGTTTAGGAGAACTACATGTACAATAAAGGTATTTTTTTTTAAAGGATACTGTCAACCATACGGTTAATCAAGCTCAAATAATAATTTAAATCCGGTGTCCAACTGGTGGCATCAACGTCGTTTTTAACCAGATAAGTCTGGAAAGTTTCTGAGGTAGCCCAACCAGACGGACGAACATCCTTCAGTGAGCCTAGTACCGCGTTTACTAGCTTCCGTTTCAAAAGTGGTTTATCTCGCAACTTCGACTCGTAATAGTGGAGTGTGTTGTAGAGAAAAGTTACTGGACGATCTGAAAGTTTTAATTAATTTACATATGACTGAATTTCGGTATCGTTGACGTGCTTACACGATGAACGATGAATGGTCAATTTTGGCAAAAATTCCCGAAATATGCTTGCAGTAAAAAAATACTGTACCAATATTTACTTCAAGTTTTATTTTGTTCCTTTCAAAATATGGTATCGAAAAATTGTTGATTAGTGAGCTTTTACGGCACATAGGTTTATTTCTTTAGTTTTAGCTCTGGTAGTTTTTCGTTATTTATAAAAATCGAATTTTCGAAATGTACACATACATAAATAATTTAAAAGCAACAATATTTAATGGAATATATGGAAAAAAAAATTGAGGTGATTATTTTAAACGTTCGTAATAATTCGGATATAAATTTTAGGTATAGAAAAATTAAGTTGTCCATGAAATTGGAAATCCAAAAAATGGATATTTTAATGAAATTCTGGACAATACATTATTCGCCGAAAAAAAAAACATTAACAAATATGATCACAAATAACTCACCATGGAACTTATACAAGTATCCCAAGTGTTCCAGCAACTGTTCCAAGTTCTTGCTAACTTGTGGAATCTCTAAATATCTGTGCACCACAATATCCATAACTGGAATAAATCTCAGACATACGTTACTGAGATAAACTGGTATCGGACCAACGTAAGTCCCGCTTGTTTCTTCTGGAGCAAACTTCTCTGGGTATTTGCGATGAAAAGCTGAATGTCTTTCGTACCTGGAATGTATAAATATTTGAATTTCAATACGTATTATCAGGAGTTAAATTAATTTTGATTTATATATATATATTTTTTTTTTTTTTTTGCTTTGACTTTTATGGTTACTATTCCGCTTATGTGTCATAACTCGATGTTTATAAAGATAGACAGACAAACATTAGTTTTAAATTGTGAATTTTGTCTCTATTGTCATAGTAAAGAAAACGGCAGTCGATGTTAAAGAAAAACTACATTTTTTAATCTATCTATCTAATACCTTTATCTTTACCTTTTTTTTCAAGGTTCTCCTTTTATGAGACTATTATTGGGAGCTTTTTATCAAAGCATATAATTTGTATCTAAGTATTAAAAAAAAAAGAACAATAAAAAATACCAAACTAAGCTCGGTCATCCAGGTACGATTCTAGACCATGATACCAGATTATACACTATGCCAGATTTGAAGTTAGACCTCCAGGATCACAACTGTAGATCCGCATCCAATTTCATATAGTAATTTTTTCGTGATGCGTGAATAAACATACAGACAGAGAGACAGGCAGAGATTCAAAATTTCTAAAAATAATTGTTTTGGTTTCTATTGCCCCTATAATTCGTTATTCCTGAATATCTCTCATGTACAGACATCGGCCGGTTACAATTTTATTATATGTATTTTATATATTATATATATTAGCGATAATTGTTGTTTATTGTAAAAATACGTCCAGTTCATTTATAGTCCTACATATCTCTCCTGGGGAAAATATATTGCTTTTATGTAACTATCACAGATTAATCCGAAGAAGATTTAAAAACGGATTAAAATACACAGTACAAATTAATTCCATTATTTATAAAATATAATAACGAGAAAGAATAGTCAATGATTCAGTTTATATTTTATTCAATTACGTAGGTATAACTGAAATCTGACTGACTGACTAATATATTCAAATAATTATGTTCATAGATACGCCCTTAAATTTTAAAACATCAGGTAATCAATATAAATCATCTACAAATGCCATGAAAATAAAAAAATAAATAGTACTATCTTTACTGAATGTTTATAAAATATCTAAACACCTCAACTAATGACAAATTAAAATTGAATTAAATGACAATATTATGTATATTCACCAGAATATTCATTGTTTTGAAATAAATAGTACTGATCGCAGTGTTAACACTAGAAGGAATAAAAAAATTCAGACTGCGCAAAGTAAACGTCTCCTTTCTGGGTTATGGTATTCGCATGTGTAATAAAATCCCACAATTTTAGAATTGACTCATAATAAATTTAAAAATTTATTTTAAAAAATTTAATAGATAAAGCGTATTATTCGATGCAGAATTACTTAGTCGGTAAAGATGTGTGGACTAGTGACGCTGTATTTCATTCAAGATATTACTTATTTTGTACTAAAACACGGTTTATATATTATTTTCAAAAGAATAACTGCGGACTTTCTTGCCGATTCTTCTCTGCAGAATCTACATTCCGAATCGGTGGTGGCTTTACTTTTACAAAAATAATAATCACTTTAAAGTTTTAATTTGTAAAATGACGATTCGAAGGCGCTCGTGGGGCCTATTTGAATAAAGTTGTTTTTTTATTTTGATTTTGAATGTAAATAATATGTGTATGATGTATAGTTTATTATAAGAACTATAAAAATCGTGTGTTTTTATTAATTGGCTGATTACACGTATCATTATTTTCTGTGAAAACCTACAAAACTACTAATATTTCAGAAATTAATATATGCAACTTACAACATAAAACCTGTTTATTGGAAATTGCTAGATTTAAAAAAATAATAATTACAAGTGTTGTAGGCTTCCATAGACTACCTGCGGTAAGCGCTCACCATCTGGCGGACCATACGCTTGTTTGCAATAGTGGTATAATTTTTTTTTTTTTTAATAATTAATTAATTTCGGTTTATCCTTATTAACTTTTTATCTTGTTTTATTTTTTCTTTTGTGTTTCATATTATCTGCTGTAAAGATGAAGTACCCGGATGACCGAGCTTTGCTCGGTTAAATTATATTTAGATACATTACATATTGATGAAACATAAATAATATTTTCGATCTTACCGACATAAAAGTAAAAAAAACAATAGTAGTAAATAATAGGAACTGGTTATTAAAATAAAAAATAAAAAGAGCTCTTAATTCAAAAAAAAAAATGAAAAAAAGATTGGTCTGTAGAATCCTGGATTCGAACTCAGGTTTTCTGGTTTCGGATCCGCCCGATTCCTATCCGAGCTAATAGAAGCTTGTCAATGACAGCGAAATTTACCTTCGTATTCTAATGGTATTTTTTAATTGCGTAAAAAAAGGGATAAAACAACATTTTCTGAAAATAAATCCTAGCTAGATCGATTTATCGCCCCCGAAACCCCCTGCATACTAAATTTCATGAAAATCGTTGGAGCCGTTTCCGAGATTCCGATTATATATATATATTATATACAAGAATTGCTCGTTTAAAGATATAAGATTAAAACTCTGATCTTCGCTCAAACGAAACCTAGATTAATGAAGAGTAAGTAATGTAACAAATTATTTGAATATAATTATATGTATAAGTATGTTATATATTTTATATTGTGGTATAAGTATGATACATATTTTATATTATGAAATGTTTTTTTTTAAGTCGACCGTTCTGGTATAGCGACGATCGTTCTGGTGTAGCGGTGCGAGTAGTCGCTTCAACGCCGGCGGCGATTCCCGCTCGAGGCAGATATTTATATATTTGTTTCCGGTCTGGGTATATGTATGTATTTGTGGGTCTCCCCACCGTGTCTCGGAGAGCACGTAAAGCCGTTGGTCCCGGTTGTTACCATGATAGGAAAAAATTACCTGCAAACCGGCAGTGGAGCAGCGTGGCGGATTATGCTCTAACCCTTTTCCTATATGAAGAGGAAGCCTTCGCCCAGCAGTGAGACATTTACGGGCTGATTTATTCATTCATTCATGTTTTTAAAAAGTGGTGCAAATTATAAGAATACATTTATGTTTTATAAATTATATAACATACTATTATATACAGGTTGAAAGGTAATAGGTGTAAAAGATCTGGAGGGGCTAAAGTATAGCTCGTATCCTATCTATCTATGTATGGAATACCCCATCCAAAAACAATGGTTCTGGAGTTATAATTTTTTTTAATATTTTTCAAAAAATTCCCGATTTTATAGGAAAAAATTCGATGATTTCATTTCTTACTTATTTCTACACAAATTTTAATGTGATAATTATTGTTTAATCATTGTTTTACTAAATCAAATTAATAATTATTACTTAGAGGCTAAAACTTTTAAATTAGGATCATTGAAAGTCGTGAAAGTAAAAAATAAGATGTCATACTTTCATTTTTATTTAATCATAAAATAAAATATTATTAATAAAAAATACGTACAAAGTACACAAATAAGTACCTGATTTCAATACCTATCCGACAAGGTATAAAAAAGTACATAAAGTTTCCAAAATTTAGAAAAAAACACTTGGTAATGAAACCAAGTAGCATGAAATATCAAACTGTAGAGACTCATAAAAGTAGACGCCGCGTCGGCCCTTATGTTGACCCTTTTGTTTTTATGGTAACACGTGCGAGTTTATTGTTGTCGTTTTAGATAGAGTTCATTGTAAAAGATGTGCAATGTCATTTTTAGTTAATGAGTCAATACGACAGTTAAAATTTAACTACTTTCGTGGGCGGACGTACATATCGTTGTCTTTTTAATTCTGAGTAGTTTTTCTTTTCCATACCAAATAAATTTAATTTCAATGGCGAATTACAGTAATGAAGAATACGCCGACATTGTCTATTGTTATGGACTTAGTGATGGAAATTCTTTACAAGCACGAAGAGAATATCAGCTACGTTTTCTAAATCGTCATCTACCAAGTCATAGAGTCTTTGCTGCGGTGTATCAACGCGTCAGGGAAACTGGTAGCGTTCAACAGAGGCGACATGACGCAGGTAGGCCACGCATCTACGATACTGAAGAAGAAGAAGGAATCATAGAACATTTTCTTAGAGACCCGACTACGTCAACCAGGGTCGTGGCAAGATTGCTTGGCTTAACACAATGGAAAGTGTGGTTTACTGTGCATACGGCAAGGCTCTACCCCTACCATTATACACCGTTCCAGGCCCTGGAAGAAGGAAACCCTGCAAGGAGGTTAGACTTCTGCCGTTTTATGTTGGATGCAGATTCAGAAAATAATAATTTTCTCACCAAAATATTGTGGACTGATTAATCGAAGTTTGACAGAGAGGGTATAACAAATTTTCATAATAGTCATTATTGGGCGTTGCGAGGTGAAAATCCCCACGTGATTAGAGAAGGAGCCCATCAGCGAAGGTTATCCGTAAACGTATGGATGGGCATAATTCATACTTACTTGATAAGTCCAGTGTTCTTGCCCAACCATTTAAATGGGGAGACGTACGAAGTTTTTCTTCGAAATCATTTTTTTAAATTTGAAAATTTAAATTAATTGTTACTTTAAACTTTCACTCTGAACTCAATATCTAAAACGACAACAATAAACTCCCACGTGTTACCATAAAAACAAAAGGGTCAACATAAGGGCCGACGCGGCGTCTACTTTTATGAGTCTCTACAGTTTGATATTTCATGCTACTTGGTTTCATTACCAAGTGTTTTTTTCTAAATTTTGGAAACTTTATGTACTTTTTTATACCTTGTCGGATAGGTATTGAAATCAGGTACTTATTTGTGTACTTTGTACGTATTTTTTATTAATAATTTTTTATTTTATGATTAAATAAAAATGAAAGTATGACATCTTATTTTTTACTTTCACGACTTTCAAAGATCCTAATTTAATAGTTTTAGCCTTTAAGTAATAATTATTAATTTGATTTAGTAAAACAATGATTAAACAATAATTATCACATTAAAATTTGTGTAGAAATAAGTAAGAAATGAAATCATCGATTTTTTTCCTATAAAATCGGGAATTTTTTGAAAAATATTAAAAAAAATTATAACTCCAGAACCATTGTTTTTGGATGGGGTATTCCATACATAGATAGATAGGATACGAGCTATACTTTAGCCCCTCCAGATCTTTTACACCTATTACCTTTCATCCTGTATATGTATGCTCTAACCCTTTTCCTATATGAAGAGGAAGCCTTCGCCCAGCAGTGAGACATTTACGGGCTGATTCATTCATTCATTCATGTTTTTAAAAAGTGGTGCAAATTATAAGAATATATTTATGTTTTATAAATTATATAACATACCAATTATTTTGCTTCCAATGTTCAGGCGAGTTTTCTTTCACGAAGTCCTGCGCCCTGTTCCTCAGTTCGCAGCCCTTTAACAACAACAGTTGTATGATGTAGAGGCACACTTGACTCTCGTTACCATCTGGGTTCGGACGGAGGACCTGTGGAACCATTTAATATATGTATATTATTAGAAAAAAAAGAAACATTATGTACTTATTATATACTATACTTAAAATTAATCAAAACTTTAAATGTAGCAAACATATAGAGTGACGGATTCATTATTACCGAGAGTAAACTATTGAAACAATTACATTAAATTTGATCAATTACAATGTTATTTTTTTGAAAGTCATACAGATACGAAGCATCGAGCGGTAAGAATGTGGCTGTCTGTTGAGTAAGCCCGTTCCGCAGGAGTCGAAAAAAAAAAACCAAGGTAGTGTTTTTATGAAATTCGGTACAACAATATATCATCCGTTTGGATGATATTATGGTTATTAGGACATTGGGTATTTTAATGTTGGCAATAAGCTGTTTCAGGATCTTTTATAGAGGATTTAAAGCATGGCATGGGAGTAGATAAAATATTATAACGTTATATAACAGATAACATACTCACGAGACATAATACAAGTCTGTCGATGGTGACAATGTTGTACTTCCATATGATGTCGTTGATCGCATCCACACACTTGTTTATGTGCGGTCCGCCCGCGGGGTTCGTCACTTCGAATACTAAGTAGTCGCAGAACTTACGGAGATGCGCTGATAGCGCTCGAGCTCCGATGCGATCTAGGATTCTGATTGAATCATATAAAAAGATTTAAGAAAAAAAATATATCGTAAAATCATCCAAACATCATTTAATTTTCCGAGTTAAAAACTAATTAAATTACTGCATATCTTAAAAAAAAATTAAGTGTATATTGTATATGTACCATAGATCGGTTTTCGCGTTACATGTAAAATGACAACCATGTATAATATATACATACATTGTATGTATTGACTTTTATTTTGAATTAGGTAATATATTTTAATAAAAATAAAATTTTAAAGGATCAATCCTAATGTACAAATGTAAAAGTGTACTTGTGATTCTTTTTCATATAGAAATCGACCTGGAATGAACTTATATTCGAAAAAAAAAAAACTGTACTGTATAGTATTAGAGTGTTTAGTTTATAAAGATAGATATCGTACAAAACGAGTCGAGGGTGACTCGGTCTGCTACAAAACACTTACTTGAAAGCAATAGGATTGATTCTATTCGTCTCGAATATCATCTTCCACAAAAGACATAGAAACAGGGGTGTCCCCGGCACGGAAAAATGCGATATGATATCGTTGTCATTCGCCATCGAGGTCCACTTGCGATACTCTTCCTCTACGGATTTCTTAAGCAGCTGTTTGTTTTCCTTCGGCGCTGGATTCTGTTGAGAAATATTTAAATAATACCAAATTTACATTTCCTGCCTCGCACGACCACTATATGGAACCCGATGCCACCTTCGGTATTTCCGAACCGATACGACTTAGGGACCTTCAAGAAAAGAGCTTACTCTTATTTGAAAGGCCGACAACGCACCTGCTAATCCTCTGATGTAGCGGGTGTCTATGGATATCGCTTTGACTTACCACCAGGCGAACCGACTGTCCATTTGCCAACTATTCCATAAACATAAAATACATACAATTACATTTTATATAAATAGTCATAAAAGACATAATTTATGTTACCTGTGAAAAGAATTCCACGAGAACAGGTGGGAAACATTGCAGAGTATGTTGAGACCACAGGTGCGGCGTGTTTGTCATTATTGTAGTGAGTAGTTCCTTAACCGCTGCACCGTCGTTACCTATAAAAATATTTAAGTTATAAATAGAGTTTCATACAAAGTTTATGCCAACGTGATTTTATAATAAGGCTCTGACTCTTATGGACCGTAGTAAGACATAATTTTTTACAAGTATTTATTTCTGATTCTGATATTTAGCTTTTTTTTAAATCATGTATAAACCTAGTCTAAAAGATGAGCATGTAATACCTATAATATTATACAACATATTTAACATTTTTATACATTTGTGAGATTTTTATGTAAAGAAGTCAATACAAATTATTTATTATTCAGAGAAATCTCTAAAAGACTGAAAGTCTTATCATTAGTTTAAAAAAAACTCAGAAAAATGCAGAGAAATTCGGAAAAAGTCAAATATTGTCTGAAATTTCGAAATTTTCAGTAAAAATGGGAATATTTCCATAAGCGAGGTATAAAATGTTAATTAATGTAAGGCTAAGAAATATTGTTTGGCAATAAACAGATTTGATTTGATTTGATGTTGGTTAGTTAGACATAGGTAATTGATAATTAATACGCATTTAGTAAATACCTGTTACATCGACTTTACAAACAGAGACATAAAATTTATCATGAATTATTAAAATTATTATATTTTTGATAATTATGTATATATGATTCTATAGTCTTACCAGCCCCAGTCATGTATATCCCCCGCGCGAGAGTGAGAACGAGCACTCGGTTGAGTTCTTCACTCTCGCTGGAAACAAGTGACTTCGGCTCCGAGACGACTCTTGACATTTGTAACTGAACCCCCGAACTACCCAGACTGGTTATCAATCTTAGTGCCGTGCTTTCGAAACTGAAATTAGAATAAAATAAAGATGACTAACATTTAACGTCTCTTCACCTGTTCAATTCACAAAAACGTGGAAATTTTAACTTAAATAATATAATAATTATAGTCTATTCGCGTTAAGAAAATAGTGACTCATCGTTGTCACTCAGCTAAGCCACGCCTCTTGACCAATAAGATCACAGTAAATTATAAAGTCGTGTTCACTTTGAACAGTTGAAGCCCTTCAGACAGTACGGACGTGTTCTTTGCTAATTTTAAAAATGAATACCTCACCTATTCTTAAAAATAATAGTGGATCAATATTACATAGCGGAGAAAGACGAGTGATTTACAATGTTTTTAAGTATTTAAAGTACTTAGTTACTAAGTTAGTAACTAAGTACTTTAAGTTAGTTAGTAAGTAGTTACTACAGTGTGGTGACCAAAACGTAACTATGGAGAGTATAGTAGTGAAAAAGGCTATATGCGGTGTTTCTGAAAATACGGTTCTGACGATTCTAATCATTTTTTTAATGTAATAACTACTTAATTTTAATATTTTAAAATACTGTCATAAATAGTTTGCTTTAATATTAATGGTTTAATTTTTACCCCAGTATAAATACGCCTTTACTTTTATGAGTCACTATTTTCTTAACGCGAACAGACTATAGTTAAATTTGTTTAAGTTTTGCTATGTAAATATATATAATATTGTAAAATTTTTAAAATAAATGTCCCCGAAAAAAAAAAGTTACGTAAATTGAAGTTCATGTTTTATTCTTGATCTTTGGCTATCTATATACTAACTTTCATCAAAATCGGTCCAGTTATTTTTTCATGAAATAATAACAAACGTATTTCCTACTTACAAACTACCGCATTTTTATATGTTGTTAGTATTATAAAATATATTTTTTTATACTTTATATGCATCTTCTAAAGTATAAAATATTACGACTGGTCTGTATGATAAATAATTTTGGTGCAGATCTAATAACAAAATTCGAATATTTTACAAAACGAATGCAATTAATCATAAAGAAAAAAATAATTACAAACCATAATTGTAACTGATTCTGGTTAGCCTGGGGGTAAGCGGCCAGTGAGTGGATATTTGATAGAAGAGTCACTCTATAGTGGGGTTGAATGTGATGGATTCGGTAAGAGAACATATCCAACAAGTTATGGAGAATGCCCCATGCGTGAGATTTAAATACATTCGGTAATAGTTGATCTGAAATTAGACAAATATTTTATTTATATCCTACTATATATGTTAATGCTTTAATGCATAAAATATGTTTACTTAAAATTGCATAGAGTTGGGGTCTTGGTGTCCTGCAACATTGGCTTCGAGCCTAACTTAGGCACATTTCTCCCAACACGTATACAATATGTATAAACGTGTACCTGTATTATTTACATATGATAATGTAAGATTAAGTGAATGTCCATGTATTGTAGTAAGAAAATAAACCAATTATGATTATTATTATTTCAATTATTTCACTCCACCTGTTCAATATCTACATACATAGGGCATATAATAAATTTACATAAACTTACATAGATAAATATAAGCGGGTGGAGGATTACGCCCCGGCAGAGAGATCAAACGGCTGGGGGTTAGGGCCGTAGGCTGAGAAATCGGCGGACAATCCTAGCCGAGTCGAGTAATACCGCCTTCTGCATCCTGGCTGCAAGCGAACCGTCGCGGATACCCAGCTGCCTCAGATCGTGAGCGAGGCTAACCGGGATCAAACCGTTGGCAGATATCACGATAGGGATGATTTCAGTGGATTCAACACCCCACATGTCGACCATCTCGTGCGCCAGATCCAGATATTTACTTTATTTCTGTTTCGGCTTTCACGAGGTTCTCGTCGCGTCATGCGCGATGGTAATGTTCACTAAAAACACTCTCAACTGTGTCCTATCCATCACCACGGTATCAGGCTTGTTCGCCAGTATCGTCCTGTCCGTGACTATAGGCAGGTCTCATTAGAACTCTGGCACCAGTATGTCCTGATAATACGGCATATTTTGTTCCGGAGACCATACATAAAATCAAGCTATTGATGGAGAATCTTGGCCGCTTGGTTATGTCTGTGAAAGTACTGTGTTAGCAGTTGCTGAACAGGCTGAAAGCACTAACTAATCATCTGTTCCAGAAGCCACGACTCTCGAGAGTGCCACGACTGACGAGAGTGCTCCGAATCTCGGAAATCGCCCTTGCAAAATTCCCTCATTTGCTGTACTTTTTGGGAGAGTGTTTCTTCAGTGATCGTATCCACAGTTACTTTACAAACGCTCTCCTGTTGCGTTACGCTCTGTAGATACGAATTCGACTGTGTGGATGTACCGAACTCGATCCGCCAGGTTCTATTCGTATATATACGCACAGCCCTGTAATACGCACGCATGGCATTTTCGTTTATTTTGAGTGTCCATCTCATGCGACGTACTCCACTAGCGGTGGGCGCCGAATGCTGAGTCCTTTGAGACTCCGTCGGCGCCAAGTCAACTGGTGGGGATGGTGGATATACCGACCAGCTAAGTTGTGGTGCCAGTCGGTGGGGGTTGCCGGCAGCCCGCATGCTGCCACGTACAGCGCAAACTCCAGACGTGCCACGGCCATAACACGAACAACACGAACCGTTTACCATTTAATAATATATAATGCTTGCCGTGCGGTGAAAGACAGAGAAGAATAATCCCGTCCTCTTTCTTGTCGAGGTATCGTAAAAGGCGACTAAGGCCATAGTGGTGCGAACAACCATGTACCGATGTACCGACCGGGGTAGTGATGGGCAGCAGCGTCACCATATCCTCCCACAACACACTGCGCTCGTCAACCCGCCTGCCAAACGTGGCAAGTATTGGCAAACCCCCCAGAGATGATGGAGGAGGCCTAA
Source organism: Euphydryas editha (assembly GCA_036937285.1). Taxonomy (NCBI): domain Eukaryota; kingdom Metazoa; phylum Arthropoda; class Insecta; order Lepidoptera; family Nymphalidae; genus Euphydryas; species Euphydryas editha. The sequence continues at coordinate 17,228,597 of JAUPFZ010000005.1, read as the reverse complement.
GTTCAGCAGTGGACATCAACGGCTGATGTGGTGATTTATTTTTCCATTAGCCTCAAAGGTTTATTGAATACATTTACATCAGCAGGCTGAATCAATCAGTCAATCAACAATAATACATATGTTTAACATACACACACGGTTATATTCCTAACGAAGGTAACTTAATGAAAAAAAAAAACGTGTTTTAGGTAACAGCACACACTAATACACTTTTTTTGTAATAAATATACATATAAATAAATATATATTAGATCCAGACTCGGGGCGGGAATCGAACCCACAACCCTAGAGGAGAAAGCAGGGTCACTGCCTACTGCACCATCAGTCATCAAATTTAATTTCAAATTTTAATAATAAGAGTTTAAAATTACTTACTTATAAATCCTTTTATACCTAACGATTCTATTTCAGTATAAACAAGTAATCGGCTGTAAGTTTCAACTAAAGCCGGTGCCATCATATTACTACCTGGTATATTGGTCTTATTTTGTGCTAATTTTGCCACGTGAGTAACAACAGAGTGTATTAAAGACATTTTACAGTGTAAAGTCAGACTGTCTAATATACACATTGACAATGGTACAGTTGGTAAGGGTGTAGCTGGATTTCCATTTGGCATTGCTTTCTGACTTCCAAATAATGTTTCTATAATAATACCCATTGGTCGGGAATAATACTCCTGATTGGTCGAATAGGCATTACATAGTAAAGCTATTCTGTAATCCGAACCCATTAGGGTTGGTGTATTATTGGAAGTCACAAGATGTTGTAGAAATCTGAAAATTATATATAATCCATTAAAAAATTATATATAATGTCTAGTAATGTATGCAGATGTTATAATGTTTATGTATGTACATAATGTTTAAAATTTTAAATATAATAGATAGAAAATAAATCATTATTTCCGCTCTCATCTAACTTACTCATATTGAACTTTAAGATTTTGCGGCATTGTCATTGTTTTATGTTCAGATTCAGCTTTCTTTAACAAATGCATCCATATACAAACAACGGCCATTTGGTGTGTACAGTGTGCTCGGGTGCAATCAGGAACGGGCAATGGTTCCTTTTCTGGATAAAGCAATTCATGCAGTTTGATGATTGGCAAGAAGTTAGATAATGGGTTCCTCTGTATACTTCCAGATATAAACTGCAAAAGTACCCACATTAAGTGATCTCTACCTTTCTTCAGATCATGGCCTATCAATTTGTTATGAAGACCCATCACAATATTAGGAAATGATGCAAATCCTATAAGTATTAAATATATGACTTGAGACGATAAGTGTAGCCAGCACCAGTGAGTCGAAGACATCTCATCATCCTCATTTTCTTGTTCACTTCTCTCCATCGGCAAAATCATTAATTCAACTAATTGATCTTCTAACGCGATGCAACGTTGTTTGTGTTGTTTTTGTAAACCTAACATTGAACACATCATATCTCTAGAATAGGGCTGCTGTAAAACATGTCTCAGTAGTGCTATCTGTGGCTTTAACAATTCTTCATCATATGGCAAATTTCCTTTTAAAATAAACTTTAATGTTGTAGGGTCTAATCTCCAAGGATTGATAAGGTGATCAGCATATCCAGAAAATTCAACCACTGAAAGCATTTGTGAGTGGCCAATTATAGACACCATTTGTGCACATGGCTTAAAACTTTCTACAAATGTTGTGAGAAGTTTTGCAAGTTGCTGTAATAATAGAATATTTTGTTTGTAAATAATTAAATAATAATACAGACAATATGTAAAAGGCTGCACATTTTGTGTTAAAATAACGCAAATTAATGATGAATTATGAATGAATGAACAAGGAATTCTTTTGAAATTAGCTTTTAAATCATTTTGGAGAAAAAAAAAATGCATTATTATTAACATATTATAATAATAATTAACATAACACATTGGAGAACAAAGTAATAAAATTGATTAATTCAAAGCAAGGCAAACTTTGTAGATTATACATTTCATATATAAATTAATAAATAATTATAAAGATGTACTTCGGTGTATGAAAAGAATGGAAAAACATACCCAATGTGGCCAATGGTTATTATCGGGATAGTCTTTTTGAATCTCCGTGACAATAAAGTAGGCTGGCAGAAGAGAAGCATTACGATCGAAAATATACTCAATCACATTATGCAGTGCTTTCATTTGGGGCATGGTGCTTGAGTTTAATCTAACAGGCAATGTTTGAGCTTTTTCACGACATCCCTGAATTGGATAATATGATTTTTAATAGATATAATAACAATATTTAATGTGTTAACAAATATCAAATAAATCACATCATAAATTTCATTGTATATTAAGGTTGAGCATATGTTGAGATGTAAGCAACAGTTTCAGCACGAGACAGGGCACAGCACATCATATTAAGTTAAACAGAAACAGTTTAGATTTACATCAAATAATAAGATTTTCAATTATACATAAACCAATTACGTTTTCACCTTTTACTGCACATTAGGCGCAAGTAATTAAAACCTTTAAATTGCTATAACGAGATTAAACAAAATTATTTAGAAAACCAAAAAAATAGACGATATAAAAAAATTATAAAATTAATACATTAAAAATTAAATTAAAGTAAAAAAAATTACAGTACAATTAATAGTTACTTATATCAAAATGCATACACATAATTATATACTCAAAATCTATGTAATTGTATATAAATATCATTATTTTCATTTGTATACCACATCTCAGTGTATGTTTAGTCAGAATATATTTTTAAATTTAACACTTTTCAATTTTAAAAAATAATACTAAGTATTTTTCTCAAACTAGTATTACTAAATCTAATACATTAACACAATACTTTGTTTTTTACACTATAAGAGCAAAAAAGTTTTTAGAATAAAACTAACCTTCATTATTTCTCTAACACCCTTATAGTCAACACCGCCAATAATTCTTCTGATCAAATTGAAACATTCAATCCAATAATCACTATTTCTATAAACAAGCTTCTCACTTGTTAGTATACAATCACACAGCATTCTAAAATAAATAAATGCATATTAATTTCCAAAATTGAAAATAATTAGAAAACTACCATATGGTAAGTTACAATATTATAATGTGAAGTAGCAAAATTTGCAAAAATGCTTGCTATGCTATGACTTTTACAAATATAAATTTTAACCATAAATAAAAGTTAAGTTTTATCTTAAAACAAAAAAAGACCTTTGCTTAACTGAAGGATATCTACACGCAAGTAGTTGAAGGAATTGAGGAAGAATATGGCATAATAGTAAAAAGAATTAACTTTAATAATTTTAAGAAAGAACTTTTAATGGTGATAACATGACGTGACCATTTTAGGGGATTCTTGAGAGCGTATTGATTTTTCGATAAAAGAAATAGGCCTCACCTTGCTTGAAGGACATTTGTATTCACTAAATTTTCTAAAAGCCCCAACAGTTGTTTCATTTTGTATCTATTAGTGAGGACTGCAGTTAGCGTTAAATATTGACGTATAGCAGACTCCTGCAAGTCTGCACTAGGAGTACTCATGATGGCACACAATTTCTTTTGATATACAGATAACCTCTCATTTTCTTGTTCTTGTTTGTGTACCAAAAAACAGCTGAATGCTTCTTCTACTGTCTCCACTCGCTGAAAATACAAATACATGTCATTTTCTATAATTAGCATTCTTAGAAGTAATACACAAATAATACTTACCAAAATTTCGTTCACAATATTCGCAACTTGGGAATCAGCCATTGTATAAATAAAATTGGTTGTAGTTCTACAAAACATTCACAATTTATGAGTAATAATATTACATATTATAAAAGATACAGAGTATCTTCATTTACGTACAACATAATTTTTCACCTAGAATGTTGGAAAAGCACACACCAAACAACAAACTCATTTGACAATTGACGTATATAACAAGTATATAATACTAATTACTATGGCCGTGTTCCGATATATACTGGAGCACTGCAAGGGCAAGGTGTTACGTCATTTCAGTATACTGCGAAGTATTCCTTTTTAGTTTCCTATACTGAGCTATATTGGTTACTGTTTGTCTGTTTATAACGGAACGCAGTCCAGTACACTGGACTACTATTATCATCCTCATTTTACGACTTTTTTTTCAAATGAAAATATTTATCATTTACACGTTTTCTATTCAACAAGAAAAAATAATATTTGAATATTGTGGACATTTTTGAATAACAATATTAATAAATAATGGCCGTGTTCCGATATATACTGGAGCACTGCCCCAGTGCTCTCAGTACTGAAAATTCGTTCCGTTATAGACTGCCAGTACGTTGCCGCAGTGTATGACGTCATATATGACGTCATGAATCGCCGCCATGTTTGTACTGAGAGCAATGGCGCTTTCGAGGTAAGGTGCTCTCAGTACTGCTCAGTACTGTGATCACGTGATCAAAAATATGACAGCGCGAATGATTGTTATTGGCCGTGTTCCGATATATACTGGAGCACTGCAAGGTATGACGTCATTTCAGTATACTGCGAAGCCGTTCCTTTTTAGTTTGCTATACTGCGCTATACTGGTTACTGTTTATAACGGAACGAAGTCCAGTATACTAGACTACAGTTATTATCCTCATTTTACGACTTTTTCTCAAATGAAAATATTTATCATGTACACGTTTTCTATTCAACAAGAAAAATTATTATTTGAATATTGTGGATATTTTTGAATAACAATATTAATTAATAATAATAACTGGATGGAGAGGGGCTAGGCCGTGGAGGTGTAAGCGAACAAACAGCGGGCCAGGTGGTTGACACTCTCCTCCACGGTGGGTGTTGAGGTGTCCCTCTGGATAACGTCGTTCCTGGCGTATCTCGGGGCTCCTACAATTAGCCTTAGGGTGAAAAAATTTGTTCCGTTATAGATTCTGTTATAGGCCAGTACATTTCCGCAGTACCATAGAGAAATATATGACGTCACAAATCACCGCCATTTTTGTACTGAGAGCACTGTGACTGGAACTTTCGAAGTAACGTGCTATCACTACTGTGATCACGTGATCAAAAAATATAACACCGCGAATAGGTTGAAAACTAGCACAATTTGTCTTATATAATAAATGAATGGCCCCTAAGTATCTGTGGGTCACAATATATTATAAATAAAGCCCCCCCCCCCCCTTAGCGTATGTCTGTCTCTCTGTTTGCGATAACCTCAATAACTACTAAACGGATTTTCATGCGGTTTTCACCAATAGACAGAATTATACATGAGGAAGGTTTAAGTGTATATCTTGTAAAAATGTAATGTAAATTAGTTGAAATGTGACTATAATTGCTGAAAATGTCTGAATTAGCCAAGCCGCCGTAAAGTTTTCATCGAAAACTGTAAAGGCTCAAATGCGTCCATCATCAGATTCCTATATATATTAAATTCCTTCATTATTGTGCCGGTTAAGTAATGTAACGCAGCAGTCTAAGTGCGTTTGTTGGTGTGCTTCACTCAATGCTTTCAAGCTTTTTTACCTTTCAAGCTTTTTTACCTTCCCAATTTGCTTCAAGTGGAGTTTTATCACTAACACCGCAGCCTACAGCTAATTCGAACGTGGTTTGTGAGGATCTGTTTCCACAATAGCCTTCAATTCTTCATTATCAACTTTGGTCTCCGGCCGTCCACGGGGCTTGTTCTGCAGGTCGAAATTTCCAGAACGAAAACGTTAGAACCAAAAACATACTGTGTTTTTTTTTTGCGACACCGCGACCATACACATCATTAATCATTCCAGTCATTTCTGCAGAACTAGTGCCACGGTGGAACTCGTACTCGTAAATAACACGATATTTCAAGTTTTCCATTTTGTAAACTGAGTGAAGATGAAAAAGAAAAAGGAAAAAAAATGAATTACGGTTTTCAAAACGCAAACGCATCAGTAAATAGCTGTACAAATTTGAATTTGTAATTCCTAACCAAAGAGGAAATATTTGAATTTAATGTGACCAGTACGACAAAAATTCAATTTCATATGTAAAGACCTAATAAAATACAATACTTATATAAGGCATATAATAAATACACATAAACTTATATAGATAAATTTTAATATGAGTGGTTGGTGGATTACCCCCCAGCAGGGAGATCAAACGGCGGAGGGTTAGGCTTGTAGCCTGAGAAATCGGCGGAAAATCCTAGCCAAGTCGAGCAATACCGCCTTCTGCCTCTTGGCTGCGATCGAACTATCAAAGATCCCCAACTGCCTCAGATGGTGAGCGAGGCTAACCGGGATCAAAGCATTGAAACTTACGGTAATTAAGTATTTACTTACGTTAATTAACTAAATCACAGTTGGCTACGTAAATAGTTGAGATTTTAAATACTGCATCTTTCTTAACTACAGAAGTCAAAAGAAATACTAAATTTTTCAACCCAGCATACTTCATTCTTTTATAACTGCTAGCTTCATATCATTTCCATTTGCTACAGTAGCGCTGTTTCGGTGAGTTTTCGAATAATAATTTGCTGTTTACAAGTGGACACGTTTTCAACTAATCACCCATACGAGACGGTTCTCCTTATCTCTACCCTCCACAACTCGGGTGAATTTTCGGATTGTCATTTTGATAGAAAATCAATTAACAATGTTTGATTTCGCCAAAAAAATTATATACAAACTGGAATGCGCACGTGCTCTTAATAAAAGTTCGTAGGTGAGGGATTGCATCTCATTCTACCATGGATTCAAGGCAACTTGTACGAAAGAGACAAAATGCCTATAGTATTTCGTTTAGAAATGCTCGGAACCATTTTTTCACTTTTAATTTTTGAAACAAATGTCAACCTTGTGACAGTTGTTTCATGGTGCATATTTGAATATACAATTTTATTAAGTGAGCGTTCCAGTTATGATATAAATTAATTGGATTTCATTGACACTTTTATTAACATTAACTATTCACTACGATAACACTGATAATTGATTTTTTATTAACTAGTCTTACATAATACATAATATATTATAATGTCTAAAATATTCCGTCCTGATTTTTATAAATTTTGATTATTGTTAAAATAAATTAGCCGAAATACATCGGCAGGATATTAAAATTATTATCCGAACTTAAAACAAACACCGTAATGATATTCAAAAAATCCACTTTTCATTTGTTACATTCGTATTTTATTAAGTTGTTTGAAAGTTAAATTTGAGCTACGATACAAACATCTTAACTTAATATATATTTAGAATAATTAAAATTATTATTTAAGTTTTGAAATGTAAATATGTATAATATTGTAAAATTTCTAAAATATAAATTAAATGTCATTCAATTAAAAAAATATAACGGAATTAAAACTTGGCAAAATTATCTTCAATATTCATTGGATCATCATTAATAAATGTTATATGGTTAAGTCAATCTGAAAAGATGAGAATCCGTACAATAAAAAAAAGTTAAGTGACATGGCGACGGCGACGATGAGTGAGCGAGAAAGAGTATTTTAGTCATTTTTAGCCGTATCTTTAGTGTTGAATGTTGTAATAAAAAAAGTCTATTTTTCTTAATTTTATGGAATATATAAGATTTACATTAATTTTATGTTCTCAACAAACTTTTATACGAATTTTTATACGACTTTGAGGAGATGGAGTCACCGCCTTCGTTTTCTACTCACTCCGAAGCGCCTCCGTTGAGTGAAGACAGTGGTCTGCTGATTACAAGTGGTTCGTTTTCTAGTGATTCCGCAAGTGGATGGCATCATATTGCATCCGAGGTAAGTTCTATTACTGATGCGTCATAATAAATATTATATTAGTTTTGTAACTTAATGTATTTCTTAGGCATTTTAAAAGTTTTTTGCGTAATTTTAATTGAAACTAAATACCCAACAAGGTAACAGAAGTATGTACTATTTCGTTTTCACAACTTTCGTAACTTTATTTATTGTATATCGGAGTTTTACAATATTGTTTACATTTGTATTTAGGTTATAAATAGACTCACATGGACAGGACGCATAAGTTTGAAACAACAACAACATAGTGCTAATCGATAAAAAATATCGTAATATACAAAATATTCACATTGTTTCTAGTAGTATTATTTTTATCAAAACATGAATTGTTATGGAATAATAATAGTATGTATATGGCCTTGTTTTATTTTATTTTAATTATATTTTTTGATTATTTTTTAATGTTAGTTTTATTTTGTTATAATTAAAATACATAGTTTTTCAAGAAATATATTTAAAATTCTTAATATCAAGATTAGTCTGCTTAGAAATATTTGAAAATTTACATATAATTTAAATTTCAGCCAATTCCCATCTGAGAATTTAAACATCTCTAAATACAGGTAATTTATTAATAATTTATGCTGCCATGTGACTGTTTTATTCATGCTATCAATTCACCAAGTACCTGTTAATATAATTATTAAATTCATAAATTGACACCTGTATATCATTGGTACCAGTAAACCAAGACATTCATATTCAATTAATTTGATTCTTAACATAACTTTAACATCATTCCACTAAATAACTTACTATATTGTTTTACAATATCATTTATTACTCTGTTATATCATTATTCAAATACATATCAATGGCATATATAAAAATGACAAAAATACAAAACAAAATATTGAAAAGCTTATAATTATTTAAATGAAGTACAAGCTGATACTTTAAAACACCTATATTATAAATAAAAAAATAAAAAAAAATAAAAAAAAACATGTTCCATTTACTTACAAAAGTTATATAATACTTATCTTGAATCTGATAAATTTTACATTTTTTATTTTTCATTCAATAGTTATAGTAATGTATATAATTTAATTTTAATGTGTCAATGTCAGCACTTCCATTTTATTCATATTGTCTGGTTGTGTGCTTGCTATAGCGAAATATTTATATGCAAAGCCATTTTCAAGCCTAGTATATTGCAGTGCTTTTTAGAGAATAGATATTGTATGTTATATATTTAACATGTTTAACATATACACAAATTTTAGCTAAATTAGTATTGGGGATTTATTATATTTGCACATTTCCAAAGTTTGTATTATGATAATGAAATTGATACTGTCAATAGCGAAATTCACTCTTACGATGTACTTCCAATAATTCATATTAATGAAGTATACACCTATTACAATTGAATGATGCCTAAGGCAGATGTCTTTATTGTCTTAACAAAATTAATATTTTTAGGCTATAATCAGTACTTAGTACAATTTAATTTTACTAATTAATTAATCTTGTTTGAGTGTTTGTTTATTTGTTTTATTTTTAATCCATTCATTGCTTTTTATGTTAATTTTTTTTATGTGTTAAATGTTAATGTTATATGATGGTGCAGACAATATTTTTACTAAAATGGCCTAGCAGGCAAAACAGATTTAAACAAGTGTCAAGGGCTCAAATCCAGGCTAATTAATTATATTGCGTTTTCAAGGGCATGCTGAGTTTTCAAATTTGTGGTTAAAATTTATCTCATACTGAATGGTGAAACAACCGCTCTGGTGTAGTGGCGCATGTAGCCGCCTTAACGCCAGCGGTCGTGGATTCGATATATTATGTGGTCTGAATATTCTTTTCTGGTCTGTGTTGTTGTGAGTCTACACTTCGTGATATGGAGAGCACGTAAAGCCGTCGGTCCCGGTTGTTGTCATAGACATTGGATAGCGACTTCTTCTTTATGGAGAAGAGGCCTTCGCCCATAGTGGGTTGCTTACAGGCTGATTCAGTGCAGTTTAGTTCATAATGGTGAAGAAAGACATAACAAGCTTAGACATATATATATATAAAGTATGGTAGAAATTTTCAAGACTTGTATATTTAATCAATCAAATACACTGTATGATATATTAAAATAATGTAATAAATGCTAGTGCTAAGTAAGTTTATATTTACTCTTAAATAGTCTGCTAATCTAAACCACCCAACATCAATGCTTTTATTCTTATGAGATGGCGTGAAGGGCATCTGATCCTGATTAATTACTAGCCGAGATATGCAGCATCCCAAATCACATGGCCGGCAGAGCATCAGTAATAGTGGCGATAATTGGTTTACTGAATGCAAACGTTATCACCGATACCTATAAATTTACGAATTCACATTTCATAATTTAAATTAATATATCGGTAATTAAATTGGATGATTTGTTCACTTTTTCTGAATTTGTTACTACTATAAAGCTCATAATATAATTTTGACGTGAATGGCTGGAGCGCCTCTGAATTCGATTCACTTTATTTCATACACGAGTATTTCATTCTGTATAGGTACCATCGATATTAAATTAATTATCCGAATAATTCCAAAAAAAGGCCCGCATAAACAACAATATCCGGAAATAATTAATTCAATAGCATGCCGGTGAATAATCGGTGTAAAATATCTATTATAATAATATTTCAATACGATAATTTTTTAGTGGTATAAAAGTTGCCTTTGTGTAAGGACATTTGAATTTCCCGTTACGACAGCTTTTGATTATAGCTATTTCCGACGATATAGAGAGCTGTTTAACACAGCGCATCTACATCGATGCTCTTTGATATGCAGTTGCAAGAGAGCGATTTCGATGAGCGGTCGTTGTCGCTCTGCGAGTCTACGGAGACTTCGGAACGCATGTGCGGTGATTTTTTTAATACGGTGAAGAAAGGACCAGGCAAAGTCATCGTCACTGCTATCGAGCCTCCTCCTGAGTTTCAGGTGGGTACCGTAGTTTGTTAAAAAAAATAAATAACTTTTTAAACAAACTTTTTCCGAAATTTAGTGTTAGTTTTTTCTTAAACTTTTAAAAGGATTTGTTTGAATTTTTTTATAAATCATTGAATAAATGTTTCAATTATACCTAAGCTAATTTATTTTTATTTTTATATAGGTATAGTTTTAATAGCTAGTATCCGCGATTTCGTCTGCGTAGATTAACTATTTTAAAAGTTTTTTTTTTTAAATGTGAAAACCCGTACAATTTACTCAACTTATTTATAAAAAAAAAAGAGAGAATTTTTGGTCTACCAAAAATCATTTGTGAATCAGTCATTCAATGAATCATAATAAAACGATAATCTCATAAATCATAAATAAAATAACATTTAATTTCATAAAAATAACCAGAAAAATGGTGTATAGTTTGAAAAACCTGAAATGAAACTTATTTATTAAAAATCTTTTTTAAAAGCGGTTTTTTTTTGTCTCTTAGTTTGGGTAGAACATCATATAATTTAATTATTATTTATAAATTATAAACATCGTAATGATGATAATGACAGAATTGCGCTAATTAGCTTTAAAAGTTCTGGCGTATTTGTTCTTAAATATTTAAAGTAACTTATAGCATAAACTCCGCAAAAAATTCCCGCGAACTATAACTATATACTGATAAAAAGTAATTTGAAATAAAAAGCATCTTACGTTATTATAAGTATCAAATAGATCATTTTGTTAAGTTGCCGTTAGATAAGGGAAGAATGATGTTATACGTACCTACTAGTGTAATCCAAGGATTGTAAGAATCAAACCGACACACTTATTATTTAACGCCACAAAATTTCCTGGGATCCAATCCATCAAGTTCAATCAATCATTCAATCAATCAATCAAGTTTTTAAGAATTAAAAAAGTTAGTAATTTTAAATGATCATAGCTCCTATAACTGTTTGTATCCGGTCTATGAAATTCTAAAAAAATATATAACTCAACAAAGTTCTTTAGAACCACGAAAAGTGGTGAAAAAAAGGACTTATATGCAAATTTTTATTAAAATGCGGCTTTATTAGGGTGCGTGTAAATAATGATTTTTAGCTCAAAGCTAACAGATTTTTTAATATAAAATACAAAATTAAATTTACTATTTTACTAGACATTGAGGCATAAATAAAAATAAAAAATCGTTTAGTCTCCGACTATTTTACAAGAATAAGATCGTTGTTAATCAGTCTATATTTCGAATGCTAAAAATCATAGTAGGTTTCTAAATATTATAAGTAAAAAAGAATATCAATATTTTCTTTATTGTTGCAGGATAACCCAGTCACAAGTGTAGATTGTGTACCCGCTTTTGTGGGCTCACCAAATAAATGTTTGGCTGTGTGCGTGCCTCCATCTGTTGTATTTACGAATAATATTAATAAAAATAAATCATCGAGCTTAGAAGTTGCCATGACCACTAGCCATGTTTCGCCGCTGTATCCGAGAAAATTAAAACCCGAGTCGCTGTACGAACGCAGGCAATGTCTTAATCACCGATTCGCGAGTCCGAGACTTTTACATCTGAGTCCGTGTCGAATGAATAGACCTTCTTCCAGAAATTCTCTTTCGTCGCGCCTATCCAGTAGTCATAATTCCCTCGTAACCCAGTTTCTAACGGACGATTCTAGCTTCATTACGCAGGCAATATCACACGATACCTTGTCCGCGAAAACTTCCGACATAACTGATATGTACAATGTTCCGTTCGACAGTGATATTTATGCAGTTCCCATCGACATGGTCCGACCTAGTCACAGTAATGTAAGGGGAAAAGGGAAAAAAACGCAAAGGAATAATAGGAGGCGCGGGAAGAGCAGTTCTCAGAGTACGAGTGTCAATAGCGTCGTTCCCGACAGAGGGTACAAGTCCCAGGAGACGAAGCACAAAGACACAAAAACTAAAAGGCACAGTTTGCCGAGTTCGTCTTGCAAGAAGAACGTTACCGACTCCGACACTGATTCGCTCCACTTGACTCTACGGGAGATGAGAAAATACCTTCACACGCTTTATTCGAGTTCCAGTGATTCTGAATGTCGAAATACAATTAATAAGAAGAACAATACAATAATAACGAACGTTGGCATACACGTGCGACACGGTAACAAAGATACAGGCACCGCCGTGTTCCTGAAAGAGAGCAACGAGATATCCAGATCAGTGGAAACGAATAACAATAACAAGAAAGCAAATAAAAATACATTGACGATGAATTCAAAAAGTAAGAAGCATAAAGAAAATATTCCGAAGGATTGTAGTATAATCGAGGAAAATAAGGATAAGAAAGGGAGTCATGGTTCGAAGGTGAAGATGTCTCCGGTTCGGATGCTGTCGATGAATTTGAAGCAGAGTTTTTGCAACTTGTTCCGGTGGCGGAAGTCGAGCGATAGTGACAGTGTTGAGAGGGTCGGGAGGGATCCTCCGGCAGCTGTGCGGCGGGCTTTACCCCCTCTACCTCAATCTCCGCACCAATCGAACTCTCGACGTGCGGCCAACGAAGAAGACACCATCATGGACTTCGCTACCTCAATCCAAAGGGTTAAAGATGTAAGTAATCATAACCACTTATAATTTACTTTAGTATAGTATTCTTAGGAACCATTCGTAAACCCCCTACCCTTCCTCATAACGCTGCTTCACAAGTGCGCCCCGCCTGTAAACACAAATGCTCAACACCTTCTTTTACGTCTTTACGTAACGTATTTTATAAACCTTCCTTAATATTGAATCTCATTAAAGTCCGGGTCATTATTAGCAGCACGTAGCTGCTGGGAATAGCCCTTTTCCTGAATAAATCGAAGGATAGAAGCTTAACCTGCCACCCTGTTACACTGCTGTTTGGCGGGAACAACACGTTTCAAAATCATGCCAGTTTCCTCATGATTATTTTATTGCTTAGCACGGGATTAATTTTTTGAGAATTTTTTGAAAAGTCAATGGCAAATTTAATAAACTCAGTGGTGGTAGCCGTGGTTCGAACCTGTGACCGTCTGGTATCAAGTAACGTGTTCTATCCACTATGCTGACTTGGCTCTCCTTCTTTTTCGTAGGTGAATTTCTCATTAAATTTGGATGCTACTGATAAAAAACTTCATGTAAATGTATAAGTTAACTAAATTCACTCGTCCGGATAAATTGATTTTGATTGATATACATTTTATATAGCAATTTTGATTGTAAAACATGTTTCATTTAATGATTATACAGTAAATTGTAAGTACCTCTCTTGGATAACAAATTGCATTTGAACAAGAATAACCAATAGATATTCAAAGCTTACAAAAGACTTACAGAGTGTATAGAAGAATATCAAAGTGATCCACTTTCATCCGATATAATCTGATCAAAAGGCAGCACTGAGAAAGCTTATAGGCGAACTTTATTAAGCTGCTATCAAAATGTATTTGTTATTTAATGTACGACGCTTTGGCGCAGTGGTCACAGCAACTGGCTGATGCGCTAGCGGTCACCGGTTCGATCCCCGCACATGACAATTATTTGTATAGGCCATACAGATGTTGTAGCACATGAGTAAAGAAACCGTACAGAGTGAAAGCTTCTAAGGAGCGAGCAAAATTTATACCTATTTTGGTAGGGTTGGCATAGGAGGATAAAATTTAATAAACAATAATTAGTTGTTCAACAAGATGACAAAGTTTATTTTTGTTGTTTTTTTTTTTAAATATTTTCAAAAGTAACTTTATCATTTTTCAAGGTATTAAAAAAAATCTTCTATCAAATTTGATCTTTTTTAATGTTATTGCGATTTAAAAAAGAAAAAAAATTATTATTTCCTAAATATTTTTAGGAAACTTTTACACTTTTATATTAAAACACTATTAAAATAACATTAAAACACTATTTCAATTAATAAATTATCATTAAATGAAAACTCGACGCGCGAAGTTGCTGCTGCAGCCCTTGAGTTTAAGCATATTATAGGCCGGTTTCTCTCGTATGTGACGAGGCGCTTGTGCTGACGCACACACGCGTCTCATGCTTGTAGTAGTGTACCTATCGTGGCGCGCTTGTATGAAGCTTTGCCTCTGTACGGTTTATTTACTCATGTGGTTGTAGGTCTGGGCGTTTGTGCTTGTGTATTGTGTGTGTTTCCGTACCCCCGTGTTAGACGTTTATTTATTATTTTTAGATTTGAACAAGTAACCAGCAGCTTAATGGTCATTGTATTCTGCTGACAATGAGAGACTTAACTAAAATTCTTTGAAAAATAGACGGTCTACGGTCCGCTTAATCGCACTATGGACCTGACTTTATTACCCTTTGACTTGGGTAAATCTATACGCTTTTCTTACATTTTAGAAAACAACATAAATAAATAAAAAATACCAAATTGATAGCACCCATTTAATAACTTCAAAACTGATAAATCGTTGCAGTTATATTTTTTAATATTTTTTACTCAAATATTTCAGTTTTCAATAAGTTAAAGGGTCGAATGAATATATTAAATGATATACTCTATTTTACAGACATGCTTTATGCAGATATATTTGACCTTTTAATTGATAAATGTAAACGAATATAAAATCGATTCTTATTAGTGAATAGGACTTTGGTATCTCCGATTTTCAAACAGACGGGCTAATGAATTGCAAATTATTACAAAAGTTCAGTTGAATCTGCAAAGTCACGTATTTTCAAATGGCTTTATTCTATGCATAATATCGTGCATTTATTTCGATAATAAATGAACTGTTTTACATTATCCTTTTTTAGGGTTCTTTTTTAGTGATCCTGTTAGCACCTTTATTTACTAATATCATACTATCCATATCTCCGTCAATCATGAAATTGAGTGCTTAAAATTGGAATAGACATAATTTAGAAGGAAGAAAATAGTTTTGAGGCCTTTTTAGAACTAAAAAATATGTAATGGTGGATATTGTAGGGAGTTTCAGTGATGCGTGTGAGAGTTGAAAACGCACTTGATTTGCTGTTTTTTAAAATGCCTTTTTTATTTATTTAGTACGGCTGGTACTGGGGACCGATATCGGTGGAGGCTGCGGAGAAGATTCTCTCCAATGAACCTGATGGGTCTTTCATAGTGCGGGACAGCAGTGACGACCACTACATATTCACGCTTACGTTCAAACTTAACGGCTTGAGGCACGTCAGGATAGAACACGACCAGGGTGAGTTATATGTATATTTTTTTAATTAACTTTTTTTTTATCCACAAAAGAAATCTTTTTTTTTTAATTCAATCATGCCGATATGGTGAACTCACCGAACGGTGACAGGCATGGAAGTGTTTTGCCGACCTCTTTCTTGCCGAGATGTCGTAAAATACTACTAAGGCCATAGTGGTGCGAACAACTGTACACCAACCAGGACGGTGATGGGCACCAGCGTCACCATATCCTGCCACAGCACACTGCACTTGCCAACGTGCCTGTCAAATGTGGCGAATATAAAATAATAACATATATAATACCCTCCCAGAGATGATGGGGGAGGCCTACGTCAGTAGTAGACTTCCAACAGCTGATGTGGTGGTAGATTTTTTCATTCTACCCTCAAAGGCTTAAATACATTTACATCAGCAGGCTGAGTCAGTAGTAGTGAGTATATATATATATATATATATATATATATATAACCTTATACTTGTAAGCTTCAGCTATTCGTTTAACCTCCGCAGTATTGAGACGAACGAATCAAATAAAAAGCAATCTAATCATAATCGAGTTTTCACGACAATAATGCACGGCAATTATTTTTTATACATAAAAGTTTTTTTTATTTTTATTTTTATTACAGCAGATATATTATTTTATGTTTTATATTTTTAGAATGTGCACCAAAATATTATATTAATTTCCGTTAGCTTGTATGAGTAACATACTTCATATGCCACCGTATGACTATATCTGCTAACTGATCCCTACAGGGTTCGTGTTAAACACTGAAATACTGAAAGATATAGAATATAGATAAATAAATTACGAACAAAGGCCTCGTTATGCTACCTGGAATTCCTAGGAAGAAAACTAGATTGTTTCCCATTAATTGATACGAAGTAGGTACTAAATCATTTCAATAAACAACCTAATATGCTTTTTATTGTTCATATATAATATTTCTCGGAAACATGAACGATATTTTTAAATTTATCCATTTTTAATAAAGATTGTTGGGATTGCGTTTAATTAAAAATGGCTCATATGAAGCAAAAGAGACTTCAAAGACAAAATGTTATAACTTTACTGATAATTAAAATGTATTAATTACACGCCTCATAAGCGAAGCGTTGAGGTGGCTTCTACTCTCACTTCACGCAAAATGAGTGATTTTTCGAACTAAAAATGTCTATTTATCGTATATCGCTCTTGTAAAATAATGTATACACACACATTTTAAGGAAAAACTCTATTTTTAACACTCATGAAATTTTTAATGCCACGTTTATTATTAAAACTAATTAAAAAACCTTTTTTAAAAGAGTTCTGTCTTGGACGTCCATGTGTATGTATGTGTATCTAGTCACGATAACGACCGAAATACTTCACTAATAGAGTTTTTTTTTTCTTACTCTCCATATAGTTAGGAATAGAACCCTATATAACTTAACGGTCTAATTCGATATGGTTTAATTATTTTTAACAATTTTATTGTGAAAAATGAGATTATTAGGCGTGCATTTTAGATTTTCCAAACTATTTCAATTACTAACTAAATGAGGTGAAATATTTACGTGTTGCAAAATAAAATTAGTCCAAATTATTTGTTAATAATCCGCCAACCCGCAGTGGAGCAGCGTGGTGGATTAAGCAACTCCTCTCCTGTCCTCTCCTCCAACTCCAACCCTTCTTCTATATGGAGCACGCCTTTGCTACACAGTACACTACACTACAGTACAGTACTTGTTAATAATTTGTTGTACTTTCCTAATAAGGAATGTCGGTGAACGAATACATAGGGATTAAGCTAATTTCCGTCTTAAGAAAAGAAGTAGAAGTCTCTTCCCAGCAAAGAAACATAGTGCAGTAAAAATAGCTGCCATTTTTGTCGATGTTATATCTATTATTAATCTATTAGGAGAATAGCAGCAAAAAAGCAAAAAGCTGTTGCCGGAAGTTAATTTATTTTCTATTAAAAGATTTCATGGCATAGGTTGAAACAAATCAAATCCCTCCTTGAATTGATCTATAAAATTGCAATTATTTATTTATTTATCAAATAAGCAATAATGTAACTCATTTATTATAAACAGCATTAAAAAAACACGCAGGTTTATGACAATGCTATTTAGTAACCAAACAACAATATTAAAACAATCATAATATATTTACACACCCTCATATTAGAAGCAAGCTGGGACTGAACAAACCATACAAAAAGATGCACACAATTAAATATTTCAGAGTTATTGAGTCACAATTGTATCAAGAAAGTGACTTTTAAGTTTACTTTTTAATATTAAGACATTTCATAGTATATATTCATGAAACAGTTTAACTTACGTCCATCTGGTCCATCATACGAGGGGTGATCTAAAAGTGAATGATAAACGGCTATTTGCAGTTCGTATTGAAAAGTGAAAAGATTTTATTAGGTTATATAACACTAGGTCAACATAAAAAAAACTTAATTAGAGCTCTGATCAAGTACATTTGTTTGAAAAAATATTTTTCTTTTCTACCAATGGAAACATTCATTGGGCGACTCTGCTCCTTCATATACCACAGTTGCACGCTAGGCAAAGGAGCTTAAGCTGGACAGAACATCCACTGTTGATGAACAACGTGCGAGACGCCATCCACGTTTCTAACTAAAAATACACTGAGAAAAGATCGAGTAAAAAATTGAAGAGTGACCATCAGGCATATAGTTAAAAATACACGAATCTCATAATTGCAGCGTTCAAAGAATCCTTACAAACGAATCGCATGTGAAAAAGAGCTCTACCCGTTGGGTACCGAGAATTTTAACCGACAAACAAGTGAAAAAACGAGTAGACATTTCGAGATGGAGGCTATCAAAGAAAAAAGACGCAGAAAACTGCAAGCTGGAGTGCTTTTTCACCAAGACAACGCATCCGCTCACAAAGCCGCAGTTGCGATAGCTGCCATTCATGAGATGGGATTGGAATTACTTGAACACCCACCCTATTCCCCAGATTTAGTCTGCAGTGAATTGTACCTCTTTCCTCGGCTCAAAGAACACCGAGGTAAAAAAAATAAAGACGACAGCGAAGTGATAGTCGCTGTTGAGGTGTTTTGGGAGAGTCAAGACAAAGAATTTTTTCTAAGGGAATCATAGGTTTACGAAAAAGATGAAGTAAATATAAATTTATTGACTTATTAGTAGACTATGTAGAAAAATGTAGTAAATTATTTCTCACTTTTATATTCATTATAATTACTTTTGGATCACCCCTCGTAGTCAAATCCGGTGAACGGAAATGCGCCTGGCAAGTTTCGTCCGCAACGCTAGAGCTGTTATATTTTTGTCGTGTTTTTAAATTCATGGTCGAAATACGGTCGGCAAATGTTTGTTTTCCCCGTAGGTACACGGAATCCGTCGTTTAATTAAAACTTTTTTTTTATCGATGACTACTTAACGATATCGGCAATGTTTTTGAATAGGTTTGAAAACAATGCAATTAATATAATTCATTAGTTTTTTTCTTTTTTACATTGTAAGTTTAATTAATTACTGACTGATAATAATTGTTACCAATTTCTATAATTATATTTTATAGGCGAGGGCCTCCTTCCCGTATTGTAGAAGGGTTGAAGTTTAATCTGCCACATAGTTGGCGGATAAGTACCTACATATAATTTATAAATAATAATTATCCTGACAGCGGATTCTTAGTAATAGGTTACATGTAATAATATTAAAATAACATTTTTTTACTGTATATAACATGGCTATGAACGTAATAAAATTATTTTTTTATTGGATATCTTAATAATAAATCGCGCTCGCAACTACAGCAGACTTTCAATGTGTCTGGCAAGATGTAAAAACCATTAAAACTGTCCGGCAATGGATGTAAAAAAAATTTATAGGTCCCCAAGTAAAATATATAAAATTTAGCTTTTATACTATAACGAAAGTATGATTATAATTTATTAAACTTTAGAGGTGTCTGGCAGGGGGTAGCAAGTGTCCGCCAATGGATGACGAGATTTGTAAAGCTTTCCCGAAAAAATTATAAAAAATTTACCTTTATACTTTAACGAAATTAAGGCACTATTTTAATTATTTTATATACCTTTACTACCTGTTACCTGCCAAAGTAACCACAACCCAAACTATATTCGCTGGTCGTTTTTACCTGTATAGGGGACATGCACAGACTAACTTTGAGCTTTTATAAAATAACGTAGGTCTGGCCGTCGTGGGCTCTTGTTCTATATTGTCCGAGGTGTTGTAGGTAAACATTAATTAATTAAGTTGTGTCATGTCCAAAGGATGTTAAGAAACAGCTTCGTTGTCACCAATAAACGTATACGAGTCGTTTTTGTAAACAGAATAAAAATTCTTTAATAAACTTTGTGGATCACCTTTTTGTCATATAAGATATATTTCGATTTAAAACGGATCTTCAAAAATTGAAATATATTGGTTCACACTTTCTATTTCTAATCTTTAATTATTTCTTTGAATGGGTGAACAAGAAGAAAATTAAAATTTTCTCACTCCCGGAAGTCTTACAAATTAAAGGAAATTTTAAATGAAAAGAGGTGAAAAACTTTTAATTGCAATAGATTTTCTTAAGGTAATTTTCTCAAATTCTGTGTCATTTTATACTGCACGTTGATTTACGTACCTACTTGAAGATTACGAAACATACGTTCATTAGCTATTTTACGGAATGACAAAAAAATATATCAATTTTGCAGTAAATTGTTAGAGTAAATATATTTACGATTATAAAAGTGCAATGCTATTTCAAAAGAATCGCAGAATTTATAACATAAAAATTTTCCACAAATAGAAAAATAGGGGCAATGCCTCGGTATGTTAACGTTACAATTTTGTACTAATTATGTCAGGTACACGGCTCGGTTTTGATTAGATTTAAATGTTCCTATTGAACAGAACCTGCGTTTCATCAACGAAACTGAACTGAATCAGCCTGTAAATGCCCCACTGCGGGGCTAAGGCCTGTCCTACATATAGGAGAAGGATTGGAGCTTAATCCATCACGCTGCTCCACAGCGGGTTGGCAGATAATGTCCTTACCATGAGTAACGATTGTTATCAGATGTCTGTTATAACAACCGGGACCGCCGGCTTTACGTGCTTTACAAGGCACGGTAGGGAGACCCATTATGACATACACCCAGACCGGAAACAAATAT
Organism: Euphydryas editha; assembly: GCA_036937285.1. Taxonomy (NCBI): domain Eukaryota; kingdom Metazoa; phylum Arthropoda; class Insecta; order Lepidoptera; family Nymphalidae; genus Euphydryas; species Euphydryas editha. The sequence goes on along the minus strand of JAUPFZ010000005.1, from coordinate 17,207,515 downwards.
ACAAATATCTACTCCGAGCGCGAATCGAACCCGCGACCGCCGGCGTTGAGGCGACTACTCGCACCACTACACCGTTTCATACGCACGTTTAATTAATGTGTCAGCTTATTATCATAATTTTTTTAAATGTGTTATAGTATTTTCATTAGGATAACAACAAAACAGCGTCTCTTGTATCTTTTGAAACGTTAGTGGAAAAATATTACATGTAATGTATGTAGACTTAATAGATGTTTCACAAAGCACTTTCGTCGATTAATTTATTTTAAGTCCTCGTAAGGATACTTAGTCTTTCAGAACAAAAATCATTTGAAATCGACACCATAATAAAATTTTTATAAAAGAAATGATATTCTTCATAAACGATAAAAATTAAAATGTTTATTAATTTTTAGTCTCACTTTATATACGATTGTTTTCGTAAAACTATCGGAGTAAATGTAAAATGTTTATGAACATATTAAATAAAAATTTCAATTAATAATAATTATCCATAAATTATTTACAGTACCATACAGTTGAGTTAAAATAAAAACTAATATATTTTGAACGTAATAATAATAATTAAAATTTCACCCGTCCGTTAGGGACACACTGCTCGCCAGTTTGAGAGATATGTGTATTAAATTTGCAAATTAGTGCTACGAATAGAACCGTCCATGATATTTATTAAAAGGAAAAAGAAAATCTTTTTAAATTCTCTTATTGAAATGTAAGGGTAAAATTTTTCGCTCACTCAGACGTGTAGGGTATCATTAGACTAGTAATTTAGAATGAAATTGAGGTTTGCTTAACACTTTTCATTTATAAATAGCGTTTGCGATAAATTAAGTTTAAATTTTAAGTTGCCACTTATTTTTCGTATATCATTAATTTTAATACGAATGTACTGCACGGCCGTGACGGTAATACGTTCAAAATATTTGTTTCGTAGTTATTATTATACGTACCTATGTTTGTGATTTCAAATACACTGCTTTTAAGGTTTTTGTTATTTTATATTTATAAATTGATTAGACTGTCATTGATTATCATATTAACTTTTATAGTTACAGCTTTGCATCTTAAATACGAAATTTTTATACGAGTATGATTTTCATTTTATATCAAATAGTGATTTTTTAATGTCTTTTTTAAAAGAAAGCCACTACCTTCGTCACTGTGTTCGTTAACATAAAGTTCACTTTATAATAGTATATAAATTGTATGTCAGAGGTATCATTTACATCAAAATTACTGGATAGCTAGCTAGGATAAGGATAGATATATAGCTTCTATAACATTTTTTAATGTTTATTTGTATACAATGCAAACAGTCTTGGAGCGTATTGAAAATATAAATTTTATTAATCACAAAAATGAATTCAAGTTTTCGCTATTTTAGAAATTCGAACCCTATAAAAATAGATTAAAAAAATATAATTTAATTTTTAATCAAACTCTCTAACGGAAATAATATCCAATTCATATGAAATCTGTATGTGAATATGCGTATACGTATAATATTTGAGTAAAATGTCAATATATATTGAAATATAAACAAAGTATTCATAAAAAAATGAAACGTAAATAAATGATTGTACTTACAAGGAAACTATCTCCGGTGTCCCCCTCCGATTTTGATGAAACTGAGATATGTTATTCTCCGTCGAAATCTAAGAGACACGTATTTTTTTTTATCTGCGGAAAAACATTTCTAGGGGGTGAAACTACCCCTCAAAGTTTAGCCTCCAAAGGGGTGTTTTTCAAGTTTCGCATACTTGCAGTTTAAATAATCGAATGGGACCAATTGCATAATTTTTAGGGTGGAAAATCATGAAAAATGCTTTTGGTTTTATAATAAAACAATGGAAAGAACAAAAGTTATAAGGGTTGAAAATCCCAAAACTTTTATAAAAAAAAAAAAACTATTCGATGGATTTCAACGAAACCAACGGCAATCGAAAGAGGAAAAAAAAGTAGAGAGTACGTCTTTCGGGGTTTTTCCGAAAAATTAAGTTTAGGGGGTGAACATCCCTTAAGCATATCTACATTGACCACCAAGAAAATATCGTTTTTTATACTAATTTTGATATGAATTCACCAATAATAATTTTTTCGTACATTTCTAGCATTTAGAAAATAATAATAATATTATATTTCAATATTTTACTTACTTTTTTACTTCTCATCCCAAACTTTATTTTGTGAATCGGGACATCAAATATTATAAATGTCATGTAATGTGAATCTGCTTTGGAAAAAAAAAGAAAATAATGCTTATAATATATGCTTTACTATAATCAATTTTAATTTAACAATAATTCACAAATAATTTTTTACAAAAATATTGAAAAAATTATTTAATATTTCTGATGTTTATGAAATTTAATATTAATATATACTAAAAATATAATTATATCCTTTTTTTGTATGAGATAATTATGATTATAATAAATCATTATAAGCATTTTTTCTTTTTTTTTTTCCAAAGCAGATTCACATTACATGACATTTATAATATTTGATGTCCCGATTCACAAAATAAAGTTTGGGATGAGAAGTAAAAAAGTAAGTAAAATATTGAAATATAATATTATTATTATTTTCTAAATGCTAGAAATGTACGAAAAAATTATTATTGGTGAATTCATATCAAAATTAGTATAAAAAACGATATTTTCTTGGTGGTCAATGTAGATATGCTTAAGGGATGTTCACCCCCTAAACTTAATTTTTCGGAAAAACCCCGAAAGACGTACTCTCTACTTTTTTTTCCTCTTTCGATTGCCGTTGGTTTCGTTGAAATCCATCGAATAGTTTTTTTTTTATAAAAGTTTTGGGATTTTCAACCCTTATAACTTTTGTTCTTTCCATTGTTTTATTATAAAACCAAAAGCATTTTTCATGATTTTCCACCCTAAAAATTATGCAATTGGTCCCATTCGATTATTTAAACTGCAAGTATGCGAAACTTGAAAAACACCCCTTTGGAGGCTAAACTTTGAGGGGTAGTTTCACCCCCTAGAAATGTTTTTCCGCAGATAAAAAAAAATACGTGTCTCTTAGATTTCGACGGAGAATAACATATCTCAGTTTCATCAAAATCGGAGGGGGACACCGGAGATAGTTTCCTTGTTAGTGATATTATGTCAAAGAACTAAACTAAAGAAATATGGTGTACTTAACAATATACGATTTACGTTCAATCGTTGAAATGATTTCGATTTAAAAAAATAAATATTTCTATAAAGATAGGTAAATGGTAATCTATAATGCAATATAGGTAGTCTTCGTAATATAATTTTAGAATTATGCTAGATAAAGTTAGTTCATTTAGTGCTGGATAGACTAGCTTGTTCCTGCCATTTATTACGTTATGAAATCAAAAGCTAAAACCAAAACTGCGGCTATTCAAAACTAAGTTTCAATGGAATAGCCAAAGATGTTTTATCCGAAGAGCGGATTTACATGCAACGAGATGCAAATGGAAAATCCCTTCACCCACATCGGTTAAGCTTCGAGCAGAGGCTAGTAGGATAATAACATAACGTTCTATGATTATTATCTATGTGTGTTCGTATATGTACATGAAGAGTTGTTTCGCGTTGATTAGTTTATAGACAAATTAGTAACAAAAAAAATCCATCATAGTCTATTTCCTAAGAAGCATAATTTTATTAAATTATTAAATAGTTTTTTTAGAATCTTTAATTTTGATTATTTGTTCTTAGTAATTAAAAAAAAAGATATTTAATAGCAATTTAATAAAGATTTACGATTCGAAGTCTAAGGATTATATTGAAATACCCTTTATATGGAAATTTAAAAGATATTTTAGCATCATTTTCTTGTCGAAACACGATTCCTATTCTCTGTGTAAAAACTGATCCAGTCTAAAGTCTAGTTTTAATTTAAATATAAAAATATAATTTTTGACGGTATTTATAAAATACCGTATAGTGTACAAGTAAAAAAGTTACCGAACAATGTTTTGTTTATATATGTTTGCTTAGGATGTATTAAATTCTCTTTGCTATATTTATGATACGACAAACTCCTCCTGAATATACTGACTTAACCTAATACGTTTTGACCTAGCTATTTTCGCTCAGGATAAACCAGTTAATTCTCTAACCAACGTCGGGCTGTGGCATACATAATAAATGTTGTAAATCAGATTAAAAATATACAATTCTACTTTTTGAAGACCCAATTATGCGCTAAAGAGTAAGTTAGAAATTTCAGCATCGTTTTCAATGGAAGATATAAAAAAATAGAGATAGACCTATTCCTTGTTAACAATTTTAGATAACTCTGACCTATAAATATATAGGATTTGAGAATGGAATTAGATTTTAATAATTAAAATGTTGTAAATCAGATTAAAAATATACAATTCTACTTTTTGACCACCCAATTATGCGCTAAAGAGTAAGTTAGAAATTTCAGCATCGTTTTCAATGGAAGATATAAAAAAATAGAGATAGACCTATTCCTTGTTAACAATTTTAGATAACTCTGACCTATAAATATATAGGATTTGAGAATGGAATTAGATTTTAATAATTAAAATGTTGTAAATCAGGTTAAAAATATACAATTCTACTTTTTCACCACCCAATTATGCGCTAAAGAGTAAGTTAGAAATTTCAGCATCGTTTTCAATGGAAGATATAAAAAAATAGAGATAGACCTATTCCTTGTTAACAATTTTAGATAACTCTGACCTATAAATATATAGGATTTGAGAATGGAATTAGATTTTAATAATTAAAATGTTGTAAATCAGATTAAAAATATACAATTCTACTTTTTGACCACCCAATTATGCGCTAAAGAGTAAGTTAGAAATTTCAGCATCGTTTTCAATGGAAGATATAAAAAAATAGAGATTGACCTATTCCGTGTTGACAATTTTAGATACCTCTGACCTATAAATATATAGGATTTGAAATCAAAATCAAAGTCAAAATCAAAATATTTTATTCGTTATAAGGGTATTACACACACTCAACGAACGTCAAAAAAAATGTCAAAAAAACGGTAAACATCTCAAAAAAAACGGTAGACATCTACAATTTCACCATCGGCTTTACTATAAATATTACAATAATTAATGTCCGACCGAAATTTCGGTTTCGGTTTCGGTTTCGGCCAGTTTCGGCCAAAAAATCTAGTTTCGGCCTTAGTTTCGGTTTCGGCCAAAAAATGGCCGAAACTTTCGGCCGCGCCGAAACTCGAGTATTGAACTTCATTTTGTTGAGTTTTATTTTTAAATGACAAATTTACGTGTTTATAGGTAATTGTCGTTGGATTTCATGACCTTTGTTTATTTAATTTTAACTATATGAGAATCGTAGGTATAGCTTATGCGAATTACCTACTCAGTCATCTCGCCTCATCCTTTCCCGTTGATCGCGCGTAGTGCCTAGTCAGTTTGGATAGGTACTGTATTTTTTTTCTATTTATAATTCATATTTATTTACCCCAATAAATTTTCCCTAATTTAGACAGAAAGCCGTGTGCTTACCTCATCAGTTATTACAGTAATTTTATTTTATATCTGATCTATGAAATAAGTATTATTTGTTTATCTTATAATAATTACTACATTTGTTTCAGGTAAAAAATTTCACAAAAACAAAAAAAAAATCCGATTTGGCAGTTTTTTTGTAAAAAGTATTAGCGATTCATCTAAAGTTTTTTGTAAACTTTGTAAAAAGTTATATTCTTTTTTTTCTTTCTTTACAAAATAGAAGGATTAACAGCCGGGACTCATTTAAATTTTACAGGGCTCATTTTTAAGATTTGACCGGTTAAAGAATGGATTCCGACTATAAATCCTTCTATTTTGCAAAGAGTTTATGATTTGATTATGTGTGTATCGATTATAAAACTATTTCAATGTAGTTGTTCAGTATTACTTTGACAACATTATAATCTACTGGGCTTGTTTTTTTTTCTTTTTAATTTATTTTTAATTTTTTTAATTTCATATATCTGTATCTTTTAGTTTATCTTAAAAAAAAAAACTAGGAGAGTGTTGAATAATGTTTTTAGAATAAGCTAAAAAATAAAAGTAGCACTTCACGGTTTTGTTATCGAGATATTAAAATTATAAAAATTATTTTTAATTTATAGTGATCTGGCAACACTGTGCACAACGCTCTCATCTTTTTAATTTTATAAAACTATTATTAGAAAGCGCAATACTATTTGTATATACTAAGACCATATAAACAAAAATATATAAAACACTCAGAGCAACGTTGCCAGATTACTACAACTAACGATATAAGGCAGAAGGTATTAAGGTAGGACTACACTTAACCACGCTGGTTTCGGTTTCGGTTTCGGTTTCGGCCGAAACTGAGAGCAAGGCCGAAAGTTCGGTTTCGGTTTCGGTTTCGGCTGAAAAACCTGTTTCGGTCGGACACTAACAATAATATAATAAAATTCCTAGTGTAGGCCGAGAGAAAAAAAACCGGAGGATAAAAAACTTTGAGAATGGAATTAGATTTTAATAATTAATATAATCAGCCCTAAAATCAATAATCAATAATCTGTGTTAATAAATGTAAAGCTTGTTTATATCCTATTTCGACTTAAATATTTTCATTACAGCTTAACGAAAATATATTATGCGATAGTACGATTTTATTAAAGACGTACAGGTTTCCGATGGTCGCTGTAAACTATGAGATGAATTGTAAATACAAATTAAACACTTGTAAACTTATATGTTTGTAGTTTGAATTGGATTTTGTCGCCACACGGCTTAGACGAGATTGTAGTTTATACCTGCATGGTTTATAATTGAATTTTATGCTGCGATAAATGAGGTGTATTTATAATTTTCGTTGAACTTGACCATACGAATGTTAAGTCCAAATATCATATTGCCATTTTAATTATAATTTAATTTCGATTTCTGGTAATTATGGACTGACACAGTGTAAATAAAAACGCCTTAAGGTATATGAAGGAAACTCCTTCATCAATATCATCGACTTTTACTTCGTACACTTAGAGTATAATTACAATTTCATTAATACTTTGAAAACATTTATAGGGCCACAACACACTCGCTTCAATGCTCAATGAGAATAAACTTTTAAAACCAACTACGTGGGACGTCACGCTCTGTGTTTTAACTCGAACGATAAATCATACAATTCAAAACATATGACACTCTTAATTTTAAATAATCAAAACAATATCTTATTTAACTGAAAACCACGACGCTTACAAAAATCAAAACACTATCTTATTAGTATGAGGAAATCATAAAACAAGAAATCATCTAAACCAAAACACACATTAATTTAAAAAAATCAAAAGGATATCTTATTAAATTGAAAATCATAACAATAATTTAAATAATTGAATGAAAAATGTTTTTTTTTTAACCTAAATTACCTTTATTTGTAATAAAATTTTAAATAAAATTTAAATTTGAATAAAGTGAAAAATGAAAAATAAAACAAGTTTAAATTGTGCCATGTTTATAGCACATATTAACTTAATTGAAATTTATCAATCAATTCTGTATAATAAAAAGCGTAAAGCTTTTTTTTATTCTTAAAAACAACTTACTTAACATCCTTGTTATTAAAATCTAGTATGATGTGATTTCGGCCGACTACTGGCAGTATAATCGTTTCATAGAATCTAGACTAAAAAAAGCAATCCTATCGATCTTCGAGTCCTGCGATGAGACGGACACGACAAGATATCTAACGGCTTACACAGGCAATAACCGATCACGATTGTAAGTTCCTGTGTAAAATCGGATTTGAAATGACGGCAATGTCACCATCTACGCCACGAGTGAAGCGAGGCACGGGACTCATTTTTACTTATCTTCCATCATAAATCGGTCTTGAAAGTTAAATGAATGTTCAATTTCGCCAATTATGAATTTTCCACCTCCGAAAAAAGCTAGAACATCTTACTGAAGAACTACCGACCGATTTTCTGACTGTATCTTGACTACAAGCTGTTTTCGAGAATAATCATTAATCGTTTCTATCTTCTATCAAACAAGCCGGTTTATAAAAAGTTTTAGCACCATTCACAAGATTCGTACCTCCAATTTATACTTAATGACCTCAATATTACCCATTTCAGCAGTAAGCCTAAAAATGAATATGAGCAAAAGATAATATTATGATAGTCTTATGCCTATGTTCTCGTAATTTCTCACTGATAATCGTTGAGAACTTGTACCTCCGAAGTTCTTGACAAGTACACATTGTAACTTGTAAGTCCAATTTCATGAAAGATATTACTGACTGGATATTGTTCGGGAAAATTAGCGAAATCATTTTGTCCAAGTCGCGTCAATGTGAGAAGCTGAAAGCCTTTGAACAAGGCCTGTTGTCAGTGATGATCATGATTCCGGGATATAGTAGCTACCTATGTATGTGTTTCATAAAAAAGCTCAAGGTCACTCAGTGGGTCTTAAAAAAAGCTGTGTTCGGCATGTTTTTATGTGATCAAATAAGAAATGAAGAGATTCGTTAATAGAACCGGAATAACCAACATAGCTTAAGGCGTCGCAAATTTGAAGCGACGATGGTTGGGGAACGTATCTCGAAGGATCAATCATCGTTACTTAACTAATGGGAAAAATCAGTATTGGCATAAATACCACTAGGTGGACAGACGACATTAAACGATTCGCGAATAGTCGCACGTTTCTGATAATGCAAGGCCGCGTGTGTTTTGGAAATCCAAGACGGAGGTTTCTCCAGCAATGGTCAATAGTGATTTAAGGAAGCAAAACAGCTTTCAGAATAACTAAACTAATATGAAAATTTTTCCCCACAATTATTTATTGTGAAGTCCAATACTTTATGATATTGCTTTTATTAAGTATCCAAAGTCTTAGAACTCGAATGTGTAAGGCGATTTAGGGATATCTTTATTATGATGTACGTATTTCTCTCTAAATCGCAATAACATTCGGTGTTAATATTTAAGATATAAAAAAGATATTATTCATGATATCGAACAGCAAAGCTTTAACAACAGTAATGTTGACGTAGCATCCTGTTTCATCTTTTGATATATATTTTATATACATTGACTTTGTGTTTTATGGCATGTTTTTATTTCTTTGTTATTTTTGTCATTGACATTCCATTTAAGAGTAAGGTAATGAGACTTACAAGGGGATTGCACGACGTCGAAATTTTTTATTTACTCTTATACTACTCGTTTTCACGGTTAATGGCAATCGTGTAAAGTCCTTCAGCATCTAGATGTTGCTTTGTATATTTATATACTTAAAACTTCACGCCTATCATAACAGGTTTACACCCAATGCGATAGGATGGCAATCAAACTCGATACTTAAATACAGTACGCGCGCGAGTTCATGTCCATCGGGGCCTGAGGTGAAGGGCGGGAGCAGCGCGCCCCGCCTTCACCCACCTCGCCGAATTCGTCCGAAATCGAGTGTTGTCCGTTGACGGTGACGCGTGCTTGTCGATACTAAAAACTATTGACCGCTATTGTATTATTTTTTTTTTACGAAACCATGAGTACTTCGCCTTCAACAATTTCAAATAGAAAAAAACTTTTATAATACATAAGCATGATAAGGCCGCCATTGCACATTTACTGTAATTTTTTTTTCTTCAATGCTATTATTTAATAACGTGTGTAATAAAGTATTAAATAAAAATAAATAATTAAATAAATATTTACTTACTTAAAGTTGCAATAAATATGGAATAGATATTATGGTTGACCAAATGAGATTATCGATATCGACATTATGATAGGTCACAGAACTACCGCATTCCTCAGGATGGACATGAACTCGCGCGCCTACTGTACTGGACATCTGGTACTTTTGCTTTGCAGGATAGATACCCTTCAGGTATACTACAAACCTGCAAAGTCTAATCCCCAAATAAAATTTCGAGGTCGTGTAGTCCCCTTGTTAGACGAGCCGTACTTTGGACGCGTTTCCGTACGAAGTATGTACTAGCCAAAGTCGTAGCTCTAGTAATGAGTAAGAATGAGTTTATGTGATCGCACCTAATGTGCGAGACTCGAAGGAGGTTCGAGTATTTGTACGAAACCCGAATAGCATCCAAAGTACGACTGACCTTAAGGACTACTTAATATTTAATAATATTTAAAAATGTGGACGTCAATGTAATAATAATTCTAGGTAACTTCTGCTTTGGTGGCTGCACAATGTTCAAAGCGCAGACTATCGTAGAATTCATCGAGAACGCAGTGGAGACATCGAGGAGCGGTCGTTACTTGTTCTTCTTGAATCTACGGCCAGTGCTCGGCCCAGTCAGAGTACAGCTGCTGTACCCTGTCTCCAGGTTTAAGCGCGTGCAAAGCTTACAGCATATGTCCAGGTAAATATTTTCTTATAATAATTTTTCTTATCTTTTAGCCCATATATGAATATATGTACTTGTGATTTATTATATACTGAATTTCGTAAAATTCGCTTTCAATAACGTAACGAATTGTATTGTAATAACGAGTTGAATTATCAATGTCACAAGTTAAATATTATAGTTGGAACATTTTACAATTTACGAGAAAAAAAAATCTCTGTAGCTTTATCGTACCGACCGGAAAGCTTTATCATAAGGATTATTTTTTGCCACATAACATAGCATCAGAAATAAAAGGAAGTCCATGAATTTTAACATTTTATTACAAATTATAATTAGCAGGATAATGGATTTTAACTCCAAATTCATCTATTTAATTTATCAAATGCTCAAAATGTGTCCCGTTCTGTTGAATGCAAAGTCCCAGTGTTTTGATTACTTCTCTGCGTGTCGTTTTTTAATATTTTCATGCTTAATATTTAAAGTAAATACGTCTGAATTCTTTTTGTAGCTCGTGGACACTTTCATACCGGTTATCATAGGGAAATTATGCGTACTTCTCAAGGGGGTGCTCATTAATAATAGGTACTTCATCAGGTAATAAGAAATTCATAATCTGAAAAAATCAATGTGTGTGGATAATACTGACATTGTATGGAACTCCGGGCTTTCTGAATTAATAGTATGAATTCAGAGAGACATTCCGGCTGTGTGAGGCCAGCCTTAGAGATCGATCTGAGAAATTCATAATCTGAAAAAAATAGAATGTGTGTGGAGCATACTGACATTGTATGGAATTCCGGGCTTTCTGAATTAATAATATGAATTCAGAGAGAAATTCCGACTGTATGACGCCAGCCTAATACTTACTATTTATATTTTACTACAATATAAATAGACTTGTTGCCCATCAACTTAATATGTCAATTTTGCTATGAGCTATTTACCAATAGACAAATAATAATCGTAGTCAAGCTTCGATTTCCATAAAATTCAACTCATTCTATTGCTTGATTTACTTCGATAATGTCAACATACTCAAGCGATTCCAACGCTGTTGTCTGCTTTGACAATTGTACTGATCTAGCTTTGTGCAGAACTGTCTGAATAGTTCGTATTAAATTGCACTGCCGTCGTAATTATAGAACAATATCACAACTGCCAACTTCATAAAGCAGCGTCTAAAAGTTTTAATATGCGTTATTATGAGATATGCATGGACTGTCGAACGGAATTTTCGTAATAAGAAAAAATATTAATTTGTATATACTAGTTATGCGTGCGTCGTCGCTCGCACAGTTTTACTTTAGTATGTATTGACAATGATTGAAGGTAACTAACTAACTACTAAAGCTCTATCAGCGCCATCTATTATATGTGTCGTACTTCAATCTGTTACTGTACTTTGCGGAGAAGTAAATCACGTTTTTCGTTTTATATTTTTACTAAGAACTTTAATATGAATATTAATTATTGATTATTTCATCAAATAAACGCTGTAAAACATTTTACACAACGATATAATCATTTTTGGATTTCTTTTTTTTTTTTTTTTTGAATGTTAGTTGGATAGGCAAACTGGCAGACGTGCCACCTGATGGTAAGTGGTCGACGTCGCCCATGAACATAAACTAGCCCAGCCAACTCATCTATGTGTTGCCTATCCTGAGACATATAATGTTAAGTCTCGGTGCCAGTAATTACACTGCCTGTCTTGCCCTTCTTTCCGAAACACAGCAAAGCTGTTTCACGGAAGAAACAAGCAAGATGGTGGTACCCATGGATACCCTCCTCTTCTCAAACTCTGCCACTCAATATATTAAATTTAAATTACAATAAGTTAACTTTTGATAGAATGAAGTGGTTTTTATCAAATATTGCTTTATGATTGTTAACCGACACTTAGCAATTTAGCTGTGAAGCATGTTCAAACAAACAAACAAACATACAGACACATATTATTAAAAATAATATAAATTTATATAATTAGTGTTTTTAAACCTCTAAAAATATTTTCGTCAAAAAAAAACTTGGGAAAAAAAAAACTTATACACGTGAAATTTACAATTTCATTATATTAATAGATTTTCATTTAAAATATGAACTGTCATTGACTCGTAAAGTGATAAGTCTCTTTTAATTCAAGAGTATTATTTTATTTCGCAATATTGTTTTACCTTCATAATTTGTACTCGATTTACGTGATATGCGAGAGCTTGAACGGCGTTAAATGTTCGTTTAAACCGTTATTGAAATTTATTATTTCGTGATTGAAGTACATTTAAAATTACCTTTTACACAAAGAGCTGTTTAATAAATGATCATTATAAGTTATCCTACGATAAAATATTTTTAATAATCAAAAAAGTTAGTAGGTATATAACAAAATGAAAAATGCAGTTTTTTTTACTAATATTAACTTGGTATACATGTAAATACGTATATTATGTGTACTTTTTTTAATACTACATAATTATGTTATAAATAAAACATAAATATTATGTAATTTAAACGTTGGAAATGGAAGAACACATTTTTTTCATGCAAGCGTGTCGTAGCTGGAATCATACGTAAAATATTAACCAGAGAATACAAAATTCGATCTGCTGTGGTTTGTATGTATTCATAGCAAACAATCAGTACTTAATTAATTCCTAAAAAAAAATATGAGAATTATGAGATTTTTCTTCGAGAAAGTTCGAGAAGTTTCAGTTTTTTAATATCAATATATAAATATATAATATCTGGTGTAAAAATATATCATTGGAGTAAATTGACTGTGAAAACATTATTGTGATAGGTACACGATCAAACGAAACAAAATTAAATAAACTCTGTGCTATATAAAATAAAAAAAGTTTCTGAATTTCGTTTGGGATTTAATATCCTGTATATTTGACTTTGCAAGTTACCGTACAGTTTTGAACCAAGTTTCTTCCGAGCTCTTTCTAGTAAGATCAACATTCTGAACCGGTAGGAGTGTCGCAACAAACTGGCTTAAAAACTCTGGAAATTAACGAGAAACAGAACTCAGCTCTTTTTATTATTATAATTTTTTTTTTATCTCACTGTGAATATTGTATTAGGCAAATTTTTCTTCAACTTTTATTTTAAAAAGTTAAACTTTACTTTTTTTATGTTAGTTGGATAGGCAAACTGGCAGACGTTCCACATGATGGTAAGTGGTTGACGTCGCCCATGAACATAAACCAGTTTACCTGGAACTAGCCCAGGCAACTATTTATGTGTTGCCTATCCAGAGACATAAGGTGTTAAAGTCTCGGTGCCAGTAATTAAACTGCTTGTCTTGCCCTTCTCTCCGAAACACAGCATAGCTGTTTCACGGAAGAAATAAGCAAGATGGTGGTACCCATGCAGCCGGGAGCGCGGCACAGCGCATCCCTCACACTTTTAACAAACCATTAAAAGAGCTCTAACCACCATCGACGTTTCTGCTCTTATTGGGACTTTAATAAATCGCGATAATGGTAAGAGACCTGATAGATTAACAATGGTTACCTGGGTCGATACATTAGCTCCGTCTTATGTCAGGGAGACAGCTTTAAAAACGGCAGCCGCTGCGGAAAAAGCTGAAATGACTAAACGACATAAATATCCGTCACCTATCCCAAATTATCTCTTTGTGTCGTTTGCAGTCGAAACACGGACCTTGAAGTAGCAGTGCAAAAAAAAATCTAAAAGAATTGACCCTATGTCTACCTATAACCTCCACTGGTGATAGGAGTGATGGTGCATTTTTTGGCCAGAGAATCGAAAATGCGATTCAACGGGGAAATGTTGCCAGTATTCTTGGCGCCATTCCATGCGGACAATATTTTATACTTATACTGTTCTGTATTAGCCTGTAAACAACCCACTGCTAAGCGAAGGCCTCTTCTCCATATAGAAGGGTTGGAGCTTAATCCACTACTTGCTCCACTGCGGGTTGGCGGATAATTTCTCTACCATGAGTAACGATCGCTATCAGGTGTCTATGATAACAATCGGGACCGACGGCTTTACGTGCTCTCCATGGCACGTTGGGGAGTCCCACAAGGACATACACCTAGACCGGAAAAAAATATTTGCACAAATACAAATATCTGTCCCGAGCGGGAATCGAACCCGCGAACACCGGCGCGCGCTTTGTTGACTACTCGCACCACTACACCAGAACGGTCGTCAATAATTAGTTTTTCAGTTTTACATTGTAAATATGTATAAAATTTTCCAATGGAGCTTCGAATACAAAGTTATTCGTTGTTTAAAGTTAAATTATTACTTCGTTTTTCTTTGCATATAAATTTTACATTTGCAGATACGCTGACAAACAACAGACAAACGTTCCATTGAATAATCAACACGCTAATATTGTTAGGCCATTGAAAGGCTAATTAACATACCTCGCGCACTTATGATTGTCGTTAACTGGGTTAACTCAATTTGTCATTATGTTACCGGTTACAAAGCGACTACCACAACAATTTCTCCCGTTAATAGATAACGTGAGTTCATTCCATGCATACATTTATCTACTGTCGTTTAATCTTTGTATTATATATTATATATAATGTGTGGTGAGAAAAAATTATACACATTAAAAATATTTTAAAAAAATTGTTACCACGAAGGTATAAATACGAAAAGAGTAAGCTTCTTAATATAATATAGTAGCTAATGTACCAAAATTAGATAACTAGAGAAGTGGAAACGAAATTTGTATTAATTCTTTAATTTTTTTTTTAATTTGTCACTATAGTGTTACAGTTATACATGTATTTGGTCTAAGTCGTTTATGAATGAAACAGACGAGTATTCCAAGTACAAATTGTGTTGTCATTTGTTTCTTATTTATTTTCATTTTAAATATAATTGGAAAAGAAAGAGAATATAACAAAAGTGAAAGGAAAAGTAAATTACGGGCGATTTCAGGTCGGGAATTGAGGGGCTTAAGGATAAAAAATGGTTTATTTCGATTTCCGGCAAGTCTTGTGGAAAAAAATAAATAGCAAAGTTGTAAGTAATATTTTGTATTTACACTTTTTTCACATAACCTCAGACTTGTAGTTTTACCGGAAATCGTGATAAACCGTTTTTTAACCTTAAACTTTTTCTTCAGGGCTTCCACCTCCCGACCTGAGGTCCTCAGGTCACCCGTATTTATTTTTCCTTTCATTTTTGTTATATTCTCTTCTTTTTCCAATGGATTGCCTCCATGTATATATAAATAAATAAAATAAAATAATATATATATTATAATGTTTAGAATATAAAAGTATAATGAAAATTTTTAGCATAAATAGTTGGACGTCACTTAACTACGAATATTTTAAATTTACTTCACTTCTTAAAACTTGTCGCGTAGACCAGATAGATTTATGAAATTCTTTCCATGCTTGAATTACGCTCCAGAGCTTTCGCTGCACATTTAAGATTTCTTTTACAGATATTCATAAAAACTACGTCTTTTGATATATTAAAATGTATTCAAAGTCAATACAACAAAACGAAATATCTAAAATACTGAGTTGTTATTATGAAATTTGATTCAATATTATTTAAATTTGTAACTTAAAATCGATCCGGAGTTACGGACCGAAACATTTTACGAATAAAAGCTGAATTCGTTGGATGACGTCAATCACAACTTGGATTTTTAAGGCCTACCTATCAATCTGCGTCGCTATTGTTCGCTAGTTAATAAACGTACCTACACGTAAAACCTCAGCATGGCTTTACGAAACGAACAAATAAAATAAAAAATAAAAACAACTGTATAAAACTGAAAAAACATAAATAATGCACGTTGCTAGTTTAATTTTTTCTTTTTTACGAATGCAGAGCAGATGTTAATAAATGAAGTAAAATAATGAAATCTACAACAATATTGTGCATTTATTGTTACCTTAACTTATTTCTGTAGGGCAGCTTTTATAAACATAAATAATTTTGTAAACACTCGCGGTAATAGATGATTAATCTATATATAAATTTGTAGTTTTTTGACTGATTAAATATCTTTTAATTCACGAATAAAATTTTTTTATGACGCAGAGACTCACGAATAAGAGAATTCGAAAATTGTTCTAAAAGCGTGAATGAGTTGAATATTTATCACAAAAAATTATTAACAACGTAGAAGAAAGAACATTCCATGAATACGTATCCCTCCGGCAGAACATAACATTATTATAATGCGAACTGTGTTATTGAAATAACTGCTGGTTCTATAACTTTTTATAAATTTATAAAGAATATACAATAGATAACGAGTTCAATATCTCTTTTTGTATTGATCGATACAATAAATGCTTAGTTCAAGGAATAATTTATAATAATTCTCGTAATTATCTATAGTATTTAATAACTCACCATTTAATCGAGCAATAGCGGCGGTATGCGTAAATGCATTTCTTTCCCAGCGTTATAAAAAGGTGAAATAGCTCTGAGGGCCTGTTTTACATCCTGGTGAAAATGTTTATAATGTAACTTTTGTATCAGATAAACGTTATCAACAACCGCTGAAACAGGCCCTCGGAATTGTTCAAAAGTTAACTTTTTATTTTGATTTTATTGAAATGTTAATATTCATAAATTTTTTTATTATATTTAATTAATTTGTTTATTAGTTTGGATACTTGTCCTTAAGATTATAATTTGAAATAGTCATTTTATTAACTATCTTGTTCATGTAATGCCGGCATTCAATTGAATTAATGACAACTTGTTAAATTACTGAAATTTGATTGAATTAAATACATTAAATGGTGCTTAGAGAGTTGCGTGAGCTAGATATTTGCGATTAGGCTACATTTATGTTAAATGTATGTACTTATATCAGTAGTAATATATAATAAAAATTAACACTAGATCAATTTAGTCCGCTCAATGAAAATGAACGTGATACAGGCGCAATCCTCAAATCATTCTTTTATATTGAATTACCATGGAGTTGAATCTAAAATGAACAGCGTCATGGGTCAGTCCCAAAATCCACTGAGCAGATAGATATATTTTGTAAGTAGTTTAACTACGGTGTTACCTTCTCAAAAGAAGCGAAGCGAATAAAGTTTATTTTCATAAAATCTGTAGGTATTCAAAAAATTATACTTAATAAATATTCTTATATTTAATTTATAGACATTTTATATATTTATTCTTTTTTTCATATTGAATATAAAATATTCAACATGAAAAAATACAGTCGAATTTGGGTCTTGTGTTCTTTTCTATCGAAAAATATACCAGACCTATCAAATTCGTATTCGAAAAGCATATAAAATTTCCCAACATATTGAATCACTTGTTACACTTCAATTTTTTTTTTTTTTTAATTCAATATCACTCACCGCGAACGTTGTGTTATCGAATTTTACGTCAAATAAAAAAGTTTTTTTTATTTAGCCACGTATAAAACTAAATCGGATACGTTATGAAACATATTATTTTTATGAGAGGGCTTGTTAAAGGATGAAATATTTCAAACTTATCATTTTGCGGGATTATTTTAGCTTTGACTATTTAATTATTTTTTTTTTACTATACGTCCACAGGCTTTATTTGCCCATGCCTTTATTTATTCACTTTTTTAGATTGTTATTATTATTATGTTTGATGCGTACTTATTTAGACTGACTATTTAATTTAAACAGTTTGAAAAATAACTCTTGAATATTTTCCATTTCTGTATATCATAACTGCTTCGATGTATTCACATTGCGATGAAAGTTGTATTTTATTGGCGTTATATTATATTAGTTAGGTCCTGTGTGACATAAAATGATTTTTATCGAATTAACGCTAAAATCAATGATTCATCTGTCATCCATCATCGTTGGTTGTAGATTATTTATACCTACTTAAGCTAAAGTCGATATGAAATTTTTGTAAACAAACCAAAAATTGAATATTGATTTCAAAAAAATTGAAAAATTGTAATTTTTCCTTGTTATACATTAAACATTTTATTTACCTTAACACTGTTTCCTACAACTTAAATTAACCGCCAAGTACGTAATACGCAAGAAAATAGCTTATAACAAAAGTTTATAGATTTTTAATTACTAATATACATCTAACAACCCTAAATTTTAGCACTGATGGGAAAATTTCGCAAATAAGTAACATTTGCTTTTTATTTATTTATTAGTCGTTATATTGTTAAAGGTAAATCATTCAGTAGAAAATTACTTATACTCACGTTAACAAGAAAATTTGACTTAACTCCCTGACTTATTTATTTCAAGTTTAGCTTGTACTACTGTGTATAAATATTAAACAATATATGTAATTATTATATTTATTTTCTACAGGTTGTTAACATCTGTCTATGGTTGGTTGCTAAGCAACGGTTCGTTGGTATACATTCGATATTGAATTTGGCTTAAGTATAGTAAGAAATATTTTAAAATAATCTGTGCCTTGTCTTTTATTGGAGTGTTAGAATTTTCAACATATTCCTTCACGCTCCATCCAATCCACAACCTGACTTCACCGCAAATCTAAACGGTTGAAAATCCATTCAAAATTCAATCGCTGTACGAACGTGAGTAAGCATTTTAAAAGTATGTAAAAGCTTTTAAAATCTGTTTCCATGTTAGTAAAATGAAATCCTCGACCATTAAAATTGAATAAACAGTCCGCGCGGTTCAAAGAGCGTGCTATTGGAACTCTTGTGTTTGTGAGTGAAACGCTATTCCCGGAAGATTTATCAACATCGACCCATTTGGTTACATACCCATTAAAAACTCATCCAAATATTAATTATAGTCAGCTGACTGAATTTTTAATTATATAAATACATACGAGTATAATGTATCCTAACGTCAAAGGTCAATTTACAAAACGGAATAAGTTTGTTTTTCGTTCGTGTTCAACTTTATAATAACACCACATTCCTACCTTTCCTGTATTTAGTTTAACTTTTGTCGTCGACTAATGAAAAAGTAAAACAAATATAGCCTTTTCAGGGCTGTTGATTTTTATTTTAATAAACATCGCTGCGTCTGTGAGAATATTATATTTAATGTCGTTTATGAGACGTCATTATTTTACGTCGTGCATGTTCGTACGCAAAATATTAACATCTTTCCTATGTAATAATATATCGACTTTTCTTTCTAAATTGTAGTAGTGACATAGGCTATATAAATTTTCAAAATGGCGCCCGCAAATGGCGGAATGAGGGGGGGGGGAGTTGAATTTTTTTTCTTACTGTAGCAATATGTACCCATATTTTCAAATGAAAGCTAGTAATTTTTAAAGTGATTAGATCGTAACGAGCTATTAGAGCAAAGCGAATTGCGTAAACAAGTTCGAAATCAAAATCATTTAATTAAAATAAAATAAATAAATAAACGTAAAGTAAAACCATAAAACAATTGGATTTCATAAAAATATCGTTTCAAAAAATTGCTGATCGTTCTCCTTTGTAAAGGATTCATAATAATTGACGTGTAATTACACGTGGTTTCGACGTGGGGCAAGTGAACGTTCGTAAATTACTCTATTCATCGCCAACTCGATATGAAACAAATCTTATGAGCATTCATTTAAAATCAATTCCACTATTTGTAAACCGGTCACTGAAACAGGACCTTTGCTTAGGTAGTTGTTTAAACTTTTTCATTTCAGTCCGTCTCTCGTTGATCCTTTTGTATTCTCACTTTGTCACTTAAAACGCTGTCTGCATTTGATATTCCGAGTGGATATTTTTTTAAATAACGGAAATAGTTTTGATGAATTAAAAAGTATTATGTTTCAAAGAGTTTTTAATTAAATACCAACTTTTTTTTTTGTATAAAGCAAGAGTTACACCATTCGCATCTTGCATCACGTTTTTTTTTTTGACGTGATAACGTCTAGTAAATCGATGAAAGCCGGCGGAACTTCAGGGAAAAGCATGACTCATTGTCATAATCCGCGAGCGAGAGCGCGGAACAAGCGATAGAGAGGCACGATCGGCCTAAGCGTTCGGCTTGTGACGCATCTATCGATGCGTCCGAGTAGAAGAGAGCGGCAGCACGCAACTTACACGTGAACTGTTTTAAGGAAGCTTTTATTAATGACTAAATACTAAAATTATTGATTAAAATGACTAGTATAACTATATAATATTGGTATTGCATTTTAGTTCTGTTTTTATTATTTCATCTATTACCTATTAATTATTAGAAAATATGATGCATTGCACGTAGCCATTTTTGTTTGTCATCTTACTGTGAATCATATTTTAGTTACAAAATATAGATAACTTTATAATTTATACACAGAAATTAGTTTCTTTTTTCCAATGTGTTAGTTTTATTAAATTACTTTGTTGTTTCGTATCAGTTCAACGATATTTTGATAAAATAAAGTTAAATTTTTTTAAATAAAATTGTAAGATATTAAAATTGATTTCCATAAACGCCATCTGTCGCTAGTTGCTAATAACTTCAATAACAATCACGTTACGCTAAAAGCTTGTAAGTGAAAATTACAGATGGCCCGCTCCACTAAGGACCTATGCCACACCACGTTTTTTAAACACGCCATTGACGCGCGTTTGTAGCGATACAGACGCGATACGCACGCAAGTCAAACGCAGCCTGTAGACTTTTGCACATCTGTATAAACTCAAATACGCGTTTGAATAGATACAGACGCGCGTGAGTAGCGATACAGACGCGATGCAAACGCGCTTGTGTATACGCAGTGCTAACGCGCGTTTGTATCGATACAAACGCGCTGGCATTTTGCGTTTTTAAGAAGAACCTCGTCAACAGTAGCAGTTACAAACGCTATACTAACGCGCGTGTGTATCGATACAGAAGCGCTGGTGCCGCGTGTTTGAATCGATAGAAACGACAACAAACTGCTCTGTAGGAAAAGCGCGTTTCCAAAACGCGCGTCGACGGCGCGTTTAATAAACGTGGTCTGCACAACAAATGGGTTAGCATTAACATCTGTTTCACGCTTCCGCTCCGCGGCATCCTTAAAAGCCATGACCTCCTCGCAAAAAGAGGCCACAGCCGACCAGCACCTCTCGCTGCCGAGTATGCAGCAAACCACGCCACACTCGTGGCAGACAGGGGTGGCTTCCCTTCCTGCAATTTGATGCAGATACTTACCAAAGCACCCAGATCAAATGTTATAATGCTAAGTAACGTTGTCCAACTTTAAAAAAAAATATGTAGAAACGATCGATAAGATTTGGTTATCGATTGTATATTTCTGAAACTAACTCTTTGTTATATAACGAAATTAGGTTTAGGCTTAAAGAGATTTATTCTCATTAAGACAATATTATCACTTACATGAGAACACATTTAAAAAACAATTCGACATCGCACTTGTAAGAAATAAACGACTATAAAGTAACACAGTTATTTCAAATTATTACATTTAACATTTTTTACTCTAATAAAAATAAAATGAAGACTAATTAATGTATTATTAAATTTAAATTACTTATTATATAAAATGTGCTTAGCAAGTTCCTTTTTAAATACGTCAAACACGAAATTATTTTATTTAATAAGTGGTTACAATTGTTATGTTGGGTTGGTATTGGTTGTCAACTAATTTTATCGTATTATACGAGTATACTCGTAATGTTTCTCCATAAACCATAACTATACGTTGTTGTCGCAGCAGATTTTATCGTCTCAGATGAATATAATTTTGAACTTCGTTAACACTTACCGTTATCAAGGAATCATTCACTTGAATACGACAGCACCGACCATTTCAATATTTGTATGAATATTACAAGTTTGTAAACTCGCGAGTCGTAAAATAAGCCATAAGTTCAAGTTCATGCAACTGACACTCTCGCAAAGTTGTTCATAAGAGCGCAGTTTGATGGCTCTTTATCCTCTTATCACATATTAATTTAAAAGTTACATAGGATTACTTGTTGCAGCTATTATCAATATATCAATGATGTACACTTATGATATTGACAAGGCCATTTACTGTATGATTTACATGTGATATATTTATGTATTAGTATTTCATCAATAAATTTTTGCTCTATTATATTTAATTAAGTGTTAAATATAGCATAGATCTTATGGAAGAAATAATTGGCCTCTTGATATTTGCAGATTTTTCTACTTATACTATAAAATTCAAGTAAATATAAACAATAGTTTTATTGTATATTATGTACTATTGTGATTTTATTGTATACTGTACTGTATCAGCCTGTAAACAACCCACTGCTGAGCGAAGGCCTCTTCTCCATATAGAAGAAGGGTTGGAGCTTAATCCATAACGCTGCTCCACTGCGGGTTGGCGGATAATTTTCCTACCATGGGTAACGATCGTTATCAGGTGTCTATGATAACAACCGAGACCGACGGCTTTACGTGCTCTCCGAGGCACGCTAGGGATTCCCACAAGAACATACACTCAGACTAGAAACAAATATTTGTACAAATTCAAATATCTATCCCGAGCGGGAATTGAGCCCGCGACCGCCAGCGCGTGGCGTTGAGGCGTCTACTCGCACCACTATACCAGAACGGTCGTCGATCGAATGGTCGACTATATTGTGTACTGGTACATAACTTACATCTGTTATATTGAACTATTATATGGAGTCTTAAAAATAACGAAAAACCTATCCTAAACCATGTTTTGTTCAACCATTAGCGAACCTTTCAATTATACGATTAGAAATTTAAAATTCATATAATATGTTAAAGTTTTTATACAAACATAAATTCTCAACTTCATAATCAATTAAGGTTATTCTTGTGTCGAGTGATACCGGCTAAGAGACATCAAAGCAGAGGTTTTTCTTTTCGATTATATTTCTCTAATAAATTTATATTTTTTATTAAATTTATATTTTATTCGCCACATCTAGCGTGTTAAATGTAAGTCCTTATTTATAACGTAAAATATAATGTCCTTATTTATAACGTAAATAAAATTTTTGCACTGGAAAAAAAGTATAATATACACTTCCACTCCATGGATAAAACTCGTGTACTTATAACACTGCACGTTACGTTGAGAATGCAAAAGAAAGAGAAAAGTTGTAAAATAAAGTTGAGATCCCTTTGACCATTTTTAATTTGCTACGAGCTTTGAAATTCGCAATAAAATTCTGCAGCTACTAAGGGTCGGTTAATATCTCCATTGCTATAGTTTTAAAATTACTTCTTATTTCAAACGTGAAGTCTAAATGTCTGTCATTGTGATAGACATTAACTTTCTCTTTGTAGGATTAAAAGATTTTTCTCGTGATGTAAAAATATAAATATTAATATTATAGATGTTGTTTTTCTCTTTAAATATTAACGATTATCGGTTGTTTTAACTTAGATACGTGTGATTGACACTGAATCGATCAAGATCTGACTTTGTTTGAGCTGCCTTTAATGTTAAAGTCAAAATGAAATATATATATTTTTTTAATTCCCTTATAAGTTTCTCTTATCCCTTATGAAATGTCTCGACGTCCATTTATAATAATCTTGTCAAATATGTTTATTTTTTTACACATTCGTAAATACAAAAAACATAGTAGGTACACTTATGGTCTTTAGAAAGTTTCTTTATATGAGCATGTTTTAATTTTTTTAATTTTATTATTTTGTTACCGTTCGACTTGAATATGATTTAAATCATTTAATTAATCTTCATTAATAAGAAACAAAGATTCATAAAATTTATGCCACCGGTATGACTGGAAAAGTGTCCACGCTCGTCATTTGAATTGAAATTTATGGAAATTTGGTCAAAAATTAAGTACCTTTTTTTACATAATTCGAATGAGAATCATGTACTTAAGTATTGATAGTAACTCACCATTCATTCTATATAATAAAAATCAGAATTTTACTTGTATTCAGATTTTTTTTATAATTGTATATAAAACATTATTAGCCGTACTTTCAGTTTTAAACTTTAAAAATTTAATAACTCAAAAGATTTTTTTTTTCTTCTAGACGTTATAATTCAGTTCTAATTTAACATGTACTTCGCTTTTATAGATTGTCGAGTATCAATTGGCGTTAAAGAAAATGTAAAGTTCTAAAAATTAATAGAGCATTCAATTATATTCCTTTGTAGTTAAGTTAGACTGTATCTATAATGACTACCTTTGCTGTTGCCTTTGATGTTGCTAATTTCTTATATATATATATATATATATATATATATATAACAGATTTGATCTGTAGATCCTATAGGAAGATAGCATTACATACCGTAACCACGTTTATTGCGGAGGCATTGATGTGACGCAAATTAGGATATCATTAATTTTGCGGTGATAGGCGGAGATGATGTATGGTATAGTTATACCTAGTACATTGATTACGTAATCCATTTCAGCAGGGGGCGGGATTGCGTGAAACAACACGTCTCTCAACTTGTCGGAACATTTGTTTTTATCGCCGTAAATGACAAAATAAAACAAAACTATTTTTATGAAATATTTTGTGCCATTAGTAGAACAAAGCTAATTTCGATATAATGAAATAAATTAAAAAAATTGCTTTTTTTATGTTACCAATTAAACGGAAACGAGAAATTTATTTCAAAATAATATTGTTATCATACACATATACATATATACTATCTATACTATACGCGAGTACAACCGGGGGCATAAGCTTAGTAATTTTTTTTAAATTAATAAAATATCAATTACCATTGATGTGAAAAAGTGACCAGTCGAAAGATTTTCTTTTTCTATTTTATAAGATTCCGATTTAAAAAATTATGTTGCGTAATAAAATCGCTTTATCGTAGTACGTTTTAGGCTATAAACTATCACGATGCGATGTACATAAGTAGAGCAGTAACTACTATCAATAATATGGGTAATATCGTGCGGTATACGTTGGCTATTCAAAGATAGTTTGGAAGATATACAAAGGTAGGGTATATATGTCCACTTACCGGCTTCACTGATTGTGAGTAGAATATACTGTATAGTAAGCAACGAATAATTCCTATTGACGGCAAACTGACATTTTATTTTATAAATTACACAAGAGCTAATCAATTTATTTATACATAACTGTGTAATGTGTACAAAAAAGCAATGAATTCTCTCCCTAGGGTCTTCCACGAGGGACTTTCGAACTTTGACGGTTGATAACGGCCATCTTGTTGAAGCTACATCTGACAAATTAGTTGTCATTTTTTCAGTCTGTCTTGTCAAATCATCATGGACGGATATAGCATTAAATAACAAGTACAAATAAATAGACAACGACGTGTTTTCGCTGAATGGGCTCTGGAGCAGTTGGCAGCTCTCCCTAATTTTCAGCGAAAAGTCATCGTTGGCGATGAGGCCCATTTTTGGATGATTGGGTACGTGAACAAACAAAATTGTCGAATTTGGGACGATACCAATCCAAATGAGATGCAAGAGCGTCCAATGCATCCCGAAAAATCAGTGTTTGGTGCGGATTTTAGACCGGCGCGGGCGTCATCGGTCCATATTTCTTTGAGAACGACGTTTGCCAGGCTCTTACTGTCAACGGCGAGCGTTATAGGTCTATAATTACCAACTTCTTTTGGCCTGAATTGGATGATCTGGACACCAACGACATATGGTTTGAACAGGGCGGCGCTAC
Source organism: Euphydryas editha (assembly GCA_036937285.1). Lineage (NCBI taxonomy): Eukaryota > Metazoa > Arthropoda > Insecta > Lepidoptera > Nymphalidae > Euphydryas > Euphydryas editha. The sequence goes on along the minus strand of JAUPFZ010000005.1, from coordinate 17,181,579 downwards.
GTGCCTACGTGTACGAGCGATTTGAGAACATGGTCATCTCTCGTGGAGGTGATGTGAACTGGCCACCGAGATCGAGCGATTTAACCCTTTTAGACTTTTTCTTGTGGGGTTTATTTAAGTCGCAGGCGTATGCGAGCCACAATCCACAGCGGTCCTTAAAGCCAAAATAACCCATTTCATCAGTCAAATACACCCTGATTTATGCGCCAGAGTCATGGAAAATTGGACGTTTCGGATGCGCGCCATCCAGCGAAGCCGCGGCGCACATTTGCAGGATGTAATATTCCATACATAATGGCATTGATACGTATCTCACACACACCTCATTTTATTTAAATTTAAAGATAGGAAGCGCTTAATTAAACAGTCTTTATTTTAGGTTCGTTCCGAAACGAAATATATCAGCATGCCCCGCGCAGTGCTTATGAGTATGACATTCGAATTGACTTATTTAGCCATCTAACGACGTCAAATAGTAAGACTCGGTATAAATTGAAGATTACATTAGCTAGCTGGAACTGTATTACATTTCGGAGCCGTCCTAAGTTTATTCACAAATGAATTCGTTAGTCGCTACCTTTTTTTTTTGTTTAATTTTAAGGAGATGAATATAATATTAGATATGTTTATAGTGGAGTATCACATCGAGATTGAGGAAACCAGGAATTGTGAAGTTGCAATCATATCAAAAGTTGAGATGTAACAGATTTAAACACGTTCCACAATGTACATAACTAATTAAACTTTTTTCAATTGTCTACTGCAGCAAAAATATGATGTTCATTATTTGGTCTCAGGGATAGTGAGTCTTTAGGGATTATTTCGGTTACATATATTGCTACCAATTTATTGATCTACAACGTATTAGTTAGGTGAATAGAATACAAGAAGAGGTGAAACCTATATTCAGACGCTATATACATGGTACCGATCCATGTCATCCGATATACGTAATTGCTCCCCTGAAATTACAAAACGATTTGAAAATTATTAATATTTCACGGAAATAGTACCAGTTGAAATTATATAATAATATTTTTAAAGTTTGATGGACATACATGAGTTTAGTACATCAACTGAATTAATTATATCAACCGACTTTTAAAGACCATTCTTTCGATATTTTAATTTTATTTGTATTATTTATCTACGGAAGATGATTAAACCCTGATGACATTAATTTTAATAAGGATTTAAACTGTACAATAAAAAGTCGATTTGCCATTAATTATATTCGTTTAAAATAAAGCTCATTTATAATATTGTTGCATATTTTTGCGCATTTTTTCATTGTTACACTATTTAGGTCTACGATTTTTCCACAGAAAATTTATGGTTATCATTTTTTTTAAAAGCTCATACAATATTGATTTTCACTCAGACTGCGTTAATTTAATTATCTATATTGTAATTTATAAATTACACACCATATGAACTATATAATCATGAACTTTAGTAAGACTATCGTGATAATTTGGCCTGAAGATCTAGTAAAACTCGATTTGGAAATATATGAAAATGTTGCTGTAATTAAAATTATTATCTATTAAGTGATGTATACAATATAGATATTATAATAAGTATATATCGTATACAATATATACTTAATATAAAATAGCCATTTCTATCTTAAAATAAAAGCAAAAAAAAAACAAATCACACAATTTATATCATCAATTCAGTTATCAGTTAAATTGTTCAAAAATTCCTCTCGATATGCGAAAGGGTTGTAGCTTAATCCGTCACGTTTCTTTACTGCGGATTGGCGAATAATTTCAATATCATGAGTAGCGATTTCTATCAGATCTCTATGATAACAACCGGGACCGATGGCTTTATGTGCTCTCCGAGGCGCGCTGGAGAGACCCACAAGGACATACACACAGACCGGAAATAAATATTTGTACAAATTCAAATATACATATATCTATTCGGCGCGGGCTTTAAGGCGTCTAGTCGCTCCACTATACCATAATAGTTGTCAAAGTTCACTAGTTAATAAGCAATTATAGTGTGGCACAACCGTGGTGTCACGGTTTCTTAGAAAATCAACGTAACACAGCTGCTACGTATAAAGTCCATTCCTATAAGATTTCAAGATAAAACTTTGAAAAATTAATGCATTACCAATATAAATAGTTCGAAAGATAAGATCTAATAATCCAACAGCTTATACTGAAACTGTAAAATTAAAATCTCAATAATTGTTACTTCTCAAAGAAGGTGAAAAAATAGAACGTTAAATTTGTAGCCGCTTCTTTAATTTTTTTTTTCTTATGTTTACCGTTTTCGAGTTACATATTACCAAAAACCAACATATTATTTTTCAACGTTTGACACCACGTTCATGCGGTTACATTAAGTTATAGCCGGAAGTTTATTAATGGACTTCTATAGAATCTTGAATAATCAGAATTCCTTAGAATCATAAAATAAAAATACCCGAAAATACTTGATAGCCTTTGTTCTAAAAAATTTCATTTGAGAATATAGATTAGGATGCATCTTCTACAACTAGTTGGTTAATTTGTTAATTCATGTCCACTCGTGCTTATGTAATATTTCTTGGTCATCATTGGGTACAATTATCTACAGACAGTAATCGCGGAATAAAAGGTATCACTTTTAATGACTAAATTGAACTCTCCATTAAAAAAAATATATATTAAATCAAATTTATTAAAGTGAAAAAATGGCTTGAAATATTTCTCTTATAATATGTAATTGACGACCGTTCTGGTGTAGTGGTGCGAGTAGTCACCTCAAACCTCGCACCGGCAGTCGCGCGTTCGATTCCCGCTCGGGACAGAAATTTGTATTTGTACAAATATTTGTTCCCGGTCTGGGTGTATGTCTTTGTGGGTCTCCCCACCGTACCTCGGAGAGCACGTAAAACCCTCGGTCCCGGTTGTCATCGCGTGCTGGGTTTATCTCCAATCCTTCTATATGGAGTAGAGACCTTCGCTCAGCACTGGGTTGTTTACAGGCTGATACAGTACAGTACAGTAAAATGCACGAAAACATTTAGTTTTAGACATTCTTCTTTCAAAACGTTGTCACACATAGTAGCTCAGATCAATCGTTCGAACGAGGCTGAATATGAAGCCCACTCGTGTGCAATATATCTCGTTAACCTGCAAACTCAATTAACTTCCACATCCGTTTAAAGTGCACCTTTGGTACCACGTAGAGCTAATATCGGTAACCGAGTTCACAAATAAAAAAAATATTTTCAAAGATAAATGAAGTGAGAGATCTATTCCCGTGCACTGAGTTGTTTTATAACGAACCAGTTTGATTGAATCGAGAGCGCATTCTATAAAAGCTATAACTGAATGTTGAAATTATATTTAGAAAAATATAGGTTTTTCGCTAATGGTTTTTGTTTTTTAGTTTCACTTAAAATGTAGTTTTACAGTCGATTTGTTTTTTTAATAACGTATAACAATCAACGATAAATTTTCCGAGAAATTACAAAACATTTAATTTTATAGCTTACTGTTTTTAAAATATGGTATGAACTGCCCTGAACTGAATCAGCCTGTAAACGTCCCATTGCTGGCCAAAAAGCCTCCTATATAGTAGAAAGGTTGGAGCTTAATCCACCACGCTGCTTCACTGCGGGCTGGCAGATAATTTTCCTACCATGAGTAACGATCGCTATCAGATGTCTATGATAACAACTGGGACCGACGGCTTTACATGCTCTCCGAGACACGGTGGGGAGATCCACAAGGACCCACCAGGATCCACCCAGAATGGAAATAAATATTTGCTCCGATTGGGAATCGAACTCGCGACCGTCAGCGTTGAAGCGTCTACTCGCACAACTACACCAGAACGGTCGTCAATATAGTTAGAAATAAACTTATTTTATATAATTACGTGTAACATATATATTGTTAATTGTTAGTAAAGTTATTACTTTTAATACAGGAAAACTTTTATCCAAATGGAATTTAATTATTTAAAATATATTTTTTTGGAGGAATCAGGATCAGAGTGTAATAAGCCTAATAAGCTTATTTGAACGTCCATAAAAGCTTTAATTTAGACGTTGATAACTCGATAAAATTGCAAAACGGATTTATATGAGATTTTAATTGAATATTACGTTTGAATGTCCAGTACCTACTCGGAACTATTCAGTTGAAAGGGAAATTTTTATAAGCGATTTTCTCTGTAGCATATTATGTCAAATCTAATATATTGCTATTGAATAGCGTTTGTCAATGTGTCCTTAGTTTCCTTAACTCTATCTAGACAGTTAATAGATATATCGTCCGCAATACGAAAACGTAGCTAACATTCGACGTGTGAGACAGCTCGTAACTACACAGTGCTGTCGACCATTTATTCGAATTTGTTTTATTTACTAAATAGTTTTATATCATACAATTTTCTACTATTTCAATGGGTCTTATGTATTAGAGCCAAAGTAGTAATTTCTAATGTTTTCATTTAACTTAAAAAATTAAAAGAGGAAACCATTTTTAAATTGGATTGGAACTCCAAAAGACCGCTCTTTGGCCCGTATACTAAGTACCCATAGATTTATTTATTAACATCAAATTTTATTCTGATATCAACAAATAGAATATATGAAATATTATTTCATGAAATGAATTATTTTGTCGAACATATTAAAATGTGAACGCTTAAATTGTTTCAGGTTTGTTATTTTAAAGTACGTGAGGCGTGACCTGATCAGCAGCCTGCCGCTCCCCAGACGGCTTTTAGATTACCTGAGCGCCACCCACTACTACTCGGAGCTTCTAGCCGAGATTTAAGTAAACGCTTGATCGGTGACCCGTACGTAAATGAAACGAGTCTTTGTCAACTTAGCAAAGGGGGAAGGACAAGGTGGTCAAATTAACGTCGAAACTAACGTTAATCATTTATTGAAAACACAACATACCCTTTTTCTTTACTAACATGGATTCGTCTAGAATAAGGACGTTTAAATGAATACAACCTAGCATATGTATAGCTTTTGTACATATATTTTTGCGCTCGGAATTTCGGAACCAGTGCTTGACATTCATTCCTTCCCCCCCTTATAATCATTACTACGCCCTGGTCTTCGTTGAAGATCTGCTTTCACAATACGTCCAATATATTTTCTTTATCAATGACTTATGCCCGGTTCCTATATTGATAAACGAAACATTCTTTTATAAATATGAAATATTTCTAGCAAATGTCGTCGTCATAACTCGAAAAAACAGCGACTCGATGACGAATGTTTCATATTAATGTAGAAACCGGCAGTTGTAATAATGTATTGTAACTTGTATATTACTGAGTGGTATAAGATAGTGAATTCAATAAATCTTTAATATAATTTAACACTAATTACATACAAACAGACGGAATACAAAAAGGCCTTTGTAAAGCAGGTGTTTGAAAGGCGCCTTCGTGTCTCTTATTAGTCTTTTGAATAGCGTGCACTCTGTACACCATAGATCACATTAACGGCACACTATGTATTTACACTTCTATTACACAAACATATTGTATATCTAATTTAACGAGAATATACTTCAATTTTATTTTAAATTCTTTTTTCAAAGTATGATATAAGTGACAATGAAATGCTTAAGATTCGTAAAACATTTTTAATGAACTTTGCGTATTCCGTCTGTACCTGAATAGTCTACCTTCTTCGGTTATCTTATATTACAAACGGGCTGTGGAATTAAGCAGTATTATATTAAAATCAAAATCGATTAATCTCGATACTTGCAATATTTTAAAATTACTTATTAAACTGAAATTTAAATTGACATTAAACTGAACATATGAGTGATGACCGACATTAATATAATTTAAAAAAAAACTTATTGATATTTTTTCAATTAATTTGTTAGTGTCGATCCAGTGGATGCAGTCTTAAAACTTTTACAATCGATTTGTTATTTTCAAGTAGTATTTGACGTCAGACAGACGTTGCGGATATTATTTTATTTAATGGGCGGAATTATTAATAACTATTATAGTACTGTTATAAAAGTAATATGTAACTTATTTATGTAGTATAAAACATGCTGTATTTTTTGTTTTCTTACATACACTTTTAACATTCTATTTTCTCTATCATTGAATTCAGAATTAATTTTATTGAAAATCGCACAAACTTAAGATCTAATTAGAGAATTGTAATTTAAAAAAATGATCTTATATAAATATTTTTTATTTGAAAAAAAAAAGAAATTATAACACGTTTTGTAACTCCTACTTCGTTAGTCACGTCAATTTAAAATTACGATAATTGAAATTCTATCGAAATTCCAGCTTAAGATAAATATGAAACAAAACCGCCATTCTATTATTAACGTAATATGAATGTATGAATAATAATATAATTAATATATGTATTACTAACGCTATGTGAACAACGCATTTCACTTATTTTTAGTCCTTTAAAGACCGATATACACAATACAATGAGGATAAAATTGTTTCTCGAACATTCGAAACGACGTAACAGATTCTATTAAGTAATAAGTAATTTTATTTGTCGGTCCCTCATGAAAGTATATTAATTTATAAATAGCAATCGATTATCAAGTTCAATCATTCTTAGGTACCGTCTTCAGTATTGAACTTTTATTAATGTAATAAGAAATCGTAACGCGCTATTTTTAGACATAAAAGTCGCTGAAAGTATAGTAGAGATTTTCCAAATAGTTTTCATGTAACGAAATAAAACGAATGACTGACCAATAAAGCGACTAACAGTACGCGTGTTTTACAAATTGTTTGAACGTTTATTTCGTATTAATTTTTTTCTAAAATTTATCACCTGGGGATCCGGATCGAGAGTAAAACTTTGTATGAAAGAAGGAAAAAAGGCAAATGTCACCAACCATACGGCTAGACTCCAGTATTCGTCTGTTTGTTACTAATACTTGTGCATATTACGGCCGTGTTCCGAAATACACTGCGAGCACTGTGAGGTGTGACCTCGATTCAGTATACCTACTGCGAAGCCGTTCCTTTTTAATTTGCTATACTGTGCTACACTGGTTACTGTTTTACTATAACGGAACTCAGTCCAGTATACTATCACCTTTATTTTTCGACAGTGTTTTCCGCTCGAGTGCCGAGGTTCGCTCGGATGCGTAAAGGTAATGTTAGAGATGTTCCAGCGGTAGATCCACTTTCCAAGTGGGTTTTGAGCTCCTGGACTTCTCTTATGTAGGTAAAGATGAATAATTAAAACCAAAGTTTAATCGCAACGCCATCTCGCAACGCCAAATTACTATCAAAAACTAAAAATTATAAGTACCTTTGTAAGTACAAATAAACACTTCAAAAAATGGTTACTTTGAAAAATAAACATTAAAACAAACCAAACAATTATTCATTTTTTCCTTTTGATTCTTACGTAATAAATATTAAACAGGGGGAGGGGGTCGGCCTATTCTTATTTTTTCTTATAATAGGGGGGAGGGGGTCAAAAACTAGCAAAATTCGTCTTACGTAATAAACGAATGGCCCCTCATATGATCACAGTACTGAGAGCACCTTACTTCGAAAGCGTCAGTGCTCGCAGTACAAAAATGGCTGATATTTATGAAGTCATATATTTCTCTATGGTACTGCGGCAGTGTACTAGCAGTCTATAACGGAACTAATTTTTCACCAGTAAAAACACTGAGCAGTGCTCGCAGTGTATTTCGGAACACGGACTTTATATGCAACTTAACATCAACCGCATGTACTTTATTGTTGTATTAATAAGTAATCAATAATATATTTAACTAATAATAAATTATAATTTTATTAAATAAAACGCAATATATTTTAATTATTATAATAGATTAGTTATTAATTATTTTCTGTATAGACTCTGTCACTGTGTTTGCGTCTTTGTAAATCATTTATATATATATCCTATATTGTAAACATTAAATGTAAATTTACGAATATGAATGCTGTTTTGTATATTTTTCGCTATGGTTCATTTTGATAAAGTACAAATTATAGACAGCTAACATCGATTTTGCTTCACTTTTGAATCGAAATTTGATCGTGGTAGCACTAGAGATAATATTTGACTATTTATTAAGTTTGTTAACAGTTTTCAGATGCTGTAATTTACTCGGTTGTGTTTGTAATTTGTACATGTGTAATTAAAATGAACTATATTTTTTATTTATATATTCTTATAAGTTAGGACAATAATACTTAAATGAGTCGGAACAAGAATTGTTTATTTTAGAACAAGAAAGCTTTATTTCTATTATTTCGAACGCATTCTTTATTCGTTATTATCACACCAAAGATAACTGTTTATAATTTTAAATATATCATTAGTGTATTGTAAATGTGTACTATATTATTTATTGGACAGGTTTAGTTGAGATTTCGCGTGATTATTTATAACGGCATGTGTTACTAATTTTAACGATCCATCGTTTGTTCTTTCAAGTTATATGACGAGATATGCATCGCATATAAATGTCACATACTATTTCTCAATTTATAACATAATAACGTTTTCTTTATTAAAATGTAACTTTAAATTAATAAAAATATAAATAACGTTTTCGTGATTTTGTTTTAAAAGTTATAAATGAATACATTCTATGTTATCGGTCTTACTAATATTCATTGGAACATGACTGTGCGTCATGTGATCCGTTTTTGCATGTAATAATTCCTGTATAAAAATTTATTAGTAAGACCGCGTTTTGTGTCATTTTTACACATTGTTTTCTAAAAACTATTGAAAAATGTGATTTTATCAACAGAATTGTTCTGTTTTCAGGATATTATAAATTTTTATGATTAATTTCGGACATCAATTTGAAACTAAACGTTAGAGTTAACGCACATTGTTTATTTTTATAAGCTCAAACGAACTAACGATTGACAATCGAGTGGTCAAATAAATTGATTTTTATATAGAACCTTCGTTTTTTGACAATGATAATGTTGCGGTTGTAGTATTCGTCGATCGACGATTTAAAATGTGTGTATTACTTCAACATTTATATCAATCGCGTGATTACAATTCTAATGATTTTTTTTTAACACGTCAATAAGAGAATTTATCAATGATTAAACTATTTTGTCTAGTTCTCTCATTGGTTATGAGATAATGACGATTTAAAATGTTTAATTCTTGTCGTTTAGACGTTGTCGATAAACAAAAATCACCAAAATGTGCGGTTGCAAATATTGAGAGATTTGCTCGGTTTCGAAAGATATAAAAATTCTCATCGAACTTAGGATATAAAATGGTAACGTTGAATAGTTTTTTTGCAACGATTTGTATAATTTTTTAATATTAAAAATCTTATCTTTGATATCTCATCGGCGTATTGCTATTTTTTATTGTTGACATCTAAAATGTTTATGAATATTTGTTGATAACTCGTCGTCGTGGTCTGCTGTTCTCGATCGATCGTGAACTCGTCGTTGTCTGTAATCGTCGTAATGTAAAGTAATACATATCACATTTGTTATAAGCGAATTAATTGATATAAAATATTATTAATTAATGTAATCGGTGTATTTATTGTAATGTTTGTTGTAATATTCACTGGTCCTCGATCAAATGTAGCGTCTGCTATGTTTTGCATTTTAATGGTATAATTTTTGCTAATTTTGAAATAAGTGAATTTCGTTTATTTGTGGCAATATAATAAAAAATTCAAAAATTATGTTCATTACAAAAATTAGAAATTCAGTTTTTTTTTATATATATATACCGGACAGAATGGTCGTCAATACATAACAATTTTTACTACTTTTTTTTAAATAAAATATATGTTTCTTTAGTTTATCATGTTATATAAATAATCATAATTTAATGTTGAATATGATTTTTTTTTGAAGCTATACTTCTTTTGGCGCGTTAGGGGAAAATGCTGAGAGTAAATTTTTACGAAGCGCGCGAACACTGTCAAAAAAAAACCGACATCCTGATGTTGCAAGTCAACGTTTTAGTTTTTTGTGATATTTAAATAAACTTTGTTTTATTATAACGCATTACCTATAATGTGTTATAATAAAACTTTCAATGTATTAAATACCTCTTTTTCTTATTATTAGTGTCGTTTCTTTTTTATTCTACAAACGTAGGATAACGCGAAAGATAAAATTTTTAGAAAGATTTTATTTTGTTAAGCTAAAGAAGTATAACTTCTTACGTTCGTTCATAAGTACCCACACTTTTTTTTTTTTCGTTCAAGCGAACGTTTTTTGACGCTGTTGTATTATAAGATTGATTATGAATATTTCAATAGTATAGATGTTTGTATCGATTAAAAATATAAAATACATACATATAATTAATACGATGACAATGTGCTCTTATCTTTAGCCGCGAACATTTAGCGATGTGCGCAAAACAATTCTAAATAATAACTGTACAAAATAATTTAGTACCCAAGTATGTGTCGGAGTCGCTGTTAGTTAATCTTATACCAGAGTTTGCACAAATATACATCGATATGAATAAGCGTTTACGAAATATAATTAATAGTGTTGTATCAATGCGGTCGACGGTGATTTTTAAAGTCGATAATAATCTTAGATAATATTTTAAAATATGAATTTACGACCGAAAAAAAAAACAAGGAATTGATTTCACAGCCTTCACCGAGGTATTATTACGAGTAATTCCGAGCACTACGCACACGAGTACAAATAGGAATCTTGCCAAACTAGCGTAAATGCAGTGTACAATGTATAGTAGACTCGGTTGACTTCCGTGACGAGTTACGTTTGTGTCTGTTCCGTAGATCCGTTGCACTTTATATTTACCGTGTATATTGACTGTGAAAATAATAATAAGATAGCGTTAAGCGAAATTATTTTTTACGTTACGTCATACATTGGAATTAATTTTCATTAAAATTAACAGTCATAATATTAAAATGCTTCACTTCCATTATTGTACTTTTTTGTCCTATGACATAATTATTTCAAATTGATTGTATAAAGGTACAGTGATACAATATAAAATTAATATTTTAGTTGAGCTACTCTTCAAGAATGGACGATTTTATAAGCACTACTGTATTGCATAATATAGTAGTTGAAAGTGAAACGCCTCATTCCCACTACGCCGGACGCCGGATTGGTGAAACTGCCGGAAAGGCTAGTGGCCATACATTTTATATGAAGCTGTTCATATTTATCCGGTTCCGGCGAAAACACCGGATCCGGTGTTTTGTGAGGTGTTTTTGCCGATCCGGTGTAATGTGAACACCTCATTCCGGGATCCTGCGTAATGTGAACTCCTCATTCCGGGATCTGATTTCCGGCGATTTCGCCGGTCCGGCGTAGTGGGAACACGGCGAAAGGTGTTACGGTTTCACTTCGACATATCGACTGTGGGTGAGAAATATGTGAATAAACTATACAATTTTGAGAAATAAGTGATTGTACCTATTAAAATAACGGATTAAACTTTATAGTTTAACACTACAGATACGTAGATTAAGTATGAATATAATTAAATGCTTCATTTTAGACTGATATGCATATATTAGATTTTATTCAAGGTATAAATATGTGTTTCAACATTACCATGGCGATATTTAACTTAATAAGATCTAATATCTAACTAGTGCATGTTTTCTTGTTAAACGATCGTAGTAGCGGCTAGAATTTTTTATTATTTCGATTTTTTTAATAATGCTTTTAAACTTTTTTTTTTCGTAATCACCTTTTAGAGAAGGAACAATTAATATAGCAATAACACTTTAGATAAGTAAAGTACTATTTTTTATGGTGGATTATCGATATCACATTTTTGTTCTAAAGACTAGGTAGGGTAGGCACTACGTTCGAACGTCTGACCAATAGTTCTTATTAATAACGCTCAATAATAATCAATAATTGAATAAATACCTGATATCCAGATCTTAAATAAAATATGAACCTTCAGTTTAATAATTCAAATTATGTTATAAAATTAAGAACTATAAATGTATTGTCAATTGAAGGTTTATTTTATTTCTGCATTAAATATATCGTAAAATGAAAAATGACATGAATAATACAATGAGTCTGGTAAGATTTTCGCTGTATTTATTGAATATTCGTAAACTTAATAAACTGCACTTGAGCGTATAAGTCAAATAAAGCCTTTTAAAATGTACAATTTACATTGTTTCGACTTAGATACTCTGGATGTATGTAATTAGATTCATATATGTGTGATGTATATTATTATATTACTGGTAAACAAAGCATGAGTGTTCAACCACACGCTCATGTATGTATATAATTATTTTTTTAATAATTCATAAGACATTCTAAAATGACGTAAAACTAATAACACCAAAATATTGTGCTTGTATTAAGAATAAGTGTAGGTACATTAGGAGTTCGTAAAATAGATATTTAAACGCGTAAACAATACTTAGATTTATGTTTTCTATATAACAGCATAATATTTATATGTTAATATTATAAATGCACGTAAAGCTCTTTAGAACGAAATATTTTGAATAAATTTTATCAAATAATTCCTTTTTAAAACAATAAAATTAAATATATATTTTATAAACATTTATTTATTCATTTATAACAACGCTGAGTCAACTTTTAAATGGTACTTTTATTTTTGATTCATTTCAATAAATAATAACGTTCTGTTTAAATTATTATATGATGGTGTTTATACACAATCACAAATCAGTTTATATCGAGTGCAATTTTTAACCTTATTAAGATAAGGATACAATTATTGAGAAAAGAGTACTTATTATTAATTAACAATTTAAATATACGTATACGTAATTTACTTACAAGGACGTGTTTTTTTAATTTTCAATGATTATAATAAGTCGCCTCCGAGTAATATAAAACTATATTATGGTAGATATATAAGTTGATAAATTAACTGCACTAAATAGTCGATTTAAAAATGTTAACTTTACATGTATTCCATGTGCTTATTACACCGTCAGAGGATGCCTTTTTATATAAAGTAAAAACAAGGCTTTTCTACAAAATCGTTTAATTATTTTGTTATTGAAAGAGAATGTATATTTGTAATACTGTTTATTTCAAGTATTTAAGAAACCATTTTACAGTTGACTGTATATTAATAGCCATTTGTTTCTATTTTTACATGATAAAATTTTAAATGATAAAATAGTTTAGTCGATAGTAATGTGTAATACAACAGTATTAGGGTGTCTATCCATTGAAGCGAAGTAATATTAGCCAATAGGTTTGCAAAAATCTCCCGTCCGCTCCAGTGGATAAGGGCTATTGGTTAATATTTATCCGTTTCTCCGCTCCGCAGCCTCGCTCCGCTTCAATAAACAGGCACCCTTACACGGTTATTCTAAAACAGTGTTGAAGATAAAGTAACAGCAATTATGAAGAACGCTTTAAATAGTTTAAAAGTAGTTACAATTCATCGTTAAAACAGTTATGCTTATACTAGATACCTCATTGAAGGCCTCATAAAGAAACGCAAATCGTAAAGCCTTACTCTTGTGCAATATATCATATAATCAAAATTTGAAAAACTTAATAATTGAAATGCATTGTAAATATCTAGATAAAGTGAAGTGACGATATAGATATCTTGGTAAGGTATGATGATTTAGTATAAACGCACGACTGAGTAAATAGTCTAGTATTTAAGGCATCTTCGAAATATAAATAGGTACAATCACATTTTCGTGTTGTAAAAGATTATCTCATGATAGAACAAGTTCAGCACGTCCACACGGCCGGTATAACGCTTACATACATATGCTTCAGTATATTTCGCGCAATTTTTCTATTTTAATTCGCTAATGGTGTTTGGCGTGCAAATTATTATTGATTTGAAAATTATTTCTATTAAGTATAAGGAATATATAAAAGTACAAGAGTATTAACAATTTGAAACTATTATACTCAACTAGGGACTAGCGATATTTGTTTATATGAATGTTGTAAGTAACGAGCGACGTGACCATTTACGTTACGAGACCTAGTTAAGGTAATAAGCGATCGAACGAAGTATATTTATATATTATTTTACCATTACAAAATAAAATTTTGTTCCAACTAGTCACCCAAATGTCGAAGGACATTAAATCTAAAAATTTCGAAACATTTCTTATTGTTTTCACTATTGGAAATATTCAATATTATATAATTGGAGGACATTTTGATGTATTTGTCCACCAATAAATTAACCAATAAAATATGTTCTAAATCGCAAATATATCGAGCATTCGAACCATAACTATGAAGAAATATTAAGTAATTTTAAACGGTACATTTCAATTGAATTATAAGATGAATAAAAAAAAGAGAAATAAAAGAAATGACATCTCTCAAACATAACTTTTTATATTCGGATTGCGTAAAGTTAGTTGAAATGTCGCATTTATTAGCTTACGTGAATGATATCAATACGCCCGATAATACCGATGACGCTTTAAAAAATATATTTTCTCATTTACCTGTAATGAAGTAGGGTAATCATAGTACACTAAGATGTTTGTCAAGTACCACTTCTAAACAAGGATGTGACATTTACACATTAGTAAAATTGTATTAACAATTTTTTTGTAACATTAAATTAAAGCCAAATTGACGTACATTTATATTGTAAGTTATTGATATATCTGTTCCCCTCTTGATTTTGTACAGTGTTATTTGAGAACACAAATTAGTTTTTATAATGTTAAGTCAGTAATTTAATATTTATTTATTTACTAACGTTAAACTACCAATTTGTTACTAAATTATATATAACGGTTACATCGTAACGCATGTAATGCACTTTCGTAATACTTAGCGAGTAAGTTAGTCATTCTGTTTTATAAAAATTGGAATTTAAAATAAATATGTTCCGAAATATAATGAAGTTTCATTTATGTTCAAATATACGATTATGTAGAATATAATTTACACTGCGAGTGAATTTAAATAGTACTCAAACTAAACATTTATTTTAAAATGTTGGTCTTCGGTTTTGATTTCTAATGAGTAGCTATATCTCAGAATTGAACAATACAGATGTAAGAAATAAAAAACAAAGTCTGTTAAGAAAATTGGATACATTTCTTGAGCCGAAATGACGAAATGGATGGAAAAGGCTGATGTGACGTGGAAACGTGAAGTGTGAAATTTATGGTTTGAAAACTCTTGACCGTTGACAGTTGACACTAATTGAAAGATTACTGAAACTACTTCTTACTTCGAACTTAACAATATTTGTCCCAAAACACATAGAAAAAAAGAGTTACACAGAGTTTTACAGACTTATAAAGACTTTTAGAGTTTTATTAGAGGAAAAAAGTCTTTTATTCTATTCATTAGAACTATATAAAGTTTTTAGAAGGTGATAATTTCCATAAGGAAAATCACAAAACACCAATCTATAGATTGGTTCGGGTCGATGTTACTGCTGCCCGCCATCGGCCTGTGCTTTTTCCAGTCTAGTTTCCATGAAACGCTCACACTGCCGTTTGTCGGTCGTCAAAGCCTCATTTGCTATTCGGCAGGAGACACTACGTGCACGTGAGATTTACTTTTGGGACATTAAGAAGGATTTGCGCCCCCTTACCGCCCACTGGGCCTCATAAGAAAGCTCAGAGTCACTTACTGAACTATGAAAGAGTTACAGTCAGCGTGTATCTATGTGATCAAATTAAAAAGTAGGAGATCTGTAGAAGAACCAGACTAAACGATATAACTTAATACGTCGCGAACCTGGAGTGGCAATATTATAGCAGATATTCGTTGAGGTCCTAAGGTGCTGGAATAGCGACCCCTAAGCTCGTCGAGTGGAGTCGTAACTTTCTGGCTGTACTGTTAAAATTTGAAAGGTAATGATAGTTCAGTGTCCCATCAGTAGATGGCGCTTGTTTCTATGTCGCGCTGTCGAGAATTTTTGCGATTGATGTGTGTAGGTGCTATGTCAATTAATCATATCCTTTTTTAGCAAGTTTTTATTTTATTTTGTGGTACTTAGCTGTAGACAAAAAAAAATACTGTTTGGAATTTTTCAGGTACAGGACCGCGAATGTTGTAAGTCCATGAGGGATGCCTATGTCCGAAAAAGACGCGTTGGTGCAGTGATCACAGCAACTGATGCGCTATCGATACCTCAGTCGATCCCCGTCCATTTTTAATATTTGTTTAGGTCATTAGGATATGCCAAAAATGGTCGATATTTTTTGGAACGAAGTTCCTTATGGTAAGAGGGGGTGCCCTAACCGGCAAAAAATTTCTGTAACGAAAATGCTAGGAGTAATATTTATATTATTATCTTAAATAGAATTCTAAAAAAGAAATATTCGAAACTAAAAATTAATACCTATTCACTTCAATATTTATTCTTAATTATAATTATTTACAAAACAATTAATAATTATTTTATTTACCAATTAATTTTTATAAAAGTTACCAATTTTGTGGTTTTATTTCTGAACTGGTAACTATATTCTTAAAATGAGTTGGCGCTATCTAGTGAAGACTTCAAAACCTACTACCTAATCCCTCTGGTCTTGAAAATTTAAACTACATTATTATAATACTGCTTAATTAAAAATACATGTTTTACTAAAAGACTTGCAGTTGAGTGTACTACGAGTATGTAAATTTATAGTAAAGTACGCAATGCTCTTCCATGTTTTTTATTTTTAAGTTTACCCATCCTGTTACAATATACACTCACTATTTATTCTTAATTGTAATTATTTAAAAAATAGGTAATAATTATTTAATTTACCAATTATAAGTAAAGATAAAAAATTATTTAATACATAAAAGCAACACGTATTTTTGTTTGGTAATATCTGTATAATTAACACGTGTTTTAGTTTTGTGGTTGTATGTGTATAATTTATTAACGTTTATTATTAAAAAATCTAATCACAAACATATATCATATTTTAGTTACCATAAAGCTATAGTTTCTATGATAGAACATAATTAGGCTTAATATTATTAATGTAAATAGCTGTTTCTTTGTATATTATCTATAAATATTATCTATAGATATAAAATGCTTTGTTCTGAATGACTGACTGACTGACGTATCAACGCACAGCCTAAACCGCTATTCGTAGAGACTTGAAACTTGGAGGGTGTATTCTTTGTATAACGTTCGCATCTACTAAGAACGGATTTTCTGAAATTCTACGACTAAGGGTGTGAAAAAGGGGGGTTTGTATGAGACAACGTGATTACTAGGTCCAATCTACTTCAAATTTTCCATAAACATTCTTATACAGAATTGATTGAAGACGTGTTTCGTATTTTACTCAAATTCGTCCCGTAACGGGGTTAAAAAGAGATAGAAGGTTATTTTGAGGATGATTTGCTTTGAAGTTGATATCAATACTCCTTAATGCTTTTGATTTAAACAAGGAATCTATATACAAAATGAAATGCGCACGTGCACTCAAAGCGTTCCTAAGAGAGGGATTGATCTCTTTCTACCATGGATTCAAGGCAACTCGTAAGAAAGAGACAAAATACCAGTAGTCAACGAAATGCTCGGAACGATTTTTTCACTTTACATGTTGGAAACAAATGTCAACCTTATGATAGTTATTTCAATGTGCATATTTGAATATACAATTTTATTAAGTGAGCGTTCCAGTTATGATATAAATTCCTTGGATTTAAATTGCATTTTATTTATTTATATACTTTATTGCACACTTAAGTAATACATAAAAAAGTAACAAAGAGAAATATACAAAATAGAGTGCAAAGGCGGTCTTATCACTGATAGTGATTTCTTCCAGACAACCCTTGTCTATATAGGACATCCCGGTAATAAGAAAGGCAGACGGTGCAATTAGTTTGTTTTTAAATCAAACATTTAAAATATTGTAACATAAATTATATCTAAAAAAACAATTAACACTTTGTCTTTAGTATAAGATACAAATATATGTACAGCATACAATACACTTAAAGCTATACATAAACAATTACACATACATAAACACATATACACATATATACATTGGCATTAACATACATATACATAAACAAACACATAACTACATACATTTACATAAAAATATTTACATACATATTATATCATATAATACATAAATAAGTACCTATTTACCAAAACAGTATATAAATATCATACAAATTACTAACGATATGTAGATAAATAATGTTTTTTGACAGATCGCCTAAAAATACGTATCGACTGCGCTTGGCGTATGTCTCGCGGGAGGGCATTCCACAATTTCACAGCTTTAACAGTGAAAGATTCACTGTAGCATTGACTATGAGAAAACGGATGTTTTAATTTATTGTCGACTTGGGAACGAAGGTTTAGCGTACTAGGGACGTCCGAACCAAGAAAAGTAAAGCGTTCCTTTAGATATGGAGGAGTACTAGGATGGAAGAGGATAGAGTAAAGAGAAGATAGGAGATGTAAGTTACGGCGTTCTCTTATTTTAAGCATGTTAAGTCGTGCTCGATAATCTGAGATATGATCGTACTTTCTCAAACCAAATATGAACCTGATGATCATGTTTTGAAGGCGTTCAAGTTTATATTGACACATGTTTGACAACTCAATCCGTCTGTTATTAAATACTTTTTAGTATCGACGCAGGTGTAGGTTATATCATTTTTGGATGCTCCTGGTGGAACACGCAAA
Organism: Euphydryas editha; assembly: GCA_036937285.1. Taxonomy (NCBI): domain Eukaryota; kingdom Metazoa; phylum Arthropoda; class Insecta; order Lepidoptera; family Nymphalidae; genus Euphydryas; species Euphydryas editha. The sequence continues at coordinate 17,162,966 of JAUPFZ010000005.1, read as the reverse complement.
ACTTTTCTATTAAATTTTGGCCAAAGTGAGAAGCAATCGTGATATCGCCTTAGCGGTCGCATTGTCTGGAATTGCTGCCTTGCTGCTGGAAGGAGGTAAAAATGCACACTGCGTTTAAACTTTCTATTAATTTGATATAAACCGAAAACCCTTTCTGTAATATACCCAAACTTAAAACGAATGGAGTGAGAGTACTATGGCTCATAAAGAGGGTTTCGAAGCCCTAAATAGATCTTTCCAAAACATTAGGAATAATAATTGTCAAATGGGAGGATTATTGTAATGTTAGCAGGCGATTTCGGGCAGTCTTTACTAGTAGTGCCCAGAGGAACGCGAGCTGACGAAGTTAAAGCGTATAGTGAAGCATTGACGACTGTTCTGGTGTAGTGGTGCGAGTAGTCGCCTCAACGCCTCGCCTCAATGCCGGTGGTCGCGAGTTCGATTCCCACTCGGGGCAGATATTTGTATTTGTGCAAATATTTGTTTCCAGTCTGGGTAATACCTATATGTCCTTGTGGGTTTCCTCACTGTGCCTCGGAGAGCACGTAAAGCCGTCGGTCCCGGTTGTTATCATGGACACCTGGTAACGATCGTTACTCATGGTATGGATATTATCCGCCAATTCGCAGTGGAGCAGCGTGGTTGATTAAGCTCCAACCCTTCTTCTATATGGAGAAGAGGCCTTCGCTCAGCAGTGGGTTGTTTACAGGCTGATACAGTACAGTACGGTACAGTACAGAAGCATTTGTGGCCTTCATTGACAAAACTGAGCCTTACCATAAATACGAGAGTCCATCTGAGGGGAGATGTTACTGCCGGACAGTTCTCAGACCTGTTACTTAAAATAGGAAATGGTGATTTCCCGGAATTGAATAATAATATAATGTACGAGTGTATATGAGTGTGTATTTACCATAAACAAAGCTTAAAGTCAAACTCTTAAGGTAGTGGGAGTATACTTGATGGAAAGTAGCTTCTCCCACAGCCAGTTGTATGTGGCATGTTTCAGAGTAGCATGGTGATTCTAGCACCTGAAGGAAAAACAAAAAATATTGTTTATAAAGAAATACTGCGGAAGGTATAGTATTTCGATTTCGTTGTAAAATGATAATACCCCCGTGTAACTTTCTCCAGATCAAAGACCGAGCTTCGTGTTCATAAAATAGGGATAACAAAATTTTATTTTATTTTAATGTTTATTTAAACTTTAAATCCCTACTCTATAATAAAGATTGTTATATTTTATAAGTATTCAAATATTTTAACATAATAATTTATATGATACTTATAACAAAATTAATAACGCAAAAAACCAATTTAAAATCCTATTAGACCCATTTTCGACATCTACGCGAACGAAGTCGCGGGCTAAAAGCCAGTTTAATAATACGACTGTTAATTTAGCAAACACTGATTAATTTTTAAGATAATAAAAAAAATATACAAAAATTATTAAAATATAAAAAGAAAAAAAAATCTAGACAAAAAAAATATATATTCGTGTATATCTTATACTATTATCACTTTATTTATTTTTGACGGCCGGCTGGTCGAGTGGTCAGGCAACTGGACACTTTACGCAGCGGTCGCGGGTTCGAATCCCGCCAGGTGCAGATAATTTGTATGACGAATATGGATGTCTGCACCGGGTCATGGATGTGTATTTATGTATATATGTATTTATATCTTAAATTTATTTCCGTTCCTAGTACCCGTAACACAAGTTCTTACGAACTTAGCACGGCGCTAGGTTAACGTGGTGTGATTGTTGGTTAGTATTTATTATTATTTATTATTATTATAATATAGTAATATAGTTATTATTATAATTATTTATTCATTTATAATTGTAAAAAATATATGTATGTCATATAGATTAGCAGTCAGTCAACTATTCGCTCAAAACTTGTTCTGTTGAATGGATTACTCTAATTAACTTTTTAAGGTAAAAATAATTAGATATTATTACTCGAATACGGACTTTGAATTTATAACTGATATATGTATAAAAATAACTAATATATCATGAAAAAGTCATTCACTTCATACGTGTGTACATTAACACCTACACACACTTTTTTTAAGTTAAAAGGGCAGTCGCGCGATACATGGTTGCAAACGATTCTTACCTTTGCTACTGACAATATAGACAGAGCTAGAACTAAAACCTATTTAACAGTAGGTACTACGAGATTGTGATTCGATTTCTTCATTTTTTCGAATGAATGAGGTTTTATAATTTCGTTTTAACAACGCTTATTAGTAGCACACTGAAATATAAATGAAAACTGATTTTTTAATAAAGCGATTATTTTAAATATTTCAAATGAGTATCAACATTACAACACAATTCTGAATCGCAATCGCAATGCTCGTCGCAAGGTTTTGGGGATAGTATCAAGATTCATTACGAAGATTTATGCATCATATTGGTTACAATGCTGGTAAAACGGTGTGTTGATTTTGCCATCCTACCTAACTGCGGGTTAGCGGATATACAAAATTTTACATCTTACGAAACATACAGGCTACCTCACGATGTTTACCTATAAGGGAGAGTGTGTATGAAAGAGCCAGGCTTTGAAGGAGCCGATGTCATTTCAACTATCTTAACGATATTTTATCATAAATTCATTTTAATTTTTTATATGGAAACACTGGATAGCTGTTACCCACAGAAATTTGACAGTTCTATGAAAACAAATAGCGTCGTAGAACTGCAGCAAAAATTTGGATACCAAAAAGTAAATTTATTTGCATTTACTTATATATTTTTAATAATAAGACTGTTGCATAAATCGATAAAATGGATATACACTGTATATTATATGCATTAAATATATTTTATGCTTTTAGGTGGTTTTCTTATAAACGAAAAATATTGGATTTACGTTTTGGTGAAAAAACATACCTAAACGTAAGGTTATATTTTTGATCACGCAAAGTTATGAAAGAGCCGGCTCTTTCATGCCACAAATGATGGCTCTTTCAATACACCAATAACATCTAGTTTAACATTCTTGTTTTTACAGAGTAGACAGAAAGAGTCAGAGTAGAGAGAAACATGTCTTCACCAGCATCAACACCTACAACCAAAAAACGGCTAAGGCCTCTTGTGCCACAAAAGAGTGTTTAATTTCTTCTACCAACAATGCTTTTAAGTTTTCTTTATAAGTATCAAAGTTTAATCTAATTATTTGATACTGATTTTTATGAGGATATTATTACTGATTTAGATAGATTGTGTAAAATGATTGTTGAGACTGATCAAAACTGGCATTTTCATAGAATTATGTGAGTTTAATTCCATTCTGGCTTTTAGAAGTGTATTAGTGGACACGTTAGTATTATGGCTACAATGAAGTGATACATTTCTTCTGCCAAGAATGTTTATAATTTTCTATTGTACTAGCGGCCTGCCCCAGCTGCGCCCGGGTATATGCACTTAAACCTTCCTTATGAATCACTCCATCTATTGGTGAAAACCACATGAAAATCCGTGCAGTAGTTTTTTAGTTTATCGCGAACAAACAGACAGACAGATAGACGCGGCGGAAGACTTTGTTTTATAATAAGTAGTGATATTTTGATATATAATTTTTGGTTATTTTTTTTAAACTAGACTATTTAATTTTTTGAGACTGAATTTTATGAGCATAATATTACTGATTAAGATTAAGTAAATTATTATTGAGACTATTCAAAAATTATGATTTTTATAGAATTATGTAAGTTTAATTTCAATTTGTTTTTTTGAAGTTAATTAATAGAATTTTTTGTTGAAAAAACTGTTTTGTTTGTATAAAATAGATATCGGCTCTTTCATAACACCCGTGGCTCTTTCATTGACATGTTGTCATGAAAGCGCCGATTTCCCATTTTTTTAAGTAGATATATTTCAGATTATCATTGTATTATCATAGCGTTGTTATAAATTTTATTTAAATTTGATAACATTAATTATTAAAGTGATTATTAAAAAAGTAGTTGTATTTAAAAACAAAAAGTAGAAGTTGTTTTTTTTCTACACCTTTTAAAACTAGCTCTTTCATACACAACTTTTAAAGATTTTCTAAGTAGATATTAGTAGCATTTAAGAGTAAGATGTCGCGAAATAATATAAGAGAAGAGCTTCCTGTGGAAAAGGTTAACAAGAAGGAAAAATCTTTCATACCATAAATATAAAAACAAAAGACATATATAGTCATACATATAAACGACTTGAACATGGGATAAAGTTATCCAAAATGAAGACCATAATAATATGTATTATAAAATAATTATAGTTAATTGGAAATGATAGATGGCTTACTGAAAAATACCTTACAAAATGTTTACCTATGTGCTTAGGTACCTACTCGACGACGCTTTTTTAGAAGCGTTTTTAGAAGCGAAGGTTACCAATTACCAATTTGGGCTCAATAATTATTGCAGGTGTCTGTCATGATATGCGTTCGCTTTTTACTAACAATATTATTTTAAAGCAAACGTGGTGTTTCTATGCGATGACCATGATCAATGCTGATTTCGATGCTTGTAAATCGACTTTCTAAAAATGGTTTCATCTTCGTATGTAACTATTTTTATATCTTCGTCAATTATGAATTAATGCTGAAAAATCTTTTTTTTATTATGTGTTGCATACACAATCATCATCATCAATTTTTCCAAGATTTTAGGGTCGATTTTTTTTTATTTGTTTCTAATTGTGATGAACTCTCGCTCTCAACTCTGGTTGTTAACGAAACAAAAGGATTCAAGATTGTTGTTGATGCTACTGTTAAATTTTGTTTAAACCGAGTAGATACTTAAAATTTCAAAGTAAAAAAATAGTTTAGTTTGTATTCACACACAGTTTTCTGTCGAAATTCTGTTATAAGTTGTCGACGAGAACATGCAAATTGGACAAATTTTTCAATCACTTTAAATATTAATAAAAGTTAGTCAAAGTCCAATTATTAAATAAATGTGCAATTCAGCTCCTTTAAATGAAACAAAAAAAAAATCTTTTACTCTTAGATACCTAATCTATCTTATATTTTTGCGTTGCGTTTGTCCAGTCATACTAGGAAAAGTTAGGGGAAAGCTGTAATAAGTTACATTAGAATACACTTTTGAAAAGAAATTTACAAATTATTTAAGTTTTAAGTAACTCTACCATCACCTCGGAATGCTTTTTTTTTTACTGAAATGAATTAGTTATAAAACTCAATAGATGCTCTTTTAAAATTCATTTTGTACATTATAAATATTGAATTACATTTGGATACGAGATGCTACTAGTAAACCAAACATTAATTTCACTCCTGTTTGGCTTAAAAAAATCTTTTACAGAGTAGGTACCTAATAAGCATTATTTAAAAGTTTTACTGAAGGAGACTAAATTTAGAAGTGTTATTCTATATGTATGTATAGGTACCTAACACATGCAAAAATATTGCCCTAAGAATGATCCATTAACTTTATGAAGATGAAAATTTGAAGTTTATTTATATTTCTTGTATTTTAAACAACGCTTTTCACTAAATCTAGCAAAGCAAAAACTACTTTTAAAATATATTCATATAAATATATTAGGGTACGACCGTGATCTGAATACTGAAATCCTATCAGAATCTTAAATACCTTACAAAGATAGGTAATTGCTTCAACGTTATAAATAGACTAAAGTACTAAACAGTTGTTTAGATACGCAGACAATAAAAAGATTTACAGTATAGTAAAAATATTAAACATAGGATTGTAACATTTGTATGTAAAAATATCACTTACTATAATTATCAACAATATTATGAAATTACATAAATTTCAGTATACACCTAACATTTCTTGCAACCAAAATGTGTAGAACAAACGCGTTTAGTTCACTGCTTACTATGTATGACATCACTGAAAACTAGCAAACAATTCTCTCAAATATAGAATGTTGGTGAAATATATTTCATAGAACTTGTAGTAGTGTGTACGCGTATTAGGACAAAACAAAGACACAAACGTCTGTTATCGAGAATAGCTAATGATGCGGTCTGTGGTGACGCGCACCGCCCAGCCGCGGTCGCCCAATAGAAGGTCTTAAAGTAGGGGTGAATTGTCGCCCCGCCTTTAGAGGGTTACGACCCGTTTCACCGCCCATGTCAGGTTCGAATCAAGCCACTCGTGGTGGCTTTCGTGGTCAGAGATAACTTACGTGAGTATAACGCTTTACTTTATATTTGTAGTTTTAGAAAACAAATATATATCTATTATTGATTGTTTTTAAATATTTATTTTTGTTTTTGCCTAATCACAAATTTAATAATGTACTTTAGATACGATAACAACGTATGAATTCATATTTATTTAAAAAATCTAAACATGAATAAATAATAGTAGGTAAATGTGTATAAATGCATATATTACCGAACTACTTCTATCATATGAAATATGTATAAATGTATTATAGTTTTTATCCTTTAGAGAAAATTAAAACATTATAAGTATTATTATTTCACGCTTCAAAATAGATAAAAAATAAGAGTAATTAACGCGGCCTCAAAATACATAAACTAAATAGAAAAAATTGTTGTGTAACTTTTTATATATTTACCTATATATTATTATATTGTAATAGTACTTTAATTGTATATAATAGTTAACTGAAAAAAAAAACCATCTTTAACAAAACGCACCTATTACCACGAATGGCTACGTTTGGGAATATTGATCATACCTACGTCAGTACTAATTTTGTTTATATTTGCTTTGAATGGGATAACATTTAATATCTATTAACAATATAACTAAAACTATGTTAAACAAATATTGCAAATAAAACAACATCGATAAGTCGAAAAAATACAATAATATACATATTATATTAAATAAATAATACCTGTTTATGGTCCAAAATACAATCGCTCCCACTACAATAAGATAATGTGCTTAAAACGCTGGCCTCATTACCTCGTTGAATGGCCAGGGTAATGTTTTGTTTGATTCGTTTTCAATTGATTAATCAAATTAAATAATTTGAAAAGAGTCTTATTTTAACAATTTAACAGGATTCTTTAAAATTTGTGTACTCACGCACACCTTACACTAATTTAATTCATATTTAATGTTAGTTTCTCTGATTTTAGAGTAACGTCTTGGAATACATTTTATTAGGTATTCCATATCCAAAGAGAGTCGACAGAATCCTAAGACTAATCATACGATTGCTAAGACTATCGTTTCTTTCCGTCCATCGGTTTGTAAAATAATTTAATTTTGTTTGTTACTCAAAAATATAAAATATGTTCATATAGTAAAGTTTATACTGAATAAAAAGTAAAGCTAATATTAGTGATAATAGGAGAAAACAAAAGAGTCAAATTTCATTATACAGATATGCTATTACTCTTCTCTTGTATGGAGAAGGAGCCTTTGCCCAGCTGTGGATCGTTTACAGGCTGATTCAGTTCAGTTCATATATACAATTAAACATTAACACGAAAATATAAATATAATATATTTTATAATATTTGTACTAGACTAAAGGTAAGTGACACACTGCTTTGTCCTCCTCGCCATGAGTAGTACCTTTTTGTACCTATTACCTACTAACTGCCCCGCGTTAATTTGAGGGAAAAACGTACTTAATTTTTTTAACAAGTACTCTAAGAGTAGGTACCCGCCTTATTGATCGATTGGTCGCAAGCGTTACTGCCGAGCAAGGGGTTTGATGCCTGGGTCTTTCAACGTATTATTGAGCTTTTTTTTTCGAAATGTCTCAGTAAAAGAGTGATTTTATATTTACTTTAAAAGTGGAACTATAGTTAAAAATGTCTCGAGAAGATAAATAATAAAGGACGCAACGGAAGCTCTCAAACAAAAGATTATTTTTTCCTGTTTTTGTCAAATTTCTTATTATTGCTCAGCCCCTCTTGGTCGTCGAGTGATGTTATATAGGCTCGGTAAATGGGCTATCCAACACAAAAAGAATTTTTCAATTCGAACCAGTAGTTCCTGAGATGAGCGCGTTCAAACAAACAAACAAACTCTTCAACTTAATAATATTAGTATAGATTTGTACATAGCTTTCCTCGATATACGGACTTTCTAACAACAAAAATTGTTCTTCAAATTGGTCTAGTAAAATACAAGATTGATAATTCCACAAAACAAACAAACGTACTTTTGCTTAATTACATTAGTATAGGTATATTACTTTTATGAAAATGTTATTTATGATTAGTTTAGAGACATATGATTAAAAAATGGAATATATTGAAGGGCTAAACGAGTAAACATAATTATTTACGATCGGGATATTAACGCCTAAAAACAAACGACTATTAAATTTTTAACATTTCTTTCTGTTCTTTTTATTATTAATTGTTATATAAGTGTAATCTGAAAAATGCTGTGGTTGATAAATAGGCCTGTGACAGACCGATGGATGGAGAGAAACGAAAGTCTGAGCAATCGTATAATTAGTCTTAGGATTCTGTCGACTCTCTTTGGATATGGAATACCTAATAAAAATGTATTCAAACAAATTTGCTTTTCATTGAAAAGAAGTGTATTTAATACATTTCCCTTTTTAAAAGAAGAACAAACGTATATATATATATATATATATATAATTATTATATATATATATATATATATATGAAGATGTATTCAGTAAACCCAAAAACAAGGAAAAACAATGTTATTATTTAACAAGTTTGTCGAAGATAAATTCGGAATAGTTGTACTCAAATGACTTTTTGAGATTGAATCCGACCCAATTATCATATTTTATTCTTATATGATACAAATTACTGACTGATTCATCTTCGCCGAGGATTTTATTGAGGCTCAGGTCAGATAGAGGTGATAGTCTGTGTGATAATTCTGTCATTTTTAAGTGAAAACTATGAAACTTATTTTAGGCTTTTGATTAAAAAATACATATTGCAGCAATCCGTCATTTGATATTATAGACATAATATGCTGAATATTGTTTAAAGCTATTAACATAATAATATGTAAGTAATTTAGCGTACATGGTGTAACTTAATCGACTATTATGTGTTAAATTGTAAAATACGCATATTAGTTTTATTTTGACATCGATATGTTTACTTCTATTGTGAAATTTTTATATAACCAAAAACAACGATTTAAGTAACTTTGAGGTGGAAACACTTAACTCTAATATATAGACGAAAGGATTTGGTAAAACTTAGGGTTTAATTGACTGCGAATCCTATCCCAGAGTTTTTTAAACTTCAATATCTTATGATAGTAATATTATACTAAGGAATGCGAAAGGCGTATGTACAAACAAAAGCTCTCGGGAAATGATAAACTACTTTTAACTATTTATATAATACTCTATATATAGTCACAAAACATCTCTGCTGAAAATATATCAAAATTCTGGTTTTTTTTTTTGAGCTGCGCGCAAAAATAAGTGGTTATATAAGCAGAATATAGTGTTTTTCTTTACATTACTGTACTGTACTTTATCAGCCTGTAAACAACCCACTGCTCAGCGAAGGCCTCTTTTCCATATAGAACAAGGGTTGGAGCTTAATCCACCACGCTGCTCCACTGCGGGTTGGCGGTTAATTTCCCTACCATTAGTAACAATCGTTATCAGGTGTCTATGATAACAACCGAGAACGACGGCTTTACCTGCTCTCCGAGGCACGGTGGAGAGACCCACAATGACATACATCCAGACCGGAAATAAATATTTGTACAAATACAAATATCTGTCCCGAGCGAGAATCGAACCCGCGACCGTCTACGCGCGGCGTTGAGGCAACTACTCGCACCACTACACCAGAACGGTCGTCTTTACATTATACGGCGAGTTGCACGAAACCGTCGCTAACTTTCCGTTAGTTAAGTTGCAATTAATCTTAAAATTAGTTGATCTAATGATTAATTTAAAGCTGTTGGAATTAATCATCCGTTAGATAGGTCTTTAATTAAACTAAATATTTTTGTTAACTTAATCAGATGTAGGTTTCGTGCAACAGATTATCACGATTCTTGTTATTAAATTAGTTTAATAAACACTTAAATTTAAAATTTGTTTCGTGCAACTCGGCGATAGAGACCAAATTATAATTTATTGTCAAATAATAAAATAAAAATTATGTGTTTTTTTTTTAAATATTTATATTTCACTCACATGTGGTTATTTTTAGGTATGACCGTATGAGTATGTAAGTGATTATGGTTTTGTGCATAGAAATATTTCAAATATTTGTGGTTTTGTGAGATAAAAGGCACAAATTTTCAAAAAGAATGTGTAAGCCGTAAGAAACTTCTAACTTCACAGTTTTTTTTGTTGCATCTTTTGAATTGTTACTAAAACGATATAGAAAAAGGATTCATACCGGTCATTGACTTGTTATATGTCGCCTATAAAACAACTATTATAAATTTATAAACCGACTTCAAAAACGGAATAGGTTAGGATTTCAGGTGATATATATTTTTTATTTTGAATTCTCATAATCATGTTTATATCTTCAGTCTGTTTCTTTTTTTTTATTATTATTATTATTAACCAGACTTTTTAGGAAACTTCGCAATAGCAAGAGTCATTAATTAGTAAAAATGTAATTTGCTTAAGAATTCATTCATCTTTACTATATCTCCCATATTAAAATATAATAATATATAATGTTTATTACATAAGTTTGTTTGTATGTTGTTATTTAAACTATTTCGTTTAGTAACTACTTGTTGATAACCCGAATGTTAACGTTTTATAGTAATTAATGACTTGATTAGCAAAACTTTTATCTTTACTTCTTCATCGAAAATTGATTTTCATAACAAAGAAAACATTATCGTTCGAAAACAAAACGTATCGTTCGTTCGTAAGTTTTTCGTTTGTCGTTCGTTTCTTTTTCTTAATGTGCTATATTTATTCATAAGTAATTATTTTGCAACAGAAATTGCAAGAATTGACTAATAAATTTGCTTTGTTCATCCTAATTAATATTATTCTATTAAATAGCAGGTCAGGGAAAAAGTCTTTTCATAATTTGTATGTATAAAATTAACGAAAAATCTTTTTGGGTACTACCCCACTGTTTGTATGTGGCTGGTTTTAATATCAATAAATATAGCACATTAAGAATAAGAAAAATAAAAAGTATAAAACACTTTCCCGCCATTTTTCAATATAAATTCGTCAATATGAGTGAATCTAACAAAGAAATTTGATACGTTCTGAAATTTTATTACAAAAAAAAGTGCGACTCAAGCCGCGAAAAAAATTTTGACGTTTATGGACGGTGTCAGCAAGAGCAGTACAAAGTTGGTTCAGGCGTTTCAGTCTGGGAATCATGATGTAAAGGATGCAGGTCGCTCTGGTCGCAATTTTTTTTAAAGTGGAGCAAGATCGACATATTAATAGTTACAATATAGCCGATTAACTGAGGATTGATCACAAAACAGTTTCGACCCATTTAAAAGTCTGGCTATACAAAAAAGTTCGATATTCGGGTGCCACACGAGCTCACTGAAAGAAACCTAAGTAATCATATACTCGTTTGCGATTCTCTATTGAAACGTAATGAAACTGAACCTTTTTTGAAATGATTAATCACTGTTAATGAAGAGTGAATCACCTACGATAAGAAACAGATTAACACGCAATAAGGTGATGCTGTGTATATGGTGGGATTGGAAGGGCGTCGTTCAATATGAGCTTTAAACCACCGGGCAAAACCATCGATTCGGATCTCTACTGCTATTAACAACTAATGAAATTCAAGCAAAAATTTGAGAATTTAAAATTTGATGCTGGAATTGATCAACAGAAAAGAAGTGGTCTTTCATCAAGATAAAGCCAGGTCACGCAAATCTTTGGCCACAAATCAAAAATTGTTAAAGCTTGGTCCTCTTTCGGTCTCTTCAGAAATCTTTGAGTAGTGTTAGGTTAACATCAAAAGAGGACTTTCAAAACTACTTGTCGCATTAATTTTTCGGTCAAAAATCCCATTATTTCTACAGGATCGGGATTATATCACTACCTACAAGATGGCAACAAGTTATCGAAGAAAATGGCACATATATATTATAATTAAATGTAATTAAACTTTGCAAAAAAAAGTCTTCAATTTGTATATAAAATACGAAGAAACATTTTCCCCGACCTAATGTTTATATATATCAATATTCACAATATTGTTCGGTTCAAATGACATGCCCCCTACTTCGCCCTCAGAGTGCTACGCCTATTATTATAGCCTCTACATGACGGTACTAATCGCCCTCTATTTAACTTCACTCGGTACTTGATATTTGTTTATCTTCTCGTTAATATTTTAATAAACATTTAAATTACTACTTACAGTAGAAAATAAAAATTACTAAACAAAATCGACTAATTTTTACATAAAAGTCTTGATATAGGTAATTTTCCTTTTCTTAACTTTAAATTTCTCAGCCGATATTAAGACAATACGTATAGTCTAGTCAACAAGTTCAAAAACGTGTTAAATAGAAATAAAGCTCCTAAAAATATGTGCCTAGCCATAGCTCATTCGATTCGGAATGACGTCTAGAAAAATGTTTTTTAAGGGTATATTAGCACATAAAAAATTGCGATTGTTATTAGTATTATTAAGATTTAAAAAAAAGGTATTTAGTTTTTTGTTAATAACTTTTGAAATAATGATATTTAAGGAATTTTGAAAAAAGATCCTGAAAGAGGAGAAAATTTCCAATAAAAAAGTCTTAACTCCCGGAACTCTATCTATATTATTTATAATTTTTTTTAACGCTGGAAATAGGTCCACCACCTAACTAACCACGAGGTCGTTACAGCATAGGCGCGCCGCCTAAAAAGCCGGTATATCACCTAAAATAATTTTTTTTTTAATATTAAATAACAATTTAAAAATTTGAATAAATTACAGTGTAATCTAGACACTTGAACGAAAAAAACCTCGGTGAAAAAAAAATTTGTCGATTTTTCAAAAAGTTACACCATTGTTAATTAACTAATTTTTTTCCAATCTCTGTTTTTATAAATTACGGTATAAAAGTTTAAATAATTGGTCTAAAAATTTTTCGCTTCGTGGAGCTCTTTTTGTTTAGGTACTTAATAAAGTTATGCAAAAAAAATTTATCAAAGTTAATTATTTTGTTAATTATAATTTTTTTAAACTAACTAAAAATTAAATTTCTAAAAAATGTTATCAAAAAAAATTTTTTTTGGTAATATATTATTATTGCTGTTTTTGCACTTGATATAGGTATTAATTAAAATTGGAAAAAAAATTTTTACGTCATTTTTTAAGAAATTTTTTATAAAAAAATAGACTATTTTGGGATTTTTTAAAAAAAAATTTACTATCTTATAGCATAGGTGAAATGGTGATTTTTTTTAAAAAAATTTTTTTCTTAAATAATTTTTTTTATTGTTTATAATCGTTTTTTTTTTTTTTTTTTTATATTTCAATTGTTTAAATAATTAGTTAAGAAAGCAATTGATTTTTTTTAATAGTGAAATTTCTTGTTGTGTAATATAATATCTTAAAAATAAGCAATACTAGCACAATGCACACAATTATTATAATACCGATATTCAATACCGTACTAATATGTACTAATACTCAATATAGTAGGGACGTATATCTATAATACACCATTACTTAGAGTCAAAATAGCGTAAAAACGTTTTTAGGGTTCCGTAGCCAAATGGCAAAAAACAGAACTCTTATGGATTCGTCATGTCTATCTGTCTGTCCGTCCGTATGTCATAGCCACTTTTGTCCGAAACTATGTATAAGAACTATACTGTTGAACTTGGTAAGTAGATGTATTCTGTGAACCTCATTAAGATTTTCACACAAAAAAAAAGTAGAAAAAAAGACCAATAAATTGGGTTCCCCATACTTAGAACTGAAACTCAATTTTTTTTTTCATCAAACCCAATGTGTGGGGTATCATATCTATGGATAGGTCTTCGAAAATGATATTGAAGTTTCGAATATCATTTTTTTTTCTAAACTGAATAGTTTGCGTGAGAACCAAAAGTTCCAAAGTGGTAAAATGTGTCCCCCCCTTCTTGTAACTTCTAAAATAAGAGAATGATAAAAAATAAAAAATATATGATGTACTTTACCATGCAAACTTCCACCGAAAATTGGTTTGAACGAGATCTAGTAAGTAGTTTTTTTTTTAATACGTCATAAATCGTAAACCGCAATTTTCCTTTCATTCAATCAGCTCAAATATATAAAAAAAACAAGAACTTTTATATGATGTTACTTGCTGCTACGTAACCCTTTATGGGCGAGTCCGACTCGCACTTGTTTATATTACTTACATTTATTCGCGATCTAATTAAAAAAAAAATACAGACTATATTTTTAGCTTTGAAATTGAAATAATTCAGCACAAAAAAATAATAACTATAATATTTTTTAAATATACTATTAAATTTATGGAACTAACAAAAAGTACTCACTATAGTCAATTAAATTCAAACTTCGTGTAAGAAAGTGTAACCAAAAGCATATTTATCATTAATAGACAAATAATTAAGACTCGAGGACTCCCTTATTTTCGTCATACGGTGTAATTGTATTGCCGGAGCGGCGTCACGCCACAATTACAAAAACATGTTGGCATTTTGCCGTCATTTAGCTAGTATCAAGAGGGTGAATAGTGAATAAGTTGATATCGTGGCACACGTCGGTCATTAAGTTTTGACTTTGGCAGCACCTGTGAGGGTTCAGGTCAGATATACGATAAAATATGGTCTAATTGTCCTTAGCGTAACTGATTTCGATATCATATTTGACATGTCTAGAAGGGTACATTTATTCTGTATTTATCGTAAAATGTGGAGAACATGATGACGACGTTTTTGGTTAAAAATATTTTACACAAATGTAACATAATTATGTTTTTTCTTTATGCTTATTTGATATGACTTAAATGATCAGCAGAGATGTAAAAAAAAACCTAACGGCTTGTTTTTTACGGAACAAAAAGTCACATTTTTTTCACAAATTAGCGTGTAATGATTCTAAAATAATTCACTAAAATACATATTTTCAATTGTAAAATCACAACAGTGTTTATCGTAGCACCGCACAATCCTCACGTTATGATTATGTGGTTTATAGTCATTCAGACATGAAAATATGACTATAATAGTTGATTGTAAGCTATAGTTGCGCCTCGTGGGAGAAAAAACACATGATGTATTATTTCGACTGGAGCTTTATACAGTTTTATTAGAGTTCGAAATATATGTAATATAACATGGAACATAATAGGTAACATCAAAATATGACGACGGTGGAAACAATATAATGGATCAACTATGTAATACCTATGTAACGAAATAAATGGCTACTGATTAAACGATGCCAGCATTATATACGCCTTAATTTATATTATTTATAACCCTTCCTTTGGAATATTTTAAATTTAATTTTTCTAATTTAATTCTATACACATTTTATATTAATTAACTTTATAGTAATCTCTTAAGGATCATTGTAAATATTTTTTATAATATGTAACACAACTGACACAATACAATATATAAATATTGTTTAACATCATAGGCATTTTCAAAAATATTCAAAATGGTAGTTACATTAAAACGAAATTTTGATGAATCCGTGAGTATAGAATAGAGAAGAGAATAATGAGATTATTACATTAAAATTCACCGTATGTCGCTCGATCCCTCTCGTATAATCAATCGATTATTAATACGCAGACCCGATGATGCGACACAATTCTTTCAAACTTTAAGCAAATTTGCAACTCGACGGGCGTTTGACGAGAAATTGATTGAACCATTGTATAAAAAATACTTCGTATGCACATATTTAAAAAATAACGCTGATGTCGTTAACATTACAATAAAATTGATTTTTATTAAGGAAATTTGATATTGCTTAGTCATGTAATTTTAACAGAAAATTTTATTGGCTGCGTAGATATGAATATACTTATCTGGAACAAAAAAACATAATGAATCAAAAATGAATCGTTTAGTAAAATTATTTTAGTATATTTTGTATTTCTATGGTTTTACATTAAATTAAGCTTAATTTTTTATTAATATTTATTTCTATCCTAATATCATTTTAATTTTTAGAAAAGCCAGTAATGGATAACAAAACGGACGCGCTGTGTCGGGTGTGCGGCGACAAAGCGTCGGGCAAACACTATGGAGTGCCCTCTTGTGACGGCTGCAGAGGATTCTTTAAGCGAAGCATTCGACGGTAACGTATATAGGTCTCCGGTCACCTGTCACTTGACTGCCAAATGCCATGTATTTTTGTGTACATATTTACATACACAATATAAAGCGGATATCATAATATAAAATGAAAATGCAGCTTTGAAAGAAAGTCAGAATAATTTTTTTTAGTCCTCGACCGGTTGTGGGAAATGTATTTCGATGTGTTTGTGTATATCTCTATTGTTAATTGGATATATTTATTCTTATATAAAATTAAACTTGGCTTATGAAAATTAGGTATAACTGTTTTTATGAACAGATTTTTAGCTGGATTACAGAATATAATATTTTTAGATTTGACTTTGACTATGACTATATAGACGTTTAATCACGACAAGTTTTTTGAACGTGTATATATATATATATATATATATATATATATATATATATATATATATATATATATATATATATATATATATATATAATTACTTAAACATTTTTAGTAACTTGGATTACGTGTGCAAAGAAAATGGACGATGCGTTGTCGACGTTAGCAGGCGAAATCAATGTCAAGCCTGTCGATTTTCCAAATGTCTTCGCGTGAATATGAAAAAAGATGGTTAGTATAAAGTATTCTAGATTCTTAGCATAAATTGAAATATCGGGGGTCTCAAAATTTAGGCAAAATTTAAATTACAGTTTACACGATATCTACAGTTTAGTAGTAGTACAGTAACGATTTTTTTTTTTACAGTTTACTCAGTACAGTACAGTTAACAAAGTTTTTTTAGTATTTTGATTGTTATTTTTTTTTTATTAATAAGTACATAGGATATGGTTATTTATGGAATAATACATTTTACTCTTTTGTCGAAAATTTTCAAGACTATTATTATTATTGGTTGAATTTCCTCTTTTAACGCACTGGTGAAAGTGGGTTTGTTGAAATACACCTTCGACTTTAAAAACACCATAAAAGGAAATCTAAAGGGTTTAAATCACACGATCTAGGGGTTCAATTCTGATCACCGAAACGATAGAGTAAGTAAACGACCTGGAAATGTCTCATGCAGTAATTGAATTGTTTCATGGACTGTATGACATGTGGCACCATCTTGTAGAAAGCCGATATTGGCCATCATCCAATAATGCCTCCAGCCCAAAATTCACACCAAACACTGTGTCAACAGTGTGGACACATTATTTTGTTTTTTGACAATCACATGTGGAATCTCCAAATCCTAAATGCGACAATTTTGTCGATTAACAAAGCTATCAAGATGAAAATGTATTTCATTGCTTAGGATAATTTTGTTCGAAAAATCAACATTCAGTTTTTAATCTCCAATAATCCATTCAACGAACTCTCTTCGCTGTTCATTGTAATTAGGCTTCAATTGAGGACCTTGCATCAAAGGGGGCAAGTCCAAATTTCAAAAAGTTTGGGAACTAACAAAAAACCACTTTAAAAATTCAAAGGTACACTAATGTCTATATTTTAAATGCAAAAATAAAATATTAGAATCATTACACTTTTTAATAATTTTTTTAAGGTACATCAATAAGTTTTATAATTACTACGAATTTTTAAAGTTCAGATTTGCCCTCTTTTTGCATCAAAATATCAAAAATGTGCTATTTTTTTTTTCGATGGCTAATAAAACACATATGTACTAATAATTTTGTATTTTAAATACTATCAATCAGCCCAGAAATTGTGAAATGAATTTATATTTAAAGAAAACCAAAATAAACAAGTGTTTAATAATAATAATAAAAAAAAAACGAAAAAACAATTGCCTAATAAATCTTGAGGATAGATCCAAATATTGCTGTAGTGCGTTTGTTTTCCGTTGGATTTCCTTCTGTTATCTATCAAACGATAGCTTTAGTTTTTGTTCAAATTGTGGGTGAGAAATACATTAACGGCAAAAATTTAGATCTGCCCCCTTTTGCTGCAAGGTCCTCAATTGTTGTGTTAACTGAATTTTGTAAGCAACCCAGATCTTTAGTGAGTAGGTATATGCTGTAGAGAGCTTCTAGAAATTTTAATTCTTATCCACGACGCTGAATTGATGTTCCTGGATTTTTAACAACACTTTCATGCTCTGCATCGATATTGACATTTGAAGGGCTTATTTTTCGACGACCAGTATGTATAGTGTCTCCAACTGATCGAGTCTCCCTGAATTTTTCAACTAATATCTTCACAGTCGATAAAGTCAAGTCACACTATTTCGACCATATTTGGTATGAAATTTTTGAACTGCTGCCCCCAAACTTTCATTAATTTGAGATAATGTTCAACAATAAAGACACGTTGTTCTATCGTGCACTTTACCACACAAATGGTGGCAAATTAATATCTTGCGTTTATTCTTAACACCTTTTACATTATGAAATATAATCATTGTCTAGTCTAAAAAAGAGTCAGTATAAAATATTCAATTTTTAGCACAAATTAAAAGTTATTATATTTACTTACTTTTATACTTACTTTATTTACTTTTATACAAGTAGTACCTATGTGGGCTATAATCGAAACAGCGGCTTAAGGAAACTATTCTTATTATTTTTGATGTTCAGACAGTTTGAAGTCTCGTCTGCACATAGTATTCGTGATCTATGAGATGCATGAACCATTATTCCGAGTCTTCAGCTACATACTAAGTTCCATCGCAATCTGCTCAATAGTTTGTACGTTAAAGTACAAATATTGTACATCCATCATGCATAATTATGGCATACAATATCATGGTTAACTTTTGCATTATTATTTTAGTCAGATTAAGCCTCTGTTTGAACATGCCACTCTCATAATGATAAGATCGAATTTTGAAATTCGTTTTGTTTTTGCTTTGCTTTGATATTAAATTTGCTTTGCGGAAGTTAACAGGTTATGAATAATCACATAAAATAATAGTGAGCAGTACTCATTCACGCAGGAAAGGAAGGAAAGTAGTCTTCGAATAAAATATTCTGTTTGACACGAAATACATTAAGCCACTTCGTAAAATCGTGATCAGAAAAATCTGTGCCGAATTGAGCGGTAACAAATGGGCACTTGTCTCAATAAAGTATTTATTCAGGCTTCTTCCTAGTAGCATGTCTTTTCCATTAGGAGACATTTCAAGTATTTGCGGTACACAAGTGTCAGGGAGTGTGAAAAAAGTCGAGAGAGGGGAATCGCGCCCTCAGATCACACCGCAGGCCGCGGTTCACACGCGGCCGGAATCGTTTGTAGGTACATAATGTCTAACGTGACATCCATTAGGTTCAACGATTCATCTTCAGTGTCGAACGAAAACTACCTTTAATATTATATAATGTATTAGGTATAACCATATCGCATATTTTTTTACACTAATATGTTTGTTAATTTTAGCAATAAGTTTACGTACATATGATACATTTTGTTTTATAAAATTTCAGTTAAATTTGTAATAATAAAAATATACATAATTGTAATAATTATTATGCCCTAAATTACATGTATCTTTGCTCATTAAAAAAAAAACCGTTTCTATAAATTAAATATGTTTATAATGTACCCAATAAGTACCAATTATGGTCACTGTTGTACATCATCCGTGCACCTGTTTCTCACAAGGCTGTATTTGGTAGCCACTTAAAATTTTGACAGTAGTAGTACAACATTAATAAAAAAGTAATACAGAACCTCTTAAGATCTTCCTATAGTGTGTCAAAACCAGATTACTTACCGTATAAAACCTTGTTCACTGAAATATCTCCGCCATATTTATATGTCAAATTGATCGTGTAATGCGTCCAAGTCACCCTGTCACACCAATACCCTCCGACGCCTAC
Organism: Euphydryas editha; assembly: GCA_036937285.1. Taxonomy (NCBI): domain Eukaryota; kingdom Metazoa; phylum Arthropoda; class Insecta; order Lepidoptera; family Nymphalidae; genus Euphydryas; species Euphydryas editha. The sequence goes on along the minus strand of JAUPFZ010000005.1, from coordinate 17,142,943 downwards.
GAACTATACATACGAATATATTTGTAGATTTTAGCATTTTTACTCAACGTTCGTATAACAGCGATGTTTGCCCACTTGTAATTTTAGCCGCAAGATTTGTTCCATAAATGTTTTTCCAACGATCAACTCTACAAAATCATAATTGAATGAGGGGTTTTCTCTTAAACAGGTGCTTCGGCTCCCATTCTAATTTATAATGATATAACCCAACATTATTACATACTTAGTTTTATTTAATGTTTTAAATCTGAAACAGAATAAAGGATTAAAAAATTCATGATCAATGTCTTGCCGATAGATAAAAAGGCTAAGCAAAGGTTTTAAAATCAATACCCTTCAGGTTGGTTCTGGCGTGAGCCATTTTAAAAACAAATGCTAATTAGAAAAATAATAGTAAGTATAGACTATTAGAAAACCAGCGCGCTTTCAGTTTCATAACATTTTGTTCCATAATCTGCAAGCTTATAGTAATAAACAGGACGTTTAAATAATTTTTAAATCGTTCCCATTATGTATAAATTATCGCTTTCAAAAATACTCTTCCGCTTTATAGTATTGATATAGATTATTATCACCCTGTTTATATATAAGTCTGTTAAAATTACCGTGGGTCAAAAGTCATTAAGGCTGTTTAGAAATAAATTTAAGCTGTTAATTAAAAGTAAATTAAGTTAGTTGACTGTCATATGTAATAAATATGTATCGTTATACACATTACTTTGCTTTTTCAGCGGTACAACACGAGCGAGCTCCGAGGCCTGTGGTGAACCAACACCAATTCGCTTTACAGAAACTAACTTATAATTTAACAAGACAACCTCATTTCTTTCCCGGCCATACTCCGGCAACGCTTTCCAATTTTACACCCTACGCTTACAACGCAATAAATGAAAGAAATCATAATATATTCTTAGATAATACTTCATTTCAAAACTTTTCAAGAATTCCTGACACTATGGATCTTCAGAACTTTGGACCTTTACTCAACAATTCAAACCCACTGCATACTCTCAATCCATTTAAAATTCCCTTTTTTACATCTCCAGTGCATTACTCCGTTCCGCATCCCGGATATTTATCGACAAATATTTTTTACCCTCCGATATTACCCGCAGAAAATAATCAAACACCATACATGGATTCACAAAGTGAGTGTGCATTTGTCGTTTTTTTTTTTTTTTTTGTAGTCTAATATCAAGTTTTATTAATACGGTTTCATTTACTTTATATATACGGCACATACCAATGTAATCTGATCCTTCTTTTTTCCAGAGACATTTTCAAATAGTCTACATTCACCTAAATACAATGCGTCATTTCACAGTAATGTATCAGAGCAACCGGACTCACAACGAACTGAGAAAATAAAAGAAGATGAAGTTTCTAGCTCTGAAGAAGCTTGCAAAACAGATGGCATCAACGAAGAATATAGTGAGATTCTGATATTTATTACATAACCTATGACAACATATTGCTATTGCGAGAGCATATAATAATGCTAGCGAATATATGTATTTTTAGTAAAAACCAATTTTATTTAAGCGGTGATAGCTGGTGTGCATTCAACCCAGCGATGCGATGTTTTTGATTTGAATGAAATACGTCCTTGTATTCTTGCGAATTTATTTTGTTTGTATATGAATTTGCTTATTTACAAGTGAACAACATGACATTATTTTAACATACACGTAATTTCATAGATAACGACGGTCACGGAAATTCGCCTTTTGATCTGCCCTTACACTATGTTGGGAAAAATTCTGAGAAGACTAACTCTATGTTAAATATTGAAAAAAATAACACCATCTGCATAGAAAGTACAAAATTATTAAAGACAGTCCAACAAGCGGAGACGACATTGAAAAATGTCGATGAATACGTTGAAAAAAAAACAAAATTTCAAAACCCATCGCTAATGGACATAGAATTATACGACCCAGCTGCGAAACTTTTAGTGACTACTGTGACGTGGTTACATAGTGTGACGTCATTTGAGCAGATCTCCCGAACCGAACAGACATCTTTGCTCCAGAGCAACTGGAAGGAATTATTTATTTTGCACGCAGCACAATATTCGTTTTATTTCGATGAAGGTGAGGTTAAGACATGTAAGATAAAATTGACAAAGTTTATGCATAAAACAAATAATGTAATGATAATAAGTAGATGTTCAAACAAAACAATATAATATCTAACACACGTTTCTGATAAATTTTTGGTACTTCTCAATGTCGAATATTAGCATTATCTTTCTGTTATTAATGCTTCAAACGAATATTTGAACAATAATAAAAATGCTTAAAAGTAATTTTAAGTACACCGTGATTAGGTACCTATAAATTAAAATTTAATAAATAAAATGTTAAGAGAAATTTATCTTGATCATAGTAAACACCATAACGATGATGTCATAATAAGGAGATAAATAAGTTAGTTATTTTTTTAGATCAGATATCATCGGTTATCTCTTCGAAAAGGCCCAATATCAAAGAGGAACTGAGAAAATTGACAGCTCTTCAAAAAAGAATTGGACAATGCCGATTAGATAAAACGGAATTTGATTGTTTGAAAACGGCGTTATTGTTTAGAACAGGTAAATCATTTAGTATTTTTCAATGTCATTTGCAACAGGCGTAGGTACCTACTTTATAATATTATTTTGTGATATAAATAATTGGATTGTTTGAAAATCTCTTAGGTAAAAAAATAATATTAACAACCCATTTTTAAATTTTAATATTATATCCAAAGTTAATTAAACTTGAATAACAAATGGCAAACAAAAGAAAGAATTAGTAAATTTAAATATGATTAATTTTAATGTTATTTAAGACTACCCAAGGGAAAAACTGCAGATTTCCTCACAATGTTTTCCTTTACCTTTGCATTGACTTCCTGACCATTCTCTGACTGATTCCTTACCATTTGCATTTGAGCTTGAAATGCATTTTAAAATCAAAAGTACTTTAAAAACTCTAAAATTGCTCGGTTTTAAATCCACTATTGCCGGTTTCGATTAACTTCTGTCGACTGGATCAGTGTTCTCTCGGTAACTTCGGCCAGTTATTCTCGGCCACTGAAAACGTCACACTTATTTTTCCTCAGATTCTTTGGACATTACAAATGCACAAATGGAATTATCTCAAGAGAAGGTGTTAGTACAGCTTCAGAGACACTGCGCGGGGAAGGAGACTTCTAGGTTCGGTAGACTAATGTTGCTGCTAGCGAGCGTTTGCTGCGTTGCTAATTGCGGATTTCTAGAACATCTACTCTTTTCGACGACCTCCGTCGACGACATCAACGCGATACTTTGTAGGATTCTAATTTATACCTCTGCATGATTTATATAATGTTTAATTTTTTATGTAAATACGATCATACATATCGGTAAAAGGTGTGTTTCACGTAGACATGCTACGTAAGTAGATTTTGCGCTTGATATTTTGAAGTTCCCACGTTTTTCAGCTATTTTATTATTTGTAATTATTATATTTAATAATATTTTAATTACAATTATTTTGTAACAATAGACACTGTAAAATATTACCTACCTCAGATTATTCCTTATATGTTTAAGTTAATCAGTTAATTTTGATCAAGTTAATAAAATCATTATGCAATAATTCTAGTCATTTTCATTAGATATTAACTGTTATGTAAGTAAATTATTAGTTCAAAGGGCTATTTTATTTAAAAACTTTATAACACGAATTTTAATTTATATTATTTTATTCCGTTTCTCTAAAATATAAAAAAAAACAATCTTAAGTTAGATACTTTTAATTTGTACCGAAGAAATCAGTTTTAACTAACTAGTATAACAATGGTATGAATATTTCTCCTGAAACCGTTAATAACAGAAAATATAAAAACGTAAAATATAACCCAATACAAGATACAAATAACGCACCAAAATATACCAGACATTATGTCTTTACTACTACAAGTCATGTATAAAAAAATAGTTATATCTATCACGGAATAAGATATTATAGACCACTGGTATAAAAGAATAAATGCTTCACTACATATTATAGCAGCTATCAACAATATAATATACAACGAAAATAACAATAAACCAATTACAGCGAAGACATGAATTATTATTTGAACAGTAGTTTGCTGCATTCCAGATTGAATAAGAAATTCTTCGCCGATAAAAAAGAATAAAATGTATGATGTACTTTGAAGCAAACCAATTACAGCGATAGCGATTGTTGCTGATTTCGGAGCTAGCCAGCAGCATCGTTGTGATGTGAGGCAATACTTGTTAAGGACTGAGCCTTTATTCTGCAATAAATTCGTAAACGGTTATTAGGATAATAGTTATTAGGATAGGAATTAAATTATTAACCGCTTTTAAGTCAAACTAGAAAGTTTTCAGTTGATTGGTTTCTTCCAGAACAATCTGTTTTGCTTTAAATTGGACTTAGCTAGTAATAAACAGTAATTCTAGGTATTTAGGGGACATATTGAATGGTAGGTAATAGTAAAACTACAACATAGAGCACAGTCTCTCTGCTTCATATTCGAGATGTAGGTTACCTATTAAACTAAGATTCTTTTTTTTTTACATAATACAACTCGAGTGCTTTCAACTGCGATTTTCAGTTTTTTTTTTCTTTAGTAAATAGACGATTCAAAAAAAATATTGAAAAATTGAAAATTAAAATTAATGATTGAAGTGCAATAAGCTATGACACAATATTTATAATGGAAAAATAATTTTTTATTTTGTAATTTAAATCCCGAGATCAGTCCGTTATCAAACAATGGATTTAACTGTTTCATATAAGTATCAATTGCAGAATTAACAGTTTTTTACATAAGGAAAAATAGCTTAAGTATTTTTAAAGAAAAAATAGATAATGTTTTTAACGAGAATATTAATGTGTTAATAATAATATTATTATAATTATATACATTGCAATTCTTGTCTTTATTTCTAAAGTTGATTTAATATTTAGGTTAAAAATAAATAGATACGCACAAGTTAAATAATAAATCAAAATATACGGCTACATCTAAGTAACATGTCTATTCTACTCAAATTTTATATCGATATAAAACTATTCATATTTTTCGCTGTCCGTATTTTTCAAATATAAAACCGTTTAAAACTCCAAGAACCTAGACATTACAATATTAGCCATTTTATTATCGTCAAATATATTAATAAACATATTTTTTTTGTATAAAATGTAAACTTACCCCGCTTTCCTTTAAACTGTATTTTTGCATAAGAATTGTAAAAAAAATATATTACTTATAAACATTTAAAATAAACAACAGCGTAATGAAAATATGCTTATATTTATTTGCATCATAAAATAAACACGTTTTTTTCAATATTATTTACAAGTCGAATAGTGCCATTTAATTAGCAATAAATATAAAAAAATTATAAATTATAGATAAAAATTCTTTTAGACAAAATAAGAAACTTTAATTTGTGTCAAAGAGAGACAATTTTTTTATTTCTGTTTATAATCTGAACTCTGACTTAAGTATTTTGAGCCTAAAAAGCGCGATAGTTTAAAATATATATTTTTACCGTATAATAATACCTAATATATAATACTATTTATAACTCAGTATGATAAAAAATATATATTAAAAAAAACTAAACCAAACATAAATAATTTAGGATTTTGAGAATATGTTGCACTAATAAATAAATGTTGCGCTAATTTATCATTATTACAGTGTTGATAATACAGTATTACATAAATTTTCTATTGAATATGCTGCACAGGCTTAGAATTTGTGCGATGGTCTCCTTCTGCGAGACAGTTATGTCCCAGAAGGAAGTCGATGAGCGGGTGAGAGAGGAGGCCGCCTCGTGGCCTCCATCCGCGGGCGACGATTGGGGGTGCGTAGGAGGCGCTACTTAACGCGCCTCCAGTAACGCACCTGTGCCCGTGTCGGGCTGGGATGGGAACCCGGTCCTGCTAGACACGACGTCGTCGGGACTGTTCAGAGGTGAGCCGGACAGACCCCATGGAGAAGTCTAGCCTTTTCGCCGAGGCCAGCCTGTCACTGGAGGGGTCCTGTTACCTGCAGATCCAGGACCCTCCAGTTAAAGCGGCTGAAGGCTCCCACAGGAGTTTAGTAAGGTATTGCACTCCCAAAGTGCCGAGTCCGACATTGGTCTAGTCTAGGACTGCCTACCCGGGCGTCCTGGATATCATCCATAAATGGATTCCCCTGCGACAAACAAAAAAAAAAAGGCTTAGAAATAGTGTAAATGAAAATTTTCATTACAACATTGTATGTTCATTACCAACTCATTCTTTTTAGTTTGTAATAAGCGTACAAAAATTACGTACAGACCTTAGTAGGTTTTTCTCACATTTAACATCGATTACGGGTTATAGGAAAATATATACTTTACAAAAAAAACAAGGGCCGACTCAGTATCTAAAAAAAGCCTTACCGAAGTCAAGTACATTCGCAATTAATTCGCAAAAATAACTATGATTTATTTTAGTTTTAATTTTGTAATGATTTTATAAAAGGAATTCCTTAATTTCACAAAAATACTTGGTATTTTCTAGTAGATATATTTTCCCATGTCACTATGAAAAAAACGACAGAAATGAGAGATGCGATAAGTAAAATCACAGTAAAATAAAGAATATCTTGCATAAACAACTGTTCCGACATTAATTCCGCTATATTACAATTGAACTTGAATTGAATTTATTTTAGTTTTAATTTTATAATGATTTTATAAAAGGAATTCCTTAGATTCACAAAAATACTTGTTATTTTCTAGTAGATATATTTTCCCATGTCACTATAAAAAAACGACAGAAATGAGAGATGCGAAAAGTAAAATCACAGTAAAATAAAGAATATCTTGCATAAACAACTGTTCCGACATTAATTCCGCTATATTACAATTGAACGCTATCAGAACATAGTTATAATTTTTATAGGGAGAGGAATTTCATGATCTGCCCAAAATAATCATGGGCGCCGGCAGGGGTCTGCCAGGGGGTGCACTTGCACGCCTTGGGAATCTCGGGATCAACAGGAATTATTGAAATAAAAAGCCGTCTGTTGGAAATCATTTTTTTATTCACAATAATAAGTAGGCAGTAATTACACAATTCTCATTTAAAAAGCAACTGCAGCCGGCGGGGTTTTTGACCGAACTTATTAATGACGTTTTCTATAAAGTACGGCAAAGAGAAAGATTGTAAGAAAACTAAAATCTGCACCACCTGGATATTATTTCTGCCCATGCCAATATTACGACTGGACGACGAAATAATATATAGACAGCTTTTAGTTTTGTTTTTATCATTATAAGGGCCGAAACACATAACCGCGTTGCGTCGACGCAACGCTAAAATCGGCAGTTTGCGTTGCGGCGTTGCGGCGTCGCGAAAAAGAGCGTTTTTGTAGGGTAACCAGTTCTTCGTGATTTTTGATTGTGGATATTAATTTAATTATTTTAAATATTATAATTCACGTGAAATTTGTCTGGGGTAGAGAAAAGGACACAGAGTACCTACTTTACGTACCGACTACCGTTGGTGCCTGTACCATGCGAGCGGAGCCGCGGACGAAAGCTATTTATTTATATTTAATCTATAAAACTAATATAAATATAAGATGATAATTTATGTATCACTTTGTTTAAATTTGGTTTAGGCTTTATGAGACAAAAGTTTTTTAAAATTACCAGCATAAAAAAATTGATTCACAAAATTATTTCCGGTACAAAGGATTACTTTTTATGCATTCTACTAAATAAAAACTTCAAATATTAACAAATTTAACGTGAATTATAATATTTAAAATAATTAAATTAATATCCACAATCAAAAAGCACGAAGAACTGGTTACCCTACAAAAACGCTCCTTTTCGCGACGCCGCAACGCCGCAACGCAAACTGCCGATTTAAGCGTTGCGTCGACGCAACGCCGTTATGTGTTTCGGCTCTTAGGGCCGAAACACATAACCGCGTTGCGACGCCGCAACGCTAAAATCGGCGGTGGCGTCACCGCCGATTTTAGCAGCGCGGCACCGCAAATTCCGGCGCTATGACGTCATACTTGTTGACAATGATTTATTAACATTTTGTGTCTATTTTTATTTTTTTTTTTTTTTTTTTTTGTGTCTATTAGACATGGGTAACTCAATGAATTTGTATGAACCGCAGATAAGCTCATGAGCCATATGCTTGAACCGGAGCTGTGAACCGGATCATAGTTCAGCGCAATTGTTGTTATATTGTTACTTTTAACCACTTTTAACTATTAGATTTACAGCTAATTTATGACTCGGTTCAAACAAATGACATGTATGATGTACCTAAATTATAAATATGTAAATTAATTTTATGCTAATTTCATGCATATGATAAATGCTAAAGTGAGTTTCTTTGTTTGTTACGCTTTTACGCCTTAACTATTAACCTGAATCCCTATCATCATTTAATTCTGCATACCAGTTGTCTGGGGTACAGAAAAGGACATAGAATACCTACTTTACGTACTGACTACCGTTGGTACCTGTACCATGCGAGCGACACAAGGATTACTTTTTATGCATTCTACTAAATAACAACTTCAAATATTAACAAATTTCACGTGAATTATAATATTTAAAATAATTAAATTAATATCCACAATCAAAAATCACGAAGAACTGGTTACCCTACAAAAACGCTCTTTTTCGCGACGCCGCAATGCTGCAACGCAAACTGCCGATTTAAGCGTTGCGTCGACGCAACGCCGTTATGTGTTTCGGCTCTTAAAGTGTTATGCTGTTTATATATTTCTGCGTACATACAATTCTGTCCATTGTTTACAAGATTGTCTTAAAGAGTCACAATAAATGATAAGACCGTCTTTACACCTAGTGTTGTGTTTGTGTTACCTCTTATCTTTTATTGTATTTTTATTCTAATGTATACAATAAATAATAAATAAACAATTCCGAAATAATGTTGTACGAATTTAAATGATTGTTGTATTCATATTATATTATAATTATAAAAAACTCCAAAAACGTCATTAGGATACAAACGGAAACGTCAGACCCGTTCCGGACCCATAATGGGCTGAAAGGTTGACGTGCTCTCTTTTTTTATTGGCAGAACTCGACCGGTTGAGGAGAACATGTACCGTTCTTTGACTGAAGCATCTTCGAAAGCCGGTCTTGCTAGTGAAATCGTCGAAGATCAAATATTTACAACCGTCAAAAGACCGTCGCGAATTACCGTCCGAATATGGCTACTTCGTTTTACTTCAATTTATTCGTGTTCCTTGGTTTCAGACAAAGGTAACAGACAAAACGATATATCTTTTGAATAACCGGAATATAATGGCGGATAACAAATGCTACTTCGGTTTGTTAAGATATATTCATTCAAACATACTGTCAAGAAGCATTAAGCTTCTTTTATACAAGAAATTACTAAGACGAATACTGACATATGATTTAGAATGCTGGGTACTAAGCAAGAAGAAAGAAAGAAAGAAGAAAGAAAGGTTTATTTGTGGATGACTTAAGAACTATTACAAAATTAATATAATATTTAAACAAGTTTCACAAATTGGTCCCAACTCAGCGTCCACTGGCAGCAATTCCAGCACTGGTCTTCCGTTGGGGCTATCTAGTGAAACTACGAAACAATACACATGACATAAAATTAAAAAAAGAAAAGAAAAAAAAACAATAACAATATATAAGAAGGACGAGAATAGCGTACTGACTTCGATCGTAATAATTTAAAGTTTAAATTAAACATTAAAATAAAATAAAATTTTGTTATATTTTATGAACACGAAGCTTGGCCTTTGATCTGGAGAAATTTACACGGGGGTATTATCTTTTTACAACGAAATCGAAATACTACACATTCCGCATTATTTCTTCATAAGCAATATTGTTTGTTTTACCTTCGGGGTGCTAGAATCACCAGGCTACTCTGAAACATGCAACATACAACTGGCTGTGGGTGAAGCAGCTTTCCCTCAAGTATACTCCCGCTACCTTAAGAGTTTGCTTAGTTTATGGTAAATACATATTCATATACACTCATAAATTATATTACTATCCAGTTCCTGGAAATCACCATTTCCTATTTTAAGCAACAGGTCTGAGAACTGTCCGGCAGTAACATCTAGTCTAAGATGGACTCTCATATTTATGGTAAGGCTCATTTTTGTCACTGTAGGCCACAAATGCTTCTGTACTGTACTGTATCAGCCTGTAATATCATCAATCAGCATATAGAAAAAGGGTTGGAGCTTAATCCACCACGCTGCTCCACTGCGGGTTGGCGGATAATATCCCTACCATGAGTAACGATCATTACCAGGTATCCATGATAACAACCGGGACCGACGACTTTACTTACTTGTGCTCTCCGAGGCACGCTGGGGAAACCCACAAGAACATACACCCAGACCTGAAACAAATATTTGCACAAAGACAAATATCTGCCCCGAGCGGGAATCGAACCTGACCTGACCCGACCGAACCCGCGACCATCGGCATTGAGGCGAGGCGTTAAGGCGACTACTCACACCACTACACCAGAACGGTTATCATTGCTTAGTTCGTTGTGTCGTTGGTATAAATAAACCCGCAAGTAATATTTTTTTAAATTTTGATTGAATCGGCACCGTTGGTAGTGACCCTGCTTTGTGCTCCAGGATCGTGGATTCGATTCCCGCCTCGAGTCTAGGTGTAATATGTATTTATTTCTATATATATTATTTATATGTATAAATATAAATAATATAATATAATAAAAAAATGTATATCAGTCGGCTGTTACCTAAATAAAACACTGGCATTAATTTTTATTTATACATTACTAAGGAGTATTTATATCAGAATAACTTTCTACCCCCTTTTAACCCCGTTAGCGGATGAATTTCGATAAAATACAAAAAACGTCTTCAATCAATTCTGTTAAAGAATATTTATGCAAAATTTGAAGTAGATTGGACCAAGGAATCACGTTGTCCCATACAAACTTTGCCTCACTTTTTCATCCCCTTAGAAGTAGAATTTCGTAAAAGAAAATCCTTTTTAGAAAAATTCCTTTCTTAGCTGACCTCTACTCGGCAAAAGGAATATTCCTACCAAATTTCAAGTCTCTAGGTCTTATAGTTCCAGAGATATCGTGATAAGTGACTATATCTATAGAAAGTCTCCTATACATATATATATATATATATATATATATATGTATGATCGCTTTATTGTAAAATAGTGTATTATATAATATTTTTTATTTTAATGTTGGTGTTGTTTTAAGTCAAGGGTTTCAAACTAAATGACTCATCAGCAAGGCATCTGTAGTTCACAATGATACAGATATAGAAAACACCGAAGTGAACTTGGAAACATTTTTGAATTATACGGCATTAATACCCCAATTAGTACAGACAGGCACCACGGACTAATGTTGGAACAAGATCAGAAAACATTATAAATCATGTGACCATTTAACTTTATCTTACACTAAAACTAAGGAGGAGGAGATAAAAGCTGTCTTGGACTATTATTAACTCTTACTAACATATGTTTGACATACACACACTATCGTCTGTTCCTAAGGTAGGCAACTTAATGCCTGTGTTTTAGGTAACAGCCGACTAATATACATTTTTTTAATTAAAAGTCTAAATCGGATTTTATCGCTTTTATTTGTTTTAAAACTTTACAGTTTAACGATTTTTAAACTGTAAAGTTGCGTCCATGATCTCGATCATGGACGCTGTAAAGGGTCCGAAACGTCGGGAAATAATTTAATTTAATTAAAAATCGTTAAACTGTAAAGTTTTAAAACAAATAAACGCGATAAAATCCGATTTAGATTTTTAATTAAATGAGTAAAATTCGCGTAAATATAAGAAAACAGTAATATACATTTTTTTTAATAAATATACATATAAATAATATATATAGAAATAAATACATATTACACCTAGACTCGAGGCGGGAATCGAACCCACGATCCTGGAGCACAAAGCAGGGTCACTACCAACGGTGCCGATTCAATCAAAATTTAAAAAAATATTACTTGTGGGTTTATACCAACGACACAACGAACTAAGCAATGATAACCGTTCTGGTGTAGTGGTGTGAGTAGTCGCCTTAACGCCTCGCCTCAATGCCGGTGGTCGCGGGTTCGGTCGGGTCAGGTCGGGTTCGATTCCCGCTCGGGGCAGATATTTGTCTTTGTGCAAATATTTGTTTCAGGTCTGGGTCGTCGTCATCCACAAGATAAGACTGCCCTTAATAAAGCATTGCAAGTTAACATTGCAAGCAAAGTTGGAGTCTCTAAGTGCTACTAAAGCCAGCAACTATTCGCTCTGGAAGGTCGCCCGTTCTTGTGACAGACCTAATATACCAAAAGCCCCAATAAAAAAGGAAAACGGTTGGGCTAGAACAAGCAAGGATAAAGCGGACTTATTTGCGGATCATCTAACAAGCGTCTTCAAACCAAATATGACACTAGACAACTCGTCAGATGAAGATGTCGATCTCGTCCTCAAACAAGACCTTCAAATGGATCTTCCACCTAGACCTGTATCACCCGCGGAAGTCATAAAAACCATCAAACGGCTCGATAGTAAAAAGGCACCAGGTTACGACCTGATAACTAAAGAGGTGCTGCTGGAGCTACCGCGAAAGGCTATCATCTTCATCAGTATAATCTTCAACGCTGTGTTACGAATAGGATACTTTCCAAGTGCGTGGAAAGTCTCAGAAATCATCATGATTCACAAGGCCGGCAAATCAATGACTGAAAGAACATCTTATCGGCCAATCAGTCTGTTGCCTACTCTATCCAAGGTACTAGAGAAGATAATACTCCGCAGAATCATGCCAAGCCTCTTGGAGCGCAATGTGATACCAGACCACCAATTTGGCTTTAGAGAACACCATGGCACAGTAGAACAAGCCCACAGAGTATGCGATGCTATAAAAAAGTCCTTAGAACAAAGGGAATATTGCTCGTCAGCATTTCTGGATATCCAACAGGCGTTTGACAAAGTCTGGCACAAAGGCCTACTCTGCAAGATCAAACAGAATATTTCTCACTCATACTTTCCAATATTTAAATCATACCTCGAGGATCGCATATTTTATGTGAAGGAAGGTGATGCTACATCTGAGTTCCATGAGATCAACGCCGGAGTGCCACAGGGATCTGTCCTCGGCCCCATGCTCTACACTTTGTACACTGCAGACCTACCGCTGACGCCGGGGATAACCACAGCCACATTTGCAGACGACACTGCTATATTAGCAAGTAATAAGGATCCAAGACTGGCATCAGAGAATTTACAGAAGAGCCTTAACAAAGTAAACGAATGGCTCCAAAAATGGAAAATAAAGGCTAGTGCTGCAAAGTCAGTACAGGTGACATTCACCCTTAAAAAGGGAGACTGCCCACCTGTAATGTTAGGTCAGTGTACTCTACCCCACAGTGACCATGTAAGATATCTTGGCTTGCACATTGATCGTAGACTAACCTGGAGGCACCACATCGAATGTAAAAAGCAGGAACTCCTACTAAAATACCACAGCTTATACTGGATGCTTGGAAGGAACGCGAGACTCTCATTGGACAACAAATTGCTTATCTACAAAGTCATCCTAAAGCCCATTTGGACATACGGTCTGCAACTATGGGGCAGCGCAAGCAATTCAAACATTAACATAATCCAGCGCCAACAGAACAAGATCCTAAGAACAATTGCAAAAGTACCATGGTACATAACCAATAACGAAATTCACGAACAGTTGAAAATGAGAACAATTAAAGAGGAAATTCGGAGTTTGGCAGCTAAATATAAAGAGCGGTTAATCCATCACCCTAACGAACTTGCTCGCCAACTCACCACTGACCACTATGTGAGACGATTAAAACGTCATCACATACTAGAACTAGAAGACCGACAGTAGATCTGGGCAGCAGATGAGTATATGCTTCCAATGGGAAGCAGCTCCGCATGACAACATCACACAAAAGATTTGCTCATAGTCTGACACTGATTGCAAATAAACACGGAGAAAAAAAGAAAAAAAAAAAAAGGTCTGGGTGTATGTTCTTGTGGGTTTCCCCAGCGTGCCTCGGAGAGCACAAGTAAGTAAAGTCGTCGGTCCCGGTTGTTATCATGGATACCTGGTAATGATCGTTACTCATGGTAGGGATATTATCCGCCAACCCGCAGTGGAGCAGCGTGGTGGATTAAGCTCCAACCCTTTTTCTATATGCTGATTGATGATATTACAGGCTGATACAGTACAGTACAGAAGCATTTGTGGCCTTCAGTGACAAAAATGAGCCTTACCATAAATATGAGAGTCCATCTTAGACTAGATGTTACTGCCGGACAGTTCTCAGACCTGTTGCTTAAAATAGGAAATGGTGATTTCCAGGAACTGGATAGTAATATAATTTATGAGTGTATATGAATATGTATTTACCATAAACTAAGCAAACTCTTAAGGTAGCGGGAGTATACTTGAGGGAAAGCTGCTTCACCCACAGCCAGTTGTATGTTGCATGTTTCAGAGTAGCCTGGTGATTCTAGCACCCCGAAGGTAAAACAAACAATATTGCTTATGAAGAAATAATGCGGAATGTGTAGTATTTCGATTTCGTTGTAAAAAGATAATACCCCCGTGTAAATTTCTCCAGATCAAAGGCCAAGCTTCGTGTTCATAAAATATAACAAAATTTTATTTTATTTTAATGTTTAATTTAAACTTTAAATTATTACGATCGAAGTCAGTACGCTATTCTCGTCCTTCTTATATATTGTTATTGTTTTTTTTTCTTTTCTTTTTTTAATTTTATGTCATGTGTATTGTTTCGTAGTTTCACTAGATAGCCCCAACGGAAGACCAGTGCTGGAATTGCTGCCAGTGGACGCTGAGTTGGGACCAATTTGTGAAACTTGTTTAAATATTATATTAATTTTGTAATAGTTCTTAAGTCATTCACAAATAAACCTTTCTTTCTTCTTTCTTTCTTTCTTCTTGCTTAGTACCCAGCATTCTAAATCATATGTCAGTATTCGTCTTAGTAATTTCTTGTATAAAAGAAGCTTAATGCAAGGACTCGCGATAGATAGAGATCCTAAGCTTAGCTTAAGTTTCGTTGTCTAATTAAGTACGCATGAAACATAACAATAACAATATAAAAATGTAAATAAAAAAAGGCATGGGCAAATAAAGCCTGTGGAAGTATAGTAAAAAAAAAAAAAAAAAACTTTAAATCCCTACTCTATAATAAATAATGTTATATTTTATAAGTATTAAAAAATTTTAACATAATAATTTATATGTTATAACAAAATAAATAACGTAAAAAACCAATTAAAATCCTATTAGAACCATTTTCGACTTCTACGCGGGCGAAGCCGCGGGCAGAAGCTAGTTTTTTTATTAATTGAACATCCTGTTATTATTAATCCGACAATCGTACAATCAATGAAAAAATACGTGTTACAAATTATATACAATGAATTGAAAAGAATTTGTCATGGTTCGTGTATTTACTTACCTTTCGACACAGATTTTCCGCGAAAAATGTTTGTATAATTAATCTGGAATCCACACTTAATAATAGTTTGTCTCATAATATCGGTTAAATACTTTTTTACCCTACTACGACAGAAGGAGGGTTATGTTTTTCGAGTGTATGTATGTTTGTATGTATGTATGTATGTCCATTTCTTTGGCACGCCCTACAGCCCTTCAGCGGCTGGACGGTTTTTGACATATGAGGTGTCGTTGGATTTGTCTAAATTGTAGTAGTGTCATTGGCTATATAAATTTTCAAAATGGCGCCCGCAAATGGCGGAATGATGGGAGGGGAGTTGAATTTTTTTTTCTTACTGTAGCAATATGGGTATCAAATGAAAGCTAGTAAAAAGACCAGTTCAAAAATATATATATATATATATATATATATATATATATATATATATATATATCATATTATGTTTATACTGCTGTTATATTTAACACAAATATTTATAAAGCGTGGCTTTTATCGCCCGGGCGCTCGAATTATCGTTTTCTAATCGTGTGTGTGCATCGCGTCAGGAATAGCATTGCCATGAAATTTTTAAGGGCTGAACTCTGTTTGAGTGAGCGAAACGTTGTTTGCCAGGAAAAAAATATGCATTAAATTATATTAATACATAAAGTAAAAAACAGAATTTCGACTTATATCTTATTGTTTTATTCGTCTGATTGTATATTCTTATAATAAACTAGCTGTGCCACGCGGTTTCACCTGCGTTAATTTAAAGAATTAAACCATTATTATTAAAACAAAACAAAAAACCGAACTAACTAAAAAAACGAGAACTTTAAAAAAAGTACTAAAAGAAAAGAACTAGAAAAATAAATAAAAGAACTAAAAAAAATCATAAATTCAAAAAAATCAATAAACCCGATTGCGTAAAAATACTCTTATTATAAACTAATAAAAAGTTTAAAACAAGTTTAGTTGTTCAGAACTGAAGGATAAATGCACCTAGAAAGTAAATGACCTAAACTATAACAAATAGTATGTTTTAATACGGGATATAGCGACTGCGCCAGACCGTTTACGTAATTTGTAAAAACCGTCACCAATAAAATGCGACATTCATGTTCTCATTTATCCTTAACTAAAAAGTTCAAAATAAAAACATAAATGAAAAAAATCAAAAAACCCGACTGCGTAAAATACTCTTATTATAAACTAAAAAGAATAAAACAAGTCTGGTTGATCTGAACTGAAGGAAAAATGCGTAGACAGTAATTGACCTAAACTATAACAAATAGTATATTTAAATACGGGATATAGCGAATTTGACAGTCGGGACCCATTATATAACCTAGACTTATTCCTATCCAATATGGGTCCCGACTTCACAGCCATTAGAGTTCTAGGTGAAAGGCAAACTTTGCCGGATCGTTAGCAAGAAGTCTTAGATACTAATGGTGATTACATCATTGACTAAGCTTTTTGTATTTTAATAATAGTAAAAAATATAAAACGTAAACCAAGTGCCATTACTTTTGTGTCAATCCGATATATTATGTAGTGATACCAAGGAATTTGTATATAAATTCCTTGAGTGATACCAAGCATATCGTTTTTTTTAAATATCCCGCGCTTTTTCACGTTGTTTACGTCTGTAAAAATATAAATGTCTATGGTTACATAAAATTACTTTTTAAATTAAATGACCATATAAATAACAGGTATACATGCAAATATCCTCCGAAGGTACTGTATATACTAAATTCTAAATCATATTACATAAAACCAATCATTTGCATTATATTTTGTTATTTGCTTCTCTATGGCTAGCGATCTCGAATATATAATAGACAAATAAAATTAAAATCTTTATGGCTGATTGTCATATTTTTATCTTTTATCTATTGTCATTTGACATTTGGCGGCAACAGGCAAATAGCGTAAAATAAAATGTTTGTAATTTTTATTTTGAACCTTGTAGACGACGCGTGGTTGTACTGTCAGTGCAGATGTTTAATTAAGAATATAAATAATTTTATATATTTGAATAAATAAGTATTTTCTTAAGAAACTAAATTCCATAAATGGATGTTAAGATCTCCGATGGCTCTGAATTTTTGGTTAGTATATTTATTTTATTGTTTTCTTTATTATATAAAATAAATTATGTAAGATAACCCTATATAATTATGGTTTAACTATGAAAACAATTTCCTTAATTATTTTTTTCTAGTTATTAAATTTATGAGTGTAAAATTAAATTGAAATTTTTTCTTAATATGGCTATAACAATAAGTTCTTATACTATACTATTAAATAAAGTATTTTGACATAAAAATGACTTCAAATTTTACTAAAATATATACATTAAAAATATATATTACATTAATAAAACTTATAAAAGCAATTGTTGCTATAATGTAATAATTTTAGCAGTGCAATTATTAAAAAAAAATAATAAACTTATATTTTTCACTATTTATGTATTTATTTTATATATGTACGCTAATCATATTTTATGTATTTCTATGTATTAATATAAGATTGCATATTGATTGTATTAATGATAATTTAACTACACTATTTTTAATTGAATACCACGCCATACTTATAAACGCATAAACCTAAATAATTATCGCAAAGTTGTTTTAAAAAATTATTATAATAAATTATATTATTTTTATTTATACTAAATAATAATATTAGTTTATTCTTTGTTATTTCACTATTGTCAATCAAATGCATACTCTAAGGTCCAAAATGTCTAATTTTAAAGAACATGTAATTTTTTTTGGTAGTTCTACTACAAATAAATAAATAAATAAATAAATATTGTGAGTTCAAAAGTTTTATTAAATTTTTCATATAATTTATTTGTACAAATTCTGTCTTTCTATATCCATTATAGACAACCTAAAAACTTAACTTATAACAACAATGCAACAGATTGCAACATGGTTGCAATCAATCAACATCTTAAATCTGAAGATATCCTATTATAGACATGTAATGAAATATTTCAACGTTATCATCATTTCACTTCTCTCATTACAACAAACTGAAAGATAAGATTTTATTATAAAATGTTTTCTCCTTTAGATGCTTCATTGTACTTTGTACTTGCAACTTATCTTATGATAACAATAGAAACAGTATTTATTTCCGATGTACAGTTTCCCATGCAATCACAATGTAATCTTTTCACGCACAGTAATATTGTAATATCATTTGACAGTAGTAGACATTTGTATATTGCCCCAACTCGTCTATATGGAGATGAGAGGGCTCTGCCCAGCAGTGGGACACTAACAAGCTGTTTCAGTTTTGTTTAGTTCAGTATCATTATTATCTATGCTTATAGTATTAATGTGGTGACTTTTATTTTTTTACTATATAATAAATTAAATGTTTAAAATCAAAATTAATTCTCATCATGTGTACTATTATAAACATAATTAAAAAAATAGCTTGACTTTGATGTGTCGAGAGTAAAGCACAGCCTTGACCGCTTCATGATATGAGGTGTGTAATTTTAGGTTCCGGAATATACTCTCAGAATTTGTGGATAATTTTTTTTTTTTTTTTTGTATGAAAAACTGTCTTTATGAGAATAGTTTATAAATTACAAAACACATTGATTTTGTTGCAGTTGAATAGTATTCAAACACATATATGAAAAGTCTAGTTCTAATATTTACACATATCTGTTTGAAATATCTTTGCAACTTTTCTGCTGTAACAACCACTTGCAATAAATGTAACTTCAAACAAAAATGTATTATATAATCGACGACGTTATGATAGAACTAAGACTTAAGCTAGAAGTATGAAAAATCTTTACAACTTGATAAATAATCTTAATACTTCAGGTACACAGAAAACCATGGCACAGCTACATTACAGTGGAGCCTGTCATGTTCTTCTACATGATGGCTTACATGATAACGAATGTTATTGAACAGACATTCTATGTATTTCGAGCCTGCACCGTCAATCATGGCTACAGCGAAGAAATATGCTACAATATATCTAGTTATGATGAGATTAATCAAGAGGTTCAGGTGAAGCTTTGCATAATTTACTTTTACTCGACAATGGCGAAATGATTTATCCATTACTGTTTACGTAAACTGGCACAATCTTACTAATTAAAGTAATAAATGCAAATTTTTGTGATAGTTGGTAAAACCATTACTATTTTATTCAAATACTACTGAACCGCTTGCAATGGAACTGGGTATGTAGATATCCTTTTTTTTTTAAACGATGGGAAATGCATTTACGCATCCCCTCCGCCCGAAGGCGACCTGTATGTGGGACTCGCTGACTCTCACCGCTAAAGCCAGAATATCCACTAAAATCCATCGGCCGTCTGCGCCGTAGTGGGGCGCCACGGGATCGCAAACGCATACAACCTTGACGCCCCGACGCTGGGCCCGGCGGTCCCTCTGTATGTGATTGGAGCCGCTTGACCGGTCCACTCTGCTAGTTCAGAGAAGTACCAGGAGCGGCCCAACCACCGAAGTGGAGGGAGAGAGTACCCTCGATCTCCCTCCATCCTCCCTCCACCGCTCTACCAGTCCACTCTGCGCGAGGCAGAGAGGACAAGGAGCCCCTCCTCCTCTCTCCGCGCCCTCCCGGCGCCACGCCCTCACCGACCGCACCTTCCGTGCCAAAAAGCCATATAGCCGCCTGTTCATAACGGATCGCCATACGAAGGTGCAATATCTAATAGATACGGGTTCAGACCTGTGTGTCTTCCCTCGATCCGCTGTACGGGAGCCCCGCATCAAGACCAAGTACGAGTTATTCGCAGCAAACGGGTCAACCATCAACACATATGGATTTATATCCCTGTCACTGGACTTTGGACTTCGTCGTGCATTCACCTGGAAGTTTATAGTCGCTGACGTCTCCAAGCCAATTATCGGAGTCGACTTTCTAGTTTACTACAATCTGATTGTCGACTGCCGTAACCATCGCCTGATTGACAACCTCACGTCACTCACAGTCCAGGCACCACAGTCCAAATCCACGGAAGCCATCTCATCAGTCCGCACAATATCACAGGATAGCTTCTACCATCGCATTTTGAAGGAGTATCCAGACCAGACCTTATTCGTCCAGCTGGAAAACCAGGTGTGCCAAAACACAATACGGTGCACCACATTCGCACCACCCCTGGCCCTCCAGTCTCAATCCATCCACGTCGTCTGGATCCACATCGCCTCAAGATGGCGAAGCAGGAGTTTGAAGAGATGCTGCTAAATGGAACAGCGCGCCCATCAGAGAGCGCCTGGTCCTCACCACTACATCTGGCGTCAAAGAAAAATGATGGATGGCGTCCCTGTGGAGACTACCGAGCTCTGAATGCCCGCACCATCCCGGATGTCTACCCTATCAGGCACCTGCAGGACTTCACTCAAGAGTTGGCTGGCAGTACTATCTTCTCCACCATAGATCTGGTAAAACCATACAACCAGATCCCAGTCTTCAGAGAAGATATACCCAAGACAGCAATAACAACGCCATTCGGTCTATACGAGTTCCCCTTCATGACCTTTGGACTCAGAAATGCTGCCCAGACCTTCCAGAGGTTCATGGATGAGATTCTGCGGGACCTACCTTTTTGCTACGGGTATCTCGATGATATCCTGGTCTTCAGCAAGGACACTCAACAGCACCAGCAGCACCTTAGACAGGTGTTCCAGAAGTTGGTCAAATACGGCGTCCTTCTAAACACCAGCAAATGTCTTTTCGGTCAAGCAGAGGTAAAATTCTTGGGTTACAAAGTCTCTGCAGCAGGTATCCAGCCTCTGGACTGCAAAGTTCAGGCCATACAGGAATTTCCCGCACCGAAGACCGTCAAAGAGCTGAGACGCTTCCTAGGAATGCTTAATTATTACCGCCGCTTCATTCCAGATGCAGCTTCTAAACAAGCACCGCTCAACAGCTTGCTAGCAGGTCCCAAGGTCAAGGGATCGCATCCAGTCACGCTGACACCAGAACTATTGGAAGCCTTCAACAGCTGCAAGCAGAGCCTGTCAGAGGCCACACTCTTGGTGCACCCAGACCCACACGCCGAGATGAACATCCTGACAGACGCTTCTGACACAGCAATCGGAGCTGTACTACAACAGAGGAGCAAGGGTAAATGGCAGCCGCTAGCATTCTTCTCAAAGAAGCTCAGCCCTTCTCAGAAGAAGTACAGTCCGTACGACCGAGAGCTGTTAGCCATTTACGAGGCTATTAGGTACTTCCGATTCATGGTCGAAGCACGCGTATTTCACGTCACAACCGATCACAAACCACTGACATACGCATTTACAAATCCACGTTCCAGCTGCACACCCCGCCAATTGGACTACATAGGCCAGTTCACGATGGACATCAAGTACATTGCTGGTAACGACAATGTGGTCACGGACACTCTTTTGCGCATTAACGAACTCCATCTGCCCTTAGATTATCAGTCCCTGGCCAAGGAACAGCAAACCGACCCCGAACTGCAGAAATTGCTGAGAGAAGGATCATCTTTAAAGCTGATAAAGGTGAAGCTACCCGAATCTGACATCGAGATCTACTGCGACGTAACGAGTACTCCACGTTCTTACGTAACAAGGTCGTTTCTTAAGCAGGTATTCCCTTCATAACCTCAGCTATCCAGGAAGAAAAGCAAGTGTTCGGCTAGTCACTGAAAGGTTTGGCCATGTGTTAGAAAGGACTGTAGACAGATAGCAATGGAATGCATAGCGTGTCAGAAGAGCAAGGTGACACGTCATACCTCAGCACCGCTACAGGAGTTCCAACCACCATCAAGTCGTTTTCGTCATATCCACCTGGATTTGATTGGTCCCTTATCTCTGTCCTCTAACTACAGGTACTGCCTCACGATTGGCGACCGCGCAACACATTGTCCTGAGGCGTACCCGCTGCAGGACATCACCGCAGAAAACTGCACCGCAGCCCTCATCTCAGGGTGGAAAGCACGGTTCGACTGTCCCGAACACATTACCACGGACCGCGGACGGCAGTTCGAAACAAGAACATTTAAGAACCTCGCCGATCTCATAGGTGCTAACCACCACTTAACCACCTCTTACCATCCCGCAGCCAACGGCCTCGTCGAGAGACTACACCGCCAGCTGAAAGCCGCCATCATGTGTCACGCGAGCTCAACCTGGACCGAGGCTCTTCCCTGGGTGCTACTAGGCATCCGGAGCGCGTGGAAGGAAGACCTCGACGCGACTACCGCCGAACTTGTCTACGGTGAGCCACTCCGCTTACCTGGGCAGTTCTTCTCGGAAGCCTCCGGAGACGTCGTAGACATGACCAACCTGGTCAGCAGGTTACGCACACACATATGGCCAAGTTGACACCACAGCCTACGTCATGGCACACGAAATCCAACCGTCTCTTCTACATCCCGAAAGACCTGAGCACAGCAACCCATGTCTTCCTCCGCGTGGGCCCAGCACGAAGATCTCTGCAGGCCCCATATACAGGTCCACACAAAGTCCTTGCTCGCGACCAGAAGACATTGGACATAGAAGTGCAAGGGAAGAGACAGAAGGTGACGGTCGACCGCGTAAAACCAGCGTACATGACGAGAGAAGACCTGAACCCAGGTCAAAGTCAAGCTTCGGCACCAGTTCCAGTCCAAGAAAATAACCCGGTCAGACAGACAAGAAGCGGCAGAACGGTTAGTCCCCGACTACTATCGCCCGTAGTCACGGTCTCAGCGGGGGAGTGGTGTGGCGAGTAGCCCACACGTTCAAACGAGGCACCAAAATCATACGATGCGATCACGCCATATCTGACGTCACTCGACCGGTTTTGGAACGCCGCCTACTTATCGGACCACCCTGGCCGGCGCTCCCGCTACGACCCTGCGCTCGCGCATAATTTGTCCGAACAACAAATGGGCGTGGCGTAGATGCCTGCACCATTGGTCAACCTTCGTAGGATGCCGACCACGGCCGCGCTGTGGTGGGCAGAAGCATCTTAGTATAAATATCACTGTATTGTTTTAAAATATTACTTACTAACTTACTGCTTTAAATTTGGTACTCGCGAGTAAATACTGTCGCAATTCCTTCCGGTACAGATATAATAATAAAACATTATTATATCTGTATACACAAAAGTATATGCTGCAAGTAGTATATTATAATTAATAAAAAAATTACTTGGTTAAAATAATTACTTGGAAACATAAAAGTAAAAAATGAAAACATGTGTCCCATTCTATCATTTTCAATTATTTTATTTTCAAAATCTACTAGACATAATTATATCAAAATCGCATAGATCAATAGAACCTACATTTTGATCTGGTTGTATTACCTACTTGGTACTGATTACTTTCGAAATTGCGATTCAAAAAATTTTACGCATATTATATAGTAGTCTAGTAAAATAAAGTGTTTTATGAATTTGGATTTGATACAAAAAATTTTAGGTGACGGTGTCGACATTCCATCAATGGAACGGCATAGCCAGCCATGTCGTTCCACTGCTACTGGCCTTCTTCTTGGGCTCGTACAGCGACAAGAGAGGCCGGAAAATACTTCTACTTAGTGGCTTACTCGGGAAACTGTACTTTTCCTTGATGATCACTCTCAATACTATGAAAGGTATGTTTCATATTTTACATCTTTTATCTCCGTATTTCATGCAAGACTTATACCTATTACTAATTTTGTACTAAAACACAGTTTATATATTATTTTCAAAAGAGTAACTACGGAGTTTCTTGCCGATTCTTCTCTGCAGAATCTATATTCCGAATCGGTGGTAGCATAACTTTTACAAAAATAATAATCACCCTAAAGTTTTAATTTGTAAAATGACGATTCGAAAGTGCTCGTGGGGTCTATTTGAATAAAGTTGTTTTTTTATTTGATTTGATTTGTGTATATACACGGTGATTTTGAAAGCGTTTTGGAAACGAAAATTTTGGATTATTTATCAATAACTGAGCCTATATATAATGTTAATTTAATAAAAAAAATTTTTTTTTTTTTCATTAAAGTCGATATTCATATCGTTTACAGAGAAAAAGTGAGAATCGGTGGTAGCGGTATTTAATCACACCTGACCATACATACTACATAAATAGGTACATTTATAATATCGAGACACACAAAATCGTATTCGCCAATCAAAACAAAGTTGCGCCGGAGTCGTCCAACCAATGACGGCATTGCATTCGTCGCTTACTACAATCGTTAGGCGTCCTTGGATTTCAGTCGGTCACTAGGTCAGTAATATTATAACATCGTGACGGCACGTTAAGGACGTTTAAATTATTATTCGCCGGAGTTTGAAGAAGATGTTCTTTAGTGTTATGTTAAGTTGAGAGTTAATTGTTTAGGACAGCAATATCTGTCGAGTCAGTAGACGATGTGCCGTTAGCTTACTCGAGAGGTATGTAGGTACCTACTACCAACACGACGACCCGCTCATTACACGAGTGTAGTGCATACCTGGTGCATACCTGGACAATGAGTTTAGTGATCGGTGGATAGGTCGAGGAGGGCCGGTGCCTTGGCCACCTTGAAGCCCGGACTTAACGCCGCTGGATTTTTTCTTATGGTCAGAAATAAAAAGACTTGTTTATACGCGTGAATATGAAAGCCGTGATGATTTACGCATTGCGATAGTGGACGCTTTTGATAAAGTGAAAAGTGATAGAAACACATTAAGAAAATTAAAAGACAATTGTTTTATACGTGGACGTTTGTGTATTAAACGCAGCGGACTCCATTTTGAGCAGTTGCTTCGATACAGAGAAGTGTAAATAAACTGTAAAGAAGTCTGTAAGTTAATTATTCTGTAGATAGCTACGATTTTTTAAATACGCCTGAAACACAGTCCGTTAGTAAATTGATTTGTTATGAAAAGAAAAATCGTGGTTAATAATCAAAAAGAAGTTTAAATAAAATAGGTATTTCCGACGGTCCTAAGCCCGTGTAAAGTGTGAAGAACAAACTGGAGTCCACTGGAGTCTATCTACTCGCTAGCTCGTGCCTATTTATCACGTTAGCGCCGCGCGGCGGCCGCCGAAACGCGCACGGACGTGTTTCATTCATATAAGATAATGAATGAATGATCAGTGCCTTACTACTTTCCAAGTCGATCAAGTAAAAATGAATATTAAAACAGAAACTTTTTTTTAGTCAACATTACAATTGATTTATCCATTTTTATTGGTACTATAGATGATTACAAATTTAAATATTTCGTTTCCAAAACGGCTATAAAATCACCGTGTATAATATGATAGTTACATATTTAAGCAACACTCAACAAATTCGATTTACGGAGAAATATCGATCATAATTATTGCATTAAATTGGATTGACTACATTTACCCATACAAAAGTGCGTGAAAGAGGCGGTGAATTTTTTGTTAACGAATAACTCGTTTATTTTCAATTTCACGCGAAAAAATTTTAAAAACAAAGTTGTTTAAAATAAAATTTCCTACAATTTGGATTCTAATCAATTTTAGAAAAACAAATTACAAATACAAATATCTGTCCCGATCGGGAATCGTCCACGCGACCGCCGGCGCGAGGTTCGAGGCGACTACTCGCACCACTACACCAGAACTTTCGTCACTTATTCCATATATTTTATTCTTACACCCTTCTATATATATGGAGAAGAGCCCTTCGCTCAGCCGTGGGTTGTTTACAGGCTGATAAAGTACAGTATACAAATTGTTAATCGAAGTAAAGTATTTAAAAAAATGTAGAGAAATAATATGAATTAACTGTCTAAAAATTTCTTTATGAGTAATATTAGTTATTAGGTATCGATAATATTTCCAGCATGGCCGTTGGAATACGTAATATACACGGCCGCGTTTCCGAGCGCTCTCACCGGCGCCGACCTGGCGATATTCGCGGGATGTTTCTCGTACATCGCCGATGTGTCGTCGCTCAAGAACCGGACACTGCGCGTGGGCGTACTGGATGTCGTCTATTTGAGCACCATGCCCACTGGGGTCGCTCTCGGTATGTTTATTTATGTATACTAGTAGTCGCCCAGTGGTCGAAATTCGACCTAATATATAATTGACAGCATTGTCAACATCATAAAAATATGATTGCCTATAACATGGTGAGCATATCGCACCTTTGATAGAACAAGGGCACAATTGCAGTATTTGCAATTTTACAGGAGAGCTATTTTAAAATATTTTTCACATTCAATTTATGGTAATATTGCACTAAAGTAGTTTTTTTTTTCAATATATAAACTATATAATATATTATTTTTAGGCAAGTAGTTATTAAGAAAAAGGTATTTTAATGTTAAATCATTTTGGCATGGCAATTTTTGACAATTGTGCCCTTGTTCTATCGAAGGCGCGATATGCAGCAGTCATTGAACCTGATCTGTGATAAAAAATTTGTCGAAAGACCTGTATTTTAAATCGTGTTTGATAAAAAATTCGTTGCAAGACCTGTGTTTGAAATCGTGTTGACAATAAACAAAATATGTGTATATATGTTCATGGTACATATGTGTGTATACCTTCCTTTTTTTTTAAATAAATTTAATGTATTTCGAGCATAAATAAAAAAAAATATTAGCATTCTGCACTTCTTCTCCATATAAACTTTTAACTGTGCCAAATTTCATACTTCTCCGTCCGCGTAATTTTTGTAAAAAGGGGTACAAAGTTTTTGCTTCACGTATTAATATATAGATAATTTATTAAACATCTTATTGAATAATAAAATTGAAAAAAAATACGATATATATATAAAACTTTGATTTGTATGAGCGTGAACCGTCACGCTCGACGCGGTTTTTTTTTTGAGACCACAAATAGTAAAAGTCGTATTATTTAGAGTTAGGAACATTAAGAAATGGACCTATTCAGTAGGAACTTTTTTTGCATAAAAACACAATAGACTTTACACACCTCTCGACACACGAACACGCAGTAACTGTATCAACAAAAGCTTGATGACTTGAATTGCTTAAGAAATATGTATCATTCATTCATTCTGGGCTCATGGCTTTCAATATTGCTAAAATAGCGTGGATGATATCGTTAAGTTTTACACGAAAAAATTACAACCTGAATATAATTTTACCGACGCTTTACCACCTTAGGAACAGACGATCGTTTATGTATGTTAACACATGTAATTATAAATGTGCGATGAAATTCTCGGTAACGTTGTGTTGTCATAATTATTTAAGCATAATCGATACGTATATTATTGTTATATTCCAGTTAATTGTTAATATGATTTAAAAACTGCCAATCAATAATGTTTCTTGTTTAAAAAAGAATGTTGGCATTAAAAGGAACTTAAGTGATATTTATCAGTTCTTGAATGATGAAAAACGTAATAAAACTGATAGGTATACTCCTCACGCAACGATTAAAAACGATTCGACAGAGAGAGAGAGAGAGATAGGATTATAATTTATTATTGATCATTTTATTGTTCATATTGTTCGTATTAAGGTAAAATAATACAGAATACAATAGAAAAAAATTATTATTTGCTAAAGGAAATCTACAAAACAGTTACAATAGTTACATGTACCTACCATTACCTCGAAAACAAACATTGTTATATTTAAAAATATTATATATTAAATGTTTCGATATATAAAAAGGCACTTAATTATACACACAAAATTTATACGTGATGATTTTTTTTTTTTAATTTATAATTTAAACTTGGGAACCTTCAAAGAACGATGGACCTATAGCCATGTCACTTCCATTTTTTTACTTTTTATTGGTAGACTAGTGTAATTAACCGATTTCAATAAAAGGAGGTCATCAATTCGATACGTATTTATGTAATATAATTACAACTATGTATAAAATCTCACCGGCACAATTAACCGCCCACTCTGTATTTCTTCCTATTTGCAGAAATCGTTAATTTTATAGCAAATTTGATGGAAGGTAAGTTGAAAGTTATCATTAAGCAATAAAAAATAAATAAAGATATTGAAAAAACAAGCGGTTTATTATGAATAATCCCACAAAAACTCATCAATCCCACAAAAAAAGATCGACGACCATTTTTAAATTTTACTCAAAGATGTCAATGCTTCCTAAGAGTTAATTTTTAATAATGGGTGTTACCACCTCGAGCTCTAATGACTTCTTGAAGTCTGTTTGGAAGTCCATCCATGACGTTCTGAATGTCGGACTGGGGGATATTGTGCCATTCCTCTACCACAGCTGTTTTAAGCTCTCCTAGGGTCGTAGGCGCTGGTAATCTTTCTCGAACACATCTTTTAAGATTGTCCCAAATGTGTTCTAAGTGCTACGTGCAGGCCATGGTAAAGTTTGAATTCCGGCGTCGTCAAGATACTCAGTAACGGATCTAGCGACATGGCAACGTGCATCATCATGCATTAACTTAAAATTTTCTCCTATAAATGGTGCAAAAATTATGACGTAGTCTTGAATAACTTCTTCCAAATATCTCTGAGCATTCACACTACCTCTATCAAAGATAACGAAGTCGGTACGAGCTGCGTAAGAAATACCTCCCCAAATCATTACTGACCCTCCCTGGTAACTTACTGTTTCAGTCATAGCGCATGGGCCAAACCTCTCTTTTTTGCATCTTTAGACACTCTAACGTCCATCTGGACCTCTTACTTGACCTTCACTTACACTAACATTTCTCACTTCAAAAAGACGAGTACGAGCTTTAGTAGCGGTGCAAAAGCGATTTCTCAACACGTCACTAACAACAAAGCGGTATCTCGGGTGGAAGTGCACCGATGTCGGCCTTGACCTGGCCTCCGCGTGTATGACCCAGTCTCTCAAAATCGTCTGATGGCATCCCGTACGGTTGTTCGAGGTACACCGAGCATCCGAGCGATGCGACGTTGGCTGTACCCAGCATCAGCTAAAGCCACAGCCCTAGCTACACCAGTTGTGTCTAGTGGCATTTTTTATGGTTACAAACAATAAAAGAACACCAAGAACTCTAATTACACAATATTCAAACACTATTGCAAAAGAGAACAGGATATGTAAACACGGTAACGTAACGGCAACAATGTCAAATAACGACTGAATGCCGAAAATGTTATGGTGATACAAATTTAAGAAAGGAAACAGTGTAAGGGTACAAGTGTTTCATTTATTGCTAAAGTACCCACTTGACAAAAAACAAAGACAGTGATAAGCTATACTTCATGTAAACAAACAGGTGACGAAAAATATGTATAGGTGGGCGGTTCATTGTGCCGTTAAGTGTATGATAATAATCTATAAGGGCTTCCAAAGAAATATATAAAATTTTACAGATATGGTATATATAATATATTTTGTCTTCATTATAATGACTCAACTTACTGATATTACTTTTATTTTGTTTTTCAAATTCTACATATTTTTTGTATTTCTATAATATTTGTGAATGCAGAAGCTACTTTCAAAAACCACGCACATAACTGATATTTATTTAGAATAACATTAATTTATCAAAACTTATAGTAGTTACTAGTAAGTGGCCCTCCACTAACAAAAAATCAACATGTGTACCGATTATATATATTCGTCACATCAGTTAATAAATATAATATCAACAATTAGAAGAACGTAATATATTAAGATAAGATATTGACCTCGACCTTCCTTAGCGTACGACACTTCTTATAAAAATTGTTATGCAGTGCTGATATGTTTACTTTTAAATAGATGATTTATTATTTCTAGAAATGGACGTTTTCGGTTTTTAGAACAAACGGCTATGTAGCCGAGATTGAGTTTTCATATCGATATTGAAAACCGTTTTCAGATATCGATATTAGTAGTTATGTTTTGCTATCAGTTGCGTAACGTAAACACAAACCGAAACAAACGCAAACTGTTGAACACTTGAAGGCAAAGGTTAAAACAGTTTATACAAAATAATAACAAGTCGCTGAAGTTATTCTAGGTTAGCTGTTTAGTTTGAGTAGGTAGTTAGAATGGCGATTTTCCGAGAAAACCTCCCAAAAAAAAATGTTTTGAAAAACTACGCCTTATGGTTATAAAATATTATAAAAGTTATAATATTTTAATATATATATATTTTTATGCCTTAAGGTATACTTCAATAAAACTAAAAATGATTTGTTTGACAAAATTTTTCATAAATAAACAAACTATTTTATTACGGGAACTAAATTATCATAACCATAAAAGATTCGACTTTATTGCTTAAACTTGTAGTTATATTTTACGATGTACACAGTTGCAAACCGCTAAATAGGATCGAAAACCATATTCGCCTCATCTCTTTTATTCAGTATAAAGTTATCGTTATAAGAAAGAGATGCAGATAATTTGGTTTTAGCGGTCGCGCCGCTCTTAGCTGTTGCGCGCCCGTGATATAATTATTATAAATACAAAAGTTTCCATTTGGTGGAAAATAATAAAAAAAAAATCTGTGTGTGTCAGCTAAATAGGCATATGACACCAAATAACACTTTTCGCCTATTTTACAGTTTTTACGCGAAAATATACTCCTTAAGAATGATTCCCTAAATAGGTACAAATAATTCGTATGTGACACCGAATCACACTTATCGCCTATTTTACAGTTTTTACGCGAAAATATAGCCACCTTTAGATTTCTGAGATAAAAAATTGTCCGTTATTAATTTGGCTTCATCATCAAAGTGACGAATAATCTAGTCGATATTGATAACGCCAACAGGTAGACGTTTGAAATATTCACAGAATATTGAGTTATATTATTCACTTTAAAAATAAATAATAAAATTAATATCCTTGTCTAGGATAGCGATTGCCAGCTGTACGACGTGTTTTATTTTTATCGTAACCATAACTCAAATATTTATTAAGTACAAGTAAAAATTTTACTTACAGTTTGTGTTTTGCAAAAATCTTCGAAATCTTGTTTATCTTTTTGCTTTAGCACTGTAATTTTTTTGAGACACACGGTATGATATCAAAAATAATCGGTAGATTATCTTATATATAAAAATAAGTCGGGTTTTCCTTCCTGACGCTATAATTCCAGAACGCACAAACCGATTTCCACGGTTTTGCATTCGTTAGAAAGGTCTCGGGCTCCGTGAGCTTTATAGCAAACAAAATTAGGAAAAATTCCAACAGAAAAGCAGGAAAACAGGGAAAATCATTTTTCACATACAGCGCCATCTCTGATGCATGTACTACAAACCAATATGATTTTACAAAAAACGAAGCCATCTGGTAGCGAAACGGAGTTCGCCGGGTTTGCTAGTTATATATATATATATATTTTTACGACGAAACAATAACATTACGAAACACTTTTCGAATGATACATTATCAAAGTCAAGTACATTACTTTTTTTTTTCACAGAGAAAACACGCCTTAATTTTTTTTTCAATTTTGTTTTACATTACCTAGGTACTTAAGATAATTTTTGGATGCATAAAATAACAACAATAAATAAAACGTTTGCTGCGTGAACGCAGGTTAAGGACACTAACGTTTGACGCATGACGCAATGGATTTCGATATCCTTGTCTAACAAGTGATGTTTCGCGCTAACTCTCTTTCACTCTAACTTTAATATTTCGCATCTATAACAGCGAGCAACCCTTATTTGCGGCGAGATTTTGTTAGGCAACCGTATATCATAATGAACAGAAAAAAATTAGCTTTCATTTGATATATAAATCATAATTGTACTTCATGAAGACATAAATGTAACAAAATCAGACCTGTTTACACCTGGCTGCGAATAGCTGCGGCCAAGTGCCCAATGGAAAACGTGGTTTTTCAAAGTCTTTATATATATTGCTGTGAAGTGGATGGTAGTTTATTTAAACAATAAGTGAATGAAATTTTATTCCCTAAAACAATTAATAATAAATTAATAAAAAAATACTAGCGGCCACTTTTTGATAGGCAATCCGGTACATTTGTATTCTCCTAATCATAAATGTATGAAAAAATTAGGTTTTCAGCAAACGTTCGATGAGAGCACTTTTTTGCAACCGGATCTCGTACTATATCGGATCCTTGCAATACTATCAAATAAGCAGAAACCTTGGTAAAATTTCAAAACGTAGTAGCCAGTTCACAAAGAAATAGCAGAAATAAAAGATACGAAAGAGCGGGAAATTGTGTTGAAATGTTATGAAGATGTTACTATTAAAAAAAATATAGCGCTGTCTTTAGCTCTTCGTTAAATAATAAGAGAAACTGTGTGCACAACACTTAATTTTTTATTCTTCTTATATTTTTTGTCATCAATATTCAAATATTACGTTTAATGCAGATTTTTAAACGTAAATGTGGATTAACGGTCT
Source organism: Euphydryas editha (assembly GCA_036937285.1). NCBI lineage: Eukaryota > Metazoa > Arthropoda > Insecta > Lepidoptera > Nymphalidae > Euphydryas > Euphydryas editha. The sequence goes on along the minus strand of JAUPFZ010000005.1, from coordinate 17,110,093 downwards.
CGTTAGAATTTTTAGGCAGACACATTGACCTTAGGTATTCAGTTCTGCTAATTTATAGTATGAAATCGAGGCAAACACGAATGGAGATTAAAAAAAAACTGATCAAGTGCGAGTCGGACTCGCGCACGAAGGGTTCCGTACCATTATCTATAAATAATAACAAAAAATTGCTTTTTTTTTAATTTAACTATTTATTTTTAAAGTGAATATATAACTCAATATTCTGTGAATATTTCAAGTGTCTACCTGTTGCCGTTATCAATATCGAGCAAAAACGAGCAAAAAAAAAAAGAAATCACGTTTGTTTTATGGGAGCCCCACTTAAATTTTTTTTTTCTGATTTTTAGTATTTGTTCTTATAACGGCAACAGAAATACATTATCTGTGAAATTTCTAACTGTCTTAACTACCACGATTCATGAGATACAGCCTGGCGACAGATGGACTTACAGCGGAGTCTTATTAATAGGGTCCCGTTTTACCCTTTGCGTACGCAACCCTAATTAAGACTAATAACAGAAACATTAAAAACACCAACTAAAGTAGCTATCTTTGATGACAATAATGACTGTGTGACACATATTTAATATAAACAAAATTAGAATATGATATATTATTAAAATATTAATAAAGACACCGATAAGTATAGAAAACTTAATTGGTTTCATTTAAAAATTTCATAATTATGTTTTACAATTTAATCACCAGGTAACTTGCTCTACAACAAAGTAGTGGACAAATCGTTCACAGCCATGTTCGGTATCAACTCATGTCTGATGCTTGTGGCTACCTTGCATTGCCTGCTGTTCCTCCAGTGGCAGACGAGACCAGAACAACAGTCCATAAGACAAGCAGGTGTACGAAATCCTATAACGGATTTCTTCGATTTCAACAATATCAAACAAACCTTAGTCACTTTGACGAAGAGAAGACCTCAAAATAGAAGAATGTTCCTGTGGTTTCTTCTGATTTCCATGGCGTTTTATACATTCCAGAGAGGTAAGTCTTCATGTTTTTATTTTAGTGACTGAATTTTATACGTATCGCTGCTACAAAATAGCTATTGTAATAAAAATAATTTATCCGAATACTTATATTATATTTTTCCTGTTAGATTTTTACTAATTTCCTCATAATGTTTTCTCTTCTTTCTTTTAAACTCTGTTTAAACTGAAAAATAGTTGACACTTAAATATCATTTTTATATTAGTAAACATTCATTATTATAAATATACTAAATATATAAATTATTAAAAATCGCACAGGGACAACTTGACTCCTCATACTTACTACATACAGTTAACTTGAAAGTGCCCGCAAGGTCGTATGTAAGACATCCTTTTAATTACTTATGTGGCCCTAACTGTTTAACTAAATATAAAAAAAAATCATTTAGTATTCGCTCGACCAACTTTGTTAATGAATTGTCTGACATCCTCGATTTTGACATGACTATACCGGCATTTAAGCGTAAAATGACTAAAAACTGGTTTGATGAATTATATATTTTATTTGTTAATGTTTATCTTCTCCCTCTACTATATTTACTTATGTATATTGTAATTGATTCATTTTTTTTCCCATTTTAGTATTGTATTAATTTACCATATCATATCCCTTGGTTTTAGATCTTATTCTTAAGCTTCACGTTTGCATGAAACTATGTGTTAAAAGTAATAGTTTGTTACTTTTTAAGATAATCGTATGGCATTTATTGTATAATTTAGTGTAATTGTTTATATGCGAAAGCATTTAAATGGTGACTTGTTATTTTCATTGTTATTAATTTTTTCTTTTCTTCACTGTTTGCTTTCCTAATAAAATAAAATAAATAATAACTCAATACACGGGCCGTCACACGAGTTAAAAGAAATCGCCCTTTAAATATCAGAGGTTCTACTCAATTCTACAATTTTACAATGTAAGTGTTCTATTCCATATCCCCTAGCCCTATCCTCCTAATTTATTTTGATTCCAATACGATTTTTATATCATTACTCCGGAGGTATATGACATAAAGTCACATTTTTATTTTTTAAAAGTTTTTCTTACTTATAAGCTAATGGGTATTATTTTGCAAAAACATTTTGTTTAAAATAAGTAACTTAGATGAATTTTAGCATATCTATAATATAAAAAAAAGTCGGGTTTTCCGTCCTGACGCTATAATTTCAGAACGCACGAACCGATTTCCACGGTTTTGCATTCGTTGGAAAGGTCTCGGGCTCCGTGAGGTTTTATAGCAAACGAAATTCAGGAAAAATTTCAACAGAAAAGCAGGAAAACGGGGAAAATAATTTTTCACATACAGCGCCATCTCTGATACATAGCATGTACTACTTAATCTTTTAATCCCCAAACGAAATGTTATAAAAAACGAAGCTATCTGGTGGCGAAACGGAGTTCGCCGGGTTTGCTAGTGGTTATATGGGTGATTCTTTTCTAACTGTGACTTTTTTTATTAATAATTTTTGGATATCAAAATTAATTTTTTTTTATCTGTTTATGGATGTTATTACTCTAAATTATTGTAAAAATGAAAGTCTGAGACGATTTCGCTACAACTTGAAAATTTCGAGAGCGACAATCAAATTTCAAATTTTTCGTTCCACGGTACTGACATATAATAAATTTGACGAACATTCTTTAGAAAAATCGTTTAATTTATTGTTTTATAACACTTTTAAACTCTTTAATATTAATTAACATTTAATTATTGAACATTTTTATAATGAATAGGTAATAGTAATCATAACAATTTTTTTTTTTTGACGTTTCAGTTAACTCTATCAATTTCTCTAATTGCGATTAATTCCCCGATTTTTTGGTATTTCGCAAGTTTAATCATACTCAGTAAGATTTATCAGGTAATTAGTTTAAATTATACATTGCGACAAAAAAAAATACAATTTATAGGAAAATTCTAGAAATGGACATGCCACGGTACTGACATTTAAGTGATATAATCTCAGTTTCCTCTGAATTGCAAGTCATACTTTACAAAAAAAGTGATGAAATATGTTCATGAACATATAATTAACCCAAAAATTTCATTTATAGATCATTAATTAATGACCAGTGAGAACAAACAGTAAAGGACATAAAAAATCACAGTTAGAATGGAATCACCCATATATAAAAAAACTTTACGTGAAATAAATGGACTTAGTGTCATTGTATGTACATGTACCTCCGGGATATTTATGTATATCTTCTGCAATATGATTCCAGACGAAAGACCAGTAATGTACTTGTACACGTCGAAGGTGTTCAAATGGGACGCGAGTGATTTTAGCCATTTTCGGACGTACCTGAGTACGGCTTATGTCGTTGTTATGCTATTCGGAATTCCGTTAACAACCAGAGTATTCGGATGGAAAGATACGGTAAGCAATCATGTGTTTTTATAGAAGAAATATAATCTGTTTTTAATAATATAATTCATATAATATTTTTTTAATAATATATACATATTAAAAAATAAAATAAAAAAATATATTTTGTGCACAGGCAATTATTCCGTAACTATTACAAATATCAAAAAACATTAAACTTGGAAAATTTGGGATAAAATTTAAAATAAAATAATAATCACAGAGAATTTAACACTGTATATACATATACATACTATTTTGATTATCATATACGTAAGAATATTCAATCAATTTTAACATAAATATACTAATAAGAGAATATATTTTTTTTTTAATTAATACAACAAAAAAACTATAGAACAACTGATAGTTTTTAGTAAAATAGTAATAATAAATAAAGTAAAAAAGTGAAATTATAGTAGTAATAATATTTCCTACATACATGTTTAAGTAAGCCCTCGTTATTCTAATAGTCTAATGGGTATATATTAATCGTTTTTATTCCAGGTGATCGTGATGTTGGGTGCGTCTGCACATATGTGCGGGCATATGATATATGCGCACGCGCAGACCGACACAGCTATGTACGTCGGCGCGACCGCAGCCGCTCTCGGTCCCTGCGTCGCTCCGCTTATACGATCCATGACATCGAAAGTACTCGAACCAGCTGAAAGAGGTACTACACACACACACACATATATATTAGGGTGGCGCAAAAAACGACATTTTTTTTGAGTTTCTTGTGAAAAAAATATTAGTTTTTGATGTTTTAAGAGCCCTCTCCAAAGTACAGCTAAAATTTATTTTAAGAGGGTGTAGGAGGAGATATATAGTTTGATTAGTGTTCTCGACGACGACCTTTCTGGTGTAGTGGTGCAAGTACTCGCCTCAAAACGCGCGCCGGCGGTCGCGGGTTCGATTCCCGCTCGGAACAGATATTTGTATTTGTATAAATATTTGTTTCCGATCTGGGTGTATATCCTCCCCACCGTGACTCGGAGAACACGTAAAGATGTCGGTCCCGGTTGTTATCATAAACATCTGATAACGATCGTTACCCATGATAGGGAAATTATCCGCCAACCCGCAGTGGAGCAGCGTGGTGGTTTGAACTCCAACCCTTATTCTATATAGAGAAGAGGCCTTCGCTCAGCAGTTAGTGGTTTACAGGCTGATACAGTACAGTGTTGTTAATTTCTTCATTAATAAAATTCACCCATGGGAAGCTGGGACGAGTCGCTAATGAAATATATTATATTCCAGGCGTGGCGTTCGCATTCCTATCGGTGATGGAGAACGCGGTGGGTATGTTCGCATCGGTGATATATTCGCAGCTGTACAAGGCTACTCTCGACACTAGTTTCATTAATGCTATATTTTACCTTACCTTCAGCACGCAGGCCATTGTCTTCCTTCTAGCTATGTAAGTGTCGTTACATTAATATATATCTAGTTTTACTAAATAATTGCATGTATATAAGTGAAAATATAGTAAAAAGCGCGAAGAGCTTGCTCGTGAAAACGCTAAACTGAATAAATTTGAAAAAAAAAATTAATGATTGAATGAATATTTTTTGCGAAATTAATATTGGTTATAAGTCAATATATAATAATAGCAAGGATATATAACGCGAAAATAATGTTTAAAATCATAGAAAGCTAGTGTTATTAAAATTGAATATAAAAAACTGTATAATTAACAATCGGATCAGGAGCTCTGTGACACTAATTAAAATCAATCCTTGCTTAAAATTGATGGCAATTGTACCTATTTTATAACATGTCTTATTATAATAATATTTTTAATTGGGATATACTTTAGTATTAAGATTTTTTTTTATTTTACCACTTCTGGTCAAAAGTCCTATCACCGATGAAGGAAAAGGATTTCAGTCCCTGCTTGACTTTTGGTTTTGCAAATATCAATGTCTCAAAATTTTTCGTAATTTACACATTTTTTCTACATGCTAATATGTTTAAATGCAATTTTAAAAACGAATTTATCACTTCTAGGCTCAGTTATGTCTTTATATTTATAACGCATTTTAAATATTTATCGCTTTATAGGTTTATGGAAATAATGCTTAAAGGAAGGAGGCTGGAAACACGAATTGAGCAAGATGAGAAAACTATATCCGAAACCTGAGAAAAAAAAAAGTAATATATGCCACATATTGTTATCAATTAAAATAATTGTTTTGTTCATAACTTAATCTATTTTGCTTCTTATTTGTATATATTCAATTATTTAATCTAAATTATGAAAATTTTGTGTTGTGATTGAAATGCCTTAATATTTTACTAAAATCATTATAAGAACACTGCAAATTATACAATTCGAATTATCGAACAGTGCAAATTATTTATGTATTTTAATGACATTATTAGTGTAATTAGTAGATTTATGGACGTGGTCCAAAAGGAAATCGAAAAATTAAAGAAATATATATATATATATATATATATATATATATATATATACAGGGTGACTGGTGAATTACCATCAATATTCAAGGAGAATACCCGGCACATGATCCTCATTCGAATTATGTAAAAAAAATAGGAACTTAATTTTGGACCAAATTATCATAAATTTCAATTCAAATAAAAGACGCGTTGTCACTTTTCCAGTCATGCCGGCGGCGCGTGCGACGCGGTGTTGTACTATGCTGCCAGTACCCGCACCCCCGCCCCGCGGCTAATCGCTTATTCGATCGACGAATCACGTTACTAGGTCACTAGGTCAGTAGGCTAGCGCCAACGTATGGTTTGGACGTCTGTTTTGTGTTTTCCCGCGCGTGCGCCTAGCGTTCGATATTCCGAGTATACCTAATCTGTCGTGTGTGAGTGTGACCCTTAATTAGGTATGGCTTATCAGTACACAAATGAAGAGTACTTGAATATGGTTCGTGTTAATGTAATGATAGCTTACCGGGTACTATCAATTTGTACCGGGAGATGTTCCCCAATCGCAGAGTACCTACTGTTAGCGTAATATTAAGCACTAATCCAAGACTACGAGTATGATTCCATTTTTAAATACGCCGGGAATACCAAGATAGGTGAACAGTTAATATTATTTTATTTTTGTTCCAAGTTTACATCATTTACCTAGTCAATAAATCTGTTGCTCATCACATCAAAATCAAATGGAATAAACATATCTTTCAACTCGTAAGTAATATTTAAATTAAATTATTTATTTTGTCTAGAAAGTTCGGTGATTAGTATGCCTCTATCGGCAAGTAGCAAAACTACTGGTCCGCAAGGACCGTAGTTCCTTGCTTTTATTTAATAAACAATAGTTGGCTGTTCAACAATTCACAAAGTTTATTTTTGTTGTGTTTTTTTTTAATATTTTCAAAAGTAACTTTATAATTTTTCAACATATTAAAAAAATTATTCTATCAAATCTGATCTTTATCTAGCGACACCTAGTGAAAAAACCATTACACTGTCTGTAATATTATAATCAATCAATTGTTTTGGCTACTGGTCGCTAGATGGCTTATTCTTGCTATTACTTTTTGCTTTTATTTACTACAATATTTTTTTCGAGAATAAATAAGTGGCCTAACACTGTTTGAGTTAAAAAAAATATAATACTTAACGAGCTATTCACGGTCTTACTTATAAAAATCTCGTTAATCCTCTCATAATCTACAAATCAATAATTAACTTTTGTTTACTTATAAACATTGACTAGCTGTTACTTAGTTAAGAAACGAACAAAGAACGATACATAGATGGTTGGCACAGATTATACCAAAAATAATCGATTAGATAGAGAAATTGAATGAACAAAGTTGTTAAAAATTACATTAATTAGCGACATCTATGAACATTATAGAAAACTCTAGTTCGATATTGTAGTGAGTCAATACTAGTGACCTCTATTGACAGTTAGGAACTTTGAGATGTTTTCTTATCCTGACAGGGTCGCCATGAGATGTGCGACGTATGAGAGATAAAATAATACGACCAACGTTGATTTTCAAATGATCATCGTTTCATTTATTATGTAAAAATATAAGGTTTTTATATTCGTACACGAGTTATTAACATACATTTTACTTATTTATTGTCAGAGAAATAGAATGTTCAATGTTTATAAAATAATTAATTCCTATTTAACAGAATCATATTTAGAAATTTAATATAATTTTAAATACAAGTTTATTTTCTTGGTTTACTTGTCATTTACGTCGTACATTACAAACTTGTACTTTTATTTACAGCTAGATGGCTCTGTTTAAGAGATCGTGTCTAAAATTGATTTTATTACTTTAATTCATCTTGAATACTAGTTTTATTTACTAGAATATTTTTTTCGAGAATAAATAAGTGGCTTAGCACTGTTTTAGTTAAAAAAATATGACAAGTCCTTATTTATGAACGACATCATTGTCCACTTTATCTGTGTGTTCTTATTAAATTAAAGCGATATCTCAATTGAAATTCTTCATCCGTAATTTTTCCTACGCCTTAAGTTTCTGGGTAGGGATATATTAAAAATAAAATCCATTGCTTCCAAATCAGACTCTGAGGAGCTGCTCGTATTCATTATGCTAACACTGATTGTTTTTTACCCGACTGCGACAGAAGGAGGGTTATGTTTTTCGAATGTATGTATGTAATATGTATGTATGTATGTCCATTTCTTTGGCACGCCCTACAGCCCTAACGGCTGGACGGTTTTTGACATATGAGGTGTCGTTGGATTTGTCTAAATTGTAGTAGTGACATAGGCTATATAAATTTTCAAAATGGCGCCCGCAAATGGCGGAATGAAGGGGGGGGGTTGATTTTTTTCTTACTGTAGCAATATGGGTTTCAAATGAAAGCTAGTAAATTGTTTTATTCTTTTTTGTTTATAATAAGAGTATTTTACGCAGTTGGGTTTTTTGTTTGTGTGTTTTTTGCGTGTGTCTTCCCGGCTCCTGCGCGCCTAGCGATCGATCATACGCGTATACCTAATCTGTCGTGTGTTAGTGTAATCTGTCATTAGTAATTAGGTATGGCTTATCAATACACAAATGCAGAATCACCATTGCTTTCGAAACTGTTAAAAGTGACTGTGTGTGTGTTAGTGTAGTTATGTAGGTAAATAGGTAGTTTAATGATTGAAAATCGTTGTAAATAATTCGTTAATATCATTAAATGAAAACACGACACGCGACGTTCTGGTGTAGTGGTGCGAGTAGTTGCCTCAACTGCAACGCCACGCGCTGGTGGTCGCGGGTTCGATTCCCGCTTGGGACAGATATTTGTACAAATATTTTTTTCCGGTCTGGGTGTATGTCCTTGTGGATCCCTACCGTGCCTCGGAGAGCACGTACAGCCGTCGATCACTGTTGTTATCATAGACAAGATAACGATCGTTACTTATGTTAGGGAATTAACCGCCAACCCTCTTAACACTTGGCGGTGTTTGGACGTAATTAACTACCGCGTGGAAACTAGGGTGTCCAGACGACGCGTAAATAATTAGATAACTGTTGGGCAACTTTACTTAGAAGCTTATCAATATTTATGTTATATTTTTACATAATTCGAATGAGAACCATGCACCGAGCACTCTCCTTAAACACCGATAGTATCTCGCCAGTCACCCTGTATATATATATATATATATATATATATGAAAGTTAAATAAATTGATGATTCCAATAGAAAGTACCTTGATTGCCAAATACTTAAAGTATAAGCAATTTTAAATTTGTTTGAGCAAATCAAATTTCGTTCTTCTATGAAGAATATTTTAATTAGTTCATGTGTCTCGGAAAATTTAACTCAAAATATGTAGTTCCGAAGACTACAACGATACAACTATACCGTCGGTAAACGAATTCCAATGAAAAATCAGCATCTACAGGTTTACAATACTAGCAGTGTTCAAAGCAAACCAACGTTGTGCTAATGCAGGTAGGTCAGGGGGCAAAGACTCAATATCGAAATTCTTGACTTGTTTAATGAATATTCTACACGCAGTACGCCTTCGCTGGGTAACCACTTAGCTTATAGCTTGTGGTCTAAAGGCGATTTGAACCTAACTTTACGTTTAATGGTATTACGCACACAGGAGTGAAGCAGCTGAAGTTTTGCAAACGTGTTCTTATCTGAGGTGACATAGTTAAATGTAAATGAGGCATGTCGACATGAAGATAATTATACATACATGGTACTGTCGTCTTTATCCCATGTCGTCTTAATGACATAGAAAACGGTATTGATAAACTCGAGTTAAACTGTTCAACTGGCCCGGATAACTTTCGTAACCTAAACTCACAGCTACTAGTTGTGCCCAAATATAATACAAATCAAGCCCAATATTTTATCATTGTACGTCCATCATGAACGTACAAGCTATTTATACATTTACAATTATTTATCTAAAATACAATTACAAAAAAAAAAAAAAAAATGATACATTCAAATCACTCGCACACACACAAGATTCCAGGAAACAAGGACAAGACGGAGGATTTTGCTTCAAATGGAGAAAGATCCTATTTATCTTCTGAAGACATGTTGACAATCCTCTCTTTATGTTAACCTAATACCTACTACCCAAATAATTCTGTAGAGACCGAAACATGTGAAAAACTGAGGGTTAGCTGAGGGTGAGGTTATAGGTGAAAAAAGGAGGCCAGGACTATATAGTGAATCCATTAACACTTCCCAAAGAAGCTCTTTCAATTTTTGATTTGTGGCCAAAGGTGTGTGTGGCGGCGTTATCGTTATGAAAAACCACTATTATATATGTATTTCTATTGATCATTTCTAGCCGTTTTTTCACAATTTTTTTGCTGGAGTCTTAATAGTTGTTTGTAGTAGAGATCCGAATCGATGGTTTTGCTCAGATTTTTGATGAAATTGATGAAAATTTGTTCTTTTAGGATAGCTCAAGATCAAGATTTAAACCGTTACTTTTTATTATAATACATTGTATTATAAAGTGTAATTATAAATAGTAAATAAAAAAAAATGGTTGTCTGTAAAGTCGGTTTACAGACGATAATTTTTACGTGATAACGTCATAAGAAAACATAGATGTAGAATTGTATACTTTTATGAATCGAATTGAATTATTATCACATATATATGATAGTGTGTATTACTTTATATATATATATGATAGTGTAGTACTTTTTTATATATTATATGATAGTGTGATATTCAAGATTTTCCAATCTGAGTTATTTTGTTAAGGATAGGAAGATGATAGGAAAAGTAGGAAATCAAGTGGTACTCTCTACCACACAATTGACAAATCACAAAACAGTAGTGGTGTGCGATAATTATCGATAATTCGTAATTATTACTTGATAATTTTCCATTCGATAATTATCGATAAGTGTTATTCGATACTTTTGATCCGATAATTATCGATAATTTTTCATTCGATAAATATCGATAATTATCGATAACTTTTGTCAACTATCGATAATTTTTATCCGATAATTATCGATAACTGTCCCCAACTATCGATGACTTCCTCCGACAATTATCGATAACTGTTCATTCGATAATTATCGATAACTATTGATAAAACGATTCGAAAAGAATCGATAGTAAAATTATCGATATTTTTTATCGATGAACATCTCTACTCTCTACCAAACAATTAACATTTCATAATTTGTAACTACTCGATAATTATCAATAAGTGTTATTCGATAATTTTGATCCAATAATTATCGATAATTTTTCGTTCGATAATTATCGATAACTATCGACCGATAATTATCAATAACTTTCGTCAACAATCGACAATTTTTATCCGATAATTATCGGTAACTGTCGCCAACTATCGATAACTTTTCCTCCGATAATTATCGATAACTGTTCATTCGATAATTATCGATAAAACGATTCGACAATTATCGATAGTAAAATTATCGATTTTTTTTTCCGATGAACATCCCTACAAAACAGTTCTTGTGTAGATTGCGTAGCGCCACTGTCTCTTACTCGAACGCCGATGGAGTGTAAGACAGAACGCTTAGGCTAATCGTGCCTCTATATCGCTTGTTCTGCGCTCTCGCTCGCTCGCGACACGTGACAAAATGGAGTCATTTTTGAAAAAAATACCCGATAGCTTTCATCAATTTACTAGACGTTATCACGTCAAAAACGCTGTTGTTTTTTCGTAGGTTATATACACGGTGATTTTATAGCCGTTTTGGAAACGAAATATTTAAATTTGTAATCATCTATAGTACCAATAAAAATGGATAAATCACTTGTAATGTTGACTAAAAAAAAGTTTCTGTTTTAATATTCATTTTTACTTGATCGACTTGGAAAGTAGTAAGGCACTGATCATTCATTCATTATCTTATATGAATGAAACACGTCCGTGCGCGTTTCGGCGGCCGCCGCGCGCCGCTAACGTGATAAATAGGCGCGAGCTACCGAGTACTTGCGTAGATAGACTCCAGTGGACTCCAGTTTGTTCTTCACACTTTACACGGGCTTAGGACCGTCGGAAATACCTATTTTATTTAAACTTCTTTTTGATTATTAACCACGATTGTTCTTTTCATAACAAATCAATTTATCAACGGACTGTGTTTCAGGCGTATTTAAAAAATCGTAGCTATCTACAGAATAATTAACTTACAGACTTATTTACAGTTTATTTACACTATTTACACTTCTCTGTATCGAAGCAACTGCTCAAAATGGAGTCCGCTGCGTTCAATACACAAACGTCCACGTTTAAAACAATTGTCTTTTAATTTTCTTAATGTGTTTCTATCACTTTTCACTTTATCAAAAGCGTCCACTATCGCAATGCGTAAATCATCACGGCTTTCATATTCACGCGTATAAACAAGTCTTTTTATTTCCGACCATAAGAAAAAATCCAGCGGCGTTAAGTCTGGGCTTCAAGGAGGCCAAGGTACAGGCCCTCCTCGACTTATCCACCGATCACTAACATTGTCCAGGTATGCACTACACTCGTGTAATGAGCGGGTCGTCGTGTTGGTAGTAGGTACCTACATACCTCTCGAGTAAGCTAACGGCACATCGTCTACTGACTCAGATATTGCTGTCCTAAACAATTAACTCTCAACTTAACATAACACTCAAGAACATCTTCTTCAAACTCCGGCGAATAATAATAATTTAAACGTCCTTAACGTGCCGTCACGATGTTATAAACTTATAATATTACTGACCTAGTGACCGACTGAAATCTAAGCCTCTAAGGACGCCTAACGATTGTAGTAAGCGACGAATGCAATGCCGTCATTGGTTGGACGACTCCGGCGCAACTTTGTTTTGATTGGCGAATACGATTTTGTGTGTCTCGATATTATAAATGTACCTATAATCCGTGCGCAGAAACTTTGCCGATGGCCTTGAAACGTCATGCGTCGATAGTCAGTAGGGTTGAAAAAAAAAGGTCACATAAATGTAGATTATTATTGTATATATTTTACATCAAACTAATAAAAAATAGTCTCGGTCGAATTATAAATTTGATATAAAGTGTAATTATAAATATTAAATAAAAAACGCTGTTGTTATTAGGTAGATTATATATTTTTATGTATTTATATTTAGTGAATAAATGAAACGTAGCCGTAAAATAAAATTTAAATGGTTCCAAACAACGAAAACAAATAACTAACAAAAATAAAACAAGTAAAACCTAAAAAAACAACAATTAATTAATTCGTAGTAAAAGCAAAAAAATACACGCACGTATCGGCTGCGTTGCTAGCGGTACACCTCAGACGAGCGAGGGACGCAGTCAACTCCGGTGGGAGGGGTGGTCATCGGCAAAGTTTCTGCGCACGGATAGTATTTATGTAGTATGTATGGTCTAGGTGTGATTAAATACCGCTACCACCGATTCTCACTTTTTCTCTGTAAACGATATGAATATCGACTTTAATGAAAAAAAAAATTTTTTTTTATTAAATTAACATTATATATAGGCTCTGTTATTGATAAATAATCCAAAATTTTCGTTTCCAAAACGCTTTCAAAATCACCGTGTAATTTACTGTTCTCTTATATTTACGCGAATTTTACTCATTTAATTAAAAGTCTAAATCAGATTTTATCGCGTTTATTTGTTTTAAAACTTTACAGTTTAACGATTTTTAATTAAATTAAATTATTTCCCGACGTTTCGGACCCTTTACAGCGTCTATGATCTCGGGGGACTGAGGTGGTGGGTGTCCGAATAATGAAAATTATTCCCACCTCAGCTCACCTCATAATTATTATTATGTATTAATTAAAATAACAAAAAAAATTAGTTTAATTAAAGACCTATCTAACGGATGATTAATTCCAACAGCTTTAAATTAATCATAAGATCAACTAATTTTAAGATTAATTGCAACTTAACTAACGAAAAATTAGCGACGGTTTCGTGCAACTCGCCGTTAATCAGATGTAGGTTTCGTGCAACAGATAATCACGATTCTTGTGATTAAATTAGTTTAATTAACACTTAAATTTAAAATTTGTTTCGTGCAACTCGGCGTTAATCTGATTAAGTTAACAAAAAAATTAACCTATCTAACGGATGATTAATTCCAACAGCTTTAAATTAATCATGGCATCAACTAATTTTAAGATTAATTTCAACTTAACTAACGGAAAATTAGCGACGGTTTCGTGCAACTCGCCGTAATTCTTATACCCTGATTAAACAAAATGATTTGAAATGATTAAAAATGATTAATTTTTTAATCATTTTTAATCATATTGAATCATTTCTAATCATAAAATAGCTTTGTGAATTTCTGTCACCTCTTATGATTTAAAATGATTCAGTTAGGATTAAAAATTTTTAATCATATTGAATCATTTCTAATCATAAAATACTTTGTGAATTTCTGTCACCTCTTATGATTTGAGAAAAATGATTTGAGATGTTTAAAATTTTTTTAATCATTTTAAATAATTTCCGATCATATTTTAATAATCAAAAATGATTGAAATGATTAAAAATTTTTAATCATTTTTAATCATTTTCAATCATATTTTAATGATTTAACAGTGACTGATTAACAGTGTATTTATATTAGTTAGGAGAAGCTTAAAAATGAAAAAGGCAGAAAAAATCGCTAGTGTCTTTTCGAAGGCAGGAGTATTTTACTACCTGAGGACAGCTGTAAAGGAGTATAAATACACACTCATTAATATTATTTGTGTATATGAATAAAAAGTATAAAAAATAATAATATTAAAGGACAATAATTTTTTTTAATATTACATTTAAAAAAAGCAAAAAACAATAAAATATGTCATATTTGTTTTTTTATATTGCATCTAAAATCAGAGTTGTAGATGTCTACTACCTTTTTCTTATATTTACAAATACTTTACAAAACATAAAAGAAAGTATTGAAAAGACGATGGAATGATATAGTTAGCAGTAATTTTTTTTTTACTGTTTAATAATTATTTTTATAAAAACTCCCACCGTCCTGACTTCTGCTAGCTTTAATTTCACTATCTATAAAATAAATTTAGTAAGATGTTGTATATAAATTCCTTGGTAAGATGTTGTATATAAATTCCTTGGTAAGATGTAATAGATGGCAGAAACACAGAGTACCTAAGTATTAGTTACTACCAGTGCCTGATTAAAGTAACTTGATGCCCTAAGCAATTTTCCCCTGTAGGCCCCCCTATCCTTAAGTGAACTACAAAGAATTAATTGAAAAAAAATGTGAATACGTATCGTAGGTAGAATATGTATGTGTTGTTGTTTTGCCGGATAAAAATTATCGATAGTTGACGATAGTTATCGATAATTATCGGTTCAATTTTCGGACGTCGAAAAAGAGAAAAAAAAAAAAAAAAAGGTCATCCGGCCTTCAGCATGGACATTTTCCTCCGTACCCTATCCGAATACCTAAAAAAAAAAAAAAAAAAAAAAAGAAAAAAGGACCTCCGCCGTACCATAATTATCGATACTTATCGGATCCAAAAACAATTTTCGATAATTATCTAATACCACAATATTATCGATAATTATCGGATGGCACAAAATTATCGATAATTATCGGATCGCAAAAAATTATCAATAATCATCGAATGAAAACTTATCGATATTTATCGAATGAAAAATTATCGAGTACTTACGAATTATCGATAATTATCGCACACCCCTATCCCATGCTAGGTGGGGTCGACACAACATGATTTCGTCTCTGTCATGTCGTCTCTGGTGCCCCCCAAGACGGGATGCCCTAAGCAATTGCTTAAATAGCTTATAGGCTAATCCGGCACTGGTTACTACGTAAGACAGAAACGATAACATAATTTTTGACAGTTCATTTTTTTACAATTTCGAAATTATTTATAAAAAAATCAGAGCTACCTGAGCTCGCCACTTATTTTTACTAGTTAACATAGGTCATATATCTTTTTTTTAACGATGGGAAATGCATTTATGGATCCCGCCGCCCGAAGGCGACGGGTATGTGGGACTCGCTGACTGCGAAGCCAGATTACCAACTAAAATACATCGACCGTCTGCACCGTAGTGGGGTCGCTACGGAACGCTTACGCATACAACTGTGACGCCCCGACGCTTGGCCTTGCGTCCCCGACTCCGAGCCGCTCAACCGGTCTACTCTGCGCGAGGTAGAGAAGAACCAGGAACGGCCCAACTACCGAAGCCGAGCCACTCTCCACCGGCCCTCCTCCGCAGAGCAGAAGAGCGCCAGCATTGAGCGACACGCCGTCAGATCGCACCCAGACAGCCCTGCAAGAACCGCAGGTAGCCAGGCAGGTGTCGTAGTTTTCCCTTTTTTGTAATAAAATTATGTTATGTGGGTCTTAGTGTTCCTCTGAGTAACCCTGAGAGCCTTAACCTTTCGCGTAACACTGAAATGCTGTGCCTATTTAAGTTCACAATATTCTCGCCTTTATGACTTCAGAATAACTTAAACCGTTCTCCACCGCCTTCAAAACCAGCGCCTCTTTGCTGGGTACGCCTGGTAAAGAAGCATAAAGCTGAAGCAGATCTTTTTTGGTATTTCTTGTGTTTTTATTTATTTAAAGTAATATTGTCTGTTCTGAATTACCAAATAAAATTATTCTTTCTTTGTTTCTTACCATCAAACTCTTGCTGATGCTATGCGAAATTTTTATGACGATGACATGAGACAGCGTACTTGAGATTCTGCAACCTCCTCTTCCTGATACGATAGAGCACCACAAGTCACTCTTTCCCATGATAACAATTCTTTGTTTTAATTCATAGTTAATCGCTCTACATTCTTATTTTTTAAATTTACAAGGAAAAATTATTCTTGTCTAAAATATTGACTAACAATAATAATTTGACGGCCGGCTGGTCGAGTGGTCAGGCAATTGGACACTCTACGCAGCGGTCGTGGGTTCGAATCCCGCCAGGTGCAGATAATCTGTATGACGAATATAGATGTCTGCACCGGGTCATGGATGTGTATTTATGTATATATGTATTTATATCTTAAATTTATTTCCGTTCCTTGTACCTGTAACACAAGTTCTTACGAACTTAGCACGGGGCTAGGTTAACGTGGTGTGATTGTTGATTAATATTTATTTATTTATGTAGAAGATTTTATTATATTTTTAATTAGGACCCATGGCTTTCACTAATGCCGAGATGTGTGTATGTGAAACAGTTGGTAACGGTTCAATATGTGGAACTAACAGCTGCAAGTGCCACAACACAGAACCAAATTATAAACAATCTTCTTCACAATGTTCTTTAAAGCCACAATAGACGGAAAAAAACTACACAATCACAGGCGATAGTAGAAGCACAAAGATATTAAGAGAATAGAATTTTTATGCCACGAAAATATTTCGGTAACTTGATTGGTGGAAACAGTTAGGTAAGTACCTACCTATATCACAAAGTTTTAGTATGCTTCATTATTTTCAAGTTTTATAACTGAGCTAAAAGACGTGTATTGAGTGCACTAAAAGATAAGTGACTATGTAACGTGAAATTGAAACATTTTAAATTTCTTACAACAGAATTGAGGTAAAACACTTTTTATATATTTTTTTATATGTGTGTAAAACTAAAGATGGCTCATTACATTTCTTTTTTACCCGACTGCGACAGAAGGAGGGTTATGTTTTTCGAGTGTATGTATGTGTGTATGTATGTATGTCCATTTCTTTGGCACGCCCTACAGCCCAAACGGCTGGACGGTTTTTGACATATGAGGTGTCGTTGGATTTGTCTAAATTGTAGTAGTGACATAGGCTATATAAATTTTCAAAATAGCGCCCGCAAATGGCGAAATGAGCGGGGGGGGGGCTTGAATTTTTTTTTCTTACTGTAGCAATATGGGTATCAAATGAAAGCTAGTAAATTGTTTTATTCTTTTTAGTTTATAATAAGAGCATTTTACGCAGTCGGGATTTTTTAATTTTTTTAATTAATTGTTTTTTTAATATTTTTTCTTATATTAATTTGATTCTTATTGGTGTAGTTTTTTCATAATTTTAAGGTCAGTTTAACAATTAAAACAACGTTTGTCTCCTACTTGTATTTATTCAATAAGTAGTATTTCAGAAATAAGTAAGGTTTTTACTTAGAACGGTATTGTACTTCAGATCGACGAATCTGTTAATTTAAGATTCCGTTGTTGATTTAGATTTTATTGAAAACACATTGTAAGTAAAAACATACTTGTTGGCCTTATTTACTAAGTCGGTTATAGACACTGAGATGTTAAATCTTAAAGATTTCTTATAGTTTATATTACGACTATTATAGTAATAGAAATTAAAATGAAACGTATAGTAATAAGTAACTCGTTTAACAAATCATTTTGATTTCATCAATAAATTTAACAATTTCTTTTTAATACAACAAATTAAAATACAACAAGATTAAAATTAATAAAGGTATAAAAATATATTTTAACATATCTAAAAATTGATTAAATTATCAAATAACGGTCGAAACATTCCATGGTGAATTTCAGTGTTAGGGTGTTAGAGAGCTGTAGGTTCCAGAGAGAAGATGAAAGTACACAACATCGAACATCGATACACCGAGATTAATATGCATATAAGTTAAATAATGCTAAGACTCCACGATGTGTTGTGTCGGGGGAATATATTACCTCTGGATTTCGAGAGACTAATTTTCAGTAGATGTATATACATACTATCGGACACGTGATATCTATCAAATGTTATGTTTTCTTGCTAATCTGTCTAATTTAGTATTACCTTCGTATTTCCCCGCATCGTTCGAAAATAGCATTCATAAATAAAACTCACAAATCTCAAAAAGAGCTCAAATCGGCTCGAACACTAAGATGGAACGTAGATGTCTACGATTGAGCTCAATTTTTTATTATTTTTTTAAAAGCTCAGTAATCATGTTTGGTATGCGTCTACGTGCCATCCGCTGTACGGTCTGTCGCAACACATTACCGCTTCAATGTCCGTTAGGACAAGTTTGAATAAGAGATAACATAATGCAACTGACGCGCACGACAAAGGGCTTATGCCCTAAAAATCCTTCTTCTCATATCCAACAACACCGTCTCCTTTCGCGGACACAACACAAACGTGGGCTGCACGACCATTATAATATGCGATTATATATTGGTATATTATATTGCGTTAATATATAAATCCATTGAAGAAACAATCTGTAATCCTTCTCTCATATTCCAATCCCCGTATAGAAATATAAATATTAAAACGACATTCCCTTACTCTTGTCATTTCATGCTTATTAAAATATCTGTGTTAATATTAGTACCTACATTCTTTTGGTTAAAAAAAAAAAAACAAGATATACACATTGCAATCTGGTAACATAAACGTATTTTCAATTATTTAACGTCAACCGTAACGCATTGATCATAGATTGTATTGATTTTATACAATAAAAAATAAACTGTATGTAGGGAATTTGATAAAAGAGAATCCAACTTTAAAGTTGAAAAGTATTCTGTCGGATCTAACTTCGAAAATATATAAAATTTCTTTCTGTCCAGTCCCATGTATTTATTTTGACTATTAGTTTCTTTTTCTATTTTTCGTTCGAAAAATTCAGCATCTTGCTAATCCATCTCTAAAATAATTTATTTTAATAATTTTCGTATTCAAACTATCAATTAATTTTCGAATTATGTCAAAAATATATTATAATTATGGAAATATATTTTGTTACGAAATATTGAAAAATAAATATTGTATCGTAACATCCCAAATTATATCATAAGCCACTCTTGGATTGATCAATACAAAATAGTGATGCAAACTGCGATATTGATTATTTCTTATATCCGTTGTTTATATAAAACAGTATTTGAAGTTGCTAAGACAGACTGTTCTTCCGGTTCGGTGTTTTCAAAGAACCGACGTTGCATAGCAAGACAGATTATTTTTATAACTTCAAACAAAGAAATTATATTTAAAAATTATTCAATTGTAAATGAAAATTGAAGGAATTCAATAATATTCTAACAGATTTTTACCATATTAAAACTCGCAGCGTTAGTGATAATGATTAACAGGTGAGTAAGTCTCCGGGCCCTCAAGATGGCAAGACGCTACAAGCAGATAATATTTCATAAACTATACTATATTATACTAAGGCACGTACCCTAAACCACGCAATAAATCGAACATTAAGTACTCCGGAAGACTTACGAGTCTGTCAACGATTTATGCTGTTAAAGATGTTAAAATATAATGTTGGTTTTATTATGCATATAGGGTAAAAACCAACAAGGATCGAAAATTTACCAAATTTTACATTCAATTAGCATAGAGTTTCCAATTTTCTCGATTTCACGATAGAGTTTGGTGTTAGTTAGAATGTAGTTCCAAATCGCTTCCTCGAGAGTACCAGAAAATCTCACCCTTCTCTAGTTGTTTTTTCTACTATCTGATTTCCGACCATGATGGTATAAAAAATAACAATAAAGTCAAGTCCGGTATTATCGTCACATTCAGCGTCATAATCGTGAATAAGTACATAGAAACTCGCGTAGACAATCACAATATTCGCCTTATCACTTACTAGTAACGGTGTGCATTGTCCATGTACAAACATCTACACAGATGGAACCCTTTGTGAAATAATTACGAATCTATCGCATCTTTTTAAAAAAAATAACTTCATCGTATGTCGTTGCAAAACGCTGTTTGTACATACACAAAGCACTGTTTAATATATTACTCCGGTTTAAGGCACATACTGTTTCACCGTTGCTAACACTGCATAAACACGGCGCCGGCACTAGTTTGAGTTGAAATTCAGTAACCGTACGATCGATGAAGAAAACAAGCGCCTACGTCGTGTTTAAAACAACTACGAAAAATGGATCCGTCTTTGTATAATATTGCTTTTTTTTTACAGAATACGCCGCGGATACTTAAAAATACTCAACAATTTATTCACACTAAAATAATAAAGTATCACCCCGTCAGATGTTATAACTGGCGTTATTGAATTTTTGTTTTTTTTTTTGTTTGTATTAAGCGCATTCGGTTTCTAAGATCTCCTCAAAAGAGTTTAGTCAGGGGCGGTCGAGGTGATCTTGAAACTTTTTCATAAGCACCATGAGGTAGTTTCTAGGTTGCGGTTACAATATATTATGAATGTTTAAAATAGTTCGAACAAAAAAAACACACAAAATTTATTGCTTTATAGAGGTTATTAGTTCCGCTTTGTTTTTGTGTTCCGAACTGAGGGTATGTTATTCGTACAGTGAACCGACACAGCCTTCAGCCCTCTGGTGGTATTTTGCTAATGATATGACGATACCGATACACTGTACGAATCCCTCTTCATTACCCGCCTACCGCATCTTGTAATTTTATATATAAATAACACGATTTGTCCATGACCGTTTGACTATTGCGGCTGCCATGAATCATGAACAAACATCTCAAAAATATTACAGATATATATCAGTAAATAAGTATGTAAAAATGTATATGTGGCGAAAATTATGATAGTCCGACCAATTATAATTATATTTGACATGTCGATGACGTATAGTTCAACATGCGTCGGGAACAGCTAACAGCGCGATCCTTTGTGGCCGTCCATTATAAATATATACTGAGCTTTTTCATGCGGGTGTCTTTCGTACTATTTCGAGTCTCGCGAATTAACCAATCCAACACATGTTAACTAACGTATTGCTAAGCGAGTTTTCCTTGACGCGAGCAATATATTAAATATACTTATATTGTAAATAAGGCAAAATTCTATTGATCAGTTACTTTCATTTTTTTTAATAACGGGAGCACTTGTTTTTAATTGTCACATCCGAGTAAACAAGAATTGTGTTAGTTTTTTCGGAAATATGTTAAAAAACTAACGCTTTTCTTGTTGATTGGTCAAATCAGGTCAATTTAATGTCATAGCATTATTAGTATCAATAGAGCAGTTCACCCAACTTTCGAGGCGGTATTATATTATGGCTTATGATCGATCGTTTAAAGTTTAAAAAAAGTTGATCCGACAGTCATTTTCAACTGGAGCAAACTTGTGCCGTCTTAAAATTCCATATTCGTTTGTCAATTTCCTTATAATCAGATTATTATATTTCATGATCTTAATTCCCTTTTCAAAATCTTCCATTTAGACCTTCGTTTGAAATATGGCGAGAAGCGATTTCAAAAATCGAAAGAATCGGATAAATTTGAGCAATATCGTAATCATGTAAATTTTTATTGGCTATTGAAGTCGGTGTGGTGCAGTTTTTATTTTTATTTTCAGTATAAATTCTCATCAGTTTCTTTCGATTTTGAAAATCTAAGCATCTATATTCTATACTATTAGACTAATGCAAAACCTTCGCCTGTGTGCACGCCGTTTTTAACCATTTCCTTTAATAACAATACTGCCATACCTTCGAATGACACACAGGGAAGTTGATATATTATTATTACTATTTTCATAAATGCGCATCTATGTCGGCCGAAGTTATGTATGAGTTTGTAATTTTATCCTCTATATCTATTTAAAGTGTTGTATTTATTTTTTGATCGCCATGGCATGTAATCATCGATTATACTTCAAAATTAAATTTAGTTAAACGTAAACGAAAAGTAGACAATTAAGAAATCAAAAGAAAACAATGAATTAAGAAAAAGAAATGCTTTTATTAAAATATGCCTGAGTATTCGATCTTTTAGTCTATTATTACTGGTAAAAAGTTTGCGTGACGAGAATAAAAAAAAATTTAAAACGTTCAGACGCAAAGTTTTGGCGCGAAACCGTTATCTCTTATCTTCTGTCTTCCATCGATGACTTTTCATTTTAAACATAAACATTCTAAAGTCTTTCACATAAGAACCTGCCTAACTCCCCTTCCTCCCGGCCTATTCCATAGCCCCCATCTAACCCCAGCCTAACCCCCCACCCAGCACTCTCCCCCCCCCAAATTTACTGCTAGATCTTTGCCGACAAATCTAGCATGTCTGCATATAGATGTTATAGCGTTCAACTTTTTCCATATGAGGCAAACCTTTTCGTGATCGTAGACAATACAGCGAGCCCAAACAGAAGATGAATTTTCTTCATAATGAAGAGGTACCGCACCCGAGTGCACCGAGCGACTTAGATCGCCAATGTTCTTCGAAAGTTAAGCCCATCGAATACACATGGCGAAACGTATAATATTCGTGATACATAAATGCGCACTTATATCGGATCTATTAAGATTATACAATAACGACGAATATTAAATAAACACCGAATAGACACATAAAATTTATTAGTAGCCGTAAATCGTCGAATAAAGTCGCCCTGGTAAAGTGAAGCCGTTACGTACGCCGTCGTTTCCTTCGACCCCACATGATGCGGGACTTCCCCCTTCAGAGCCTCGTGACGCCGACGGGTCAGGGGAGGTTCAGCCAGGAGCCGAGGTACTGGCGGATCTCCGCCCGTGCCTCTACCAGTTGAGCGGAATCCCCGGCGCTCGGAGGATACATGTTCGCACAATGCGCCGTGCCTACATAAATATTGCTCGAATATAACTTGTTATCTTAAAAACAATTACGCCATTTAACATAAAACATTATTTCGTTATAAAAAGTACATAAATTCACCTTCGATAAATATGGCGGGCGCATCGTCATCTTCAGTCGCCGTCATACCGAGCGCGTGCCACGGATCAACCGATCCGTGGACGTACGCAACTCGTTTCGCGTCTATGGTTAGCCCACCGTAGACGTTGTTCGTCCAATCCGCGACCTCGTTTACGAAGGCGTCGTCGAATCTGAAACAATATTAACAATTATTATATTTCATAAAGACAGTTCTTAAAATACTTTAACAAGACAAGACTGTATTACTACAAAATGTTGTTATGTGCATCTGTAAAATTTACTTTATGCATAAAACTTTTTAGAAATTGTTTAAACGTAAGCATTACCCGCTGAACTGTCCGTGTCAACTACTAGTTGACATAGTTTACAAACTATCAGCAATAACCGCAAACGCCCGTGTCTTACTGGTTGACATGGTTATTTTCCGCGTATATTTTACGTAACAAAATACGAGAAGCCTTGGACAATTTTGTACAGTTGGGAAACTAAAGGTCATTGCCCGAACAC
The DNA here is from genome assembly GCA_036937285.1 of Euphydryas editha. Taxonomy (NCBI): domain Eukaryota; kingdom Metazoa; phylum Arthropoda; class Insecta; order Lepidoptera; family Nymphalidae; genus Euphydryas; species Euphydryas editha. Next base: position 17,086,133 of record JAUPFZ010000005.1, on the reverse strand, counting down.
TCAAGCGGTTATAAACATATATAAATTGCCAAATAAGACGACCACGAATACTAATAAACTCGACTATTTTAATATGTAATCACGGCGCATGCGTCAAAGGAAAATCAATAAATACCTCGACGCATGCCTGGAAGGTAAGTCGCAAACTAAAAATTCTATGCGATGTTGCACATAATTGATTGATCCACACTAGATTCTTCTAATTTGTTAAAGATAAAATACCTATATATAATAATAAAAAATATATAGATTAAAAAAGTCTATTTAACGTATGTTTATGATTCGTCTCGTTGACAAACATACAGGGCACGAAATGAAGCCCTATCTTTAGACGTAAAAGGACGAATTCTGAAAACCTGCATATCATGCACACCGAACCAACCAAAAAAATTAGTCAGCGAATTATGAGGACGACTTTTATACGACTGACCCAGGGTCCTTCATAGATTTTAATAAGTCGGACTGACAACCAGATAACATTTATCGTTAATGTTGAAGTGTATTTGCTTACTTATTGGAATAAGAACATCGTTTCAAATAAAACATGTCTTAAGCCGGGTCATTCATTGACTGAACTAAGCCAGGCAGAAGAAGAAATGAAGAAGCCAGCAGAGAACGTCACATTAAAAAAGAAAATCATCGCAGAAAGAAGCCTTATTAAAAATGAACATCAATACATTAAATACATTGTCGAATGTCAAAATTAAAATTTATTATTAATATTAAAAATCATCATAAATTTTATAAATGGAATAGAAAAACCGTTTCAAACAAAACACGACTTACCCGGTGATTTCACATTCACAGACTCGACAAAGTTAGTGAAAAACGCAGAGCGCATGTCAATAAAGGTAAATAAATAGGCGCATGTCCAAATTTTCACTTATGTATAAAATCGATATACCTTATAAATCTAAGCGTCGAAATGAAATTGTGACAAACACTTTTTGACGAAACCAAATTTAAAAACACACTAGAAAGAGTTTAGAACTAACAATAAGACAATAAAAACACGACAGTTGGATTGTAGATCGAGTCGGACTAGCAACCAATTTCAGTGCGCATGTACTGTAAAAGGAAAATGGATGAATCCCTACGTGGTATAAGTAAATATAAAACAAGTTAATATTAATAATAATAAAATACTATAGACTCGACGGTGAAAACAAATTAATATTTTTTAATATTACAATATTAATTAAATATTATCGATTAAAATTGATGCGAACAAAATATGCATGCTGCCGTAGTTTGTCCTGTTTGTGTTGCAATCACTAAGCGCATGCGTCAGTTATGACCAATCAATAAATCAACACATGTCTCGACTAAAAACTCGACTGCAAATGGATAATGTACATATTATATATTTTCATGTTGTAAATTATCATGCGCCTGATAAAACAGACTACAGATATTTCGAAATAAGAATAAATATACTTTAATTTTTACTTCTGAATCCGATACAAATATAATCATATTGAAGTGATATTCATATAAACAATAACTATTTATACTTTTATTTTCTGATATTTTGCACTTCAATTACATAACATGAAACATAGAAACATGATATAAACAATTGTATACTACTACATTTATTTTAAAATCACATGTAAATTTTAAGTAAATAGACGACTTACCAAGGAGAATTCATGGACTCGACTAAGCACTCTAAGTAGGTCTGACTATGTATCTCAAACGCGCATGCGCTAATTAAGATAAATCAATATATCGACGCATGCCTAGTTCGAACTCGAATATAAATCGATAATGGATGGTTGCATGTAATAAATAAAGAAGGTTGGCGCCTAAATATTTGATAATTAGACCATATTCGCACTTCTCAGAAAGTTTAGTATAAAAAAAGAATACACAATTAAACACTTCCGATCTATTATACTAAACACTTAACTAAACCCGGCAGTAAATAAAAATCTACCAAGAATTTGTAATTAAAAAAATATACTGATTCAAAACCACAAATAAAGGAAAAGGTTTGAACAAATACACAACTTACCCATGAGTTTTCATGACCTCGACTAATTTGGACTGACAAAGTGACAACTACAGAGATACGCGCATGCGCTGCTTAAAGGAAATTCGATATACGCATATTTGGTGGACTAGAAATTGATATTGCATACAGTCGCATGTAAAACAATTATAGGCATATCCCCTAATTTAATATATTACAAATTATTGAAAAATAAATGATTTTTATTCTCCCTTCTCATTAAATAGAAATAAAATATTTATAATTACAATAAAAATTATCTATAAATTTATCTTCAGATAATATTCTACAATTCACTAAACCTTCCTAATAATTCCGTCAGAGACTCTTTGAATAAGGTACTTTTATTATAAAACAACAAGTAGAAGCATATTTTTAAAAAAATGAATGACTTACCCGCGGATTTACATGGATTCGACTAATTCGGATTGAAAACTAGAGCTCATGTGTGCGTGCACTGCTATAGATAGGCAAATCAATATATCAACGCACCCCTGGTTCGAAGTCTACTAAAAATCGATAATAATAATAATAGGCTCATCTTATTCAAAAAATTAAAAATACTTAAAAATGGAATTACATCAAGTAACATTAATTTTAAAACCATAGTTTTAAACAATTACGCAACTTACCCATGAGCTTTCATGGAGTCGACTAAGTCGGACTGACAACTACAGCAGCTCTTACACGCATGCGCCGATAAAAGGAAATCAATATATCAACGCATATCTGATTGGATCTCGATCAGGGACGAATAATATATATAAATAGCCCCATAAAAAAGAATAATAGGCGCCTCTGATTTAAAAGAATACAAATATTTGGTAAGCAGATTGTATTCTCATTACTTAAAGAAATCCAAAAGAAATAAAAATTAAGTTACATTAAAACATTAAATATTTATAACTTTGCCTCCAGACATTGTGGACTTCAAGAACCCACTTCACAAACACCGATAAATTAATCGTTTAAAAACGATTTAATTTTAAGCAAATAACGACTTACACTTGAGTTTTCATGGACTCCACTAAGCCAGACTGAGAACTATAAACTACCCTTACGCGTATGTGTTAATCAATATGTCAACGTATGCCTGGTTCGAACTCGGCTAGAAATCGATAATGCATACTATCGCATGTAATAGAATTGTAAGCGTTTTTTATTCTACAGAAAACATACATACATTTCAATAAAATATATTATTTATTCTCACTTCCTCATTAAGTAGAAAAACACATTTTTCATTTAAATACTAACTATTCATAAATTTATTTTCACACATTCTAGACTTAAAATACAAAAAAAAATTAAATCTGTCAAAAAATCTATTAGAAACTATTTTATTACACCACGTCAATTATAAAACAAGAGTACAGTTTTAAAAATTGTACGACTTACCCATGAATTTACAAGGATTCGATAAAGTCGGACTGACAACGTTACAGCTCATACACGCACACGCATGCGCCTATCAATTCATCGACATGACGCATGCTTAATCGCGAACTTGACTAACCACCGATTTCCAAAATCCGTCAAATTGAAATTACATTCTCAGAGCGCATGACCGTTTTGTATAATGAGAATTAACATATCAACGCGCATGCCTGGACTCGGAAATTCTACAAAAAAATCGATAATTTATATAATTACTCTAAACGTATCGAAAATTAAAATAATTTTGTTCTACACTTCAACTAATTAAATTTAACAAAAACAAAACTATTTTCGTTTAAGTAATCATTATTTATAAATTTATATTCGGAAATTTTGCACATTAACCCCGGTGAATAAAACTTAACATTGTATAAAATTTTATCGATTTTAAATTTTTTAGGGACTAGAGACATTGTTTCGAAATACACTACGACTACTTACCCCTGAGTTTACATGGACTCGACTAAATCGGAATGTGAAATAAATTACTAGAGCTTATATACGCGCATGCGCTAATATGGCAAAATCAATACATCGATGCATACTCGATTCGAATTCGATTAGAAGTCGCGTCTGATACAACAGATTACAAATATATGATCAATTGATGATATTTTTCATTTCCTAGCCATGAACTATACTGAACTGAATCAGTATGTAAACGTTCCACTACTACGCAAAGAGCTCTTCTCCATCTAGAAGAACGGTTGGATCTTAATCCACCACGCTGCCCCACTAGGGTTTGGCGAAAAATATCCCTACCATGCGTAACGATCGTTACCAGGTGTTTATGATAACAACTCTCTCATAATCGGGATCGACGCCTTAATCTGCTCTCCGGCTCACGGTGGAGAAACCCACAAAGACATACACCCAGATCGGAAACAAATATTTGCACAAAAATGACCCGAGCGGGAATCGAACCAGCGACCGCCAGCGTTGAGACGACTACTCGCACCACTACACCAGAACGGTCGTTCCTAGGCATATATTGTTGCAAAATTTCAAGTTATACTTGTAATTATATAAATAATAACTACTACTACCTAAAACACAATTTTCTAAAGAGATTTTATGAAATATTATATTTTAATGACCCCTTACTAATTTCACAATACTAATGTTTTTTCGATTAAATAAAATTGAATTTTATAAGAAAAATAACATTATAGAATTAAAGAAAATCGCGACAGAACTATAGATCCACACAAACAGGACTATGTCGGACTAACAATCATAAGGTGCATGAGATAGAGGGAAACAAATGAATGGAGAAACGCCCAATCGTGAAATTGACTAAAAATCGATAACGTATGTGAAGATAAAAATTTACTTCATCATTAGTAACAATAAAAAAATTCTATTTTTCCTTAGACTAGACGAAATTTTCACCTATAGGGATTATTCTTAAGAATGAAATTAAGTGACACACGTACTCATTATTAAGTTAAAGTTGCAATCAAATAGCGCATGGGGAAAGAATATCCTTAAACGATATACTCGTATCAACACAGTACATAAATCTTCAGAAACTAGTTCCTTTAACTACATTAATTTTAAAACTACTAACAAATGCACTGGTTCAAACAAAAACACGAACGACTTACCCATAAGATTTCATAGACACGACTAAGGACTGACAACTAGAATACAGAAATCATACGCGCATGCGTTAACAAAGGCCTTTCAAATTATCGACGTATGTCTGATATGAGCTCGACTAGAAATCAATAAAGGATAAATTTGCTCATAGTTTACGAAAATTGGCAATGTAAGTATGAAATAAAATAATGCCATTTATAAAGAAAAAAACTACATTTAAACGAAAGCCTCCAATAAATTTATCTTCTGAAATACTGTATCACACTACTTCCCTAACCCTGGTAAATGAAATAAACAATTTGTTTTAAAGCTACACTGATTTTAAATCTTCTAATATACAATATATTCAACCAAAAGTTCGACTTACCCATGAGTGTTCATGGACTTGACTGAGGAGGACTGACAAACTGACTACCACTGAGCTCATACGCGCATGCGCAGATAAAAGCAAATCAATACTCGCATTATTGTTGCATCTGATTTTGTATTAGAGATTAACATAATATAATGTTTGAAAAAAATATTTTTTCCGTACTTCCTTACAGACAGTATTTTTCGGTAATTTTTTTAGTTATTCTGATATATATAAATAAAACTAAACTGAACCGAAACAGCAAGTATACATCGCTCTGCAAGTACAGGTCTTCTTTACATATTATAAGAAAAAGGTTTGAGCTTAATCCGCCAAGATGCACCGCTGTGGGTTGGCGGATATTAGATACATTTTGAAGGAATATCGTGAAATGTTGCAATTCGTGAACTAAAAGATTCTTATTAAAATTAAATTTACATCTGAAGAACAAATAACCAAAAAGAACAATATAGGTTGAAACGAAAATAAGACATACCCGTGGAGTCTCACGAATTCGATTAAAACGAAAAAAACTATCCCAGAGCGCATGTGTTAGCAACTGGAAATCAATATTTACATAGACAGAAGTACAATCGCGAACTTGACAAGTGTTCGACTAATAATAACGTATATATTTGGAGATAGTAAAATCGTATGCGCATCTTACACGCTGTAAAAAGTTGAAACGTCAATTTGATTTTTCACGATTTTACCTTACGATTTTACCTCATTGCTAAATTTTACCAAATTCCTTATCATATGCAAGTCTTACACAATATGGATTTCATGTAAAATCTATTGTTTCCGCACATCATCGTACAAAATAGATATGAAGTCAGACTATATTACTTTACTCTTGCACTTAATAACAGGAAGAAAAGACAAGAAACATGACTTATCCGGGAGTCACGTTCTGCCTACAAGAGTAAACATTTTCCTTACTTCAAAGTTTGACATAAATGAAATGCACGTTATATTATAATTGTCGCTAACACCCCGCAAGTAGGTAATAAGAATGACTGTATATTCGACAATTCCTAAAACGTATTTATGTATGCAGTGAAGGCAAGTAAATCACAGACACGCCTCGACACGAATTCAAATAAAAATCGAAAAGAAATAAGTACCTATTTGTATCTGTAAGCTATTACAACCATTTATTGGAATCGCATTAAATATAGTAATAGATCATATTGAAATGTCGATTCAAATAATTTACTTTGTAATAAAATCTTAAAACATTTCTATAAACTTAAATATACCTAAATTAATAATTACTAATCAATACGAATAACTGTCATTCCTAGTAGCCTTTTGTCAGTGTCCACGTATAATCAATTCATTTTTTAAAGACGGAAATACCACTGATAAGGACATTGTTACGAACATAAAATGAGCCTGCTCACGGACTCGTCAAGTTGGGTGTTGCAATCTAAAAGCGCATGTGTAAGTTATGCAAAATCAATGCATCAACGCATGCCTAGATGGAAAATCGATTCAGCATATTCCAAGTTATAGGATTGAGCATTTTAAGCAAATAATTGTCTAAAAAAATCTTTATCTTGTATATAATGAAGACGTGCTCTAATTACATTGATAATAACGTTATGAATTCATGCACAACCTATCTGAAGACGAATTAATCTTTTATTCAATATTTATAGTATATAACTTGAGTTTTCGTTGAACTAAATAATTACAGAACGTAGGTACTCAATTTTTACAATTATGAATTTGTATTTTTAGTATAATTTTTTTTAACTCTGTTCTTAGCATTTACGTCTAAACTTCCATTATGCCATATTACATTTTGTTTTGGTCAGCCATTTTACTTTTGGATCTCAACACAAGAGATATATATTAATTTATGAAATATTTACTGTATTTTTTTTTTTAAGATTATGTATCTTAAAAATAATGAGAAATAAAATTAAATTAGAAGTCAATATGATTATGAAGTCAACAAATGACTTCATAAATAAAAAATCAACATCCTTTTCGATTAGGGACATTTAAGCATTGGGAAACGAGTAGGCGCACTGACTGCGTAAATCACAATATAGGTGTATAAAAATGTTTCATATTGTAAGCTTCTATTTTATTATTGTTTTAAATAAAAATAAATATACTAAGAAAAAATATCATGAAATATTCAACTAACAAAGGCAATAAATTGGTGATGTAGTATCCAATCATCATCATAAATGTAATAATTACAGATTTTAATGGTTCTTTTTTCAATTATTCTTAAATCATCTCTGTCTGAAGCAAAATTTAATTTTACTACTAAAATTTTATAAAATTTTATATACATAATAGTAACGTTATTTTCTATTAGTATACAATATTATTTAAACCTTAGCATTTGTAGACCAAACAAACCTCTAAATCTTTTAAATATATTAAAGTGGATTGTTATTAATTTCTGACTTTTTGTAATACTGTAAGTACATACATATTTTTTTTTTAAATCTGCTAACGACGCTTGACATAATATTATGAACAAATATTTTTCTTGTCACCATTATTATTTATATTACTAGTTATAAGATACGGGCTTTGGATTATCCAATATGCGCAAGCATCCTATGCAACAGACATACATCATATAAACAGAAATCTAAAATGGCGATTTCACCAATATTATGTTGTGTGTTCACAGACAATATTTTACAGTTCAGCTCAGCTTTGTCGTTCAGCTCATGTTTTTACAGAAACAAAATAATCTTGATATTTAATTTGTAATACCTACTCGCCCATATTAAAATGCGATGATAAGGTATCTGTCTAGGTATACATGTTCATATAACTACGAATGAAATTATTTTTACTATACCAACAAGATACATTTCTTTCATATTAAAATATCAACATATTACTAAGAAGTACCTACTGAATAATGTCATACAAACCGATTTCATATAATACGGCAAACTGCAGACATCTACATATCATAAAGAAACAACACATAAAAATAACACATTGTCAATTACAAAAACACTATTTGATTATGTTGAAATAAGTTGTTATGAAACACAGCTTTAGGAGGTGCTTCCGATGAGAGACTATCTGTTGCTTATTTTATAGATGTATAGGTACATACATAATGCGCAATCGGGACGCGCGTGTTTTATGCGCAAGTCAATCACAGTCCCGGCAATATGTATTGATTTTTGAATGCAGTTATATGCAGTATGGTGTGCCGAGTTTTGTAAAAATATTTATGACAGAAGTTTCCACAAAACACTACATATTATAAAACAAGTATCCCAGGTTTGTCTGCCTGTCAGTCTTATTGCGATAAACTCAAAAACTACTGAATGGATTTTCATGTGATTTTCACCAATAGACAAAGTGATTTATGAATACGGGTTAGGTGTACAATTTGTTAAATTTTTGTGTAAATTGGTTGTAATCTGACGATAATTGTTGAAAATGTCGTAATAAGTCAAGTCGCCAGGGAGTTTTCGTCGACGGATCATCATCGATCAAACGCTGCCTTTAAGATATAACAAAAGCGAAGCAAAAGCGAGGCATAGCTAAATGTATAGTGGGATATTCCTCTTTTTTATGTCTACATAAGAGTTAGCGATGTCATATCAGGTATCTTTTAATGATAGCTTACTATATCCATTCTAACTTCAAAAAAATTTACATTATGCTAAGCTTTTCAACTTCAATTAGTATGGATTGATTGGTTTCTTGAATTGGATTGATTTCTGAACTTAGCCGTCAAAAAGTAGGATATAGCATTGACGGATTTAAGGTTAACAACCTGAGCTACGCTGATGATATGCTGATTGTATGGTGTTATTTGGTCCAACAGTAGATTCAATCAGGAAATTTATTGGTATATGTGAGGAGTACGCAGGGCGTTGACTGCCACATCCAATATGTTGGCTCACAATCAATAAAATAAGAAATCACCAAATTACACTTTTTAAAGCATATTTCGAAACTATGTATGATTACGGGCTGTCTGTGGTCCAACTACACGCAGAACGCACTTATTATATTATAGACGGCCGGCTGGTCGAGTGGTCACACAACTGGACACTTTACGCAGAGGTCGCGGGTTCGAATCCCGCCAGGTGCAGATAATTTGTATGACGAATATAGATGTCTGCACCGGGTGATGGATGTGTATTTATGTATATATGTATTTATATCAATTTCTTAAATTCATTTCCGTTCCTAGTACCTGTAAAACAAGTTCTTACGAACTTAACACGGGGCTAGGTTAACGTAGTGTGATTGTTGGTTAATATTTATTTATTATTTATTTATTTATTTATTTATTTATTTATTACTGTGTGGATTAGGTATAATAACAGTTTTAGGATATTAGGTACGCGGACTGCTAAAAATATGGCAACAATTCAAACATGCTTTGCACATGCCAGAGTTAACGAAATTTACACGTACGTCGAGTCGTAAAAAGACTGCGTCACTACTATTTAGGATAAAAGCCAGTGCTCATAGTATCCTGAGAACGATAGCAAAGTGGGAAAGTAAATTGTTACATAATTTTATTATAGTCGTAGTATGGGTCGCTAGTATTAAGTAAACGTATTTAAACGATTACTATAAAATAACAATAAAATAACTTAAATGGTTTGTTACTCAATAAGTGTATATTGAGCAAAAAGACAACCTTATTTTGTAGAACTATTTTAAGCAACTGATAAGACTTGTGCATGTAAAATTTACATTTTACGTTATTCAAGGAGGATTTGCGCGCGCATCCTTCCAGAAAAATCGATTATGTTTAAACTGACATTATATTAAATATGCGCGTATTAACTAACAATAAATTAACAATACTATATCCCTGTACTGCTCTTATTGCCATAGGATGTATCGTTAAGGGTTAAATATTAATTTATATATCCGTTTAAGATTTACCAAAGATTAATGCTCAAGAGATAATAATAGGAAATCAGATGTTGCAGAAACGCTATATACATATAACTAGCAGTTTCTCAAATACGAAGTAGAAGACAAAATCAAATTTTTTATCGAAGACTCGTTTGTACTGTAATGACTCCACGTACCAAAATAGTCAAGTTAATAGCAAGCTATAAGTAAAAATGATAAAAATTTAATCGGAAATCTCATGAATTCCTCAGGAAGTTGCAAATTATTTCCTTTTTTTTTAAATATCGTTTGGTCATGAAGATTAGGAAAGGAAACCCACGATAACTTGGATTTAGGTGAACCTGTCTCGTCGTATAAATTAATTTGCAATATAAAAATATAGATAAAAAGAAACGAAATTAAAAAAAAATATGCAAAAACTGCGCGATCAAATGTCGGAAGACCATAGATTGACAACCAAAGACCATAGATTACTACGGACACATTACGGTATCGTTACCAATTAGTATAGTTGAGTTTATTTGTATCGAATTATTATATTATAACAATTACTTTATCATATTCATAGGTGTATGCAAAAAAATTACGTTCGTTGATAAACTATCGATTTTTAGCTATTTATAATTTACAGATAATGTAAAATTCGCCAGCAAAAACATAAATTGCACCTCTGTCAAACAAATGAAAAATAATATACAACACTAAATAATAAAAATAACAAAATATTATAATAGCTCAGCCAGCCAGTCGGACAGAAGTACGTATCAACGACGCCATAAAATATTGATCCACTCGTGAATAGACTGCGCACGCATATTTATGTATGTACTTGTAATTCTAATCAGAGAGGAAACATTTTTCGCATAACAAAACAAAGAATAGCACAGCCAAATTTCGCAATCCAAAAAACACTACTTAAATATATACCTATATTTTCAATTATGAAGACCAAGTATTACATTAGTTTAAAAAAGTAATACTCACTGAATGATTTGTATCTTCTCGCTGAATTATTTGCTTTCCTTCGTAGCGGATCTGCGCTTATAACTGGTGCACGATTAATAAATAAATAAAAATAATGAAAAAATTAAAAAAAAAACAAGAAAAAAATTTAAAGTAATGAAAATACTACTTTCCCCGAAGGGTCAGCGAAAAAATCTAAATTGATAGTAAATAAATTGAAGAAAGAAAAAACGTTCGGAGGTCGAGGTCTTTTAGGTGGAACTTCATCAACGCTAGTATCGGTCGGTTGATACGTAGCCTCTGGCAATATAGGCTCGACAGGTCGCGACATTTTCCTAACGCGGTTCTTGCTCTACTGCACTGAAGTACGGGTATCGTTTTTGTACACTAACTGCGCAAGTCTGAAAATATTGATTTAATCTATTTCGGCGGCAGAAAATTTTTACTTCTATTTTTTGCAAAGGTTTACTAACTACAACATTATTTCTTCTACAACTTTTAATTTAAATTGGACTGATTATCAAAACCATATATCAATAATCCCATTGCTAAACACTTCTTACTATTATAATCATATAAAATGTCACTGCAACTGTGCCTATTGTCACAGACAATCATTATACACTACTTCAGGCCAAAATAGACCACGTTGTCGGCAACGTGATGTTTTTCAGAGGTGCACCTACTAGTAGCCCCGATGGGCTATTGGTATAATGTTGAAAATACCTAATCAGTACCAATTCTAGCAATTCTAATTTCTATCATAGATCTATTCAACCTAATGCTATTAGGTGCTGTTCCTAATGAGATAAGACTATATGGTGGAAACCTCTGAGCTCTTACTGAAATAAATAGCAGTAGGTTCTACTATACTACGTGTTGTATCCAAAAGTTACAAAATAATATATCCCGATTACTCTATTATATTTCATCCCATATGATTAGGATTGCTAGGTCATGCGAGACCACTATTCATGTGGCTCACAGAGAAAGTGTTGCTAAAATTTGATTTCAAAAATGCCTTCTACATCCTTATTGAACACTAGAAGTAATATATAAATGAATACGGAAGGATTCAGTCACTTGGAAGACTTTGGGCCTGGTTCGGCGGTTGCTGATAAAGTTTGTCTGGCTCAAAAGTTTTGGGCCTGTTTCACCTCAACAAACATACTACAACTTTTGTATCCACAGGTTGCGAATAGACAATATATATACGAGGGAGCGTTTTTATGTTCGCGGAATGAAGGGTAAGGGGTTGAAATAAAAAATCCAAATTATTTTTCCTTTTCAATATATTCACCTGCAAGACGGACATATTTTTCAGATCTTTCAATTTATTTAAACTCTCATAAAAAAATATTTTCAAAATACGCTGAAACTGCCTCCTTAACTTCATCATCGGTGGTAAATGTTTTACCCCGCAGCTCTTTTTTCATTTTTGGAAAGAGGTAATAATCACTCGGGGCCAAGTCTGGGCTGTAGGGTGGTTCAAAATATCGAAGCCCACTTTAAGCAAGGCAGCCAACGCAACGCGGCTCTTGTGGACGGGCGCATTGTCGTGCAAAAGCAGCACACCTTTCGTCAATTTTCCCCGTCTTTTCTGTTTAATGGCTTCTTTTAGTCGCTCTATTATTGAAGCGTAGTATTCGCCGGTTATAAAAACACCTTTATCTTTATAATCGATCAATAATATTCCTTCTGAGTCCCAAAAGACCGTTGCCATGAGTTTCCCAACTGACTGTGACACCTTAAACTTCTTGGGGGGTGCTGTGCCCTTTTTATGCCACTGCATAGAGTCTTGTTTCGACTCAGGTTCATAATGACGAACCCAAGTTTCGTCTCCAGTAACAATTCGACTCAATACACCATCCTTGTGTTCATTGCAGAGGTCCAAAAATGCACGTAAACACTCTACGCGTTATTGTTTTTGCGGCGGCGTAAGTATTCTCGGTACCCATCTTGCGCTGACCTTAGTCATGCCAAGATGATCGTGCAGGATTTTAAAAATAGTTGTATCGGATACTTCAACCATTTCTGCGAGTTGTTTCTTCTTTAGTCGAGCATCGTCGAGTACAAGTTTTTCGACTTTTTGGATAAGTTCTGGCGTGGTCACCTCGATGCTCCTGCCCGGCCTCGGGTCGTCTTCAAGAGATTCCCTTCCTTTTTTAAACAAACTGTGACACTTGTACACCATGGTTTTTCTGGACAAGAGTCACTGTAAGCCGATGAGATCTCATCTATTATGGTCGCAACTGATTTTCCTTGCTTGGTAAGGAACTTTATAACGGCACGATATTTGATTTTTTCCATATTTCACTTTGTGAATCAAAAAATAGAATAAAAATAATTCACACTATTACAGTGCAAAGTTATTATTTATATTATTTACATTCTCACAGCAAATGTTTTAGTAGATTTTTAATACATCACGCTATCACCCATGAAGGATAGGGGAGATAGTAGCCATAGACAACAAAGCGAATGTGACCATAAACGTCGTGTAATCAATAGATAAATAAATGAAATTCACTCACTTTGGTCCAAATACATCTTGACATTGCTGAATGAAGAAATCGAGAGTGAAGTGATTTCCAAATACTTCGACCTCTCCTGATGATGTTTGGTAAAAACCAAACTCCGTGCAAGTCTGGTACATCCATTGACGAGCTAAAATTAAAACAATTTTCAAAATTTATTCCGCACTAGATTTGCCCGTGACATCGCACGTTCAGTTAGTTCGTACCCGTCATTCAAATTAATTTTGTAAACTGATTAATTAAATAAAATAAAAGGTAAATGCTACGAAATATATATTGTATAGTTTCCTTACTCTATTTTAACAGTGTAAACGACTAGATAGACAGACATTTCTAGAAGTACAATGACTTTTACACAAAATTCGGAAATTTTTAGACACATGAAAATTACTGACAATACACAGACCATGTCAAAATGATTGTATTTTCAAAACTCCGATATTCATTTATATTTTTGATTATCACAGTAATATCTTAAAATCATAATAGGTATAGGACTACGCTTTCAGTGTTTGTTGCAATTACCACTCATATACTCTCATATATTTCAACTAATTTGTGATAAATGTTGCTTCATTAAATTTTTGCAAAGGGACTCAATCCCCACCCTAAAAATAAAATTTCAAGAAAATACAAGTACGTGCCGGATGTAAAAGACTGAATTATTAGCATATATCATTCAGGCCATATCTTTTTAAAACGAAGTGAAGCAGAAATGCTGCTGAAATATGATGTAATGAATGCTTAAGTTCAACCTACTGTCTCATCACATCTTCCAGAAATTAGTCTTAAGTTTGTCACTACTTTGTCTTCTAATTTGTTAATTAGACAAGATATTTGTGAGTGGACTTCTATATCTAAGCTTGTTATTTGTTATTTTTTATTTTTTTTATTAACATCTTTATTTTATTTATTTAGAGACATACCAACAGCATTACAAACATTACATTATAATAAGTTATTCTACACAATATTATGATAGTATGCATGCCAATTACAGGTATGTACATCAGTCTTAATTAATTTTGATTTTTATACAATCAATACAATAATTTGAATGTCAGTACGCGACAATCGAGCGTGTGAACACCTGTAGCCGCTATTTATGTCTCATTGTTAAATTCTAGAATAGAACAGACTAATATTGTTTTTGTTTTCGAAAATTCCGGGGAATTTACATTGTTTTTTGTGTAAATTTGGGCCTTTGATCGTATTAAAAGTATCGTAATACTTCTATTCAAAAAGCTCTCGCACTTGTACCAACTTTTACTATTATTACTTTATGATAATTATGGACTAGACATAGACCTAATACAGCCACGTCGGGTTTAAAGTTTATATAATAATAAAAACAAGTCTGTAGGAAAAGACGGAGAGAATAGATGGCCAATACACAGGCATCACTTTTCTGCAAGGCTAGGTTTGCTAGGTTAAAAAAATATTGTAACGTAAATACTTTAAAATTTGACAATAACCAGAGATGTCTTATTTAAGATACAAGTATCTGAAATACAGATACAAGATACAAAATACGTATTTTCATCTTGTATCTAAAATACTTTTTTAAAATGTATTTTGTATCTTGTATCTAAATTCCTTTTGTTTGGTATCTTAGTATTTTGTAAATACTATGTTTGGTAAAATACTTTTAGTAATAGTTATTATATGCATTCATTCACAAAATATGACATAATCCAGTGATTTTAGGCATTTTAAGCCCCAATCGGCGGATAAATTCTAAGCTGAATTTTTGTATACACTTTTATTACGACATTGTAAAGAAGATGTGAAAAATTGACATTGATATCGTGGCGGGTAAAAAAGTTACAAAGGTCAAAGGTTTTGTTGCAAATATCTCGCGACCTATTGCTCGGAGGTCAATCGAGGTCATTATAAAAGTTATTTGTCATAAAATTATCTACAAAAAATGTTTCATGCATTTTTCTGTAAAATTAACAGTTTTTGGAGTAGAGCGCTGAGAAAGCGACTAGAATGTACTCGCATACGGTTTTGTACACCATACACCAAGGCGTAAACTCTATTGATTTTTATTTGGAGTTTTAACACAAAAACTTTTATTAACTATTTGTGAAACTCTGACAATTATACTGAGTCAGTTGAAAAATATTTCTTGAGTGTTAAAGACTTTATTTCATTAGTTTCATGCTCTTCAACAGTTGATCAACCAATGATGAAAACAGTAAAGATTTTGATTTAAATATAGGAATAAGACCACTCGACGTTTTGTCAGCAACTGTTAATGATATAAAAAACTGAAGATATCGACAATTATTGACAAAAAAAAAAATTAATATACTATATATTATTTTGTCTGTATTTATCATTCAAATAAAAAATTATTCACCCAAAAAAAAATCTACTGTTAAATATCATGGATTATTCATACGGGGCAAACCATGTAAAAAAAAAACGAACCTTGCATTCTTCTCATGGTAGGTAGTGAGGAAAAGTGCATGTAGTCGCTTTCTCCGCGCTCTACTCCAAAAACGGTTAATTTTACAGAAAAATGCAAGAGGCAATTTTTTTGTAGATATTTTTACAACAAACAATTTTTATAATGATCTATATTGACCTCCGAGTAATAGATAGCGTGATATTTGCGAAAAACTGATTTTCGTGACCTTTTGACCTTTATAACTTTTTTAGCCGGCACGATATCAATGTGGATTTTTCACATCTTCATTACAACGCCGTAATAAAGGTGTATACAAAAAATCAACTCACAAGGAATTTTTCCACAATTAAAACCTAAAATGACGGGTTAAGTTTCTATGGTGACATTAATTTTAAATGTTTTTAGAGGATTCTGATTCCTTTATTGCAAGTGGCGAAAACACAGGGTCTACTGGCAACACCGCTGACTTAAAAACATTGCAATTAATACCTTAACAATAAAGATACCAACTTAAAGAGTTTAAATGCTTACTCTACAATAAGAAAAATATTTTTCAAATATAACACCTGTTTGCCAAGTTCTGCTCCTGTGGAGCGACTCTTCTCTTTTGGAGGTATGATTATCAGGCCTCATCGAAGAAAAATGAGTGATAAAATGTTTGAAGAACTGGTTTTACTTAAGTCTCAATTAAAACCTTAATAATATAATATTTTATCTTCTCACTTTTACGTGATCAACGCGATGTAGGTAATTGTAAATAATTAACGTAAAAAATTAAACTTACATTCAATAAAATGTTATTTTCTCACAAAAGAATTTGTATCTTTAAAAAGTATTTGGAAGATACGTATTTTGTATCTAGTATTTCAGATACCATTCCAGAAAGGTATTTGTATCTGTATCTGAAATACTTGATTTTAAAGTATCTTGTATTTTGTATTCCAGATACTTTGTTTAGGGTATCTTGTACATCACTGACAATAACATAAAACTCAACTTGCACTCTTCCAATGCTGCGAATACGCTTTGTGTATTTGCAGCGAAATGTATGTCGGCACATGAATGAACGAATTGTTTCAAAAAAATTTATTTCTATATATTTCTATGATTTTTGTTTTTCATGTTTATAATTTTATTCTTGATTTTTATCTATTTGTTGTTATTTTATGTACCTACATTTTGTTATTTTAATTTATATTTATAATAATTTATTATATTATATTATAATAATTATGTATGTAAAAATAAAATAATAATAATAAACGTCTCACACTCAAGTAAGCTTAAGTCGTTATAAAATGAGGGATCGAGAAAAAAAAAGTTTTTGGGATTCGTCATTGGTTCCTAATATAAGTAAAAACTTAACGAAAAATACTGCCAGGCTTACTGGCTTCATAAAATAAAGAGTCAGATTACAGGCAATGCTGTCAAAAAAACCTTGAACCACCCTGGACAACCAAACCAACCTTGATAAACTTTTAGATAACAAATGTTTTCGTATTACTGTAGGTCTCCGGTTTAGAGCACTACTGTTATTAGAACATAGAATACCGGTAATTTCACTCACGCAGTAAGCGGCGCGATGGCCGAATGGATAGTAAGCTTGGTTACCGCGTTCGTAGGGTTCGATCCCCATTTGACGTTTTTTTTGTTTTCGTTATTTATTTATTTTTTCATTTAGTTATTAGAAATGGTAAGTAAAATATATCTATATTTTATCAATTAAATCTTTAAATTTAAACTTTCATCAATTTTAATTAATAAACTATAGATTTAAAAATAATCAAACTTTAATAGGATTTATTAAAAAACAAAACACAGTACTTATTAATTATTGTCATTCATATAAAAAATTAGCCAAAAATCATAACATTTATATATCATTGTCATGTTGAAGTTAATTAGTTAGGCTTTGTAATTAATATTTAAAGTCCAAAAGATCGTGGTGTAAAATCAGTATATTATGAGACTGATTTCTTTAATTGATTGTTTTCTTTATCCATATCCTTAGAAAATTTTTAGACTACAGTAACAAATAAATAATTGGTAAGTTCAAGTCTACTACAGGAGTGATATATTATTATTTGATAACAAATTAGTTATTTTTATATAGCTTTTTTTATGTCGAATAATAATGGCGAGTTATTCAACTATTCGCCATATGGAATGGCGATTAATCGGTATTCGATTATTCGCTATAACAACTATTCGTGTCATCTCTAGTGTATACCTACGGACTATAGTCCTATTGTATATATAGTTTTACCTGTCCTACCCATATATCTATAATTGTCAAATTGACGTATATTTACGATTTCCGTGAAGAAAAATCTCCAAACAGAATATTTTACAATTAAATAATAAATAACTTCAACAATAAGTAAGACTACAACTGATTGTAAAATTTAAGTTAGGGTTTCTTTATTATTATAAAAAATGCATGATTTAATTGATAATATATTTTATTTGTCATTTCTAATAATTAAACGAAAAAAAAAACGAAGACAAAAAAAAGCGACAAACGGGGTTCGAACCCTAGTCGCCTACTCGAACGCGGTAACGAAGCTTACTATCCCATTCGGCCATCGCGCCGCTTACTGCGTGAGTGAAATTACCGGTATATAATCTGCGCGTGGAACTTCAGGGCCGTTTTTCTCGATAACTACTGGCCATCTAGTCTTTTTGCTTTGCAGGATAGATACCCTTTAGGTATACTACAAACCTGCAAAGTCTCATCCCCAAATAAAATTTCGAGGTCGTGCACTCCCCTTGTTAGAAGCATGAATGGCAATGAAGGCAAAGAAAGTCAACATGGTTGAAACCAAGCAAGTCGGCTAGTCATTATACATACCTCCTTCAGATCCCCAAGTAATATTTCTCAGTTCTTTTATCATACTGTCGTAGCTATAATCCAGGCAAGTTTGGTTTGTTTTATCTAGAATCATAGCATTAAACACAGCAAGTTTTTTGTATGCTGGTCCACCGGTAGGCTCTGTTAACATTTGACACACCTAAAAAAACCAATAAAGAGAATATTTATCTCTTTACCAAATGCAGCTAAAATAATTTATATTTCATCGTTAGCTCAAATTAACATATGTACAATTTGCTAATGAATAATATGGGATATTTTTACTGAAATACTAGAATACTAACTCCTAAGGGGGCGTCCATAAAAGATGTGAGACAATTTTGGCGATTTTTTGACAACCCCTCCCCCCTTGGTGAGATTTCTTGAGATTTAGCTCGTCCTCCTCCCCCTTACCCTAATCTGACGTGAGATAGTTCATGGAAAAATATTATCGTTTTTTATTAAGTGCACACAAAAAAAAAAACGATAATCGCGACTCCCATACCTATGTTTTCACTTCCAGGCATAATACTCCTAAAAAAGGCTACCTATATTTCTAATAAAAAAGGGTCATCACCGTGACATAAAAACTATTTCAGATTCGTAAGACGGAAAAAAAATACGTAATATTTGCCGAGACCATCCCACCCCTTGACGTGAGATTCTGTGAGATTTCCCTCGACCCCCTCCCCCCTAAACGCGTCACGTATTTTATGAATACCCCCTAAGATATTCAATTATATAGTGCAAACAATTATTATAATGTGCATGAAATACTAATAAGCCATCATGGACTTTTCTGTAGAACTATAAAAGAGGAATATCCTATCATACATTGTTTTGTTATATCTTAAAGGAACAACGTTCTATAAAGCTCCGAATTGTTTGGACTTGTTTCGACATTTTCAACAATTATAATCATATTATTACAACCAATTTACACTAAACCTTAAGAAATAATACATCTAACATTCCTTATGAATCACTTTGTATATTGGTGAAAATGGAATTAAAATCGATTCAGTATATTTGAAATATCCTGAGCAGACAGACAGAAAGACGCAGCCGGGGACTTTGTTTTTTACCCGACTGCGACAGAAGGAGGGTTATGTTTTTCATGTATGTATGTATGTATGTATGTACGTATGTATGAATGTATGTCCATTTCTTTGGCACGCCCTACACTCTACAGCCCAAACGGCTGGACGGTTTTTGACATATGAGGTGTCGTTGGATTTGTCTTAATTGTAGTAGTGACATAGGCTATATAAATATTCAAAATGGCGCCTGCAAATGGCGGAATGAGGGGGGGGGGGAGTTGAATTTTTTTTTCTTACTGTAGCAATATGGGTATTTATATATTTCATTTAGAAAGCTAGTAAATTGTTTTATTCTTTTTAGTTTATAATAAGAGTATTTTACGCAGTCGGGTTTTTTGATTTTTTTAATTTATATGCAGGGATAATAAAACTATAATAATTACCGTGTTGATAGTAAGATTCTTATATCTAGTATCAGCACTTATACGGTTATCTTCATTGTATTGAACAAGATCTGCAAAATCATCTGCAATAGAATTGTAAAAGTTTTTGATGTCATTCTTGGTAGCTTTGGAAAATGGCTTGCAGACTCTGCAAAGAAATTGTAAAAAATTAGTTATTACAGTGCAACCTCGATATAACGCAACTGAAAGGAATTAGAAAATATTTGTTATACCAAGTAATTCATTATAATGAGGTTTGTTATATAGAGGTTAGGTCGGAATACGATTCGTTTTAACAAGGTAAAAAGTGGAATTAAGTGGAAATAATTAATAGGATACGTTATGTCAAGATTCTACGTTGAAAAAAAAAAGTTTAATAGGGATAAATACCTTCTACCTATATTCTGCAATGATTAAAAATTCGTTACTATAAGGTTTTTGATAAATGTTATTCATAATGTAGAGGTATATTTTACATTAACTCCTATGGGCAGTTCTAGGCTATTTCGAAAAATTCGTTAAATCGAGGAAATCGTTATATTGAAGCTCGTTATGTCAAGGATGTACTGTATTACTATTTATATTAACGAAATATAAGTACGTGAGGTGAAAAAATTCATTGTAGGAAAGTACATTAATTATAAGAAAGAGTATGCATATAAAAGAATTGCATATTATTTATATAAATATAATTATACTGATTTGACTTTATCACATTTTTACCTAAATTCTTTTTCAATAGATCCATGGTCAGTTTTCATCATCGTTTCTATCTGTTGATGGGCCAGTTTTAACTGTGTAACACAGTCTTCACTGCCAGTTTTTTCTCGTAATGCATTCACAACTACTTTAAAATATTCTGAAAGGAGTACATAAGATTTTTATTTTATTTCATTACTTTTTAATGTACTATAATATAATATGACGACCATCCTGGTGTAGAGAGTAATACTATGCGAGTTAGTCGCCTTAAAATGCGCGCCGGTGGTCGCGGGTTCGATTCCCGCTTGGGACACATATTTGTATTTGTGCAAATATTGGTTTCTGGTCTGGGTTTATGTCCTTGTGGGCCTCCCCACCGTGCCTCGGAAAGCACGTAAAGCCCCATGATTTGGGATCCTTGGATGGGACCGATGTCCCGGTTGTTATCATAGATATATGATAACGATTGTTACTCATGGTAGGGAAATTATCCGCCAACCCGCAGTGGAGCAGTGTGCTGGATTAAGCTCCAATACTCCTATGTGGAGAAGAGACCTTCATTTAGCAGTGGGTTGTTTACAAGCTGATACAGTACATAATATAATATTATGTTTCTGTCATAGTCATCATCATACAGCCAAAAGTACTGGAGATAAGACATGAATTTTTTTTATCTTAATATATTATACATACATACATATTTACTTTTTTATCGTTAGAGCAATTACGGTTAATATACATGTCCAGGAAACCTATATTTCTACAATGTGGAATTTAAACATTTGTAAGATGTTGTATATTACATATTCCTAAGTTTGAGCCCTAAGTTTGTGAAAACATAAATGTGGGTGAAACCATGCTTAGCTCGTTATATTAAATATTATCATCTTACCCATGAAATTAACTTTTGCAAGTAAAGGTCCACTGGAAGATATGGACGCATGGACCAAATGTGGATATTTGAGTCGCAGCCAAGCTGCAAGTGAACCTGGATATGATCCACCAAATGCAATCCATTTTACTTGTCTATTAAGTTTGTACTTATCATTCATACTTTTGATAAAGTATGCTAAGTCAGCAAGAGCCTGATTAGATGAGAGGTATTGTAAATTCTTTGTGCTGAGGTTCCTACAAAAAAAAAAAAAAAATAATAATAATAATAATAATAATAATTTTAATATTTTTACTTTTTTTTTTTTGCTATTTAGATATGTTCACTTAAGTAGCTTTTAACAGTTTCTAAAATAAATTATTTAATAAATATAGTAGTTAATTGTTTAGAAAATAGTTGAAATTGTTTAAAAAATAGTTGTTAGAAAATAATATATATATATATATATATATACCAAATTACTTTTGCATCATGTAAATTAATAAAAATATATTATTTTTTAACATATTTATCTCATGAACTTCAACTTAAAAACTATTTTTAATTTTATGACTTATAGAGTAGAAAGAATATTCGTAACTAACAATATCCATAATTAAACCTATGATACAACTAGGCATATCTAGTTAATAAGAATGAGAAAAGAAATATTACATAAAATATTATTATATTAAATGCATTACAGTTTACACTCAATGATAATTTTATTTGTTAATTTTCTACATTAACACTACAACCACTGACCGAATCAAATGACCAGATGTATTAATTGTTCAGAAGATTTTGTCTCAAAATTTTATAAAGTGTTGTGAATTTTTCAAATTCATTTGGTTGATAATATTATAAATTATTTTGAATTTCCGCTTCCATTTTTCTGATATACTTATACCGGCCGGTCGGTTTATTTAATGTTTCTAATACGAAAACTTCCAAATCAAAAAAGCCAATCAAAATTCACGGAAAAACCACTGTTTTGAAATCCCTGGGTTTCCCATTTTCAGAGTTTTGTAATGTTTTCTGATGCATTTTTATTATCTTATTGGTAATTGTTGTATACAGTGTTATAATAAAGTACTCAATGCAGTATTCAGTCACTTTTTTATTGACAGTTGTTGTACCTATACGGTTGAAATAAGTAGGTACAATTTAACATTAGTGCAGTTGAAATAGTTACAATATTGTGGACAATTGTGTTGAATATATTTCTTTCCATTTACAGGTATCGTAGCTTGCAATGTAAGTAAATTGTGAGTATTTTATTATAATAAGGAAAAATATATTTAGAATATTATTATAGAGTGTTGAAACTTTACCCTAAAAATGCCGAGATGTGCATAAATAACTAGAATTTTAGAGGTCATAACGAATATAAGAGAAAGCTTTTCAGATATCGACCAAGATTATTTTGACCCTGAAATTGGACCAGCAGATATTCAGATGTTCCCTCAGACAGCAATAGTGAAGAAGAGAATATCCTGAATGTACATAGACCAAGAAGACTTGAGATTGTCGTTACCTTCGGATGAGAATGACCATAAACAAACTGCAATTGGTGCTGATGGAATTATCTAGACAAAAATAAAACCCGGAACCACTCCAGGAAAGAGATCAATAAATTGCATTTTCAAAGCAGTAATTGAACCCACAGCATATGCAAAACGAAACATAACGAAGGGCATTATAAGTAATTCTTTGGTTTTGATAATTTTTGTTTTGCTTGTATATCTTACGATCAGTCATTTAAACTATAAGCAGATGAGGTGGGTGCTTTTTGTCGTTTAGGGTGCTGCTCCCATCGGAGCCATGCCCTTACTTTATCTTTGGATGGAACACGCAAAATAGGCGCACAGTGACGTCGAGTTGCGGAAACAAGCCCGTCATTACTTATTTACTTATCTTTGGATGGAACAGCTCCTAATCAAAGATGTCACGCCGCTTTTTAAGCCGACGAATGGTTTAAGGTATAATGAGCTGCCCTGCCACCCAAACCAGATGGTTTGGGTGCCTTGTAAGTCTTAATTTGTATTCAGCTGCATATGTGTCAATTTCTTCTTTTATCATAGGCATGTTCAAATTTTCATGCACTTCTGTAGTCTTAATAAACCACGGTACATTTGATATTTGCTTTAGGATGTAATTTTGTACTCTTTGTATTATTGTTATGTTTTAATTGGTTTTGAGAATTAACCGACGAATAATAGATCATATTAGAACAGGTACAAAACAGAAGCTTTCCAAGTTCTTGGTGAAAAATGAGATCTATCTCAAGAAAAGTTTTATGCTTTTCTTAGAATTTTATCTGAACGTGGTGCTTATGAATTTGAAATTATCTTATATGAATTAAAATTAAAAAACAGAAATTATATTATATTATATATGGTCAAAAAAGTGGAAACGATTGTTTTTTTTTTTCAAAACTATAATATGTAGTAATGAGTTTACAGATATTTTAAGATATATCCACTTCGATAAAAGAAATGAACGGAGTTTATGATTGCAAATGGATTAATTTGTTATGGATAATTTTCAAATGTTTGTTACTTATTCATTGAGAATACCATGATTAATGTTACGCATCAGGCCAAAATATTAAAGTCAATGAACAACTATTACCAAGCAAAGAGAGGTGCCAATTCACGCAGTATATGCTGAATAAGCCCGATAAGTTTGGAATAAAATTTTGTTTGGCATCTGATCTCCAAAGAACGAAGCAAGGAAATTTCTTTAAGTGAATTTGTCATCCTGAAATTAATTGAACCATTTGCTGGAAGAAATGTAACTGATCATTTTTTTTACTAGCAAATCACTGGCATCAAATTTATTAGAAAACTGATTACTTTGGTTGGAATAATTCATGCAAATAAAAGAAAATTGCTGAAATAGGCCAAACATTAAAAAAAGATAATTTACCTTGATTTTCATCTGAAATTTATAAGACAATTGCACTTTGACAGTATATAAAAGTCAACAAAAAAAGTACCTACTACTACTGAGTATCAAACATAATTCAGTGAATATTGAAAAAGACTGAATAAAAAAAAAGTGTGAAACCACAATATTTTATAATAAAACCAAATTCGAGATAGACATGACGGATCAGATGACCTGAAAGTATAGTGTGATCTCAAAGGTGCGACTTGCCTGAGTTTTATACAAGGAAAACACAGGTGAAAATATATTAAGAAAAAGTTTTTTGTTTCAATTAGCTAGTTAGTTCTAATTAGCTATTTTTTAACAAAAATCATCAGAACTGTACCATTATAGATTTAAAATGACCTTTATAACCTTATATTATAAATGATATGAACTCAATGCATATGTAAACTAAAGAAATTTCTATAATTGGGGTTACACTGCTGATAAGCAATAGCAGAAACAATGTTATCAAAACTATAAAGTAACTAGTAAATAGCAAACAATACTCACATAATCATATTTTCCTTTCATTTTAACTATAACCATTACTTTTTATAAGAATACTAATTAATGCCCCAAGTTTCACTTGATTGCCTGGAGTTTAATAGTTACTACTCCAATTATATAATTAATAGTGTAAAATATTAAATTATATACATACTTATGGTGGTATGTACAGCCAACTCTCAGTATACTTACTTAGTAGGGTGACTTTCCCCATAATATCGATGTTCCAATTGAATACAAAGAGCATTAAAAATTTTCGCATATTCTATCCAGGCACCCTTTACCATCCATCTTGCATCGGCTGGACCTTCTCCACCAATCATCAAGAAAATTGGCCCAGGATTTTTGAAATCGTAGAAACTTTCATTGACAAAGTATCGCTAAAACGTAGAATTAGTAATTAGAAATTAAGAATTTATATTTTTTTATTACTTTTACAATATGTATATACAAAAAAAAAAAAAAAAACATAGATAAATAAATTATTGTACAAATAATTGTCAAGTCGAATATTTTCCTTATTTTATTAGATCTTAACAATGAATTAAAAGAATATTACTAATTTAATATTTTCAATAAGCATGCATAATATAAGGAGTAAATTTATTATATTATAGTCTTTATTACTTAAAAGCAAATAATTTTATTAGATATAAATTCATCAAAATCGCATAGAATTTTCTATTAAGACTTTTTTTTATAATATTATGAAACAATACAATAATTTAAATTCGATATTTCCATAGATTTTAAGGAAGAGTTATTATAGTTTTATTAAATTGATAGTCTCACTTGTTTCCATCTTCTTGAATCTGTCACGCTAAAATGGTCCAGTTTCTGTTGGAACCATTGTGCAGGGGGTAAGTCATGTATTTTTCGATCTTCTTCTTCGCCTGGTGCCCCTAAATTACCGCCTTTACTTCGACCTAGTCTAAATTGTCTACCACATTTCACCACAACTAAGAATGTAAAACTTAATAAAATAATGAAAAGGAACCGATACATTGTATGTATGGAGACATAAAATTTTTATAAACTATTAAACTACTACCCAAGTATCCAACTGCCAACGCTTCCAGTAAGACCAAGTAAGACACTACCAAAGAGTATATATAATATGCCAAAGTAATACCTATCACCTATACTTTACTTTTACTTTGCTTCAGCCGTTCAGCGCCTTGCACAAACGACAAATTGCTGTGCTTTACTGATAAATTACTTAGCAAAATAAAACACGGATTTGTAGTTTTGTACGGATTTACGGAAAGGGAAACAGTATACAGCGGCCTCTTCAGTGTCTCCAACTCTCTCTGTCAAAATTACGGTGTTGCTAGTCTAAAAATACGGTAAATGATAGTCATATTACGGCAAATAAAACAATAAAAATACGGTAACCTTTTATAATAATGAAATTGCTCAATCAAACTAAAACATGTGTATTTTAAATAATGTATGTAAGTTACAAACCTACGTATCCGTTTTTTTTTTTTTTTTATACATAGACGTATTCATTTTTTTTTATCATATCGTTGGTGGGATGGAAGTCAACGCAGTTCTTGCCATTCCTTTTGATAGCCTGCTGCGTTAACAGGTTCCCACCAACAGATTTTGTGGACAATTGATTCCTTTTTGTGGTCTTCAATTTAGTAATATGACTGAAAATACGCTCACAGTCAGCGTTTGAGTTTGGTAGGGATAACAGTCCTAGCATAAAACGTGCCAAATTAAAGAATGTGGAGACTCTTCTTTAGTTTTGATCTGCGATACCTGATGCCAGTATGCATGTGGGAAATCGTTAACATCCAACACACACTTGTTTTGCTGGATATAATTTGGGAAATTCCGCCATTCGTCGTCTAGAGTCTGCTGGGCTTCAAATTCACTTTTTTTCAGCCATTCCGATCGAAATTTTTGTTTGTATGTGGGTTTTTTTTGTGACTTTTCTCTTTTTTGAAGGCCCTCCACCACCAATATCGTCACTTGAATTACTCATTGTAATAGTATTTCAGAAAAAATGCAGCAAGCAATTAAATTTAAAAACACCGTAAACAACGCCCTGAGAAAAATATTTAACACAGAGTATAGCTTGCTAAATGTGATTACCATACAGTAACAGTAAAACTTCTTAGATATTTATGAATACAAATTCTATGGATATAAATTAGGGATTCCGCGAGTGGATTATACAATGTTGCCGTGATGAAATTATATTATTAAACTTTTTTTGCATAAGTATTTTGTGTTGTCATTAAAGAAATCTGAAAATTAAGGATTTTGGCAGGGCCCTATTTACTATTAGAAATTACGGTAGAATGTGACACCGTAATAACACGTCTACGGTAGGTGGTAAATCTATATAAAATACGGTAGATCTACCGTAATTACGGCGTGGTTGGAGACACTGGGCCTCTTTGACAGCGGCTTGTCACTTACAAGTCACTTACTTCCTGTATAGGCAAGTTACACAGACTACTAAGAGAAGCAAGTTATTCTACTCTTTGCACTTACTTAAGCGCGCTCTACACTAGTGATGCGACTCGAGTTCACTTATACTCGAGTGACTCGAGTGACTACGGAAAAAAATTATACTCGAGGGAAAAAAAATATTGAATCGAGTTCACTTGGACTCGAGTCATCACTCGCCGAGACAAACAAGTTTAAACATGTACGAGTATGAGAAGTTAGCCGTTGCGTAGTTGTGTCGAGTGGATATTCGGTGCTATTATAAATAAATATGTTATTAAAATATTATTTCATTGTTTGCTTTCTTAAATTAATTAAACTTTTAGTTTTATTACACTTCATCCTCCGCTTCATTTAATGCATGTTTTTATCAAGCATTCTGAGTTATGTAATGTTATTTTTTTTTTATAAATAATTATTTTTATTATTATAAATCTAAAAAAGAAGTTTATTTAAAAGTATAATAATGTTGAAAAGTTTTATGTTTGTTCGTATTTTTTTTTTCTGTGTTTTATATAAATATAAATATTAACCAACAATCACACCACGTTAACCTAGCCCCGTGCTAGTGTGCTAGTGCTAGTCAGCGTTCGGAACCGTACGATAATTATCGTACACATACGATAATTTTGTGCCTACGTACGATGTACGATAGCATATTATTATCGTACGCAGATTGTACGATAATTTCTATCATGATGCAAAATTTGAGAATTTATATTATTTCACTCTTGCGCTGATAGTATAAATCGCAGTAGCATGATTTTATTTTGTCCAATAAAATCTTGGGAAAATACCGGGAAATACAAGTTCTCTATTCCTATTGGTTCCTACGATTCGCTCTGCTAAGTTTCACCACTGCCGATACTGTAACTTTATCCAGCGCCTGCTGTACACGCTTTCTTATTGGTTAGTATAGCATCTACCAATGTGAATTAAGAGAATATAAGTTCGATATTTCGATTATGTGCACACTTCATATGTATCGTATATTTTGTGTAGAAAAGTTGGCAGTCATTTCGTTATATTATTATGATTATACGTCTGTATTCGCTTTGACAAAAGGAATTATTCAAATTAAGTGGTACTACCACGTGTAAAACATTTGAATTTCAGTGTTCTGTTGATTTGACAGCTGTGGTTTAAAAACGATAGACTATAGAGTACTTGCATGCATATCAATATTACAATTTATATGATTTATTTATCTATAATAGACATTATCCTAAAAAATACGATAATTTCGATCCATGTACGATAATTTTACGCCCCTGGTACGATAGTCAGTCCACTTCAAGTTGCTAACGCTGGTGTTCTGTTGATTTGACAGCGGTGGTTTAAAAACGATAGACTATAGAGTACTTGCATGCATATCAATATTACA
This sequence comes from Euphydryas editha, assembly GCA_036937285.1. Taxonomy (NCBI): domain Eukaryota; kingdom Metazoa; phylum Arthropoda; class Insecta; order Lepidoptera; family Nymphalidae; genus Euphydryas; species Euphydryas editha. Next base: position 17,056,736 of record JAUPFZ010000005.1, on the reverse strand, counting down.
ATTTATATTATTTATTTATCTATAATAGACATTATCCTAAAAAATACGATAATTTCGATTATTTTCGATCCATGTACGATAATTTTACGCCCCCTGGTACGATAGTCAGTCCACTTCAGGTTGGGAACACTGGTGCTAGTGCAGTAGTAGGCTGCAGCACATAAAGCTACAGCGGCAGACGTTTTTAATAACTCCATCCTGTACGAGTTCTGAACGGGCAATGCGTGAGCGAGAATATGGAGGGCCACTCTCGATCTCGTCATGTCTCGGCAAAACATTTGGCCAAAACGTTTCGGCAGGAGTGTAGAGCGCGCTTAAGAGATACGATTCATATACGAAAAATAATAATTCAATATTACCAACCTAATTTGTCGAGGAAGAAATAATTTCCGTAAAACGGGGTGAATAGGTACGAATACTATATTGGTAAAATAATTCATACAAATTCGGAAGTTCTTATATAATTAGCCTTGAAACGTCTTGAATATAATTTATAACTTAAATAAATTCTACGTGTTATTTAAGCAAAAGTATTTGAATTTCATTATAAAAAATTCTTTAATGTTGTTATGTTGTTATTTCAATTAGTGATACCATAATTACCATTTGATTTAAATTTAAATTTTTATGTTTGTTGTTGTGGTGAACGATATTTATTATTTTAAATAAGAAAGTAGAAGTGGTAAGAAGTTGTAAGCCGCTGCAGTATACGAAAAAATATAATTAACATAGAACGATTATTGATTAAATATTTTGGTTATTTATTTTAAAGTTTATTAACTACTCTATTAATATATTATACCTACATAATGTGATAAATAGGAGAATTGTGTAAGAAAATTGGTAAAATTGAGTTAGAGAAGAAAAAAATTTAGTTTTTTTTTAACTTAAAAATAAGTTTAGCGTATATACTGTATATAACTGAAATAATGCTAAACCATGGAAATGGAATATAGATAATCCCATGTGCCAAACGTTAAAAAAGTATTTGATTGGTATCACTAAAACATTGCAACACTCATTATAGGGCTCGACCGTGATTATACCGACACAGTTTAAAATTGTAAGGCTTAATAAAAGGTTGGGGGGGGGCCTTAGTAAAAAATAACACACTTGGTCATTGGACCGCGGAGGTGGTCTTAGGTTTTCGTCACGTAATCAATATCCTCTAGAGAAATCTCGCGCTTTTTCGAACTATGTTCAAATATGGCGTGCAGCATTTAGCGATTTTTAAACTCACAGGTGGCAACACTACAATATATTACCACCACCACTACTACTACTACCAATTACACTTTTTTTAACATTCTGTTCGCAAAAGACGATTTAAAACCATATTAATTAATTTTTACGTGAAATCTCGAGGGGGGAGGGGTGTTGGCAAATACTACGAGTGGTCACCATAGAGGTATTATAGATAGAGCAGGGGAACCCGGCCTCCAGCTGTCCCTCGCTTAGAAAGAGAGTAACAATCGCGGTATCGGTTGAATTACATCTCAGTATAATATTACTGTGCCAATTAGAGTTGTTTCTATGATTTGTTTGTAGTCAAAAAATTAAAAAAACAAGTAAATAATAATTGATTTTCACAAAAAAAAGTAATTTATCGAGATTTGAATTTGAGACCGCAAGGCCAATGGGGTACCACGATCTTCTCTCTCTTTCTAACCGTTGGAAGTTTGCGCTTACAGGTAGCCGTATGTCTTCCCTACTCTATCTATAATACCTCTATGGTGGACACTGAAGGGGTTTTTAAGAATTGTAAAAAATGGGTCACGTGCTAGGTGACCCATTTTTTACTACTTACTTTACCCTTCTACTTTCTAACTGCTATACATGACGTATCTTATATCATAATTAAACTGTGAGAAAACAATGTGAAACGTGTCGATAGCTTTGCACTATTATCGACTACGATTAGGAAATCACTACCGATCGTACAACCAACAACAGGAAATGAAAAAAGGTTTAACTAAAATGTTGGTACACAATGGATAGTAAAGTTTTTAGCTCAAGCTTATGTATGTAGTGACCCGTCTAAATTATATCCTCTTTGACGATCAATAGCGAGGTGTACCTTGGTTCACTTGGTTGTGTGTTGGTTAGCGCTCGGTGGGTTAAAAATGGCTTTATTCAGGATCACGTCTACGAAATTAATCGAAATACAGGTAACTTTTAATTAAACATTAGTTAAATTCCTTTAATTTATATTGTTATATATTATATATGTTATAACTCTTTTTATACATAACCTTCTTTGCCACATTTTGAATTTGAAGTTATGTAATGTGTATAAAACTATTTTGGGAAGATTATTTTATTAAATAATGTTTTTAAACAGTCATAATTGTCTACTTGTTGTTTGTGAACCCCTATTCATTATTATTCGAAATAATAAATCTTTACTCCATTTTATGCGAGCGGCATGCCGCCAATCAATAAAAATATTTAATACAATTTAAAGACAGTTGAAGCAGTTTTTTTTTAATACAATGGCTTACTCGTATGCATTACGTTTGTTTAAATTTTAAACGATGGTTTTCAATTTCACACAGCCTTCGTGTGCATGACTATTACGAAGGGGTTAAATGCTAAACATGTTATGCAAAAGGCAACATGTATAAAAAAACAGCGATTCTTATTTCAAATTTACATAAATGATAAAACCCTATGTACAGATTACAACAGTGTAATTATTGTTTTTTTACCACTGACTCATAAGCATCTAGTACATTATTTTAAATATAATTTTTAAACAAACTTACCTTAATTAATAATGTATTAAATGTATTGCAATAAAATTTCATTAAAACGTTTAATGAGTACCCTTAATATTTTGTAATATGTACATAATATAGGAATCTTAAAGATATTTATCATTTCTTTTTACTGTAATTAACACGTTATAGGTACATTTATTTTAATTGTTAAAGACTGTTTCATTGACTGTTCCAAGTAAGGATACGATAACGATTCTTGTGTGTATGTGTCTATTTAATATTTCTAACTTTAAATATTACATTACTAAGTGATCAAAAATCACTACACAGATATTTGCAATTCAACGTTTTCATTACGCTACATCATCGAATACGCGTACTGATAAAAATAACAATTTCTGCTGGCACTTTCAATGGTCCGAAATGTCGGTCGTAACGGTATTTCGGTTATCCTGTCGCAACAGTGCACTTCGATAGAGATCGATCTTTAAGTTAAATAATACTAATTAAATATAAAAATGGTTTCGGTAAAATGAAAACCCGTAAAATCTCCCGAATTAATAAGAGATCATAAGAAACTAATAAATTTTTTAGTAAAAGAAGAAACAATTAGCTAGTCGTGACTTTGACAATGTCCTCAATGCCCCTGTAAAGATAACCATGGGTCATGCTCTTAGAGACTAAGCATGCGCCTAAATAAAATTTATTTGAGTATGATTATGAAGTGATGATAACGAATAATTTCACTTAAAAAAACTAACGTAATAATATAAAGAATATAATAAAAGCTTCATGACTTTAAGCTAAGCAAACTATTGATAAAATAATAAAGCGTATTGTTTTGAAGAGTATGTATGTATATTAAAGTGTACCTAAAAATAATAATTTAGTAAATTTTTTATCAAAGAGGACGTCATGATGTTAATAAACGTTAAAAATATTCATCGACAACATAGTCGTCAACTTGTTCATATCATGGTCGCCCATAGATCTACGGCTTCATAAGGCTAAACTAATTCCTTCGAAACCTTCTAAAGTGTGTTCGCGACACGCGATAACTACAATCTGTAACAAGAGGTATTAAACACTTGTACAATCAATGTTCAAACCAATTCATTTTGCTATCGCCGCCTGCTTTATTAAGCAGTCATCATTACGTAGATTATAATAATAGTATATTCATATAATAATACAGATTGTTTTTTTCTTTTTTTTGCATATCAAGTGTATACGCATCAGTGATAATGTAGTACTTAGTTGGGTCGATTTATTTTTAAAACTTGATGATTAATGAATGAAGTTTTATGTAAAGGGACGTTTTATTTGTTATCTACTGGGAATTACATTCACGTGATAGTTTGACATTGAATTCAGTTACAATTTCTTATCATATCTTATCATTTAGAATATTCTGGTAACGTTCCATCATATTCAAGTGGAATGCGTCTACAGGCTTTTACATCATCTAAATATGTCATCTAGTATAGTATGTTAAAATCGCAGTTTAACAGCTGATAACTTACATAACGAATGTCGAACTGGCAAAATGTATGGTCTGTCCAAAATGAATTATTTTAGTGTCATTGACATTTTATTAATATTGAATGAATTGTATTATAATGCTTATTCATTCTGTAAAAATATCTACAATAACAACGTTATAGTATGTGATTGTAGTAAAAAAGCAAATGTGATAATTGGCCATGTGGTTTAACGGAAAAGCGCCACGAGTACGGCAAAACACTTTTCACGATTATCCGCGCTCCGTTACGCAATTCGGCTGAAGGTTATTCTCGTTTCAATGTCGTTCGTAATATTTGGCGCAAATTTTTGTTCGTAGCTGCTGTGATATCACTACAGAGACACACACGCACATACACACTTGTAAATAATACGTGAAAAAATTCTTAACTATGTATGTACTCAGCTTAATTTAATAAGATATAAAATGGCACTGTTTCTATTATTTGTAATTAAATATCTCTCTGTATGATATAAAGCCAAGAAGTTTAATTTTAAACATGCTTAAGGTACCTATACTTTTAAAATATATTTTTTTACATTTGGAAATTTTAATTTAATTTAACGTCTTACAAATTAAAATCAAGGCTTTTTTAAATTTATATACGTAATAATTGTGTTTCACTTAATAATTAAATAATACTTTTTTATTATTTACCTATACATTTTATAATTTTTAACTAAATCTTTCTTATCATTTATTTCACCCGGGTAAATTACTCATTTTATCCGATGGATATTATGAATAATACATACGATAATATCAATATATTATTTTAATTTGAATTAAAATTAATTTGGATTGCCATGATTGTCTTAGTTACATCCCTACCTTATATTATAAATGTGAAATGTAAGTTTGTTTGTTACGCTTTCACGCGAAAACTACTTAGCCGATCATCATGAAACTAAGTACACATATTCTTTGAGGTATTAGTAGTAACATAGGATACTTTTTATCTTTTTTGGTCGCGATAACCGACATCCACGCGGGCGACGCCGCGGGCAGAAGCCAGTACGTAATACATTTGAAACTTCATTACACTTGTGGAATTTTAAGTATAAATTATTTCTCAGCCATTAATATATCGAGTAATTTAATTACATACTAGAAACTTAATTCTATACTAGAATTTATTCAATAAATCAAAAATTAGAAGTAGTTTGCACATCATCAATCAGTATTAGTTATATAGGAAATTTTTAAAATGTTCATCCTAAGCTAATGCTACCGACGCCGACGTAAGCAAGCCAAGGTTTCAAGCTTCCGCGTGACTGACCTTCTAAAGAGTTTTTTTTTTTTTACAAAGTTGTAGTTTTTCTCGAGGAAAGAAATTGAATAGGGTTTTACTAAATATGAGAATACAGTTTGTGTCATGACGCCGCTCAACGTAATAAAGATGTCTATATAATCCGAGTAGCGACTTGTGAATTTATGATTTATTATATTTCTTGCCGTTGTTGTTCTATCCTTGTCTAGAGTGCGTTCGACTAAGCTCGGACTATTATAAACCTCGTAACTCATCATTTCGATGAGTTACAAGGCTATTCGAATTTATTTTTTTTAACTGATGATTCGTAAGGTTATGACAAAAATATAAATCGATTGTTATTTATAAATATATGTTCTTACGTGTACTTTTTTTTTAAATTCTATACACGTAATAATAATTATATTATGCAAGCTTAAAGTTATGGAATGAAATAGAAAACGCCAAGAAAATAACGGACCTAACGATGGCAAGTCCGGACTACCCTGTTAAATAACCAATGTCTTGTATCTTTAGGTTCATATTATATGAATATGTCCTATTTTATTCAATTAGGCTATAAAAATAAAGAATCAAAACAAGAAAAAAATACATAATAAAAAAAATAATTAAGAAAGTTTTTTTTAATATGATGACGTACGATCTTACCTATCCTACGTAAATTTAATTTTTCTGTGTTTGAGAACCTTTGGCATATTGTCTAGATTATTTGAAAATCATTATTATTATTATTATTTACTTTTTATGGGATAGTAGATTTTATGCGTTTTATTTCCTTTTTGTTTAAACTTATACACTTAAGTCGTTATAGGCCACGTAGTATATCAATTCATTGTTTATTATTTTTTCGATTGCAAATATAATATCTTGTACGTACTTTCTTTGGTATTTTTAGGCATGAGAATTCGGTTAGTAAATAAAACTACATATACTAATATATTGTATAATTGATAGGCATGTTTAAAAAGTAGCTCTCATGAAAATATATGATTCAATAGACTTTTTTTTATAGATACAGATACAAAAAAATAAAATTAACTTAAATAATAATTTTTAGCCTTTAATTTTAGTTGCCTTGGGCAAACTGTAAGTATCCTTAGGTTGATTCACCTCAATATATAATTTTATTTTGTACTTATTAGAAAGAAAAAAAAAAAAATATCGAGAACTAATTAAATTATTTCCCAAAAAGATGACTTTTATATTCGATCTTTCTAAAATTAGTGTAAGATCGGATCTCAGCATATAAAAAGCAAATTTAAGAGCGGGGCGTAGTAAAATAGCCTTGCCTTGTACGTGGCCAACACTAAGAAATCCCTATTTCGCAGTATTTACAGGTTGTAAGATCTTACCCCATATACGAACTTAGCCGAACGCACCCTACATGTGTTTTTATGTCGTACTTGAAATATTTAAATGTAGAATATTTAAATGTAGATCAATATGCGTAAAAACAAACAAATAATATTTCTTATACAACCTTATAAAGCAACAGTGGACAACGGCGAGGGACGCGGTGCGTGCATGCGTGGTCGCATCAAGCGAGTCCCGTCATCGCGAGACCCGCCATTGAATTTATTTTCGCGCTCATTACTTTTTATTTTGTGATAAATCATAAGATATTCATTTAAAATATATGATGTAAAGGGTTATAATGTGCATGATATGTTTAATGCAAATAACGTATTTAAATTACTAAAAATTAAAAATAAATAACTTTCCACAAGTTAGAATGGTATCGTAAGCTAAGCGAAATTTTCGCACAAATTTACCTTTTCAAAGAAGTCTCTAAAAGACTGCGAAAGACTTATCATAAATAAAAAAAATCTCTAAAAAATGCTCAGAAGTTCTAAAAAAGTCAAATATTATCTGAAATTTCGGAATTTGTGCGAAATTTCATACGGGTATACTTAAAAGATAGCCGTCCCGGACTTACTGTAGACCTATAAAAGAGGAATATCCCACCATACATTGTTTTGTTATATCTGAAAGTGCAGTATTTTCGATTAAATATTTGTCATATTTGAACCAGTTTAGACAAAACCTTAGCAAATTATAAATTTAAACCTTTTTCACGAATCACTGCCTATTGGTGAAAACGACATGAAAATCCGTTATTAGTTTTTAAGTTTATCGCGAACAGACAGACAGAGAGGGACTTTGTTTTATAATATGTAGCGACTTATTTTAATAAAATTTGTCGAAATAATATATAATGTATAATAATAAATAATAGAAAATAATATATATATAATTATATATAATATATATAATATATAATAGAAAACAAGAACATGTTAAGTGGAAATTGATTATTACTATTTAAATAAGCCGTATCTTAATTCTTTAGTGTTATTTTCTTATCAATATGGTTAGTTGGAGGCGAACACACGAACTTGTTATATGACGTGTATGTCCTACTTAAGGAAAACCCGCTTAGTCAATAATATGTAACATTCCAAGATCTGTAATGTTTACGTATTTTTATAATATATTTATATTTAAATAATATATAAAAAAGTAAAAAAAAAACTTTATATACCTATGTTTAAATAAATTCTTCAAGTATCTTTTTACTTCACCTCGAATATGACTAGTAGGTATACTAGTTTTATCGGAATAACTTATGTTTCTGTATTAATATAATATCATATAGTTGTATGGTTTCTGAATGACGTCATTCTTATTTTGTGCGTTATTTTATTCGATTAAAAATTCTTATAAATATAAAATACGGCTAACGAATTGTATCTATAGCTATAATCTATTGACATGTATGTAAAATACATAATGTTAATTAGACAATTTAGCAAGAAAACATAGTATTTGTCTTAAAACGATATGCTATTCGTTGAAATAATTCGTATTGATTAATCAAAGCAAGACTGCCGGTATAGTGTACACTTAGCAATGTCAATAACATTAAACTCTGCCCCGTTGTGACCTGAGATCAGCATTGATTAACTATCGTCATAGGTACAGTGATTGTTTTATTAAATTTTTGTTGCCTTTTAATTTGACATTTGACATTCGACTTAAAATACATTCAGGATCAATACCTTAATGAAATAAGAGCTGTAATATGTCGCAGATGATCTTATAAATTAATATTTTTGTACTTTTCGTATAATAATAGTTTTTGTGATATAAAGGATTACTCGTGAAAAAAAAATGTAAATCCACGTATTAACTTTTAAGCAAAAACCAGATAGTACCTAATCTACATTTGTTATAAAACATACATTTTATTGCCTTAAAAATAAAAAATAAAAGATATCTTGTCTGTGTCTAAGTTCTACTATTACCATAAATATGAATTACATATATGAGTTATTCAAGTTATTAAGCATATACAGTTATTTTTATAATAAAAAGATGCATTAAGTCTTATCAAATGTAATAAATAATTTATTAGTTATCTTCACAAGATATTATATTACATCAATATACAAATTAATGAAACGTATTACTCCCTTGAAAGTCTTTATAATAATGTTAGATTGCAATATATTCTATATTAATTAAGTAATGTATAAAAGTCGTTATAATTTTTATTTTAACTTGATAACGCCTTGTAAATAGATGAATGCCGGCTGCACGCACGAAAAAGAATGACTCAATTGTCACGTTCCGCGAGCGAAAGCCCGAAACAAGCGATAGAGAGGCACGACCGGCCTATGCGTTCGGCTTGTGAATGAAAAAGAATAACGCAAATTGGAGGATCTTAAATATCATACCACCTATACAAGTTGTAAAAAAATTGTTAAATAGCACATTGTTATTTGTAATTAATTTGTATAATTTAAGTTAAAAAAAATTTGAATTAACGAGTGTTAATAACTAAATGTTATATTATCGAAAAAAATGTAATTAATTAAATTAACTCCTTTGTATTGTACAAAAATTAAAATTGGTTGTCTTTAAAGTCGGTTTACGGGCGATAATTTTGACGTGTAACGTCATAAGAAAACATTGAAAAAAATTTGCATACTTTTATGAATTGAATTGAATTATTAACACTGAGTTATCATAATTTTGTATAATACAAAGAATGAGTTAATTCAATTTTTACAACTTTTTTCGATAAATTATATTTATTTGCACTTGTTAATTCAAATATTTCATTACTTAAATTATACAGATTATTTACAAGTAGCAACGTGCTATTAACAATTTATTTACAAATTATATACGTGTGATATTTAGGATCCTCCAATCAGCGTTATTGTTTTTCAATAGCCGCGTCCAGACCGATCAAGCACGGCTCGCGAGCCACGCTCGGACTTCTGGCTCGCGAGCCGTGGCACCCGAGGCAAATTTGAAAGGTTGCGAGCGGGGCTCGCGAGCCAAGGTGGGCCGTTTTGAGCATTTAGTTTCTCTCCGGCATACGATGATAAATCACGTGTTTTCAGCTGCTAAATTATGTGGGTCTTTTGAAACCCACAAGATTTTGAAACTTCCGTAAAGTTGTATTATGCGAATAGAGTCTTATTAATCCATTTTTAATTAATTGGCTCACGAGCGTCGTTATACCCATCCACACCGCCCGAGCAGCTCAGACTGAGGCGCCTTTGAGCATCGCCAAAAACCGACAAATTATGGCTCGCGGTCGAGCGCCGCTCGGTCGAGGCAACGTGTGCCCGAGGCAGCCCGAGCCGCGTCCACACCAGCCGAGGCAGCCTCGCGAGCCAATGCCGGCCGTGCTCGGTCGGTCTGGACGCGGCTATTCACGAGTCAAACGCTTCTAGGCCGATCGTGCCTCTATCGCTAGTTCCGCGCTCTCGCTCGCGACATGTGACACTTCTTCGTGCGTGCAGCCAGCATTTATCGATTTACAAGTCGTTATCACTTCAATAATGATAATTCAGTGATAATAATTCAATTCAATTCATAAAAGTATGTAATTTTTTATCAAATTTTTCTTATGACCTTATCACGTAAAATTATTGTCCGTATACCGACTTTACAGGCAACCAATTTTTTTTTGCTTACAGAAAGCATGTCCAACGGCATCGATTTTACTGCGAGGTTTGAGCGCCGAACAGACAAATTTAAAGAGCATACTCCAAGAGAAAATTCCCAAAGAGCAAGAAAAAGTTCGCGAATTCCGTAAGAAACATGGATCCACTAAGGTCGGAGAAGTCACAGTGGACATGGTAAGTCATTTATTTCATTTAGTATTTTCGAATCGGTGTCTATTGCGTGTGTCCTCTATACAAACATTATATATTATATTACTAGTATTGTAGAATCGCTATAGGATTAAGGATTATCGCGCATTTGTATACGACCTTTAGAATTCTAAATACTTAATTATATATAAGGAAAATTATTATACAAGTACAAGAGTTTTTATCAATCCCAATCACTTTTGTTAAGTATTAAAGTTTTGACCTTTATTCAATGACATATTAACTTTTAGTAATTATTAGAATTTTAAAAATCGTATAGCTAAAACGATGACTTGTGTAAACATATCTATATATTTTATATAGATGTATATTTTATATAGATGTATGGTGGCATGCGGGGCATCAAGGGGTTAGTATGGGAGACATCAGTGTTAGACCCCGAAGAGGGTATTAGATTCCGTGGTCTCTCCATCCCCGAGTGCCAGCAGAGACTTCCCAAAGCTAAGGGAGGCGAGGAACCTTTGCCCGAAGGTCTCTTCTGGCTCCTCGTTACCGGCGACATACCCACCGAGGCGCAAGTCAAAGCTATTTCCAAGGAATGGGCACAGAGGTGAGTGATTTTCGCTATATAATACCTTGGTTTAGTGTTTTAAACTTTTATTATTTCTACATAATTCAATTTTACGTATTAGCAATATTAGCATATATAATATTTATACCACTTAGTAGAATTTTGTTTTGGCCCAGTCGGATTACCTCAAAAAACGGGCAAAGATTTACAAAAAAATTTGCAGAATTTTTTTTTCGGAATTCGTTGGAGGGGTGAGGGGTCAATGGTAGTCTAAATTAAAAAATTAAAGGTACCAGAGTTTTCCCTTCATCCGCCATCTTGATTTAAAGGGTTATTTTTTGTCCCTTGAAAAACTCGTTCATTTTCAATTTTCCACGGAAAATAGTTATTACAAAAGTTGTTTAAAATTAAATTCCCTTCAATTTTGTTTCTCATTAATTTTTTCATAGGATGGATTTTTTTCGATTTATACCCGAAAAGAGGGGGTGAATTTTTGGTTATCGAATAACTCGTTTATTTTCAAATTAACGCGAAAAATTGTTATAAACAAAGTTTTAAGACTTATTTCGTGGTTTGAAGACATATTATTATGTTTAAAACGGGTACATACCACGATATAACACAAGTGATTTTGTGTCAATATTTCGACCCAGTCGAAATATTGACACAAAATCACTTGTGTTATATCGTGGTATGTACCCGTTTTAAACATAATAATATAAACAAAGTTGTTGAAAATAAAATTTCCTACAATTTTGATTCTTATCAATTTTAGGAAAACAAATTGAAAATAAACGAGTTATTCGATAACCAAAAATTCACCGCCTCTTTCTATTTCCCTTCCACACCCACAGACATTCCTAAAGCCACATTTTTATTAATATTTCAATATAATGGAATACCTTATTGTTGATAAAAACTGAAATTTTATAAAATTTAATAGAATCAAATTACAAAAATACTGTTCGTATTTGAAGCAGTTTAATTTTATTTCTATTATCCTTATCCTTAACATAACTTGACATAAGTTTTTTATGTTACACGCAAAACGTGTTTTTTTTTTTTTGTTGACCAGTGTAATAAATTAATCCACGCCTAAATATACATATAATAAAGACTATTGCGAAACAATAAGGCGATTGAATTTTGATTGTACCATTTATTATAATCGTATAAACCTTATTGACTGAGTCTTATTGTTAGTGTTGATATTATTAAAATTTTCTTCACCCAGGGCCGAACTGCCCGCCCATGTAGTGACGATGCTAAACAACATGCCCAGCAAGTTGCACCCGATGTCTCAGTTCTCCGCAGCTGTAACCGCTCTCAACAGCGAGTCCAAGTTCGCTCAGGCGTATTCCGAGGGCGTACACAAATCCAAATACTGGGAGGTGAGTCATTATGACATATGGAATGAGCCACCTAACGAGAGTGAGCCAACGTATAAAAAAATGTTTAGCGTGACCGTGATATCTTGAAAACACAAAATGCCTATCTTGATAATGATGTTCCTTGCAGAGAAACGCAGGTAGCGTTTGTTGTTGTTGTTTTGACCCTTCATTTGAGCCGCAGTGCGATCTTTTATGGCCTACTCTCTTCCTACTTCTTGATTATATGGTATAAAACTGGAGTAAATTTTAGTGTATTATTATTCAGACAATAACTAAATTGTCGGTTGTTAAATTATGTTATGTTATTAATATATGGGTCATTTGTCACCTGAAATAAAGATCTTTTAATTTTAATTTAATTTTTTAATTTAAATAAGAACAAAAAGCATTTAGGTAACTTTATTTCCTTACTATTACAGTTTTCTCTTACAATGAAAATAATGTTATGACTGACGTCATTTACTGGCGTGCCCTTCAATCGAAGACTGTCGTAAATAGCACGCGATTCTTTTATACGCAATTACTTTAAAAAGAAACTTCGAGCACTTTGCTTATTTGCAAACCTACCAATTCCAAAGTAAATTATATATTTATCTTTGCATAATCGGTTCCACAAAAAGTAATCAAAATTTATTAAAATAAAACATAAAATTTTTATAATAATTTGGATACTTACCTTTTTCTACATTCTTATCGGAAATAAAATTAAAAAAAAAATAGAAACGCAAAAACGTGGATATTAAATAATAAGTATCAAAATTTCCAATGAAAACATTAAAGTTGTTTTAATTTTTATGAACACTTGATGACCTTGAATTTGACCACGATATATACACGGACGATGTTCGAATAATAATTATAATGTTATAAATTTAAATAATCGCTTAGCGGATATTTATTTTGTAAAAAAATAAAATATTTACAACTTAATGAAGTCGACCGTTCTGGTGTACCTAGTGGTGCCTCAAAACCGTGCTCCGGCGGTTGCGGGTTCGATTCCCGCTCGGGACAGATATTTCTATTTGTACAAATATCTGTTTCCGGTCTGGGTGGTATGTCTTTGTGGGTCTCCCCACCGTGCCTCGGAGAGTACGTAAAGCCGTCGGTTCCGGTTGTTATCATAGACACGTTACCTATGGTAGAGAAATTATTCCGAAAACCCGTAGTGGAGGAGCGTGGTGGATTAAGCTCCAACCCTTCTATATGGAGAAGATGCATTCGCTCAGCTGTGGGTGGTTTACAAGCTGATACAGTAATGAATATTAAAACTTTAGTTATAATTATATTTTATCAATTTTGCTTTTAGATTTGATTTACTTATAAACAATTTCGATGTTATATTTTAAATGGTATTGTCAAAATGAATACGAAACACAAGCTACGTGGTTTTTCCCAGCTTATTGTTCTAGTCATGATCTAACAGGTCACTAATTTCTACACTGAGATATTCATCTATATCATTTGACCTCCGCCACTTGAGAATGATTTTATACCAAGTGGAACAGTGAAAAAATTGCGAACAGGATATTCACGTATGTCAATATCAGTTTGGCAGAATTGAAATTCTCTTTTTCGGTCACGAAAAATATTAAAAAGAACACAGGATAATGTAGTTTATTTAATTTGTTGTGCATCGGATTTGACAAAAATTTAGGTATAAACTATTAATACTTACATCTGAGTTTTAAGATTCAAATTAATAAATTCGTATATATGCTGAAAAATTCTAATGCATTAAAGTACTTTGGTGTATCTTAGTAACGAAATATTACGAGATTCTCAGCCCAGAGGTACATTATTAGTATTAGATAGGTAGGTAGCTAGCTGGATGGGATGTATTTGTTTCTAAATCGTCGTATAGTTAACGACTGTTCAAAATCATCACATGATTAACAAATTTCGGACGTCACTAAAGAAGACAATGAATCTCAAAAGACGCCATTTAAAATCTAACTATGACTCCACGCTGCAGTTAATTTTTGTGTGCAAGTTATTAACTCGTAACGTATAACGTTTATAGTACGTGTACGAGGACTCAATGAACCTGATCGCGAAACTGCCGGTCATAGCGGCTACGATATACCGGAACACGTACCGCGACGGCAAGGGCATCGGAGCTATCGACGACAACAAGGACTGGTCGGCTAACTACTGCACCATGCTCGGCTTCGACGACCCGCAGTTCACCGAGCTGATGCGTCTCTACCTCACTATTCACAGGTAATTTGCCTTTTACCATACTATTTACGTCCATTAATATAATTATACAGAAATTTTTGTTTAATCTCACTATACACAGGTATTTTTTATTATCCTAGCATTAGTTCGTAATTTAAAAAAATATATATATAAAAAAAGTGAAAAAAATAAGAAAAACTCGTGTGTACGGATTACATATGTCAGAAGTGAAACATCTTTGTCAAACTCTATTTAAAAACTAAAAATTAATAGCTAGTTAAACATTCTATTGCTTAGTTACGCGTTGCTAGGATACGCGACATCGTCGAGAATATCAAATCTGTATTTACTATCTCATTCTCTTCTATATGTATATGTTTTTGTTATGTGTTTGTTTCTTTATCATGATGCAATTTTCGTAACATCGAATTTCAAATCACAACGATTCTAAAATAGTATTCACTTCAAAAATATGTAAAAAATATAGACGTATGTATATCTTATTAATTTGTAACAAATACTTAAAAATAAATATTTTTTATCACAACAACGAACAGTATTAGTTTTTTCTTTTTTTTTTTTTTTGGATAAAATTATAAAAACAAAATATAATAAACTTTAAACTACTTAACCGATTTTCATTATTCATTCAAAAATAGTCAAATTATCGTGAAGTAACGTAGCGTTACGATTCATAGTAGTTGAACAATCCCATAAATTTTAAGACGACTGGAACTGTAAACGATGTCTAGTTTTAATAGATATTTAAAGAAAGTCAATTATATATTCAATATTACTATAGAAATTTTACAATATTATATGTACATATTTACAATTCAAAACTTAAAACAATTATTAACAAACAGTTACAGTTATATTACTATTGATTGACAAATGACAATGGGACAAAAAAAAAAAAAAAAAAAAAGAGACTGAAAAAAATAAAAATATACTGTACTTCTTTTAATTTAAATATTTACTGTAAAAACTCGTTATTATTTTTCGACAAATTTTAAACCAATTAGGAACATAAAAAATTCGATATAAAGTTAAACAGGTTCTTATTATCGTAATTAAACTAATACACCAGCGATATTGTTTGAAGTAAATGTGAAAAAACGTATCAAATGTACCATAAACGGAACAAATGTATCAAGTAAATATTGGGAGTGCGTTTTACATCTTTAAATAAATAACCCATAGAAGTACAAAATAAAATACGATACGATTGCGTATATTCGTATTTTCAGTATAGAGTCCTTTGCGGTTTCACTTGCATTGACTTATTTTGTTATTGTTTAGCTACTGTCAGTCGTAGCGTTATATAAACATATAATAAATAGCCTGTGTTATGTCAGGATAACATGGTTTATTATTTTAATAGTTTATCGAGTGTTTATTAAAAAAAATCTCCCCTTTATTATTAACACTAAAACTACCGGAGCAGTCAAATTACCGCTTTTGAGATTAATTGAAATTATTAAATTCTAGGTTAACATTTTTATTTTTAAGGTTTTTAAGTTGACAGGTTTCTTAAGTAGTTGTATAATTATTATAGAAAAAGTCGTGCATAAGTTCAAGAAAATTGTAAACCTACAATTTAACAATTTTAATTAAAGTCTCCAAAACGGTCATTTGACCGCTCCAGTAGGTTTAGTGTTAATATAGAATTGAAACAGATTTATATATTGTTTTGAGTATTAATATAGCATTAAAATTATGTACGTTTATCTGGAATTTTCCGTTTTAATATATCTAGTTTGTATAGTTTAGTTAATTTGTCGCGTTGGATGTTAGGCGTAGAGATAAGTGAGTAACGTCACGAAGTCTCGCGCTGCAGATAATTGTCGTAATGAATTTTTGTTCGTGTTTTGCGTGTTAAACCCTCAATTCAAGATAATTTTTATTCAGTAAAAACATTTTAAATAACTACGAATGCATGCAGTAATATTTTTTTAATAAGAGATTCTTTAGTCTTGATGATATGACGTGAAACCTGATGATGTGTATCATGACAATGTTGTGTGACTTTTCAATTAGATTTTCATTTTTTTTAAGTCCAAAAACCACCTAAAACTTCGTTTTTTATATTTACATACGCTATAAGTACTCAGTATTTATCCTGAATCCTGTCTATAGATTTATGTCTTAAATATGATACAAAGCAGAACCATTATTCATATTTACATAAATATATATACGCATAATAACTTATATTAATTAATTTGTATTTTACTTAAAAATATATGACAATATTTTACAAGAATAAAAGTACGATGATATTTCCATAGTATTTATTATTTTATGTGTCATGGCTCAGTAACTTAGAAATAAACATTTATTATAAGTGTTTAGCGATATTGATGAATATTTTTATCCTATACACAAATTACTAAATAAAATATATATTAAAAAAAAAGAAACAAAAAAAAATGTAATTTCACGACAATCAAGAAATACAAATGAAGTGAAATAATTATTTTTTTTAATACTTTTAAATACAATTAATATTGTTATTTACAGACAGAAAAAGAATTGAATATTAATATATATAAAAAATATGTGCTCATATGTAGATGTATATTTTATCTTTATCTACCGCGTTATGTATAATAAACACAGATCCGGTTATTTAAAACATTCGTGTTATCTTCGAATAAAATTTAACGCTGTGCGAAAAAAAAAAATGGCGAAGAAATTTTCATCATGAAACAGATTATACTATCGCTAATGTGTACTGGTTTTTCCATAACGTGTTGTTAATCGCATGTTGCATTCAATATCCCCGCTGTGTGCGAATTGCTATGCTCGTTATTTCCCCTGCCTTTTGTATATTTAACACAGTTTACCGTGAATTACCGTCATCAATCTTAATAGTGTATCACGATGGAAAACGACTGCTTGTGACGTCATAACTTCGGCTTGTGTTTATGCATTTGTTTATGGTTTTATGTGCATGTTCATGTACATATTTGAGTATAATGTAATAGGTTTATAGTACTATACATATAAAGCTATTTTAATTTAGAATTTATCACGAGTCGAGGTGCTACCTGAAAAACTTTTCAAATGAGTCTGTCACAGACCGAAAGGGCTTCACCACTATTATAAATATGTAAAATATTATGATCGAATTTTTCGATAATGTTTTTCTATAAAATAACGCATGTATAATATACATTTTAATAATTTCCTTTCATGTAACTTAATACTAAATCGTGTTTAAAACTTATTTATACAATTTACTCGTAAGCATAGTGACAAGCGACAATCACTTATGCACTTTTCTCAATCTGTCGATTTTTTGTATGATTTGATACCATTGATAGTGAATTAAATCGTTCATATCATTTTGTCATTTTGCTTTGCGATCGAGAGTAAGTAATACGACCTTGAGACATCTTTGCGATGAGAATAATTTTTTATATTTTATTAATGAATGAATTTGTGACTAATCTTTGTGTTCGTGAGACATTGTCTAGTGTTATTGCCATGCAAATATTATTAGACTACTTTTTGCTATTTGCGATTTTTTTTGTACACAAGTACTGGTTGTATCTAGGCTTTTTTAATTTCATAGATATCTTCAATTTTAAAGATAATATTTATGGACTCAGGAGAAAAATCGGTGGTCATGTAAGTGGTGTAGTACAGATACAATTATTTATATTGTTTTTTATAACTTTTAAAATAATATAAGTTCTGTTCCGCTTATAGGGCAATTAATATCTTTTAATATATTATATTGTGTAAGGCCAATAATGGATTATTTTGTTTAAATTAAATTACTTTCGTATAAAAACACATGGTATCCATATTAAAACAAATATTATAGGTTTATCATAATTATTGTTACTATTTTACTCTTAAACTGCTGAATTATTTTCTATAATGGATGACACACACGCTACGATAAATCGTTACGATCGAACTGTACCGTTTAAACTGCACCGATAATAGAAATGTGTGTTATAAAAATTGTACAGTTTTTACGATTCTTACAAGCAGTCCGGGCTATAGGGGCGTACGATTTACCTGTACAGTTCGACTGCACAGTTTTATCGCACAGATAAAACTGAACGTGTGACACCCATAAAAAGTAATTGAGTATATCTAAAGATCAGGAACTGGAAGTTACGCGAGGAAAAATTTTTGACCAAATCTCCAATAATTTCAATTCAAATAAATGAAGCGTTAACACTTTCCCAGTCATGCCGGCGGCACGTGTACAGGTGTTGTACTGTGCTGCTTGTTCACATCTAAAAATTGCCAAAGTTGACACATCATTTACAAGTCAACCAGTTTGTTGCTTAAACGAGTAAAATATCTTAGTATTTTTGCCTATTGTAAGCCAGGATTAAAGTATTAAGGGGGATTGGATCATGCTTGTTTATCCTGCTACCCTGTTAACACGTGGCGGAGTTTGGACGTAGGTAAACTACATGTTTTGTGTCGAAAGTGCAGCTAGCTGCTAGGGTGTCCAGACGACGCGTAAATAAGTAGATAACTGTAGAGTAACTTTACTTAGAAGTTTATCAATATTTACCTATTTTTTTTACATAATTTGATTGAGAATCATGTACCGAGTATTCTCCTTAAATATTGATAGTAACTCACCATTCACCCTGTAAGTACACAAAGAATCATTGTTAACGCCGTGAGTCACTACTTGTATCGCGTAACTCGAGACACATGTCAACACAAACCGCATTGCGATGTTCCAAAGCTGAAATAAGAATAGCTAACCGGTCTGTGTAATTTGTGTATTTACTTACTATAGCTACTTGTAACAAGATAGACATTGGATGTAGATAATTATAATGTATGCACACTTTATTGATTATATTATCTGTCTTTGGTAATTATTCGGAAGTGGAGCTCCTTCTTCAATCGAGTTGAAAATTTTTTTAACGTTTTTTTTTGTGAATATTAAACATGAGAGAAAGCAATAAAAAGGTGGCGCAAAATCTTAATTGCCAAAAAAAAAAGAAATAAATATTATTGATAGGTTAAGTTATATATGATATAAATTCCTTGATGGCTACATATACATATAAAATAGCTTAAGTAATTATATAAAGGTATTAATTGTCGAAGTTGAAATGAAAATATATAAACGTAAAATTTGTTAATAAAACTGACAGTAAAAATTTGTCGATTAATAGATAAAAAAATCAAAGAATCAAGAAATAGTCTTGAATAAAAGTTACTGTTAAAATATGGAACGTAAAATATGTTTTTATAATTTGTTATATGTAGATTAAATAATAAAGAATTAAGAGAAGATTTAACTTTAAATAAAAATCTATCGAGGGTAGTTTGAAACTGTACTATAAAATAAAACATCTGGCTAAGATGGGTTATCTGTCAAATAACTACCAGTTAGGTTAGCCGGAACTTGATAGCAAGTGGTGAAACTGGGTCTAATACTTATAAAGGTGAAAAAAGTATATAGGACATCGACACGGGTAAAAACGTGTTAACCGCCTAGTTAATGTAATAAAGTTGAAGTTCTAAGATGAATATATGTTTGAAAAAATATTTTTGTATCAGTTTGTTTATTAATAGTCCCGCGGGATTAGAGCATCAACGAAAGAAGTACTTTTATATGAATACAAGGTCATTTAACATCGTTGAGAAAATAAATACCGAGCACAAAAAATATTGTATCTATAAAACATGATACTTTGTTATTATGTTAACACACAACTAGTATTAATATATCTATATATTATATATGTAGCTCTACATATTGTAAAACAAAGTCTCCCGCTGCGTTTATCTGTCTGCCTGTCTGTTCGATATAAACTCAAAAACGACTGTTTTTACGAATTTTAATACGGTTTTCACCAATAGATAGAGTAATTCATGAGGAAGGTTAAGATGTATAATCTGTCAAGGTTTTGTGTAAATTGATTAAAAAGTAACGATAGTTATTGTAAATATTGGAATAAGTGAAGCCGCCTGGGAGTTTTCATCGAAAACGTTGTCTTTAAGATTTCTGCCTTTTTACCCGACTGCGACAGGAGAGTTATGTTTTTCGAGTGTATGTATGTATGTATGTATGTATGTATGTATGTATGTCCATTTCTTTGGCACGCCCTACAGCCCAAACGGCTGGACGGTTTTTGACATATGAGGTGTCGTTGGATTTGTCTAAATTGTAGTAGTGACATAGGCTATATAAATTTTCAAAATGGCGCCCGCAAAAGGCGGAATGAGGGGGGGAGTTGAATTTTTTTCTTACTGTAGCAATATGGGTATCAAATGAAAGCTAGTAAATTGTTTTATTCTTTTTAGTTTATAATAAGAGTATTTTACGCAGTCGGGTTTTTTGATTTTTTTAATTAAGCATACTTGTTAGGTATCTTATAAGGATAGCTTTATATAGGTACCATTCAAACTTCTAAAAAAATGGTCACGTACAATGCGGTAATTTGAAAATCCTTATCAACTTAAATACCTTAGTTGCCTTAAGGATTTCATGCACATGATAATTCTTTATACTATATCATTTAAATGCGAATTAATACTGCTCGTGCAAAGCCGGGGCGGGTCGCTAGTATTTATATATGTGTGTGCTGAGCGAAATTAATATATTTGCGTGACACCAACGTGATCCATATAATGTGCCTAATGTGTTTCTTAGAAACTATGTGATTTTATTATTATAACCTCATTTTATAACATTTATAATGTTGATCTTTCGCTGTAGGTATATGCATAATTATGTATACATAATTATATAAAAGAAAATAAGCAATAATGCGATATTAAGATTAATTATTTGCTCTTAATATTAGTATTTATTTGATTACAATGCAATTCTAAATCAAAACTATATGTAAGATAATATGGTTATGCTTTGTATCGTATTATCGAATATATGAATGAGGTAATTAAAGTTTAAAACTCATTATTTGTACTTAACAATAATACAATAAAAGACATGAATCGGTGTATACTTTTTACTCATATTAAAGACGAACAAAAATATTAACTACCTACTTAAAATAAGTTAAAACACAATTCTTTATTTTAAACTATACCTAGTCATAATAAACATATCGTCACTATATCATTCGAGACAAGGTGATTTAATGAATGTATCGGTAGGTTAATATTACGGTTAATTTTACTATTTAAATTAGTAAAGATTTTTTTATTATAATAAGTTAATGTTTATTCTCAGTGATCACGAAGGAGGCAACGTATCCGCTCACACTACTCACCTGGTGGGCTCCGCTCTAAGCGACCCTTACCTGTCCTTCGCCGCTGGACTCAACGGTCTCGCTGGACCTCTGCACGGACTCGCTAACCAGGAGGTAAACTATTAATGCATGTAAAGAGAAATGAGAAAAAAAAAAGTAGAAATAACTTGTAGAATTAAGTTGTAGAATTAAGTGGTCAATGTGGACTCATGGTTCCAGAACTAGAGATCCTAAGTATAGTTCATAGGTATTTAAATAATGATAATATATTGTCTGCTGATGGGAGTAAAAAAGGCGTCTGAAAGCTCGTAGAGGAATTTTAATGTGCAAAAAAAAAAAGCCAGGAGGTAAATTACTTAGGGCTCGTTTCGCCGGCCGCTGATAAAGCTATCTGACCTATGACGGTATCCAACAGATAAAAGTTTACGATATATATTTCTTTTTCACCATTAAATACCACTTTATTTATATTTCTAATTGCAACCTGTGAATAGCAAAAGTTTTATTATGTTAGTTTAGGTAAAACAGGTGCTTCACGATGCCCGCGAGCGTTCTATGGGCGAAGGTGACCCGCATAGACGGGCCGACCGTCGGGGCGTCACGGTTGCATGCGTGAGCTATCCCGTGGCGCCCCATTACGACGATGAGGGCACCGCTGGGTTTTAGTGCGGTATTCTGGCACGTTCTGCCGTGCCAGCGAGTCCCACATACCCGCCGTCTCTCCGCGGTGAGATGCGTGAATGCATTTCACAGCGTAAAAAAAATAGTGAAACAGGTGCAAAGGACCTGTTTCACCTCCTGCTGATAAAACCTATGAGTAACTTGTGTGCCAGATGGAGTTTATCAGCAACCGGTGAACAGGCCCTTAGTATATTATTATATTAGTAAAATATGTACTGGTAGAACCTTGTCGATGGCACTGAAGTAAACCTAGTTTAGGACTGACTCAGTAGGATGAATTGCCCCTATTACTAGAGCCAACCGCTGTGTGAGGGTCGACAGACAACATCTCATCTCATCTTTTTTATTTCCTTTTTATATTATTGCCGACAATCCTTGAATGGCTTTAGCGCTCGAGTTATCACGTTAAATACTCACCTGATATTTCTGTATAAAAAAAAAATTTCCCGCAACAAACATTAAAATGATGGTCAGCCATGAAGACGTAACAGGCAGACAAAGTAATTTTCGCGGGATTACTAAATAAAGTATAATATTTTGTGCTATATATTATAGTTACCAGTGATGGCATACGGATCTGAGACGTGGTCTCGGACTATGGGCCTTTTAAACAAACTCCAAGTTGCACAGTGTGCAATGGAGAGGACTATTCTTGGTTTTTCTCTGCGAGATTGAATCAGAAATGATGAGATCCGTAGACGAACGAAGGTTGCCGACATTGTCCAACGGATTTGAAACCTGAAGTGGCGGTGGGCGGCACATAGCTTGTAGAACTGACGGTTGATGGAACAGAAAGTTTCTCGAGTGGAAACCACGTGCCGGTCACGTGTCGGACGGCCGAGAGTCGCTGGAAACCGTTGGATGGAGGCTGCCTTGAGCCGGTCGCTCTGGAGGTCGGTAGGGGAGGCCTACGTTCAACAGGAGACATCCAATGGCTGATGTGATGATGATGATGATGATTATACTTCAAGCTTATAATACGAATTGCGTTTAAATTTTCACAAAGTGCAATTTGTTAAAAAGCACAGATAATAATGTTATTTCTCAAAGAAATTAATAAACAGTCACAAGGGGCTATACATATTCACAATATCTTGAAATTGATAATAATCAATATTGAGGACACTCGACTTTAAAAGATACCTATTGTAGTTAAAACTTGACATAATATTAACGTTAACAATAATAATCGATTAGAAACATACAATACTCAATACTCGAAAGAATCCATTTTGTACGGGATTTCACGAATATAATTTATAACAATTTTATATTAATTACATATTAAAGATCTAGACTTTGTATGTAAAGGTGTACTAATTTTTGTTATTATATTAAGTGTAAAAATGTGTAACATAATTTTTATACATTTACAAAAATACAAAACAGCTGCTTGATTGTTTTATTTTTTTATTATTTGTGTATGGGAAGTACATTTATACATTTATACTTTTTATATTAACTAGTTACGATAGATTTATATGATTAGAATTAAAGGACTACACCACCAGCACAAAAGAAACTATCTTATCTATCTATTCTTATAAATAAGCCCAAAAAAAAAGAAAGAAACCGGTCTAACATGCCCATAAATATTTTACATTATATTAGTTCCTTACATATGAAATTGGCGTTTTGTATGGTATGGTTTAGCAGCAAGCTTTTCCATCATGGTTTGCAGTTGCTGACAATAGACA
This sequence comes from Euphydryas editha, assembly GCA_036937285.1. Taxonomy (NCBI): domain Eukaryota; kingdom Metazoa; phylum Arthropoda; class Insecta; order Lepidoptera; family Nymphalidae; genus Euphydryas; species Euphydryas editha. The sequence goes on along the minus strand of JAUPFZ010000005.1, from coordinate 17,032,363 downwards.
TCTGCTGTAATCGTTTGGCCAGATTTAAGAAAGCTGTAGTGAGCGACACTGGCTCTAGTCCATCAAACGCTCACAAGTAACTTCTTTTGAGTCAATTTTCGCTTGGGGCAGGATTTGCCTGGCTCGCCACGGTTCATCACATGTAATGAGTCGATTTAAAATTCCTCCATTATTGTGCCGGTTTAGAAATGTAACGCAGCAGTCTAAGCGCGTTTGTCAGTTTGCTTCACTCAATTCATGAGGTACCCACTTTTAAAGCTTTTTTCCTTTCCAATTTGCTTCAAGTGGATTAAAACAGTTTTATCACTAACACCGCAACCTGCAGCTAACTCGGACGTGGTTTGTGATGGATCCGCTTACACAATAGCCTTCAGTTCTTTATTTTCAACTTTGGTCTCATGCCGTCCACGGGGCTTGCTCTGCAGGTCGAAATTTCCAGAACGAAAACGTTGGTACCAAAAAAAGGACCGTGTTTTTTTTTGCGACACCGCAGCCATACACATCATTAATCTTTCGAGCCGTTTCTGCAACATTGGTGCCACGGTGGAATTCGTACTCGTAAATAACACGATATTTCAAGTTTTCCATTTTGTAAACTGAGTTACGCAAAGATAAAAACAAAAGAGGAAAAAAAATTACGGTTTTCGAAACGCAAATGCATGAGTAAATAGCTGTATATTGAATTTGGAATTTCTAGCCAAAGAGGAAATATTTGTGATCAAAGTGGCCAGTACGACAAAACGTCAATTTCATATATAAGAACCTAATACATCTCTGTATATTGTTTAAAAACCCTTCAATTTTTATCGTTATCAATATTTTATTGTACTTTACTGTATCAGCAAAGGTAAACAACCCACTGCAGAGCGAAGGCCTCTACTCCGTATAGAAGGGGGATTGACGACCGTTCTAGTGTAGTGGTGCGAGTATTCGCCTCAAACCGCGCGCCCGGTGGTAGCTGGTTCGATTCCCGCTCGGGACAGATATTTGTAATTGTACAAATATTTGTTTCCGGTCCGGGTGTATGTCCTTGTGGGTCACACGCAACCTTCTCACAACGAACTTGATTGGCATCCTTGTAGGGACAACACAAAATAATGAAAAACTAAGCCTAAAAATAATACTAAAATAGAAAAATTGTTCATATTGTAAATAAATGACGCAATTTAATATTATTCGTAGGTACTTATCTGGTTAGAGAAGCTCCGTAAGCAGGTTGGTGATGACTTCACAGAAGAAGGCCTCAAGGAGTTCATCTGGAAGACACTCAAGTCTGGTCAGGTCGTGCCTGGATACGGTCACGCTGTTCTTAGAAAGACTGACCCCAGGTGAGAACATTTTTATTAGAATACTAAAATATTAATCACTACTCTCGAAACGAATTGTTACTTCTCAAAAGTAATTAATATAAAATGACAATTAAAATAAAAAATAAAAAGAAGTATTTTCCAATTACATATTATAATATCATTAGATAAATAAAATATTCCAATTATACCTAATATTTATATATAATTATTTGGCTTTATTTAATCTATTCACTATCATTACAATGGCCATAGTTAGACCTGTTCTGTAAAAGATTCAAGTATCTATCTATTAAGAGTCCAAGATGTAGCTGTGACAAACAGACAAACGGCCGGTGGAACCTTAATAATAGGTCTCAGTATACACAAATCGATTGAACCTAAATAATATTTTCAATTGTAAAAAAAATTGATTTTTTTTTGAGATTAAGTTACAAAACTTAGTATTTATCGTTGCTGCAATTTTTTATGGGAAAAATGTCATAAATCGGTTATTGGCTATTGCCAGATGCTGTATTCATATATCCTGCTCAGTGATTAAATGTTAAAGTAAATAATATTCTAGGTACACTTGCCAACGTGAGTTTGCTCTGAAGCACTTGCCCAACGACCCACTGTTCAAGCTGGTGGCTGCCGTGTACAAAGTGGTTCCCCCCATTCTGACCGAGCTGGGCAAGGTTAAGAACCCCTGGCCCAATGTGGACTCGCACTCTGGTGTGCTATTACAGGTGAATACTATTTATTATTACAAGTTACATATTTATGTGTAGGTAATTTTTTTTGCAGTATATATTTTTAGCTTAGTTAGTACCTATACATAGGCATTATTAATTTTAATTTTTAAACTATGATGTAATTTTTGTCCAACTGAAATAATAAATAAGTTTTAAAAAAATTATAATGTTACTACAAAAATAAGCTGGATCAATACTAATAATTATTTTACAAAGCACTTGCCATTCACAAATCTTTAAAAAAAAGGTGGAAAATGACTGGCTAGTTTTTTTTTTTTTTGTATAATTCAATGTTTAGGTAGCTTATGAAAAAAGGAAAGTTAAGGAAAATATCATTTAGCCCATGTAGGTGTGTATCAAGAAGTAATTTGCTTAATATTAAAATCTGTTCCCAGTATTATGGCCTGAAGGAGATGAACTACTATACAGTGATGTTCGGCGTTTCCCGGGCTCTCGGTGTACTCGCTCAATTGATCTGGTCGCGAGCTCTCGGACTACCTATCGAAAGACCCAAGTCCCTCAGCACCGATCTGCTTATCAAACAACTCGGCAAGTAAACCAAGTTACCCACTAGGCGATCTGAATCTAAAACGCGGCCCTAGGTGAACGACAATTCTACATTACAGCTAACCCTCATGGAAATATTCCCCTTTTTACTGATAATTCCGAAATATCAGACAATATTTGACTTTAACAGAATTTGACTTTCAGAGTCATTAGTAGAGATTTCTCTGAAAAGACTGTTCAGTCTTATCATTAATAAAAAAAACTGAAAAATGCTGAGACATTCTGAAAAAGTCATTGTCGACATTTTGTCGATATTTCGGAATTTTCAGTAAAAAATATAATATAAACGGGGAATATTTCCACGAGGGTAACAACTTTTTAATATAACTGAAATTGAAGTTTAATTCTTGTTATAAATTAATAACGAATGTTAAAATATGAAATGCCTTAACATAATATGGCCTAAGCTGTTAAATTATACCTGTAATATGGCCGTGTCGCGTTTATTCGTCTGCGATAAGACAAGGCGAATTGGTGTGATCCCTTTCAACATACCCTACATCAGTGGACAATTCGCACATTGTTACAATATAAATAAGTTAAGATTGCGTTATATTAATCACAATAACATTTAAAACGCGTTATCTAAAATTCGCCATTCAAAAAATTATTAGGATAAGTCGTCGCTAGACTTATGTGTCGTCTCTATTAATGTCAACTAGAAGTCTTACGTTAGTGTATTGATAGTATAAGTAGAAAATACAAACTTCTATTTGGTCGTATTACATCGTATTAATATTTGTCGTAATCTCGTCGGTCACCTAGGACAGCGGATTCTTGCAAAGCAATCAAAGTTATCAAATCGCCTAAATAACAGTACTCCATACAACGGCTAATTGTGATAATGTTGTCACTACTGCCATCTATAACGAAGTTTGATTCACACTTATCACCGATAGTCAATTTATAAATTGAGGTATTTTTCAAAAATATTAACTTAAATATTGTTTAGTCGTAAGTGTAAATGGATGTTTTGATTTTTATTTATTTATATAATTGTTAAATCATTATATCTTGGTGTACTTATATCTGTGATTGTTTTATATTTTGTATGCTGTTTTTTGTATACATATATTAGTCAGTTTTAAAAAAATTTAATCTATGATATTAAATTGACTGTGGTGGTGTGACTCAACTCTGTTTATCAAAACTGTTTTAGATTTAGAAAACATTATTTCGTTGTTGGGTTCATTAAATAAATGTAGGTTCGTTCATAGTAATTATAAATAATAGTATGCTGTGCATACTGTTGCAATAGAAAATAAATACGACAATCAGAACGATATTCACCTCATTACATTAGATCGAAGTGATTCTTCTCACTCAGTATTGTATTGTTATAATGTATTTAGCTTCAATAGGTTCTGTTGTTTATAGTGAAAAATTTGTAAAATTTTAGTGAAATGTGTAGTTTTCTCTTTGAAAACAAATCATATCTAAATCTCGCCTATTAAACATTTTATTTATTTTTCATCTTCTTAAAATTTCGTAGTTGTACTGTAATTTAAATTCAAGTTACCAAAGTATAGTTGGTATTCATTATGTGAATACAGCAGAACAAGTTGATTGAACAGTTATTAATAAATGAAAATATTGATTTTATTGTAAACATAAATTGTGTCATATAATTATTTTACATTTACACATAATTTCCATGTAATAAAATAGCATGTTCTGTCAAAACATCATCCATAGAACATTGATATTTATTTGATCAACTTAATTGTATGGTTGTGTGTATGATTTGATGCGCAGAGCGCTTGCAATATTATACTGTAAAACTATATCGTGTAATGTTGTCTACGAATGTTCATGGCGACGATATGGTAAATTGACAATACGAAAATAAATTGGTATGGCGTAGTTATATTTGGTGTTTTTATTACTTGTATGGACGTCGAAAGTTGCTTTACATTGAGGTATTTGAATGTGAAATAATAATATGAATACCTCTTTGTTTGAGCTACTTATTTAAATGCTATACTTGTACCTAACCCATTCTCCTTTCACCATATTTTTTTTTTATTATGAATAAAAATATCCTTATCTTAATAATTTATATGATTCCTATATAAAGGCTATTATATACCATCAAATATTTATATATACACTTGACTGCTAATTCTTATAAATTACATTGACTCAATTTTATTTAATGATAATTATAATTTTTTATCCATACAGATTTTAATAAAAGGACAGATATCGGTGAAAAGGAACGTAATGTTTAGAAAAACAAGTTCACAATAATTATAGTAATATTTTAAAGTGTTTGTTGTATTAAAAATGTGAAAGAAGTAAAATATAGTTTTAAAAAGTGTGTAATTCCTACGACCTACGTTCCTACGACCAACAATTATATGATTTATTGTCGCCTAAAAAAGATTAAAATGCACTGCTCATTCACATACAATGAGAAGATCTGATTGTCTTTAGAGAATAAAAAAAATTGAAAATTAACACAAACCCTTTAATCTGTCGTTTTGATCTAACTAAACAAGTACAAAAAGTTGGACGTGGTAGGTGGAGGCTTATAAAGTTGTCACAACTTTTGTAGAAATAATAATTTCAAAGGTCCGATTCCTAATAATTTCGATTTATTTTAATTTAAAACTAAATAATAACTTTTCTGAAATATTTAAAAACTCTACACAAAATATATCTTTATATATTCATAAAACTAAAAATAAAGGCACAAAATAATCATGGAATGTTTATTTTTGATTCAATACAATTGTTACACACAACACAACATACAATAATTAATCTTAATATAGACAATTTCACATAAAATCGTTGTATTCTTTACATACATATACATAATAACTAAAAAAATATATTAATCTTTTTGACGTGATAACGTTTAGTAAATTGATGAAAGCTATCGGGTATTTTTTTCAAAAATGACGCCATTTTGTCACGTGTCGCGAGCGAGCGAGAGCGCAGAACAAGCGATGGAGAGGCACGATCAGTTCGACTTATGACGCATCCCTCTTACACTCCATCGGACCGCGTTCGAGTACATCAATTCTACATGTATTTTTTCTTATGACGTTATCACGTAAAAATTATCGTCCGTAAACCGACTTTACAGACAACCATTTTTTTTTCATTTTTGAATTGTTTTCAACAGAGATGCATTTTGACTTAATCTTTTTTGTCTAAGAATTATTATTTTCAAGTTCTTTGAAAAAAATCTGTCAATAATTCTATTTCATTTTCATTGAAGTTTTCTTCGAAGTCGTCGAATGACATCGAATCTGGAGTATACATATTATGTTCCGTATTATCGAGTGAAGTTTCTTTAGGTATTAAATTTTCGTCGCACACGCGCCATTCTTCCACCAGTAACAAATGTTTACTCAAGTCCCAGCCTATAAAAATTAAACTATTTAATTTCCAATTATATACGATTATCGCATATTAACTTATTCTATTTATCAAAGAGCAGACAAACTGAACAGATTTACCTATAAGTATTTCTGTATTTAAACATTTTTTTAATTTTTTTAGTTCTTTGCCTCCACTTTAAAATTATATGTATTGCCCTGAACACGCTTTGTTTGTCAGATATATATTTCTTTGATATATATATTTGACGACCTTTCTGATGTAGTGGTGCGAGTAGTCGCCTCAACGCCGGCGGTCGCGGTTTCGATTCCCGCTCGGAGCAGATATTTTTGTATTTGTATAAATATTTGTTTCCGGTCTGGGTGTATGTATATATGTCCCCACCGTGCCTCGGAGAGCACGTTAAACCGTCGGTCGGTGCCGGTTGTTATCATAGACACCTAATAACGATCGTTACTTATGGTTGGGAAATTATCGGCTAACCCGCAGTGGAGCAGCATGGTGGATTAAGTTCTAACCCTTCTTCTATATGGATAAGAGGCCTTCGCTCAGCAGTGGATTGTTTACAGGCTGATACAGTACAGTACAGTAGTATTGTGAATGTGAATTGGGACTTTTATATTGTAGTTGATTATTAAATAAACTAAATTAAACGAATCATATCAAATTATTTAACGTTAACTTCTTTTAGTTGATTTTAAAACGTAACACTTATTTCTACATTCAATTGATTTAATTTTTTAAGCATTATTTTGTATTATTTTATAATAAAGTAAGAGATAACTTGAAAATCAACGGTTTGAACCCGTGGTTGTCTGGTTTCAATCTCGTTTTCTTATAAACATCTTACTTTAAATGCATCTTAATGTCATGCCCGCCCATTAAAGAAGGTTACATTGTAACCCTGTATATGCTTGGGATGAAATTTTTAGATAAAAAATTATTCGGCAAGCTTTAACCTTCTTCATTGTGAAGGTTGTTGCCCAATAGTGGAAAATTTACATTACCAGGCACAAGTCCTTGTCGATAACGATATTCCCATCTCTACAAAACTGCCAACAATTTATATAGAAGACGACCCGGGATGTTATTGACGTACGTATTAGTATATAAAGTTAATTTCGACAGTCTTTGCACTGTAATGAAGCCAGCGCGTATACATATTCATTTTTCACTTTGACTTTTAAATTGAATTTTATTGATTCTTAATACTGATTTTTATTAATAGCGAACGCGAAATTAAACATGTGTTGAAATATTGAATCAAGTTTTTTAATTTTAACTTTATATTATTAAATTTAATAATAAGACATTACTTATAGGCCTTTATAGATAATTTAAGCTACGTTTTCACTAGGAAGGAGACATGTCGCGGAGACATCGCCCAACATTCATGTGTTTGTCTCTGCGACTTTGTGGGACTATGTCGTTCGACATTTTCCCTGTTCACACTATCCAGTGGTTAATATGGTATGAGATGAATTTGTATTTCTTTATCATAAAATCTTGTATTTGTGAGAAGGAATAAATAAATATTATGATTAAGAGTGTGTCGCCCGAGGACGTAGTGTTTGTCAGCGCGGCTTACATAATTATTCGAAATACAATAGCAAAACGTAACAAAAAGTTGTGTGTTCGAGAATATTTAATAAACAATCTTCGAATGCGCGATGCTCATGCTCTGAGCGATGACGCCACATGGAAAACTAAAACTTTCTTTTATTTAAAAGTTTTAATTAAAAATGGACATAAAACGGCATCAAAGCAGTTTTTATCGAGGAAATGTGCTCGACCACTGGAAGCTTAAAGATAGCCTTCTTACCTTTTGTAAAAAGAGTGACAGACATAAAACAATTAAAGAACACATAAAAACTCAGAAAATCAACGATGACAATAAATTAACAATCGCAGAACATCTCTTACAATTGTGATCGAACCACTGGATAGAAGTTCATAAGCCTAAGGTTCTCTCTAACGAACGCCACTATACTACCGACGCTAGTTCGCGAAGCTATCCGAAAATTCTAAAATTTTAATATCGAAGACGTGTGTTGGTAAATTTGTGGATTCCGTAATGAAACTTAATAAAAAATTAATGACCGATTTTAAATAAAAAAAAGTCAAGTTGTTAGTAAAGTTGGAGACTGTGTTGAAAATAGAGGTGTGCTTAAAAAGAACTAGAAGGAGGGTAGATAGATATTATCCATGACGGCTAACAGTTGACGCAATCGCTCCAGTCTCGTTGTGATCACGGACCATGTAACTAGTCTGAAATATCGACAAAGTCGTCAAAAAACTATATGTATCCATTTTTATCGTTATAAATATGTATATATTTGACAAATTAAAGTTTGGAATATTCAATATCTTATTACTTTTTGCCAATGTTCGGTAATAAATAATATAATTATGACTTTTACAATCATACTAATATCATAAATGCAAAAGTAAGTTTGTTACGTTTTCACGAGAAAACTATTTAACCGATCTTCATGAAATTTTGTATACATATTCTTAGAGGTATTAGAAGTAACATAGGATACTTTTTTTTGGTCGCAATAACCGACATCAACGCGGGCAAAGCCGCGGGCACATATTATGCCCTGTATATTTTGATGAATTATATTTAGGTTTTGTTTTTGTGATCAGAAATCTAATGGGGCCATTCATTTATTACGTAAGACGAATTTTGATAGTTTTTCGACCCCCTCCCCTCCTATTATAAGAAAAAATAGGAATATGCCGGCCCCCTCCCCCCTGTTTAATATGTATTACGTAAGAATCAAAAGGAAAAAATGAATAAATGTTTGGTTTGTTTTAATGCTTATTTTTCAAAGTAACAATTTTTGGAAGTGTTTGTGAGTAATTTTTAGTTTTTGATAGTAATAAACTTTGGTTTTAATTATTCAGCTGTACCTACATAAGAGAAGTCCAGGGGCACAAAACTCACTCGGAAAGTGGATCTGCCACTAGAACATCTCTAATATTACCTATACGCATCCGAGCGAACCTCGGCACTCGTGCGGTTGGCCCCGCTTTTTCAAAGAATAATTTTAACTGCGCATTTTTTGTGATCTTACGTAAGAACTACCGAGACTCCCTCCCACCCCCTTGTTAGAGAAAATAAGACATGGTCGACCCCTAAATCGTCTTACGTAATAAATTATTGGCCCCAATCTGAATATATTCATATATGTACTTATTTTATTTACCCTTCAAACTATGTGATTATAGAAACGTACTTCATATTAATTTAATTTTTTTAAAAGTGAAATAGGTTTTCCGCAATTTTTATTTAATTACCATATTTTTAGTTTTTTACCATGCATTAAGATAAGAGTATTGGTATCTATACTTAAGCCAAATTCGATATAGATTGTTTACCAACAAACCGTTGCTTAGCAATTAATCATACGCAGAATCTGCGTTTAACATCTGATGTTAACAACCTATTGGAAAATAATTATACTAATTATATTTTTTAATATTTATACACAGTAGTACAAGCTACATAAAACTTGAAATAAAAAAGTCAGGGAGTTAGATATATTTATACCTATATTTTCTATAATTATCTGTTATAGAGGTAAAATTTACTTGTTAACGTGGGTATAATTAATTTCCAATTGAATGATTTCTAAATATTTTCATAAATACATATGTATATGCCTATATTAAAAATGGCTACCCTGAATACCATTCAAAATAAAACAACATTTGTTTTAAAATTGATTTATTATGATTAAAAATCTATGTTCAGACACTCATTCTCTTTTATCATTTATTTTAGTTTACTTACGTTGAATAAACATAATAATTATAATATTTAAATTTGTGTATAAATATCGATTACAATTTAACTTAAACAATATAACGACTGATCAAAAAAGACCAAATGTTGCTTATCTGTGAAATTTTCCCGTCAGTGCTAAAATTTAGGGTTGTTAGATGTATATTAGTAAATAAAAGTTTGTTATTTTTTGTTATAAGCTTATTTTCTTGCATATTATGTGATGACTTTTGATTTGTTTACAAAAATTCCACATCGAATTTGGCTTAAGTATAATTCCATTGAATTAATTTTATTGCAGTTTATGTGTCTAGCTCAGCTAGTATTTATTGTAATAAAAAAAAATTATATACAAACCGGTACGTATAAGAAATACTCTCATATTGTTCCACTCTTTTGTTGCAATTTTATGAACATAACTCAGTAACTCGTAAGACGGTTCATAGCTGAAATCACTGCCCTTGCCTGGGATTCGTGACCAATCTGCTGATTGTAGCATTTTACATACTTGTGCAAATGATTTTACATCATTGCTATTGTGAAATACTGGCTGAAATAAAAAGAGAAATTACTTAAAGCGACGATGTCAGCATTTATGTTTATTACTTTTGTAGTCTTCTATAATAGTTACCAATATGTAATCTGTATTTATTATTTATTTATCATACTTAAATACAAATAGGTAATATATACATAATAAAACCTACATAATAAATAAATAATAAAGCTCAAGACAAAGACTATCAACAGAGATTGAATTTATGTATCCAGAAGTAAGGTATCTATTACTCATATATTATTTGAATAAGGAGAGAACTATTGTGAAAAAAACTCCACCAAGATCTGTATCCTAAGGAAATTGAATTTGGAATAGCTTAATTTTTTTTTTAATTAAAAAAAAATATTTAACGTACACACACGGTCGTTTATTCTTAATGTAGGCAACTTAATGCCTGTGTTATAGATAACAGCCGACTGATAAACTTTTTTTGTAATAAATAATACATACATAAATATATATTACACCCCGACTCAAGGCGGGAATCGAATCCATAACCCTGGAGCAGAAAACAGGACACTGCCAACTGCGCCAACGGATCAGCCCAAGGTCAGTGTTTACAAGTTTGTTGATTTTTTATGTTAATATTGCTTACTTGTTTCTCCCGTGAAACAGCTATGCTGTGTTTCGGAGAGAAGGGCAAGACAGGCAGTGTAATTACTGGCACCGAGACTTTAACACCATATGTCTCTGGATAGGCAACACATAGATGAGTTGCCTGGGCTAGTTCCATGTAAACTGGTTTATGTTCATGTCCGACGTCAACCACTTACCATCAGGTGGAACGTCTGCCAGTTTGCCTATCCAACTAACATTAAAAAAAAACTCTTGGTTTCTGAAGCTTAACAACATTCTTGCTAAATTAGTTTCTGTTGCTGAACCCAGTAATAGCTTCAACTCAACAAATTTTTATATTATTGTTCATATTAGGAACTAAAAATACAGTATATATTAATAAAATAATGTTCTAGATAATAAATACATTCTATGAAGAATATAAATAATAATATGTCATAATTATGTACACATACGTATCATGTATGAATATTGAAGTATACAAATATAATATAGGTGTATGAAAGTTTTACGAGTATGTATGAGTCGTGTTACTGTTACATAGATTTACATGTTTAATAAAGTCACAAGTAGTTACTAATATTTATCCGAATATATGTGTAATAATGTAATAAATAGGTGAATTTCATTTAATTAATATATAAGGTGAGCATAATATTTTTTAATTTTATTTCGATTTTCACACAATTGTTGGTTCTAATTTTCAGTTACAAAGGATTAGAAAGGATAATTTTTTTTTAATTTAATTATATAAAATACCTAAACTTGTAACTATTGTTATTAACACGCGAGTATATATTACAAGGAGTTCGAACGTAATGTTGAAATAACGGCATCAATTTAGGGGACAGACATTTTGCCGGTAGTGTGCGCTACTTTTCAACAAGTACTCGTTGAAATACTTACAAATTACTTAAAAATATTTTGAGACACGTGAAATTAATTTTTAACAAAATTATTTCTAAAAAAAAATAATATTTTATATTTAATTTAATTTATTTTTATATTAACTAGTATTCGTATTATTTGTAATAATAATAATAATAGTATCGATACCTCCTTAATACTTGCGCAGCTAATAGCAAAAAAGAGAACTATGATCCGGGTTTATTATAGTGTACATAAATAACGTGTATCATTTATTTCGATGTTTTATTTTAATGTATTAATATTTATCTAATGTTATGTTCATTGTATAGTATTGGCAGTGTGTTATCGTAAATAAAACACTTATTATTATTATTATTATTTTTATTAAAAATCCTATACCACTCTTTGTAATCTATACTCCGTGATTATTAATAATAATAATTTCACTTACCAATTGACAATCGTTTATGGCACAGATAATTATTGATAGAAGAACAGCATGGAAGTATGCACATAATATATCATCAGTCTCTGAACCGTCTTTAAAAAATATATACATGTTTCTATTACTGGTGTTAGGAAATAAAATATATTTTTTGTCACGATATATTTCTTTAATTTTCTTTAGGTGGACTTCTTTCATCGAGTGTTTAAGTGTTTGAGTCATCGATCTACCGAGTATTATTTTAAATCCACATATTTTTAAATCTATAAGTAATTAAAATTTTAATAAATTATATATAATTTAAATTTTTATAAATATCATAATAATAATATTATAAATGCGAAAGTAAGCTTGTTTGTTACGCTTTCACGCGAAAACTACTTAACCGATCATCAGGAAACTTTGCACACATATTCTTGGAGGCAATAGAAGTAACCATCATCCACGCGGGCTAGTTTAAAATACAAGTATCCATTGTACGTCCATTATACGTACCATCCATGTCGAAATAACAGGTTTTACGAATAATTCACATTAATATCAGTACAAAACTTATATCAAAAGCTAATCTCCGAAACGGCTGGATCTATTTAAGCGGGACTATCATTAGAAGATTGGTAATGATATAAGGAGTAGATTAGACTACTTTTATTTTTGAAATAAATAAAAATTCATGAACTTGTGAATAAAATTAATTCAATTTTCAGTTTTACTAAATTCCATACGGACGAAGACCAGCTAGTGTACTTATAAATAGCCTATATATTGTTATTCTATATTTCATATATTATTATATTTCGTAAACTACAGGTTGAAAAAAGGTATAAGTTTATGATATAAAACGAGATCAAATAGAATTCATATTTAAAAAAAAAAAAATTGTAAAACATACCCAATAACATTGGACCCAGCTGGTAGAATATTATTGGTTCCCGTTTGTTTATTTCACAAGGACTCGCTACAATTTCTTTCTTTAAGTAAGTGTCAATTAATTGTATAAAACGTGGCTCATTTAAAGTTTTTAAACACACTGCTCGGACCGCAAAGTAGTTAAAAACAATATGTAAAATGAGCATAATAATGAAAATAAAGAGTGAATTTCTGAAAGAAAAAAATTTTTTTTTCAATTACAGTAGCTTTGGTATATTAAAGAGAATTCTATTAACGCCGACGCGGTCACGGATTCGATTATCACGAAGCGGTATTTGTATAAATATTTATTTTTCATCTGGGTTCCAGAAAGATTCTTGCTAGTCTCCCCAACGTCGTTCGGAAGTTCATAAAGCCATCAGTCCTGATCTTTATCATAAACATCTGATAATTATTGTTGTTCTTGGTAGAGAAAATAAACATCAACTCGCTATTAAGTAATGTAGTGGATTAAGCTCCAACCCTTCTCTGGAGAAACCTTTTCTAAGTGGTAGCACATTGTTTTGGCTTTTCATTGATTTTATTCATTTCATTTCAGTTTGAAATATGTTTTCCTAAATACTATTCTCTACTACTAAATACTATAAACTACTAACTAAATACTATACCTACTCGTATTCTAAGAGTATTTTAATATGATAAACATTTCTTATTCACATTTCATTTCAATAATTCTTTATGACTAAGATACATATTACAAGGGTAACATTTTAAAAATAATTTTATACAAATTGAAAAGGGCTTAAAATAATTAATATTAAAGTTAATTATTTAAATTCGTAATATAGGTTATAAAAATAAATAAATCATCAATTAAGTTATAAGCAAATAGTTAGTTATAATAGCAAGGAACTTATATACTAAAAAAAACTCGACTGCTTATGGAAGTAAAGAAAAAAAAAACATTATTTACACATTGTAAAGGTTTATATTTGTTTTATACATCCAAAAGGAAAGGAGATTTTTATAACACCTGCATCGAAAGTTTGATTTTCGATTGAAATTTTAGGGACGAAAGTGCCACAGCCTTCCGGCCAAATGATGAATAATAATGAATAATTTTTAGAGCACATGCGTCAACTTTCGTCCCGATGCAAATATATTGTTTTTAAGGGCCGATTTCACTGTTGAAAATAAACGATTAGTTCGACCTAAGCTCGGTTTACGCATTTAGCAGAGCTTAGAGCATTTATACCTTATTTTTTTATTGTGAGGTTGTTAGGTTGTTTTTTTTATTATTGATAGGTTGTTAGGATTTATTTTTGAACAAGAAATATTAATTCATTTATTTTTGAATTTATTCAAGTGAAACTTCTTTAGAATCGTTGTGATTTGAAATGGGATGCGACGGAAAAAACGACAGGTAAGAGACACAAATACAAAAATTTGTAGGAGAGAATGATACCTATATACCCTGTCGAAAACCCTAACGGTCGAAACAAAAATCCGTCCGACCGATGTAACATTGTACAAGCGTCTATTATTTTCAGTGTTCCTATTTAAATTTTACTTAATGAATGATGAATAATAAAAAGTTTTAAAATTTTCGGACGACGCTTGAATCTTTATGGACTTTTGTGTTAGGTATATATATATTTTTAATATTTTTACAATTTTTAAAATCATTTAAATTAAGAAAATAATATGTTCGTCATTGCAAAGTTATGTCGATCAGAAAAATTTACATCTGTCAAAAAGATCAAGCTAACTTGTAGATATAATACGCATACGCATTTATATAAATCACAAATCTAAAAATAGACTTTATGCACCGTTTTCACCTTTACAATTTTCATTTTAATCCATTCATAAGTTTGCCTGTAAGTGATCACTTTTAGTGATAAGGCCGCCCTTGCATCATTTTCTTTTATTATTATTGTGTATTTCATTATTTTCTGTATACTTTGATGTGAGTGCAATAAAGTGTTTATCTATCTATCTATCTATCTATAATAGTATGATGTCGCGTATCCTAGCAACGCGTAAACAAGGCGTAAATAAGTAATAGAATGTTTAACTGTTGATATTAATAAATTTTAAATTGAGTTTGCCAAAAATGTTTCACTGCTGACATGTGTACTCCGTACACACGACATTTTTTTTATAATTATTTTTTATTTCTACGATTATCGTAATTTTTATTTTTATTTTGGCAACTAGTAGTACAAATAATTATTTCATTATTTACACGAATGTCGTACGAATAGTAACAGCCTTCGTTTTAACATTATCACAAAACACATGTGTCATGTTATACAAATTGTATAACATGACATCTGCGCTTAGATTTAAGGCGATGGGTACGTTCGCGCGCCCTCTTCTAATTGATTTAATCACTTTTTTATCTATGCATTCCACAGACCACATGCGCGGAAACGGAAATGGGACATGCGCAATAGTTTTTTATTTGTCAGTTTTAATTAAAAATAATAGGTAGTTAATAAATGTAAAAAGATAATTATTTTGTTTATTATCTTTTATGAACAACAGCAAACAATTATTTACTAAAGTTCGACAGTTAAATTAAGTTTTTGATTAAAGAAGTATTATTTCCCCGCATGTGGTCTGTGGAATGCATAGATAAAAAAGTAATGGAATCAATTGGAAGAGGGACGGCGAACGTACCCATTGTTTACGCTTTACGTCAATAACCTTCGTTATCGTGAACGCGATCGTATTGTAGCTGTTGAAATCCGTTTAACGAAAATCAAGATTAGAATCGAACTATAAACTCGATAATGCAAATCGTAGATTTATTAAACTTGGTTTCGAATAGAAATGTTGAAATCGACCCAAAATGTCAAAGTTATGATAGACCGCATAGCATTAATCTCACGATTTCTTATTATTTTTCATCTTATTTTTCATTTCATTATTTTATCTTATTTTTCACTTAATTAATTAATTTCATATGCTTATACTGGTGTTATAACAACGCGTTGCTAGGATCGAGAATATCAAATGTATGAGTAAATTAATTTAAAAACCTAATAATTACTATTTTATCTATATCTATTAATTACAACCGAACTTTCGATCCTAGCGTTATAAAAAATTATATACGTTACACGGGAGGGAAGTGTTACATTGCAACCCCGAATTTTATTCCCAACAACGACAACAAGACGCGATTGTAACAATTTAAGACAAGATTATTTTTATCTTTCTTCAGTCAAGTTTACTCTTTTTGCATATTAACGTTAAATAAAATTATGTTTTATACCATTTTGTAATCTGTATTAAATGCGCATATTTTTGAAATAGTTGGCAGCTTAAGTCTTCATACTTTTTTTTTCATGAAAGTCTCTCAAAACTTTGTTAAAATTATTTGTTTATTAAATTTCATGCTAAAAAATGAAGGTGATATTTTTTTTTCCAAAAAAGTACAATAGATACTTATACTCTTTACTGCATTTCTAATAGTATAGTCTATGAGGAAAAAGATAACACAAAAATACAACCATTAATTTGCGGCCGTGGTGTACATGAAAGTACAGTAAGGTCAACAATGATGTTCTAGTAAACAGATATGTTATAAGCGCGCAAACCGTGAAGACTACAAAACGTCCTAATTGGGACGTATTGCCTTTAGTCTGCCTCACGCACGACAACGAGTGATACGTTCCGTCCTGCTACTTAATAACCATCGAAAATGCCATCGTGTGTATTTAGAAAGTGTACCAATTACGATACCAAAGTTAATAAAACACAAGGGATCTCATACCACATGTAAGTACGCAATATACTTCAATTTATTAAAATATTTCACTTATTTTTCTAATATTCTGATATTTGGAGGTTAGAAAAAAGAAAGAGATTGAAAATGCATTTTTTGTCGTAAGAACGACAAGGATGCGTGCATTCCGGACATAGAATAAAAGTACGGATGCGAATATTAGGCAGTAAAGTCATTCTTACTCCAGAGTTCTCTTTTTCTTTTAATAACTTTTCTTTATACTTGTTTTTGAATTATAAATTATGTATATAATTAATAAATTATTAAATGATAATTTTTAAATTATTTAATTATAAATTTTATCTATTGTATACAATTAAATATAAATTAAATTTGTCTAATGTAGGAAAAAATATTAATAGTTTATCATTACCATCATATGTTAAAATAAAGCTACTACTGAGAGAATGAAGCAATTGTTCGTATACAAAGAAATAAATCGTTTATATTACTTTACTTTATGACAACAGCGAGTTTGACTATTTACCGTCTTTTTTTCGTAGGTTTCCGACTACTGAGATTCGGCTTCAAGAGTGGATCGCAATTGTTCGTAATCAAAGAAGTGAATGCAATTGGACGCCTTCAAAAGTAGTAGAATTTGTAGCAATCATTTCAAGGCTACAGATAAATATACTTCGAACAAAGGTCGTACACTTCTCAAAAAGAACGCTGTTCCTATTATAGAGGTAATAAAAAGAGTAAAAAATTGAATGAAATATATATCTACCCTACCTCAGTAGTGACGAGACGTATTTAACTTATATTGTTTTATTTCCCAGGAACACATCAATATAAATATTCATAACTCCCCGACAAGTCTCGACAATGTCAGCATACCGGATATGGAAGATATTTTTGAAACACCCAGAAAAGCAGCACTTAAAAAACGCGTACATGAATTAACATGTAAAAAAAAAACTTGTTTGTTTATTTGAATATCATTGAAGGTCAATAAAAACGTATTTTTTTTAAAAACCTCATATTTTTTGCACCATTTGGATTTTGTTTTGTGTATTTTTATTAGAGCGCCTGATAGTCGTACTATATTTGTATACTTAATCTTTTACCATAGACCGAGAAAAGTTATTTTTATTAATGATAATGAGCTATAAAAAAAATATTGAAAAAGAATAAATCGAGGTGATTACTCATACTAGTATTACGTTACTACAGTAGTATACTATACAGGGGCGTAGTATACCACCGTATTAATGATACAGGGCCCCCCGTCTACAGGGGCCAATAGCCCCACAATTGAGTTCGGGACAGAAATTTAAATTCAGAAATGACCTTGTTTTTTTTTAGGAATACATATAGCCCGACGGAGTAAATACCAGCGGTCCGGAGTTGTGATGACCCTTTTTTTTTAGGAACACATGTAGCCCGACGAAGTAAATATTAGCGGTCCGGAGTTGCGATGACCTTTTTTGTTTTTACTAAATTACAAAAAAACCGAACAAACGACAGGAGTATTAATTGTGAGTAATAACTTATAATCAATATGTCATTATTTCAATTCCATGCGAGTGGTTTTGTTCCGTTATTGAAAAATCTTTACCTTTCATTTGGGCCCCTGTACAAATTTTGATACAGGGCCCATCTAATTCAAGCCACGCCACTGATACTACAATTATTATTATATTTTCCAATAGGTTATTAACATCTGCTTATGGTTGGTTGCTAAGTAACGGTTTGTTGGTAGGCATTCCAAATCGAATTTGACTTAAGTATAATAGAAAAAGATATTATGCAGTATTGTAGCTTTACTCTTCGAAACGCTTTTGAAGCGCACGTAAGCATTTGAGTTAGTGTATAAGTTCCTTGTTTAATAGTAAAATATATAAGTGACCTCACCCAAAAGTAGAAATAATAAAGAGTGCAGTGAAAGAAGCTATGAGATTGACTGCAGTTTCTTGAGCCGAATCTTTTGCTGCTACATCTGCCATATTACCACGAACTGCATGATGTTGTGTCATAGCTGACCTCGTTGCACCACCTGAAATAATAATTAATAATAAACTAAGTAAAAAATATTTTTATTCATTTTTATGCTAACCATGATAACTTATATATTCATTGAAATTAATTAAATCTACACTGACAATTCAAATACTCTAGAAAATTATATAGTGTTGTTTACAATTACTTTTTAATATTATAAGCTATTATATACTTGAGCCAAATTCAATGTGGAATTTATGTAAATAAACCAAATGCCATTCTGTATAAGGTTGTCACACTTTTAGTAATGAAAAATTGTTTTTTATCACCAATTTCCAAATACATAATATACAAGAAAATTTGCTTATAACAAAAATTTACAAATTTGTAATTACTAATATACATCTAACAACCCTAAATTTTTGCACTGATAGGAAAATTTCACAGATGAGCAACCTTTGGTCTCTTTTTGATCAGTCGTTATATTGTTAAACGTAAATTGTTATCGATTTTTATGCACAGTTTCAAATATTATAATTATTATGTTTATTCAACGTAAGTAAAGTAAAATAAATAATAAAAGAGAATGAGTGTCTGAACATAGTTTTTTAATCATATTAAATCCATTTTAAAACAAATGTTGTTTTATTTTGAATGCTATTCAGGAATAGTGCAGCTATTTTTAATATAGGCATATACATATTCATGAAAATATTTAGAAATCATTCAGTAGGAAATTTGTATACCCACGTTAACCAGTAAATTTTACACATAATTATAGATAATATATAAATATACCTAACTTTCTGACTTATTTATTTCAAGATTTATGTAGCTTGTACTACTATGTATAACTATTAAAAAATATAATTATTATAATTATTTTCCAATAGGCTGTAAACATCTGCCTATGGTTGGTTGCTAGGCAACGATTGGTAATTGTTGGTAAACATTCAATATCGAATATGGCTTAAGTATAGGTGTTTATTTAATATAATTTAGTTTATATAGATGTAATAACATATAAACGCCATACACTTAATCGCCCCCAGTAATATGTAATGCTGTATCGGGCGTCACACAGAACACAAGCATAAACGAGCACAACATCATAGTTTTGTATACACAATGCAAAAGTGCATCAAATTTAACACTACTATGAAAGGTAAGATTGTTGTTTAGCACTACATTGTTTTAAGTGTTAAATATCTTTTTACACACAAGAAAAATTTATATCATATATCCATGTATATAAATGACTTTTTTATACCTATAAAAACTGTTACAGATCCAATTATGTACATTGAAGATATGCAAAAAAAAGTTTTTAGGCAAAAATGTTTTTTTTTTCCATTTTTGTCTAACTATACGTCTGTCTGTATCTCGGTCGCGAATCATGTCAAATCACTAGGTAAATCTAAATGAAACCACGAGCTGTTCACACTGAAAAATGTTTTTCCCCAAATTCAGTACAGGATTCCCTTGAGAGAGATAGAACGAAAGTCAAAATGTATACTTTGTTGTAATTCATTAACGCGTTGTCCGATTTTATTCACTCTATTTTTTTGTGTATGTGTATACTACACTGTATTTGTTTGAAAAGATATATTTTAAAGATTGTCCCATCAATATTTCAAAGGCCTTTGATTTGTCAGTTCAGAAATTAAAGACATCGAAACGTTTAATAATAAATCCAAATAACTTTGAAACCGAAGAGAAAAATGTTCAGAAACCTTTTAATGTGCAACTAGCTCATCTCAAGCTAGCATACATATTTTATTTTATAGGCTAAATCAAAGCTAAATGATATGTTAGGGAAGAGGAGGATTTTCATTGTCTTTAAATAGTAAGAAAAGTATAGACGATAATTTTACGTGATAACGTCGTAAGAAAACATTGATGAAAAATTGCATACTTTTATGAATAGAATTATTATCACTGAATCATCTACTTTGTATTATACAAAATAGAGTTAATTGAAAATCACAATCTTTTCGATAAATTAACATTTATCTGCACTCGTTAATTTAAATATTTTTTCTCTTCTACTCGGATGTATCTGCCGATGGAGTGGAAGAGATAGATGCGTCACAAACCGAACGCTAAGGCCGATCGTGCCTCTCTATCGCTTGTTTTGTGCTCTCGCTGGCGATGGCGGAACGTGACAATGAGTCATGCTTTTTCGTACGTGTAGCCGGCGTTCATCGATTTACAAGACGTTATCACGTCAACAATAACAAAAACTAACAATAATAAAATAAAAACAAACACATTTAATTTACCGGCAACTCCTACAATAGCTTTCATAACAGTGCTCACACACAACGCAAATGTTACATAATTCCAAAATACAGGTAGAGCTATTTCGATACACATAGCAGCATCGTTCAGTATATCAGCATACAATCTCCATTTTTTACTATATGCATCCAAATAAGTACTGTAAAGAAAACAAAACATTTTAACAGTGGGCTTTATTTAAATTATTACTAGCTTCTGCCCGCGGCTTCACCCGCGTGGCTGTTGGTTATTGTGACCAAAAAAAGTTACCTATGTTACTTCTAATACATCCAAGAATACGTATGTGTACAAACTTTCATGATGATCGGTTAAGTAGTTATCGCGTGAAAGCGTGACAAACAAACTTACATTTCACATTTACAATATTAGGGAAGGGGTATTAATTATATTGTAGTTATTAAGATAGTTAAAAATGTAAATCCGCAGATATTAATCATAATAATTATAATACTGATCTTAACTTTTGTATTCAATCAAACTGTGTCAGTGTGCGTGACTTTGTAACTACAGTTGAAATTTTGTGTTATTATTACTTTTAGTAATACAACGCGTTTCTTTCATCTTACAAGTAGAAACAAATCGAGCAGTACACTTAGATTACGCAGCCGGGAACATTTTAAAAAACAGTAAAAAACAAACTTTAAAAAATATATAGGTATACAGCAAAACCGAAAATGTTTGACAATACAATCCCTAAATCGATAAAAATTTACTATTTTAATGCTAAATCCGTGGAAGATTCGCCAATAAGTAACGAATTCAGATACGGATCTTTTTTTCTTACTCGAATATCTGCGTATACGGATATCCCGCACATCAGTACTTAGAAGAGCTTAATAATTATTTATGTATAATTTTCACTTTCTCATGCGTCTATAAAATTCTTGTAAAACCTAATATTTTCTTGAAAATATATTATTTCGCTGCCTGATACAAGATGAAAGTCAAAGATGTAGGTATTTAGCGTTTGAAAATGCAGTTATGCATCTAATGTTGATTTGTTTTCTATAAGCTGGGCTAACGGATGATAATTTTACATTAAGTTTTAAATAACAGGATTTTTTTATTTCCACATTTTCTTATATTTAATGATGATGTCCTTAACGTGTCCGTCAATGGCGAATCTATAAAACTAGTCTTCTGGAATGTGAGCACAGATGAAAAACCAGATTTTAATTTGAAGGCTCTATTCTTCTATACACAACTGGCAGTATAATTTGCTACGGGTGTTGTAGGTGTAATTATATGTGGGTTTGGGGCGATTCTTTTTGATAAGCGCTTTGTTTCGAGAACCCGTAACGATCCGCTTCAAAGGTGGTGATTGCCTTATAATTAATTTACTTCCCAACTTTAAATGGAAATGTTGTATGCGGATAGATGTCATTTTATCGCATCCTGTATAACAGGTCCTCCACCTCCAGGCCTGCGCTTTTCCTCCTTAAACTGTACGTAGAAAACAGATTCAGGCAGCCTGGAGTGAGCCATCAGAACGAGGTATTCACACCTAGAGCTTGAGAGTTAGAGCTTGTGTGTGTGGTATTGTGTGTATTTGTGGTGTCTTTTAATCTTGTGATATCAGAGGACTCAGTAGTTCCAGATGCTCAGTATTATCTCAAAAAGTTTATGGATATTGGAGCCACCGTATTTTTAGTTCCAATGGTAGACTTTCTGGCCCTGAAGTTAGTAGTAAGAGCCCTGTTTTGTATTTGTAAAAGGCTTTATTGAACCAGACGACCATTCTGGTGTAGTGTTGCGAGTAGTTGCCTCAAGCCGCAAGCCAGTGGTTGCGGGTTCGATTCCCGCTTGGGACAGATATTTGTATTCGTACAAATATTTGTTTCCGGTCTGGGTGTATGTCCTTGTGGGTCTTCCCACCATGCCGCGGAGAACACGTAAAGCCGTCGGTCCCGGTTGTTATTAAAGACACCTGATCGATGAAGATGACGATCATTACTCCTGGTAGGGAAATTATCCGCCAACCAGCAATGGAGCAGCGTGGTAGATTAAGCTCCAACCCTTATTCGATATTGAGAAGAGGCCTTCGTTCAGCAGTGTGTTGTTTATAGGATGATACAGTTATTGAACTCTTCTATCATTGGGGGGTCATCAAACTCTTATGAAAGCAAGGAAGGTGTGAAAAGCATCAAGGTGTTCCAGGTCCACAGCATGGCTAGTTGAGTTTAATACATAGTTGAAATGTTCAACCCAACATGATATGATCTATATCATGATATAAGACAATAAGATTTGTCACTGGAGTGACAGTGAGGCTTTCTTAGTTTGGGGTGCAAAGGAGTTTGAAGGGAATTTTAGCAGTTTGCTTGGAATCGGTGATCCACGATGTGCTGTAGCTCCTGTTTCATACAACACTTTCTGCAGCTTAGTGTAATGATGCTAACAGAAAATGCCAGTGTTCATCAGTTGATGTTGATACAGCAGGTGTTATTTTAGTGAATTGTAAGTTAAACTGCTCCTGTGTTGCATTTGTGTAAATTTTATATTATGACAAGGAGGTTTTTAGGCTAGGCAAACCTTCTTCCTAATCAGCCGATGATCTGTCCAGCCCTCAGCATCTCTCATTGCCTTGGTAATAAGTACATCTATCAGATCTTTTCTGTGTACAACAAATAACATAGTCAATTAGATGCTAGTGTTTAGAGCGGGAATGCAAGATTGTATTCTGTATATAAGTTGAAGAGCAATTCTCCATTATAATTGCATTTACTAACTCCGTGTGGACCATCATATTTGATAACTTACTTACCCATGACTGTAAGCAAATAATATTTTTCCAAGATGACCACATCCATCCTTTATAACCCATGTTACAGTAGCTGCTAATGGTGTTGCAGTTGTGTCTCCAACACCTACTCCTCTCAAAACTTCCTGAGTTGCCAAAATACCTGCAATAACAATCTACACTCTTGAGTCAGGCTGGATTATTTTATCTTATAAATAATTACTATTTAGAATAAAAATATTGAAATTGAAAAAAGAAAACTATATTGGTTTTATTTTACAATACAAACCTGTAATAGTACTACAAAATGCTTGAGCTGTATCCCATATTTGATATGCAATATAATCCTTACTTACACTATCAGGATAACCCTGAGGTAAAAATATTTTCGAAAAAACGGTTGCCATGTCATTGTATTTCTCATTCTCATATACTACTACATCTAATTGGTCTAAAATAGAAATTATATCGATTATTTATGTAGTTATACGAAAATTCAATTCATTAGTTACATTAATTATACGTTTAATACCTGGAGGCTTCACAAAATATCTTTCTTTAGCTGACGAACCATATTTTTCTTTAACTAAAATATCGCCATCGTGTGATTTCATTTTTCTTTTTTAAAATATCAAAATGTAACAAATTTTTGTGTAAGTTTTAATCAATATAAATGATATATTAGGGACCTTTAAGCTGTAATAATAAAAACAAATTAAAAATGCAAAAATAGTATAACAACATTTATAAAATATATAAAAAATTGTAAATAGACGATTGTGCATAATTTATTGTTAAACCTGATTTTAATAATTAAAAATAAACCTTTAACTCAGAACATATTTAAATTACATTAATACATACTCTTTGTTACATTACATTATTTAATATTTTAGTGTCAACTGTCAATTGTTATATACTCTTTCTTTGGTGTCACCACGAAGAATGGATATACAGGAGTGCGAACGGTAGACGTAGTTCTATACGAATTTCACGGTACTTGTGTACACAAAAATAAACAAAGATCATAGTTCTCTTTTTTGGCACTGGGTGCGCGAGTATTCGTGAGGTACCGTTACTATTATTATATTACTTATTATAATAATATTAAATATGTGTAATATAGGTAGTAGTTCTCTAGAACAGTTTTATTTTAGTTGCATATTTAATAAATATAATTTTATGTATTAAATATTAATATTTTGGAAGATGAAATAAAACAAAACGAATTCAGGAATTTTATTAAAATACATTGTTTTTTATTTTTATATCAATAGTAATTTTATCTAGAATTCTCTGAATCATCTGATTACTTGGACAGAAATATTGATATTTCTTCTCTATAAAAGATAGAGCATGATAATTGATGCTAATTATGTGAATTGTCTGCGAGGCTTCTTATGATATTTTATAGCTGAAAAATATAGGAAAATAACTATAAATTATATTATTCTAAATAATGTTATTTAAAAAAAATTAAATTTTTCGCCATCTATTATTATCATACTTTATCAAATATTTAATTAAAATAACTTTATATAATATATAATATGAAATAAAAAAGTTTTAAACAAATATACTTAATCTTAAAATGTATACAACATTACATTATACTTTTAATATTTATTTAATAATTTAAAAATTACGTACCTATTCTTAAACTAAAAGTTTAACCTTTAATTTAATCTCCAAGAGTATTTTATGTTGGTGATGAATCAAAGTTATTTACTAATAGAATTAGAATTTACTACAAAGTTTAAAGATAAAAACAATATAAATAATTGAAAAAATCTTATGACATATCGCACCTTTAAAGTAAAACCGTTACTAAACGAAAATTTTCATGAATTGAGTTATCAATGCTATCTATTTTAAATACACGTAAACTGCAAGATAATCTTGTCTTTCTTGTAAAATGTCGTATTTTACGCCATTTAGCGATAAATTAAAGCGTTACTAAACCGAATTATGATAGGCTCACTAAATACAATATTGTGTCTAAACCAACAAGAACATGATCGTAGAAAAGATATGACGGTAGTTTAAAACAACAGTGTTGTTATTTGGATATACACGGCTGCAAAAGTAAACTCAGATATCATAAAAGGAATCAAAAACCATATAGTATAATATATGGTTAAATACCAACATACTAAATCCCAAGAATAATCCCATTGCCTAAGACAGTAACAATTACTATTAATTTTTTACATTTTTATATTGCTATTTTCAGTTGGTTTGTTTTTAGTCAAACTAGATATTTATAAATGTTTTAATTAATAATTAAGATAGTAAGATACGTAAATGGCGTGATTTAAAGGTTCACATTTCTCAAGACTGATTGATAAATAAGTATACCAAATGATTGTATGGATCTCTATTTTGTAATAAAACATTATTATTTTTGAATATATATTTATTTATTTATTGAGTAATATTATAACACCGCTGATTGATTATGATTTTTAATTTTAATGTATAAAAATTTATGAAATTTTAATAGTTTTCTATTTAGTAACATTAGTTGCACTGTAATTTCATAGTAATATACCATAATGAACAAATAAAATTAATGGTAAAGTGTTACTATAATAATATAAATCAAAATAAATAATGCTGTAAATAAAAAATAAAAAAAAATTAAATCACATGTCATAATGTGAAAACAGACATATCATAGAATCTCATTGAATGTCTTATAGAATTCTGAACTCAGACTTTATTGCGAAAAAACATTGACTTTTTTCTAATATTGGCTCTCCTTTAAAATTTCATATTTTCGTTTAGTAACAGTTTTACTTTAAAGGTGCGATATTATCATTTATATTCAGACCACATATTATGTTGACTACATATCAAATATATTTAAAATGGTGGCCTGGCGGGATGTTTTTGTCTCACTTTGTTTTCTCACAATTATGTTAGAGAGACGAAAATTATAAATTACATTATTTTACTATTTTAATTACGAACCAATAATCGCACACCTATGACTGGGCACAGCAAATAGAAAGGTTAAAAATGAACTATAAACTCAATTTTCAAAATTCAGAGCTGTCAATAGCAACAAGCCTTCCCGCGTAAATTACAACTTCGATACTAGCGCACTCTAGCGGCAAAATAATTATCTACTACCTAAATTGATGCCATTTTTTTAACATTACGTTCGCACTCCTTGTATATCCATCTTCGTGGTAGAGAGATTGGATTCTCTGTCTACGTCTGTGACTATAGAAATTCCTTGCTAATACCTAAACATTGTATTTTGATTATATCTGTGGATTGTATTGAAA
Organism: Euphydryas editha; assembly: GCA_036937285.1. Lineage (NCBI taxonomy): Eukaryota > Metazoa > Arthropoda > Insecta > Lepidoptera > Nymphalidae > Euphydryas > Euphydryas editha. The sequence continues at coordinate 17,005,223 of JAUPFZ010000005.1, read as the reverse complement.
TGTCACATAACATACCTACAAACGTAGAGAGAGTATAACAAAAATAACAGAAAAAAAAGACCTAACAACCTATCAATAATAGATTATTAGGTCTTTTTTTTTTGTTGAAATAATAGACCTATTTATTAAAAATATTTATTAAAAAAAATAGGCGACCTAACAAAAATTTTGGTGGACCTATACAGACCTAACGTAGACCTATCGATTAAAGTCATTTTGATTTCAAAAATCCTTCAGTGGGGTGCTAACTTTGCGTAGCTCCTACAAAGAGTATATAATACATACCAATACATACCTACTTATTATAGATATAGACATAGTACTCACTACTCTGTACCCCTTCACTCAATGTACTCTGTGCTACTCTGTGCCTACTTAGCTGTAATTTGTTTCCTGGTGTAAATAAATTGTTGTTATTAGGTGTACTGTATTTACGGTTAATATATCTAAGGCTTTAAAGTATGAAAAAAAGGAATATAAGATGGCTTTAAAATTAGATAAAACATATTCAAGTAATAGTATCGGTACAAAAGTTGTAGGTGATTTAGGTGATATCCAAGTTAGCGATGATAGTGACAGTGAAAATAATAAAAAAGTTTCACGAACTTTAACTTCTAAATTGGCTATTCCGCCGAATTTGATAAAAAATACAGTTCCAGTATTTGGAAGTGTAACTGTATCTAGTTCTGATAATGTGCAATTTGGTAACAATACATATTTCAATGGGCCTGTGACTATAAAACAAGTAATTCAAAATAAATCTGGTGTAGACAATGTTGCTTATATTAACACTGAAACAGAAAATGATACTAGTGCTCAACACTCTCATAAAGGAGAGATAGCTGATACTTGTAAGTTTATTCTTAGTTGTTTTAATAAATAAAATTGACAAATTGGTTGAGTTTTGAATGTTTTAATACTATTTTATCTATATATTTAATCATAATGAAATTAAGAAAATATTAATAAATTCTTTAAAAAAAGAGCTATAATAATATTTTTGAGAATTCTTATATATAAAAAAAAGCAGCTTATATTGTTAATTAATTAAATTTTCTTATTGAATTAGGAGACTATATTAAAGAAATACAAATAAATTCATGTTACCATAAAACATTGATATTGCAGCAATAAAGAAAGAGCAAATATTATTATGGCACAAAATAACTTTTTCTGCAGTATGCTTCACAGTTATTGGCAGTATAATTGCTATTGTACTTGTTTTACAAAATAATACTGTGCAACAGAGGAATACTGATCAACAAACTGACTTTCAAATACCTAATTCCTCTAGTAAGTATTTAAATGTTTTCATAAAAATATGTCGTTACTTTGCATTCTTTTAATACTTTTCAATTTAGTGGTTGAATTGTATTTAATTATTAATGACTTATACTCTTATGGAATGTACCCATACTACATGATCTGTTCAGCGGGTAGGAGGTCTTCAAAATTATCACCATTGTCACAGGGGCAGGGGGTGGTCTTAGGCTTTTGTCATGTAGTCAGTATCCTCTAGGAAATCTTAAAAAAAATTTCACATAGTATTTTCCTTTACTGTATTCACTAACAAATATAAAATAAAAAGCATATTTTTTCTTCTTAGCTTAGAGGAGAGATTCTAAATTAATTTCCAGTGTCCTTTTAATAAAGTTAGGTATATAAATAATTTGATTTTGTTTATGTTCTATCTGAGGTGTTTTATTATTATTATTTTAATTCATCATACTCTACATTAGTACAACCTTTATATAATGAGCCTCAATATAACAAATTCCTCGATGTAACAAATTTTTTGAAATTCCCTAGAACTGCCCGTAAGAGCTAATACAAAATATACCTCTACATTATGAATAACATTTATCAAAAAACTCTTTATAACAAATTTTTTATCATTGCAGAATATAGGTAAAAGTTATTTACCTCTTAACAAATTTTTTACCTATTTAATGAATTTTTTCAACTTAGAACCTTGACATAACATATCCTATTAATTATTTCCACTTAATTCCACATTCTTAACTTTTTAAAATGAATCGTAGTCCAACCTAACCTCTATATAACAAACCTCATTATAACAAATTACTTGGTAAAATGAATATTTACTGATTCCCTTCACTTTCATTATATTGATGTTGCACTGTAATAATTTAAATATATATTTTATTGTGATTTGTAATTATGATGATTTAATGCCTCTCAGAATTGTGGTTTACTACTAGCTTCACTTGTTACTAACACAATGTTAACATTGCAATAAAATTCATATAAGATTTATAAAATGTACATAAATAATATATCTATTTATTTCAGTTGATACTACGGTGGTGGTATATTTATTTCAAAATTTTGGAATTATTTTACTCTTATTAACACTTCTACCATTACTTTCAACAATTTTTTATTCATTACTAACAAAGAATATCACCGATAATGGAACAACTTGTGTTGTGAAGAACAATGAAATTCATTTAAATTGTGTCGACACATTTTGCAAGCAATGTAATCAAAAAGGTATGATCCTAAAAATTCCTTAGCAGCTTTCATTTTTGATTTTCTCAATATTATTTAGTCCTTCAAGTAAATTGTTATGAGAAAGTTCTTACCTAGCAGCTTATAGGTTACAAATTCTACTTCATATTTCTTTTTAATTCCATAATAAATATCATCAACAACTGTCTTTTCCTTCGTAATTAGTAGGGATTAAATTATAATATATATATATATATATATATATATATATATATATTTTAATTAAATTGGTTAAAGGGTAACTAATGTTTTAATGTGTAAGCTAACTCACATGTTTTAAACTTAAATATACAATAAGAGCAGTAATAATATTCACATTAGAAACTTAAGTAGCTTAATTTCTCATTTGCTCTAGTTGAGGTAAAATTATAGCAATTCTTCAAATACTAACAGCTTATCTTTTGGTGTTTAACTTAATATTTTGTATGTGTTTTCAAAAATTATCTACTATATATGCCACAACTACTAATATCTTTAGTAAACAAACGATTAATTAAAATAGTGATATCTCTGTACAGATTGGTAGGTCCAGGTCCATTTACTAAGCGAATTGGTCTAGACAAGTATACAATTAAGAGTTATTAACATAAATTATTAAAGTAAAAAATGTACTCACACGGGGGAGTCCTTAGAGCTTTTGCCAGCTACTTAAGCTTTATAAAAAAAATTGACCACTGGTTTAGACATTAATATGCAATAAAATGTAAGTAAATAGGAGATTCATACAAAACCCCATGCCGTGTAAAGATTGTATGTATTTAGTTATATTATAAGTGTAGGTAATCATTTTTTATTTAATTCAATACACAAAACAGTGTTTGTACTTGAGCTTTGTTTATTGTCATTGCAAATTCTACTTTCTTTGCTTACTTTCAGTTTCAACTTATGAAAAGGCACCCCTGACAATTCCAACGAGTTGAAAAACTTTATAGGGTACAATGTCACTTGTTCAGTATTAATGAGATTGTCTATGGATATACTCGACAAGATCATTTTCCATTTGTGACATTGTTTGTTCATTGATCTTTCTTACAATTTTATTTGTTGGTACTAAAATTGCTCTATGACACAGTCATTCTATGTTCCTCATAAGTTTTCAGATAAGGATAAACATTACTTTTTAAATGATCAATGTTTTGGACTTCTGAAAGAATTTTAAATGCATTTAAAAATACATTTATTTCAGCTGTCGGTTGGTCACACCAGCTACTATTGTACTATTGCACCATTATTTATCTCCCACAATACTTTTCTTGCACTTGATATCTTTTGTAATTCAATCAACTGCTCATTATCATAATCATACATTCATCCCAAGTTAATCCCCGAATTAACTTGATTGGTCATAAATGCAGAAACAAAAAACAGCCATCGTGTTCTTTATGTTAAGAAAATAATTATAGTTATAAAAACTTTTCATCAATTATTTATTTATCAACAAATTAATCCATTCATGGAAAAGTTAGTTAATTAAATTAATGTTCTATTTCAGGCGATCCTTTGTTAATAGCCCCGGATCATTTGAGGATAGTTTCCAGAAGTGACTGGTTAGCTGAACCGGTAGACAGACCGTTGACTGTGTTAAAGCTACCCGTACCATGGGTTATTATTACACATACTGCCACTGAAAGTTGCCATACACAGGTTAGTATATAATTATATTAATTGATGTAATATATATTATGTACAATACATTGGTTTTTTGCGAAAGAAATGTTCACATTTCTTTAATGTTTTATTAAGCGATCGACAGTTACAATAAATTCAGCGTCTCTAACTCTTCTCTAGCTCCTTTTCGTACCTAAGAGATTTTTATTATAAAAATAAAATTAAGTCCAACATGAAGCTTAGCTTAAAATTTTATCTAAACTAATTACATCTTAAAATAAATTACTACACAGAGTTAACAACTTAAGGATTTTGATGATAGTGGGCGTTAAAGATAATAATGTGACCATGCTCATTTATAAATTAAATAAAAATAATAAAAACATACAAAAATATTAGTCCTAAAGATAGACTGCCGCTGACAAATGGTGGTTTATTTATAATTAAAAAACCTATGTGATTTTTTTGCATTAACTAGTGGTTAATTGTGTAAAAAGTTAAAGTGGACGACCAAATAACAAATATCAAAGTCATTGTTGCCTATAAATAGCGTGTACTTTGAGGAAATATTATCAAAATGTTATGGTATAATTGTATTGCGGTTGTTATATTCATCGTGTCTGTAAACAATTGTATTTGGATACTTTGTTTTTTTTTTAATTATAACTCTTGTTAAAATTAAAAATAAAACAAAAGAATCTCTATCCTACATTAAAAAAACCTTTATTACGGTACATAGCAACTTGTAGTTCTGCTCAACAGTATTATTATACATAACTGACTAGGCTGGTAATATTTCGTAATTTTTTTTTTTTGAAATATGTTTGAAATATGTTTAACACACACACAAGGTCGTCTGTTCCTAAAATAGGCAACTTAATGCCTGTATTTTAGGTAACAGCCGACTGATATACATTTTTTTAAATAAATATACCTACATATAAATAATACATATATAAATAAACATATATTACACCCAGACTCGGGCCGGGAATCGAACCCACAACCCGTGGAGCAGAAAACAGGGTCACTGCAAACTACGCCAACGGGTCAGTAAATTAAATTAAAAGTAGAAATTTTTAAAGTAAAGACTTTACTTAAAAATTTCTACAAAAAATTAAGTAAAGGCATTAAAAATTAAATATTAGGCATTAAATATAAAGAGTGAATGATCTAGTAACTCAAAAGTAATATATTCTACTTTATGGACGTTAAACACTTTATAAAGAATTATATTGGAATAATAATGAATACATAGTTTCTTATAATTTAAACCTCCTTTTGTTTGCGTTTTAAATTAATCTAATAATATAAATATTTTCAAAATGTTTGTAAGAAAAAATAGTATAACTAGTCGTCGCCCGCGAGTTTAGTGACATGATTTTTATGGCTGTTAACGTAAATTTAATCTCACATTAGAGTCGTAAGTAGTAAAAATGAGCTACATATATAACCTTCAATTATGTATCTGTATATTTCTATGATGTATTTTATTTCTGGACCAATATCAATATTATATCCAAATAACATTTTGCTATCGAAGAGGTAAAAGAATTATTAAAATCGTTTCATTTTCTGTTGATTTTTTAGACTATAAATACAAATAATGTGATGTTTCATTTTTATAATTTAGCCATATATATAACAATAAAATTGTGTATACCGCATGTGGCTGGAGATCCAGAACAGTTATTCCGTCGTCCCTAGATTAAAAAGTCGTTAAGTAAAAAAACATTTTTTTTTTGAAATAATTGCTATAAATGCTTTTATGCGCTTTTCTAAAAACCTTCGGTCTAATTATAACTACTATAGGTTTAGATTACATTATATATGAAATATTCAAAAAAAAAAGCTCCTTAACGACATTTTTAAATTTTCACACCTTGAGAACAATTTACAATTATTAAAAACTATTTCATAGACATAATAATAGTGTGTAAAATATAATGCCATCAAAAACATAACTTGTAAAAAGAAACCAAGTCTCGCAACTCACTTCTTCTTCCGTAAAAAGTTGTGAGAGCCAGTCGCGGTTATGATTTATTAGTGTTCTTTAATACTTTGCGTGATTTTGGTACAGCTACATAAGACATGTCCCATTCTTGATTTTTCATTCCGTTGACCATTTTACAGGTTACCTTTGAAGATAATTATATCTAGGTACCTATCTACACCTATTATTCCACTATGTTATACTTGTACGGGTACATTGATTCATTCACTGCAAATGTAACTTTGTAATCCTATATATTAATATGGGATTACAAAGTTATTTATGCAGTTGGTGTATCTAGAAAACTGGACCGAAATTGCAAAATGTTTGAATTTTTCCTTGGTTTATATACTAAACACTAATGGTATTCTAAATTTGAAGCTTTTATGTCTGCTAGAAGTGCCTTAGAGTTTTGATGATCGGTCAGTCAGTGAGTGACAAAATTCGAAACTTTGACTAATTATAATTCTTAAACTACTGGTTCAAATTGAATGAAATTTGAAATATACCGTGTTTATACAATGCCTGCTTGGGTATTGAAAATTCAGACTTCTAGTTTTATCCACAACGAAGTTATAGGGGGTCGAAAATGGCCTGAGTTGCTTCGAGAAAAGATAGTACGGCCGTGCCACTTTTTTTTTTGCTCGACTTGGCGGAGGCACTGCCGTGCCTCCAGATTTATAATAAAAGTAAAAATTGACTATCAGTGGTTATCGGCTTTTTAGTCTGTGGAAGGTAGCTTAGATCTTTTTTTGTCCTATATTTCTATGGGACCGCAGGTTATGTTTAAATCAGCGTTAGCATTCGTCACATAATTATCGTACAAATCACATAATTTAGTACTTGGTACGATCGAACATAGAGGTGTCGAAATTGTACGATAATCCAACGTGCACAACATAATTTTGAAAAACATTTTTTGTCCTTTCAAATGTCATCGGAATGGAAATTTTAACTACTTAACTGCCCTCTCGTGTATAGTTTCTGAGTTTCTAAACATCTATAAATTAGATATAGTGGACATGTACAGGCGATGACGTTTTTTTCTTTTCGTCTCCACTTCAGAGGCAGGATATATATATTATTACTGTCGAAAAGTATCCGTGTGAAAATTTTGTATTTGTACGATACATTGGAACGAAAAACGATAATTTGACGGCCGAAAATACATAATACTGTCAGCAAATGCTAACACTGGTTTAAATGTATTTTTTTTAATCAAAAAAGGAAGGCGCAGCTAGTGTGAAGTAATTAAGTACCTAAAGTTATTCCCCTATTGTGTGATTAATAAATTTTGTGTAGGCTGACGAAAACGCCTATTATTATAGTATAATTTTAAATATAGATTGTATAACTATGTGACAAATAAAAAAATTTAGGTTTAAGATCGACGCCACATTCAAAAAATAATGTATAAAGAATAACATTTATTGACATATAATTACAAATATATACTTAATAATTGTATTTTAATACTGTTGTATTTTATGCAGGGTTCGAAAATATCCGATATTTATTATAAATATCAAAATATCGGATATTTATGATACATATCCGATATAATATATCAATATTTTGATATATATCCATTTTGTATCAAAGCTATATTATTATTTTCTTGTAATATTTATGTATACTATTTGTATATGTGTTACATAAACATAATGAATTATTAAAAAAAAAAAATAGGTTGTTTTTAATGTTTTATTTATTCAGGTACCTACTAAAAATCAGACAAATGAAACCAAAACATAAAATTTTCTTCTAGATCAGGCAAAATCAACTAAAAAACATAAAATCTTATATATCAAAATCAACTCAAAAATATAAAGCCGTTTTAAAAATTCTATTCCGTCAATGGTCATTATCAATACCTACACTTAGGTAACAAAACAATAAACATTATAAATAATAACTCTAGAATACAATCAAATAAGTCTGTTAGTTATCAAATCAGTCATCGGTCATTCGTAATAAACTGTTTATTTTATTTTATTACTTAAAGATTAGAACTTACTATTAGGGAGTTTGTTTTGACTCTACTCCAACGCTACCTACATTTGGGAAGTAAAAATACAGTAACAAACGCCAAAAATTACTTAACAATATAAACATTTTAAACCAATAATTTTGTATTGATATATATCATAAAAAATCATTTTATCGGATATATATCATGATATATATCCTCGAACCCTGATTTTATGATTATAGTAATTGATATATTAAGAAGTTAAAATTATATTTTTTCTCAAATTATATATTTTGTCATACTCTAATTTGTAATTTCATTTTGGTTCGCTTATATATACGAGTAATTTATCTTGTCTCTCAAAACAGATGTAATTTGGAAGTTGTTTTTGTTCAAACAAATACTTAAGATTGATTACTTTTAAAAGTGGTAATAATTTGATTTGTTCGCGTGTATGTACTAGTGATTATAATAATTATGATTATTTTACTATTTTTTATTTTATTATTTTTCATTGTGTATATGAAAAATTGGAAGAAAGAAAAAAAAAAACCGAGAAATTTTTATACATATTGTAATAACTGTGTGGGTGTCTATGATAACAACCGGTACCGACAGCTATATACGCTAGAAACAAAATAATATTTGTTTTATTGCAAATGTCTGCCCAAAAGGGAAAAGTATACGCGATCATCGACGTTAAGGCAACCTCTCGAACTACTGAACCAGAAATAACTCATTATTATTATAAGAAGAGGAATGAATTTAAATTTCACAATTGTGTAATATGTATATACCTAAACAATACAATGTTCAGTACATTAAAATAAAATATTCATGCCAAAAATGTAACTTTCAAAATGTTTATAATTGACTTTATGTATTTTGTTTTTTTCGAATAAATCTGACGGTTTTTTTTAATACGTTATAAATAAATTACAGAGCCAGTGTGTTCTACGCGTTCGTCTCATACAAACGTTTCACATCGAGTCGCGTGGTTGGTACGACATTGGTTATAATTTTCTCGTCGGAGGCGACGGTTCCGTTTACTACGGCAGAGGGTGGGACTATGAAGGCGCTCATACGAAGGGCTACAACAAATATAGTATTGGCATCGCTTTCATAGGCACATTCAACAGTAATCCACCGCCGAAACGACAGATCGAAGCGTGTAAGAAGTTAATAAAACAAGGTGTACAGTTAAACAAAATAGCTAAAGACTACAAGTTATTCGCTCACAGGCAACTGATGTCGACCCTCAGTCCCGGCGATGAAGTTTACAATATAATTAAAACGTGGCCGCATTTTGTTAGCAATTTCACCGATACAAGCTCTTTGATACCTAGTGGTCGGTACTGAAGACTGATTTTTATAAAGTGGTTGGCTCCGAATTCTATTATTACAATCGTGTCACAATAAAAGGCCAATGGTCACTGAATAACTACGTAAGAGTGCCTGTCCATTGAAGTGGAGCGATGCTGCGGAGCGGAGAAACGGAGAAATATTAACCAATAGGATTGCAGCAAATCTGCTCCATTGGACAAGGGCTATTGGTTAATATTTCTCCGCAGCCTCGCTCCGCTTTAATGGACGGGCACCCCAACGGTCGTATTTGACCCGTCACCGTTTCATACTGGCGAATTGTGTCATAATTGCGTCACAATAATTTTTCTATAACGTACCAGTGAAATTAATGATTTATGAACAAATATTGTCACAATAAACGCCCCTGATTGATCATTGGTATACGATTGAAATGGTAGAATAACGCTCCAAATAGTCAATGTTGTTATCGTGTGCTGTTATTTATTATCACAATAGTTGTAAGTGGGGAGTGCATTCCGCGAATTTTGAATTTAGCGATATGCATTTATGATCATGCAATTGTATGGATTACGGTAGCTGAAAATTTTTATCTTTGTTATTTTTTTTTTGTTCCAATTCTGTGAAATTGACATATTATCTTGTATTATGTCAATAGGCGTGGTGTTACAGTTTTGGGTACCTGTAAATATCTGAAGATAATTTCGCGTTGATTGTTATTTATTTAAGGATAATACCTACTTTTTGAAGTACTTCGATTGAACTCTTCATAATGGTCAGATTTATTGTGTTCCCATAAATAAAAATAACATACACTTTGAAAACCAGACTGGCACTATACTCAGCGTTGTAAGTAACAGTTTTAAAATATTTCTAAATTTTATATTATAAATAAAAATACGATATTTCATAGTCGTCGATATTCCATTTTTGAAATCTTAAATAAATAAAATCTTAGGTTTTATTATATTAGTATACATAAAAAATATCAGTAAAAAAAGTAAAACTTGGTAATTGAGAACTTTGTTTCATTACAAGCTTACTCTACTGTATCATCGCTCCGTCAAAAATACCCTTTGTTTTTTGAAGAAACTCATAGTAAGGGCTTATTATAATCTTTATAACGTTTAAAACAATGCTTAAATTCGTGATTGATTCGACTGTCCCTACGTACAGTATCGAAACTGAAAATTGGCGATTTTTTTTTATTGCTCTAAGAAACTCCTTTTTATATATGTTTTCATACAAAAAAGAGAATAAGCTGAAAAATACATATTAAACCACATTTTTCATGAGTATAATATCGATACTTAACAAATAAATGACAATTTTGTACACAAAATTAACTTAAAAGTGCTTTCCTGTATACCTTTTTTCAGTTTCGATAGTATACGTAGGGACAGTCGGATTGATTGAATGCACTGGAAACTAATTACTAGTCTTTTTTACAAAGTATTTGTAAGTTACCATGTTGTGTAAAGTATGTTTTAGTATTAATTAGATTAAAATCGTTGGTTATAGTGTTGTTTATGTAATTATTATTTTTAATATGAAAAAAAAATTTGTTAAAATCAAAGTATATATAATATAATATAAGTGTAAAAATTAAAATGTTTTAAATAAATATTAACCAACAATCACACCACGTTAACCTAGACCCGTGGTAAGTTCGTAAGAACTTGTGTTACAGGTACTAGGAACGGAAATAAATTTAAGATATAAATACATATATACATAAATACACATCCATGACCCGGTGCAGACATCTATATTCGTCATACAGATTATCTGCACCTGGCGGGATTCGAACCCGCGACCGCTGCGTAGAGTGTCCAGTTGCCTGACCACTCGACCAGCCGGCCGTCAAGTTTCTGCCTTGTAAACATTTTTATAATGACTAGTTTAAAAATGAGAGATCAAATGATTATTATGTGATATACCTAGATAGGTATAGGTGATATGGATAGGTTTTTATAATTAAATTTTACGTGTCTGTCTTTATATGACTTTTTATTTTAAAAGACTAATTAAATGATAATACGCTTCACTCTATCAAAAGTTATTGTAATTTGTATTTTGTACTTTGAATAACGGCGTTAGATAACAGTAGATAAATTTATACATTGAAATGTGATCTGAAAAATGGTTATGTTTTATAAAATAATAATTAATATTCATATTCAAGATTCTGAAAACGAGACAGGCCGAAAAAAGAAACGTCAAAATTTTGGATTGCTATTTATTTTTACAACAATAGTTTGAAGTACAATACTAGCACAATATATGGCGCTGATGACGCTGAAATGTTGGTTAGTACTAGTTATGTGCCGGATATCCGTATCCGTGTCCACGAATATCCCTAGGAGAAGAAGGATCTTTTATCCTATGAATTTTTTATACATAGATGAAATTCTATAATTCGCCCATGACTATTAACAATGTCGGATATGAAAAAAAAATAACTTTACAGGAGAGCGATGCAAAGTGTAAATTGCATGGGTCTTTTTATATATATATTTTTAAAATACCGACATTTATAAATTAAGTGATTAAAGAACTATGCATAAAATAATATTTTTCTTTTCAGCTGATGTTAGACTTGGTCATTTTGGAACGTAAAAAAACGATTTTGCAGTTCCGACGATGTTAATAGTCATGGGCGATATATAGGTGATGAGGTAGCAATGAAAAACTATCAAATTTCATTCAGAATATTTTTTATTTCTTAAAATCAAATATTTAGCATCTTTATATTGCAAACATTTATCAAACCAATAATACATAACTCAAAGGTATAATCCGTGCGCAATGAGAATGGGATGCTACCTTTTGGAACTGAGACGTTTCGTCGACCAGCCGTAGCGTCGGTAAACTAGGACTGTTGATATATTTTTTATTATCGGATTTTCGATATATTTTTAAATAAATAAATATCGGAGCTTGATATATCGAAAGAAAAATTGGTTGCCTGTAAAGTCGGTTTACGGACGATAATTTTACGTGATAACGTGATAAGAAAACATTGATGAAAAATTGCATGCTTTTATGAATTATTGATATTTCGATATTCGATATCGGCTTTATTTAAAAATAATAATCGTAAGGCCCAAAACATGATTTGCACAGTTTATATTTTATAATTTAATATATTTGTTAAACAAATTAAATTATAAATGTGTAAAAATGTTATGTTAGTAATTATTGTTTAATTTATATAAGACGAACACGTGTAACAATATTTTTCAGTAAGATTTTTTTTTAAATACTCGTTGTTTTATGTGTTCAGCTGTTTGACTACTACGATTATTACGCACAAAAAATATATTGTAAAAGCAAATCGTTCAAATGCTACTGATGTAGCAGAAGAAATTAAATATTCAACAACTATTTCTGATTGCACGGAAGTAAAATGTCTACTATCGATCAAAAATTTTAGCGCGTTTGATGACCTTATAATATTCGGTAGTTTTAGCATAAAAAGATAAATAAAGTAAGAAATTAGAAAAACCATAAATGAAGCACAGTAGATTAAGCTTAAAACGATTTTTTAGATTAAAAATAAATCGCTTTTTCTAAATAATAATATCTATATTTCGATATATCGATATTTTATCAACAGTCCTACGGCAAACTCGCGTCGAAGCTCTGATATGCTAGCTGTGTTTTCTGTGCTCTTGGATTTCTGTTTGAGTTTTATTTTAAACATTTTTATGTATTTTTATAACCCTATTATAGATCGCAAAAATAATTAATACTAGCTAGTACTAAAATAGAATTAATCTCATTTGTTCAGCACTTTTTTGCTAACGCTACTTGAACTACTAACTGTCATTTTAGATTTACTTTGACAAGGTTCCGTTCTATTCTCATCGCGCACGGATTATACATTTGTAGACAATTTTTAAAACTTATGTACCAAACATGTATGTATCTATGCCGCCCACTGTCACACTAAACTATAATAGTTATTTATATACTCCCATGCTTTAAATCCTCTATAAAAGATTCAGAAACAACTTATTGCAACATTAAAACACCTAATGTCCTAATAACCATAATATCATCCAAACGGATGATATAATGTTGTACTAAATTTCATAATAACACTCATTTGTTTTTTTTTTTCGATCCCTTCTGCGCAATGGGTTTACTCAACAGACAGCCACATTCTTACTGCTCGATGCATGGTATCTGTATGAATTTCAAAAAAAGAACATTGACATTCACGCGCGTTTCACTACCAGAAATCAGAATGCCGCGCGCTGTAAAAAAAAAGTAGGTTATTCGAACGCCCGCCATTTTCTTCGTATTTTTATTGTTTTGTTTGGATTTAAAGCATGGAAGTAGATAAAGTCTTGTATGCAACTGTTGATAATTAGGTATTAAAACACTCCTGTGATACTATTCTAAAACCCACAGTTGTGTTTTTATACCCCTTATTAAATACAACATTTGCATAAATAACTGCAACAACAGGCTAAAGTAAAACTTATGTGCGTATAATAAAACCATAGCGTGTATTCAATATAGAATTATGATATTGTATTGTCATCGATTTTAAAATTATATTTTCGCTAATAGAGTGTTTCATGAGTAAAATATAAGTTCTTACTTCATTTTTTGTTTGTAGTTTAGATAAGTTTTTTGTTCTTAAATAATTTAAGAAAGTAATAATATAGAAAAAAATTTATTTAAATACTCCATAATATATTTATAGTAAATAAATAATAGGTATTATATATAGAAATAATGTAAGCGATATTTTTATTAAGTTGGTTTAATTTTTCGGTCATTTTATATGTAGCAATTTTTTATATACTTACTATAAAATAGTTATAAAAGCAAATTTTACAATTTTATTATACTGGAACATATTGTATCGTTTGTTCGAAGGTATATAAATTAAATGTTTTAGAAGTTAATAAAATAAGTATTTCAAGAGGTATTTAATATAAACGGAAACGTAGTATAAAGTTTATAATTTTATTATACTTTTATTTTAGTTAAGAATGCTTAATATCACAAAGTGATATTTCATTTTTAATTTTTCCAACAAAACGATACGAGTCTATTTTATTATAACATTTAATATATATATTAGAATTATTATTGCAAAAATTGTATCAAAAAGTGTAAATTCGACGTGCCCAAACAGGTTTTCATTAGATGTGCATTTTAAAATAAAGAAATTGTAATTATAGTTAATAATATATTCTTTCATAAATTCATATTATAAAACACGCACTTTTTAATCATGCACTTATGTTTTTCTACTGTTTAAGTGTATTTTTTTGTTTTATAGGTGTTATAATTTTAAGTTATTTTTTTTTCATTATTCGTATTTTTGATTGTGTAATTTATGGGCGGGATTAGTAAATATTCGTGTGAATATAAGGGTTCAATCATTCGCAAAGATTGGATGTGTAAGTTAGTTAGTTAAAAGTTAGTTCTTAAAAATAAATCATTTTAAAATTGAATAAATTCTATAAAAGTGCAACAGGTCATCGCGCATGCGTCCATTTAAACGTGTAAAATGTTGCATGAATCTATGTTTAAAAGTTCAATAACTAGGTCGGATCGATATGACAGAAAATTGCGAGTGAATACCGCATTTAATTGTCAAATAAAATAAATAAATAAATAAACAATAATTTATAAATAGAGAGTAGTGGATGAAGGTATTTGTTGGTAAACCTATGTTGTATTAAATATTTAACAAAACTGTTTGGTTATGTAATATGTAAACAGGTATGTAATCGCATTTTTACCTTAGTTTTTCATTATTAATTGCAGTAGAAATATGAAGTTTTTTAGATTAAGTAGTTGTATTTATTTAGAAATCGTACGTATATCTTATGGATGCCGTCATCGCCATATTCTGACGTCAGTGTTTCTTTATTAGGGTGCCTGTCCATTGATGCGGTTCGAGTACGCGGAGCGGAGAAACATTAACGAAAAGCATTGAAAAAATCTCCCCTCCGCTTCAGGGAACAAGGGCTCTGCAATCCTATTGGTTAATATTTCTCCGTTTCTCCGCTCCGCCGCCTCGCTCCGCATCAATGGACAGGCACCCTTATACTTCTATAAGTGAGAGGGACATAAAACACCTCGCCGAATAGAGATGCATAAATGTGTATATAGTTTTCCGTATCTTAGTTAACAAATGATGCAGTTTAAACAGGCTGGCTTGAATGATTTACGACCGGCTTTGTGGAAACACATTAGTCATTCGTTTATGTATTATGTGGGAAAAATTCAGTAGTAAAATACATTATTCAATGGAATTTCAGGTATATTTCTCTTTTTATTATAAACTTATTAAATACATAATTTAAAAATAAAAATTCTCATATTATCTAAGTCTCAAAATATTCTTATGAACTTTTGGTAACTTCTATAAAAAGTTATGTAATCAAAATCTTATGAGTGATTTCTTGTTAATGCAGTTATATATTTTTATTGTAACGATTAGAATAAAAAATAACTTAGAGTGAACTTTTATAAATACAGTGTTAGATGCCTTTGGCGTTTTGAAATATAAATAAGATTTAACTACTTTTATTATACATATATTATTATCTACTTTACACTATTATTGTTAATGTTTTACGAGACGTCAAATTGATTGATTTTTTTTTCCTTTTATTTCTATAATGTATTCGACAAAGCGTGTTTACATTTGTTTGCAAATTTTCATTTAAAATAATATTATACGGAATTAGCTCGACGTGATATCTACGTACCTATATACAGAATACAAAAATTGTTCCAAATGTAATAAACAATATGTTAATATGTTAAATTAACAGAACCACATATTTTAGATAGCATTTCTAGATGTTATAGGTATATTTTTGATATTTAATTCTAGAATAAATTTAGCTTGTATAATGAAAGATGTGCTCAAAAAATTAAAGATGTGTTCAAAAAAAAATTACAATAAAAAATCTGTAATACGTAAAAAAGTAAATGTACAAAAGCTGCGAGAGATTAATAAAATATTTCTACAAATCATTATATTTTTCTTACGAATGTTTCATATGGTTCAATGATATCATAGGTTATTGCGTGTCCTTCATAAATCGTCCCCGAGTTTAAAGGATCCAGTTCGAACTGGTTTTATCTATACTAATAATAAATCTGTTAAAACCTCCGTTTCATTAATACACTATATATCATCAAGAATAAATTTTAATAGCGCGCTTTTATTTCGATCAGCGCCATCTCTTATCGTGTTTTTCTCTGTGCACGTATCACGTAAAAAGTACCAAACCAATGTAAATAATTTTAATACATAAAAATTAAACATAGCTCACAGTATAATTTAGTTTTTGTTTCATTGTAATTAAATTTAAAAATAAATATTTAAGAAAATAGAAATACGCCTAGACGCGACATAGACGCCATCTGGTCTAACGAATCTTAAAAACTCACAAAACTTATTTTTGAGTTATTATTTTGTTAAACTTAAAAGTTTACTAAATATGTCGGATAGGAATAGAAATCGTTTTAATATTTTAGATAAACATCATTTTCAATTAATATACTATTATGTTAAATATTAATTATGTTAAATGTCACTAAATATAAAAACGATATTCTACCATTATACGATAGATGGCGCAGATAATTTTCTAAATCGCGCTGACCAAAACTTCGGCCAAAAGAATGACACTCGCCCATATTTAGAAAACTGTTTTTCTTTTTTGCATTTAATTAAATACTTTAGGGTACTACGGTCTTGATTGTTTGTTTGTTGTTAAAATTTAAAATATTTGGTCGTTATTTGTTTTTTTATTGTACAAAGTTGGATGGTTATAGCTATTTAAGTTGTACTCTCTCTCTCTCTCTCTATATATATATATATAAAGTCGTGTTAGTTACACCGTTTATAACTCGAGAACGAGTGGAACGATTTTTATGATTTTTGTGTTTTTGGATTTGTCTTCGTCGGAAATAATACTTATTAAAATATGGTATTCATCAATGAGAAAATAATTAATAAAAAAAAAACAGTTCAAATGTTTCATCCGTACTATCTATATGTATAAATATAATAAATCTGTCACTCAATCCGTCTATTATAAAATATTTTCCAGTATCGACGCAGGTGTAGGTGATAAAAAATATAAATTTATAATTTTTAAAATTTTAGTTAAATACCCGTGCGAAGCCGGGACGGGCCGCTAATATTGAATATAATTAATCTAAAATACTATCGTGTATTCTAAACCAATAAATAAATAATTGCTCACCTCTGGTGTATAGTTTTTGAGCTTTTGAATCGCGTGCAGAGTTAAATTGTTTCAATAAATTATTAATGATCTGCTTGCGAGCATTGAGACTAAATGCCGTATACTTTCATGTCACGCTTTTTGAATTATTAAAGATAGTTTATTGTTTTTTATTATCATTTATTAAATTTTATATTAACATCAGCGTACCTTTTTTATTTTTGATATATGAAAACAGCAAATAATATTAAATATGTTTTCATACCATTTAATTTATCAACAAAATATTGATTATTTTACTGTCAATACATTTCGAACACGTAACTAAAGATCTATAATGTAAATAAATTGTATTAAATAATTAGTAATAATTCACATAATGCTATATATGTATCTTTTATGACATTTCTGTTCATTCAATTATGTAAATGAAAAATTCATCTCGTACATTCTTAGAAAAAAAAAAAAATGTCGTGAGGAAAGATTCACCTTGCGAGAGAAATTTTGATACAAGTATCCGCTGTGGGTTAAGCGCCAATCTTTCTCTTCGATAAACTTTTACCGAGAAGAAGGTCAACAACCAAAGGCTTTATTGTTATAGTGCAAAAATAATATTATACTTTTTTTCATACAGCTGACAAAATTTTTCTGAACTATCAATTGTGTGAATCAGATCAGTAAATAACAAATGTAATAATTAATTATTAAACCTAATATAGTAAAAGAAAAATTAAATAAAATTAACTTGTAAATTGTAAAAAGTATCGAGCCAAACTGGATATACTTGCGTTTATTTTGTTAGAACTAATAATTTCCGTTAATATTTAAACACTGTAGTCCCTATCTATTTTATAGTTTTCCTATCTGCTCAATCTACACCTTATAATTACCGTCGCGTCGTATGTTCGTATGACATATCACACCTATTTTTCATTCTAGATAGACAGTCGATCGACAGTCGTCTGTCCACTTTGTATGTTAGTATACTCTGAAATAATTAGATAAAATGATTAATTGCAGTCAAAATAAACGATCTACTATGAACATGCACTTGGATCGTCCAGCAAAAATATCTAAATGGAGCTATTGTAAAAAGAAATTTACGGAATTTTGTAAGAGAACAGATCTTCATGGGTTTAAGTACATTGTAATGGAGGAGCTCAGTATTACGGAGAGGTTTGTTATAATTTAAGAATAATCAATTTTGAACATACCTAAATTTATTTTTGATACCATAGGGGATAGTTCATAGTAACATTAGTCAACACAAAGGTCACAATGGAATTGTAATGTATGCTAGTCTAGAAAGTTCTAGAAGTATAAAACTCATCCTTAAGGGGTCTGGACACCCTGGCGGAACGAAAAATGCACTTTTTTTATTAAATTAATAAATTCGAAACTATGGGCCGGAATATTTTATTTTTTAACTCAATATCACAAAGGGCTTCAAAAATAACATTATAAAATTTTATTCGAAAATATTAAAAAATGGCGCCGTGATGTTGGTTGGCGTGGAGGTCCTCCACACAATACGCGCGGTCTTTGTCCCACCTGGTACTCGGTTATGGTACATCTGAAAAAAAACGAAAAAAAAACAGGTCATTCTTAAGTAGTGTGACTACAATGTAGCGTAGCCGTTTTTCTTTTCTACTATTAGAAAAATTATGGTGAGCCGAAAAAAAATAATTACATTTTTTACAGAAATTTTTCAAGCAAAAACATTAATTTAAAAAAAAACTACTCAAGTTTTCAAAAAAATTCTACGTAACATTGTAGATAATGTATTTACAAATATTTAGTAAAAATTTGAAAGCAATCGGACGGATACTTTCCGAGATCTCGAAGGTACCAGGTCAATAAATGTAGTTTCGAGATAATCGCAAAAGAAAGTAACCGTGTAGTTATTCAGCTGACGGCGCGATTTTGGCGAGTCTTACCTTCAATCAGCCATCCCTGGACCATAAACGACTCCATCGACAGCTGATTGAGAGTCTTGGGCCCTTTTTTGACTATCCCTTCCTGCTGTTCTTGCTTCCTTAGAATCATTTCGAGCGCGAATGTCCGCTGTAGCGCAGCGCTCGTCGTCTTCTGTAGTGCAGAAACTGAAGCTGCGATCTCCGATGGTTAGGTTTAGAATATTCATCATCAGAAGAATACTCTTATACCCATCGTTGAAAGTATTGGTAGCAATGTACGTAGCAATTTCGACTATATTTACACCGCTGGAATTCGTTTCTGGAGCCATTGACCAGATGACAGAGTTGACGCTTTCATTATTATTCTGCGTGAAGCCTCCTTCGCACCGTTCTAACAAATAATCTGCAGTGAGGTCCTCATAAATAGGTCGAATGGCATCTTGTAATATTTGAGGTAGAACGAAGTGAAGGAACCGAGTAGGGGAATTACCGCGCTTAAGCGCGGTACTGTGTAAGATTCGATTAAAATAAATGTGTAATAATATAAATTAAGATGCCTGTAACTTGGCTAATTTTGAGTGTTTCGATACGCAACAGGTCTTAAAATGTCCGTTACAGTTCAGGGTTTATTAAAAAAAAAAAAAAAAAAAAAAAATGAAAAAAAAATAATCCAGGGTGGCCAGACCCCTTAATGTTAAAATCTTCGTTCCGGATTAGGCGTTGGAAGAATGATTTGAAATGGTTGTTGTTGAGTTTTTATAAAAATGTAGTACACTCGTATTGTACGTGGAACGTATCATACACGTCGTAACAAATATCACATAAGCCTAAAATACATAATTAAAAAGTGTCAGTAGTTTATCTCTAATAATAATATATCTGACCAGACATCATCTCATTTATATCTTTTTACTTGTGGTTTGTGGAACAAATTGCGCAACATGCACCTATTTATAAATAAGCTAGGTAGGTAATGTCACGTTTTTATTGCACGTGTGATTCAAGTTAGTTAATCTAAAAAATTAAACTATACAATGATAAAACCAGACGTCTGTAAAAACATAAATATAAGCTTTTTTGATAAGGATGTTAAAGGGATTAAGTATAATAATAATAATAAAACATTTATTTCAGATATTGCATCCATATTTGTTAGTACCTAACAATAAACTTTACGAGGGTTAGTAGCATTTTTAAATTAATATTGAAGTATGTTGCTTCCGATGAGACTTCTGTGCTAAAGATATTGGTAACTAGCAGCAGGAGTATGAAGCTGTATCCAGCTACAAAACAATGGAGAGTCCTAGCGGTCGGTCAACGTGCTTAGGATGGTGTTTGATGCGTCGCACACTCGTGCCCGCAGTGAGGCGCACCGCTTTCTAATGATCATAAAGAAGCAGTCGGTATGCGTCTCGGCGAACATAGATGACCCGCTGCAGAAACGCGGCAGACAGATCAGTATCCTAAACGCGTTATTGTATTGGACGCGCAGTGCGTTATATGCCCGCCGCGAGAAGTCGACCGACCGCACGTGTAGAACGATTGATAGTAGGCTTTAAAAAGCGTCAATTTGACTTGTTTACTACATCGTGCAAATCTTTGAATCAAGATATTACAGCGAACAGACAAGGCCCTACGCTCTCTCACAATATCCACCGTGTCTGACAAGTTCTCAGTGACCCAGTGACCCAGATATTTGAATCGGTCAACTCTTTTCAACTGAGATCCCTCTAGAGCAACACAGGTTACTCTCCGTTGACTCCTCGCGGCCCCCGCCTGAAAAACCATAAACTCGCTTTTAAGCGAGTTACATATATCTGAGTCCATGAGTTACGCACATTCGAACATGTGAAGTAGCTTAATCAAGGCACCTTAGATGGGCTCAGCAGCACCATATCGTCAGCGTAACTAATGTTATTGATACACATTCCGCCTACATGGCACCCTATATAGGTGTTGTTGAGTCCCTCGATCAGCTTGTATATTAACAAGATGATTGAGCCAAAATAAACAAAACAGATCAGATCGTGAACCTGCCCATTTGACACAATTACTCTGATTGTCATACCAATATTTAAATATGTATTGTAATGACATCCGGAGGTAGAATGGTTTCATACTGTAGCTTTTTCCAGAGTAAATTGTAGGATACTAAATTGAATGCCTTCGACAAGTCCAAAAAGCAAGCATATACTGGGGTTTTTCTAGATATGTAGTACTTCATAGTCTGCTTAAGACAGAAGATGGCACTCTCTGTAAACAGACCGGGCTTAAAACTAAAATGTAAATCATGGATCTTAATATTTTCGGCTAATCTTCTATTAAGAAAACAATCCAGCAACACAGGACAAGTCGGAGGCATCTCCCGTTCTATTTTCTATAATATACAACAACAGTATACATTAATTCGTTCGGTAAGAATGATTAATAAAACATAGAGAGAACTCGTGGCAAGTGCACCCCGGCGTACTTCAGATGCTCGATGCTGAGATCATCGTGACTGGGAGACTTACCTACCCCTGACCATTCCTTCGATAATCGAGGCAATCTCACATGCAGAAAATTTGCAGTAAGTCCCCGTCGCGACAGCTAGCAAGCGACTGGATTTTGATTGATTGAAATTTTTATCAGCGTGATTTTGAGTAATAATATCCAATTTTATTTGTTTTTCATTATTTTGGCAATATTTTAATTTACTTTTAAATAATTTTCTAGTTCGCGTTTTTTCATTTCGCGCATCTTGTCATAAATAAAACCAGAGTTCGGTTTACCATATTGTAACCAAGACTGATACCAAAACCGACCCTCCCTGTGAGTGGTACTAACGTGCTTATTCCAGCCCGCTATGTACCTATGCCTCTTAACTTTTTTTTTATCATTGTAACTATTTAACATTCTGCTGAGTCTCTCAGATTATATATAATCTCATCATACATAGCTGCTATTTTAATTCTGTGATCGACATTAGAACATTTTTGTCAGCGCATGCACATAAATCCGCTAGAAAGTCTAATTAAGAATTATGAAAGCGTAATTTACTATTACAAGCATCAGTATATTTCTGTATTTGGTCACTGTCCCTTTCACCCCATTTAATTTTATAAAAATATTGTGAGGGGGTCACTATTTTACACTGAATCTTATTTATATTACATTCAATTAATAAAGGAAAGTGATCTGACCAGTAAACGTTATGGTGCAAAACAGATGCATTAAGTACAGAATGACGTGCGGCACTAGTAACAATACAGTGGTCGAGCCATCTGCGAGAGCCGCGTGAATGGCTAACATATGTATAGGTATCGCTAGGTAATAGTTCCATATCAATGCATGACCACAAGTTCGCATTACAAAAATTAAAAGTTCACGCGAAAACTGCTCACCGGGATGTGCATTGAAGTCCCCAAGAATAAAAACAGATTCGATACCATTTATCTCCACTAAAGCACTTATTTCACCAATATAGTCCGAAAAATCACTAAAGTTTACTGCCGAGTCCGTAGGCATGTACACAGTAATCACTAACATCGACTTACCAGTGTCGAGGTGTATTTTAATAGGCGCCAAACGCACACTATAACCACGGTAATATTATATACTGTGCTATAACACTCAACTACCGACACATGCGGGAACGTAGACATCCTCCACAATAGTGCCACTCCACCGAACGGTCTTCCACAGAGTATACCCTGAGAAGTGTCCATCGCTGATTTTCCAGTGAACGCGAAGGCCTTATATATAGTTCCCAGAAACTGGAGATCATGTGGTAAAAGGCACTTCTCTTGTAAGGCAGTTACGTCAGCAGTCCCGCAAAAAGTCCTCAAATAATCAACAGACCGATGTACATTTTTGCAATTGAAAGTAATTAACTATGAAATATATTATTATGAAATTCGTGTGATAATATTAATTATTCATGGGCCTTTATTGTTTAAGTTCTAAAAAATGCCTTAATTTCATTCTAGGAGTACCTATTGTCGTATCATCTGTTGTAAACATGTTGGGGGTGTACTGAAAGTTATAATAATTAGGCAGATAATTACTGTCTAATATTATATTCATTAGACAGATAATTACATATTGTCTAATATTAGATAGCCTTAATCTGGGCTAGCCTGAAGTCTATTTAGATTACCATGCATTGTGAAAATCCAACAGTATATTATAAGTGTTTTTTTTGTTTTTTGTTTTTAATATGAATGATTATTAAAATAAAATGTAACTTTGTATGTTTTCGCAGAAGTATTTGGGGTGTGGCTGTTAGTATAAGTATCATTTGCGCCGTTTTATTTGTTATCACAGCGTACAGGTGGTACGCCAGAAATCCTATTGTTACCGTAAGTCATTTTTAATAATACATATTTCAATTCTATTAGCCTTTAGTGTCACGAAGTTCACTTATGTAGTTTTACATTAACTTTAGTGCCATCTGATCTCAATAACTACTACAATCTTTATCTTCATTTAATAAATAGTTATCATTATCTATACTCTTATCTATACTAATATTATAAAGCTGAAGAGTTTGTTTGTTTGATTGTTTGAACGCGCTAATCTCAGAAACCATTAGTTCGAATTGAAAAATTCTTTTTGTTTTGGATAGTCCATTTATCTAGGAAGGCTATAGGCTATATAACATCACGCTACGACTAATAGGGGCTGAGCATTAATAAAAAACGTTACAAAGAACGGGAAAAAAATAATCTTTTTTGAGAGCTTCCGTAGCCTCCTTTATTATTTCTCTTCCTGAGACATTTTTTGCTATGATTCCACTTTTAAAGTAAACATAACATCACGATTTTCATTGCCCAAAAGGGTAGGTAAAGATGCACATATACATGTAACACCCACTTTTCACCAGTTATGAGTCCCATGTAATAGGGGGCGAGTCAATTGTCATACACCAGGTACCATTCCAGATACCGTGCTATTTACTGAGAATTTAAAAAAAAAAATAAAATAAAAAAAAAATCCAATAATACATTGACCGACCCAGGAATCGAACCTGAGACTTCTTGCTCGTTAGTAGCGCATGCGACCACTCTACCAACGAGGCGGGCACTCCGAGAGTAATGGTTTAAAAAAATATGTACGTTTTTTTCGCAAATTAATGCATATAAAAAGCGGGGCACATCTAATGATAAGATACGAATACATTCGTTATTAGAGATTTATAGATTTATAGATATAATTATATGTGAGCTTGCAGTGACCTACCACTACTGAGATGCGAGATTTAAATATGTAAAGATTTATAAAGATCGTAAAATCTTAAGAATTAGATCAATGGTGTTAGTATAATTTTTGTACCTATGTGTTCTTTCCTTCCGTTGAAAAAGTCATATCTATTATAGCTTCCTTTGTTTAGTTTTATAGTATAATTATATTATGATATAGAACCTTTTTGATCGTAATGAACAATTAAAACCGTTTTTATCTTTTAATTAATTTTAATTGATGTCATTAATATTAACATTTGAGGGCTACTAACTCTAAAGTATGTTCATGAAATATTGCTGCGGTACTGTTCATATTATGACAAATAATTATGGTTATGTATAATGTATCATACGAGTATACTGTACTTTATTAACCTCTACGTATTATTACACAAATCATTAAAATTCTCAGTACCTACATTGTTTATGTTGAAATATTTTATCCTACCTAGACTAGACTACTAACTGCCTACTAGATTAATATCTATAGAAAGAAAATTTTATAAAATTATATCTTTAAACTTTTGTGAATTTATGCAAACTGTGAAGAGTAAAGACTGAACTGAACTTAAACATCTTATAAATGTCTCATTACTGGGTAAAACTCCTTCTCTGCGGTAGGAGAACGGTTGGAGCTTGGTCTCTTAGGCAAAAGGTTATTTTATTTTCCTACCAAACATCGATTATCATCAAGTGTATATAATGACAATCTGGATCGTAATTCGAATTGTACAAAAACATATTTGCTCCGCACGGGGTTCGAATTCGCGACTGGAATTTTCGTTACTATACATCTACAATAATTGAAACATATAGAATAGATTAAATTTTATAATTACATAAGTATGTGAAAATATGTAATCGATCATGCTTGTTTCACGTATTAGTTTTAACGCGGTAAAATCTTAAGCCAGTCATGATATCTATTTCGAGGAGCTGATTAGCTAGCTGATATCTAAGATATAAACAACCATAATCCTCTAAAGCGAAGTTCCTAGATATAGTTACTAGACGTGATAGGAAAAAAAAATACAATATTTCTGCCGGTACTCATAAATAAATATGGTCTCTGGACATACTTAGTTCTAATGAGGTTATTTTTTTTAACTGACATAAAAATACATTTTATAGAAGAAAAAAAATCTATTATTTTTATTAAATTAAAAATATTTCTTAAAATATTTTTTACGGAAGATATCTTTTATAAACACCTTTTTTCGGAGCTAATTTTGTCCTATTGTAACATTACAGGTAATAGAAAGTACTCAAGGCGCTATTTGGGATGTTCCGTTTCCTGCTGTTACAATTTGCGACTTGAATATTATTTCGAGACGAGCTGCTATTGCGTTTTCGACGAACATGTCAGTATACATGTACTTCGAATATATTATAAAAAAATAGTAATTAAACTTCAAAATGTAATTCAACAACTAGGTATATTTTAAATTTTAAAATGCAGGTACTGTTCCATTTAATTTGTGGCAGTGGCACTAGCCTATGATGGTTACATCTGCAGTAGAAACCTTGCTTTCTAAAGAAGAAAAATATATTTTCAAAATAAAAATAATGAATATGTTATGTTTACACTCGTTTACGAACTAATTGTAATACAACTGTTACAAATAGGTCGACTACTGTAAGAATGCGTTTCTGTGAAATTATAAAGTATGTTATTTTTAAAACAAAATAGTAAGTAGTAGTAATAAAAATCAGTAATATTATTGATGCACAAAAAATATTTCTAATTACGAAGTCGCGTTTATATAGGCCTCTTGGATAACGCTAGTGGCGCGGCGTTGTGGCAAATTCAGGCAACACACGGGCGTTTGAGTGTGATCAGCTGTACGGTTATTTACGTTATTCAATCAATTAAAAACGTTAGTACCTGGATGACCGAGCTTTGCTCGGTTAAACTATATTTAGACACAAATTACATAGTGATAATATATGAATAATATTTTCAATCTTACCGATATAATAATAAAACAATAGTCACTGGTTACATAAATAAAAAAAAAAGTGATCCTAATAATATTTTTTCTCACCAAAAAAGGAATTTGAAAAAAAAAGGAAAAATCTTCCTTTTTCGAGACCGCCCGATTTCCCACCTGAACTATTATAAATTTACAGATGATGGCGAAATTTACTTTCTTATTCTAATAATATTCTAGCAGTTTTTAATTGCTCTCGTGATTTTTATTTAAATAACCAGTTTATATGTTTTTTCCTACCTCTGCCGAAAGTTCGATTTTCGTCCCTGTGAAGCGTGACAAAAGTGACACTTTCTGTCCCCGCTTCACAGGAACAAAACCTGAACTTTCGTCCTAGGTAGGAAAAAAAAAGTATGTGCAACATGGGACGAAAGTACTACATCCATTCCCGTATGTTTGCTACCCTCGCCTTCGGCTCGGGCGGCAATTTCATATGAGGGTCAAAAAAATAGTACTTTCATCCCCTTGTGACACAAAATGCTATATTATTATATAGGTAAGACCGAAAAATATTATTCATATTTCATCAGTTCTATCGTATCTAAATATAATTTCCAAAAAAAAGAACGATTAACAAATAATAATAATAATAATAATACCGAGCAAAACTCGGAAATCAGGTAGTACAGGGCTCTCAATAATAGTTCTTTTTTTTTTACAAAAGAGGGAATTTAAAAAAAAAAGCAAAAAAAAAGCGGGACTTGAGGCATCGGGATTCGAACCCAGGTATACTGATTTCCCACCTAAGTTATTATAACCTTGTAGATTATGCCGAAATTAACCTTCGTATTCTAATAATATTCTAACAGTTTTTAATTATACTCTTGATTTTTTATTTAAATAACCAGTTCATATTTTTTTATTATTATTTCGGTAAGATCGAAAAATATTATTCATATATCATCAGTTCGTAATTCGTATGTAAATATATTTTCCAAAAAAACACGAATAACAAAAAATAAAAAAATAAAATACCGAGCAAAGCTTGGTCATCCAGTTAGTAAAGGGCTCCCAATAATAGTTTTTCTCACAAAAGAAGTAACTTAAAAAAAAATAGTCCTGGAGACTGGATTCGAATCTGGGGTTTTCTTATTTCGAATCCGCCCGGTTCACATAGGAGCTATTATAAACTTATCTATGATTGCGAAATTTACCTTCGTATTCCAACGATATTTTTTAATTGCCTGAAAAAAGGGATAAAACGACATTTTCTAAAAATAAATCCTAGCTAGATCGATTTATCGCCCCCGAAACCCCCTGCATACTGAATTTCATGAAAATCGTTGGAGCCGTTTCCGAGATTCAGATTATATATATACAAGAATTGCTCGTTTAAAGATATAAGATAAAGTGGTCTCAAAAAAGAAAAAAAAAGGTGGTATGAGGTACTGTTGTGTTGTTGGGTATAAAAATTCTCAATCTCGGAATCGTGAATTGACTTTTTACTCGTTTCCGAGACGGAATTGGGAAATTAAAAAAAGAGAAGACTGGATAAAAGCTGTCAGAATAATGTAAGTAAATGTTATTATGACAATGTGATAACGGGAACGTATCGAAAATATACAAACTCAGTAAGTACAATTAAAAAAGTACATTACATTAGACAACTAAAGTACATTAGATAACACGCCGTGGCAGCCGAGTAAGAACATTCAAATCTGCAGTGATCATTTTGTTGGAGGCAAGAAGTCTAACGTTGAAAACAGCCCAGCGTATGTCCCGAAAATTTTTCCACCTGTGTACAAAAAAAAAGTTAAATCACAACTGGCCTTAGCTAGACACGAGCGACTTCTGAAAAGAAAAGAAAGAATGAGCACATTATTATATATACTCGTATATCATATTTATTATATATACTTCATTGTAGATAAAAAACGATGAAATAAAAAATGACTACGTAAATAAAATCGTTATCGGTTAAATATTTCAGTACAATACTTTTTCATTTATTTCAATAAATCCATGATCGTGGAGAAAGTAATATCATCCGTGGAAAAGTAATATCACAGACCAGAGTACCTTACCGTACGGTCGATTACTTAAATCGACCGTACGACGTGAAAGTGGATGTATGTATTAATTATAAAATGAATTAATAGTTGAATAATAATAATCTAAACGAATATATTTTCAGCAACTTTCCAACCATGCATGCAAAATAGAAATGGAAAATGAAGATGCATTTCTTTATCAAAGAAATACTGTTGTTTGATGTTAGACTGCTTGCCTCCAACAAAATGATCACTGCAGATTCGAATGTTCTTACTCGGCTGCCACGGATTGTTATCTAATGTACTTTACTTGTCTAATGTAATGTACTTTTTTAATTGTACTTACTGAGTTTGCAGCGGCGTGCACAGGATTATGACACTGGGTATGCGGCGGAGTACCCGGTCACAAAAACTTTTTCTTTTATAGATTTTTAGCATAGCCACAGCCAGGCGATGGATCTCTAAGTCGGAAACCATGCCAACAGAACAAGTCTTAGATGTTAGTACTATTCATGTACCTACATCTTCTACGGCAACGCAGACAAAACAGCGATCGGTCGTCGCGGCGGAAGAAATTCTAATAAGTAAAATAATAATAATAAGTCACTACTCACCTACTCACCTAGTCAGCTTCAATTTTCACATATTAGAATTACTAAACAATATGCAAGGAAAACAATATAATTTAATCGTGTGTACACAACCACACAGCCAGTTATACGTTTCATAACTTTTAACATGAAACTTTCGAGTTACATTCCCTTTTTGCTGGTTTAATTGTTATAACTCGGGTAACACACTTACCTTTAGACACAATTTGAATCTTTTCACTGAATGACAATTGTGAAAATTTGTTATTTTTAATTTTTAATAAACACACATTATCAACACAAACCTCAAAATCAAAATAATAACATTAAAAAAAATCAACAAACGCACCAGTAAAAGCAAATCACTACAATTATTACAGAAACTCAGTTATAAAATATTAAATGTACACACTTTCAAATGTTAAAATTAGAAATCTTCTAAGAAAACTATAAATATACTGGCGCAAAAAAAAAGTAAACAATGGTTATGACATGAAAAAAGCAAATGGCCCCCGCGAAATACAAAACATTACATTACTCGGATTATAGGCAATGAACATTTCCGATTACGCACGAAAACTGCCGAACTTCCGTAGCCTGCCGCAGGAGTCGCGGCTTTCGAATCTTTCAATTTTCATGGGTGTGTGCGTTTACGAACTGTGCACGGACACCAAAATTACTACACACATGCGAACAAATCTGCTGCGGGACGCGACGGCATGAGTTGGTTGATTAGGTACATTATTTTACAGCGCTGCTTGCTTGTCGCCAAACGCATGGCAAACATAATGTTTGTGTGCTTGCTATTTATAAAATATTAGGCGTTTTTAAGTTATTATATTTTGATTATTCATTTATTTACTATTAATTAAAGTCACCTACAACGTACGAACGTTTTATTAAAATATCTGTGAATGGCAGGTAATGCACTGCATTTCTGCCTACAAGGAGCGCACGCCCCTGTGAGTTTGTATATTTTCGATACGTTCCCGTTATCACATCATATTTATTATTACTTTTTCACGGATGATATTACTTTCTCCACGATCATGGATTTAGACGACCTCCTGAACATGATGGTTTTTGAATAGTTTTGTCCTACATTTTTAATTAATTGAACATCCCGTTATTATTAATCCGAAAATCTTACAATCATAGAAAAAATACGCGGTACAAATTACATAAAATGAATTTAAAAGAATTTGTCATGGTTCCTGTATTTATTTACCTACCTTTCAACACAGATTTTCCGCAAATAAGTCTGCATAAATATTCTGGAATCCACACTTAATAATAGGTTGGCTCATAATATCGATTAAATACATACTTTTTTTAATGTGTTAAAATAAACAATTGTCTCAAACGTACAGTGACTTTTATGCGAATTATATGTTGACTTGTATGAGAAAAACGATTTCGAGTTGCCGCCGTTAACCGACCGATGGCGTTGCCGTAGCTCAGCCACGATATCAAAGAGGCATATAGGTACAATCTGTCCGGACACGATATACCGATATTTAAGGGAAGAATTTTCAGGTATTTTATCGATAAATCCACTTTCCTACAATGTCATATCTCTCCCTTTACAAAGTGGCGGCCATATTAATGTTTTCGTTGCAATTACTCCAGAGCATGTACGAAAATTGAAATAAATGACGCAGAATGATAAATTTGATGTCATTAGAAAGATCAATTTAAAAGTTTTTTTTTTTAATTTAATTAAAAACCACTGCTTTGATCACTTCAAGACTGTTATTAAATATCTAGTTTACACTAATAATGGATACTTTAAAATATCAATTTTCTGTATATGTCGAGGCACGTAGGTACCGGGGCACAGCTTCATAGAAAAATGGTCATTGTCCTTTGTTAATAAGTCTTCTACATTAATTACTTATGTTATCTACGAGAAGGGACGAATTAGAGTGAATAAAATACAACATGTTAAATAAATTAATTAAAGCGCGCAATAATAAGAAAATTTAATTGTTTTACAACAGATTTAGATTAGAAAAGATTAAAGTCCTCCGTCTACTCCTCGTCCTCGTCCGTCCGTCCTCGTCCGACTAAAAATATTTATATGTTAATGGAATATAGTAGTCAGAGCCTACCTACAACGAGCATGGAACAAAAAATTAAAAACTATTTATTAAAATATATTAATACATTAATTAATATTTGAAGCAAATGGGCTCTATGAGTGTTTGGTTTATTACCCCTGTTGTTTACGTTCAAGTCGAAACGCGTCAATTAATACTGAATCTACTATAACTGTTCTAAAATAAGTTCTTAAAATCTATTACATTTATTTTGCTTAACAAATTAAAACAATATGTATGACTTGAATAAATATAAAAAAAAAGAAAAATCCAAACATAAAAGCTTTCGACGTTTAAAAATTCAATTCGACTATCATGTTAAAGTTGGCTTTTATAGCTTAAATTATTATTACAATATATATTGTTTTTATTGCAGATGTGACTATAAAATCTCTTTTGGACTCTTTATTTAACCTTTATTTTGAGTGTGATAAGAAGGAGTAGTCAGATAACAGGTTAAAAAAATAGATAATCTGGTGAAAGAATTTTTGTACACTTTTGTATTTCGTGCATTAAGTACTATAACTTTTAAAGATTTTAAGAAAAAGTTTTCAATATGTGGGTTAAAATTAAGCCTGTATCTACGAAAACGTCTGTTAAAGTGTAATTATTTATAAAGTAGTTGTATGTAATATTTTATATATTATATATGTATAAGATTAAATATTAAAAAATACATTTTCTATTTTAATAGTTATGATTAAGTAGGTATGTTTAGCGTTTAGTGTTTTTTAATGTGTGGTATAGGGGATCGGACAGTAATCAGATTAAAATCTAAAATGTGCTTAGATAAAATAAAAATAGGGAAGCGGCGGGTCATTCCGTACAGCGGACGATACCTGTACGGTAGTTACTGTTTTGTAGGTAGTTAGTGTTTGACAGAGACCGAATGGTGGGAAAAAAGGGGTATTCTTGTCTAATGGTCGCAACACGGCACTGTTGCGTCCTGCCTCCTACCCGCGCCTGTGACTCGTCAGATTTCATGAGTAGAGCATGTCTTACATTTACGTGCCATTTCTTATAAGAAATATCGTGAAGATGTAAACGTGTGATGTGAACTGTAAGTATTATATTTATTGTTTAATTGTATTATTTTTATAACCACGTCGTACGTTATTGATCTATGGTTCGATGTACAGTCAATTTTCAATGAAATCGCTGATCGTTTTCGCTTGTTTGAACATTTCTCATAAAATGGCGGCTTCGGTTTGGTTCGTACATTTTTGTACGATATCACTTGCATGTCTTGATTTGATATATATTTTTTATTTGTTATCTTTATTTTCAGATGCCGCGAGGAAAGAAACTTATCTGGTCATATTATATTTTATATAGAAGGAGAAACAGGGATTATAAATGAGCTTTATCTAATTTGTGGAGAATTCGGTAAAGATCAGGAGCTCTGGTATCGCTGTATTATGTGTGGGCAATGGGTCCATTCACTGTGCAGTGATAAAGATGTACCCGATGATTATATGTGTGGATTTTGCCTGGCAAAATAAATAAAAATAAAGTTGATAAGTGAAACATTCATTAAGACACTGTTACTTAGACATTGTACGCAATCATCCGAAGGTGTCGGTTGATACCGTACTTTTGTTTTTGTATAAAACTTAATAAATCTGATACTTTTATTTATCTGGTTTTATTTTTTGTTCGAATATTAAACAGTTAAATATTTTCTCTTTAGATAATGCTTAAGATTAACCACATAAGCTTTTTAGTTATTGAGTAACAAGCGTTTTACCTTAAGTGTACGGTAACCCCCGCTCCTCCCCTACTGTTTTACGATTATTTACCTAATAATAATTTAATATAATTCATTTAAATATTTTTAAATGAAGAAATAAAATGTTGTTATTTTCAATATTTTCAAACTGTACTGAAACACCAATCACAGTGCGTGACGTCACCTGTGGACAATCATTGACTGCGTGGGTACTATCTACTTAGTTTACTCAGTTATTTCCATAATTTTGTTGAAATTATAAAGGTTGCTAAAAGATTATTGATAAATTAGGATACGGTAATCGATTTAAAAGCTGTCACGTGGTGTTTAACCAGTTTCTTGTAATGAAAACAGGATTTACGAAAGCCGACAATCGAAATCTTCCCAGAGTGAATACGTTTCTGATTTGCAATTTCTTTGCAAGTAATTCAGACTTTTGTGACAAAACTTGTGTTTTAAAATGTGAAAACTTCTGTATTACTATAATAAATATATAATAATATATTATTTGCCATAAATACCTAGGTACTTGAAAAAATACCTCATTGAACAAGTACCTATGTTTAATTAAAAAAATCAAAAAACCCGACTGCGTAAAATACTCTTATTTTAAACTAAAAAGAATAAAACAATTTACTAGCTTTCATTTGATACCCATATTGCTACAGTAAGAAAAAAAATTCAACTCCCCCCCCCCATTCCGCCATTTGCGGGCGCCATTTTGAAAATTTATATAGCCTATGTCACTACTACAATTTAGACAAATCCAACGACACCTCATATGTCAAAAACCGTCCAGCCGTTTGGGCTGTAGGGCGTGCCAAAGAAATGGACATACATACATTTCGGATGGACCTGAAACTTGTTGCAAAATTGGTGAAGGTGGACCATGATCCTTATCGGCACTAGGTCGACCGTCGGACATGACTAAAACAAAAACTTCAGTAATTACGTAGGAAACAGATTTATTAAACCCAAATAACAGTTTAATTAGAGTTTGACTAAATACGTGACTATTTACAGTAATCTTAATTCAAAATCAAAATATTACGTAAACACAATAATTATAAACAATAAGAGTGATAACTGTGACTCAGGTGTGACTCTAGTCACTTTTACTTGAGATGTTGACGGAGCGAGCGCCTCGGTCCGAATGAATGCTTGTTACGCGGCGCACGTGTTTATAACGACCCGTCCCCGAGTGGTAGCAGCGGATATGACGTATCGCTGCACTTGCGTGCGCTTGTAAACAACTTTGTTTCTTTGCGCCGACACGGCCATTCTGCAAAGAGGTCGCCCTCGACCTTTCAAACAAAACAAAATCTGCAGTACATTTTAGCTCACCAAAGCTTAAGGGTAAGTCAAAGTCAAAGTCAATAAGTCATTGTCAAGTCCCAACTCACATCAGGTAATTGTAAAAGTAAGGAGGCCCCTGTCCTCAACTTACGTCAATTGTTACAAAAGTAAGGAGGCCCCTGTCCTCAACTTACGTCAGTCATTTGAGAAATAAGGAGGCCCCTGTCCTCAACTTATTTTACTCATGAAAAGTAAGGAGGCCCCTGTCCTCAACTTACGTCAGTCATTTGAGAAATAAGGAGGCCCCTGTCCTCAACTTATTTTACTCATGAAAAGTAAGGAGGCCCCTGTCCTCAACTTACGTCAGTCATTTGAGAAATAAGGAGGCCCCTGTCCTCAACTTATTTTACTCAAAAAAAGTAAGGAGGCCCCTGTCCTCAACTTACATCATTCAATGCATGAAAAGAACGTGCAACAATTTTATAAAACTTTTTAATCACCTTTACTGCAGTGTAATGTCTTCTAGGTCATTAGGAGTACCAGATTGGGATACACTTGTATCTGATATCACCTCAGTATCATCTTGCGCCGACATGGGATCCTGATTAATTCCCTCATCTGGTTTGGGTGCAAGACGAAGTTGGTCATGAGCTACCTTTTTGGGACGTCCACGTCCTATTATTTTCTTTACCTGATACCTATCATTGAGCAATATTTTCCAAATTACATAGGTATCTGGATACTTCATATCTAGACCAATTTGGGACCTAGGGTTAGTTTTAAATAACACGATGTCCCCCTTTTTGAACCTTTTCACTTTGGCTTTGCCCTGGTCAAATCTGGCTTTATCTTCTTTGCTTCGTGTGTCGGTTTTCTTTTGTATGTAGCTATTGAGTTGACTTCGATTAACTGTCTCTTTCTCTTCATCGATTAATGATACTAATTCCGGTGGTACAGGACATTGCCTTCCTGTAAGAGCTTTAATTGGACTAACATTAGTTGTTTTGCTCTTAGTACAGTTAATGGCTAGCTGAAGAGCTTCCAAGCCCTTTCTCCAGTTTTCAGTTTCATAATTGCGAATGATAGTAAGTCCATTTTTTACAACTGACATCATTCTTTCCACTTGTCCATTGGCGCGACTAACTCCTGGGGCTATGAAATGTTGATAGATTTTATGCTGTTTACAAAACTCTTCAAATTCTGCCTTAAAGGCAGAATCCTGGTCACTTATTATTTGCCTTGGAGCTCCAAATAGATACACAACATGTTTAAGTGCCCGCAACATTGAGTTTGCAGTCTTGTCGGTCGCGTAAGTTAACGTCACGAACTTTGTGTAAGCATCTATTATAACGACCACATACTCATGCTTATTGCTTCTCCTGGTGAGATGGCCAGTCATGTCTATGTGTATAGTATCGAATGGAACTGCCTTTTTCTCTATGGGGTACATTTCTACCTGTTTGGCTCCGGAAGAACTTTTACTAGTTCTACATATCACGCAATTTTCTATAAACCGTCTTATTATAGTAGTCATCTCAGGAAACCAGTAATTTTCTCGGATCTTACCAAGGGTCTTCTCCCACCCAAAATGTTTAAGAGCCGTATGGTAGGCGTTAATAATACTCCATTGGTATGATTTTGGACGACCTTTTTCCACTTTTTACATCCCGGTTCTTCCTCTTCATGACAGTGTTCCAAAACAAGATCATTCATACGGTACTTACTTATTTCTTCGTTGTGTTCCAACTTTCTTATGATTTGGGCTAATTCTGCATCACGCCTTTGTTCTACCCTTAACCATGCATCAACATTTTGTGCCAAATTAATGCACGCTATTGGATTACGGCTGAAGTAATCTGCATGCTTCATTCGGTTACCTTGGCGATATTCTATTTTGAAGTCGTAATGTTGAAGAAAAGACCACCACCTGTGGATTCTGGGTAAAAGTTCATGTTTGTTCGACGATGATTTGATGGCATTACAATCAGTAACGATTGTAAAATGTCTGCCGTAGAGGTATTGTCTAAAGTGTTTTATTGCTCTTACTATAGCTAATGATTCCAATTCATAGGAATGGTAATGACTTTCGGGCTCCGTAGTTCTCATGCTCATGTAGGCAATCACGTGCTGTCGGCCATCCTGTATTTGAATGAGAACAGCACCCAATCCAGTACTGCTGGCGTCTGTATGCAGTTCGGTAGGGAGTCCTTCTTGAAAGATAGTTAGAACTGGAGCAGAGGTCAATCGTCGAATGATATCAAGTCTGACGCTTTCGCAGTCTGCAGTCCATTGAAATTTTGCGTTCTTCTTGGTTAGATTGTATAACGGTATCAGACGTTCAGAGAAGGATGGTATAAAACGCCTGAAATAACCAGCCAAACCACAAAATTGTCTTACCTGTTTTACGTTTGTGGGTACTACGAATTTTTCTAAAGCTTCGACCTTCCTTGGGCTTGGACGATCTGTGCCTCTTTCGATCACGTTTCCGAGATATTCTATTGATATTTTGAAGAACGAGCACTTCTTGGCATTCACAGTAAACCCAGCCTCGGTTAAGGCTGCCAATACTTTATCCAGGATCTGTAATCCCTCAGCGAATGTTTTGCACTTTATCAATACATCATCCATGTATACCAAGATGTTATCCGAAAGTGTCCGTAGTGCCGTCATTATGGCCCGCTGGAATACGGCGGGTGCATTCATTAGTCCAAAAGGCATCCTGACGTATTCATATAACCCGTCTGGTGTGATGAAGGCAGTTTTTGCAATAGATTCTTCTTTAATAGGAATTTGGTAAAATCCTTGCACCATATCTAAGCTGATAAAATAGGCAGCATCCGACAGTCGGTCAATTTGGTCAGAAATGATCGGCAGTGGAAAATTGATGGGTACAGTGTTTTTATTCAACTCGCGATAATCAGTGCACATTCGATCTTCTCCATTCTTTTTCTTAACAAGAATTACAGGGCTGGCGAAATCTGACGTACTTTCTCTAATAATTCCATTGTCCATCAATTCATTAATAATATCTTTTAATTTCTGTCGTTCTACTGGAGCCATTCGATAGGGTCTTCTTGATACAATTTTGCTTGGATCTTTCAATTGAATTTCCAAGCATCCCGTAGTCACTGGCTTCCTTGGAATACCAGTGGAAAAAGTATCATTATATTTAATTAACAACTTCTTCAATTCGGCTACTTCGTCCAAACTGGTTAAATCAGTATCCAAATTTCCGAAAGGCTCTTCCTTGGTTACGTTGGTAGTTAAAATGGGTGATTGTCTCATTACAGTGGCGCCAGTTTCGGTAATGAGTACGCTCAAACCTGTACCTTTCACAATTTCTGCTCCAATCAAAAGGTCGCAAGGAGTTTCGTGGTCTTCTACGACGTGGAAGGCAACTTCTACAAAAGTGCCATTAATGTCACAGGTCACATTGATTTTTTGGCACGACAGAATCGGAACACTTGCACTACCAATACCTTTCAGCATTAACGTGTAATCTTCCCGCTTTCCAGGAAGGGTTTCACTGATAGAGCGTCTTACCAATGAACGTGCTGCACCGCTATCGTAAAATGTTGTAAATGTGCGGTTATTGATATTGACAGTCATAGGTGTTAATATTTCTTCTTGTACTCTGACCATATTAACTTTTTCAGCTTCATCTCCCATCTTCTTGAAGCAAACTGATTCAGTGTGGCCAATTTTATCACAATAATTGCACTTGGGCTTAGGACGTTCTGTCATGCTTGAGGATTTATTTGAGTTGGTTGTACCCAGCAGTGGTTTAGGATCGCTAATCTTGTGATTATCTCTGTTACATTTCGCTTGGACATGACCAGGTTTTCCACATTTGAAACAAAGCGCAGGATCATCTCTATTGTTCCTTAGCCTCGGTCTTTTAGCAGGTGGTTCTCCATGTTGAGGTTCGCGCTGTTTAATAGTGGCTGCTACTGATATCAGTTCAGGAACAGAGGAACATTTACTAGACAGTAGACGCAACCTAAGGAATTCATTGTCTACGCACCCAATTACGGCTTTTACAGCGTCCTTGTCTTTGTCTCCATTGATGACACGTTTCCAAATATTCCAAGCTTTGGTAATGGATTCAGCTGGATTCGCCATATTAAATTTAAAACTTCGTAATTTTACTATATCGTTAGAATACCTTGCTTCCGGTTCAAATGTTTGAACTAAAGCTTCTCGCATATCAGACCACACCGGCGACTTCACTAACCAAGTGTCTCCAAGAGTTTTAGCACGACCTTGCAACAAGCCTGCTATCTTGGTACATACCTCGTAGTCAGTCAGTTTCCAATGGTTCTTTGCTCTGTCTACGTGTTCGCACCAATCACGTATTGGCACATCGCCATCAGGATCAAATGACGCTATATAAATGTCACTGAGCCTTGGTCGATTTGTAGGTCCCGCTGCCTGGCTTAAAAGTCCTGCCAAAAAAATTGCGATTAGCTTGCATGCTTACCTGTTGTTGTCACGTCAGATTTTCTATGATACCGGCTAATGCAGACAACGCATGGTTGGTACTAAAGCTGCTACTTCCTTCCTCTTCTATGCGGGCGGATGGAACTTGGGAGGTCCCAAGGTCCATCCCACTTCTGATTTCGGATGGACCTGAAACTTGTTGCAAAATTGGTGAAGGTGGACCATGATCCTTATCGGCACTAGGTCGACCGTCGGACATGACTAAAACAAAAACTTCAGTAATTACGTAGGAAACAGATTTATTAAACCCAAATAACAGTTTAATTAGAGTTTGACTAAATACGTGACTATTTACAGTAATCTTAATTCAAAATCAAAATATTACGTAAACACAATAATTATAAACAATAAGAGTGATAACTGTGACTCAGGTGTGACTCTAGTCACTTTTACTTGAGATGTTGACGGAGCGAGCGCCTCGGTCCGAATGAATGCTTGCTACGCGGCGCACGTGTTTATAACGACCCGTCCCCACCTCTCGCCTGACTCACGGAGTGGTAGCAGCGGATATGACGTATCGCTGCACTTGCGTGCGCTTGTAAACAACTTTGTTTCTTTGCGCCGACATACATACATACATACATACATACATACATACATGCACTCGAAAAACATAACCCTCCTTCTGTCGCAGTCGGGTAAAAATAACCTCTAATATTACACAATATATAGCCTGTAAACCACCCACTGCTGAGCGAAGGCCTCTTCTCCATATAGACAAAGGGTTGGAGCTTAATCCACCACGCCGCTCCATTGTAGGTTGGCGAATAATATACTACTATGAGTAACGATCGCTATCAGGTGTATATGATAACAACCGGGACCAACGGCTTTACGTGCTCTCCGAGACACGGTGGGGAGAACCACAAGGACATACACCCAGACCGGAAACAAATATTTGTACGAATACAATTATCTGTCCCGAGCGGGAATCGAACCCGCGACCGCCGGCGCGGGATGTTGAGGCGACTACTCGCACCACTACACCAGAACGGTCGTCGCAAGTAGAATACTGTCAACACTATATCACATTCTTTAGTGTTACAAAAAAAAAATACAAAAAGAAAAAAATCTATAATAGTAGTTGACCGTAGAGAGAAAACAATATAATATATTTACTAAAAATTAATTTAAGCAAATTTCATTCTATTTATTTGTAGTAATTAATGTATATTTACGTCAAAATGATCTTCACAAAAGTAAATTGGTGAAATTCATTATATATGTATATAAAAAAATAAAGTTTTATTTTTTATGGGAATAAGTATCTATAAAGATTAATTTAAAACACTTTTTGAAAATTTGTCCGATCCCCTATTGTAAGAATTTCAATCTCATGGTCTACAAGAAAGCTTTCAATAATTAAAAAAATTAAGAAATAATTTATTAATACCTACTTTAAGATAGATAATAGTTTTAATTGAAGTGTTATCGTCGTAAATTAATGTACTATAATTTATAATTATTTTTAATATATTTTAATTAGAACCCTCCCAGAAAATACTACGGCAGATTTTATTTTCAAGACGCTAAAGATCGCCCCGTTACTTCATTCTGCTTCTGCTGCGGATCCTTCTCAGAAAAGGGATCTCCATAAGCTGCAAGACGCTTTGGATCTTAATGACATATCTGTAGAACTAATGTTCAGACAAGTAAGTGTTAAGTTGTAAAATATAGAAATGTTTTGACAGGATAGTACCTAGCATGACGTGACATCATGAAAAGTCCAGAAAAAGTGTTAATGTTCACCCGTTTTATAACTTTATCTCATATAAATTGTATCTGTAATTTTAAATATTTACAAATATTATAGAGTAAGAGAATTTTGAGAGCTTGTGGAAAAAGTTATTCTATTTATATGAATTAGTTCATAATAATCATCATATCAGCCATCGAATAGGCACTGCTGAACTTAGGTCTCGACCTTCGACCTTCAAGGCGATTGGTTCGAAGTAACTTCCATCCAACGGCTTTCGGTGGCTGTCCTTAAGTTGTCTGTCCATCTCGTGGACGGCTGTCCAACGCTGAACTTGTCGGTACGTTGTCTAAACTCGAGAATCTTTCTGCTCCATTGGCCGTCAGTTGGTACAGGTAGTTCTTAACTATGAGGGATCGATCTTTTAGCAGATAATAGGTCCGGATACTTTATTTTACTTTTTGTTTTAATTATAACACCTTTTGTATCAGTAAGACGAAAATAACATTCAGATGAGTCGTTCGTTGGTTTTGCCTAAATCATAGAAATTGCAAAAGGCGTAGATGGAAATCTTGTCGCCCAGCCAGTAAGAAGACCTACACATGTAACACAACATACACGTGGAACCCACGCTTTTAGTCTGTTGTCCGATGGTAAAGCCTTTAGTTAATTTTAAAATTTTTTATGTAGCAGATGTAACACAAAAACGCGACCTGATCGAATCAAAATAAATATGGTATTAGAATGAGCGTAGGTAGGATTTTCAAAAATAGTAAGGTCGTTTTTTGTTACAAAATTTTGTTGACTAGTGTAATTGGCTATTTCCAGTTTGCATAACAATCTAAAATAAATTTTTTGCTTACTGAAATACCCACTAGGTTGTTAACATTAAAAAAATATATAGACCACGATTTCTGAGAGGTGCATTCATTTGAATACGATCCATCAAAGATATAACATAAATATGAAAAAAAAAAAAAACTAAATTAGTAGCTAACTAATTATTTAGCTGTGTCTGCCTTTGTTTGAAAAAAATGTCTACCAAAGACATACAGAACGATTTGGTGGAAACATCAGAGGAATCTGCTCCTCCATATTCCACAGTTTCACGTTAGGCAATGGAGTTTGGCATCCACTGAAGATAAACATCGCGGGGGACGCCTATCCACGTCTCTCAATAAAGATAACGTGAAAAAGTCGAAGATGTTGTTATGGCAAATCGAAGTGTGACCATCAAAAATATTGCTGAGAATACAGGGATTTACTATGCCAGCGTTCAGAGAACCCTTACAAACGAATTGCATATGAAAAAGGTCTCTGCACATTGAGTACCGAGAATGTTAACCGACGAACAAAAAATAAACGAGTCAACCTTTTGAGAGCGAATCTCGAGAAGTTCCAACCTGATCGGGTTAATTTTTTATCGCGTTTTGTAACCATAGACGAGACTTGGTTCCAATATTTTGATCCTGAAACAAAACAACAGTAGATGACTTGGAAACCAGCTTCCTCATCGATACAAGGTGTCAAGTTCGGTTGGAAACGTTATGATTTTTGGTAAACTGAAGTAATTATTATAGTGGAATCCTTGAAAAATGGAGCCACTATAACAACTAACACAAGACAGACAGACAAAATAAGAATATTACGGGAGGCTAAAGAAAAAAGATGCGGCAAACTGCGAGCTTAAGTGCTGTTTCACCAAGACAACGCACCCGCTCACAAAGCCGTAGTAATTGCGATAGCTTTCATTCAAACAGCATTGGAATTACTTGAGTATTGATTTAGCCCGCAGTGACTTTTACCTCTTTCCTTGGCTCTGGGTAAAATAAATTTGAAGACGATAGCGAAGTGATGATCGCTGTTGATCCGTTTTGAGAGAGTCAGGCAAAGATTTTTAGAGAAATTCCTGGTTTGAAAAAAGGTGGACTACATGTATTGAATTGTTAGGAGTCTATGTAGTAAAGAAAAAAATATTTTCATTACCATAATCACACTCTCTTATATTGATTATCATTACTTTTGGTTCATCTCTTATACAAGTAAACATTAAAAGTTGGGAATCGCGATTAAAAGTATATTTAATTAATGGGAACTTCTTTCAGCTATCTCCAGCGGCTTCATGTAGCGACCTGATAGAACGTTGTATGTGGAAAAATACAATATATCGTTGCGAACAAATGTTTCAACACATTTTCAGCGGTATCAACTTGTGTTGTACCTTCAATTATTACGCTGTTGACGATCCTGATAACGAGTAAGTTAAAATAATATTTTTTCTTAACTGATTTTAAAAATCAAATAAATTTTGAACAGGTTTCGTTTTGGGTTTGTTGGTTAGATCACGCTATTTGTAAGATCTACTGATCATATTCGGACTAATTATTTTGGGTTAGACAGTTTGGTTAATAATGTTTATAGGTTAAAATTAAACATCACGCTTTGTTTCACGAGGGAGAAATAGTTTCAATCACAGTCAAGCACGAGATGAAATTCAAAGATTAATTTAATACTTAAAAAGTCAGGGATGCCAAATCCAGCTAACGTACGACGTATCTATCCACTGAGGCTTTTCTAGTATAAGGACAAATTCAACTAAAACATAACTGTTTAATTACAATTTTATAGGTTAAGATCATTTCGTTTTCCAACGCCGAGGCGGGTTGCCTCTTGCGGTTATCAGACCGCTCTCACAACAATTCTCAAAACTGATCCCACCGACTATTACAGTACTGCATTTGCTTCACTCGGCTCATTGGTACGTTTAAATATTTTTATTATAATAATTTGACTGTGATATAGATGGAATGACTATACGTTTGTCATATTCATCTATCTGTACTGTATCAGCCTGTAAACCACCCACTGCTGAACGAAGGCTTCTTGTCCATATAAAAGAAGGGTTGGAGCTTAATCCGCCACGCTGCTCTGGGGGTTGGCGGATAATTTCCCTACCACGGGTAACGATCTTTATCAGGTATCTATGATAACAACCGGACAAACGGCTTTACGTGATCTCCGAGGCACGGTGGGAAGACCCACAAGGACATGCACCCAGACCGGAAACAAATATTTGTACAAATACAAATATCTGTCCCGAGCGGGAATCGATCACGCGACCGGTGCGCGGCGTTGAGGCAACTACTAGCACCACTACACCAGAACTGTTGTTATCAACGAGTAAATACTCATATTACAAGCGCAATTATCAAAAATGACAGCAAATTTAATTATTTCTTATTAAAAATCTAAAAACACATTAAATTTATAGAGTAAAAATGGCACTTCATGCAAAAAATTATCGCCTATTTCGGCTCTTTGGCAGTACCATTTCTAAAATACCACTCATTATTGCATGGTTAGGTCATGACAACGCTTACTGGCCATGGCTTAAACATTAAGGATGATCATAAATCAATTAATAATGTACCTTATTTTTTATAACTATTTTGGTGGAATTTTTTCTATACTGTCTTATAAACAGATGGCACAAGTCTAATTCTCTGGAAGTTGGCTTGTTCCATCAGATCTTGTCTGAACCGACATCTCAATTTGCCAAAACTACACTAGAATTTGTATTAAATAGTATTAAGTTAAGATCTAATAATACGAATAATTAAGTATATTAGTATAAGAACAATAACAATTTAGTGTATTTAAAAAATGAAATACTTTATTATGTAAGAATGTTATTTAGGTATGTTTAGTATAGGACTGTCATGTACATATGTATAAAAAGTCCCTAAATAAATTTATTATATTAAAAAAAAAGTCTAATTCTGTATAATAAATATATTTTGAAAATTCTTTTAGCGGGATACTATATCCTAAAATTAAGTACGGTTTCCTTGTCGGATGAGTCAATGTATGTAAATGCGAACGAAGTCACGGGTACGGCATGTGTATGTAATAAAAGTATGCTGATAATAGCTTTCTAATCAGAAGTAACTAAATAAAAGAATTATTTATTAAAACCGGTTTGTAAAACTAACAAATCGACAAACGAATCATCTGTGTTTATAATATTAGTTTAAAATTCAATACACATGACATTTTTTTTTTTTATAATTATCAACCTTTAAATCTTTTTCTCTACTCTAACAGAGTTTAAATATAAGTCCTCATTATTTTAATATTTATAAATATACATTTAT
Organism: Euphydryas editha; assembly: GCA_036937285.1. Lineage (NCBI taxonomy): Eukaryota > Metazoa > Arthropoda > Insecta > Lepidoptera > Nymphalidae > Euphydryas > Euphydryas editha. The sequence continues at coordinate 16,960,377 of JAUPFZ010000005.1, read as the reverse complement.
TACATGACAAAGATATTTAGATTAAAAACTTCGAGGGAGAGAGTGAGACCACAGATAAAATAAGACAATTGACAGTCTATTTCGTCAGTCTCATCGATTATAAATCTATTTAGAATAATCATACTTTATTTGTCGTCGCCAGGTTTTCATAGACAATGCATACAACGTCGCGGACTTCGACGCACCCGTTCGTCTCGTGAACCCGGCAACGGAAGTTATGATCGCCGTGTCCCCGGAGCGCACGTATACTACGCCCGGTATCAAGTCGTTCCGGGCCGAAGAGAGACAGTGCTACTACAATGATGAAGTTGGTATATTTTCAGTATCGCTTTTATTATACATAAGCCCTTGTATAGACATTTTTTTCGATAATATGGCACGTGGAGACCGCTTAAGCTTTATAAATTCGCTCTAATTCACATTTTTCATATTAGTATTACATGTATGCAAGAATCTCTTTATTTTGATTTTAAAAAAATCAAATCAATTTCTTTAAAATAACTTTAACTAGTAAAGCGTTATTTGCATTTTTGGCCTTACAAGGTATACGCGGGGCGGTGATCATTTAACATCAATTTCACCTGCCTGATCATTTACACGCTATTAACATATATTAAAAAAAGTATATAACACAGACATAGATTTTTTTTGCATATTCTTTGGTTGGGAAAAAATCTTGGCTAATATCGTCTTCTGTCCTTTAAACTAAAATAACATTTGGTATAACTAACTACCTACTCCTTTGAAAAAATGATATAATTTCCCTATAACTATAACGTATGTATTATGACGATTTTCACAATTTGTTGTTGTGTACAATATCTCTTGATTGTCGAAGACCATTCGTTCGGTTGATACAAATATAAAATAGTAATTAACTTAAAAAAAGTATATGTATGTATGTAAGAAGTTATACTTATAATAAAACGATGCGTCGAGTTTATGGGTAGTGCGCGCCATCTGTAATCAGACCCTGGTAACCATCTAAAAACAAAGGTACTCGTCAAGACGAATCAAACAAGCCTAAACTCGATAATGTTGCGTCGTTTCATTACATAGTTCCTATGACCACCTTCCAGCTCCATCATCAGACCCTGATTATTATTGAAAGACAAACAACTCGTTAAGATGATTCAAACGAGCTCGAACTCGACGAGGTTGTGTCGTTTCATTGCGAAGTTCCTATGGCCACTTTACAGCTCCATCATCAGATCAGACACTGGTAACTACCTAAAAACAAAGTACCCGTCAAGACGAATCACACCCGAAACTCGATGGGGTTGCGCTGTTTCATTTAGTCATACTACTGAGTAATATAGTAACGACGCGATTTGAGGAGTGATTTTTAATTCCATTATTTTCTAGCTTATCAAGAAGAATGTTATGATGGAGAGTATCAAATACTTTACTATAATCAATAAATACTCATAGGACATGTTTCTTATTATTTATATCATTTATAATCTACGTGTGAAAATAAATATTACTTTTTTCTTTGACTGAGTTTTACATTTTAAAATAAATTGTAAATTATTATTAAACATTTCGCATTATGCTATATATTTTTTGTGATAACATATTACTTCATGAACTTATTTAAATTATAACAAATCTTAATAGAGGTTTTTAAGTTTGTTCAAATGAAAAGACAGATGGACATTAAAAAAATGATCAATGTTTTTAACCAATATTTATATTTTTATAAATAATTTTATTTTACAGAATTAGGAAATATAGAACAATCATATACATCAGGAGTCTCCAATTAGTTTCGCTCGGGGTCCGTTTTAAGAAATGAAATGACCATCGTGGTCCACACATTTTATTTATAAGAAAAAATATTGATTAAACAAATGTAATTAAGGAAATAACAAAGGTATTTTGTTACATAGGTATCAATGCGAAAAATGACATTGTTTGTTGCGAATTATCTGTCTGAAGTTTGGAGTAAAATTGGTGCAAGCTATTGACATTAAATCCTGCAGATGTTCAGTAGTAGGTCGAGATTCAAATTTATTCTTAATGAACTTCATCTTCGAAAATGCTAGTTCATAAATATATGTCGATCCAAACAAAGTAAGAAGTTTCAAAGCAAATTTTTGTAATTCTGGATATTTATTACCACACACAAATTTTATCCAGAACTCTTCACTGGAAACTTCCGATGTTTGTGTTTTAAAACAGTGTTTTCTTGGAAATCGATCATTTCCATCTGCAGAGTAGTTTTATCACTTCCGAAAACAATTGCAGCTTCATTGCTCAATTCAGCATCAGGATGCAGAGAGTAAATGCTGCTGAGGATTTCTACAACATTTTCAATTTTCTTAAAATCTGCGAACTTTTTTTGAAATTCCGATTTAAGATCTGTAATGAACGTCTTGAATTGGCCGACGTCAGTCTCGTTGTCACTGCTGATTATTTTATTTTAATTGAGGAAGTGTAAGCATTAATTTCCAAGATCATTAATAAAGAGATCAAGTTTTCGAGAAAAACTTTTGACATCTGACATGAGCTCGCATACCAGCAAGCCCTTGCCTTGAAGTTTAAGGTTCAGGTCATTGATATGTTTAAAAGTATCCATTAAGAAAGCATCGACAAGTATCGATCGATCAGAAGTAGTCTTTAGTGTAAGTTACTGTGTTCTCGCGGTCCACACAAAATGGGTCGGCGGTCCGGATGCAGACCGCGGTATTCTTATTATATCATTATCCTCATATCAACCATTGGATGTAAAGCGCTGAACGTAGCCCTCCTCTATATACATCCAGAGCGACCGGTACTTATAATATGAACATACGTATTTAGATTACTGGCAGTGGCTGAATTAAATAATAATATTTTATAAATTGAATTGCGATGGATAGAAGCAGGGATCGCGTAGAACATGATGGGAGGTATGGCAGTATGTACGAGTAGGTTACATAACCCGATGTCATGCTACATAATAACTGCTTAACACGATTTAATGGAAGACATATAACTTGCCCGTTGGCATAGTTGTGGTTCTTGTCCCGAGTCTGAATGTAATTTTATTTATAAATGTACAGTCGGCTGTTACCTAAAACACATTACGTCTAGTCGTAGTTGCCTACATTAGAAATAGACGACCGTGTGTGTATGTTAAACATTTATAATTATTTGTATTTGAAATATTGCTAAATGTTGAGCTTGATTTTTTTTTCACAAAATAATGTAGTTTTCAAGTAATATTATTTATTTACGATAATTTCATCCAAATGTTACTATGAACAAGTTAGCTCTAATTCTATCTTTAACCTTATTTTATTAAAAGCAATAAGATATAAATTATTTATCAGTGATATTTAATCTTAATATATAAAAGCGAAAGGTTACTAATCACGATATCTCTAGAACTATAAGACCTAGAGACTTGAAATTTGGTAGGAATATTCCTTTAGCCGAGTAGAGATCAGCTAAGAACGGATTTTTCGAAATTCTACCCCTAAGTGTGGAAAGAAAGAAGGGTGAAAGGGGGGGGGGGCAAAGTTTGTATGGGACAAAGTGATTCCTTAGTTCAATCTACTTCAAATTTTGCATAAATATTCTTTTAATGAAGACTTTTTTATGACTTAATGAAGACGTATTTCGTATTTTATCAAAATTCATCCCCTAACGGAGTTGAAAGGGGGTTGAAAGTCATTTGCTTCGAAGTTGATATAAATACTCCTTAGTGCTTTTAATTTAAAATACTTTTTATTTTGACACATGTCTGAAATTTTAGTTGTATACCCGTGCGAAGCCGGGGCGGGCCGCTAGTATTATGTACGAGTATTATATTGTAAAATTTCGAATTAATATAAATGTGCATATTTGTTATGACTATTATTTTTACAGACTTTAATCTTACTCATGATAGTCTACCAGATTAATTATTTTTCATATTATAACATAATGAAAAACAACGTTATTAATTATATTTTTTACAATTATTGTAATCTTGTAATCTTTTATCTTATACCGCTTGGCTTTGTATAATCTTATGTCTTAATTATTCATTATATGTTGCAAAATAAATATGCGATTTATAAAGTCTTTACTTAAATTACCTTGTAATTTAGTAGTAGTATAATAATAATATAATCTTCGTAAAATACCAGTAGCGTACAAAAGTATATTTATGTAGCTATGCATTTTTCCATTTTTTTGTATTCTATGTTCCATAAAATATAACACTGATAAAATACTTCAATTATTACAAGATAATTCAGAGGAATGAAGGAGATACAATTTTTATTTTAATTATATATAAAAAATTCTCTAGGTATTAGTTTTGTATGATCTTTTTGAAAGTTTCTTTGTCTGCATTATACATATATGTTTTTTGTGGTCAAATATGTTTAGTCCCTAAAACAAATCAAAATGTATCGTCCGAAAAACTATTTGAATTTTCAAACGCTTTGTAACTGTAACAGTTGTACTTATTCTTAAGTTATCGTTTGTTGAGAAAAACATTTTTTTTCCGTTTAACATTTATTACAAATGCAGACTGCAGTAGCGCACTTTACAACCGACTCCAAAACATTGAAAGTTCTATGTTCGCCTGTATGTTTTTTGTATACCTTCGCCGATATCATCATCAATTGTTAACATAAACGTATTTTAAAAATATTTTTTTGTTGTTTGAAAGGGTTTTCTAGGGGTAGATGTATCAAATCTCAGGGAAATCGAGTAATGTTCGCAAAAAGGCTTAGGAAGGCTCATAGAAATATAGCGATCATCTAATCACTATGAACATCACTTATGAACTCTGGAAACATTCGACAGAACAAAACTGACAAATGATTTTTGCTGATGGTTATTAGGTGCTTTGTAAAATTACAATATAAAACATCTTTTCGTATCGTTGTGTATAAGTGTAAAATTTCGAAGTCGGGCATTAGCAGAAGTCAGTGCAAAATGTCACATTGCCCCTAATTAGGGGCAATAACTTTTAATGAAAAAAGATAACGTTTTGTCGGTCGATGATAAATATCTGGTTTTAAAAGATGGCTTTAGGTATTGGTCAGCGAACATAGCGTCAGGGTCACGGATTTAATTCCATTTTTGATAAATATTTTTTATCGATCACTCATATATGTAATGATTTAGTTCTGGGATTCTTACACCATTATATAACGTTTATTTGGACAGTTATGGTCGCTATAAAAATGGCGTTTATCGAACTTTCGCGTTCTTCCAACACATGACTAGCTTTATGCTTGCGGTATTCGCTTATTATAATTACAACATATGTTATAGCAATACATATTTTGTTAAAGCTTATATTAGTGCTTACTTATTACACCTTCATAAATATAGCCCTGTGACATTTGGACGGATTAATAGATCGATGAACGTTCGGATGTACAGCGGTGACATTATAATAAGTGGAACTTTTTTGTTATTTGTTAGCAGCACGAAGCAATAATTGCTTCATGGTTAGCAGCTTAAACCCTTAAAAATTTGTATTAACAACAATTTTTTTATTATATTTTTACAATAAATTATAAGTGTTTTCAAATAATGCTTTTACAAGGTTTGTTATCCTACGCGAATTATTAAGTTTGTGCTTTACCTAAGGAGTTCAGTCGCATAAGCCTGGTTTATTCTAAGTATAGTGACAGATGGTTTCGATGTTTATAAACCTTATAATTTATTTTTTACTGTATGTACTAGGAGAAAAGAAAAATCGAATCGAATGTTCAATCGAGTGTTGGATAGAAATACATATAGTACAAAAATAAATACATATATCAGATACTTTGAACATTTTATGGATATAAAAAATCACCAAAGCATTTTATTATTTAAAATACTATTTTAGAACATACTCATATTACAGCTTCAAAATAACGCGTCTACCTATTATGTAATTTACATCGACGTGAAGCCGGATTGGTCGCTACTATTATTAATATTTTATTTCAAAGTATTTGTATATGTATATGAAGCAAACATTGAAGTGGAGAGTATTCTATAGAACTATAGTTCTACATTCTTCTAATCTTGAGATGGTTGATAAGTCTCATTGACGTCAAAACGTATCTTGCACGCATGTGCGAATGATTTTGGTTTTTATAAAATTATTCTCACGTAGATACTTAAACATGTTATTAATGCGTCATTTTTCGTCGTCTGTCGCAAATAATGTTCTCGTTATATTTTCGAGTGACTCATGTTGCGTGTAACTGATTGACTTCAAATCTTCTATTAAATTTCATATTATTCAATTTTTTATCAGCTACGAGAGAGATGTATTATTTGTAAAATCTGGTACAAATAAAGTTTTTCGATTACGGTTCCATCTATTCATCTTCATCTTCGTAACAATATTATTGAATCAAATTATTTACATATCTAAAGATAAACACAGTTTTACGTTAATTTCCTAATATTATAATATATATAAAAAAAAACATAACTTTTCTAAGAAAAGTTTTTTAGAACTTAATCGTAATAATGACTTAATAAAAAGTAATGACTGTTGACGTGGGTTTACGAAATTGAGCGCGGTATGTATTTGAAATCGCGCAGTATAAGTTTAAAATCCCGGAAAGAATCGGTCGGACAACCAGACAGACAGAAGGACAGAAAAAAAAAATTTAAAAACTTATTTCGTGTGTCATATAAATATATAATTTAAGAGAGATTTTAATTTTATTTAATTACATTCACTCGTGGTTTCACATATGTTTTGTTTTGTCACTTTTCAGATTGTTATTTATGGTTACTGTTCTACTTCTATGAACTGTATGTGATGTTATATAGCCTATGTTACTTCTGGATAAAGTAGTATTATTATGAAAAAAGAATTACTGAAACAAATTGTTTATCAATTTCAATCATAATATTATTTTTATAATAATGTTACATAATTATTATATACATACATAAAAAAGAAAGAAAACCGGCTTAATGACAATATAAACGTGACTAGTTTATGTTTTTTTTTAAGAAAAAAAGATTGTTATCTTCGATAATTATTCAGGATTACTGATAACTTACATAAAGACTATCGATCATGCGTAAACAATCGATTACTCCGAAATATAATCAATGTTATCCTCACATATTGGACGAGATAAATAAAAGATATTTCATACATAAATAATTATGTTCTTGAAACAAAAGCAGAAATTTAGTTTATTATTTTAAATATAAAAACATCCAGAGTTCATACAATGATATAGTTTTTGACGTTTTTCGTCGATATTTCGGACCAGTTACATGATCCGTGATCACGAAGAGACTGCTATGGTGTGATGAGTAAACTGTAAACTGTTTGTTGAATAAAAAAGTGACATTGTTAGTGTAGTTAGCCAAGAGTCTGTGTCGAATACGTGGGGCGTACTAAAAGTTTCCGGAATGAATAAAAAAAAATGCTATTAAAGGGCAACAATGTATTTATTGTTTCACAAAATATTCTCCCTGTTGTCCTTGCATTTATGCACTTTTCATACGATTTTGTAAACATTTGTGCCACTCCTCCGTGGTGAACTCATAAACGTTTTTCATACTATTCGATAGCCTCTTCTGGTGATGAAAATCGTTGACCGCGTAATTGGTTCTTAATTTTTGGGAACAGAACAAAGTCATAAGGTGCCAGGTCGGGACTGTATGCAGAATGGCTCATAGGTTCTACGTTTTTCACCTTCAAAAAATCATTTGTCTGTCTGGCCGTGTGGGAACTAGCATTGTCGTGGTGCAAGATGATATGGCGTTTATGGTTATTTTTACGCAGTTCGTCAATAACTTCCGGCAAACAAATGGTTGTGTACCAGTTACTATTCACGGTACGACGATTTTCTAAAGCAACAGTAGCCACGTGTCCAGTTTTATTCAAAAAAGAAGCAATCATCCGCTTAGATGCACTTTCCAAGCGCGTCGCTTTGGTTGATTTCGGCTCACCTTGATAGACCCATACGCTCGATTGCTGCTTTGTTTTGGGATCGTTAGTTAGGAGATCGTTAGATTGTTTTGGGATTGATTGGGTGGACGGGCGACTATCGCGAGATTGGTCATTGAGATTGACACGAACGCGCTTGAATTCCGCAAACCAGCTATTAATAGTCGTCTGGCATGGTGCTTTATCGCCAAAGGGAGATTGAAGCTAGGCTCTGCTGAACTGTCGAATTACACTTAAAATCGTAGAAAATCATACTACGAAAATTTTCCCCCGATAAATCCATGTTAATATAGACACGCAATTTTTTAAATGGCGCCACAATGTAAAAACAATTGACAGTCAAATAAAACAAACTGCATTCTACAGCCAAAGAGTTATTATAGTTTTCAAATGTTTTAATTACTTTTTAAATATTGTTTATTATGTAGGTGGCCGGTTCCAGAAACTTTTAGTGCGCCCTATGTATAAGTGGTCAGGTGGACTTAAAAAAAATAGATGGAGAGTGGAAAGATACTGACCGTGACGGTTGACAGTTGACACATCGCTACACAGCAGTCTCGTTAAAAAATAAGTACGTTTCAAAACCGCGAGTGTTTAAGCCTAAAAATTAGAAATCAGCATACGAAGAAGAATGTGGTACACTGGACATGTCAAAAGTGGCGTATTTTGACGTAGCAGACAATAAATGTTTTTATAAAAAACTAAATTCACTTTTTTAAGCGTACATTGTTAAAAACTAAAATAATAACTATATCAATCCTTTACGTGGACCAAAACTTCTACTAACCATTCAAGACCCGTATAATCCAGTCACTAGGATTATATCGAGTATATAAACAAAACGCGAGTATTACAAAATTTATTTAATATTACAATAATCAAACAAGCATTAACAAAGCATGTTAAATAATATCAATTATTACGTATTCGCGAAATATGATCAAATTAATTTCAGTTACTACAAATTTATTTGGAAATAATTTTATCTGTTTAACGTATTTAAGTGTTAATTGGGCCATGCTTGAACCAGACATGCAGTTATGAGACAAAAGCGAAGCTAAAGGTAACTCGTACGTCGGCTGAGTAGATACTCCTGGCTTAACCTTCGGTTTTTGCTTAGGTTGTACATTTGCCCTACAAATACAATAAAAACTGAATGCATGAGATGCGTATAATATAATAAAAATGACAATAAAGTAATATATGTGACAATGATTAATTTCTTATTGTAATGATCAGGAAATACGTGAATACTGAATTGTACCTACTAATATTAGATCGTGTATAGATTAAATATAATTAATAAATTAAATTAGTGTTAAAAACTATTGTTTTCAAAATAATTATCAAAATGTTGAGTGACATTTATCTTTTGTTATAAGTGATTATGGTGAGCTTTATCTCATGGATGGTCGATATGTAAATTATCGCACTGATGCTTTTATTAAAACAGAATACATTAATTTTATTTGAACAATATCTGGGTGTACTTCCGAAAAGCAGATACCGAATTTTCTCATGAAATTTGGCACGGACATTCCATTTGACTATCTAAGCATCCCCTTAAAAGGATTTTTGGCGGATCGCAATATTTTTCGAAATATTGAATTTTTTGAGTACGTTGTTTAGTACGCTCTATATAAGAAAGCGAAAAGTAGATACCGAATTTTCTCATAAAACTTGGCACAGACATTATATTTGACTATCTAAGAGTCCCCTTAAAAGGGTTTTTGGCGACTCGTTTTTTTAAATGAAACTACCGACTTTTTTAACAATTTAATCAATAAAAATTACATTGATTAAAAACAATAAAACAAAATTTTTTTTACTATGACTCGATAATGTATCAAAACAACAAAAATTGTATTGCAGCTCTTGGTATCAAATTTAACAAGCAGTGAATTTTTAACCGTAAAATTTGAAGCAAGTATACGAGTACAATGTTATTTTTATCACCCAAAATAAATTATGTTCTTAATATTATCATATATTTTAAAAGTATTTTTATTCATTAATTATTTGACTTTGTTTACCATATTGGCGTCATCACGGTCTGCCTTTTCCCTGGCATATGATACGTTGCTAAGGATGAGATTTTCGCAAATGTTGATATGTCGTGGCCATATCGTAGAATTGGCCAAATCATGAAATGCCCGAGAACTTCATGAACTGATCGCATTTCATGTAATGTTTCACTGACCATTGGTCACATCATAATGTGTCTTAGTAAGATCAATGGTAAAAAATAATTCTAACCTAACCTAACATATTAACATAACATATTCTCGAGCATTTCATGATGTGGCCAATTCTATGATATGGCCACGACAAATACACTTCAAAGATTAAAAAAAAAAACCTACTGAATTGATAATATCAGGTAGTGGTTGTCAATCTCAATGACTGGTACTTGCAATCTTCGACAGTGCAGTTACTTGTTATCCATACTTTTCGGAAGAGCTGATAAGCATGTTAAATCAATGTCTTTATTATCCAATAAAAATAAATGACATGCAGCAAGAAAAACCTGTGTGAGAAAATACTAATTGAAATAAATTCATAAATATATAAAACGGAATAATACTGAAATAATTAATTTATTAAAAAAAAAAGATAAATGTCTTTCAATAAATTATTAATTGTTATCAATATATAAATATCTTAACAGAAATATTTTTTATAGATTTATAATACTATTAACGTATTTATGTAAAATAAATGATTATGTACATGTGAGCAAGTTCGTCACATTTTAATCATAGATTTTGTATCATGTTTTATCTCAGTAATGGGCATTGACGCAGAGGTTTCAAGATAGGAAAAATTAGTACCCAATAATCCTTATATCATGAGGATTTGTCAAATTATCAAAATCAATTGTTGTAATAATATGTATTTAACTGTAGGTAAATAATAAACTATCTTAATAATATTATAGATATGAAAGCCTGTCAAGATGGATGGATTTTTGTTACTTAAGTGGATTAATATGAAACATACTGTATCTGTACTGTTTTAGCCAGTAAACCACCCACTGCTGAGCGAAGGCCTCTTCTTCATATAGAAGAAGTGTTGGACCTTAATCCACCACGCTGCTCCACTGCGGGCTAGCATATGAAACATAGTATGTGGGTAATTACATTTTTACAAAAATACAAGACGAATAAGCCAAGAGACTCAGTAGTTTATGAAGCAACGTTGTCTCAGCTAGTCTTTTTTATTACCCGACTGCCGGAGGGTAATATTTTTATCAGTCTATATGTATGTTTGTTCTTATGTGGCGTTGTAGAGACCGAACGCGTGGACCGATTTTGATGATACATCAATCAATTTGTCTTAACCTTGCGAGTGTCACTAAAGACATGACAATAATCAAAATTCACCACAACGACAACCAGACGCCATATTGTCTAAATGAAACAAAAAAAAAAGCCGGTGAACTACGTCAAGTGGGGTATCGTTGAATAGGTATTCAAAAATATTTTTTAGGTTCCTTTCATCATTCTTCATTTTAAGTAACAGTTTAGGATATATAACAATTTAAAATTGTTTATACAACCATTCTTGCCAATTTTCATACATAAAAGAGGTACTTATATACTTTAGTATGTCGATATTATGCCATTATTACGCGGTGATAGTAGCAGTGATAGTCTAGTGCTAGTCGTATGACCGAAGACTGCGAAAGCAGCGTTGCGAATCCATTTGCTTAAAATTAAACTGAAGAAGAACTTTGCCTCTAATATTAGGAGGGCGCACTTTGTAAGTTAAAAAAATTATGTCGTGGTAAGAAAAAGAGGGTGTCATTTGTCAATGAGATGGAATAAGATCCTAATTAAAGACACAGGCTAAGTCAATAATAGATGGTCGACAGTTAGGAAAGTAGTGAGTAGGATTACTCGTAGGAATAACGTGCAGATTGACGGACGAGGTAAGCGTATTTAACGTTTGTGTTCTGATGTAATTTTTAGAAGACACGTGTTAAGGTAACCGATATACTATATTACATGTTGATAATTAGGAACCAGGCTGTCTAGAATATCTTATAGATTTTTAAAATAATTTACTTTGTCATTTGGAGTGTAAAGAACTCCCAGAAGAATTTTTAATATGGTTTATGATAATTTATAAAAAAAATATATTCAATGGCTTTTAAAAGTGAGAATGAGCAACAACAGTACAGTGGCAGGGTTACTACTGCGTAGAAAAATACCCACACCACCCTCGATATTGTACTTGAGAGTAATCGTGCAGTGGCTACGATTCGGGGACCTTTTTGTGGTAACCGAAGGTTTTGTCTGTGCAATTCAGGATCAGGTGGTTAAGAAGAACAACTACTGAAAGCTCATTCTGAAGGATGGCACTCCCGACTTCTGCCGAGCTTGTCGCCATCCCGGTGAGTCACTTAGACACGTGTTTTCGGGCTGCTCAGTATTGGTAAGCACGGATCCTTGCCAATACTGAGTACTTGCACAGACATAACCATCATCTAACTCATCATCATCATCATCTAATGTAAAGTCTCCTGAAAAATCGGCGGACAATCCTAGCCGAGTCGAGCAATAACGCCTTCTGCATCCTGGCTGCGAGTGAACCATCACGGATCCCTAACTGCCTCAGGATGGTGAGCGAGGCTAACCGGGATCAAACCGTTGGCAGATATAACAATAGGGATGATTTCAGTGGACTCCATACCCCACATGTCGACAATCTCGTACGCCAGATCCAGATATTTACGTCTTTTCTCTGTTTCGGCTTTCACAAGATTCTCGTCATGCGGAATGGTAATGTCCACTAAAAACATCCTCGACCGTGCCCTATCCATCACCACGATATCAGGCTTGTTTGACAGTATCGTCCTGTCCGTGGCGATAGGCAGACGTCCGTGAAGCTAGCCTCGACGACCCAGCCCAATCAAATAAAACATATGTGTGGATTTAGTGCTATTTATGTGCTAATTAGTTGCTCTAATCGGGAATTTGTTGCTCATCCCGAGACCGAAATATTGCTGACTAGGCCAACTTTTTTTGGCAGCTAGCCTTGTCACCCAGCCCAATCGAATAAAACATATGTGTGGATTTAGTGCTATTTATGTGCTAATTATTTGCTCTAATTGCGAATTTGATGCTCATCCCGGGACCGAAATATTGCTGACAAGGCCAACTTTTTTTGGCAGCTAGACTTGTCACCCAGCCCAATCGAATAAAACATATGTGTGGATTTAGTGCTATTTATGTGCTAATTATTTGCTCTAATCGCGAATTTGTTGCTCATCCCGAGACCGAAATATTGTTGACAAGGCCAACTTTTTTTGGAAGCTAGCCTTGTCAACCAGCCCAATCGAATAAAACATATGTGTGGATTTAGTGCTATTTATGTGATAATTAGTTGCTCTAATCGGGAATTTGTTGCTCATCCCGGGACCGAAATATTGCTGACAAGGCCAACTTTTTTTGGAAGCTAGCCTTGTCAACCAGCCCAATCGAATAAAAAAATATGTGTGGATTTAGTGCTATTTATGTGCTAATTAGTTGCTCTACAACAAGGATTCTAAATCTGTGAAGCATATTCGAGATGACTCCGAACAAATGTGCAGTACAAAATCTTAAGGGTTTTAGCTTTTGTAAAACCGGTAGAGCACCGCATAATAAAGCCAAGTGCTTTGGAGGCTTTAGCTACAATGTTATCAACATGTTCATCGAAGATAAGCTTGGAGTCATGGAATATACCCAAATCTCGCACTACATTACATCTAGATATTAGTTTGTCATTTATTTTATATGAAGTAAAAAGATTGGAAAATTTGCGACTAAATGTGATAACAGAACATTTTTGCGGATTAAGATCAAGCATATTTATTTCACAATAGTCATTTAGACGTGACAAGTCAGCCTGGAGCAGATCCATATCAGCCCTCGACTCTATAGTAGCAAAAACCTTCATATCATCAGCAAAGCAGAGGAGGTGAGATGATTGAAAACAGGAGACTATGTCGTTTATGTAAATCGTAAACAATAGAGAGCCCAACAAAGACCCCTGGGGAACCCCACTAGGAATGGATACCCACGAAGATGAATAATTATTTAATACGACAGCTTGGGATCTGTTGCTGATATATGAAGAAAACCATCTCAAGAGGTCACCTCTGATGCCTGCATTGAAAAGCTTGTCCAACAGAATATTATGGTTTATCCGGTCAAAAGCCTTACTGTAATCCGTATACACGACATCCACCTGCTTGCCCAAGTTCATGGACTCCGTCAGGAAGTCGTTCAATAGAATAAGATTCGTAACTGTGGATCTCCCTTGCAGAAAACCGTGCTGGGTCGGGTTGAACGAGTTCCTCAAGACCGCATAAACCTGACTATAAATAATGCGCTCAAATACCTTCGCCAAAACACACAGTTTGGATATAGGCCTATAATTGAGTATATCAGTTTTAGAACCCTTTTTATGGACAGGTGTAATATAAGCCTTCCAAATCTCAGGAACAACGCAAGAAGCAAGAAATTTTTTGAACAGTAAGGAAATGGGTATAGCAATCGTTTTGGCACATTTTGTCCAAAGCTTAGGAGAAATTAAATCAGGCCCGGCAGACTTTGAGGGGTCTAGGCTAAGAAAGTGTTTTTCAATTGTGTTAATATTCAATCCTATTTTAGATATATCAGACACTATATTAGGATTAGGAGTATAGGAATATCTATTAGTCGTCTTATCATGGTTAAAAGATGAATAGAAAAAGGAAGAAAAAGCATTACATATGGTTTCTCCAGATTTTACAGTTATGTTTCCATACTTTAAGCTGCTAGGTATAGTATGAGAAGTAGAACGCTTTTTTATATAACTCCAAAAGTGTTTAGGATCGTTTTCGATACATGATTCCGTAGATAAAATGTAGTTATTATAGCAAGTTTTTTCAAGGTTTGAGACTCTGTCCCGTAGAAATCTAAAAGTTAACTCGTCAGAAAGCCTGCCATACCGCTTGAACTTGCGAAATTTTTTTGATTTTTCTTTGATTAATTTTATAAGAGGTAGATTATACCACGGTGGATAGAAGTAGTTAGTGCCTCTTTTTTTGACTGGTATAAAATTACTTTGCAACTCTAATAATTTATCACAGAAGTACGCGGTAGCTTCATCAGTTGATTTAGAGGCAAACACGCCTTCCCAATCAATACTCGATATATGTTCGTTAATTGAGTCATAGTCACCCATATCATATAAATATCTATCACACGATGGCTGTTTAAGTGGCGCTAGCTCAATAAAGTTAGTATTTATGAAAACAGTAGGGTGATAGGCATCGACAGGAACAAGAGGATCACAACACTCACTCACTATGACTACATCAGTGGAAAGACTAAAACTAAAATTCTATCAAACCTATTACGAATCGTATTAAACTGCTTAAAATTCAATAAATGCATCTCATCGACGAGGAGGGTTTCATCGAAACTACGAACATTAGTTGGTACCAAACTATCATTCCGTGATACCCATTCTATGCCGCTCATATTAAAATCACCCACCAGCAAAAACTTATCCAAATAGCAATCCAGCACTATATTGTTAAGTTTAGTTATAAAGTTCGACAGCTGAGATGTGAAAGAAAAGCCTTGATGTTGTTGACATAGATAAAGAACATAGATATGAAGCTTAATGGGTTTCCCACTGGTTTTTTCACGAAGTGATAGCGTAACCCACAGATCCTCCGCCGATGATTGAAAATTAGGTTGCGAGGTAGTCGAAATATCTTTCCGCGTCGCTATAAGAACATCCCCTCCGCGAGTCTGTCCAGTAGTGTTATAATCACGATCACGGCGGAATACAATGTACTGATCGTGAAATAATTCAGAGTCCAATATGCCATCCATCAACCATGTCTCCGTTAACAAAACACCATCCGGGCTATTAAGACAGATTTGACGATAAAAAGTATCTGTTTTCGTGCGAAGTCCTCTTACATTTGGATAATAAATATTAAGCTTATTCTTTAATGGAGCCATTATGCAATGCTAATAATTAAATACAACTGAATAGCCATAGGCAATAAATTAATCATTAACACTATAGTCTGTTCGCGTTAAGAAAATAGTGACTCATCGTTGTCACTCAGCTTAGCCACGCCTCTTGACCAATAAAATCACAGTAAATTATAAAGTCGTGTTCACTTTGAACAGTTGAAGCCTTTCAGACAATACGGACGTATTCTGTGCCAATTTTAAAAATGAATACCTCACCTATTCTTAAAAATAATAGTGGATCAATATTACATAGCGGAGAAAGACGAGTGATTTACAATGTTTTTAAGTACTTCAAACAGTGTGGTGACCAAAACGTGACTATGAAGAGTATAGTAGTGAAAAAGGCTAGTGCATGCGGTGTTTCTGAAAATACGGTTCTGACGATTCTAATCATTTTTTGAATGTAATTACTAGTTAATTTTAATATTTTAAAATACTGTCATAAAAAGTTTGCTTTAATATTAATGGTTTAATTTTTACCCCAGAATGAATACGCCTTTACTTTGATGAGTCACTATTTTCTTAACGCGAACAGACTATAGAAAGACCAACGCCGTCAATTTGACGGCACGGCGATTTCATTCTTAAATATTTTACAAACTATGTTTTTGTTTATTTTCATATTTTATTAATTTTCCTAATTTGTTATTGTTAGCTTAAATCCTTATAGAAAACTATTCGTATATATGTGGTATATTAAATACCCATTAAAATACCTACTAAGACCGCACACCGTCAATGTGACGGCGGCGATAAGACTAGTAAAAAAAGTTTTCTACGAACTAATCGAATCGAACTAATCGTTTAGAATTTGAATTATGAGTAAGTTGTAATTGCCTGGCTTGTTTACATTACACTTAGTAGACGTTGGTTTCGTTTAGTGGGCAGTCGTGATTTGTTATAAAAAATGCGTCGCAGTCATACTACTTCCTAAATAGAACAAGAAATGTCGCGATATCGTGACATACAACAAGATGTGTCAGGTGATGAAAGTGGTGACGATTCATCAGACAATCTTTGTGAAAACCGTGATGTAGAGTTTCAACCGGAGCAGGTATGTTACAGGTGGCAAGTGATGGCACAGAATGGACTTGTATTTCTGCAGACGCTAGTGAAGTAGGACGTCGCAGTCAGCAAAATATACTTAGAGAAATCTCAGGGCCTACTCCATATGCAAAACGATACGTTGAAAATAACAAGCCTATTTCTGCGTGGAGGCTATTTATTCACGAGTAAATTCTTCGACGTATAGAATAATGTACTGAAAAGGAAGCACATGACAAGAGTCAAGATGACACTTAGAACTTATCTCTAGATATGAAACGTTTATAATGAAAACAGAGTTGGTCTCTGCAACCCTTACTGTCTATCAAGGAAAACCAGGAAAAAATGTTATTATTTTGAGTACTTTGCATCCAAACGTGAGCATAGGAATTGATGAAAAAGCTGCCCGAAACAGTGAAATTTTATAATGAAACGAAATTTGGTGTGGACATCATCGATCAAATGGCACGAAAGTACACCGAAAGAGCTGGAAGTCAAAGATGGCCTGTTCATGTTTTTTACAATATACTTGATTTAGCGGCTATTAACTCATGGATTCTGTACCAAAAAGTCACAGGTATAAATATTTCTCGGCATGATTTCATCCTTCAACTAGTGAACGACCTACGTGCAGAGTACCTATGTGAAAAAAAGTACTACTTCAGCTGCAACTCAAAGACAAGAAAGTAGATTTGAAACAAGTGAACAAACTACTACAAACAATAAGAGGCGGCAATGTCAAGTCAATCGTAATTGTAAAAAAAATAGAACATGTGAAAACTGCACAATGTGTAAAAAACCTGTTTGTGGAAAATGTATAAAAGATTTAAAAAATAACTATTATTTGTTACAAATAAAATGTTACTCGGTTTAAGTGCCATAATTGTTAATTATTAATAAAAAATAAAGTTTGAATATTTTTGTCTCATTTTAATGAGAAATACACATAATTATATGAGTATTCTGATTGAATATCTAGTACCGTCAAATTGACGGCTGCGGTCTTTAAAGGTATAGTATGAAACACGACCCTTCTAGTGTTAACACATAATTTAAAGACATCTCGAATAAATAAATTTTGAAATCAGGTTCTAATAAATAAATGCAACTATACTCGGAATTATAATTCGATTCCACATTTGACATTAGCTACTGTCATTTTGTAAAATAATGATACCACATATAATAGTGTAGTGATGAACACAAAAATCGATAAACTATCGCGATTTATGTTTATGTAATCATAATATTGGTGTGCCAATTAAAGACTAAATTATTGATTTTTATTTAAATAAATACATAATTATTCATAATAATTATATTTATTAATTAGTAACCACTGCTTTATTTTATAAAAAGTTAATATTTTTGTTTTTTATATTTAAAACAAAACTTATAATAAAAGAGCCTAGATAGATAGTTTTCTGTATTAGCAACCCGTGCGAGTTTGTGTAGCTATCGCCATTTTGTTTATTTTGTCATTCGGCTTCATTCTCCCAGTCTGACTGCACGAATATCTTGTTTCATTGCGAATCGATATTTTGTCATTTTGTTTCTTTGTAGATATGGTTAAAGCTACGCTTTTAGCAGTGATTCAACATAACGAGTCTTTTATTAAGTACGCTGTAGACGAAATGGCAGCACAACATAGGATCACGGTTTTAAGACTGCCCCCTTACCATTGCGAGCTGAACCTTATCGAATTGATATGGGCGCAGGTAAAGGGGTATGTAGCTCAAAATAATAAAACCTTCAAATTGACAGACGTGAGAAATTTATTTGAGGAAGGCATTAAAAAAATTACGGTTACCGAATGGTCTAAATGCGTATCCCATGTTGTCAAAGAAGAGGAAAAATGAGTAGGCTAGATATGTTAATTGACAACATCACAGACACATTTATAATAAATGTTACAGAAAGTGACAGCGATAGCGATGACGGCGACGATTTATAAAATAAAATATTACCATAATACATCTATTTGTTTTATTTCTCATGTTCCTTCATGATCACATTTTTTTATTTATTGCACACACAATTATTAAAGAAAACTCTCAGATCTTTAATAAAATTAATCGTCATAACTAAATTATCAGTTCAGAAATAATTTTCTGATATACTTAATTTCTATTAAAGCAGTAGTTGTTTAGATATACACGAGAGGAATCGATCCGGAAATATTCCATTTCCGTATCGAATAATAATTGTTAAATCTGGAATCGTATTAAAATTCGGAGTATACCTAATAGTGATCGATTTCATTAAAAGCGTAATGTATATACGTATATATGTAGTAAAACAGTGCATAAAATATGACCGAAACTGAGGGTAGTTAAACAAGCAATTATATTTAAAAATATACGTATTTATATTCGAAAATAATAGTTACTCAGATGTGCGATAAAACAAAACAGCGCGTATACAAAAGAATGACACAGCAAAAAGCAAAGCATGGGTTGTAAACATTTTATCAATTACATTTAATCGAGAACCAGTTTTATCAAATATTATTAATGCCAAACAAAATATTAATGATGATGCATTTCGGCATAAAATATAGACTATGTTAGCTTGTTTAAATCATTATCTTTAGTAATAACAAATGATTTGGTATGAAGTTCGAGTACTGTATATATTAATATACTGTGCTTTTGTTATTGGCCCGCATGAAGTTACAAAAGTGTAAACCAATTTAAATTTTGCGCCCATTAGAGAACGGGCTTACGGATCGAAAATGTGAGCCGAAATAATTTTTGCTTGCGGCCCGCGATACCATGACTGAAACGTGTTTGTGGCCCCAATAAAAAAAGGTTGAGTATGGCTGTTTTAAATTGTAGTCTAAACTCGCACTTATAAGTTTACTATCAAATATCAAATTTACTATAATGTGTATAGACAAATGTAGTTCTGTTTGTATAATAGTATATTTATTTATGTAGTATATGTACGTATATTTATGTAATTGTATTTATATTATAATCAAAAGCTTATGTATTTATTTTATTTTTTAAGTTATATGCAGCACCCCACTAT
The DNA here is from genome assembly GCA_036937285.1 of Euphydryas editha. Lineage (NCBI taxonomy): Eukaryota > Metazoa > Arthropoda > Insecta > Lepidoptera > Nymphalidae > Euphydryas > Euphydryas editha. Next base: position 16,940,370 of record JAUPFZ010000005.1, on the reverse strand, counting down.
ATGACATATATATTGACTCTGTTTCCAAACCCGTAGGGTTGTCTGGAAGAAATCGCTACTAAGCGATAAGACCCCCTTATTGTGCATCTAGATATTAACTTTTTCTTCATGCAATAGTGTTTTGTATTTTCTTTTATCTGTGGTGTGCAATAAAGAATATATTATTATTAGTTGACAAGAGTTTACAAACTAACCGCAATAACCGCAAGCGCCCGTGTCCTTGTAATGGTCGCTATGGCTATATTGCTCATGTCAACTTTTTTTCGATACGGGCATTAGTACGCGAAGTGCACCCGTCAACTACAGGTTGATTAACGTATATTACATTATCGCCGGTGGAAAATTACGTAACAAAACGTGAGACGCCTTGGGCAGTTTTGTGCAGTGTGTAAACTAAAGGTCATTGCCCGGACACTGGAGCGGATAAAATACGAAAAAACTTTTTCCCTGACCTAATATTATTATATTCTTTTATTTATATATTTTAAGTTCTCAATTCAAGAAGTACTATTTCGTTTATTGTTAATATCCAAACATGCGATAACCTTCGACATTATTATAATTATAGATTATTGCGATGTCTACAGCTTATTCTAGAATAATTTGTAATAAAATTGTAACAAGCCGATAAGGGACGGTTATGACACTATATAATCGCTTGTCCGTATTTCCGTTCGGTGATTTAAGTATTGCTTCCTAACCTCAAGAGTTCATCTAGTTGTGAGTACATCATTTTTACGATTCGGGTCGATAACTAACTAAAAGACGCCATGGCCCGACCTATTCAGGCTCAGGTGGATTTGGAAGCACTTAAAAATAATTTGAATGTTGTTCGACGAGCAGCACCCGAGTCTCGCGTTTGGTCGGTAATAAAGGCAAACGCTTATGGTCATGGTCTCGAACGCGTCTGGAGCGCGCTACGAGATTCGGATGGCTTAGCGATGCTTAACATAGAAGAGGCGATGTTAGTGAGAGAACGTGGCTGGAAAGGGCCTCTGTTGATGCTAGAAGGCTTTTTTTGCGCTAAAGACCTTTTTTTCTTTAGTGAATACCGCCTGACAGCCGTTGTGCACAGCGATTGGCAGATAAATATCCTACAAAACACGTGCTTCCCTGGGCCTCTGGATATCTATGTGAAAATGAATAGTGGCATGAACCGTTTGGGTTTTCGACCTGGTGACGTATATACCGTTTGGCAAAAACTGCGATCAATGAAAAATGTTGGTGAAATGACCTTAATGACACATTTTGCTGATGCGGATAAGCCGGATGGTATTACTTCTGCGATGGCATGTATTGAGCAAGCGTCTAACGGACTTGATTGTCCGCGGTCATTTTCAAATTCCGCCGCCATCCTATGGCACCCTAAAGCGCATTATGATTGGGTACGTCCTGGGATTATTCTTTACGGCGCTTCGCCTACGGGAAAGTGGCAGGATATCGCCAATACTGGCCTTAAGCCGGTGATGACGCTGCGTAGTGAAATTATTGCCGTGCGAACACTCAAAGCAGGAGACACCGTAGGATATGGTAGTCGTTATTGCGCTACTGCAGAACAGCGTATTGGAATAGTAGCCGCAGGCTATGCGGATGGCTATCCACGTCATGCGAATACTGGAACACCAATATCAGTAGATGGTGTACGTACTAGAACGCTTGGAACGGTTTCTATGGATATGCTGGCAGTTGATCTAGATCCTGTGCCACACGCTGTTGTCGGTTCCTATGTTGAATTATGGGGTAAAGAAGTAAAAATTGATGAAGTTGCATTCGCAGTGGGTACTATAGGGTATGAGCTAATGTGCGCCCTTGCACCGCGCGTCCCGGTCATGTCAGTGTAACTAACGTTCCATGACTTATTTCTTGATGTGTGTTATCAAAATTCTTTGTTTGATTGGATCGGTGAAGTGCTAATAAATCACTAATAACAGTATATACTAATAGATGTACTAAATTTTGTAGTCTACCTGACAAGAAGACGACAATTATTCTTTTAGAACTTTAATTATATCAAAAGATGTACGAGAGTTTTAACCTTAAATAGGTTTAACAATCTTCGAATAACGTGATGCTCATTTATTACTTATTAAGTATTCCAAACAGTATTTAAGCTTTATTACATAATTTGAAAATAGTATAAATTTAGTACGTGTATCTTAAACCTAAGATCTATCATATTTCTATGATACGTCACGTTTCTCTAGTACAGAAAATGAAGTGCTAACTCAACTTTAGCTTGAAACAGGCAAGAAGAACTTCGGATTATTTTTCATAATTAATTGACTTCCATTTGAAACAAAGGCACACAGACATGCAGTCTACAGGATGTGTAGAATTTACATTGTTTTAGGAATCATAGCTGGTCTAACAAGTACCAGGACCATCAGATTTGCCGCGCTATTTGTTAATACGAGTATGTGATAATTACTAATTGTGTGTGGATTTATAATGTTTATGAGTGTGCCCTTTTATGTATATATTAATATTTCACAATAAAATTATTTAAATTGCTTAAATTTAATAATAAAATTGTAACATTCTTAAATTATCTTTACATTATATTTTTTTCAAATTGTAAAGTTTGACTTTCTGTTGTTTACTTTATTCACTAATAATATGTTAAGCGTATGTAAAAAGTATTTTTATATGTGATATAAACATCAATCGAATATGTGATAAGGCTTTTGATGTGTATTACAAACAAAATCTAAAATATAATTTAGTATATTAAGTTTGAGCGCGTTTTTGCATAAGCAAGTGTTTATTGAAATCGTATTTATTTATCGCGTAATTACTTAATAAATAGTAATAACATAATTATATCATAATAGAGTACTTTATATATAATAAATAGTGAGTAATTATATATGAATATTATAGAGGAGAGGGACTACACATTCTGTTTGGATTAACCTTTTTGCTAAGGTTACAATACCTTAGTAGGTAGTTACCTAATATTAGAAATACGATAATAACGCTGTCCATCTATTTTTCCATTTTTTGCTTCTATGAAAGATACTTATAATCAGGTTAATATGTATATTAACTGGTATCGTGTGTACTTAATATTATCTATTCAGGTATATATAATTCGAAGCCATGTTATAGAAAATCGTGACATAGTTAGTTTGGACTAAAAATAAAAAAGGAGATGTACTGTTAGATGTTTCTCACAATTTTATATTATTTGATGAAACAATTTTTTTTTTCGATTTCGCCGAATACTGAATATTCCGAATACTAATTATTACAACAAGAAGCTGACAATGTCGAATACTGAAAAACCCAACAATAAATAATATTTATATTTAGCATGCTAATGATATAATATAGTATTATGTACTTGGTATTTGGCGAAATCGCTATAGGTACATTGTGTCATTAAAATCAAGAACTGTGAGTAACAAACTTGAGGTGAAGGGAACGTTAAATAAAAAGTCAAAAAGAGATAATTATTTAACATTTTATTAAAGCGGTTTATTAATGAAATAGAGAAAAAAACAGATATGAAAAAAAACTTAATTTAAATAATAACACATGGACCTTAATTAATACATGGACTAAATAAAAAAAGGTTTTCAACTAATGAATAATATAGGTAAGTAAAAAAAAAAAAACTTGCTCCATGTATTTATTATGTATATTTTTTTACATTGTTCCCGATGTTAGTACGTTTTAATAATTACATATTGATTTAAAGTAGGTAAAAGGGCAAGGTGAAAGTAGGTAATGTATATAGGTTATTTGTGTTAAAATACAAGCTTAGTAAGAGTTGAAATTACATACAAACATAGAAAGTTTAGGAGAGTATTGGATAAAATACGTAAATCGTTACCAACGATCGCTGAATTAAACAGGGACTGTCGTCGCTGAGATTTCGGGTGTTTAATTTGATTAAATTTCATGGTTTTAAATCCAAAACTAGTAAAATCTTCTTCTTAAAAAGAGTAAGAACCTGTGCCAGTTTGTGGATCTACAAAAAGCTTCAGATAGTTATTATTTTTTTATTATTTTTTTCAGTCTTTGTTCTAGTTAGTCTAAAGTCATCTTATTAGAGCTTCGGATTTAAACCGATCTCTAAATAGCAAATTGATCTTATGAGTTGTATAAGCCTTTGATATATACAGAAATTGCAAAAACCTAAAAATTAAAAGAAATTGATTTTTAAGCTTATAAATTTATATTTTTAGGTGCTTTTTTTTAAATTTCTGTCCAGGATTCTGTACTCAAAGATGGCTAATCAATTCCATTACTATCCCATATTATAACTAACACTTTCACCGGTGGGAGGGATGCGCTGTGCCGCGCTCCCGGCTGCATGGGTACCACCATCTTGCTTATTTCTTCCGTGAAACAGCTTTGCTGTGTTTCGGAAAGAAGGGCAAGACAGGCAGTGTAATTACTGGCACCGAGACTTAACATCATATGTCTCAGGATAGGCAACACATAAATGAGTCGGCTGGGCTAGTTCCAGGTGAACTAGTTTATGTTCATGGGCGACGTCGACCACTTACCATCAGGTGGCACGTCTGCCAGTTTGCCTATTCAACTAACATATAAAAAAAAAAAAAAAAAAAAAAAAAACCTGCACGTCCACCTGTCCGTCTTTCACTGATCTATATTTTTGGAACGTAGACACTTAAATATGCGTGCTTAACATTATATGATGCAACTCGAATCTTCTTGTGCGAGTTTCGTACTCGGCTGGACTTATAAATTTATATCGTACTATTAGTACATTAGATATTTTACTAAAGAATTGATCCCGCTAATTTTTCAATGACCGCGGTGATTGCTGACTTAAATCGAACTAAACGCAGCGCTAGAGTCTAACACAATTTATTCATCAGCATCACGCAACACACCTTAGATACGAGACGAGGAACGACTCTAATGAGCTACATACGCGACACTTTCGACAAATTGTTCTTTATTGTCACTTTTTTTTTATCAAAATTAAAATATGTATTATTTTAAATTAAAATATATGTATTATTTTAATTAAGTTGATCGTACTAGATGCACCTTGAGGCTTGTGTCATATCCGATTAATTTGCAATATTGACTGTGAGTCAAGCTTCAGAGAATGAGCTCGGTGTTGGTGTCTGAAGATTAGGAAGATCAGACAGACAGAAAAACATACAGACAGAAACAAAAAAGTTTAATCCAAAATTTTTTTTTGTATTATACTAGCTGCTATAATTGTTTGTATTATACTAGCTGCTGCCCGCGACGTCGTCTGCGTGAACGCTATTAGATTACACGTTGTTACAGAATGCGTTGAAGAATTAAAGGTTCACTGCTCGTTTCCTGTAGGTGATAGCGTGATAATATGTAGCCTATATGTTGACCCGACTTCTTAATAATATTCGTGCCAAATTTAAAGTAAATCCATGCAGTAGTTTTTGAGTTTATTCCGGACATACATACAGACAAACAGACAAAAATTCTAAAAACTATATTTTTGGCTTTGGTATCGATTGTAGATCACACCCCATGTATTCTTTAAAAAAAATATTCAATGTACAGTTCTTACTTTCCTACCATTTTATTATATAAAATAAAAATAAATAAATAAGTCAGGAAGTTAGATATATTTACATATTATTTATAATTATCTATTATAGACGTTAAGTTTACGCGTTAACGTGGGTATAACTAATTTCCTACTGAATGACTTCTAAATATTTTCATAAATATGTATATATACCTATATTGAAAATAGCTACACTATCCCTGAATAGCATTAAAATAAAACAACATTTAAAATGGATTTATTATGATTAAAAATCTATGTTTAGGCACTCATTCTCTTTTATTATTTCTTTTACTTTACTTGTGTTGAATAAACATAATAATTATAATATTTAAAGTTGTGTATAAAAATTGATCACAATTAACATTTAACAATATAACGACTGATCACTGATTAAAAAAAAACAAATGTTACTTATCTGCGAAATTTTTCCAATAGTGCTAAAATTTAAGGCTGTTAGATATATATTAGTAATTAAAAATTTGTTAAATTTTGTTATAAGCTTATTTTCTTGCGTATTACGTATTTAGCGGCTGTATAATTTTAATGTATAACTAGGAAATTGGTGATAAATTACAATTTGTCATTAATAAAAGTGTGACAATCCTATACACGATGACTTTTGGTTTGTTTACTTAAATTCCATATCGACTTTGGCTTAAGTATAGTTTATTTTACATATATTTATTTGTTTAATTGTTATATCATCGTTATAGTATCTGATTATGTTGCTATAAAACTCAGAAATACGACGATAGAATATTCAGCTAGCGCCCCATGCGGTAATTTTTTTTTTTTTGGATTTTATCTTTATTTCTAATTATACGATTTATATATACTCGTATATATATATTCATTTGTTTTTAATCTTGTTGTGACGTGTTACTATACAGAATGAAGCGTCATTTCAGTGTTACCAACTCTACCAACTTTTAATGTCTAACTCATATCTAATACCTTGCGAAAAAAATCTACTTTTTTAATTTTGGAAAATTTTTATTTTTATATCCGTAATGATGATATTAATGCCTTTAATTTTCGTTTATAAATATAACATCTTTCTCTTCCCTCACCTAATCTCTCAACGGGTTCATTGAATACTTTAAGTATTCAATGAACCCAAAATAATTATCACTAGTAGGTATAAATTATATTGAGGTTCAACTAAATTTATTTGTACGAATAAAAGAATTAAATATTTGTAATTAAAAACTATTAAATTAGGATAGAATAGACTTATCATGATTTGTTTTCAATTTCTATATTCAGTTTTTATATAAGGGACTGATATAATCAATGATTTTGCTTTCACATAAGGCTCTTCATAATAAGAGGTAAAATATTTATTACCCAATAGAAACATTAATTATCAGTAATAAATTATTATTTTGAGGTCTCTAAAAAAAATATAGGTGGTAGATCTACTAACTTTTCAAAGAAGGATTGGTTGGCAACTACCAACTTTTGAAATCATATCTACCTCCAAGTCAAACTTCGAGTTGGTAACACTGCGTCATTTAGTATCGTTCAATCACAGCAGTTACAAGTTTAAGCTTGTTTATTCCTTTACGTGTGTGATTAAGTTTTGTACCGAAAACAAGAATACAAATATTGTTTTTCGACGATAGTACGACGTAGATTCAGGAGGGCAACAGTACGTCGAAACGTCGTCTGCAGTATTAAAAGTGAGTCAAAGTACGGTTTAGAGAATTAGAACGACATGCAAAAAAGTATTTTGGGCGTAAGGCCGAAGAAGTTAAGTACCAGGGCAGGGCCGGATTTAGGGGAGGGCAAGCGGGGCAATTGCCCCGGGCCCCCACATAAGAGGGGCCCCCACATCCACAAATGAGAGGCCCCCACATTTACTAAAGAGGAGCTTACACAATACCAGGCAACCGAGTTGGAGCGATCCGGCGTTGGGACGACCTTTTTTTAGGAATAGGAATAGGTACCTTTTTTTTTCGTCGCCACTTTTTTCAAGATCTTTTTTTAAGATCAAGGGGCCTTCACTCCTCTATTGCACCGAGCCCCCACAACTCTAAATCCGGCCCTGTACCAGTGACAGTCATCGTATAATTAAATATATGACTGGAGAAGCCTTATTAACGTCTCACGCAGGTAAACTTCTTCAGTATGATACTGGAGAATATATTAGAAAGTGGACAATACTTTGTAATTGCTTCGTGGACAATACAACGCGAACTACATAGAAAAAAAATTCGGGCAAAACAGAAAAAAAGAAACCATTTTTGATTGAAAAAAAAATAGAGGAGAAAGGTGCGACTTTGTAAAAAAAATTAAAACTGGTCAAATATGGATTGGAAGAAGGTTATTTTTTCAGACGAAACAAAGATTAGTCGATTTATAACTAAGCCAGCCAGTAACTCAAACATATTTTATTGAGACTGTGAAACATGGGGGAGGTAATGATATACTTTGGGCATGTATATCAGCTTATGGACTAAGTCCTATTCATATTATCGTTGGCAAAATGAATAAAAAAATGTATCTGGATGTTTTAATACACAAGTTACTCGAAAAAGTGGAAAATATTGCTTATTCAACAAATGTATTAATCTTCCAGCAAGAAAATGATCCAAAACATACTTCGAAATTAGTAAAGGCTCGTTTCTTAAGAGTTTCAGTTATTGCAGTGGCCGGCACAAAGTCCAGACTTGAATCCAATTGAAAATCTTTGGTCTCAATTAAAACACGATATTCTTAATGCCTATAATTTACTGCCATCCTTTTAAAATGAATTTTGGAATCGAATTCAAGAAAATGGGATAAAATTACACCAATTACTGCGAAAAAATAGTATATAGTACGAAAAAAAAAAGATTGGAAGCAGTTAGGAAAGCTAAATGTTTATTAAATACAAAATATTAAAAAAGTTTAATTACCGAATTCCTTTTTTTTTTGGTGCAAAAGTGATTCAGTATTTTATCATAATATTGTTATTATTTTGAAATATTTTAATCTAATATTTGATAATAAATACATTACAGTAATATTTTATTTCTTAATAAGATTTCCAATTCAATAAACGTGTATCAACAAAAATGTTCCTATGTATTGGTTCGTATGTGTTGCTGAGAGCTTCAAATGACTTTGACGTTATTGCAACAAATTTTGTATGAATGTGAGATAATTCGGTATATTTATACTAAGCAATAAAACTTTCTTAAGAACTTTAAAAAATAAATATTTAAATTTAAATAAATGATGAGTTGATGACGTTTAGGTTTGCTTGCCGTAGACAGCATGTTAACACTTCGATGGTAATCCAAAATGATTAACCTAATATACATACCCTGTTGAGAACATTTAGCAGGTATTGGTAATTTTCTGAGAGATAGCTAATAATATTCTTATAGGAAACCATAGAAAACATCAATTATGACTTTACGAATAAGTAGTGAATAAACTTCGAATCGCTTAGCTTTAACTACATATAAATATTTTATTTCAGGTGCAGTTAGCAAATTTTCATTATTATTCGTTTCACAATTGTATGGCGCTGCGTAAGGTACAATTATTGATAAATACGTGTGACTGTATCCCTTTCTTCTTTCCGAAAAAAGGTAAGGCTTATAGTACTATCATTATGTTATTTAGCAATTTAAAGTAGTTCGTATCAAATATATTATTACATTACTATATTATATAAATTTTATATAAAATAATTATTTGAATTACACACGCAAGAAGCGCTGTCTCTAGAGGAAACCTCCAAAATTATTCATTACTATTAAATGATGCTGTGACAACGAGATTTCATCCAGTACCTACATTTAGGTACATTTACTACTGGTATGGCACAGATTACCTGTAATAGATACCACATTTAAGGCCTTCTATGTCCGCTACATATTAGCACAATCACGTCTATATAACTCGATGCTAGGGTTAATATCTTTAGAATCGTCTAGATAATAGAACTGTGTTCATAGTATTAAAAAAAAGTCGTTCGAGCAAATAAAGTTTAAATATCTGATGATAATCAATAATGCCCTTTTGTACCATAAAGTATTATGGAAAATCTACTCGTAAATCTAGGTAAAAAAAAAACGATGACATAACATTCCATCGATAAATAAATAGTTAAAACTAGCGGCCCGTCCCGGCTTCGCACGGGTATTTAACTAAAATTTCAAAAATTATAAATTTATATTTTTTATCATGTAGGTACACCTGCTTCGATACTGGAAAATATTTTATAATAGATGGATTGAGTTGTCAAACATGTGTCAAAATAAAATGTAATTTAAATTAAAAGCACTAAGGAGTATTGGATATCAACTTCGAAGCAAATAACTTTCAACCCCCTTTTAGGGGATGAATTTTGATAAAATACGAAACACTTATTCAATCAATTCTGTTAAAGAATATTTATGCAAAATTTGAAGTAGATTGGACCAAGGAATTACGTTGTCCCATACAAACTCCCCCCTCCCCCTTTTCACCCTCTTAGGGGTAGAATTTCATAAAATCCGTTCTTAGTTGATCTCTACTCGGCAAAAGGAATATTCCTACCAAATTTCAAGACTCTACATTTTTTTAGAAAACGTTTATATAGGAAAAAGAAAAAGGCTGTTTTTACGGTTTTCCCGGCAATTATTCGAATTTTTCTCACCTTTTAAGCCTTCCCTAGACCTCTACGAACATTTCAAGACCAAGATAAGATAAATCTGTTCAGCCGTTCTCGAATTTTAGCGAGACTAACGAACAGCAATTTATTTATATATAAATATATAGATTACAGTGGTTGATTCTTGACGTACGTTCTGAAACGTCTTTCAGTTTTAGTAATTTATTCTATTCGCTCCGAGGGCAAGCGTGCGCAGTGCCGTCCGTCCGTAAATTTAACACTGTATGAAAGCAGTGGACCCGATTATTGAGTAATCCACCAGTATTCAACTCAATTGATTGCGTAATGTTTTGGAATCCTGTTCTTATAATTTTGTTCAACTTCATAGGTTACAAAATGCAAAATATTTACTAAAGTAGTGAAATTATCATTCCTACATTCTGTAGATTAAAGATGTAAAAAAAAATATTATTACTATTCTTTTCGATATTTTTTAAATTTTTTTTTTTATAAAAAATGTTTGTTTATTTAGAATTAAAAGACTTTTATTCACACATACATATATACATTTCTTATATTATAAAGTAATGTAAACATTTCTAGAAAGGTGAGAATTGGTTTTCTATGAATCAAATGCTATTTATATTTATTTCTTTTAATAATTTCTTTATCTATATAAAGTGAATAATATAAATAAATAATTATTAAACTTTCGAACTTATAATTTTACACAAAATGTGTTAAACGATAAAGAATTATAATTAAAGTAATTTATTTATTAAGCTAATTATTTTTACATCCATAATTTCTTGTCAATAAAAAATAGAAAATTATTATATTAGATACAAAATTAGATATTTATTCGAAAATGGTAAATATAATAATAAAATATTATATATATACGTAAATAAATAATTATTTACCTAAAAAAAAAATGGTTGTCTGTAAAGTCAAGTCAAATACGTCGGACGATAACTTTACGTGATAACGTCATAAGAAAACATTGATGAAAATGGCATACTTTTATGAATCGAATTGAATTATTATCACTGAATTGTCGTTATTTTGTATAAAACAAAGAAGGAGTATATTGAAAATTACAATTTTTTCGATAAATTAACATTTATTAGCCCTTGTTAATTCAAATATTTTTTCTCTTCTACTCGGACGCATCTGCCGATGGAGTGGAAGAGAGAAAGATGCGTCACAAGCCGAACTCTTAGGCTGATTGTGTCTCTCTATCGCTTGTTTTGCACTCTCGCTCGCGAAACGTGACAACGAGTTATGCTTTTTCGTGCGTGCAGCCGGCGTTCATCGATTTATAGGACGTTATCACGTCAAAAAATATATAATTTTTAAAAGTTTGTTTTATACGTTTATCAAAAATGTCGATATGCAATTTTTCTATCACGTCACTGATGAATGTACAAATTACACAATATGTGCTGAAATAGGTACAAACTAAATAATTTTTTAGTTTTACTTAACTTTTTATTTTTAATACTTGTAAAATATTGCTACCTTGTTTAAAAAATATATAAAGTAAGTTCCGCATTACTGCCATTGTATTTTAATTTGGCTTTAAATATTTATATAATATATCATTTTATTTAAATGAATTTATTATTTATATAAATGAAAAAAGAAAATATATGTTTGGTGATAGCTCAAATAAGGACTTTAATACTTAGGACCTAAGATTTTATACTTAATATGTATTTGTTTAATTATACCTATTAGTAAAATACGTCGATACCTGTATAAATATGGTGTTGAAGTTGACTATGTACTTATTTTTTTGTTAATTATTTGTAATTGTAACGATTAAAAAAGTATTTATAATTTTGTTTCAGATTTTTACAGAATTTGTAACTTTCATGATAAGGAGTGTCTGGAAAAAGTAATAAGTACGTAATTTTTTTGATTATATTATAACAATGTTTTTAAATTCTGCGAAAGGAAATGAAAGGTTTGGCGTAGGTAAGGCGTTCCAAACGTCAATGAGATATTTGTATTTGTACAAATATTTGTTTCTGGTCTGGGTGTTTGTCCTTGTGGGTCTCCCCTGCATGCATCGGAGAGAACGTAAAGCCGTCGTTCCGTCGTCATAGATATCTGATCGTTATTCATGGTAGGGACATTATCCGCCAATCCTCTGTAGAGCAGCCTGGTGAATTAAGCTCCAACCCTTCTTCTATGTGGACGATAGGCCTTTGTATAATATAAACAGGATGACTGGTGAGTCACTATCAATATTTAAGGAGAATACTTGGTACATGATTCTCATTCGAATTATGTAAAAAAATAGGTACTTGATTTTTGACCAAATTTTTATAAATTTTAATTTAAATAAATGAAGCGTTGATACTTCTCCAGTCATGCCGGCGGCACGTGCATAGGTGTTGTACTGAGCCGCTTGTTCACATCTAAATATTGCAAGAGTTCACATCATTTACCTAGTCAACAAATTTGTTGCTTAAACGAGTAAAATATCTTAGTATTTTTGCCTATCCTAAGCCAGGATTAAAGTATTGAGGGGGACTGGATCATGCTTGTTTATCTTGCTACCCTGTTAACACGTGGCGGCGTTTGGACGTAGGTAAACTACCTGTTTTGTGTCGAAAGTGCAGCTAGCTGCTAGGGTGTCCAGACGACGCGTAAATAATTAGATAATTGTTGAGTAACTTTACTTAAAAGTTTATTAATATTCACCTTTTTTTACATAATTCGAATGAGAATCATGTACCGAGTATTCTCCTTAAATATTGATAGAAACTCACCATTCACTCTGTATAAATATATATATATATATATATATATATATATATATAATGTTTCTTTATTTATATATTTATATCTAAATACATAGATACATATAATCACGCCTCTTTCCCGTAGGGGTGGGCAGAGACCACTTCTTTCCACTTGCTACGATCCTTACATACTTGTTTCGCTTCGTGTATTTTCATTATTCCATTCATACATGCTCTTCGGTTTATGGAACTCTTGACCTGGCCTTTTTTCAGGCTATTTATATCTAAATTTATTATATTATGTATGTGTTGTTGTAGATTAAGAATTAATAATGATATCCACACTATTTCAAATTTCTCCAAAATTTAGTTGAGGTTAAATTATCAACCGCACCGAACAATTTCCACTGTGTCTTCTTTATGCCATATGACATTGACAAAATAATATAATTTGTATCAAATTTACGCAGCTAAAAGCCATACAATGAATTATTGAATTGACAATTAAAATGAGACATGAGAACTATAATTAATTTGAAGTACATATTTAGGAAGTTAAAAAGCTACTCAACTATGCTTGTAAGCAAATTGTAGCTCACGTCCGTATCAAAAAAGGAAATATAACTTTAGTTGTTTTGATATATCTTTGTAATTATTTTTCATTTTCCTTAATATTAAATATTTTAAATTTTACTGCGGTTTTTTGTTTTCAGGTCCACCTTTATTTGATGAAAAAGGCGTAAATGATAGTGAGCAAGTGAAAGATGAACATACCGAAATTTTGTCCCGGTGTTTGCCGGAGTGTGAACATTTTGACTATCCCTTGGAGGTGGCTTTAGGAAAACTTTCTTTGAGCGTTCCAATAAGCGGGACGTCTTTTTTGTAAGATTGTTGTTTGTTACATATTTGTTTAGTTTATTTACCAAATTTGTGGAACTTAAAACCGTCTTTATTTTTTTTTTTAATTCTTTGTCTGGCTTTTTTTATTCTTCATTTGGATTTTTGTGTTTCCGTTGCGCGTGTTTTCGGACCCTCGATATAGAATTTGTTCCTACTGATAGCCGCCGAATATGAGTTGTTTTATAAAAAAATACAGCGTACTATACTGATTGTGAAACTCAAAAATACCTTAGGCAGTACAAAAATATATAACGTTATATTAAAAACAATTTTATAATAATAATACATTATATATAAACCATGGAATTAATTGTGTAACTTCTTCAAGTTCTTAATTTTAATTTTTTCGTTTTGGTATTATATTATAGACAGTGTATTTTTTTAGTAATGTACGATAACGTCGAACTATGGGAAATCGAGGTCTTTTTTTTTATTTTTATCGTAGGGTTATCCATTTACGGATGATATCCAGGACGCCCGGGTCGGCAGTCCTAGACCTATGTCGGACTCGGCACTTTGGGAGTGCAATACCGTACTAAACCCCTGCGGGAGCCTTCAGCCGCTTTAATTGGAGGGTCCCGGATCTGCAGGCAACAGGATCCCTCCAGCGACAGGTTGGCCTCGGCGAAAAGGCTAGACTTCTCCTCCATGGGGTCTGTCCGGCTAATCTCTGAACAGTCCCGACGACGCCGTGTCTAGCAGGACCGGGTTCCCATCCCAGCCCGACACGGGCGCAAGGGCGTTACAGGAGGCGCATTAAGTAGCGCCTCCTACGCACCCCCATTCGTCGCCCGCGGATGGAGGCCACGTCGGCGGCCTCCTCTCTCATCCGCTCGTCGGCCTCCTTCTGGGACATTACTGTCTCGCAGAAGGAGACCATCGCCTTCTTGGACTCGTCGTCGCCGAGCATCGCGGTGATGACGCTCGGGAGCGACAAGTCCCCTCCGACGAGGGAAATCGAGGTCTGTTTCGAATGAAAATTCGACACCTTTTTTTATTACTAAAGCATTTTCTGGCATGATATTAAAGGCGAAATTTTTATAATCCTTATTACGGGATTCTTGTGCATCTTCCGATAGTTGACAAATAGGATGTACTGCAAAATACTTTATGATATTTTCACCATGAATCAAAATTTTGTGGTCAGACGATGGCATATAATATCAGTCATAATTACTCACATACATCCTGGCAGTCTCCATGATGTAACTCCCAAATTTTTCAGCATTTATCATAATATTTGATCATTGAGCTTGCAGTATTATGTAAAGTCATTTATTCAAATTAATATCAACTCATGTGATTTCAGCAGACCAGGTTGCATTGTAAAATAATTTTCTGCCTGTATTACCGTCATTATTATTACCACTTATTTGTTGTGGTTGATCGATGATCAATCCTAGCTCATCACGAAAACCTTTTTGTACCAGGATTTTCTTCTTTTGCTTTAGTCGTTTCTTTTATTTGCTTGTGGTTGACCATGTTTCGAAAGAAAGATTGAATGTGTAATACGATACGTGTATACGATTCCATACAACGAATCCAAGCATGTAACGTAGACTGTCCGTATTGATAAGAGTCTTCATTGTCAGGCGTAGCTGTCACTTTAGTCAAATCGTTCATTTGCCGTGGAGCAGTTCTGCATATAGGACCAGAAGGCGTTTTTATTAATACCTGAATTACTTTTCCATCTATCATTGTAAGAAAAAGTTCATGCTTCACCTGTACTCGCTCACCTTCTTTATCAATTATTGATGAGCCCAAAGATTTATTTAATATTTATGAAAAATAAGGGCATTTGTCATTGTCACACGCCTAATTAGTGAAAAATTGATATAAACCCTAATACAAATCAGCTATTGATAGTAAACCACAAAATATGCCGTAAACTATTAATATACTTGTAAAAGTCTACATTGTATTAAAAATAAATAGCGGTTTTAAAGTTTCTAACTTCCTATTTTTACCGATAATTTCGGAAAGTACAAATATGCGCATTGATTAGGCTACAAATTAACATTAAATGTAAAGTGTGGGCAAACGTGCGTAACTGTTAAAAGTCCCGATGAAATTAAAAAAAATAATAATTATTTAACTTTATTTTATCTAACAATTATTGTAACGTTAACGTAATATTAAATTACAAAAATATTAGCTGTTAAAAATTCTTCAGAAGATGAGCTTTTCAGACATGTATAATACTGAATATATATTGCTACAAAGTTTAATTTTAAAATAACTTTGAAAGTGATGAAGTGACAGACTTAAATGGACGTTCGTAAAAATAAAAAAGATCGTGCCCTGGGAAGAAAATGTTGTATAAATCATATAAAATTTCAATAAAATAGTTTATGTTCACCTTTAAACTAATAAATACCTAAAATAAAAAATATGCCAGTTGCGAAACTGATAAAAACCATTTTTGATATGCCGTTGCACTACAATTTTCACAGTGCGTCGTCGTGACTGAACATTTTCGACAATTTTAATACACTCGTATAAACTTTCTTAAGCCTTAGGTACAAAAGTTGATCGGTCATTTGAATAAAGGAACAATTTTTTTTTTCATTTCGACGTTGGCCAGATAAAAAGTTGCTGTTTATAGTGTTACTAACACGTACCTAAGAGTTTTTCAGTAAATATAAAATTACCTTATATAGAATTTTATGTATTTATTTTAAAATTAATCAGGTTAAAGATCCGCCAAAAAGTCACGGATACAGATACAGATACGGATCTCTTTTCTCGCTCGGATATCCGTGGATACGGATACGGATATTCGGCACATAACTAGTAAAAACCCAACAGTGTTTTGAATGAATGAATGAATGAAAAAAAAATTGCGAACTGGAAAATTGTGAACTAGTACAAAGCTTACATCTGAAAAATTAATTTTTTTTTCATGTTGTACGTCCAAGTGAAGATACCAACTTGTAATTAACAAACGTAACTGATTATGAGTTATATACCCATAAAAAAGGTATTATAAAACGAAAAATAACTAAATTAAAATTTCATAAAAAATTTTTGAAGTTTGTTGCCTCACGGATTACGCATTACGCGTCGCGTGCGTAAAGATTAGTGATGTCGATAGAATGGAGGCTTGGTGTAGTTAGTAACACATAAGCGTCATATCTTCTCATGATACTACTAAGTACTTTTTGTTGATAATTTATAGTACTACCTATCTAATATTTCTTAACCGTAACACTTCGAACGAATCATTTTTGAGGAGTTTTATCGATTTTCATGAATCATATAATTAGGTCCTGATATGGCAAATACTCGCATGACATTGATACGTGACAAATTGTGATGAACTTTGATAATAAAAATACCAAATTGAACTAAACATTTCTTTTTTTTTTTGTTGAAAAATTGGATATATACTTTTTTAAACAATTTCTAATTTTAAGATAAGATAATATAAAGCTTTTTTTTTCACAAAAGTAATTACAAGAATTGATCAAAGTGACCTAACAGGAGACTCACAAAATACCAATATTTATGTTAAGAACGTAAAAGGTATATAATATATAATATTCTATACACGTTTTTATATATCGTCATTAAACCTTCTTAGAGAACAAAGTTCTCGAATCGCTAAATAGACCAGTACCGATAATTTTTGAAACAAAAAAAAAAAAAAAAAAAAATATATATATATATATATATATATATATATATATATATATATATATACTGGGATGAAACCCATTGGAAAAGGAAGAGAATATAACAGAAATCGTAATATAATCGTATATCGTAAGAGAAAAAAAATTTTTTTTCTTTTACGATATACGATCCGTATCTGTATCTGTATCCATGACTTTTTGGCGGATCATTTACCTGATTAATTTTAAAATAAATAGATAAAATTCTATATAAGGTAATTTTATATTCACTGAAAAACTCTTAGGTACGTGTTAGTAACACTATAAACAGCAACTTTTTATCTGGCCAACGTCGAAATGAAAAAAAAAATTGTTCCTTTATTCAAATGACCGATCAACTTTTGTACCTAAGGCTTAAGAAAGCTTATACGAGTGTATTAAAATTGTCGAAAATGTTCAGTCACGACGACGCACTGTGAAAATTGTAGTGCAACGGCATATCAAAAATGGTTTTTATCAGTTTCGCAACTGGCATATTTTTTATTTTAGGTATTTATTAGTTTAAAGGTGAACATAAACTAAGTTATTGAAATTTTGTACGATTTATACAACATTTTCTTCCCAGGGCACGATCTTTTTTATTTTTACGAACGTCCATTTAAGTCTGTCACTTCATCACTTTCAAAGTTATTTTAAAATTAAACTTTGTAGCAATATATATTCAGTATTATACATGTCTGAAAAGCTCATCTTCTGAAGAATTTTTAACAGCTAATATTTTTGTAATTTAATATTACGTTAACGTTAAAATAATTGTTAGATAAAATAAAGTTAAAAAATTTTTTTCTTTCGAAATGTGATTATTCGATTTAATAAAAAAACTAGTGCATGCAGATGTGTGATAGCTTAAGGGAATGTTTCTCTTAGGACTTATACTGCTATACCCTTTTTACTTTCTAACAATGTAAAAAAATATATACATTACTATGGCAAATTTTCTCAAAAAATGCTACGAAATAACAGGTAGTATGTCCAGATCCTCCTAGCCCTTTCCACACTTCTATATGAAATACATTTTGATGGGCTAAAATTTCCTGTTTTCCGTCACTCAGGTATATAAGTTATCTTAAAATAGCAATAAATAGGTGTCTAATCTACACATATAATAAAATGGTAGGAAAGTCAAAACTGTAAATTTCATATTTTTTTAAAAGAATTCTTGGTGTATGATCTACAATCGATACCGAAGCCAAAAATATAGTTTTTAGAATTTTTGTCTGCTTGTCTGTCTGTCTGTATGTATGTCCGGGATAAATTCAAAAAGTACTGCATGGATTTACTTCAAATTTGGCACGAATATTATTAAGAAGTCGGGTCAACATATAGGCTACATATTATCACGCTATCACCTACGGGGAACGAGCAGTGAACCTTTATTTCTTCAACGCATTCTGTAACAACGTGTAATCTGATAGCGTTAACGCAGACGACGTCGCGGGCAACAGCTAGTTTAATCTACGCATATAATTTGAAGAAGATTCTACAATTTTCTCAAAATATTGTAATGTATTATTGATTTTAATTTTATTTCGTACTATTTTCTGAGAAAATTTACCATTATAACGTATTTTTTGTACATCATCATAAAGTAAAGGTTTTAGCAAACAAAAAACTCACCGATTTTTAAAAAAAAAGCAAATATTTTGACCTGAGAATTTCACTTCCCTTCCACTTCCCGACCTCTGATCGCCCGTAATTTATTTTTCCCTGAATTTTTGTTATATTCTCTTCTTTTTCCAATGGGTTTCATCCGACTATTATTTTTTTACATTTTTTACCACTTTCAAAGGTAAATTTTCAGCATTGGTCTAAAATGATAACATTCTTACATAACCGATTTATTCATATTTTAATAATGAAACATGATAACGCTTTTTACATATATTATCTAAAACTCATTATTTGCTTTTTGATCTATTTAATTGCTTAAATAATAGATAGTTACTTATATATTTCTATCAATACTAGTGGTCGCCCAGTGGTCTAAATTCGACCTAATTATAATTGACAGCATTGTCAACATCATAAAAATATGATTATGCATAACATATGATATGAGCATGTGCAGCAATCATTGGACCTGATCTATGATAATAAGTTTCGATAAAAAATTCGTTGCAAGACCTGTATTTAAGACCATGTTGACAACAGACTGACAAGAAACAAAATTTGTGTATATATATGTACATTGTACATAACATGTATGTGTGTGTGCCGTAGTGTGTGTAGTGTTTTTTTTTAAATGAATTTAATGTTTTTTTTTAGATCTATTATATAAATATTAGCATTCTACACTTCTTCTCCACATAAACTTTAACTGTGAAAAATTTCATACTTCTCGTCCGCGTAATTTTCATAAAAAGGGGTAAATAGTTTTTGCTTCTGGGTACACTTTTTACCACAAAATATTGAATTTGTATCAATAAAAAAATTAAAACAAAATTACATAAAAATATATCCTAATCAATTCTCATTTCATATTACAGTAACAACATCGTATTAGAGAATCGTTCGGTAGTAAACGTTTTTTTCAACGACTTAGTAGCTACGAGGTATCGACGAGATGTTTACTTAAACTGGCAAAATATATTAGGTAAGTACTCCGTGTACATGGGTATGAATACTTTTTTTCGTAGCTCTAAAGGCATTTCAAAAATTGTCAGCAAATGCAGTATACTTACGTATACTTAAGTTAAAGTCGATATGGAATTTTTGTAAACAAACCAAAAGTCATCGTGTATAGGGTTGTCACACTTTTATTAATGAAAAATTGTAATTTATCACTAATTTCCTAGTTAGACATTAAAAATTTTACTTTAACACTGTTTTCTATAACTTAAATTAACCGCCAAATACGTAATTCGCAAGAGAATTAACTTTTAACAATAATTAACAAATTTTTAATTACAAATATAAATCCAACAACCCTAAATTTTTGCACTATACCTTGTCCAACCGTTTATTATCTTTTTGACAATTCAAAAAATATCGACATTAGTGACATCCTCACATGTTACCAATTCGATTTGAAATAATAATCGATTTTATTTAAGAAGAACTTTCAATCGATTTAATGAAATATTTTTAGTTTAAATGTTAAGTATTCGTTTCTTAGTTTTTTTTGAACGCGTGCATAGTTACATTTTAAGACAGTCGTCAAAAAATAATTAAATGAATGAACAGAATTATACTTCTTTACTCTTAGTTTAAACGTAATTTCCAAGATTTCGACTTAATTCCTTGCAAATAATCAATCTTGGAGTCATAGATACTATTTTTATGTCCTTGTTTTATTAAATTTATAGAAATAATACTTACATGAAGTCAAATTATTTTTATCATATGATCGATTTATCGTATTTCAAGAACTGTTTCATAGTCTGTGGTTGTTTGTTATGCACAGGGAACTTAACTACCCCTCAATAAAGGGCCATAAAGTACGACATTACTGTAGTACATTATTCCGGAAAAAGAAAACGATAATTTATAGACATGAGCTGTCAAAAAGATAATAAACGGTTGGACAAGGTATAATGGGAAAATTTAGCAGGTAAGTAATTTGAGTTGATTTGTTTTTTATTATCAGTTGTTATATTGTTAAATGTTAATTGTAATCGATTTTTATACACAACTTTAAATATTATAATTATTATGTTAATTCAACGTAAGTAAAGTAAAATAAATAACAAGAGAAAATGAGTGTCTGAACTTTTTAATCACAATAAATCCATTTTAAGACAGTTTTTATTTTAGGTATTTTATGATTATTTTGTTAGGTATTTTATGGTAAGCCCGTAACCTAGAACAACACATATACTAAACACAAAACACCGGAAAATCTAACGATAACATTCAGTGACACTATGTACAATGAAGCTTTGATTGTTATCGAGGATCTTTTTTGCATTGTCATTGCCAATTTACCACCCAGTCATTTAGGTTTAAGGAATTTATTTCTCATAAAAACATAAAGGTCACTTACAGTGAGATACAATCAATATACCGTAATAAGATGTCACAATTTTTACCTCTAGAATGCTTAATCGAAACATTTACAATACGTATTCTTTTAATTTTGATTTAAAAATATCGATGCTTTCCGAACTTTTTACATGGTTTGGTAAGTTATTACATAGCTGCACTCCCTCAAACAATATTGTTTTCTTACCACACTTTGTTCATGACGCTGAAACTAACAGCCACTCTTTATATCTTTGTTTCTGAGCAACAGATTAAGTTGTAACTACAAACAATATTAACACAAATTAGTATCGTTATATCATCTAACTATAGAAAAAAATCCAAAGGGTAAATTCCACCCCATTTTTTGAATGTAAAAACCAAAAAAGGAGGTCTGTTAGATATAAAAGCTAAAAATCAATGTTAAGCATGAAACAAGGTTAAAATTTAAAATAATGGTCATTTATAAATAACAAGAAAGATTCCAAAAAAATTAAAAAAAAAAAATTAACCACTTTAATTTTTTTTTTAATTTTAGAATTTTTCTAAGCAGGCAATTTATAATATTTACTAGCTGCCCGCCCCGGCTTCGCACGGGTATTTAACTAAAATTTCAAAAAATATAAATTTATATTTTTTATCGCCTACACCTGCGTCGATACTCGACAATATTTTATAATAGACGGATTGAGTTGCAAAATAAAATGTAATTAAAATCAAAAGCACTAAGGTATTGATATCAACTTCGAAGCAAATAACTTTCAATCCTCTTTTAACCCCGTTAGAGGATGAATTTTGATAAAACACGAAATATGTCTTCAATCAATTCTGTGAAAGAATATTTATGCAAAATTTCATGTAGATTGGACCAAGGAATCATGTTGTCCCATACAAATATTGCCCCCCTTTTTCACCCCCTTAGAGTGAGAATTTCGTAAAATCCGTTGTTAGCTGAACTCTACTCGGCGAAAGAAATATTCCTATCAAATTTCAAGTCTCTAGGTCTCATAGTTCCAGAAATATCGTAATGAGTGACTATATCTATAGAAAGTTTCATATATACATAGAAGATAACAATCTTTTTTTACAGAGTAGAGATTTAAAGTTTAAATAAACATTAAAAAATGAAAAAAAAAATTATATTTTAGGAACACGAAGCTCGGCCTTTGATCTGGAGAAAGTTACACGGGGGTACTATCTTTTTAAAACGAAATCGAAATACTACACCTTCCGTAGTATTTCTTTATAAACAATACTTTTTGTTTTTTCTTCGGGGTGCTAGAATCACCAGGCTACTCTGAAACATGCCACATACAACTGGCTGTGGGAGAAGCAGCTTGCCCTCAAGTATACTCCCGCCACATTAAGAGTTTGACCTTAGCTTTGTTTATGGTAAATACATACTCATATACACATAGGTACATTATATTATTATGCAGCATATTATTACCCAGTTCCCGGAAATCACCATTTCCTATTTTAAGCAACAAGTGTGAAAACTGTCCGGCAGTAACATCTCCCCTTAGATAAACTCTAATATTTATGGTAAGGCTCAGTTTCGTCACTGCAGGCCACAAATGCTTCTGTACTCTATTTTATTGTATCAGCCGGTAAACAACCCACTGCTGAGCGAAGGCATTTTTTCCACATAGAAGAAGGGTTGGAGCTTAATCCACCACACTGCTCCACTGCGGGTTGGCGGATAATATTACTACCATAAGTAACGATTATTATAAGGTATCCATGATAACAAACGGGACCGATGGCTTTACGTGCTACCCGGGGCACGGTGGGGAAACCCACAAGGACATACACCTAGACCTGAAACAAATATTGGCACAAATACAAATATCTGTCCCGAGCGGGAATCGAACCCGTGACCACCGGCATTGAGGCGAGGCGTTGAGGTGACTACTCGCACCACTACACCAGAACGGTCATCAACGCTTCGTTCGTTGTATCATTGGTATAATTACACCATAAGTCAATACGATTATGCGTCTTAGATTTGAATAAACCCGCAAGTAATTATTTTTTAAATTTTGATTGACTCGGCAGAGTTGGTAGTGACCCTGCTTACTGCTTCAGGATCATGGGTTCGATTCCCGTCTCGAGTCTGGGTGTAATTCGTATTTATTTCTGTATGTATTATTTATATGTATATTTATAAAAAAATGTAAAAAAAAATAAGTTGCCTACCTTAGGAACAGACGATCGTGTGTGTATGTCAAACATATATTTATATTTAATAATAGTCCAAGACAACTTTTATCTCCTCCTTTTTAGTTTTAGTGTAAGATAAAGTTAAATGGGTACATAATTTATAATGTTTACTGATCTTGTTCCAACATTAGTCCGTGGTGCCAATCTGTACTAATTGGGGTGTTAATGCCGTAGAATTCAAAAATGTTTCTTAGTTCACTTCAGTGTCTTTTATATCTGTATCATTGTAAACTACAGATGCCTTGCTGATGAGTTATTCAGTTTAAAACCCTTTACTTAAAACAACACCAACATTGAAGTTAAAAATATTATATAAAACACTATTTTACAATAAAGCGATCACACGATATATTTACAACTCAATTTTGTTACGTTTAATATAAAGTCTTGCCTGTTCCACCAGGAGCACCCAAAAAAGATATCACCTACACCTGCGTCAATACTGGAAAATATTATATAATAGACGAATTGAGTTGTCAAACATGTGTCAAAATAAAATGTAATTAAAAAAAAAGCACTAAGGAGTATTTATATCAAAATAATTTCCTACCCCCTTTTAACCCCGTTAGGGGATGAATTTCGATAAAATACAAAACACGTCTTCAATCAATTCTGTTAAAGAATATTTATGCAAAATTTGAAGTAGATTTGACAAAGGAATCACGTTGTCCCATACAAACTTTGCCTCCCTTTTTCATCCCCTTAGAGGTAGAATTTCGTAAAATCCGTTCTTAGCTGACCTCTACTTGGCAAAAGGAATATTCCTACCAAATTTCAAGTTTTTAGGTCTCATAGTTCCAGAGATATCGTGATGAGTGACTATATCTATAGAAAGTCTCCTATATATATATTATTTATTTATTATTTATTAAAGGTCGTAGACACTAAATTTTGTTGTAACTTCGCAGAAACTTTTTCTTTACTATCGAGAAAGGACAAAAAAAAGGAAAAAAATTAAAAGGGATACTCCCTTTCGCCTTTCTATTTTTTTTTTTCTTTCTAAGACAGTGTCTATGGACTATTTATTCTAATGTCTATATCTCTGCTCGTGAACAATAGATTTTATTGTAACTTCGTAGAAACCTTTCTTTTATCGTCTCAAAACGATGACAAAAATTTCAAAGGGGATACTCAACCCCTTAAATTTTTTTAAATTTTTCTTTATTCCTAAGACAGCAGCTATGTATGTACCATTTCTTCAAATGTCTATATCTCTTCTCGTGGACACTATATTTTGTTGTAGCTTCGTACAAACCTTTATTTTACAGTTTAAAAACGATGAAAAAAATTTCAAAAGGGAGACTCAACCCCTTCTATTTTTTAAAATTTTTCTTTATTCCTAAGACAGCAGCTATTGATGTATGTACGATTTTTTCAAATGTCTATATCTCTGCTTGTTTACCTTTATCTATTCGCAAGGCCACAAGCTTAGACATTTTTAAAAGACGAGTGAATTATCTTACCTTACTTGACTTATGTTTATACATAAATATTTATTTATAGGTATGTATGTATGTATGTGTGTATATTATCTATATGTATGTATATTACCTACTTGTATATATGTACGTGTATTTATGTATCTGTATTTTTTTTCAGTATATGTTATATCTTTAATATATATATATATATATATATATATATATATATATATATATATATATATATATATATATATATATATATATATATATATATATATATATATATATATAATTATATAATCTTAATCTCGGAAACGGCTCCAATGATTTTCATGAAATTTAGTATGCAGGGGGTTTCGGGGGCGATTTATTTAAATAATCAGTTCCTAATATTTTACTATTATGTCGGTAAGATCGAAAATATTATTTATGTTCCATCAGTATGTAATGTATCTAAATATAATTTAACCGAGCAAAGCTCGGTCATCCAGGTACTACTATATTACACCCCTACTAACTCTATCAGCTCCATGATTCTCGAAAGGTTGTGTGGAAGAAATCGCTAATATGCGATAAGACCGCTCAGTTGCTATCATTCTCTTATTCTTGATATTTGTTGCGTTGAATTCGCGTTATCCTTTCATCTGTGGTGTTCAATAAAGTGTGTATATAAATAAATAAAAAAATATATGTAATGTATCTAAATATAATTTAACCGAGCAAAGCTCGGTCATCCAGGTACTACTATATTACACCCCTACTAACTCTATCAGCTCCATGATTCTCGAAAGGTTGTGTGGAAGAAATCGCTAATATGCGATAAGACCGCTCAGTTGCTATCATTCTCTTATTCTTGATATTTGTTGCGTTGAATTCGCGTTATCCTTTCATCTGTGGTGTTCAATAAAGTGTGTATATAAATAAATAAAAAAATACTCCTAAATAAAAACTAGGAAATATAAATTTTAACATACAAGAAAATATCTCAAAAAAAAAAAGAAAACATTATCGTTACTATTTTGATTTAATATTTATCTCTCAAGTCTCTTATATTCAAACTGCTGTATCTCAACGGGGTCTCTTTGCACATCGTTTGGTGGACGTGATACTATTCTAGTCATGATAATTTTTTTGGATGTATTGTTCTTAAGATAAGCTTGCAATAAATATTATAAAGGCGGTTTTAGCTCTGTGATAGATAAAAGAATCTCATATCGTAATGGAGAGTCGATATCGCAATAATTTATTTTTCGCTACGAATTAGAATTATTCAAGTGCGTCATTATTGACGTATGATGAAAATCGACGGCTTAAAATATTGAGAGCTATTTATATTTTTTTATTTATTACTTCACTTTTATTATTCACTGGCTGTTTCAACGATTTCGTTCGAGATTGCCATCGATTATTAAAGATAAATAAAGTATTCAATATATATATATATATATATATATATATATATATATATATATATATATATATATATATATATATATAAACAGTTTGTTTTTGAAAGTAATAATCACGATTGAATTTATAAACATTAGAAGTACGTTTTAATAAAAAAATTTTTGTTACATCGCTTTAATATAATATTATATAATATTAGACGTTATGTAACAATACTACTTACTTAAAAAGAGCGAAACAATAACAAAATTGTCAACAATTTAGACATTTAGTTTATTACGTATTTCAAATATATAATTTATTTTATTTCAGCGGCTTTCGGGGGTCTCCTCAGCTTAATGTTAGGTTTTACGCTAATCTCTGGTTTCGACTTCATATTGTTTTTTTTCATCAAAGTTATACACGATTTCATATCAAGATACTTCGTTGAAGAAGAACTTTATAATTCAGCTATTGTTGGACGAAAAGGATTCGTTATAAATATCGACGAGCATAAGAAAGATAATTGGGTAAAGAAAGCGAAGAAGAATAAATCAGGAGGGGAAATTGAGAAAAATATAAAATACACATCGTATAGACAAAGGTATTAATTAAATATTCACTACATGGTATTTTGTGAAAAATGTAAAATGTGTCTTTTTAATAAATATTATTACAAGTAAATACTCGTCATTTTCATTTATTATAAATATTTTTTAACACTAATTTCCATAATCAAACTAATGTTACCTGGGCTACTGGGAATCGTCTCAAGAGAAATTATTATGAGACATGTATATTTGCATTTGCAGAGTAGGTACTTGCATAGCAGATTATCCTTTAATCCTTCTCCATGATGACAGAATAGTTTTTTGCCTAGAAGAAAGAATTCAACATTTTCTTTGAAATAAAATGAAATGAAAATATTTATTTCGTCATAAGGTGATTTTACACACTTGACGAATGAAAAAAAAATACGTCAAATTATTACAAGTTAATGTCTCGGTAGACATCATATTACTATTATATCATCTGCTTTATTCAATATTACAATAAATAACTTAATCTATTGTCCCTAGTGTTGGGCGACAGGAAAAAAAAGACGGAGGAAAATAATTCTTGGTACTCTTTTAAAAAATTGAACGTCATTATGCAAAATAAATAAATAATGCACAGTATGACTATGAAATGATTAGGACAAACACGAAACAGCCAATTGTATATGTCTAAATCACCACATGCCACCTGCTTACAATATTTTATATCTAATGACAAAGTACATATTGATAGCCTGGTCGAGTTAAATTCAATCCCATGCCTTTTCATCACTTAGAAATTCATTTATGTCATAATAAGCTTTCCGACACAAAGTTCGCTTAATAGTTTTTTTAAACTTCTGTAAAGCCAGAGATTGAACCGCAACCGGTATTTTATTGTAAACTAAAATAGACATTCCAATAAAGGAACGACTTTTTTTACTGAGCCGGCATTTAGGAAACGCTAGTTTGTGGCCGTTCCTGAGTGTTACATTGTGCAAGGAATGATCACTACGGCTAACAAACACATGCCTATTTTTACGTATATACATTATATTTTCATAAATTTATTGCGATACAAAGGACAGAATATTGATCTCTTTAAACTTCTCCCTCAAGGATCCTATACATTTCATTTTATATATACAATGGATATCCCGTTTCTGCAGAATAAAAATAGTATTAATATTCACCGCATTACCCGATATCAAAATGCCATAGGACATTATACCATGGAAGTAGCTTAAATACACTAATCTAGCTGTGTCCACATCCGTTAGTAGACGTATCTTTTTAACCGCGTATGCTGCAGAACTCCTCCTTATCCACCAATCGACAGATATGGGGTCTCCACTGCAACATTGAATTAATGGTGATTCCAAGAAAAATCTGGTTGCATATCGAGTTGTCTTACATTAGGTGCTGAAAATTTGATAAAGTTAGTTTTTATTATTATTAAGAAGTAAGTTTTTCACGCTTAACCAGTGTACTACTTTAGAGATAACATTGTTTACGTCGTCATAGTTTGTTTCTTGTATATGAAATTGAAATATTAATGAAGTATGATCAGCAAACCATACAATTTTATGATTATTCTCGACCAAATATATCGTAGTAGTAGATCGTTGATGTACAGTAAAAATAAGAACGGACCTAGAATCGAGTCTTGTGGGACCCCTATTTGAATAAGATGCCCAAACGACGTAATAGAATTTAATTCAATCCTCTGAGAAGAACTCAGAAGTTTTAGCGCGGTATTTATAATGCCATAGTGACCTTAGTCAAATCACAGAACACACCCAAAGCAACCCGCGACTCCTTCCAAGCATCGATTATCGAAAAAAAAAGCTTTACACCAGCATCAGTTGTTGAGCGTCCTCTAGTAAAACCGAATTGTTTGTTATGTAAAACATTATTTCTTGTAAAATGAATTAAAAGCTGACATAGAATTAATTTTTGTAGAATAGAAATAGGCTTGTAATTTGTCGGATCTTTAGGATATCCTTGTATTTTAAAATAATGCAAACTAGCTTTGGGGAATGTCAGCTAAATATAATAAAACTGAATTATTTATTATATAACACATTTAAACTAATTTTCACAGTTTTTAATAAATAAATAAATTGATAATTAACATATACCTAAACGTATACACATACCTATATAAGGATAAAATATATTACAAGTGACACTTTAAAGATTATAATGAGGATAAAACGAAATTAAGCCATATTATTGCAAAATTGTTTCTACAGCAGATAATAAATGGTACCTTTTTTCTTATCTATTTGTTTACTTCGTTGCCAGTGTGAGTCTACTGTGAAATCGACAATCAACATTTATAAACACTATCAACTAATGATTAATATAATTATAGTTTTATGGATGTTGAAGTGAAAATAAAATGTTTTACATTAAAAGTGATTCTGTCTTAAAATTTTATGTTTTTATGCATATTTATTAAGTATATACATCTAATAGTTTTCAGTATAATCTATAATATAAAAATAAGTCGGGTTTTCCTTCCTGACGCTATAATTCCAGAACGCACGAACCGATTTCCACGATTTTGCATTCGTTGGAAAGGTCTCGGGCTCCGTGAGATTTATAGCAAACTAAATTCAGGAAAATTTTCAACAGAAAAGCAGGAAAACAGGGAAAATCATTTTTCACATACAGCGCCATCTCTGATACATAGCATGTACTACAAACCAATATGGTTTTGCACGGCGGCAGTACGTGGTGGGAGTATCCCTCACGAAAATAAGTTGGTGGCGAAACGGAGTTCGCCGGGTTTGCTAGTTAGTAATAATAATCTTGTCTTAACTGTTTTATTTCCTTTATATCATAAAGTATAAGATTTATATCAGAAGATTGCCAAATATATGACAGATGATATTGCCAAATAGATAACAGATGACCTCAGAGTCGTTAAGTATTGCAAGGAGTTGCTGGTTTATACTTGGGCAAAATCAAGGGCGTTGGTGATTCTTGTAAGACGCTTATGCATAGCAGTGGACAACTAACAGTGACTTACGACGAGACGATACGTTTGAAATTTGCTGCATTTGTTATTATGATAACTTATGTTTTAATTATTTTATATTTAATATTAGGTCAAGGAAAAAGTTTCTTCGTAATTTATATAAAAATTCAAGACTTATTTCAAAGTTTAATCACGTTTAACTATGATATATGTATATGTGCTTTTTGTTCGATAACTTCTTCCCATCTTTTAGGTAGTGACATAATCCAGATCCTGTAGAAATCTTAGGATTTCAGATTGAAAAAAATGCGACAAGTAGTTTTGACAGTCCTCTCTTGATGTTAACCTAACGCTACTCAAAGATTCCTAAAGATAACGAAACAGGTGAAAATCCGATGGTATAAGATCAGGGCTATATGATGAATGCATTAACACTTCCCAACCGAGTTCTTTCAATTTTCGATTTGTGATCAAAGATGTGTGTAATATGGCGTTATCATGACAAAAGACCACAACATTTCTGTTGATAGATTTATGGCGTTTTTCTCTATTTCTTGCCTGAGCTTCATTAGTTGTTGACAGTAGAGATCCAAATTGATGGTTTTACATTGCAGTAAAAGCTCATATCATATCAGGTAATGCTATTGCGTGTTAATCCAGGTTTCACTACAGTCTGTGAGCTTGACTACCGTTTGTCGTAGGCGATCAACTTTTCATCACCAGTGATAAATTTTTTTAATGGTTTAGTTTTATTACGTTTCAATATAGAATCGCAAATGAGTACACGATTCATTAGGTTTCTTTCAATGAGCTCGTGTGGCACCCAAATATCGAGTTTTTTGTGTAGCCAGACTTCTTCAAATGGGTTAAAAGTATTTTGTGGTCAATCCTCAGTTCCTCGGCTATGTCATAACTACTAATATGCCAATCATATTCCAGGTTTCCAGAAATAGCATCAACTTTATACGTATGAGGGCGACTAGAGCGAGTTGCATCTTTAACATCAAAATTGCCAGACTGAAAACGCTTGAACCCACTTTGTGCTACTCTTACTGACACTGCATTAGGGCCATAAACGTCAGAAAGTTTCTTCGTGGCTTGAGCCGCATTTTCCTTTTTTGTAATAAAACTTCAGAATGTGTATCGAATTTCGTCATTAGATTAACTCATTTTGACGGTCAGAAAAACAAGTGAAAAAAAAAGGGAAAGGGTTTTCTGCTTGTTATTTTTTTAACATCTTTTACTTATTGATATTAAAACTAGCTAAATACAATACATATGTACAAACAGTACAACCAAACTGATTTTTCTTTAATTTTATACATACAAAATACGAAAAGACTTTTACCCCGACCTTTTATAATCCCTACATACAAATCGTTTATTGTAAAAATTCCATGCAGTTCCATTTAACTAAACACTTTAAATAATAATTTTGTTTATCTTTTGTATTTCATTTAGAAAATAGATTTTCATTGGAAATAATAAAAAAATAAAATGGATAAAGACAATGATTAATAAAAATAGGTTGCTGACAAGATAAATCGAGTAAACAAATAAATTTTTTTTCAATTTACGATGGAGATTTAAAATTTCCAGAAACGATAAATCTAAAAAAAGTAGTATTGACAGAGCATCGCAGCTGGTGTATATTTATGTCATCATATTATTGTAAAAAAAAAAGTTTTTAAATGGATTTATTGGAAATTTCGTAGCTCGGTTGAAGATCCAAGAGTCGAGCTTATCCGACATTATTCCGAAGATATCCCGGACACCAGCATGGCTCTGGGACAACTTTAAAACAATAAGGCAAACACGGTATTACGTCAGAGCTCCTGAAAGCGGGTGGAACACCGGTACTAAAAGTCCTTCAGAGGCTCTTTAATGCCATCTTACACGAGGGCGTAATGCCGGAGGCCTGGAACAGAAGCGTGGTGGTACTTTTCTTCAAAAAGAGCGATAGCATCTTGTTAAAGAATTACAGGGTCATTGTGCTTGGCGTTTGTGGACTATGAGAAAGCCTTCGATTCGATCGAAACTTGGGCGGTGCTGTAGCACACAGTCTCTCCGTACAGTCTCTCCAGCGGTGCCACATTAACTACCGGTATATCAAAGTGTTGCAGTGATTATACAATAACGCGAGTACAGGAGTATAGCACGAGAGCAATTCCAGTGCAGCGAGGTGTGAAATAGGGAGATGTCATCTCTCCGAAACTGTTTACCGCAGGATTGGTAGACGCTTTCAAGCTTCTGGAATGGAAAGGGTACGGTATCAACATAAATGGCGAGTACACTCCCCTTCAATTTGCTGACGATATCGTGCTTATGGACTTATCCCTGGAAGACCTCAGCATTATGCTCAGTGATCGCGATGGAGTTTTTCAACGGTTGGGTATTAAAGTGAACATGGACAAGATAAAAATCATGTCAAATGTCCATGTCGTGCCCACGCAAAACCTAAGACAAAAGATCCAACTTCAAAAGAGAGGTCAATCGTCGAATCCAGCTAGAATGGGCAGTGTTCGGGAAGTTAAAAAATGTCTTTTCATCCGTTATACCAGTGATCGAGACGGATCTGAGACGTGGTTTCTTACTATGGGCTTTTTAAACAAGTTCCAAGTCGTAGAGCGTGCAATGGAGGAGCCTATGCTTGGTATTTCTCTGTGAGATCGAATCAAAAATGATGAGATCCGCAGGTGAACGAAGGTTGACAAGATAGCCCAGTGGATTTGCAAGCTGAACTGGCAGTGGGCATGGCACATAGCTCGTAGATCTCACGGCCAATAGAGCAAAAAGGTTTGCGAGTGAATATCACGTACCAGCAAGCGCAACGTCGGACGGCCATTCACGCTTGCGAAGAGTCGCTGGAAGCGGTTATATGGAGGCTGCCTCGAACTGGTCCCTCTGGAGGTAGATGGGGGAGGTCTATGTTCAGCAGTGGATATCCAATGACTGATATGATGATGATATCTTATATTTTTATTAACAATAGGTCAATTGTCTTATGAATCACGTTTACAATATAACATAGAATTTATAATTATATTATATAATTTATAGTTTAAAATTGAAATAATAATTATGTTATAGAAATAATTTTTTGACTGGCCCGTTAACGCAGTTGGTAGTGACCCTGCTTTCTCCTTCAGGGTCTTGTGTTTGACTCACGCCGCGAGTCTGGGCTTAAAATATATTTATTATTTCTATATGTACAGTTATAATGAAAAAAAAAAATGAATGTCAGTAGGATGTTAATTAAAACACAGGCTTTAAGTTGCCTTTTTAGGTAGAGACGACTGGGTCTGTATATATATAAAAAAAAATAATAATTTCAAAAACATTTTATATTCTCACATTATTAAGGCTATTGAGTATTTTGCAGTCTTTTTAGAATTTACATTTTCTGACGGATGGTAACATTTATTAAATAGAAAGAGTCTTGGAAATCGATAGATTCTTTAATAAACTAATTATTTAGATACAAGAATTCTTTGCTTTAAACACAAGATGACGTAGTTTGTTTTATTTGATAAAAAAGTCGACTAAACGTAATTTTGTTAACCTAAAAATAGCAACAAAGAAAAATAAGAACTCTAATCCAGTTAATAACAGTGATTTAAATTATAATTTATCTAACTAGAACAGATTTATTACGTATTAATACATCTTAATTTTATTTTATTAATATTAAGCGAACATTGTATATACACATAATTCAATCAAAAGAAATAAATGGCTCCTGGCTATCCAAATTCACCTAATTTCGCGTCGGTGAAGATAGTTATCATTGATACCAGATAGCGATCGTTAGTCATAATAGGGGAATCATCCACCAACCCGGAGTGGAAAAGCGTAGTGGATTAAGCTCCATCGGTTTTTCAGTTCAGTTCACTTCAGATATAAAGTCGATTACATGAATTCAATCCATTTTGTTGAATACTAGTAAGTCTGAATTTTAAGAAAATTACAGAAATAATTGAAGTATTAAGTTCGAGTGTTATATATGTTTTTAAATATTATTTTATTTATTTTATTTATTTGAGAGTTATTTGATGAATTATTATTACGAAAAATAGCTGTCTAGTCTGTCTAATCGCATTGTTAGAAATTCATCAATTACACCGAAATATTCGTATTGTTTTTTTTTTGTTTCTTAAGTTCATACTTTATGATATTATAATTTGAAGGCTTGTCTCATTGCAAAGCGGCAATAACTTGCAATAAAAACATTATTTCAAATATCTTAAACTTATTTGTGTTCACATATACAATCAACAAATAAAAATAGGTAAAGGTAGTAAATACGTAATTGAATCTATTAATCGTTGACAGCGCCTTATCAATTAAGATTATCTGTTTAAAAACAGCTGTCATTCATATCTTTGTTCAGTGTTGAAAATAAAATCATTGCGGTGCTAAGCGATAGCTAACAGGTCATATAAAGTTTTTAACGAAAATGTCTCATTGAGTTAAAGATAAATAAATTTGAGTGTCAGCAAATTGGACTTTATATTAGTAAGTATTAAGTGATGTAGCTATATATCGAATAAACAGTGAGTACTATACCGATTTATCGATATTGTGATTTTATTTTAAAACCATTATTTTTTTGAAAATTACTTTATCGAATTTAATTCGCATTAGCTCTGTGATCGCAATTAATGTTGATTTATTTATTAATAATAAATGCCGTGATTTTCGAAAGGGATAGTTTTAAATACAAATGAGGACATTGTGTGATGTTTCAAGGCTAAGACCATACGTGAAGGTGAAGGTAAATTGTTTTTCTTTTCTTCTGAATTGCTTTAAAGCGATATACTTTTTACAGTTATTATGTGAATTGCGTTGTTACGTACTATTTTTGTTAAGGTAGTGGTGTTCATATGAAAACATACACAAAAGTATTCAAGTAATGCGTTGTTGAGCGAAATTAAAATTGTGTTTTTATAAAGATATTACTTTTCATTTTCGCAATGCTTCTGTGACATATCGTTGTATTTTATTTGATTTTTCATAATTCGAGCAATGTGAAAGTAAAGTAAGTAATATTTAGAAATAGGTGTTAAAAAAAAAACTGTCTTAAAGTTTTAGTCTAGCTTCGAATATTTTTATTCGATTGGAAATTTAATTAACACTAATTATAGGTAAATATGTAAGTTAATAAAAATGGACCAGAGGTTGCTAAGCGTCTGATTTATAAGTTTCTCGCCCTGTGTTAAGCACTAGACTTAAAAAAAAATGCTTACTTAAAGTTTAATAAAAAAAGCAAATGAATTATTAAATTATCATAAAAAGAAAAAACAAAGTTCTATAAATACATAATACCTATTGTAATTTTCGTTATATTCTTACAGCTTTTTCGTAGACACATACGACTTAAGGCGTTTTTTGTTAGCACCTATAAGTTTTTATAAGTTGACTTGTGCTGCATTTCCCACCCTTATATTTTGTAGATTATATATAAAGCTTAAAGGAAATAAAAAAAATCCCTTAAACAATAATACAAAAATCTAAAAAAATTATCTTCTTTTCTTGTAAACGTTACCTTATCAAGGTATTGGCGTATCTGTTGGGAATATCTGTAAATCAAATTTGGAAGATATCGTGGGATTTTAAATCTCTTGAAATCTGACGATTCCTATTAAATCATAATTTATGAATTGGCAATTGTAAAATCGTCTGTGTGATTTTATAATATACGTGTATACCTTGGCCTATAAAGAAAACGTTTACTTTGCGAAGTGGGAAACTTAGCGTTTACAATTTTATCATTTCTTCTCGTGTTTATACTACATTTGTAATAGTCCATTGAAAAGTTACATTTAGGATTGCGTTTTTAGAGGACGCAATTTTATTTTTTGATGTGTAGGGGGGGTCAGTGTAAAGCTAAAACCAAGTTTGTGGGGTCGCCACCCTTGTCCCACGGCCGCCATCTTGAAAATAGGGGTTGAAATGGTTTTTATTAATAATATTGCAAAAGTAATTAATAATTAAAAAAATTATAACAAAAAAAGAAAAAAAAAACAATAACTGATGACACATTGTTAGTACACACGTATAATATATGTATAGTTAAGAGTACTGAAAAATAATACTCACTTCGGAGCGCTGTAAAACCTTAGCTGTTGACTTAATGAAAAAATGTTTTATATAAAAGTTGTTCCTCAAAAAACTATCTACAAAAATGGTCTGATATCATTTTTTCGTAAAATGATTTAAAAAAAGTTATATCGAAAAACTTAATTTTTTTTCTCGAATTTCTGAACATTTTCGCTTATAACTTTTTTATTTATAGTTCTACGACGAAAAGTTACTGGAACAAAGTTGTATAAAATTTAATTTGCAACAAAAAATGTTAAGAATTTTTTTTATCAGATAAATAGTTTAAGAGATATATCGTAAAAACCATTTCAACCCCAATTTTCAAGATGGCGGAGGTGGGACAAGGGTGGCGACCCCACAAACTTGGTTTTAGCTTTACACTGACCCCCCCTACACATCAAAAAATAAAATTGCGTCCTCTAAAAAACGCAAGGTAAGGCCTAACAAATGTAACATTTCAATGGACTATAAGTGTTTCTGTCAAAGTAGTCTAGGCAACATTAAAAATAAAAGTATACGTTTATTTTAATAATATAAAAATATTAACTTTTAATACTTCATATAACAAGATAATAATAAACATAATTGATTAAACGATTTTTTCGTGGAGTGAAGTGTACTTTTTAGATAGTAAACAATTATTAGTAGTGGTTGAACGAGCTCGTAACATTATTATACAACGTGCTTTTTGAATTCGTGAAGAAAAATTAAATTGTTACTAATATAAAGGATCTTTAATTATGCGAAAATAAAAATAACCTAAATACTTACGCGTCTAAACGTTTAAAATTTAAATCTATTTAGGAAAGCAAAAAATTATTTTGGTTCAAATATGTACATGTTGTGAATAAGCATACTAATTTTTTGAGATTGTTGGCAAAAAATATTTTTGTTAGGCATTATTTTACGGTAATCACTTTGTCAATGGCTCGATCTAAAGATGTATAAATAGATAGGGGGAGTTCCCTCAGTATTAGACACTTAAGATTTTTAATTAAAAAAAAAAAGAAATATATATATATATATATATATATATATATATATATATATATATATATATATATATATATATTGTTTTATTTAAATCCTAAACATTTTCATTAAATTAATTATATAAGACATTCAAATAAATCAATACAGACAAATATTATATATGTATTATTTTACTCAAGATAGAAACAATCATTGGCTTAGTTGTTGGTTTCATTGAAATGCGGCACCTAGAACCGGATGAATTTAAATTTGAAACCTTAAGACAGGACAGGACCGGAAGTGTAGGCTTATAATAATTTTGAGTCAGACAAAAATCTTACATTAATAAAATAAACGACCTGAGCAACATTATCATTACAAAAGCCTACAGCACGCATTAAACTAGTAGATTCTGCTGTGCTTAAATCTATATGTCTTCTCATATAGTACCTAATCATAAAAATGTTTGCACGCATTTTTTTTTTCGGTGTTAAAGCGATGTGGTAATTTTAGATTGTCAGCTAAGACATAAGCAAGCTTTAAAAATTCTTTTTAGAGAGAGGCAAACAACGGTTAGCTAAATATTTAATATGATCTTCCTATAATTGTATTCTTCTGTGAACGTTTTCTTAAACTTAATAACCGGTTTAAATTTAGTCTCTGAACTCTGTTTCAAAAATTTTATTTTAATTGCTTTTGAGAACTTTAAAACGCTCGAAAGCTTCTCTTATTGGCATTTTCTGGTTTAAAACTTTATCAACTGGTAATTTTAACTTCTTTGAGCCCTTTTTTCTTCGTCTCCATTATGTTAAATCATCTGAAAAGATAAATAAAAGTATTACAATATTATATAAAGTAGAATAAGTACAGTATTTTATA
This sequence comes from Euphydryas editha, assembly GCA_036937285.1. NCBI lineage: Eukaryota > Metazoa > Arthropoda > Insecta > Lepidoptera > Nymphalidae > Euphydryas > Euphydryas editha. The sequence continues at coordinate 16,902,445 of JAUPFZ010000005.1, read as the reverse complement.
AAAATATAACTGTCCGGTACTAGGGGATCTGTTACTGTCTGGACTTAGGGAAATAACATACATTTATATAACTTCGATTATAATATATATTATTAATAAATCCGCCAAAAAGAGAAAATCAATGTAAAGTTTACTTACCAATGATTGAATCAAAAACACTGTACAATTTATTCATTTTAAACAAAATATTATGACTTTCTAAATGTTACTCGATGCAACGAATTCTTGCACAAAATAACATTTGGATAATCTGTGAGACGTATCGAATGAGACTGACGCCCCGCCGCGGAGGAGATTTGTCCGTTGAGTGTGACATCTTTCTATACGCGAGTACTTAAATTAAGTGCTAGTTTAAGTATTGTCCGGTACTACCTGCTGTCCGGCGTTAGGGGGTTTCCCCCTATAAGATAAATGTGGAACAGCTAGTTAATGATATCTTAAAAGCATACGAAAAGTTGGGTTGTAGAATGACGTTAAAAATTCATAAATCACAACTTAATTTGCAAAAACACATCTAGAACCTCACAATCGTTACTAATACTAAGAACAAAAATACCACAGTGATTCTTGTGCGTAACTTAAATGAGAAAAAGTTGAATATTGAATTAGCGTTGATTTTTGTGACTTGTTTAGACGTTCTGAAAAAAAGTTCCTGAAAAAATACATTGTTATATAAGTGACAAAATTAAAATGTTCAGTTTACATTAGTGTAAGCTGCATAATATAGTTTATGTTGTCAGAGCTAAAAGAGCACGAGAGAGAACAAAGACATTATAACTTTTTACTAAATGTTTTTGTTTTCGTTTTTAACGAATTTTAATTTCAGGAAATTAATTAAGTGCAGTTAATTTTGCTATAAGCAAATTTAATTGCAGTAATAAGTTTAAAATTGATTCAATGTTTTTTTTTTCATTTTACACCACAAAATTAAAAATATTTTCTTTTGTACAGGAACACATCAAATTTTTGCATGAAAAGAAATAGAAAAAGCCAGAATGTTCCGTTTGTGTTGTATTCGTGTTGCCGTTATAACGATAGGTTTATCCATGTCGTACGTTGCGGCTCTCGAGGATTTCAGTACGTATATTAATTTTCTCTAAAATAGTTTATAAACATGTGTTGGGGAAAAGGCTATTACCATAAAAAATACGTATTTTTGAGTAGATGTCACTTACTGTATCTGTCGCCTGTGATGAGTTCCGATATTAATCATATTACTGTTGTCATTCCTTGATAGAATGGTTGTCTCGCGAAAAGAGAATTGGGACCTGAAGAGACTTTATTTGTTTAGGATTTGTATCTAGGATTACCATTTGTCTGTTTCGAGAGATACCAAGAAATGATTCTACCTAACTACTAACTTCTACCTAACTCAAGTGAAGGCAGCCACCAAGAAAATTCCAACCAAATCCTGTTAGTGGCAGGAAACATGGATGAATGCATAGATCAGCAACTCTATGAATTATCGTAGAACGGAATTCCACGCTTTTGTTACGGAGATGGACCTCTATATCCTCAATACAGGACAGGTTCCCACTTTTGAAACTTAAAGAGGCAACAGACTGTAGAGCAGCTGTTTGGACGTGACACTGTCTAGTCAGTCCTTAACTGGCAAAATGAAAAACTAGAGAATGGAGAGACATCTCAAAACATCAGTTTATAACGCCATTACATTCACACTGTGCCTAGAGAAAGCTTTGAAACTCATTTAGAAGCTTTCAAAAATAGTTTTGCTTTACTATATAGGTGAATTGTTGGGATTTTTTTGGGGAAAATCAAATGATTCTGATCGGTTGATTATAGAATGATATCTTAGTTTTGATCCTTGATTTTTGTAACACTTATTTCTTCATCACTTTAAAGGGATATATTTTACAGATGTGACGGATTCTTTCGATTTGTATACGACGGTGATTAACGATAATGGTGAAGAGGTGTATATAACAAAAGAACTTATCCACAAGTTAAATGAGGAGGCGGAAACATGGCACTGGAGACCTTGGCTGAGGACGAAGACAGAGGTCGTTGGAAATATTATACAAGAGGTGGAGCGTCAGGCTAGAGATTCGATACGGAGTTTTCCGGCTGGAATATTTGATGGTAAGTGTGTCTTAAATTGATATTTTTATATTAGTCTTAAATAAAAATGGTTTCAATTTAATATATTTTTCGTTATTCATCATTAGTTAGTATATTTATGCAGCTAAATAGTTGTAAAATATGAAATAAATCACGAAATATAAATAAATGGTTAAATCTAAACACATAAATAACTGTTTCAAAGAAATTAGAAATAAAAGTTGACGATAATTACATATGTGATGAATTGTTGCAAGATAAAATATATTTTTACTTAAGATAAAAAGATTATAACATGAATATATCAATAATTTTAAATATTTAGATAATAAATTGTGCAAGATAAATAAAATATGATAAGCGATTTCACAACAATAAAAATAATTTTGTTTCTTAATAAGTTAAACATTTTATCACAAGATTATTGGACAGAAGTAGATTTTAAATTGTATTACACGCCCCATAAGCGAAGCGTTGAGGTAGGTTCTACTCTCACTTCACGTAAAACGAATGATTTTTCGAACTTACAACGTAATTTCTATTTGTCATATATTACACTTGTCAAATAATGTATACAAACATATTAAGGAAAAACACTATTTTTAACACTCGTGATACTTTTAATGCCATTTTTAGGGTAGCAAAATGGTAAAAAACGGAACCCTCTGTATTGTCTGTCTCTGTCTGTCCGTATGTCACAGCCACTTTTTTCCGAAACTATAAGAACTATACCTACTGTTGAAACTTGGTAAGTAGATGTATCCTGTGAACCGCATTTAGATTTTCACACAAAAATAGAAAAATTCAATAAATTTTGGGGGTTCCCCATACTTAGAACTAAAACTCAAAAAATTTTTTCATTAAACTCATACGTGTGGGGTATCTATGGATGACCTATCCATAGATACCCTACACGTTTTTATATTCAAAAATGATATTGAGGTTTCTAATATCATTTTTTTTTAAACTGAATAGTTTGTGCGAGAGACACTTCCAAAGTCGTAAAATGTGTGTCCTGTAACTTCTAAAATAAGAGAATGATAAAACTAAAAAAAAAATATGATGATGTACATCATAATTTTTTTTTATCGTTTCTCATCATCACCATGCAAAAAGCGTTTTATTTAATTCAACAGATGCTCAATTATATTTTTATAACAATGCAAGTAAATAAAATAATAAACTGAATACATAAAAATAAATAAAAATTTAAAATACTGAAATAATAACTTATAATATAATAAATAAAATGCATATAATGATTAATTAAAGTAATATATAAAAATTAATTTGCGGTAGGTACGCACAAAGCGCCAAGTGGGAGCTTACACTTAAATATAAAGAAAGCTTAATATCTATCAAATGTATTGCAAACTAGAACAACGGTGTTAAAGATGTACATAGTGAATCTATAAGCGTTACTTATTGATACCAGAACTATAAAATGAAATACTATTTCTTGGTAAGCGACTTCATAACTCATAATATTAAGTTTAGCTTAAAGGCCAATTTGAAAGTTGAACATGAAATTTTGAAAATTGGACTAGACTAAAAGTCTTTTTCTCTGTCGTGACAAGTACCTACCTAGGAATTGTATTTTCCTTCCTTACATTACATTCAGGCATTTAGGTCGATTGCTGAAATTCCTTTTACAAAATGCTGGTTAGTATTTTACTTTACCACCTTATTTCAATGATAAGATTAATACTAATATAATAATATACTAATAATAATTTGTTTTATATTTATATTATCATTATGTCTTATTTCGAGTTATTATCTATTATTTTACTGTCATTAGCGTAATAGAGTAAGAATCCCTGAACCCCAGACCTTCGTTATTTTATAAAAGCTGAAAGTTTTTCACCGTATGCTCCTAATACAGGTAAGAACGATAGGTAATCATGAAATTGTGTTATTGTGGCTTTGGCAGGTAAACGGTACTAAAGGTGTGTAAAATACCAACCTAAATTTATGAAATAATAAAACCAGATTTTTTGATATTTCCTTCAGAATATTATTAAAAATCACGTCATTCATTGCCAGACAATGTCGTGGCAACCCCTTGCCAGAGACCCTTAAAGTTCATTAAATTGTAATTATACTTACGTTATAGTATGAAAGCTGATTTTTAAATATAATATTTGGGTAGTAACTAGAAGATGTTTCCTCAACAATCAGACAATTTTGACAGTTCCAACCCCTTGCTAGACAATTATAAAAATGTATCTATTGATATTGATTTCTATTGCAGATTATCAACTCCGTGACGGCGCGTTTTTTTTATATGTACTGTTTGCAATCATTGCCTTCACATTGTTGGCGATAGTGTGCAACGATTATTTTATCCCATGTGTTGAATTGATATGCGAGGATTTAAAGATACCGCAGGTAAGCAATGCAGAATTCATACAGTCTAAGCTCATTCTCCAAATACAGTATATGTGTGACTTATAATGCCATAGAATTTTCACCAAATTTATTTGTCGCTTATGATAAATTTTCATCTTTAGTAGAAGAAAAATACACAGTAGGTACACAGCTTACTATAATTCGTAGTTAACTTTTTATAATATAGTGGCATTTTAAGACTAATTTGAATTTGCATTTTAAGATTAATTTCATCATTGAAAATAATTTAAATATGTTATCAAATTGAAGAAAAGAATTGTCTAATTTTACCGCAGGAATAATCGAAATGATATACTCGTACATTGTAAATTTGTTAAATACCCAAAACTGTCAATTTGTTTTACAAAGTTCACTTAACTTAAAAAAAGTATGATGAATGTGTGATCCGCACTCAAAATAAACTTGAGTTTTTTGGACCGATTGCTAACCAATCAGTGAGTGTTACAAAATTTGTGTAGGATCCAAAAAGTGTTCGCAAATAATTTATTATTAATTGTAATGAATCATATCATCATATCTTGAAAGTAAGATTGATTATTAGAACTAGTTGATCTTGCCTAATAGCGTAATTTTTTCATTTCTTAACTTTTTATAATCGAACGATTATATATTTTATAGGGTTGTGTATGTAAACGGGTTATAACATCTGTAAAGTGTTGTAACGTGTGTATTATTTAAATATTTTACCAAAAATGTTTTGTTGTGTGATTTGATATAGAGTTTTGTAGAAAATAGGTAATAACCTATTTTCTGATTATATTTATATTACTAAACTCTTAAATTCATTAATGAAATATTGCGAAATTTAGCAAGAACACAATTATATTTTGAAGTTTGATAATTATAGCTAATATTTGTCAGTTCAGTCAACTAGATATATACGTACCAAAATAAATTAGGACTTACGCTAGGGTTTCACAGGTACCGTCGGCCAAGAAAGTGATGTATCACCCTAAGATTGAATGCCGCTTGCAGATTCATAGATGATAAAGATTAGTTTCGCTTGCAGATCGATCTGACAACTTCTATTGCCGTCTTTATCTGATTATTGATAATGATTATTACTGTTTGTAACGTGACAACTGCTCTTAGTTTAAACTTGATGGAACCAATGACGTAGTAAATTCAGAATTGTAAACAACAAGTTACATAAAATTGTAAAAGCACAAGAAGAGTCCACAAATATACCTACAATTTCTGTAAATTTGTAATTAAAATATGCGTTCAATAAAACGGTTAATTTCAGGATAGGATTTTATTGTATTGTCAAAAAGAAAAGCTAAAAATAGATTTATCCTTTTATTAAATTTCCACAATTACTGTTAAAATTCTTAATACAAAAAATAAAATCATAAACATAGTCATATATATAGAAGAGGTTGGAAAAATTTAAAAATGAGAAACGGGTGTAACCGCCATTGGCCTCTATAACCTCTAAAGGACGAGACCTCATTGAATCAACAAGCCGTGAGCGAATATCGGATCCCCGCATTTCCTCCCAAATAGAATTACAGTGACTAATAATAGGTTGTTTGGTTCTTTCATTTTGATGCGACCATCGTTGGCCCATTAGGCCCCAAAGTTTATCTTTCGGTTTGAGGTCCGGTGATCTCGAGGGCTACGGAATTACACGGAAGCCAGGCTCTTACGGTCCTCGCATTATGAATTGAACAATTATCTTGAACAAATTCAAATTGTGGCACTTCGTTCTCCGGATAAACATTACGGACTGTCGGTAGCATTGTATTCTGAAGCACGTCGATATAATTTACAGCCGTCGCTTGAGGAGGTAGAGTGCACAATTCTCCTACACCATACGCACTCATCCAGCCCCAAATATTTACGAAATTTCGACCTGATTCTCTATTTGGGATTACATGATCATCTCTTTACTGTGTTGAATTATTTCGCCAAAGGTGAAGACGTTCTAACTGGAATTAAACGTTTTTTCATCACAAAACACTGTATTAGATTAATCAAAATCTAAGTCTTCTCTGGCGAAGTTCAAACGAGCAAGTCTGTGAGCATCCGTCAAATATATTTTCTAGGCGTAATGCCTGTGGTGCAACCCCATGTAATGTAGATGATTCCTTATTGCTTGGGCACTCACATCGAACATCTCCGCAAAATGTTTTGTCGGCTTAAAACCATTGATTTCATATTCCCGTCTCATGAATTAGCTATCGTTATTGGAGAGTGCAGTCCAGCGACCACTTCATCTGCGATCCAACAAACTTCTCTCCTCTCCTTCACGATGAATCCAAAGCCGGACACAACGTCTCTATATATTCAGATTCCGTGATATCGCACTGATACTGCATCCTTCATTAAATTGGGCAATTATTTGTGCCCTTTTGGCAATGGTCAAGTTGGCAGGCATTGAAGATGACATTTATATGCAGTTGAGTGAAAAATAACACGGAAAATACATAGATTTTAGAGGAAAATAAAAATAGAAATTACTTATATAAATATATTTGACAAAATGTCAATTGTTAATTTTCTTTATCAAATGGAATTTGGTTGTCTATTTAAATAGTTTTTATTACTTTTGTTTGGAAACATTTCAATTTCTTTGTAGAAATTAATGTTCTTTTATTTTTTTTATTTGTAATAAAGTTTGTAATGTCATCTATAATAATGACACATGAATACTTATAAATTAGGTTTACGTCATTATTATATGTCTCTTTTAGGAATATTTTTTATTAACGAACCTTGTGTAATTTTCGATGACAAGGAAACTAAATCAAAACTGGTAAACCACTTTCTTGGCTGACCGTACACACCTTACGATATCTAAAAAGATTTGTTGTATTTATGTCACTTTGTTCGAGACATTATTTAAAATATTTATATTTATAAATAAGAAAGTATAGCGAGACTTTTTATTTTTGTAGAATGTAGCGGCGGCTACATTTATGTCTGTAGCGACTTCATGCCCCGAGTTTTTCGTGAACGTAATTTCGACTTTCCTTACTCAATCCGATATGGGTATAGGCACCATAGTCGGATCTGCTATATTCAATTTACTTGGTGTCGCAGCTGTGGGAAGCTTGGCGGCAGTTGCGGTAAGAACTATTTATTATTTAGAATATAAAAGGGTATATGTTTATTCAACAGATTTAATACTCATTCAGAAGAATCTGAAATCTTGATAGATAATAAATAAAGAAACATTGTGTAGGATTTAGATATTATTAAAATTTATATATATATATATATATATATATATATATATATATATATATATATATATATATATATATATATATATATATATATATATATATATATATATATATATCGATCAATAAATTTAGCATTGCCAAATCAATAATAATTTAAAATTACATATTTAACTTATCTTTAATTTGTTCCCATTGCAGCCCATCCAAATCGAGCGTCGTCCGGTAACTAGAGACGTTCTCATGTACATGATCAATGTCGCGGCTTTGGTCACTATTGTATGGGATGGAGAAATTGTTTGGTATGAGGCCATGGTACTGGGAATCTTGTACATCCTCTACTTCGTCGTTATGTTCAACAGTCTCAAAATTTTCGCATTAGTTGATTTGATTATAAATTGCTGCTGTAAAAGAAAAACTCGGTGTGAGTAAATTTTCAAAAACATTATAGTTTATTATAATATTTCACAAAATATACTAGATACGGATATACAACAGATAAGGGGTACAGAATAATGTTTTTAATAAGAATTGATGATTATTACCTAACAGTGAGTCTTGTAGAATAATAGTTACCTCACTGACGTATTACTATTAGTTTAATTTTCTCAAGGTAATGTCTTAATTCCGCACATATTATAAATATAATTTGTATGAAATAAATAGTAAACTTTAAAAACTAATGTTCACAAACAAAACAGCGAAGCCAGCATTGTATATGTAATTTTATATCCGTAATTAAAGTTAATTCTAAGTTACTTTTAACGACCGCATGAATTTTTTAAATTTAATTATATGTAATTGTGAGAGAAATTTCATGTTATTTATGTCGTGTGTATCATCTCAAGCCGGTAAAACCTTGACGCTTGTCGCGATAAGCTTTATTATACATAATATTTTCGAGAGATCAATTGACAGAAACATTATTTAGAAGAGATTTAAAGATATCTATTACATGCTTAGATTGATTCATATTTGACGTCGGTACTCAGCATTATCAAGGGAATATTTTATAATATTTCATTATTACGAATACAAACACGATATTACATATTTGAATATAGAAGGCTTCAAAGAAAATTTAATTAATTAAAGTTAAATTCACGATCGGTGTGATGTCTCAAAAAAATTTATATCGACGGTGCAATGTGAGACTTTCTCGAGGTACGCATGGAGCAATGGAGTACAATCTTTTGTCTCCAGGGAGAGCGAATGACGGATGCCGATGATCGAATCAGGATACGGAGGGATATTTTCCAGTTTGACTGTCTGACCTTCTTAGGTTTTGCTTGTCCTTGAACCCTTAAAGCATTCTGCTGGGGCGTTTGGAGACATATTTTTTGTTTCGGGGATGATTATATATATATATATATATATATATATATATATATATATATATATATATATATAATCATCCCATCATTATATATATATATATATATAAATAATGGGTCCGTGGCGTGGCGGCGAGTCGGCTGCGGTGTCCCGTAGGGATCAGTTCTGGGTCCGATCCTGTGGGACATCGGGTACGACTGAGTCCTGCGATGCCGTCTCCTTCCCGGTTTGGGTGTCATCTGCTACGCGGATGACACCCTCGTTTAATCCCGGGGACGTGACTTCAAGGAGGTGGCGCGGCTGGCTGAGGTCGGACTCGACCTCGTGATCAGCCGCATAAAGAGCTTAGGGCTTCGTGTCAGAATTGACAAGACTGAAGCCCCCCTCTTACGCGGAACCAGACGCAAGGGACCCCCACCGGGGGCTACCCTGCAGAAAGGAGAGGGGAGGGTCAGGATAAGCCCCCAAATCAAATATCTGGGGCTCATCCTCGACAGAGGGTGGACCTGCAGCCCACACTTCGCTATGGTGGGATCGAAGGTCGTAAAGGTGGCGAGTGCACTGGGCAGACTCCTCCCGAACCTTGGAGGACCCAGCGCCGCCTGCAGGCAGCTGTACTCCGGTGTCTGCCGGGGTATGGTGACGTACGGTGCCCCGGTTTGGGCGGATCACCTCACCGCGAGAAATAAGGCACGCGTAACGGCTGCCATTCGCCCGGTCCTTGAGCGGTGGATGCGTAGAAAACGCAAGTCCCTCACCTTCCGTCTGACGCAGGTTCTCACCGGACACGGTTACTTTGGTGACTACCTGTGTCGGACGGCCCAAAGGGAGCCGACGACTGAATGTCACGATTGTGGGGCAGCGGTGGACTCTGCCAAGCACACCTTCGAGGTGTGCCCGTGATTGGTGGCGCTGCGTCAGGGTCTGACGTCGGTCGTCGGACGGAACTTGTCGCTCTCGAGCATCATCACCGCGATGCTCGGCGACGACGAGTCCTGGAAGGCGATGGTCTCCTTCTGCGAGTCAGTAATGAGTCAGTCAGTTATGTCCCAGAAGGAGGCCGACGATGAGAGCCGAGGCCGCGGGTGAGAGAGGAGGCCGCCGATGTGGCCTCCATTCGCGGTCGACGAATGGGGGAGCGTAGAAGGCGCTACATAATGCGCCTCCAGTAACGTCTCTGTGCCCGTGTCGGGCCGGGATGGGAACCCGGTCCTGCTAGACACGGCGTCGTCGGGACTGTTCAGAGGTAAGCCGGACAGTCCCCATGGAGGAGAAGTCTAACCTTTTCGCTGAGGCCAGCCTGTCGCTGGAGGGATCCTGTTGCCTGCATATCCGGGACCCTCCAATTAAAGCGGCCGAAGGCTCCCGCAGGGGTTTAGTTACGGTATTGCACTCCTAAAGTGCCAAGCCGACATAGGTCTGGGACTGCCTACTCGGGCGTCCTGGATATCATCCGTAAATGGATTTTCCTGCGTCACAAAAAAAAAAGACGAATGAAATGATATTTTTTACTTATATCTATCTAATCCTATCTTTAAACGAGCAATTCTTGTGTATATGTATACTCGTATATATAATCTGAATCTCGGAAACGGCTCCAACGATTTTCATGAAATTTAGTATGCAGGTGGTTTCGGGGGTGATAAATCGATCTTGCTAGGATTTATTTTTAGAAAATGTCGTTATATCGCTTTTTTTACGCAATTAAAAAATATCATTAGAATACGAAGGTAAATTTCGGTGTCATTGACAGGTTTATAACTCGGATGGTAATAGGGCGAATTCGAAATCAGAAGACCCGGGTTCGAATCCAGGTGTCTACAGATCAATTTTTCCTTTTTTTTCAAGTTTCTTCTTTTGTGAGAAAAACTATTATTGAGAGCTCTTTTTATTTTTATTTTCTTATTTAAATAACCAGTTCCTATTATTTTACTATTAAGTCGGTAAGATCGAAAATATTATTTATGTTTCATCAGTATGTAACGTAGGTACTACTCCGTCACTGTGTAGGTACTCTCGTCTCGACCTCGGTCATCCAGGTACTACTATATGCATAATATAGTGTGTATATACTATATAAATAAGTAAATAAATACATAAGTTATTAATTATAAGTAAAATTACATACACATACATACATTACATAAATAAATATATAAAGAATTACATTTTATAATACAATACAATTTTACATCTAGTCATGTAAAATATAAGATTTTTGGATGATCTAAGATGTCTCTGTCTGTAACAGACACGATTAATATGGACGAAAAACCTGTGGAAGAGGGTATCGATAACAAGGGGATCGTCGGCGATGTTCTGACAAACAATGCGATAAACAAGGAAAAACAACGACAAGCAACAGAAAAAGGTAGGGTAGGGTTAATCGGAAGATGATGAATTTCTCATAAAATCATAATTTATCTTCGAGTATAAAAGTTACAAATACATGTATTGCAATGTTCTATTCATTGTAAATATAATACACGTATTTTATATATATGTAAATGGGTTTATATAAGGAAGATAAAAGTATTAATGATTGATATATTTCGGTAAAATAGATAACTGAAAAATAATTATTTAAAAAACCCAATAATTTCTAACTTTTACACGAAATTTGATCGTGATCCTGGTAGTTAAGCTAAAGATACTTCAAACGAAGAAGTTATTTAAATTTGATCTGTAATAAATTAAACATACCAGATTATTTATTATTCTATATAGCATAGACAATTAAAAATTATTAAGAATAAATAAGGAAAAAATAAGTAATTTAAAAATTAGTCATTTTAAATAATATTTTTTGTTAATACAGAGGAACTTGAAGAAAAACCACAAAAGAGTCTCTATAGATTCCCAAAAGAAAAATCTATTGTCTACAAGGTCTGGTGGGTTTACTCTTGGCCTCTGAAGTGCATCTTGAGAATTACGATTCCTTCGCCCATCACCTGCAGGAGATTCTATCCGTTGGCCTTTCTATTGTGCATTATATGGATAGGCGTTAACTCTTACTTCGTGACTTGGAGCATCACTGTAATAGGTAGGTACGATTTAAACTACATATTAAATATTTCGTCTTATTTTAATATAATTATTTTATTCTTCTCTTTGCTTAGTATTTTTTATCTAGTTAGTTTTATTTCAAGATTTAAAACTGTAATTTGAAATAAAGTCTTTGAAAAATACTTTTACTTTTAGTAATAATTGAATCGTTTGATAAAAATTTTGTATTATGTAATAAATATATTTTGTCATAGAATGGAAACTAATCCAAAATAAGACTACAAAATTAAATGTGTTTTCATACACTGTCACTCTTATTTACTTAGTAAACACTTGTGTATATCGGATGTGTGATATAGACCTATTTTTTCTGAGTACGTTTGTAACACTTTTTACAAAATAAGACATAGAAGCTACAATGATTTATTCAGTTAGTTAAGTTTTCTTAAAAATCTTCTCGGTCTTGTAATATTTGGTAAGAAACAAATACTATTTAGGTAATATTTAACGTCATTTATTATTACATAATAATCATGTTCATTGATCGTTTTCTTTTTACATTTGTTCAAACAAAACAATGACCTTGTTGATGTATGATGTATTTCTTGTGATTTGTATAGCAATGTAAAAAATCATATACTTTTTATAGCTATTTATTACGAATTTCTTTAACTTTTGCGAAACTATTATTCCGTATATGTACAAGGATTATTTTTATTCATCTATGATCATAATTCCACATTTTTTTTTTAAATATAAACACACAGTTGTCTGTTCCTAAGGTAGGCAACTTAAAACGTTTTAGATAACAGCCGACTGATATACATAATATAAATAAGTATATATTACACCCAACGGTGAGAATCGAACCCACAACACCGGAGCAGAAAATATGGTTACTGCCAAATGACTACAATTATTGATGATGTACTGTAAAGGTTTTATTTTGTTGTTTTATAGGTCATACTTTTCTTATCCCCGAGTCGGTTATGGGAATGACATTACTGGCCTTCGGAGGTTGTCTTCCAGAAGCTTGCTCTATATTTATCATGTCAAGAAAAGGTAAGGCTCTTTTAATATAAATTTTATTATTATAAGCAAGCCAATTTCTTTAATAACCATTTATCTAACATAGGCAGCTGTGAAGAATTTTTAAGAGCTTATTATGTAATTGGTATTTTATTGAAATTACTTAATGGCTTTCTAAAATTAATTATTTTAATAAGGTTTTATATGAATAAAAGAAATAAGTTGTTTTGTCACTAGCCAATGTATTGTATACGTATAATTATGATTAATTGTAATTACACTGGGATTAATATACTGCTATAAATATCTAAATATTTTGCTAATAACTATGTGTTGCTATTTGCGAATTGAGATAATATTGTATCATTAGTCAAATCTAGTACCGATATATTGCGTTGCGAATTTTTCTTTTTAATTTTCTATAGTTGATTTATTTTTATGAATAACTAGCTATTACATACGACTTCGTCTGAATGCAATTTGTGTTTTTATACGGAACCCTAATTATTTTTCAAATATACAAGTAGCTTCAGTTTTTTTTCTTAATAATCAGTAATTCGCAGTGAGGCTCGCAAAACATACATATATTTATTTTTAAAGTATCGCAATATATGCATTTACTTATAGACCGTTATTTTAACTTGACAGAGGGGCAATTCAATTTTCTTTTGTTTGAATAAGCGTGTTTGGGTTAATTGCTTTATTTCGAATTTTTTGAATAAAGTTTTTTTAAAACATTATTCATTTATAAAATATAATAAGAGAAAGTAAACAGACTTATATAAAAAAATAATGAATTATCTAGATTCAGAGTATGTTGTCTGTCTCGTTGACTATCGGCGAGTTGCACGAAACCGTTGCTAACTTTCCGTTAGTTAAGTTTGCAATTAATCTTAAAATTAGTTGATCTTATGATTAATTTAAAGCTGTTGGAATTAATCATCCGTTAGATAGGTCTTTAATTAAACAAAATTTTTTTGTTAACTTAATCAGATGTAGGTTTCGTGTAACAGATAATCACGATTCTTGTGATTAAATTAGTTTAATAAACACTTAAATTTAAAATTTGTTTCGTGCAACTCGGCGTAAGAAACTTTGTTTAACAAAATTAAATATCGCATAATGTTTGGTTGCACATTTGGTCTTTTAGAACCGAAAATTTATATTTAGTAAGTGGTTATTTTCGATTGATTATATATATATGTATTATTATGATTAAGAAGAAACGAGAAATGAACAGTTACAACATAATCTAATCTTTTTTATTTATATATCTCTGCAGTACTTGAATCTGTTCAACGAAATAGTTATCTTTAGTAACAATTTTAAATTGACGTAAATGGATACATATCTAAGTGTCTAGATTTGCAATGTCTTCAAATCAGAACGATTGATTTATCAACTTAGGTAATGATTTTAAACATTCAAAAACATTATGCGCACATCACTTAATCAAGCATGCGTCATGTTTTCGACCAAAAGGATAGAATTATATTGCAAACTTATAATTATATGGCAAATTCTTTGTCAGTTTTTACAATATACGTTTCAAAATACAAAATTATAAATTAAAAATATTTCAAAAGAGTTATGTTAAATAAATATTGTTTATAACTTACAATAAAAAATTACCTATATGTACTTAAAACAACATTTTAGCAGGTACTATTCTGTACCTATATTGGTGATATTGAGATTTTTTTTTTAAGGTCAGTGTACTCGTATAATCGATGCTGAAGCCAAAACTATAGCTTTCTTTTTTTCATTTTTGTCAGTTTCTCTGTTTGTTTGTCGGGTCGCTCATGACCCCAAAACTTTATTCAGTAGAATGATATTAAATTTTTTAATGAAACTGGAGATGATTTGAGCGCGGTTCCTTTGAGAGAGATTGAATGTATGGCCCTACTAAAGCTGGCGTATATAGTTACTTTATCTTATATATATTAATAAAAGAGATGGTAATAGAGAACGAAGTCGCAGTTACAGCTAGCACTTATTGTAATATATTGTTGTTAAATTTAAGCACATGTACGTGATCTTAGTCATTTACATAAGTACGTTCTAATTATCACATTACCTTTATCATTTTAATAAGTGTTATACCGTTCAAAAAATTTGCATTAAGCAATTAACCGATTATAATTTTAAAATCTTAAAAGTACTTTAAAATAATTCAAGGTCAATGCGTTTTCTGCGTATTTTATCTCGTATAATTTTTTATCGAGTACGATAATTTATGTTAAGGCATAAATAATGTGCGAAATTGAAATTAATTCGATACGGATTAATTATAATGTTTATTATCTAAAATATTTTATTTAAGCTTTTGTTTGATAAGTTGTTGTTGTAATAATTTATATCTACATTTTTTTTTTAAATGGAATTATTTGATTAGGAAACAATAATTAAAAATTTCGCAATAATTTATGCGATGATTTTACGAGATACATTCAATTTTTAGGATAGAGTAATATTATGAGAACTTTATCTTGTTTCAGGTGAGGGTGGTATAGGTGTTTCGAACGCTTTAGGTGCAAATTCTCTAGCTATATTATTCGCCCTCGGTTTTCCCTGGCTGATCAAAACCTTCACGCTCTTGGCACAAGGCGTCGACACAGCTGTGATCATCAATTCAGCAGGTATCGACTTCGTCGTCGCCTCACTGCTCATTGCTGCTTGCCTTTTATGGATCTCTTTGTTCATAGCAAATTTTAAGCTTCGAAAAGGCCTCGGTGTTGTATTATTATGTCTGTACGTAATATTCATTACGTTCGCAATCCTTGTTGAAATGGGTATAATTTTGGACGCAGAAATTCAATTTTAAAAGGTTTTGATATTAAGCGAAACTAACTCTAGTTCGAAATTTCATTAAAGTTTTATTTTTATATACTGATCGAACCTTATCAACTGGTTGTATAAAAAGACGCGTTGTAGACAGCGAAACAATTTATAAAAAAAATCTGTGATGCATGTTATGTAATGAAATAATTGTAAATAATACTTAATAGCTGTAATTATATAATTTACATGTATATAAGATAATATAGAAAGAGTACAAAAAGGTCGTACATAATTATTTACATCAACCGATGATAATTCATTATCTGCTGAGTCATACAAGCAATCATGAAAGTAGCAGATCTGATAATCCGTACGATGTTTCAAACAAGTTCAGAACTGTATTGAATAACAATAATTTCCAGTGAAAACAATTGGTCAATAATATTCAGATCAATCAATCAACAATATTCAGATTATTTGCTTCATTTCATAAACATTTATTATAAGGTATAGATTTTATGTGTGGCATTAAAATTTTCAAATAAAAAATATTTTATTAAACATGATTATAATATTGTCTGCTACTGTTATGTTTGTCGTCCTCTAAAAGTCGAAGTTTGATAATATAAACGATATAAATATTTGCAAATAAGCACTGTCGTGTAACACATATTTCTTCATCTCAATTATAAAAATTTAAATATTTTTTGTATTATTTATTGTTTAACTCATAGAGTATTTTTGTCGTTCAATTATACGAAAAAAATTGTAATGAATACAAACATAATTTGCCGTTACTGATGCAGCTGGCTGTGTCATAATAATGCGAAATACCTATGTATGATATTATGGATTAATTAGGTACTCTAATTACGGTTAAATGTTTTTATCATCGAGTCGTTATTTTTTAGAAAATGACAATTTTCAGTGACTTTGCGTTGTATTAATGTTTATATTAAATGTATTTTTTATTTATTGATAATCAAATTGATATATAATATCACTAACTTTATTTATATTATCCTTTTATCGCTTTAAATAAGTAAATAATTATGTACATCTGTTTATCTTTATCGAGATATTCGTGTCGTCGTTAAGTCGAATTACAAAAGCAATTTTTTTAAATGTCATTCTTTTATATGGAAAACATTCGATAGCACCAGTTTTTGCAGTCTTTCCATATAATTATTTTTATTTATTAAAAATTGTAATGTACAGCTAAGCAGTTTTTATATATGTATGTGTATAGAACTAGTCTTATTTTTATAAGGTAGGAAATAATAAATGAATTGTAAATAATAATGGTCTCCTTTTTGTTTTAAGTTATTATTAAAAAAAGAAGAAAAAAAAGGCGTATAAAATTTTATATATCATTTATTCTTATCTCTTAAATACAAAGTCATTACCATATAATCAATTTTAAATTCATAATTACAAAAGGTATGTTTTGAATAGAAACTTTGGAGATTACAAAATAATTACCTGTTATGATATGAAGTACAAATCACACTTAACACACAAGTAGTATCGGTAAAATTATTCATTAATTATTTCAGTTACACTATTATAATAAAAAAATTAAGACTGACTTTAATAATTATAGGGAAAAAGTACCCACTAAAGTAGAAAGAATCAACACATATAATATTCAGAATTGACGTATAATAACAATTACAATAATTCATACGCATTAATAGATAATAATGATGGACAATTTTCCAGAGACTATTATTTATAAATACATAAGTTTATTGTATATAATTAATTACTAGCTAATACAGATGACTACTTAAGAAGTATATGTATTTCAGACTCAGCTATTTCCTCAACAAAAACTTTAGGTACTTCTAAATTCGTTAGAGTAAAAATATTAATATATATGTACTCGTATATACTTTATGACTTTAGTCATAAAAATAATCATTAAAATTAGATTAAGTCTCGCCCCGCGCCGTGATGGTCGGCTATCGCTTCACTGCCACTGCCCGGTATGACCCGGAGATTTCGATGTTAAACCCGTAGTCCAGAGATGCACCATGCAAACCCGTTGACTTTGGGTCAAACCCGGAGACCAATTGGGGTGGCAACCCTATTTGTAATACAATTTATAATTCGACTTGTCGATTCGAGGTTGTTTTTTATTAGTTTTATGTAAAGTTATATATAATAATATAACCCAAATTAATATGACCTTTTTGGTCAACTAACAATAAATAATCTTTATTAAAGAAATTTTACAATATTATACATATTTACAATTCAAAACTTAAAATAATTATTTTATAATATTTTTTGGTCAACCCTTGTGAACATCGACGCGTGACGTCATGTTAATTATGGTCGCTGATGCCACCGCCACTGAAGTGCCGTGAGTGCCACCGAACCAAATTCCGATAATTATGACAATTCACTTTGAATTTTTCGTTTGTGCCATAGATTTTTTTCGTTTTTGCGTACTTGTTATCAGTGAAAATATTAATATATTAGTGATGGATAAGTTTACTTATGAAATATGTAACGGAGATGTGTGTTTGATGATAGTAAATAGTGCATCCAAATTCAACACGTTCGATTTTACAGATAAATTAAAAATTGTTCATTGTAGGCCCATACCCAGCTTATATATAAAACAGAAATCTGCAAACGGATCAGTAACTAGGAAATTTTGCAATAAATATTATGAAAAATATAACTGGGCGTGTTGATACTAACAAATTATATTGTTTTTTTTGCTTGTTATCGACACTTCTAAATCTGTTTGGAATTGTAATGGCTACGTAGATTTGCACAATCTCACCAATGCGATAAAAAAATATGATCAGTCCGAAAAACATCTAGCATTTTCTTTAAAATTTAATACTATATAGCCACACATACTTATAAAAAAAAGGAAACTTACTAAAACAATGATTTACGGTGATAATAAGTATACTACCATTTTTAGTAATTTGGAACAGGTTTTGGTTTTATACGATTAGGAGAAAAATATATTGGGGTGCTATCTCTCGGTGACCTCCACGTGGTGCACCTTGGTAACGTAGACAGCAGCAGCTCCACAGTTGCGAAGCTGCTGCTGCCTACGGCTAACGACCGACTGAGGGGAACGCTGGGTATGCGATTGCGCTCCGGGTACTGGTCTGCTTATGCAGAGTTGACCTCTTTATATTATTAGGAGATTGATGAAAACTTTTTTCATAGTTAATTGAATAATATGTTACATAATTATTCATAAGTAGAAGTTTATAATATGCGAGAGCCTACAATTAACGAGTAAACTGTAGATAACTTTCTAAATGGACGTGTAATAAGTCTAATTAAAAAAAAAAACCAACGAATTTTATGACTTCACTTTCTTTTATCAGCAATTAAGGAAATTTTCCGCGATTACACGATAGTGTAATTCTATTAATGTAATATTTATATTTATTTGCAGATATCGACTAATTAATTATTCTTAATTTGATAAATACTTAAATGAAATTTATAATTAACAACTGTCATTAGCTTGTGGTGTGGGTGGGCCATTTAACATTTGGAATTTGAACCAGTAAAAAAAAAAGACACTAATGAATATTTTTCTAAGTTGAGTTTATTTGAAATATTGAATCATTCCGTTTAGGAATGGAAGACAACATAATTCAAATGACTGCTACGGCTAGCCTTATAATACCTCATTCGATCAGTTCAGTTATTAATTACATTTTCGATTGTTTGGGTATCTATCTTGTCAATGGCAACTTTGATTTCAACTTTTAAGTCGTTAATCATCTTTGGGTGCTTAGCGTAACACTTGTCCTTAACGACTCCCCACAAAAAAAGTCCAACGGAGTTAAATCAGCTTTGAAGTGGCAAATTGACATCAGCATTTCGGCTGATTATGGTATTTTCGAAAATAGTGCTCAAAAGATTGATTGTTACGTTGACTGTGTGGCACGTTACGCCGTCCTGTTGAAACCAAATGTCGTCTCTGTCATCCTCTTTAATTTTGGAAAAAAAACCGCTTAGCATGGCGCGGACATCGCCATTCACTGTAACGGCATTTCCTTGCTCTTTTTCGGAAAAAATGGTCCAATACTGCCAGACCAAAATCCGCACCAGACAGTCACTCGTTGTGGATGCATTGGTTTCTCCACGATGAAAAGATAATTTTTAGGTAAAAACTCTAAGCAGTCTTCGTTCCATTGAGCAAACCGAAAACATGTCGGATGGTCATGCGGCGTCAGCTCTTGCACTAATTGAGCTTTGTACGCATTCATATTGAGATCTTTATAGAAAATTCTTCTCAAAGAAATGCGTGAAATGTTTAACTCTTGAGGACGATGACGAGTTGATGTTGACGCTTCACAAATTGATCCACAAACTGCATTTTTGGCAGATCCTTTTTTCAATTTTTTTTTTCATAAATCTCTTACAGTTTGAGTAGAAGACTCATCACTTTAGAAATAAGTTTTTAATATTTCTCAACTTTGTTCAAGCGAAAAGCGACCCATTTCATAAATGTCAAACATAAAACTAACTTTTTGTTACATTGCAAATGTCATGAAACCTTTAAACCACAAAATAACCTATAGTTCTAATTCCAAACGTAAGATGCGCAAAATTCTATAAAAATCTATCACACATCAATGATCTCATACTATATATTTCAAATATTTAAGGCAGTTTTAGGAAATTTGGCAATTTCAATTCGATTCGAATAGTTTTATTTTATAAATTAAAATAAAACAAAATAAAAAGTTTTTGTTAGAAAATTTACTCCTCCGTGGTATAATCAGTGATGACACACATTAGATGTGTTCTCTTACAAAGCAACGAATAGGGCTGTGCGTGGTAATAAGAGTTTTTCAAGAAGAACTTTGTTTTTTAATATGGTCAAACTGGAACTACGAGTACATGATAGTTTTGACATTTCACTTTTTGAGACATCAATAACAGTGTAAGCAAGTGAGAAGCTTGGGTAATTAGTACAATGAATTCAATTTTATTCCAAAATCACATTAAAACAATAAAAAATTAATATGAAAATGTTGGATAATGTGGAAAGTTGCATTTAGTAAATTTCTAGACATTTTTCAGTCTACATAATCGACCTTCTAAGACAAATTAAAAAAAAATTGGTTAGTAAATTAGAGTCTACAGGTTCGCTACATAATATATGTTATACAAATGCGTGTTGATCGGTTCGTTTAAGTGAAGACATCGCAGCCATGAGGCCACAGGGTTGAAGAAGATCTGAATTTGTCAATTTCTCTACGTTCTCAACAATTGAGGTTATCCGTAACAACCACATGGTAAATTCTGCGTAAGTGCTACTGGTGCATTAATTTAAGCCGACGTATCATTCATATTGCCATAGATTCATTCGATTCATTCAAAAATAACCCTTTGATTTTTCTGAAAAAAAAAAACATTTTTCAAACGAAACCTATTTTCATTTGTCAGGCTACGACAACAAGCAAAATTGTCGCATTTGGGCTTCTAAAAATCCAAGACAGATTGTTGATAAGCTTTTACATGCTGAATGTGTATACTGTATGGTGCATTATGTGGTCTGGAGACGTAATTGGGCCCTTTCTTTTTTTCAAAAATTCGGCTGAAAATGCGGTTACGGTCAATGGATTACGCTATCGAGAGACGTTAACAACTCAATTTTGGCCTATTATTCATGATATGGATATCAATAATATGTGCTTTTAACAAGACGGTCCCACAAGTCACAGAGCCACCGAAACAATAAATTTATTGCAAACCAAAAAAAAAAAAAAAAAACCGAAAAAAAATCTTCAAAAATATAACATTATTGTCTTAAGTTATTCAATTCTCTTATCTTGAGAAATTGACTCTCGAATCAAGAAACTTGATTGTTTTCAAACACAACTTCCCCCAAGTATTTTTTTCTTTTGTATTAAGATAGACGGTAACATTGGTTCAAGATATTACCAACTTGTTCCAAGAATGGCGCGTATTTTGAATTAAGATAATATTCTTATTTTATTTTGACGACAGTTTTGATATAGAGGTGCGCGGTGCCTTAAACCGCGAGTCGACGGTCGCGGTTTCAATTCCCGCTCGGGACAGATATTTGTTTCCGGTCTGGATGTATATGTTTTTGTGGGTCTCCCCACCGTGCCTCGGAAAGCACGTAAAGCCGTTGGTCCCGGTTGTTATCATAGACACCTGATAACGATCGCCACTCATGGTAGGGAAATTAACCGCGAACCACAGTGGAGCAGCGTGGATTAAACTCCAACCCTTCTTCTATATGGAGAAGAGGCCTTCGCTGCAGCAGTGGGTTATTTACAGGCTGTTACAGTTCAGTACAGTACTTATGTTTCTGACAAATAAAAATAAAAAAGAGATTTCATAGCATCACCAAATTATCATACTTATTTTCATAACTTCTTCAATTTAATTTTTAATAATTTTTGCATTTATTGGAATATTTTGTTCCTTTTCTGTGCTAAGAATTATTGAGCTAAGTACTTATTTCTCAATTATACCACAAAAAAAAAAATTGTGAAATTTTTTGGGCGGGATATTCAGTTATAGATTCATTTTATATAATTTTATGTATTATTTTGTATTGTAGATTATTTTATGAAAGTAAAAAAAAACAAATAAAAATGCTGAATTTGTTATTTTCTGTATAACTGAATAATATATTATTTTTTATAAATATATATAATATATATTTTTCGGAATATAGTGAAAGTATGAAAGTTTTTTAATTAAACTTATGATATCAACAATACATAAATCTTAAAATGAAATAAAATTATTCTTGATTGGAGAGAATCGTTTTTGAATGAATAATTCACTTATATTATATAAGAACAACTTGGGTCTCAAATCTTTCCAAAGTCTCCGATTGGGGTCGAGACGATTTAGTCCAATTTAACCCCTCCAAGACACAAGTTTGTGCGTTCACCGCTAAGAAAACCCCATTCACTGTGGCCCCTCAATTCCAGGACACAACCCTTACCATCTCTAACAGTATTGGTATCCTTGGTGTCGACATATCCAGCGACGTCCAGTTCCGATGTCACCTGGAAGACAAGGTCAAGATGGCATCCAAAAAACTCGGTGTGCTTAACAGAGCGAAGCGGTACTTCACGCCGGGGCAAAGACTGCTTCTGTATAAATCGCAAGTCCGAGCCCATATGGAGTACTACTCTCATATCTGGGTGGGAGCACCGGCATACCAGCTTAGGCCTCTTGACTCGGTTCAAAGGAGAGCTGTGAGAATTGTTGACGATCCAATACTGACAAGCGATATCGAGCCCTTAAGTCTAAGAAGAGATCTTGCATCCCTATGCGTGCTCTATCGTTTGTATAATGGGTTGTGTTCCGAAGAATTGTTCGAAATGATGCCAACGGCCACTTTTTATCATCGCACCGCTCGCCATCGACAGGGAATTCATGCTCACACTTTGCAGCCCAAATGGTCCCGTACAGTTCGGTATCAGAGGAACTTCCTCCCACGGACCATTCGGCTGTGGAATGAACTCCCTGCCGAGGTTTTCCCACAGGACTACTACAGTATGAGGTCCTTCAAGAAGGGAGTAAATAGGTTTTTAAAGGGTCGGCAACGCGTATGTGATGCCCCTGGTGTTGCAGGCGTCCATAGGCTACGGTAACCTCTTACCATCAGGCGGGCCATATGCTTGATTGCCACCGTCGTGGTATAAAAAAAAAATTCACTTATATCGATCGAAGATAATATAGTATTGATTGTTAAAAAGTGTATAAATTTTTGATGAAAGAATCGACATCTCTAGCCGTGGTAGTGGTCATCTTCTTTTCCCTCCCCTCTTCCCGTTACGCGGGGTTGGCTTTCTCAATCATTCGGCCACATTTACTTCGCTGGTAAGTATCGTCATCCTAATCTAGTCATCCTGGCGTAGCTTTTGCATGTCCTTTCGGACATTTGTCATCCAGTTAATTTGCGGCCTACCTCTCCCTCTCCTTTTTGTAGCTATGGAAAGGCACTTTTTCACGATATGGTCATCGGGTCTACACATAACATGTCCGTACTACCTTCGCCTGGACTCTGTAATTTTCTCAGTAATAGGTACTACTTTGAAACTCCCCCTTACGTGTTCGTTACGCACTTTATCTTTGAGAGCAACTCCTCCCGCCCAACGTAGCATGCGCATTTCAGTGGTATGAAGCTTTTGCTTATGGACTTTCTTCGAAGCCCACGTTTCACTGCCATAGGGTAAAATAGGCCTCACAACCGTTTTATAGACTTTGCCTTTGGTTATTATAGGCATTTTTGGATCGCAGATGACTCCTATTAGTGTACGCCATTTATTCCATCCAGCCATTGTTCTATGCGTAATGTTGGCTGTTATCGATCCGTCTTCCGCTAGTACTCGTTATAGGTATTTAAATTTGTTTATTCTAGGCAAAGCTACGCCATCCAGCTTAACTATCGCACTTGGTGGTATAAATTCGTCGGGGTTGAAGTTTGCATAACATGTACTCTGTCTTAGTTCTGTTTATGCGCAATCCATTTAGCTCTACAGATTTCCTCCATTGCTCTAAACTTTCTTGTATCTCGTATATCCTGTCTGAGATTAGCGCAAAATCATCGGCATATAAAAGGTTCCATGATGTGGGTTTCTGGATTTTCTCGGTTAGGTAGTTCATGGTGATATTAAACAACAAGGGACTTAATACGCTTCTTTGATGAACTTTTACATTGACATCAAAGTTTTTCGACAGGCCTGCTGGACTTCTGACACACGTTTGTACATTATGATACATGTCCATAATGAGTTTTATGTAGTGTTCAGGGATATTTTGAGCTCTCAGAGCTTGCCATATTACGGTCGTCGGCACACAATCGAAAGCTTTCTCAAGATCTATGAATACCATCCACAGAAACTGTTTATTTTTGCGAGCTTTTTCCATGACCAGTCTGATAGCATGGATCACGTCTGTTGTTCCCCTCTCAGAAGTAAAACCAAACTGATTCTCTGTAAGGTTAATTAATTTTTAAAGGCGTTCACTTACCGTGGTAGTGGTCATCATTTTTCATTAATAATTGCCAAACCTTACATGAAAAGATCAGAAGCAAAAATATACTTTTTAATAACAGCACCACTTGTATTAAGTATAATTGTTTTTTAAAATTTAATTATGAATTATAACTCTATTGTCTACTGTATTTAAATAATTTTAAACACATATTTGAGTTGTAAAAGTGTGATGTGTAAAATATAATTATTTCGTTGTGAACTTACCGAACGACACGAAAAGTGAAAGTACGACAGGCACTATTATAATCCATATACTATCGCTTTGCTCAATCCAGCATCTGTTTAAAAGGAGAAAAATATTAATATATGCTTAAAAAGAAGTAGTTAAAGTTAAGGTTTAAGTTAGAAATATATTATAGGCAACTAGATTATGCTACAAAAATCACAAAATGATATTTATAACCAGCTTTTAATTATTATATGATACTTTACATGGCATTTCTTCTTTTAAGTCAAGGTTTATACTCAGCCCGGGCGGTAGAGGTACGCGCAGCACCAATCGAAACCAACGTTTCACAGGGTCGGTCCCAAGATGGAACCTGGTGGAACACCGTAGCCGACGCCACGTCGGTACAGCAGACTGTCGCCCCCCTTCCAGACGACCTCTTTGTTCCAGAGATACGCCTCCAACAGCCTCAGGAGATAGTGGGGCACTCTATGATATTTTAGTGCCTCCACGATGATTTAAAGAGGTAGACTGTTGAAGGCGTTCACTATCCCTAGCGAGGCGGTTAGGAGAACGTATCCACTGGACACCGCTTCCTCAGAGAGGGCCTATATTATGTTCAGGGCGTCCAAGGTGGAACGGCCCGCCCTGAAGCCGAACTGCGCCCCCGAGAGGTTCGGTCCCGATTCTTCGAGGTGCTGGACGAGGCAGGGAGCGAGAATCTTTTATAGCATTTAGGCCAGTGATTCCCAAAGTGGTCTATATCGACCCCTAGGGGTCTATGACAACCTGTAAGGGGTCTACGTCAGCGAAAAAAAATTTGGGGGTCCATGAAATGAAAATGGGGGTCCACGATAGTGGATCTCAACACATACACTGATAGTACCTATTTACTTACATCATACTATCTTATAATATCAAAACATATACATTATTTATAAAAGTACCTACGAAGTAAAAAATTTATTATATCTATCTATATTCTATTATATATATATATATATATATATATATATATATATATATATATATATATATATATATATATATATATATATATATATATATATATATATATATATATATATATATTATATATATATATATATATATATATATATATATATATATATATATATATATATATATATATATATATATATATATATATATATATATATATATATATTTATATATCTTATATCTTTAAACGAGCAATTCTTGTATGTATATATATATATATATATATATATATATATATAATCTGAATCTCGGAAACGGCTCCAACGATTTTCATGAAATTTAGTATGCAGGGGGTTTCGGGGGCAATAAATCGATCTAGCTAGGATTTATTTTTAGAAAATGTCGTTTTATACCTTTTTTTACGCAATTAAAAAATATCATTAGAATACGAAGGTAAATTTCGCTGTCAATTATAAGCTTGTAATAGCTCGGATGGGAATCGAGCGGATTCGAAATCAGAAAACCTGGGTTCGAATCCAGGTTTCTACAGACCAATCTTTTTTCCTTTTTTTTCTTTTGAATTAATAGCTCTTTTTATTTTTTATTTAAATAACCAGTTTCTATTATTTTACTATTATGTCGGTAAGATCGAAAATATTATTTATGTTTCATCTGTATGTAATGCATCTAAATATAATTGAACCGAGCAAAGCTCGGTCATCCAGGTACTATAATTTAACCGAGCAAAGCTCGGTCATCCAGGTACTTATATATATATAGGAGACTTTCTATAGATATAGTCACTCATCACGATATCTCTGGAACTATGAGACCTAAAAACTTGAAATTTGGTAGGAATATTCCTTTTATCAAGTAGAGGTCAGCTAAGAACGGATTTTACGAAATTCTACCTCTAAGGGGATGAAAAAGGGAGGTAAAGTTTGTATGGGACAACGTGATTCCTTGGTCCAATCTACTTCAAATTTTGTATAAATATTCTTTAACAGAATTGATTGAAGACGTGTTTCGTATTTTATAGAAATTCATTCCCCAACGGGGTAAAAAGGGGGTAGAAAGTTATTTTGATATAAATACTCCTTAGTGCTTTTGATTTAAATTATATTTTATTTTGACACATGTTTGACAATCAATCCGTCTATTATAATATATTTTTAGTATTGACGTGTAGGTGATATCTTTTTTTGGGTGCTCCTAATGGAACAGGCAAGACTTTATATGAAACGTAACAAAATTGAGAATAGTGTCTTATATAATATTTTTTCTTCAATGTTGGGGTTGTGTTAAGTCAAGGGTTTTAAAATAATTGACTCATCAGCAATGCATCTGTAGTTCACAATGATACAGAATATATAGAAGACACCGAAGTGAACTTGGAAATATTTTTTGATTTATACGGCATTAACACCCCAATTAGTACAGATTGGCATGGCACCACGGACTAATGTTGGAACAAGGTCAGAAAACATTATAAATCATGTACCCATTTAACTTTATCTTACACTAAAACTAAGAAGGAGGAGATAAAAGCTGTCTTGGCGTATTATTAAATATAAATATATGTTTGACATACAGACATGATCGTCTGTTCCTAAGGTAGGCAACTTAATGTCTATGTTTTAGGTAAAAGCCCACTGATATACATTTTTTATAAATATACATATAAATAATACATTTGACGGCCGGCTGGTCGAGTGGTCAGACAACTGGACACTTTACGCAGCGGTCGCGGGTTCGAATCCCGCCAGGTGCAGATAATCTGTATGACGAAGTTGTAGAATGTTGGTATTCGCTTTGTGGTCGCAATACATTTTGAACTTGTAAAAACCTGAGAGTCAACTAAAAATATTGACTTTTTGCTTATGTTATTTTATTTATAGTTTATTTTATGTTTATTTAATGTTACGTATATTTTACGTAACGGATACAAAATTTTATTTAGAGTAGTTTTAATTTAAATTCAATTAATAAATGTATAAATTAACATATGTTTTTACTTTAAGTTTTTAACACTAGACTTCACTACAGTTAGGAATTTACAGGAAATCAATATCAGGTAAGTAGGGGGTCTACCCAACACGGTAAAACATGGCAAGGGGTCTACGACACAAAAAAGTTTGGGGAACTCTGATTTAGACCGTCTCGTCCAGCAGCACGATCAGCCTGTACGCAGAGGGAGAGTCAGATGGTTGACACTCCTTGCGCAACAGGCACAACCGGCCTGTCTTCCGCGGCTTCGGGACTGTCCGGTGCTGAGGTACTTGTCGAACAGGACCTGAAGGCGCCCTCTTAGTTGTTCCAGGGCGATGTTCAGTACGTGCCCTGCAACACGATCTGGACCGGGTGCTGTCCTCCTGGCCCTGAGACGATCCAGGGCCATGT
The DNA here is from genome assembly GCA_036937285.1 of Euphydryas editha. NCBI lineage: Eukaryota > Metazoa > Arthropoda > Insecta > Lepidoptera > Nymphalidae > Euphydryas > Euphydryas editha. The sequence goes on along the minus strand of JAUPFZ010000005.1, from coordinate 16,874,042 downwards.
CTATCTCCACCTGGGAAATCGGAGGGGTGGACACATCGGACTCGTCGGAAACGTCAAATACCTTTTTTTTACGTGTGGAAATGCGTTACGCATACCCGGCCGCTGGGGAACGACCGGATTATGTGGAACTCCTGCCGTAAGCTGGCAGTTTACCCACTAAAACCACACGGTGTCCACTTTCGTCGCCTGTGCCGGGGTTGCAGGTATCCGGATTCTTCTGCAAACCCCAGCGGAAACGTCAAACACCTTTTTTTTTTTTTTAACGATGGAAAATGCATTTACGCATCCCGCCACAAAAGCGGCGGGTATGTGGGACTCGCGGCCAGACGCCAGGGCTGCACGTCAATCCCAGCAGGCCGAATACCCTAACTAAAACCCATCGATTACGTCGCGCGCCGTAATGGGACACCATGGGGTCGCTTTCGCATTCAGCCATGACTCCCCGGCGCAGGCCCGTCGGCCCCTCCATGTAATTGTAGCCACTCGACCGGTCCACTCTGCGCAAGGCAGAGAAGTACCAGGAGTGGCCCAACTATCGAGGCCGGGCCACTCGCCGCCGGCTCTCCTCCGCTTAAGCAGAAGATTGCCAGCATTGAGCGACCCGACCCCCGCCGTCGGATCGCACCCAGACACCCCACAAGAACTGCAAGGAGTCAGGCTCAACCCAGGCGGCCCGCGCACCACGCGCCCCCCGCACAGAGCGGACGAGCAAACCCGCCCGCTCCTGCCATCGAATGGGGGGAAAAATCTCCCCCTCATTTCTCCGCGCCTTCTCGGCGCCACACCCGCACCGTCCGCAACACCGTGCCGAACACACCACCACCGCCCCAGTGCTCCAAGCGTCGACACCCCCTTGGACACACCACCCCCGGTTTGGATGCCTGACCGACGGCAACCACTGTTGCCACCAGCCATGCTGTCCGGTCGCCACAGCTAGCGACAGCTAGAGAACCATCGCTGGCCGCGCCCGGGGTAGCCACGGTCAACGTAGAGCTGCACATGACTGGGGTGGCCACAGCGCGAAACTATGGCCCCGGCGCACCATCGCGCTTTCGCGCCCTCAGGTGGAAGGGGAGAGCGAGTCATCCCCCTCCTGCGCTTTCGCGCCCCTCCCGCTGGTTTTGGTCCAGGGGGGTCCGAAGACCCCGACCACTCGCGAGGCATTCGAGTGGCTTCCCCCATCCGCCACCCGGGGGGTCGCACCCAGTAGGAGACCAGAAACTCCCTTGGGAAACGTCAAACACCTGGCTCAAGATGAAACAACCCCTTTATTGACATGAAAGCAATTAAAAATACACATATATATATATATATTATTATTATTATATACAAGAATCTCTATATATATATATATATATATATATATATATATATATATATATATATATATATATATATATATATTATTATTATATACAAGAATCTCGTTTAAAGATATGAGATTATAGTATTGTTCAAATGCTTAATTCTTTATTGGACTTCCCGTTAGGGGCTTGGAATTCCATTATTTCTTATTTTAAAAGCCTCTATTGGACTTTTTTATTTCGATGTAGTTGAGACATGTTATCAATGAAAATTTTGGTAATTTTCTCTATAAAAATTATGTATGCAGCGTCATTATTTTATTTCATTGGATTTAATATTTCATTTAATATACTTCACATTATGTATTTTGAATGATATTCATTTTAAATAATAAATAAAATAAAATAAAATAATTGTCACCACATTTGCATCAAAATACAAAACTAGTACATTTTCAACATTTTGAATTGTCAAAAAAGTATCTAATACATTTTTAAAGACTGTTATTTAATGTACTGCCAACTGTCTATCAATGTCAAATTTATAAATTATAAACAAAAATAAATTTAGCGATATAATCGAAAAGTAACTAAGAAAAAAAAAAAAAAACCAAACTCATACAATATTTATGTAATAAATATAACATATTTACAAATTTGTTTCTTACTCTGCTAATATGTCTGCGTCACTGGATTCAGCGTTAGACCCCATGGAGGAGATAAGATTTAGGAAGAAACATGGTTCCATGTGGATGGAATTACAGAAAGATACACATTTCACGTTCGATGAATTAGAACGTAAGTATTGCCTTTATCTTCATTTCAGGAGAAAATACTTCGTAGAATTAACTACTTTTAGCTATAATTATATATTAACTATTATTATCTTACACTTATACATAATATCAAAATGAAATTTTCTCTACAGTCTACATTCAATCTTAGTTTACTCTTTGTAAGATAAAACAAAATATCAAAACTTACCAATTTGATATAATTTAATGTATTATTTAAAACAATTAAATTATTATATCAATCATAAACTCGTTTTATTTTAAACGTAAATTAATGAATGAGAAAAAAATTATAATTAAAATGAATTGTAGTAAAAATTTTACAGATAATTATGATTGCTTCATTCATTGAAATGTAACTTTCTATATTATTTCATCGTTTTTCTACACTTAGAATACAATTTTCTACACTTACAATAACAAGGTAAAATTATATTTTTGTTTTAATTTCTATTAAAATAGAAGAAAACAACTCACAAACATTTATTTATGTAAAATATAACAGATGTAATGTCGATTAACGTGTTTTATCAACTGAATCATCTCGCTTTCGGGGATTAGCTATATCAGTATAAAGTATTTGCGAAACTGATCTGATTTTGGAAATCGTGCCTCGTAAGAGCGGCGAAGCAACTATCTAAAACATTAAGTATTCTAAAAAATATCGAAACGCATATAAAACCGAGGGTTTTTTTTACATTATTTATTTTTTAATTAGAGCGACAATTGTAAATATAATTATTTTTGTAATTGCATTTTAGGTATTAATTCTGTTATACGGGTGATGTATTCATAAAGGAAAGAGTTCAAAAAATTTAAAAATGTCATCAAACTTAATTTAGAATTTTACTTAAATAAGTGTGCAATGTATAATTATACATTATTATAATGATCATTTATTAAATTGCAGAAATAATGGTAATATTCTTCAAAATTCAGAAACGCGATGAAAAGCCCGCAGCGAGTGACTTAATTTCCAGGTAGGTAATAAATATTTCAAACCAAAAATTAAAACTATAAAAAAATAATATTATAAAAAAAAATTCAATGCCTATCTCTGTCAAGTCTCTAAATACGGACCTTTTTACAATTTCCGTCTTTATTATATATAAACAAAATTTCTTGATTCGAGTATTTAAATAGGTAGATGTACTCGTCAACAACTTCTAGAGTAGAATTTCCAACTGATATCAGGGTGGGCTCGACATGGACATCCAACATGATTTTTGTCTTATTCATGTTCATTTTAAGGCCCACTCGTTGGGAAACTCTGTCGAGGTACTGAGCATAATACTGAGGTCTTCCAGGGACTCTGTCATAAGCACGATATCGTCGGCAAATTGAAGATGAGTGCTGTACTCACCGTTTATGTTGATGTCAAACCGTTTCCATTCCAGAAGCTAGAAAGCGTCTTTCAATGCTGCGATAAATAGTTTCGGGGAGATGACATCTTCCTATCTTACTTCTTTCTTATCGTTACGCCCTCAAGCAAGACAGCATTGAAGAGCTTCTAAATGGCTTTAAGTACCGGTATATCACCCACTTTCAAAAGTTTTGACTTCTGACTCACCCGCTGTCTTATTGTTTTGAAATTGTCTCAGAGACATTCTAAGCTCGTAAAACCGATGTCCGAGATATCTTGGGAATAATATCGGGTAAGCTTGGCTCTTGCATTTTCAGCCGAACTACGAACAGTTTGGTTGACCGAGGTATACAACTGTTTGTAAAACTTCTTGACCTCCCTCAATATCTCGGCTCTGGTCAACTATGTACCTCCATTCTTTATTTTAAGCTTTGACAACCAGCTTTGACCAACAGACGAATCCCTTGAAAACACTTTGGATCCTTGATTCCGCTCTATCGTATCTTTAATACGTTTTGTATTAAAGACACGTATATCTCGGAGATTTCTATAGCCGTATTTTGATCCACCTATATGCTTTAGCGTCACTAGCGGACTGCAGGCCGTCTGTTGATCCGTCTATATGCTTCAGAGTCACCAGAGGACTGCAGGCTTAATAAGCGTCGTTCTTCCATGAGATCTCGAGTTTGGTCAGAGAGCTTTCGGGGCTACTTACGGTCTGGTCTATAAAATTGGCTCCCGACTGTATGGACAGTGTACACCGTACAGCTGTTGTTTATATCGTCCACAGAATCACAATGGTCAAGGCGATCGAAACAATTAGATATTTCGAGCTGACAAGTCTCGGGGTTTTGCATATGTGCGTTAGATATTCGTAGTGTAGAATTTATCAGGCGTGACCGTTTCAGTTTTAAACTAATATTCAAAGTACCTATAACCAATAGGTGATCACTCCCTGTTTCATCCTATGGATTACGGAGACTCCATTGAATATCTGTCGTCTGGTGGTCATGATAAAGTCTATTTCATTTCTAGTGGAATCATCAGGATCTCGAGATGTGGAATATGAAGATGTGTGAATGTTGAGAGTGTCCTGGAATCAATTCCGGACCAACAAGTCCATTCTGGAGGAACTCGGCATCAAGCAGTCTCTATCTTCCATCGTACAGGCTCGAATTCTCACTTTCTTTGGTCACGTGCCTAGGCGTGACAATGTCTCCATCGAACGTCTAGTCGTCCAAGGAAAAATAGAAGGCACCAGACCTCGCAGATCGCCTATGCGTTGGACGGACCAAGTGAAGGCTGCAGTGGACGTCCCGCTGCATGTGTACTCCCGAAAAGCAGCTGTTAGGGAGGAATGGAGACGGATCATCAAACGTGTCACTACTGGGAAGTGATGAGTGACCACGACCGCTCTGACAAGAGTGAAACGAAGGAAGAGAGAGGAATCATCAGGTCTAATCTAGGTCCATTTCCTGTGAAACGGCTTCTGAAAGAAAGAGTTCATCATAAAGAGTCAGTCCTTCTCCAGAAATTCGAAAAGCTTCAGTCCTCTTTGGTTCCGCTGTCCATATCCACATTGCCCCATTTTCAGCTCATCGTCTTGTTTTTTGCCTATCTTCCCGTTAAAATTTTCCATGACAACATTTAAGTAGGTTTTATTCGTATGTATGACTCTACTAATCCTATCCTCATACATAGCATCTATTTCTTCATCTTTGTGTGCTGAGCTCGGTGCGTATACCTGTTATGAACTTCAGAAAGTATAGATACTCTGAGTATAAGGTACAGAACCCTGTTCGACACACTTCAGGTAGTCACGATATTGCCAATGAGGGATCCGCGGCCAATAAACCCGACACCTCCTTGGGACTGTTGGTCGTCCTACCGGTAGTAGAACAGGTTACCAGATTTCAGAGTTATCGTGTCCTACCATCTCTTCGGACTTCAGATAATCCCAGCATAACCCATTGTAAGCTGTTCATTTCCTCTTCTAGCTCACCAATCTTTTTATCATATCTCAGGGTGCTAATGTTGTGTGTGACCAGGGCCAGGTATCGTCGTGGGAGGCAGTGGGATCCCACCCGGAGATTTTTAGCACCTGCTGCCCTATCGTTACCCGTGACCGTTAATTAGAATAAATTTATTACATATGCTTTTTAAAATGACGAATCAAAAAATGCTTTTGAATTCTGCTTGAATAAAAAAAAAAATATTTAATTTTGATACAAAATTATGAAAGTATTAGAACTTACGTGGACAAACCTCGTGGTGCTGCTATTAAATATTATTAAATAAAATTTTAGGGCTCATTTCCGTGACGTCCTGCATACAGGTTTAGGCATGACGGACGCCTATATGATGGAGCGAGTAATGGTAGCTCTTGATCGAGGAACTTCTCCCTATGTGACAATGGCAACCTTCGCAAAAGCAATGTCTTTGTATCTACGTGGCAATTTGGAGGAACGAATAACATATGCTTTTACGGTTTGATACATTTAAATCTATGATAATATGAGCATTACTCGTATGTGTGTAAGAACTCATGAGCGATTTACACCCACGCTCGAATACATAATTCTGAAACTTGCGATACCGCAAGTTTGTGCAGCCACGTAGCATCAGTGTTTGCATAACTGGGAGCTTGTAGGAAGACATTCACAATTCGAGCTGTTTTTTATTATGAAAAATTACAAAAAAAATGAGAAAGAGAAAATTCTGTCGTGGCTGGCTCGGGTAAACATCGCTCCATGGTTTATTAGTCTTTAATAAACCTATTATGGTTTCATTTTGTAAAATATTCAGCACTGACAGCAGAATTTAAATTTTTTAACACGAGTTTATAGGCTGTATAACATCATGCTGTGGCTTGTGGACGTACAGTATGAACCATTAATGTCAACACTAATTTTGAAAAGTCAGTATAGAGTATTAAAATACTTCACATATAATATGCGTATATTTTTATATGTTACTAACTAAGAAACTTATATTTACTACCTAATTTTCAGTGCTACGATTTGTTAGGCGAAGGGTATTTAAGGAGAGAAACAATGTACCAGTTAATGAAGAAGAGCATAGCTAAAGCTTCAAGAGATGATGATGTTGAGGAAGCGGTTAAGGTACTATTTTAATTTTACAATTTTTTTCTAGTATTCCATAGGGGAGTGACCCGACGGACTATATTCATTTTTTTTTTAAATAACACTTTATTAAACAGCACACATAAAAGTATGACAAAAATTAAAAATGAAGAAAAGAGAATGATAAAAACGCTAATAACCGATAAGACCACCCTGGTCTTATCGTTTATTAGCAATTTCTTCCAGACAGCTTTCGGGTTAGATTAATTATGGAACTGAAAGGGTAAGGATCTTAACCTATCCTTCGTATACCTCCGTCAATACCTTATTGTATAGCAGTCGGATTTTTACAAGATTTTAGTAAAGAACTCAGTATAATTTTTTTAAATTTTTATTTAATGTTCAAAAGTTATTCAATTTTCAAAAACTTTTCTATATTTAACTTTGGTATGACTAATGGGTAAGTAGGAAAATAAATATAAACTTTACGAAAGTATGTATTTGCTAAATTACAACAAGCAAGTTATTATTTTAGGAAAAAATGTTGAAGGATAGTAATTATTATTAAACCCGACACTACCGAAACCCATCTATACATTTTTTTGTATCTTATTGTTAGGGGAACTCTATTTACGGGTGATATCCAGGACCCCCAGGTAGGCCTAGACCTATGTTGGACTCAGCACTTCAGGGTGCAATATTAATTCGTATGTGACACAGAATGTAACTAATCTCCTATTTTACGGTTTTTATTTTATTTTATATTTTGTTTTTCAATTCATTAATTAATTTCATATGCTTATACTGGTGTTATAACAACTAACTTAATATTATATTTTATTTTTATTTGGAAAACAAACAGTATTTATAACACAAAAATTTTGGTACACATTAACATATTCAATGATCACTAAAGTTTTCACTATATGAACTAATATTGTTCAGCAGATACATATTTTACATGCAATTAAAATAGGAGGAAAATCACATCCATGGAGGAGAAGTCTGGCCTGTTCGCCGAGGCTGGAGGCATCCCGTTGCCTCAAATTAAAGCGGCTGAAGGCTCCCGCAGGGGTTTAGTACGGTATTGCACTCCCAAAGGGCCGAGTCCGACATAGGTCTGGACCGTGGGCCGGGTCTACCGACCCGGGCGTCCTGGATATCATCCGTAAATGGATTCCCTGCGTCACAAAAAAAAGCAAGAAAATCACAGAATTATAAACAAAATTATCAAATTCGTAAACAGTCAATTATATTGTTTATTTACGTGTTGCTAGGATACGTGTTGCTAGAATACGCGACATCATCGAGAAAATCCAATGTATGAGTAAATTAATTTAAAAAACAAATATATACTATTTTATGTATTTTAATTATAACCGGACTTTCAATCTAGCGTTATAAAAAATTGTATACGTTACACGGGAGGGAATTAAGACATCGCAATCACGGACTTTAATTCAACAAAAATCCGGATTGCAATGTCAATCACTTCCGTCCCTAGTAACGTAGTATACTATACATTTTCGTATTCTTTGAAAATGATCCAACAATGTATAAGAGTCGTTTCACATTCATCAGTTGAATTGCGTTACAGCATAATCACCTATGTTGGCAGTGCAACTTGGCACAATATCATACAAAACCTGGCATAATATGTTTGTAATAGCGTCACTTTGTGGTGATTCGGCGAAGCTCTTATCTTTGAAAATATGTCGCACTTAAAAAAAAAAAAACAACACGTGCTTTAGTATTTTGTCATAGGATGTCGCTTTCGTATTTCAGACGAGAAGCAAGCTTTATACCTCACTAACGCCATCTAAAGAATTGAAATGTAACTACTTAGGCATGTGTAGTCAATTTCCAAACAAAAATTTGTTCTAGAAAAGAACCTTTTTGATTTTTATTAATACCAGAGTGTTACACACTACACAGATGGCAATTGTGCTAGTAATAATTTGCCATATATTCATTTATAATTTATCATGATTCGCCATATATTAATGTTTAATTCATAATTAAAGCAAAAATTTTCTATTTTAAATTAAGTGTTACGCAAACGGAAATTTGAAAACTCGTAAATCATTTTGTCACTTCACCCAGTAAGTAATTTCAATGAAATAATTAAAATTTTTAACCATGAAATACTTTTTAAAATTTTTATTATAGTGATATTTATAATTTTTACCAATATTTGTACTTTCAAAATAAATATGTATTATTCCCTTAATAATACTTGAAAAGTTTTAACCTAGAAATAAAATTGAAAATAATTTAAACTTATACGCTTTTCGTTTTAAATTGACCTAAACGAAAGCCATTGAACGAGGAACTGAATTGAATTGAAACTTTTTTATTTTATTTATTTGTATTCTGTGTACAAATTTGAGTCTAGTATGGTTTAGCATTTACGTACAAAGTACAACGAAAGGTATGAAAACTTTTGTATTTTTAAATAAAAATGATAATTTTCTGCTAAATAACTGCTAGTTTTTTTTTTTTTAAATATTGCTTTATTCCTTATCAAATATATATCGAATGTAATTGGCTATTTGCAGGATTTTGTCAATTATAAAATTATTTAGTTAGCTTTGATAAAAGCATCACATTTTTTAATATATTTTTCCACTTTCAAAATATTAATTTTGATAAAAGTGAAATAAGACTCGCAATATCCAAGGTACTTTTAAAACAACGAGTAACACTGAAACAGGGTGATGAAGGCGAAAATTGTGTTCATATAGAAGATTCAGGATATGAAAAAGATTACTTTGAAAATGGGTTATCAAACGGTTTCGTTACTTATTCGTATTATAAGTACATACGGGATACATCTGGGTTAATATTTTATTAAAAAGACATTTTAATCCTTTACTTCTATGTATCCAGTCACGCTCGTATAATCATTTCCTCTCGTCACTTTAAATCATATGATACAATTAGGTATATTAATAGTATGTCTGTAATAATTTTTAGGCATACATCTATCTATATGTATTATATATGTACGTATATATATATATATATTAATTAAATAATTACATTTTGTTTCTATTGTCTGTATGTATTGTATATGTTATAAAATAAAACTGTACACATGCCATTCGCATACCATTTCCTCTGCCCTTAGGTTGCCTGGAAGAGATCACTCTTTAGCGATAAGGCCGCCTTTTGTACTTATTTCCTTTTTTTTGTATGTTATGTTGCTTATTTTGTTTTGTTTTGTACAATAAAGAGTTATTATTATTATTATTATAAAAAACTCTGAAATCAATTATTGACATTATCCATATAATTTAAAAAAATAAATGATAAAATGATAATTAATATTTAAAAATGTATGACATAAGTTAAATAAACAAATTATAATCAATTATTAACAACATATTTTAATTTAATGGTTATTTACAAATACAAATTTTATGAGATACTAAAATGATAATAAAATAATAGGTACTTATATGCGGGCCACGCCACGGCTTATAATAAATAATGTTTCATTTATTTTGATACGATTCGATAACTGTCATTTATAGACAGAACATTTCTGTTAACCATGGATAATAATTGTAAAACTTTTTGACCTCCCACGACAGGCGTTCGCTTAGTACAAGGTTTTTTTGTTTTCAATTTTTCTTGGTAGACGATTAGCTGTGGGTATTGGTTCAGTAGAAAATATGTCCTCGTGTAAACTTTTAATTTCAAAGTTTCCTAGTTTTACAAACTAGGAAAATAAGTTAATACATACGTCAGTTTAAGCCTTCAATTTTTACTTTTATAGAATACAAACAAAAAAAAAAGGTCAAATCAATAAAGAACTATAAGTATAACCGATTAGAGCCTGTACTATTTTGTGTACGTTTAGTATCTACGTTTCTCGCGAATTTTTGTGTGATATATTTATTTTTTTACCAGATTTGAGTAAATCTTACTATCTAGAAATAATGAATTTTTCATACCAATTTTCTTATTTCTTATTTCTATGTCTAGAAAATACAATTAAGATAGATTTCTGATTTAGTTTAATATTTTCTTTCATGGCTATAATAGCTTGATTAATAAATAGTCTAATTTTGTATAAACTTACAATTTGTGACATGTGTGAACATACTGTTGCCTATCCGTGTAAATTTTTTTGGACGATTTTTTATGGTATATATTTTCGAGATTCGCACAAAAGTGTAACTTTTACTTGAGATTAATTCATTTTAATTTTAAAATATTTTTGATAAACTTAAAAAAACAGATATCTGTATTTTACGTTGGTTGATATACTTAGCATACTATGTACAAGTATACTAATAATTATATCAAACCATGTGAAAGCCATAATATTTTATTTAAGCGAAAGCCTTATATGAACTATAAAGCAATTCCAATCAAAGAATCAAATTTTTAAGTGCTTATAATTATGTCGATTTGACAAGGTCATGGGCGCCGGCAGAAATAATTTCCAGGTGGTGCAGATTTTAGTTTTCTTACAATCTTTCTCTTTGCCGTATATGATTGTTAATAAAAAGATGAAATTTTAGTCGGAATGTTCGAGACATTTACAAATTTCTGACTATTCATTATAAATTTATTTTATAAGTAAAAATGATTTCCAACAGACGGCTTTTTATTTCAATAATTCCTGTTGATCCCGAGATTCCCAAGGGGTGCAAGTGCACCCCCTGGCACCCCCTGCCGGCGCCCATGGACAACGTACGTTTTTCTTCTTGATATTAATTTTTCTTATAACGTGATTCGAAAGGTTGAATGAACAAATAAGTCACCATAAAATCAGGTTGCATAAAATTAATATATTCACACATTCAACGAATCACTGACCCGTACGTGCATTACGCATTTCATAAAGTATTCGGGTCGAAAATGTTCGTTTGGAAGGGTTTGTGTTTTTGCATAATGTGAATGATTATTGTAATTAAAAGTTAAAATTAAGGAATTTATATCATAACTGGAACGGTCACTTAATAAAATTGTATATTCAAATATGCACCTTGAAATAACTGACATAAGGTTAACATTTATTTCCAACATGTAAACTGAAAAAATCGTTCCGAGCATTTCGTTGACTACTGGTATTTTGTCTCTTTCTTACGAGTTGCCTTGAACCTATGGTAGAAAGAAATTGACATAAACGCTATCATCACGCGTCTTTAAGCTATTTCCGTAAATATAATGTTTTTTTTGTACCTTTATAGAACCTTTCGTTCTCTGGCGGATAATTTTATTTCTGATTTTATTCTCGAAAGACAAGTATAGCCCGTTCCATAGCATGTTGAAAGATTTATCTACTGTAAATAATAAAAAAAAAACAGGTTACTTTCCTTATAATAATATTCTTTTTACATTTACAGTATATACGAAAGAGTATGACGTAAAAAAAAGGTTACTTGGAAGAGATCGTTTAACGTGATCGCCTATGTGAATGTTCTAAATTGAATATTTTTGTGTGTGCAATACAGATTTAATAAATGAATGCTTCATGCGCAACGACTTTCAGTAGGATTTACTCTTTTGTCGGGAGTCAGAAAACACACACAATACACAAAAACAAACGCTCAGTACACGACAAGATCTGTATGGCCTATAAAAATATTTTGTTACCTGCGAGCGCTTATGCTTCGTCGAAATAAATAAATTAAAAATTAAAAGGATAAACACGGTTCATTATCTTTTTACCCGACTGCGACAGAAGGAGGGTTATGTTTTTCGAGTGTATGTATATATGTATGTATGTATGTATGTATGTATGTATGTATGTATGTATGTATGTATGTATGTATGTATGTATGTATGTATGTATGTATGTATGTATGTATGTATGTATGTATGTATGTATGTCCATTTGTTTGGCACGCCCTACAGCCCAAACGGCTGGACGGTTTTTGACATAATTATGAGGTGTCGTTGGATTTGTCTAAATTGTAGTAGTGACATAGGCTATATAAATTTTTAAAATGGCGCCCGCAAATGGCGGAATGAGGAGGGGAGAGTTGAATTTTTTTTCTTACTGTAGCAATATGGGTATCAAATGAAAGCTAGTAAATTGTTTTATTCTTTTTATAGTCTAGTCAATAAGTTCAAAAACGTGTTAAATAGAAATAAAGCTCCTAAAAATATGTGCCATAGCTCATTGGATTCGGAATGACGTCTAGAAAAATGTTTTTTAAGGGTATATTAGCACATAAAAAATTGCGATTGTTATTAACAAAAAAAGAAAAAAAAAAGGTATTTAGTTTTTCGTTACTAACTTTTAAATTAATAATATATAAGGAATTTTGAAAAAAGATCCTGAAAGAGGAGAAAATTTCCAATAAAAAAGTCCCAACTCCCGGAACTCTATCTATATTATTTATAAATTTTTTTTAACGCTGGAATTAGAGCTCCGCGAGGGCGTTACGGCATAGGCGCGCCGCCTAAAAAGCCGGTATATCACCTAAAATATTTTTTTTTTAATATTAAATAACAATTTAAAAATTTGAATAAATTACAGTGTAATCTAGACACTTGAACGAAAAAACCCTCGGTGAAAAAAAATTTTTTTGTCGATTTTTCAAAAAGTTACACCATTGTTAATTAACTAATTTTTTTCCAATCTCTGTTTTTATAAATTACGGTATAAAAGTTTAAATAATTGGTCTAAAAATATTTCGCTTCGTGGAGCTCTTTTTGTTTAGGTACTTAATAAAGTTATGCAAAAAATTTTTATTAAAGTTAATTATTTTGTTAATTATAATTTTTTTAAACTAACTAAAAATTAAATTTCTATAAAATGTTATCAAAAAAATTTTTTTTTGGTAATATATTATTATTGCTGTTTTCGCACTTGATATAGGTATTAATTAAAATTGGAAAAAAAATTTTTACGTCATTTTTTAAGAAATTTTTTATAAAAAAATAGACTATTTTGGGATTTAAAAAAAAAAAAATTTTACTATCTTATAGCATAGGTGAAATTGTGATTTTTTTAACAAAAATTTTTTCTTAAATATTTTTTTATATATTTTATAATCGTTTTTTTTTATATTTCAATTGTTTAAAAAATTAGTTAAGAAATTATTTTATTCTTAAAAATCATCATTTACCCTTTTCAATGGAATAACAGAGAAAATTTTTTTTTTTTATAAATAATTTAATTGTTTATTAACTTAACAATTTGTTATTAACAAATAATATTAACCGTTATATTTTTTTTCGAAAACTTCAAAAAATTACAATAAAATTGAAAATTGAAATGTAACAATTATCTTATTATCTCAAATTCCTTTTGAAACTAGCCTAGGCGCTTCGGGCATTATCTCACAACCGGTGAGTAGTAGAATTTTAAAAATAAAAATAAATAAATAAATAAGACTTATCTAATAATATCAATTTGTATGTATCTATTCAGATGAGATGGTTAAGCGATGTACAAAAGTAACCTAGGATTATTTTTGTCGAAGTCTAGGCTTATCAATTATATTTAGGGTGCCTGTCCATTAATGCGAAAGGGACATATATTAACCAATAGGATTCTAGAGCCCTTGTCCAATAGAGCGGAGGGGAGATGTTTTGCAATCCTATTTGGTTAATATTTCTTCACTTCTCCGCTCCGCTGCCTCGCTCCGCTTCAATGGACAAGCACCCTTATAACCCTGCTTGAGTCATTGTTCATACAATGCGACACTAAGTAAAATTTATAGAGAAGGGTCTACTCTTGAGAATTCAATCATGATGGTCAATTGACGAGAAACGGTAACATCATTACATGGGTAAAATTTAGGTTTTAGCTAATGTTATATTTTATAATACTTGCTTTTATTGCGGGTTCGTCTGCAAAAGTCTAGCCTTTAAAATATAGTACGCATTTTTATAATATTAGTTAGGATTTTTTTTTAAATTTAATTATCTTATTAAACAATGTATACAAAATTATAATAATTATGAGTAGCAAAAGAAAAACCACTAAGGTGCTATAATCTATAGTTCACTTTTTATAAAAATAAAGTCAAGTGCAGTTACAAAAGGTCATACAAATAAGGGGTGCTATCTGTCGATGACCTCCACGTGGTGCACCCTGGTAACGTAGACGGCAGCAGTAGCAGCAGCTCCACAGTTGCGGAGCTGCTGCTGCCTACGGCTAACGACCGACAAGGGGGGGGGGGGACGCCAGTCGCTCCGGGGACTGCTCTGCTTATGCAGAGTTGAACCGTTGAACGGCTGCATGGCGTAATAGGGACAATCGTCTCCACGGGGGCTCCAGTGCCACTGCGCTCGCGCGCGGTGACGCCACAGAGGACGGACGGGTCTGACGTGCACTCGCACTGGCGTCTTACTATTGACGCCAGTGCGAGTGCACGTCAGACCCGTCATATATTATGGCGGATTACTAGAGCTGCCTAAGAGGAGACCCCGGAAACGGCAGAGCGCTTTGCGGAGGAGCTCCGTAAGGCGTTTGGCAGTTTGGCGAGGGTCATCCAACCTACGAAGCTCGCGAGTCTGCGAGTTTCTGGGCTGGACGACTCCGTTACCAGCGAGGCGGTGGCCGCTGCGGCGGCCATGATGGGCCGGTGCGATGCCGGCTTCATCTAGGTTGGCGCAATCGCAGTCGAACTTGGCGTGTTGGGATGCACCATTGTGCGATGCCCGATACCAGTCGCCAAGGCCCTGGCCGAGGCTGGCAGACTCCTTGTCGGCTGGAGCTTAGCCAGAGTCCAGGTTTTGGAGCAGCGCCCCATGCGCTGCTTTAAATGTTTGGGAATCGGGCACACTCGCCCGACCTGTCCGGCTGCGGTTGACCGCAGCGACGCTTGCTTCCGGTGTGGCCTCGAAGGGCACATTGCCCGTAACTGCATCGGGGCACTGCGCTGCGCCGTTTGTGCTGCCGCCGGCAAACCAGCGGCTCATTTAATGGGGGGACGGGACTGCCGCCCCCCAAATCGGAGGGTAGAGCGGTCGCAAAGAGCACGACCGCTCCCCAAAGCCCAACGTTCCAGGTCTCGGAGGAGACTGTGACTATGTCGTCATGACCTGCCGCAGTTTCTCCCGTTCGCCGGTCCCTGTCGCAGAGGAAATAGAGCGCTTACGGTGCCCGCGAGCGCTCTATAAGCGAAGGCGGCGCGCATAGGCGGGCCAACCGTCGGGGCGTCACGGTGGCATGCGCCAGCGATCCCGTGGCGTCCTTGTACGACGATGAGGGCACCGCTGTGTTTTAGTGGGTATTCTGACTTCGCAGTCAGAGAGTCCCACATACCCGTTGTCTTCGGGTGGCGGGATGCGTAAACGCATTTCACAGCGTCAAAAAAAAGGTCATACAAATAATAATATTAGTAATCATACAATTGATTATAAATTTGTTTCCTCAAAAGATATCCTTGAAAGATAGAATTTCTTAAGCTTATATTTAATATTACTCCTACTGATACTTTCGACAAAATTGGATGGTAGCTGATTAATTAGTCGAGGGACTATGTAAGCCATACATATTATTGTAACGATCTGTGTGGAGCTGGTTTCTCGCTGGAGCTCTTGTAAAAATATAATGTTCAATATGCTGCATACACTTACTATTCCAGATTTTTTTTTTATGTACTATACTCAAACTTTTTATGTACAGGTGGTACTTTTTAGGTACTTTACAGTGAGAATAAAGTCCAATTTCGTCATCACGAAATTTAGCCATAACATTAGGTGAAGTAATATTTTTCAATATTCTTATTTGTAATTTGTATGTTGCGATCAGGTAACTATTGTAGGTACGACCGTAACTACTGAAGCCATATTCGATTCGCAATTCGGCGAGAGCATAATTATTAAGTAATCATTTAATTTTGAAAGGAATCGTGTCCTTTAAAATGATGATATTAGCCAAAACTTGTCTTAAATTGTCACATACACGATCTATGTGTAGGCTCCATGAACATTTATTATCTATTACTATATCCAAGTGTGTCTGTGAATTAACAATTTCAATAGCCGAGCAAGCGCAGATATTTTTAATTTTAGCATGCAAAGAGTTATGATTGTGAGCAATCAATTTTGATGTGAGAGTCTGTTGCTGGTGCGGGGATTATTTTATTAATAGTTTAGTTTTGTTAACAAAGACGGTGAGCAGTGAAAATTTAATGATGCGTATTTTATATTTATTTATGGTATATACATATATTTTGTTATATCTTTCGCTGATTTATCATTATAGCCGTGTGATCTTTGATATGTTATATATATATAACATATTTATATGTGTGCCATATTTTTGTACATTTTTGAAATATTTTGATGATTCCTTTATTAATTCTCGTTGAAATAATGCGATCTTTGGCTTTTCATTCGTAAAATTCCGACCGACATTGGGTCTTACTATACTACAGTTTGAATCTGATATTAATTGTCAACCACCATGTATTAAATAATATAACATTTACATAGTAACAATCTTGTATTTTATACTTTAATTTTAAGATACATACATGCAGTTTCTATACCATACAAATTCATTAAATTTCAGACGACTGTTCTGGTGTAGTGGTGTGAGTAGTCGCCTAAACGCCAACTGTTTCGATTCCTGCTCGGGATAGATATTTGTATTTGTGCAAATATTTGTTTCCGGTCTGGGTGTATGTCCTTGTGGGTGTCCTCAGCTGGTGCTGGTGCTTTAGAGAGCACGCAAAGCCGTCCGTCCTAGTTGTCGTCCTAGATACCTAAAAACTATCGTTACTCATGGTAGGGAAATTATCCGCTAATCCGCAGTGGAATAGCGGGTGGATTAAGCTCCAACCCTTCTCCTTTATGGAGAAGAGGCTTTTTGCCAACGATGGGTAGTTTAAAAGCTGGTTCAATCATACAATTTCACGATTAATGACATCCTCACAGCAAACTTTTTACATCCCTATTAGTAAAACAATCATCTAAAAACTTCGTCTCTATCGAGAGCGTGTGCCGAATACAACCTCTATGTGCATCATTTGATATTGAATAGCGCAACACACGCTCGAGTCGTGCCTGGCCTGTACTGAACAGCGCCGAGATCTCGCTGCAGTCATTGAAGAGGACTTATCGCTGCCAGCCGTTGCGCGAGCGATGGTCGGCGGTGATAGGGTCTGGACCGCGGTCGCCACATTATGTGAGGACGTTATCTTGGAGAAGGAGGCGGCGGAGAGGGCCCGGGAGGACTCCCTCCTCTCGGACCCAATTCGCCGCCGGTGCGCGGGGCGGCGCAGGAGCTCTCACATTCGCCTGATGCCGCCTTAGCCGAGGCTGCAGACGGTAGGATTGGGGATTGCCCACTATCCGCTGAAGTAGCCTACCGCGAAGGTGCGATGCCCAGGTGCGCGGAGCGTCGCACATGAGCGAGTGCCCGATGGGGCTGCCGCCTGCGGGCTACGGAGCAACGAACGCAGTACCCGTGGTCTGCCTTGTAAGGGCGGATCACGATGAAGCGCCGTCGCGCACGGCTGGTTATTTTAGTGGGTGAAGACCTCACATTACACCGTTGTCTCCTCGGACGACGGGGTGTGCGTTCGGGTACACATTTTTACCCGCCAAAACAAAACAAAAATAAGACAAAAAAAGGGTTCTACTCTCACTTCACGCAAAAGGAGTGATTTTTCGAACTTAAAATTAAAAGTTAATGGCATTTTTGTTATTTATACTAATAAAAAAAAAAAACAGTTTAAAAAAGTTGGAAACAGTATTAAACAGTGGATATCCGTGTGTCTGTATGTGCGGATTCTGTATGTGGTCACGATAACGACCGAAAGACTTAAGACCGAACTTCGAGTATTTATTCCTTCTGAGTTTGATTTAGCATTTCATTGAAATATTGTTTTTTTGTTAGTTTTTTTTTTAAATCGCGTATCTTTTTGGAGTTGAGGACTGAATTATGCCTGACTTAGCCCCAACGGAGATTGCCAGGGCACTCGAAATGCGAAGAAATGGTCAAACCTACAGAGTAATATCCAGAGATCTTCTTCGACCAGTTTCAACGATCCATCGCAGTATCCAACGGTTCAGGGAGACCGGTACTTTTGTGAAAAGAGCAGGACAAGGCAGAAAAAGACGCACTTCGAGTAGGGATGATCGTTTCATTCGGCTTCGTGGACGTAGGAACCCCCGTTTGACGGCCGTCCGAGCCCGACATGTAACCGTAAGTGAGCGTACGGTACGAAGAAGGTTCGAAGAAGCTGGTTTGGGTTCATTTGTGCTCGCCAAGGCTCCAAGGTTCAAGGTAAATCATCGTAGAAACAGGTTAACTTTTGCGTAGGAACATCGACTTTGGAACGCGGACCAATGGAGTAAGGTATTGTTTAGTGATGAGTGCAGAATTCTCTTAAATCAAATTGACGGCAGGTAAAGAATATACAGACGCAAAGGAGAACGATACATTCAAACAAATTTTTTAACTACAGTTGCATACGGTGGTGGATCAATAATGGTTTGGGCGGGCATTTGTTTGGGAGCTCGCACAGACTTGTTAGTAATTGACAGAGGGAGTCTGACTGCAGACCGCTATATAGGAGAAGTTTTAGAAGAAAATGTCGTTTGCCCCATATATCGGTGACGATTTTGTTTTTATGCAGGATAATGCTCGGCCGCATACCGCTCAGGTAACTCAAGCTTATCTTAATGATATGAATATCACTGTTATGGAGTGGCCGGCGAGATCACCGGATATGAACCCAATAGAACACCTTTGGGATTTGCTGAAGAGAAAAGTTAAGTCCAGAATTCCAGCTCCTGCCAACGTGGGTGAACTGCGAATCGCCGTAGTTGAGGAATGGCGGTGACTATCCCAGGAGACCGTCGATAACATCATTCTCAGTATGCCTAGACGGGTAGAAACTTTAATAAGAGCACGTGGAGGAAATACGCGATATTAATCACCATTTTTCTAACTTAATTAATTATTATTTTAATATTAATTTTCACTTTTCCCTGTTACATGAAAAGTTCAAAAATGTACCATTTTTCACAAATAGCCTTTACTCGCAAAATCTGTTCTTAATGTGATCTTATTTTAAGTAAAACAAATGAAACTTTAAATAACAAAAGAAGTGTAGTAAGTAGATTTAAAAATAAAACCATATTTTTTTAATTATGGACCTTTTTTTTTTGTGTTCCGCTAAATACGCCGGTGTGTTTATTATTATTTTTTGTTTCAAAAATCGAATTTATGTGTCAAATAAATAAATAAATTTGTTTTGACTCTGGTTTGACATTCCTTCTAAGCTTATTTAAAAATGGTTTGAAATACAACAACAAACCGACCGATTGAAAGATCTACGGTTGCAATTTCAGCGCTTTTTCGGTAATAATATATGACATGATGACTAATAAATGATTGTAAAATGAGTAAACTGTAAGAATCAGTGCATTTTTATAGAATGAAAAGTAGTGGTAGTCTTTTTTCGAGATTCTAAGCTAAGTGCATACCGAGGTTCATGCCAATCGGTCGAGTGGCTGACTCGCGAAATTAATAATATTAGTAAGCATAGCATTTATTTTTCAGGAATTTGTCGACATCATGCTCAAGCGAATGGATGCTGATTTAGACGGAGTGATTAATTTTCAAGATTTTCACACGTCGGTGACAAAAACACCTTCATTACTTGAAAGTTTGGGTTACTGTCTACCAGAAAGACCAGCAGTGTACGCTTTTCTAACGACGTGGTGTCCGTCTTGGGGTAAAATGTAAAGTGTGTATGACAACATTTTTGATAAATATAAAATTTTAAAAATTTCTTCTTTTATTTAAACCCTCTTTCAATCGTAAGACTTGTAAAAACCTATTGTGTTTCTATGGAGTGCTCTTCCAAATAGTTTTTCAAATCTATGTCTATCCATAGCTAGTAATTCAGATAAGAAAGTTTTACCTAAAGAACTCTTACATAAGTCTGATGTAACTTCTAATGTTGTTGCAGCTGTAAATAATTATTTTACAAACTTTGGCAGTAAGAAAGCGAGCAAAATCGACAGTTCTCATAGCGGTACCCAATTAACTCCACACTTACTTAACTCTATGGTCTTCTTACCGCCAGTTGAAGCTGACATTGGATCAATAATTAATAACCTTACAACCAAGTGCACTGTTGGCTACGACATGATTTCTAGTAATTTTTAAAACTAGCTAAAAATATCATTGTTCTTCCACTTAAAATCTTACAAAATATTCCTAAAGTTTTCAAAAAGGCCCTTATAACTCCGGCCCACAAGGGTATGAGTTGAGAGGATGTTACAAACTATTGATCGATTTCAGTGTTCACATCACTATCAAAAATATTGGAAATTGTGCTGAATAAGGGACTTATAAACTTTTAAGAAAACTTTGAAATTTTAGCGAATAATCTATTTATTTAATTTAGACCTAAAAAAGCGCTGTAGATGCGGAACGCAATTTAACTATGTTGCCAATAATATTTATTATGGGTATAAATGGCCGTGTGGTGATTGGCAGATGGCCATGCGGTGACCGGAAGAGAAGGATAGTCTCGACCTCTCTTGCCTAGGTGTTGTAAAACCCGACTAAGGCAATAGTGTTGCGAACAAATTTACACCAACCAGGATGGCGATAGGCAGCAGCGTCACTATATCCTTTTTTTTTAGCCGGAAAAATGTAACCCGCCGTGCGCCCTTACCCGCCCTTACAAGGCAGGCTTCGGGTACCGCGTACGTTGCTCCGTGGCCCGCAGGTGGCAGCCCCATTGAGCACTTTCTCCTGTGCGATGACCCGCGCACTTGGGCATCGCATCTTCGCGGTAGGCTGTTTTGGCGGACCTTGCCACAACACACTGCGCTCGCTAACCCACCTGCCAAGCGTGGCGAGTATTGGTAATCACACTCCGAGATGATAAGGGAGGCCTACGTTCAGCAATGGACATTCAAGGCTGATGTGGTGGTGGATTTTTTCGCCGCCCGAAGGCGACGGGTATATGAGACTCGCTGGATGCGAAGTCAGAATACCCACTAAAACCCATCGACCGTCTGCGCAGTAGTGGGACGCCACGGGATCGTTCGCGCATACAACCGTGACGCTCCGACGCTTGGCTCGGCGACCACTTTGATTGTGATCGGAGCCGCTCGACCGGTCCACTTCGCTAATTCAGAGAAGTACCAGGAGCGGCCCCACCACCGAAATTTCCGCGTCCTCTCGGTGCCACGCCCTCACCGGCCGCACCTCCCGTGCCCACACTCTCACCGCGCTTTCACTCCCCGCCCACCACTGGACCCCAGCTACCCCAGACGGTGAACCACGTGTAATGCCGTAGCCCGCACATCAGATAGTCCAGAGGGCCCGATGGCTTGTGCGCCTCCGCGTCCAACCACTGCGCTTTCGCGCCATCGAATGGAGGGGGATAGCGAGTCATCCCCTATCCACCACCCGGGGGACACGCCCAGTAGGAGACCAGCAACTCCCGTGGGGGCCCTATATAATCTAATATGATCATGATTAAGTATTATATATAGTCATATGTTGTCATATATAATCCTGTCAAATCCCTGAATAAATAAATCATATTATTTATAATTATTATTCTTCATTGATCCGAGCTTAATTGGACAATAGGCGAATTAATTACACAGTATAATTTTTTTATTAATAAATTCAATTCAATTTAAGAAAAAAATAATTACGAAAATTTATATAATTATATTAACACCGTAAATCCAAGCGATCACCTATCCAAATATGTACTATCCTCAATGTTACTTAACTCCAGTGTTCCCAGAGCGCCTTGAATTTCCCGTCGCTGTGCTACTGATACTTGAATGGAGTTTATATTACAAAGTACATATAACTTATTATATTAGTATAACAAATAAATATAAATAATAATATTATAATTATTTGAATATTATAATTCTTAATTTTATAATCGATTTTTATGATTTTTATTTTTTATAAATGAATAATAATTTCGTAATGACAAGACAACACGGAATAATTAAATTCATCACAATAATTGTAAAAAAAAAATCTTTTTATTATAACGATAAATATTTTTGTCGATGCGACGGTTTATGACTGTCAATTGATTGACGTTTAACAGAATATGCGTAAATTGTTTTAAGCAAGGAATTTATATTATAATAACTGGAACGCTCACTTAATAAAATTGTATATTCAAATATGCACCTTGAAATAACAAACATAAGGTTGACATTTATTTCTAACATGTAAAGTGAAAAAATCGTTCCGAGCCTCGTTTATTCAAACATCCGTTCAACTGACACTTTGAAAGTTATGATGCAGGAGTTAAGCGGGAGCATCTAACGCCTACTTAAATGCATCAGCTGACGAGGTTTCCCTCGACTTAATGCTAGCTAATTTTATTTATTTATTGCAGCAGTAAATTAACAATAAGCTCACAAATTTTCACCTGGGAGGAAATGACGTATCTTAATTATTCTCGTTATTATTCTCGTAAATTATTCTCGTTATTTTTAAAGATTGAAGCAACAAGAGTCTTTCGAAATTTATTTTATTTTAACAAATTACTAATTAAAACTACGAGAAAAATATAATAGGATTTTCCATATTTTACTTTATCAAGCATTTATTTTGATAAATTTATTTATTTTTTTTTTTATTTTTTTTTTTAGGAAGCAAACAGTATAGTAGTACAATGAAAATTTCAGTAAGTATAATTTAGCATTCATTTGAAAAAACAAAAAAGAGAATCATGATATTATAATTATAATAAGTACTCTACATAGAAAAAATATAGGACGTAATTTATTGTTCCTTATATATAAATAATACTTAAATGTTTTTATATTATTATTTATTTTTTAAGACATTAAAATTGATTTTTGGAGTTTACTTCTTAAGAATCGATTTTCATATAAGGTAAGGTATAAAAAAAATATGAGGAGTAAAATCTACTGATCGAATCACGAATGACCTCGTTACGTTTTTTGTGTCACACTTTCACTTTTCAGTCGTGAGTATTAAGATTTACATAGGATATGCTGCAGGGCAGCTTACGTATGTAAGTATTATCTGTATATAATATAGGTACTTATACAATATTTCTGGGGTGGGAAGTTGAGGTATGGCCTTGGTTAGTGAGTCAAGTCTCTCTACAAAATACCAAGAAGCCATCTGCTGCCCCATTCAGGGGACATAGGACATGAAGAGATGGTATTTATATATAAAATATATAGGTATATAATATACCAGGTGTCTCATAGCTATGCCACATGGAGGCGAAGTACCTTAAATATTGTATCGTAGATGGAACATTTTAGTAAAAGAAGACTTCATTATAACTAAAAAATAATTTAAACTTGATTCATAGATTTTTACATAATTGCCTGGTTGAACCGGGACTCACACGCTATACGAGAAAAAAAATATCCTGTAGGTTTATCATACAGATCGAAAGGCTTCATCATATGGATTATTTTTTGCTAAATAACATAGTATCAGAAATAAATGGAAGACCATGAATTTTAGCATTTGATGTAAAATTTGGTTCAGAAAAAAGAAAAGCTGACATTGCAGTAAGGACATCCAACTTTTTTGCTTTATTCGCCTCCATGTGGCATAGCCGTGGGACATCCAGTATACCTTACAGCGTCTTTAGTTGATGAATATACATATACAGAATGTCTGGTTAATTACTATCAATATTTAAGGAGAATACACGGTACATGATTCTCATCAGAATTATGTAAAAAATAGGTACTTAATTTTTGACCAAATTTTCATAAATTTCAATTCAAATAAATGAAGCGTAAACAAATTTCCAGTCATGCCCGCGGCGCGTGCACAGGTGTTGTACGGCGCTTTTTGCCACCCGCACGACCTGCCCCGTTGCTAGAGTAGTAGGGCTAGCGCCGTCGTAAGGTTCATACGTTCGTCTTCCCGCGCGCGTGCCTTGCGATCGATCTGACACGTATACTTAATCTGTCGTGTGTGAATGTGACCGGTCATTAGTAATTAGGTATGGCTTATCAATACACAAATTCAGAGTACTTGGATATGGTTCGTACTTATGCGCGTGCGAACGATAGCTTGCCGGGCGCTATCAATTTGTACCGGAAAATGTTCCCTAGTTGAAATTAAAAATCACCAGTGCTGTCGAAACTGTTACAAGTGACCGTGTGATTTATGTTAAATCGCGTAAGAGACAATATGCGTAAACGTGCCGAACTGTGTATCACACGAGAAGGAGCTCACTTTAAACATATGTTAAGGTTAGTGTAGTTATGTATGTATGCCATGCCATGTCGGTGGCCATTTTGTCTGTGTCATTATTATATTATGTCATTTGTCTTGTCTCTATATTGTTTCTTACAAATGATAGGGATCTTAAACCAAGCACGTCAAGACAAAGCTGTTTGTCGCCAAAATAGAAGAGACCACGGATTGCTTTAACTGTTACCGAAAAACTTATGACACGCAACGTCAACCAATCCTTAAATATGGATAGTAATTCACCAGTCATCATATATGTATATATCATACGTGTGTATGTATATATATGTATATATATATACACACGTCCGATTCTGATGACCTTGATGACACTTATGACGTTTCGATAAGATGTATTATAATGTATTAGCTGTCCATCGATCAAAAACAAATGGATAATAGGAACATTTTTTGCGCGTTTCTTCTAATTCGAATATTAGGGTTACCGAAAATCGTACTATCTCATTTTTCCGGTGACATAAAACTGTGACCTGAGTATTTTGATACTTTTAATGAATTAATTCACAATTGCCCTTTCTTAAGCAACATCGAAAAGTTTCATTACTTGACTTCATTTTAGATCGGTGAAGCGTTGTTCGTTGTCAAACCGTTCCCTCTCTCACTCGAATATTACGAGCACACGTACCAAGCGCTCATCGTTCGGTATAGGTGTAAACGTGCCTTAACATTTACATGTTGGAAGGATCTTATAGCTATTGAGTTTAAATGTACTAAAGGAATTTAATTTAGGAAATCACATGATTTATTTGAAAAAAATTTAAGTTTTTATTTTTATTATTTATTTATTTTATTTTTTAATTAATTTATTTATTAGTTCAAGTAAGTTAAATGTACATAAAATACTCACCAAACTTAACGTTTGTTGTCGAGATGCGCTCATTATTTTTTTTTTTTACATTATCTACTATACTATAACTATACAATATATACAAACTATACTATATCTATACAAACTTACTGTATTATAACTATACAATCATAATTGTTAATATAGTTACAAGATTAATCCTTCGGTTTTACATAATATCTAATCATATTTTTTTCAGTTTATTTTTAAGTAAACCAATTTTATGTATCTTTGGCGTCTGTCTGAGTATGTCTGTTTTGTTAATTACATGGGGTACTAAATATTTATTTGTTCGTCTACCATACTAAATTCTAATTTTTACATTTTTTAATTTTTGTTCCCTAACGCTTTTTGTATTATATTTATTATATACTATTTCTTTATAATCGTTACTGTAGTTGTATTCTAATCCTATTAAATATTCTACTTTCTTTTCTATTGGTAATATTTTACATATAGGAAACAATTTATCCCAGTCTTTATCACATGCTGTTTTTACCTTCTTAGAAACTAAATATTTAATCAACCTAATTTTTAGGTATTTAATGTCCTTAATGTAAGATTTGAATGTTCGCCCATACACTATTAAACCATAACTAATCAGTGAGTCTACAAAGGCATAGTATACAACTTTTAAAGTATCTAAATGCTGTACTCTTCTTAATTGATAAAACTTTCCCAGTACAGATCTCACTCTATTACACACATCAGATAAATGCATTGCCCAATTAAAATGTTTTTCTATATTGAAGGCCTAAATATTTGAAATTTGTTTCTTTCAATTATGTTTATGTTTATGTAGATATTCGTATGTGTGTCCTATTATGGTAAGATTATCTCTGTTTATGTTTTTTGCGGTTTTGTTATATGGCGAATGTATGTGCATGCATTTAGTTTTATTAAAGTTAAGAATAATGCCATTATCATGTGCCCATTTCGTGATATTATCAAAATCGGATTGAACATTTTTTTGAACAATGGAGATGTCTTTTGATCAGGATACAACACACATGTCATCCGCATACATAAAGACCTGGCAGTTGCTAACAACGTTTGCCACGCTATTGACATGCATGACATATCCCACTGGCCCAAAAACTGATCCGGTCGGAACACCTGAGCTCACTACCGCGTCCTCTCCAGTAACTCCATTTATCAGAGTGCGTATTTTCCTATTAGACAAATAGCTTCTAAACCTATTATTCGTAGGGCCACGTATCCCGCATTTGTACATGGCCTGCAATAGTATATTATGGTCCAGGGCATCAAAAGCCTTTTTGTAATCGATAAAAAGTGCTATCAGTTGTTCCCCAGAGTCTAAGGCTTCATTTACATATTCGGCAAAGCTGGAAAGGGCAGAGACAGTGCTCCTTCCTTTTCTGAACCCGTGCTGTGAGTCAGTGAGAATGTTATGCGTTTCCAGAAATTTAGTAATTTGCCCGACTACTATTTTTTCAACAATTTTATCAATTACGGATAATATTGCTATTGGCCTGAAGTTGACGTACTCTAAATGGCTCCCGGATTTGTATATAAGACGAATAATGGCACTTTTGAGCTGGTCAGGGTATAACCCTTTCGTTAAACACATATTGATAAAGTTAGCTAATATGGGATTTATTTGTTTTCTCAAATACTTGATATATTGAACTCTAATTTCATTAATACCTGGTGATTTTTTACTTGATAACATATTAATTACTTTTTCTACCTCTGACGGCGACACTTTCATAAACCTGAAACTCACATTACTTTCACATACGTATTTCTGCCTATCTAGAAATTGTATATTACATATATGCTTAATATCCTGTATGTCTTTTGTAAATGTTTGTAAAAAATTGTTACAAATATTTTCAATACTCTGTACTTTGCCTAAATGTTATTATATTATTATAATTTATACATTTATTTCACAAGCCTTATAAAAATCATTAAAAAGACTACACAGTAATTGAAATAATATTAGCGGACATTGTACTACATACAGTTGCGTCCAAACATACTCTTCGAACTTTTGTTGTAGCATTATATCACAAAGTATTTTTTGCATAATAACACCGTTTTTATTGTTCGATATTACTACGCGACTATCTCCCTCACTCTTACTTAAGTTTAATGACAATCCTACTGCATGATGGTCCGACACGTGAGTTTCGAGTACAAATGAAATTGCATGCATTGCAACGTCGTCAATGTGTTTCGCTCGCACCCACACATGGTACAAACATGATGATTCACTCCGGCCGTCCACTGTTGCATCGCGCGTAACTACAGTGCTCGGTATGACGCATTGGAGGCCCGATTCACACAGGCTGTTTTTGTATTGCGCCGTATCCGGATTTCTTATGCCATTTAACGTGTTCATATTTGTGTCTCCGATCACGATGATATTTTCGGTAGTTGGTATAGATTTTATTATGTTTTCAATTTCGTATATGAAGGTTTAATTATTTTTATTCGGTGGTCGATATATTGCAAATATATGTGTTTTAATATTTCCACTTGTTAGTCGCCCGTGAATTAGTTCAACAGATTCTGTATTTATTCCTTGAGCCTCAAAGTCGAGAGTATCCTTAGCATATATTAATATGCCTCCTCTTCTGGTGGTTTCTCTTGTCAATATATGAATAGTGTATCCCCTTATTTTATAAAATTTCACCTCTTCCCTCTTGATATTTATTCCGCTTAGGATTAGAATATCTATTATATACTTACACTCTTCTAATAATATAAGTATTTCATTATAGTGTTTCCGAAGTGATCTTACATTTTGATGCAATATGTTACTGTGTCCTTTTGTTTGTCTTATATCAATACTAAGTGTTTTTATATCAAGGTACCTTCTGTATGCAATATCACTAAATACTTCTTCTATAGAATCGAATTTTAACATAATTATAATTATCACCTAGTGTATGCCGATCGTGCTAAATGCACTGAATTATTAAGTTGTTTGCGATTTCTCAAACTTTTCTAAATCTTTTTCTGATCGTATGTTATAGATTCGTTTTTCTTCGCTGTTTTTTTAAACTAATATATTGCCATTTTGTACCCAGATGTATTGATAACCTTTCGGTTTCAATGTATTTCTTACCATCCACATGAGTTGTCGTTTATATTCTGGCAGGGCTTCATTTATATATATTTGATCATTATTGTTGTTATGGTAGATATTATTATTGGTAATCTTTTTTTCTTTTTTCGCATTCATCCACATTCTACGGCTGTTTTTGGACCTGAGTGTAGCTACAATAATTTTAGGTCGTGAGTCGTTTGGTTTTTGTTGACCTACCCTCGTAGCGTTTTCAATATCATCCGGGTTTAAATCCAATAGTTTAGCTACACTTTGAACAACCGATATGGTGTCTTCTTTGGATTTCTATTTCATTTTCGTTTTCTTTCATTTCTAAGTCCTGTATTCTTTCTTCGAGAACTTTATTGCATTTTTCTAAATATATATTTTGTTGTTCAAGGGTCTTAATTTTTTTCTGCGATTCTTCTTTGTATTCTATTAACTGCTGGTACATTTATGCATAGAACTCAACATTGTTGGTTTTTTATTGACCTCAACAACACTTTCTGGCCTGTTACTTCTGATGGGTTTAGTGTTAATTGGGGAGATTGTGGTGTGGGTGTAGAAGTACCTTTTTTCTTTTGGCAGTCATCACACTTTGTTGTTTGCATAAATTGCTTGTTATTCTGACACATTTTTTTGTGAAAGATTCCTTCATTTTCACCTTCATTTTACCACATTTCCACCTTTACACTTCACAAAATCATCTTTATTAAACAACATAAAAAGTTTACATTTCTTGCACTGAATCATTTTACCTTTTGGTTTTTCACACTTCGTCGGAAAAAATATATAACTCGCACATTTTTACATCGACCGTATGCTGAGTGCGCGCGTACGGTACTGATATAAACTGCTGAGTTACTAACTGCTGAGTTAGAGTATTCAACATTGGGATTTTGTTTTACTTTATCACATACTATCGAAACATGTCGTAGTTTTAAGGAAAAATATTCAGATATTGACCTCTCTACATATAAACAATTAATTGGTTTTCTTCGTACTAAATACGAGGCTTTGTTACTCAATACACATTTTACTGAAATAAAACCGAGTAAACCGGTCATCAATCTTACTTCATCGAAACCTTTTCAAAAATATTTCAACAAAGCGAATACCTTGATAGCTTTAGCTGACGTACAACAAAATAATAAAAATGGTGCCGAAACCCGGGAATCTGGCCTATTTCACAATTCGATCTAGGTATAGATGGTATTTTTTGGTGAAATCGTAATAAACTAACCTAAAACATATTTTAACATCTCGGTTTTGGTTACTCCATTATCACCAAATTGTGAATTTTTGTACCTAGTAGCAAGTAATTCTAATAATTATCACTATCAAAGGGGAGTTTCTTCAATTTCATATCGAAAATAAAGGAAACATCCAGTGTAAAATCGTAGGAACAAAGTTAAGCAATCACAAAAATATCGGTGCTTAATTTCTTATCGGCTTACATTTTACACTAAATCCACAATAATTCCTTTAATTTACATCATTATACATCAAAAATAATTATTATTTCGTTTTAAATATCATAGCAAATCCATCTAAATAGCAATATAAGCAGAAACAAAGGAGTATACGCCGCGACACAGTTTACAACAAAATTTGTTAGATTTTCATAAAATTCGTAAACAGACTCCTGCAGCATCCTGTACTTGTTTACGTTTTAGCATTCCACAGTGTAGTATCCGAGTCAACACAAGTTAGTAGCAATTTGTTTGAATTTCACACATTTAAAGGCTAGAGTCACCTAGTATATTTCTTTAGGAATTATTTTTTATATATATGTAAACGTTATATTATCGAATTTTTACTATGTCGTATATATTTAATAAATATTCTACACGTAAAATGAGTGCGTTTAAGAAAGGTAAATCAAAATATATCGATCTTCAATCAATCTATCGTATAAAAAAAAAGATTTACCTATTTTGCGTAAAAAACGAACTATTGCTTATAAGTAATCATTTACAAAAAGCGTTGGAACTCGGAATTTTACCATTAACGGATCATTCTCAACGTAACATGTTTCTATCTTATTATCAAGAAATAAAAGATATTGCAGCAACATTTGAACATGCGCATCTTAATATTTTAAAAATTTTAGAACCTTCAGATTCTCTCTGACGCATGAAGCCGTTGCTATTCAAATTCAAAAAACCACATCCAACAAAAAAAAAAAAAAAAAAAGGAAAAACGCTAATCGTTAACAAAGATGCTTCAAGCATATAAGAACTATTGTCCACAACGAAGACTAGATCATCGTACAGTTGCAGACCCAGGTACGTGATATAATTATTGTACTTCGTTTGTGCTGCTTGTCGTGAACATCGTTTAATACGTTACGTATGTGATTCCACTGCTCAGGTGCAATTTCCATATATAAAGTTGGATCGGTCATCAGAAACATATATATATATATATATATATATATATATATATATATATATATATATATATATATATATATATATATATATATATATATATATATATATATAACTTGCATTGTTATTCACAACATCAGTCCCAAGGAGATGTCGGGTTTCTGGTCCGCAGATCCCTCATTGGCAAAATTGTGACCGTCGGAAGTGTGTCGAACAGGGTTGCGTACCTTATACTCACGAGTGTCTAAGAGATACTCGCTGAAGGTCATACAGGTATACGCACCGGTCTCAGCACACCCAGATGGAGTAGAGCTATGTATGAGGACATCAGTAGGGCCATATATACGAACAAAACCTACTTCAATGTCGTCATGGGGGATTTTAACGCGAAGATAGGCAAAAGATCAGACGATAAGCTGAGGGTGGGGCAATTTGGATATATGGACAGCGAAACCGCAGGGGTCAGAGGTTGGCCGAT
The DNA here is from genome assembly GCA_036937285.1 of Euphydryas editha. Classification (NCBI taxonomy): domain Eukaryota; kingdom Metazoa; phylum Arthropoda; class Insecta; order Lepidoptera; family Nymphalidae; genus Euphydryas; species Euphydryas editha. Next base: position 16,842,499 of record JAUPFZ010000005.1, on the reverse strand, counting down.
TTTCTCGAGAAGGAGGGACTCTTTAAGATGAACTCTTTTATCCAGAAGCCGCCTTATAGGAAATGGACCTAAATGCGCCCTGACGGTTCCACTATGAATAAAACAGACTTCATCATGACCATCAGGCGACAGATATTTAATGACGTCTCCGTGATCCATAGGGTGAAAACTGTGATTGATCACCTAATGGTTAGAGGCACATAGAATATCAGTGTTAAACTGGAACGGTCTCGCCTGATGAAGTCTACACTTCGACCATCTAACGCACATATCCAAAACCCTGAGAGCTTTCAGCTCGAATTATCAAATCGTTTCGATTGCCTTGACGATTGCGTTTCTGTGGACGATGGAAACAACAGATTGGTGAACACTTTCCATAGAGTCGGGAGCGATTTTACAGACCTGGCTGTAAAGACGGATCCCTAAAGCTCTCTGACCAAACTCAAAATCTCATGCAAGAGTGACGCCTATTAAGCCCGAAGTTTTCTGGTGACAGTGAAGCATATAGGCGGATCAACAGACGCATATGGAAATCTCTCAGACACGATTTACGTGTCTCTAATACAAAACATATTAAAGATACGATAGTGCGGGATAGGGGCTCCAAAGTGTTCTCAAGGGATTCGTTTGTTGGTCAAAGCCGGTTGTCGAGGCTGAAAAAAGAGGATGGAGGTACAGCGTCGTCCATGGATAAGATATTGAGGGAGGTCGAGAAGTTTTACGGACAGCTGTAAACCTTGGTCAACCAACCTGTTTGTAGTTTGGCTGAAGATCCACGAACCGAACTAGCCCAACTTTATTGCGAAGATATCCCGGATATCAGCTTGCACGTGATTAGTAGGGCTCTGGAACAGCTTTCAAACAATAAGGCACCAGGCAAAGACGGTATTGCGTCAGAGCTTTTGAAAGCAGGTGGAATACCGATACTTAAAGTCCTTCAGAGGCTCCTTAATGCCGTCTTGCTTAAGAGCGTAACGCTGGAAGCTTGGACAGAAACGCGGTGGTGCTCTTCTTCAAAAAGGGCGATGACACTTTGTTGAAGAATTACAGGCCCATTTAACTTCTGAGCCATGTTTATAGGCTGTTCTCTAGGGTTATTATGAATCGTTTAACGGGCAAGTTTTATAACTTCCAGCCTAGTTCAATCTCCCGAACAAGTCGGTTTCCGAAAAAGCTTTAGTACCATAGACAAGATACATACGCTGCGACAGATTATACAAAAGACCGAGGAGTATAATCGGCCATTATGCTTGGCGTTTGTGGACTATGAGAAAGTCTTCGATTCGATTGAAACTTGGGCGGTGCTGCAGTCTCTCCAGCGATGCCATATTGACTACCAGTTTATCAAAGTGTTGCAGTGCTTGTACAGTAACACTAATATGTCAGTTCGAGCACAGTAGCTTAGTACGAGAGCGATTTCAAGCTTTTGCTTTCGTCAGCGTCAGTTCATACAGATAATGCCACACCCACCTTGCCCTCAATTTTGCTGTCGTCTGTAAAGATGTTAAAGTCGTGACCATTGTTATGGCGCCGCGGCTTCGTGGACGCGAAGGTCGAGAGGGAGTAACCCAGTGAGCAACAGAGCCGAGTTCAGGGAAACGGTGCGGTATGTTCTACATATCTTCAGCGCGAAGCCTTGCTAGATTCCGTTCAACCTTTTCCAAATACCGAGCTTATCCACGACAGGCGCCCATACGTCGGCTGCGTACAGGATCACTGATTCAACCACCGCCCTGTAAATAGTACGGATTACCTCGGGATGGAGACCCCAGCTGACCTTAGCCGCTCTTGACAGCTGGCGTTTGCCAAAGGTGACCGCGCGCCTGCAGACATTCGCAACGTTGTCAAAAATTGAAGGTGAGTTTCCGGTCTATGACGACCCCCAGCAGCTTGAACTCGTTCGACAGGACAATGTCGCCTCCGCTCATATGAAGACGTGGGGTGTTATATTTCAATTTGCGCGTTATAACAATCGCAACAACAACACGCCTCACATGTTCGAGGGCTGCATTGGATAACATCAGGCTACGACCAATAGAGGCTGAGCTATAATAAAAACATTACAAAAACGGGAAAAATAATAGTTTTTGAAAGTTTATGTTGGGGGATATGACTCCTATTCCAGAATCCGTGCTATTTAATGAGAATTTTCAAAAAAAAAAAACAATAATACGTTGACTGACACAGGAATCGAACCTAAGACCCCTTGTTCGACACTAGCGCTTGCGAACTCTCAACCAAAGAGGCGGCTCTTAGAGTCATGGTTTAAAAATATTGAAGTACGTTTTTTCCTCAAATTAACAGGCATGAAAGCGCGGGGCACTATATTATAAATTTATAAATTATAAATTTATCAATTTACTTATCTCAATATTTCTTCAGTTATTTAATTATATACCTAATACTTTTAAAGTAATTATACTGAATATTTATTTCTCGGAGCAATTATATCTGAGCGTAATGCCGAATATTTCAAGATACGTCATTTCATCCCAGATGAAAATATGTGAGCTTGTTTATGAACCGCTGTAATAAACAAAAACAAAATTACCTAGCAGTAAGTCGAGGGAAAACTCGTCAGCTGATGCATTTAAGTAGACGTTAGATGCTCCCACTTAGTTCCTACGTCATAACTTTCAAAGTGTCTTTTCACCGAGATACGGCCAGATGAGATGTATATAATTTTATCCGTATTTGCATATAAGCTATCATCGAGTAAATTTTATTATATTTTAATCACTGAAGTTACAAAATTTTTTTCATGTTCGAGCGATCAGCCGACGGATAATCCACCATAATGGGCTAGCTACAATTTATCAAGTTTTTACTTGGGAGGAAATAACTGAATATATATTTTTTTCTTCGTGCGTGGGAGGGTACCGCCGCTCATCCTCCCAACGGAACCGCAGCTGACGTTCACGAGGCTTTATGATGCAATTCTCTGATGCGTCTTACCAATTATTATCGTTCGAGAGGAAATAACCAACCAAATTTTTACCCGGACCCCGGGCCATAAGTTTTTAAATTAAAATTCCCGAAATTTACCTGTTATTCTCGCCGTTTACCAGTTACCTCCCCTTAAGTTTGCGATCTAGTCTCGCTTGTGTGGTGCGTAAATTACGTCACCAAATCTTGTAAATTGCTTACTAATACGTGCAGCGTTATTTTCATAAAGAAGTTATCTAGTATTTATTTGGTGTGTATGTTATGTTGTGGTGTTTAATGAAATATTTGGTTTTAATTTTCTTTTTCGGATTCTCGAATGAACTTCGTCATAAAAAGTTTAAAAAGTCTTAAAGCCAATGCTGAGGAGAAGATACTAAAAAAAGTAGCTAGTAAGCAACCTTGTCAATTTCTTCGGCTTATGCCAAAATATGCCGAGTTATATATATATAATAAAAAATAATAATGAATTCAAATAATAATCGACTTCGTTACATAAAACTGATAATAATTACAAAATATAAAATGTTGTATTAAATAAAATATATTTCTTATGATAATAAATTTAAATATCAGCATAGTATTTCATTTTGTTTTTCTATATCTGCCTCCTTATATATTGCTGTGCGCGTTTCCACGTATAATGATAACATAAATCAAAATACTCGATATTTATATTATAGAAATAAACGCTTCACGCTCAACAGCCTACGCTAGGATATCCTGTGCCAGTGATCCGGAAAAGCACACAACACAAATAAACAGACTATGATATTTTACCTTAATCACGATAGAAAATACAACAATGTTACGAGGTATAATAATAACTATGTTTCGTTAACATCCAAAAGAACTCGTACGAAGAACACAAACTCAATTACACGTTTGTGTTTTATATTTATGTGCCATATTTACTTTCATGTTACGATACTTTTCTTTCTTAAAATTTTTATTTCTCTATGTTTTAATGCAAGTGTAATATAGACGACGGTTTCAGGGATTTCATAAAAAAAAATATATAGTGATAGTTTTTGTTGGGACTGTTACTTTTTTTTTGTTAGATTAGAAATATTATTGTTTCATTATTAATCTCACTTTTTGTCTAAATCTATTATATACTCTTTTGCAAAAAAAACGGGCACTTAAGTAAAGAACTATTTTATAGTTACTATTAGTTTGTTTGACAATTTAAGGTATTGTTATCCTCAGAATTTTATAAATTAATTAGGAAGCAATAGTTTTCATCAGTTTTATCATAACATTTTAATTAAATTATTAAGAAATAATGTTTAAGCTCAAAACACTATGATTGTACCTGCTCGCTAAATAAAAATGAAACGCGTTAATTTCTTTGTTTTTCTTGAATACATTAAAAGCAGATAAAAGTTTAGTATTGAGTGTGACCCCCTCTTGCTGAAATCACAGCTCACATTCGTCTGGGCATGCTAGTGAGTATATCTTTTATGGTTTCTTGGGGAATACGTTCCTACTCCGCGGTAATCACATTCTTTAGCTCTCTGATGGTCTGCGGAGCCGGCTGCACTGATCTCACTCGTCGCTTCAGAACGTCCCAGACATGCTCTATAGGATTGAGGTCCGGACTTCTAGCTGGCCAGTCCAAACGACGAATTCCGACTTCTAGCATATACGCATCCACACCGCCAGACCGGTGGGCGCGAGCGTTGTCGTCCATAAAAATTGAGTTTTCGCCAAGAGCGGTTAAAGCGGGCTGTGCATAAGGAATTAGAACTTCCGTTATGTATCGGTGTCCAGTCAGTGTACCGTTTTCGATGAAGACTAACTCCGTACGATCCATAGAATTTATTCCTGCCCAAAACATAACAGAGCCCCCTCCATAAGGTGTGATTTCTTCAAAACATGCCTCTGCAAAGCGTTCTCCTCGTCTACGTAGCACTCGCCGACGTCGGTCTTCACCATGCAGAGATATCCTGGCTTCATCGGAGAACAATACCCTATCCCAGTCTTCATGAGTCCATGACACACAATTTCGAGCGAAGCTAAGCCTGGCAACTAGATGTCCACGGAGTAATTTAGGGCCGCGTGCCGGGCGATGACTGTGTATATTAGCAGCGAGAAGCCTCCTCCTGACCGTCCATAGACTAATTTGCACATTTCTTACTTCTTCGAGGGCGTTCTTGAGGTCCACATAAGAAGATTTGCGATTTCTCAACGCTTGACTAACTAGAAAACGATCATCCCGTGGTTCGGTACATGTCTTTCTGCCAGAACCAGGCCTTCTCTTGACGGAACCGGTCTCTTGATAGCGCTGCCAGGTCCTTTGAACTGTCGACCGACTCACATTTAGCCTCTGAGCCACGAAGCATTGACTGCAACCTTCTTCAAGCAGCGCAATAATTTTGCTCGCTTTTATCACTTTATCTACCATTTTCGAGATTGCTAAACAGCAATAACAATACTTTTAAATGTCAAGGACACCAGATAATTTAATAAAAATTGACAAAAAGTTAATTAGAGTCGATATTAACTATAGGGAATTCGCGCCACAAAATGTAGTTAAAAGTTATTTTCTTTGAAAACCAGGCTCAGTCAAAAATTTGAATTTGGAATGTACTCTTATAAACGTTATGGCACTTTTATAACTGGCCAGTAACATGTTCAAATGATTAAAACCTTTTTGGTATTTTATTTTTTTCAGCCAGGAAGAAAATCGAAACCGCCCGTTTTTTTTGCAAATGAGTGTATATTTTATATTTATATATATATAGGAGACTTTCTATAGATATAGTCACTCATCACGATATCTCTGGAACTAAGAGACCTAAAAACTTGAATTTTGGTAGGAATATTCCTTTTGCCAAGTAGAGGTCAGCTAAGAACGGATTTTAAGAAATTCTACCTCTAAAGGGATGAAACAGGGAGGCAAACTTTGTATGGGACAATGTGATTCCTTGGTCCAATCTACTTCAAATTTTGCATAAATATTATTTAACTGAATTGATTGCAGATATGTTTCGTATTTTATCGAAATTCATCCCCTAACCGGGTTAAAAGGGGGTAGAAAGTTATTTTGATATCAATACTCTTTAGTGCTTTTTTTAAAATTACATTTTATTTTGACACATGTTTGACAATTCAATACGTCTATTATGTTATAATATTTTCCACTATTGACGCAGGTGTAGGTGATATCTTTTTTTGGGTGCTCCTGGTGGAACAGCCAAGACTTTATATTAAACGTAACAAAACTGAGTTGTAAATATACCGTGTGGTCGCTTTATAGTAAATTAGTGTTTTATATAATATTTTTTACTTCAATGTTGGTGTTGTTTTAAGTCAAGGGTTTTAAACTAAATGACTCATCAGCAAGGCATCTGTACTCACAATGATACAGATATAGAAGACACCGAAGTGAATTTGGAAACATTTTTAAATTATACGGCATTAACACCCCAATTAGTACAGATTGGCACCATGGACTAATGTTGGAACAAGATCAGAAAAAATTATAAATCATGTACCCATTTAACTATCTTATTTTTATTTATATATCTTATATATATTTATATTTTATTATCTTACACTAAAACTAAGAAGGAGGAGATAAAAGCTGTCTTGGACTATTATTAAATATAAATATATGTTTGACATACAGACACGATCGTCTGTTCCTAAGGTAGGCAAATTGATGCCTGTGTTTTAGGTGACAGCCGAGTGATATAATTTTTTTTTATAAATATACATATAACTAGCAAACCCGGCGAACTTCGTTTCGCCACCAACTTATTTTCGTGAGGGATACTCACACCACGTACTGCCGCCATGCAAAACCATATTGGTTTGTCGTACATGCTATGTATCAGAGATGGCGCTGTATTTGAAAAATGATTTTCCCTGTTTTCCTGCTTTTCTGTTGAAAATTTTCCTGAATTTAGTTTGCTATAAAGCTCACTGAGCCCGAGACCTTTCCAACGAATGCAAAACCGTGGAAATCGGTTCATGCGTTCTGGAATTATAGCGTCAGGAAGGAAAACCCGACTTATTTTTATATTATAGATAATATTACAAAATTTATAATTTTTAAATCATTTGATGAGAGTCAATGATGACCCTTCTTATATATGGAGAAGAGGCCTTTGCCAAGCAATGTGTTGTTTAGAAGTTGATTCAATTCACTTCAGTTCCTTATGAGAGTATAAGATTATATTATTATGATTTTCCCTGTTTTCCTGCTTTTCTGTTGAAAATTTTCCTGAATTTAGTTTGCTATAAAGCTCACTGAGCCCGAGACCTTTCCAACGAATGCAAAACCGTGGAAATCGTTTCGTGCGTTCTGGAATTATAGTGTCAGGAAGGAAAACCCGACTTATTTTTATATTATAGATTAGCACATATGGCAATATCTCCGGTTGGGAGCACGTCTGTGTTTTGAACACAGATGTCCGTGCGGAAAGGAGGTTGATTCTTTCGGACTACACGGCCTTTCCTGCAACAAGAGTTCAGGTAGGTTTTCCCGCCACGGTTCCCTGAATGAGACCATTAAAAGGGCTCTTGCCACCATCGACGTTCCTGCTCTTATTGAGCCTACTGGAATTAGTCGCGATGATGGCAAGAGGCCTGATGGTTTAACGCTGATTCCCTGGGAAAGGGGACGGGCGCTTTTGTGGGACGCAACCTGCGTCGATACATTGGCTCCGTCTCATATCAGGGAAACGGCTGTAAGAATGGGAGCCGCTGCGGAGAAGGCTGAAATGACTAAACGGCACAAATATTCGTCACTTATCCAAAGTTATATTTTTGTGCCGTTTGCAGTCGAAACACTTGGACCTTGGAGTAGCAGTGCTAAAAATTTTCTAAAAGAATTAACCCCACGACTCATAGCCTCCACTGGTGACAAGAGGGCTGGTGCATTTTTTGCCCAAAGAATCGGAATTGCGATTCAACGGGGAAATGCTGCTAGTATTCTTGGCACCATTCCACGCGGACATGATTTATACCAAAACTGTTTGTAAATAATTATTTTAAGTTTTGAATTGTAAATATGTATAATATTGTAAAATTTCTAAATAAATTGTATGTCTTTATGGCAATAAATACATATTACATCCAGACTCGAGGCGGGAATCGAACCCACGATCCTGGAATAATAATTACTTGCAGGTTTATTCAAATCCACCAAATCGAAGTGGAGCAGCGTGGTGGATTAAGCTTTAACCCTTCTTCTATATTGAAAAAAGGCTTTTGCTCAGCAGTGAGCTGTTTACAGGCTGATATAATACAGTACAGTACAGAAACATTTGTAGCCTGCAGTGACGAAACTGAGCCTTACCATAAATATTGGAGTCCATCTAAGGGGAGATGTTACTGCCGGACTATTCTCAGACCTGTTGCTTAAAATAGGAAATGATGATTTTCGGGAACTGGATAATAATATAATGTATGAGTGTATATGAGTATGTATTTACCATAAACAAAGCTTAAAGATAATAAATAAACTCCTAATGTAGCGGGAGTATACTTGAGCGAAAGATGCTTCTCTCTCTCACAGCCAGTTGTATGTGGCATGTTCCAGAGTAGCCTGGTGATTCTAGCACCTCGAAGGAAAAACAAAAAAATATTGTTTATAAAGAAATACTACGGAAGGTGTAGTATTTCGATTTTGTTGTAAAAAGATAATACTCCCATGTAACTTTCTTCAGATCAAAGGCCGAGCTTCGTGTTCATGAAATATAACAATTTCTATTTTTATTTTAATGTTTATTTAAACATTAAATCCCTACTCTATAATACCGTTATATTTTATAAGTATTCAAATATTATAACATAATAATTTATATCTTATAACAAAATTAATAACGTAAAAAAAACAAATAAAAATCCTATTATAACCATTTTCGACTTCTACGCGGACGAAGTCGCGGGCTAAAATATTACGTTTGACAACTCTAACAAAAACGGTTTCGGCTAACAAAATATTCCAGTATCGACGCAGGTGTAGGTGATAAAAAATATAAATTTATATTTTTTGAAATTTTAGTTAAATACCCGTGCGAAGCCGGGGCGGGCCGCTAGTATTTTAATAATTGACGTTTAAAATATGTGTTTATGTCATTTGTGTGGCTGTAGAAATTACAATGCCATCAAAACATAACTTGTAAAAAATCCAAGTCTCGCAACTCAGTTCTTCTACTCTACCGTAAAAAGTTTTGAGATCCATGTATTACCAAGTCGGCTAATTTATTCAATCCCTACTTAAGGGTCCTTCTGTCTTAAGCTATTACGTAATTAGCTAACCTAACAACATATTATAGTGACCATATCAATATTAAAAATCTTTAATGTTTAAAATAGATAGATTGACTTGGCAATCGCATGAAAACATAATGTATCTCACAAGTAATGCATACGAGTATTGTATAAAAGTAGATTGTTTAGTGCGATTGCCAAGTCAATCTATCTATTTAAAACATTAAAAAAATTTAATATTGATATGGTCACTATAATATGTTGTTAGGTTAGCTAATTACGTAATAGCTTAAGACAGAAGGACCCTTAAGTAGGGATTGAATAAATTAGCCGACTTGGTAATACATGGATCTCAAAACTTTTTACGGTAGAGTAGAAGAACTGAGTTGCGAGACTTGGATTTTTTACAAGTTATGTTTTGATGGCATCTCATTTCTTTTTGTAGATATTCCTACTCGTTTTCCTTTCCAGTGTCTTCTACTTCTTAAATACCAACAATGCATTTTCTTAAAACCTACGCTCTGTCTTATGATCTTTTTTTATTTTTGTATATAATCTTCCTCTTTTTCTTTTCCGGTACTACTTCTTGAGTTTCAGCTATTACTGGTATAGATAGTACTGGTACGCAAGAGTTTTTTGTTTCTTACAGGAATACGATTAACAGATATAAATACGATTAGTAAAATTTAAAAATAAAAAATCTTTTATTTGATCGTCATGTCATACATATAAAAATATAAAACATAAATTTTAATATTAACCTTTAAGTAGTGACGTGGGTGTCTCAGAGACGCCATGTATGCAAAAATTAGTTTCCCGCAGTCGATTTTAAAGTGACGACCCTGCCCTCCCTGCTACCTTCGCGATGCGGTAGTGTGATCAGTAAGTCGAGTGCTCGCACTTGTGGCTGTAACCCTTGTACCTGTATAACCATTGGGTGTCCCTGAGACGTGAGGTCAGTATTTGCGTATATGAATTATTAAACGTCACATCAGTATTAGAGTATATTTTTCTAAGTGTCTATTATTCGTCACCTCATTATATGTGCTACTATTTTAGATGGATCAATCAGGACCTTCAGGAAATAGCCGCTTTCGGCACCCTTAAAAAAAATAAGCGTCATATTCCACCTGAATTTCAAGTATCCAAGTCACGAGAACCAGGAGTACCCAAAACATCTAAGGCAGTTCTACTAATTTCATCTATATATCACACCTTAAGAAATTGATCCTGATACCAATAAACCTGTTATCATTATGGACTACAATAAGACAAAGGGTGGGGTGGATGAAGTCGACAAGAAGTGTTCAAATCATTCTTGTAGCCGCCGCACTCGCAGATGGACTTTAGCTATTTTTTCAGATTGCTAGACTTGAGCGGGTTGAATGCCTTTGTGCTTTATAAGCAGTGTGCTGACGTACCAAATACATCTAGAGGACGATTCTTGCAGGATTTATCCTGAGAATTAGTTTTGCCACATTTACCTCAGCGAGTTTACAATGACCGTCTTCCAAGAGAGCTAAGACTGACAATAATAAGGATTCTTGGAGAAGACTTACCGCCAGAGCCTAGCCGCATTGAGTCAGTTGTTGGTGATAATGTCAAAAAGACTTGTAGGGTGTGTCCGGCAAGGCTGAAGCGGCATACCAAGTATAAGTGCATTGCATATCGCAAACCTATATGCTTGAGGTGTTCCAAAACGATCTGCAGCGACTCTATTGATTACGACTGAATTTAGGAGGCTGATTATTTTTTAATTTAATTTTTTTCTTAGTTAGTAAGTTAAACTAGTAGAAAATTTTGTTACTTTTGATAAAAAATAAGTCTGTATGCTTATTTCATAAGAACGAAGAAGTACAATTTTCATTATGTGATTTATTCATAGCTGTTACCAAATGTCCTAATAAATGTTGATTTATGCTTATATTGGGTTTCTTTTTATAACTAAACATTAGAAGATAATTATTTATTTCAATTATCAATAAAAAGCAATGTCTAAATATAATAAAGTTTATATAATTTACATAGATTATATAGACGTCTAAAAAACGTCACATCACAATTTATGAGTCATCTAAGCCACGTCAGTACTTAAAGGTTAAATAAATATTAAAATTTATGTTTTTTCTAGTTATAACAAAATATTGTATGGTTTGATTAAAACTTTTGTTACTACTAGCGCCATCTAGTATTAGCTACATGTACCAATGTTTAACTGTGAATAAATCAGTCGTAGAAAAACTGTCATTGCGTTTTAATATTGTGATGTCAAGTTGACAACTTAAGATACTTGACAAGAGAGATAAATTAAGTATGTTTAGCCGCAAACAATATTGTCAGGTTTCTGTCGATTTTTTACACCTAATTCTCCACGAAAATAAACTTTAAAAAATATTTAAAAAAGTGTATGTGTACTTATATACGCACGTAAGAAGTTATATTTACAATAAATTGATGCTCCGAGTTAACGATTTTTTTTTTAACAATTTTTATACCCACGGGCTCATTTTGCCCATGCCTTTTGAATTCCTATTTATTATTTTGTCAGTTCGTACTCAGTACATTGTAGCTGCTACATTAGTAACTTAGTACCTATCTCTAAACTTAGGATCTCTAATGTGGAGCGTGAGTCCACCGACCGAAATATTTTCTCTTAAAGGGGTTGTTTCAAATTTATATGGAGCCTGGGCCAGGTATTTGTACAGGATTTTAAAATGTTCAGGGTCATGAAATAACGAATATTTTTTCTTTATTTCTCATGAAAAGGCCTTATTTACGAGGTAGTTTTAATTTGCAAAATAAAATCGCAACAACTTGTCATCCCTTTTGACAATGACATATACACAAATATTGTGATGACATTTTAAACATATATAACCACAAAAAATAGGTACGTATCCAACACTAAGTTGATCGAAAGATTTCGAAGACGAGAAGTCCAAAGAAATGCCTGGGTCGTTAAAAAAATATTCAGTAACAAAAAGAAACAACGAAAAACACTCCAACACAGCAAGACGCCAATGAATGACTTGACATTTGACAATTGAAATGACACTAAGATAACATATTGTCATCAAATATAGACAACAAAAGTAGGTTGATGTACTTCGAGAGTTGCTATTCTACGAATATTAAATTTTATAACTACCTCTTCATCACTGTAAAACTACTAAAAAGCATATTTTATTTAAATTTCTATGATTTTTTACTATTTTTTGGTATACCGTACAAATACCTGGCCCAAAATGAAACAACCCCTTTACTTATATCTCTATATATAATTTTTTTTTCTTTTTTTTATATATATATATCGCTCATCCGGAGCGACAGTGACACGAGTGCAAATTAGTTAACTTTACACCCAGGTCAGAATAAGGATTGTTTCATAGTTCAAAAGGATGTCATGCTAACTTACTAATACTAGACTTATTTCCCTAAAATAGTATATAGCTATTTTTTATAAATAAATTATAAGCAACTATGTCCCCGCACCGGTGATTTTGCACAACATATCGAGCACACTCTCAATGACGGCGGTATCTCTGGGATGGATCGCCATCTTGAGACTGTGCTTGAGGATTTCCTTGTCTGTGGTCCCCGCTGCCCTCGCCACAAAACGACCGATTGCGTCGTCGCAGTCATCGGTGTAATAGACACAGGTGTTGGTGTGTCTAGTCAAGGCGACTACAGCGTTCGATACGCTGTCATGGATTTGGAGCCTCCTCGTTTTAGTCTGGAGAACGATGACGTCCTCGAAGGTCTGGCCCTGTGCCTCATGGATGGTTAAGACACGCGATCCCTCACCAGACCCATATCCCTGGTCAGTCAGCAATCTCTTCTCCTCTTGCGTAAATACCAGATATAGGGTACGGTCCCTTCCTATGGGGATACGCGCGCCTGTGAGGCTCTCCATTCGCAATGATCGGATCCCGAGTTAACGGTTAGTGCGCGCCATGTATAATAAGACCCTGATAACCCACTAAAAATAAAGTAATCGTCAAGACGAAGCAAACGAGCTGAAGCTCGATGGGGTTGCGTCGTTTCATTACAGAGTTCCTATGACCACCTTCCAGCTCCATCGTCAGATCCTAGTTACCATAGAAAGACAAACTACTCGTCAAGGCGATTCAAACGAGCCCGATTTCGATGAAGTTGTTTAATTTCATTGCGAAGTTCTTATGGCCATCTTGCAGCTCCATCATCAGATCAGACCCTGGTAACCATCTAAAAATAAATTTCTCGTCAAGACGATTCAAACGAGCCCGAACTCGATGTGGTTGTGTCGTTTCATTACAAAGTCCCTATGACCACATTCCAGCTCTATCACCAGACCCTGGTTAACATTGAAAGATAAACTCCTCGTCAAGACGATTCAAAAGAGCCTGAACTCGATGTGGTTGTGTCGTTTCATTGCGAAGTTCCTATGGCCACCTTCCAGCTCCATCATCAGACCCTGGTTACCATCTTGCATTGAAGTACTCGTCAAGACGAATCAAACGAGCCCATACTGGATGGGTTTATGTCATTTAATTAATGAGTTTCTATGGCCATCTTCCAGCTCCATCACCAGACCTTAGTTAATATTGAAAGACAAACTACTCGTCAAGATGATTCAAACGAACCCGAACTCGATGAGGTTGTGTCGTTTCATTGCGAAGTTTCTATTGCGACCTCCCAGCTCCATTATCAGGTCAGACCCTGGTAACCATCTAAAAACAAACTACTCGTCAAGACAAATCAAACGAGCTGAAACTCGATGGGGTTGCGTCGTTTCATTACGGAGTTCCCATGACCATATTCCAGCTACATCACCAGACCCTAGTTTACATTGAATGACAAACTACTCGTCAAGACGATTCAAACGAGCCCGAAGTCGATGTGGTTGTGTCGTTTCATTGCGAAGTTCTTATGGTCACTTTCCAGCTCCATTATCAGATCAGACCCTGGTAACCATTTAAGAACAAAGTACTCGTCAAGACGAATCAAACGAGCCGAAACTAGATGGGGTTGCGTCGTTTCATTACAGAGCTCCTATGACCACATTCCAGCTCCATCACCAGACCCTAGTTATCATTGAAAGACAAACTACTCTTCAAGAAGATTCAAACGAGCCCGAAGTCGATGTGGTTGTGTCGTCTCATTGCGAAGTTCTTATGGTCACTTTCCAGCTCCATTATCAGATCAGACCCTGGTAACCATTTAAGAACAAAGTACTCGTCAAGACGAATCAAACGAGCCGAAACTAGATGGGGTTGCGTCGTTTCATTACAGAGCTCCTATGACCACATTCCAGCTCCATCATCAGACCTTGGTTACCATTGAAAGACAAACTACTCTTCAAGAAGATTCAGACGAGCCCACTCGATGAGTTTCTGTCGTTGCATTGCGAGGTTCTTATTGCCACCTTTTAGCTCCTCCATCAGATTAGCAACATGTCATTATAATATTGCATTATCACACGGTTATTATTATTATTATTTTGAATCAAATTTAATTTGCAAGATTTGATGACAAACATCGGGACAGGTGAAACTAAATAAAATCTTGTTGAGCTGACACATCAGCGCAATGAAGTAAGTTAGTGTAATTGCGCGGCGCCTACTAGTTAAATTCATGTTGTCGGTTTTATTATTTTTGTCACAGTGTGCGCGCGTATCGTAAAAATTAGTCTCATCAAGAAGTATAACTTCAAAATACAAAAGTTATTTTGAGTAGGTAGTACTTATTATTAGTACTTATTATTTCTTTTTTTTTCAATTTTGTCTACTTTAATTCTTTTCGAGATTTTGGTACAATTTCATAAGACATGTTCCATTCTTGCTTTTTCATTCCGTTGACCATTTTAAAAGTTATTTACTTTTATTTACATTGATTTATCCACTGCATATGTAACTTTGTAATCCTATATATTTATATGAGATTACAAAGTTATTTATGCAGATGGTGTATCTAGAAAACTGGACCGAAATTGCACAATATTTGAATTTTTCCTCGGTTTATATACTAAGCACTAATGGTATTCTAAATTTGAAGCTTCTATGTCTGCTAGAAGTGCCTTAGAGTTTTGATGATCGGTCAGTCAGTGAGTGACAAAATCGTTAACTTTGACTAATTATAATTCTTAAACTACTGGTTCAAATTGAATGAAATTTAAAATATACCGTGTTTATACAATGCCTGCTTGGGTATTGAAAATTCAGACTTCTAGTTTTATCCGCAACGAAGCTATAGGGGGTCGAAAATGGCCTGAATTGCTTCGAGAAAAGGATAGTACGGCCGTGGCACTTTTTTTTTTTTTGCTCGACTTGGCGGAGGCACTGCCGTGCCTCCAGATTGTAGCTTATGTTACGGTTATGTACGGTTGATTGCTTACACTATATTGATTTCGTTCCGAAGCGAATTGTGTTCCTTATCTATCTACTATTATTTATATTTATTACATTTTCCTGTGACTTTGAGGTGCTTATAAATAGAACCATCTCATGAATAATTCCTATAATAATGAAAGATTGAAATATAATAGGTTATTTACAAATCATATTATAAAGGTGTTTATTAAAATGAAAGAAGAAAAATATTAAATATACGAATAAAGTTATAAATTCAAATATATGATAATTACGGTACAATTCATCTTTGTTTAAAAAGATCTCTCTTTATATTTTAAAGCATTTTATTTTTTTGTTATAAATTAGCTTTAGATTATTATACTTGTAAAAGACAAGCGAATCAAATTAAAGCATTGTGTTTAAGTGCTTTTCTAAACAACTTAATTTTTCTTATTTTTTTTTTATCCAAAGCACTCGAGGGCCTTGTGCATCAACAGCTCAGCCGTTTCCTCTTGAATGATAGTCTTCTAAATCCTTTGCAAACCGGTTTTCGCCCAGCTCATAGTACGACTACTGCACTTGTCAAAATAACTGATGATGTACGATTAAATATGGATAATAAAGAGGTTACAGTATTGACTTTACTCGATTTTAGTAACGCTTTCAATACTGTAGACTTTGATATACTCATAGTCTTTACTCTCTCAGAGTACCAACGGATGCGCTTCCTCCATGCTACGATTCTTAGCTTCAGACCGTCGATGCGCTCCGTCAGTTTTTCAGCTATATCAGGCTAGTCAAGCCTGATGGCTTATTCATTACAGCTATTCTAACGGAGCGCATAATCCTTGGCCTAATGTTGCCCGACCTGAAGCTTGGGGACCAATGAGGGTCCTGACTAGGCTGATACGGCGTTTTATTCTCTTCTTCCAGGCTGGTACGTCACTATTCTTATTAGTAGTGCGTCCAGGCTCCTGAGTCTTGGCTCCAATGAGGTGATGTACCGCCAGAGTGGCACCAAATAGAATAGAACCCGTATCATTCAAGCCTAGGCTTCCATCTAAATATGGAGATAGCAGCCTGTTCGCTGCCTCAATGGCACCTCGCGTCGAGTATTGAGGGGAAGACGGAGTTTTACGGGCTCTCCGAAGAATGGTAGGGAGACCCGTAAGGACATTTAGTCAGACCAGAAACAAATATTTGCACAAATACAAACACCTGTCCTGAGCGGGAATCGAACCCACGACCGCTGGCGCGCGGCTTTAAGGCAACTACTCGCACTACTACACCATATAGGTAATCATATATGTTATTATTATTATAATATTATAAATAAATGCAATTAAACATTTAAAAAAAAAACTTTAATTTGTATATAAAATACAAAAAAAAAAAAATATTCAAATAAAATATAACCAAATAAAAAGAGTAAAATTAAATTATATATATGGCTTAGTGGATAGAATATTTGAATCTTAACACGGAGTTAGAGGTTCAAATACAGATGGGTATTATTAATTTTTTGAACAGTTAGTTTATTATGAAATGGTTTTGATGCTCGGTGGAAAAAGAAAACATAATGAGGAAAATGTATATTGCTTTGTAAGAAATTATAAATCACGTACGTATCTAATCCGCAATGGAGCAGCATGGTAGATTAAGTTCTAATCCTAATCCATGATAGAAGACAGTTTTGCGCAGTTCTAGTACATTTATAGGCTGTTTCAATACGGTACAAATCATACATATATAAAACAATTCTTGTGAACCATTAATTAATTAATAAACAACGTAAATAATAGTCCTTCATGGATGCCCGTGTTGAAATTTCGATATTTTTGTCAGACTGACGTATAAGGTTAAAGTTTCAATTGTGTTAAACGATAGTTAGGTCTTAAGATGAGAATATTCAAAAAGTCAAATAATAATTTCACGCCAATATTAAGATGTGTTAGTTAAGTGTTATAAAAACATTGGAACCAAGTAAAGCTAATACTGAATTTGATACATTAAAGAATAAAAAAAAAATTAATAATCAAATGAATAAAATGAGTTTATTTAATCTTGAGATTCCTTTTGTAGCAAACTTTTTGATATATATTTTTTAAACTAAGTCAACTTTTAGTTTGGTATTTTATTACGAAAATTATACACTAAATGGCTTTAAATTTTCTTTTCAAATAACAAATAAATAATAAGTTATGCGACGTTATCCAGTGACATCCCGACCTCAATCGGCACGTGTGTTTCAAATTGAAATTTTAAGTTCACGTCGGCGTGAACTTGACATTACAAACGAATTGAAATGTTGTCAGTAGCTGAGCGTTAATTAAATTTAATGAAGCATAAATTTCCTATAATACGTTAAAAAATTACGTTTTATTTCATCATTTACCTGTGTTCGTAGATTCCTCGGTAACATTTTATGTTCCGAAAATTTTAGATAATTTATTATTTAAATCAATTAAATGGTTAGGGTCCTACGCCATAAACAGTTTATTAGGAAACGTTTAAAACTATGCCATAAATTCCTATCCACTCTCTAAATCATAGATAGTTAAGAACCCAGCGCAAAACCATGGCAATTTATACAAAAAAAAAAAATCAATAGTGATGAAGAAATTAAATTCTTTCACTTGAAATCCAGTAATACAGAAAATTATAATAAAATAGATTTCCTAGGATAAAAAATGTAGATTGATAAGTATGCTTAAATATGTATGTATAGATGTTATACGAGGTTCGCAC
Source organism: Euphydryas editha (assembly GCA_036937285.1). Lineage (NCBI taxonomy): Eukaryota > Metazoa > Arthropoda > Insecta > Lepidoptera > Nymphalidae > Euphydryas > Euphydryas editha. The sequence goes on along the minus strand of JAUPFZ010000005.1, from coordinate 16,824,254 downwards.
GTCCTATGTAAGTGTAATTCATAATTATTACGTTTGCACTATTTTGTATTAAATAAATAATAAAAATAGTTCAATTTATTGAAGCAATTTGTCTTATTATATGTACACATTTTAAAGCACATGCTACATACAGCTTTGTTTATGGTTTCTCTATTTCGATATTTCGTTGAATCGGCATGTGCAATTGAAATGACTGGCATATTCAATCGACGAGAAAACCGATACGTTAAGGGTTTGTTATTTTATATTATTTAATCTTAAATTTCGACAACTTGAAATAAAACTTTAATATTGTGTTTTTAATGGAAAAGCGATATTTACGTAAGATTTTTGTTGCGTTTTTTAAATATAATTGCTACGTAACCTCGTAATGTTTCTTTTAAAGCGCTTAAAGATTCATCGTTTGAAACAATTGAAATAATCATTCATCAAATCAAAAATAATTTTCCTTATATAATATGTACTAATGTTATAAAACATGTTTTCTTTATCAGTTTTTTTTTTTTGTATTTAACGTATTTTTATTGAAGCTGTTAGTCCGAATGACTAATACTGGTATTTTATTGTTTCCTAAAAACCACAATGTGGTATATAAAAGGAGAAATAAACAGCCCTCAACTCAACACAAATCAAATTAATTATAACTGGGCCGTGGGTATAAAGCTTAATTTTCACTTCTCGCAACAAAGCACTTTCCCGGTCTATTTGTGTGGGCACATAAATATCTGCACGTCAAAAACGGTGTTAAAAATAGCCTGCCATCTGGGTTAGATGATCAACGTTCGTATCTGGAAATTGGAACTTAGTAACCCAAACTTGGACGATAGAATATTTGTAGTTCGTTATATTGAAATTGACTGTGAAAGTATAGAAATGACAAATTTTTGCTGGGTTTTATAGGACATACAGGAAAATGCGTAATACTTGTAACGTACGAATGTATGATGAACAAAGGTTGATGATTAATTTAGGTGAAAGATCTTTTTTTTTGGCAAAATGATAAATTCACTTACATGAGAAAATACATTAACTAAAACTTAAGATTATTTCGGATATATCGCAATACAATATAAATAATACACAGGCGAAACAATATATATACACAATTTCGACAGAATATGTACATATAGTATAGTATGTGAATAGTTTTTGATTTGTTTTGCGATATATGTGAATAATATTTTGATTCATTCTCGACCAACATAATAGTTTAGTAACATGTTACAAGTTATTTATTTTGTCATATTGTATATTTATATTTTATCCAATTTATTGAGGTAACATATTTTACAAGAATTTTAAATTTAGTTTATTTTTATATTATATTTTTGTTTAATTATTTTTTTTTAACTTTTTTGGGTACTTTTGTGATGTCTTCTTATCCTGGCAGGGTCGCCATGAGATGTGCGGTGCGGGAGATATAATAATACGACAAAAGTTGATTCTCAATTGATCATCGATCCTTTATTGTGTAGAAATATAAAGTATTTATAGTTGGTTTCAAGTTGGTCGCTACGTGACTTATTAACACACATTTTTGTTATTTGTTGTCAGCGAAACAAATATAATGTACAAAATTTAATGCTTATTTAACAAAATCATATTTAGTACGTAAAGTAATACAATTTTAAATACAAGTTTATTTTCTGGTTTTACTTGTCATAGGTTTACGTCGTACACTACACTTTGTATTTACCTACTTTTTACAAAAATCTAAATATCTGTAGTTTAGGTTTAATATATTTATATAAATTAATTTATATATTATGACAAAAATGTCCACTAACTATTAAACCGATCCCTATTTGCCACCGACGCCCGCGTCGACAGCCTCTCAGCTCAACGACCCAGACGAATCAAATAAAACATATTATGTGTGAATTTAGTGCTATTTTGTTGGACGAGACAGCCTCCCCGCAAGCCGAAACCCTCAGCTGCACTCCTGCGCCGCCGCCGCCGTCGCCCGCTAGCGAGAGTAGTGACTTGGTGAGCCAAATGCCGATCGCCCCTTGCAAACCGCACTGTTTTGCGTGATATCCGTAGAGAGTTTAAAAAAAAAACTATTTTTCACACCCGAAAATTGTTTATTGACTAAACACCAAAATTACACTAGTATTTGAACTAAACTCAAACTTTTGCAACCGGGAGATGTTGCCGCGGTAATTGACGAATGCTAACTGCCTGCATGGCGCTAAACACTTTTATGAATATTATAAATTGCTTACTTAGTAATGCATAAATTATAAATTGTTTAATTGTGAATTGTTTACCTAGCATTTCTTACGAACTAATTTCGGATATAACAGCACGCATGCGTAAACTTTTTTATGTCCTCCGCGGTTACGCTACTCTCTGATTATCTGAATTTATTTCAATACTTATAACTTAGTTTTATATTGTTATAATTATAAAGTTGTTTTTTTTTTAGTTTTTTGTTTTACTTGAAATTTAGTTAGTTGAATAAAAAAGTTAAAAGAATTAATGAAACTTAAATGAAAATTTATAAAACAACGGGTCTTATCATTGTTTGTAAAATTTTTGATTAGAGGTAAGAATTTCAATAAAATTATCGTATTTAAATAAAAATTTTATAACGTTATTTTGCGCTAATTGTATGCGTTTTGCGCCAATTAAATGATCAATGTGTGGCTTATGAGAACGATATAAATACGAGTATGATATGACTTACAACACTTGCCAAACTTATTAAAACAAAATTTTTAATCACAAATTTTATAGTAATTTTATTAAAGTTACTAGAACTTATACATATACTGTATTTACTTTTTATAAAACACTGCTAATTATGTTAACGAAGTCGAAGTAAAAATCTTTGACTTTTGATCAACCCTTCCTAAAATATAAAATAGGGATTAGATAAAATAATTAAGCTGTTCCCAAATTGTCAGCAAAACGTATTTAAGTCGACTACGGATGATATTGTTATACAAGTACTAACTGATTGTATTCTATATCTTTTATGTAGATATATATATATATATATATATATATATATATATATATATATATTAATCGTTGACCGAGTACCTAGTCTACTTTGATGCCTTTATATAGCAACTTTGAAGTAGTTTTATTTAATATACTCTCGCTGCTCATTTTCAACAGTAAATTTAGTTTCATATTATAATTAATTAGTTTCGTTACCATGAGTGGACCTACATTTACATTTTACACATTTTTAATGTGCGTTGATTTGAAATAAAAATAAGCTAGGGATTACGTGTATTTGATTATTCTTTAGATGTACCGCATTTAAATAATGTTTATAAAACAACATTTCCACGTTATACTACGTTTCGTTCATTACACGTCATATCGTAGGTAACCCATAATTTAATTTTCGATTTTTTCAAAGACTTGTTTCTTTGTAGATATGATGAAAGTATAAGTATGTATTCTACTATTCAAAAAGAAAAAATAATGTATCATAAGCAACTTTACATAATTGTTTCTTTCTTGTGACTTCCGATAACGTGAGAATTCTACAATAAAAGTAGTAAAATTTCATTTTTAATCGGTCTTATAATTCTTACGTACGTCTTATACTGTCACTTGAAGTAAAACAAACATTTCTTTATAAACCGATTCTCTAAAACTAACTTGTTGTTACGACTTATTTTTTTATAGAAAAAAAAAAATATTGGTTTTTAGTAAAGTCAGCTTATGGACGACAATTTAAGCTATGTGATAACGTCATAAGAAAACATTGATAAAAAACAAATTTAGACTAGGCTGTATGGACTATAGTCGTTTGCCTTTCCCTATTGGGGATTTTTAAAACAACAACAACAACAGTGATAAAACATTGCATACTTTTATGAATTTAATTGAATTATTATCACTGAATTATCATTATTTTGTATAATACAAAGAAGAAATTAATTTAATTAATTACAATTTTTTCGATAAATTAATATTTATTTGAACTCGTTAATTCAATTTTTTTTAAACTTAAATTATACAGATTAACTACAAGTAACAGTATGCTATTAACAATTTATTTACAACTTATAATTTTTTTTTTTAAATTGATTACAAAATAAAAACAGTTGACTTTTTAAAGGCCGCTTATATGAGTCATAATAATTTTTTTGTCCAAATTGTAATATCATATATAACCTATTATTACTGCACTCGCCGACCGATATTACTTTTTTAAATACCTAATCAAAGAACAAATATATGATATTATATCACTGATAAATTTTTAAAATGCAAGAATTAATTACCTTTTTTGCTGCAATTGTTGTTGTAATAAACGATAGAAACCACATTAACTTTTCACTTCAGTTTTCACTAACTTTACAAACAATTGATAAAACAGTTCGTTTGTAGATTGCTTGGTGTGCTGCCGCTGTCTCCTTTACTCGTACGCGGTCGGATGGAATGTAAGAGAGAAAGATGCGTCATAAGTCGAACGCTTAGGCCAATCGTACCTCTCTATTGCTTATTCCACGCTCTAGATTTACTAGAAATAATAATTACATACATAATCAGTATTATATTGATACTAAAAAACTGACTGTTGTTTAAGCAATACGTGATCTAAGCGTAATACTAGACAGCGAATTAAAATTCTCCAATCATATCGATAGTGTAATCACCCTAGCTGTCTCCTCAGACAACCGTCTACTACAATTAAACTTAACAATAGTCTGGTTAGAAGTAAACTAGAATATTGCTGTCAAATTTGGAATCCTCACTACAAAATCCATACTATTCGAATAGAAAGATTACAAAAACGACTGCTGCGTTATCTTGTGTACCGTTGGAATAGGAATCAAACTGCATAATAATTCATACGAAAGACAGTTGTTAGAATATAAGATTATAACATCACTACAATCGCGTAGAAGTATCTCAGACATGAGATATCTCTCTCATGACTCATTCAAAATACTCAATAACAGCATTGATTGTCCACCCATTGTTAAATTATTTAATTTTAATGTGCCATCAAAGTAAATATTCCCCGTTAGCCAGACTGGCACGCACTTATAAAGATCTGTCCTCGAAAATTTCTAGCCTCGATATTTTTTGCGATAGTTTACCAAAATTTAGGTTTAAATTAGTCGATTCCTTTACCCGATTGATCAATTGATAGATGTATCATTTTTATTTTCATTAATATATGATTGTAAAGATGTTTAAACATAGTATTATCAAATAATTTTATTTCTTTTTAACAATCTATATTAATTTAAACATTATTGTATTTTATTCCTCATCATCTTTTAAATATTAAACTATTAATGCATGTTGTGATTACCTCTAAAAAGAAATACAATTATACTTTTATTTTATAGTGTAAATATTTTTTTGTGTTAAGTACTATAGTCATTTCTGTTGGTAATTCTAATAAATAAATAAATAAATGATGATGATAATGATGATGATAATGATGATGATGAGTCACAGTTATAATTCTGTAGGTCTAACTTACTATCGAGTGTAGGTTTTATTTTGATACACTGTCTAGAAGTGGAGTTATTATCTCTATAACTGTCTTATTAGAATCACAACAAAGTAAGCAAATATAATAAGCTACGAATATGTAGTCGCGGGTACCTTGTAGCGGTATTTATTTCAAAGGCGTAGCACGTCTACGTATTGTAGCGCTGCTACAGAGCGTAGCGTAGGAAATTTTGTTTGATTAAATTGCGATTTAACGGGGAAATGCTGCCAGTTTTCTTAGCCCCAATCCATGCGGACATGATTTATTCAAAAATTGTCTGTAAATAAATAGTTTAAGTTTTGCTAGGTAAATATGTATTTTTTGCATTGTATTATGATAAAATTTCGGTTTTTTTTTAAACTTGATACCATATAGGCCATAAGTTTTATATTAAGCAATGTTCTTATGATGAACGGTGATGATTTTGGATTCAGATATTATTTTTTTGATAGGTCACTCACATTGTCAGCATCATGTAAAACAGCATATATAAAAAATATTATTCAATATATTATTATTGAGTAAAATAATCTAATTATTTAAGGAATAGTATTTAGTCTGATTTTGATTACCTGTTATAATAAATAATTCAATTATAGGATTTGGTGATAGCTCAAATCTCCGAGGTCAGCAGTGTGTTAATTTTATTTTGGCATTGTTTTGGATATTATTTATATATTGTCATCGAAAACTATAAGATCAGAGCCATATTAGACAGAACTTTTTTTTCTTCTAAAAAAAAAAATACATCGTACGTCGAAAGCTGATTTTAATACAATATGAAATCAAAAGCCGATTTATGTTAATAAATTTAAATAACTATTTATCTGTATAAATTAACAATAAACATAATTCTACTGGACAAGTAATAAATACTTTATAGTAGCTTCAAACTGTGTGTAATTGATTAAATTAATCTCAACTTGCTGATGCTAATGGATTTTATGATGAATAAATCCATCAAACACCTATCCAAAGTGACCACAGCGCAATTGATTTAAGCAATATATTATTATCACTATGTCCCTAACGGCTTAGGTTAAGAACCAATAATACTCTGAGACGTTTTACCAAAAAGCACTTAGTAGATATTTTTGTCCTACGTTTCAGATTTTTTTGTTCGATTTAATGTTTGTTACAAAGATTCCATTGGATAAAAAATTGCAGATAGTTGCATATTTTGTGTTAACGAAATGATGAGTAGGTACCGTACCTACTCATCATTTCTTTTTGTTTATTATCTAAAATGCATATTATATACATTACATCTATATATATGATCATCTCATATATTAAAATTTTTATTTCATGCATAAAACATTAATTATATTTTTATAAAGCGAATATGTCGCATGCCAACTAACAGTGTACAATCGGTATTAAAAAAAATACGAGTATGTCGATACGTAAAGATTGTACACCGACATAACAGGTATATGTATTTCCCTAACTTATGACTTAGATAATTATATGCGTCATTTTATGGACTGAAACTTACTTCTGAATTATAAAATTCTGTTAAAATATACATTTTACAATAATATATAATAAATTAATATAAAAAGATAAAAAATATATATAATAATAATAATTGAAACTTAAAAACAAAAAATAAATAATATTTATTTTATTATATTAACTGCATCTTATCGGTATCTAGGCCTGTCACAATGCATAGGGGTGAAGGAGGCGGATATGAAACAGGCGGTTTGCGATGTCCATTTTGGACGACTGACAGTGCTTCGGAGCTACTTGTCGGGCGCCAACAAGGTCCGAGCTTATAACGGCTGAGTCATTCCCACTCTCTCGTACACATTTGGCGTGCTAAGGTGGACTCAGACACAACATACAAGTGGACAGAAAAGTCCGCACGACACTGACTTACCATCGCATGCATCACCCAAAATCGTTGGTCATGAGACTATACATCTCATGGAAGTGTGGTAGCCTAGGCGTATTAAGCGCTAAGTCCATGCATAATCAGGAGGTGTGCAGGCTTAGGGACTAATTTGAAATGAGGAGGGAGAGTGCTATGTATGGTGATGTTAAAGTAAGTGAAAAAGGTCTCACCTCCTTATCTCTGGCCAAAGAGGAATAGCGAAGACCGGTTGTACTTAGCACCTCTAACCGGGAGACCGTATGAATGGAGAAGAAGTACAGAATTTCAGTTTCGGAATGGAGGTAATGAAGTCTCCTACCTTCTCTACATGGATGACCTTAAAATACTGGCACCTAATGCTGCACACCTTATGATGTTGCTGAAAATCACTACTTGAGAGCTAGCTTGGAGTGGATAAGTGTCCCAAGGGAGTTGCTGGTCTCCTACTGGGCACGTCCCCCGGGTGGCGTATAGGGGAAGCCACTCAAACGCCTCGCGAGTGGTCGGGGTCTTCGGACCCCCGTGGACCAAAATCAGCAGCGGCGGGCGCGAAAGCGCAGGAGAGAGATGACTCGTTCTCCCCCTCCATTCGGTGGCGCGAAAGCCTAGTGGTTGGGCGCGGAGGAGCACAAGCCACTGGACTCCTGGACCACCTGATGTGCGGACCTAGCTCAGGGGATTCGCCGTGTGGGGTAGCTGGGGTCCAGTGGTGGGCGGAGCGCGAAAGCGCGGTGAGAGTGTGGGCAGGGAGGTGCAGCCGGTGAGGGCGTGGCGCGGAGAGGGCGCGGAGATTTCGTATGGACATAAAACGCGCGGGTATAGACATAAAACGCATAAAACTATCTCGACTATCGTGTACTATCGTGTAAATTCGAAATACTAGTTTGTAAATATTTGAGTTTCAATTTTATTTATTTTAGGATTGTTTTGCAACATAGAATTTACAAAAATTTAAACTACGTGCTGACAACCTGTATAACGTGTTGTTTCATGCGTCACTATTTTACAATAGTAAGGATTTATTATTTATATTTATTTATATTTTCGAGAGTTTACATAATACATATTTTATGTATATATATACATATTATATATCTATAATTTAAAGTGTAATAATTTAAAAGAAGCAATATAATAAATTTATTAGGCTGTAAGTTTATTAGGCTACATCTATGTTATATATCTATACAAATAATAGATCTGTTAAAACCTCCGTTTTATTAATACACTATATATCATCAAGAATAAATTTCAATAGCGCCTATTTTTTTGTATCAGCGCCATCTCTTATCGTGTTTTTCTCTGATCACGTATCACGTAAAAAGTACAAAACCAATGTTAATAACTTTAATAGATAAAAATTGGAAATAACTCACAGTATAATTTAGTTTTTGTTTCATTGTAATTAAATTTAAAAATAAATATTTAAGAAAATAGAAATAGGTACCTACGCCGCCAACGCCATCTGGTCTAAGGAATCTTTAAAACTCACAAAACTTATATTTGAGTTATTATTTTGTTAAACTTAAAAGTTTACTAAATATGTCGGATAGGAATAGAAATCGTTTTAATATTTTAGATAAACATCATTTTCAATTAATATACTATTATGTTAAATATTAATTATGTTAAATGTCACTAAATATAAAAACGATATTCTACAATTATACGATAGATGGCGCAGATAATTTTCTGAATCGCGCTGACCAAGACTTCGGCCAAAAGAATGACACTCGCCCGTATTTAAAAATCTGTTTTTCTTTTTTGTATATAATTAAATACTTTAGGGTACTACGGTCTTGATTGTTTGTTCGTTGTTAAAATTTAAAATATTTGGTCGTTATTTGTTTGTTGATTGTACAAAGTTGGATGGTTATAGCTATTTAAGTTGTAATCTATATATATATATATATATATATATATATATATATATATATATATATATATATATATATATATATATATATATATATAAAGTCGTGTTAGTTACACCGTTTATAACTCGAGAACGAGTGGAACGATTTTTATGATTTTTGTGTTTTTGGATTTGTCTTCGTCGGGAATAATACTTATTAAAATATGGTATTCATCAATGAGAAAATAATTAATAAAAAAAACAGTTCAAATGTTTCATCCGTACTATCTATATACATATTATATATGAATGTATGTATGTATGTATGTATGTATGTATATAGATATAATAAATCTGTCACTCAATCCGTCTATTATAAAATATTTTCCAGTATCGACGCAGGTGTAGGTGATAAAAAATATAAATGTATAATTTTTAAAATTTTAGTTAAAGACCCGTGCGAAGCCGGGGCGGGCCGCTAGTATTTCAATATTAGAGTTTAATTGTAAATCCTTTTGATTGTAAAATAAGAATTTAATACCACTATAATACTTTTGTTCTATATCATTATTTCTAGACACGAGTGTGTTTAGAAATAGAGATTTTAACGATGTAGCATAATATATGATTTTATTGAAGATATTGGATAGCAACATGTGATTTAGTGATGAAGTATGGTAGCGATTGGCAATCGACGTCGTAAATAATTGAATTATTTCAACTAGTGGGCACCCAGTGGACGAAATTTGAACTAATTTATAACTGACTGCATTGTCAACATCATAAAAACATGATTACGCATAACATAGTGAGCATATGCAGCAATCATTGGACCTAATCTGTGATAATAAATTTCGACAAAAATTCGTTGCAAGACCTTTATTTAAGACCGTGTTAACAACAGATTTTGACAATAAACAAAATTTGTGTATATATGTCACCGTGTCGTCATGTGTGGCGTAGTGTGTGTAGGGTTTTTTTTTTTAAATGAAAATAATATTATATTTTTTTAACATTATTATAAAAGATATTAGCATTCTACACTTCTTCTCCATATAAACTTTAACTGTGCCAAATTTCATACTTCTCCGTCTGCTTAATTTTCGTAAAAAGGGGTAAAAAGTTTTTGCTTCACGTATATAGATAATAAACCACGGAAAATGATAACTTGATGAAGATTAATTTCGTCTTTAGTATTTTTATTTTTAAATTCTTGCTATGTATGAAATAAGATAAAATTGTTCAGTCGTCTAGACAACTTGTATAGAAAAAAAAGTTAGAAATTAAATTAAAAAATCTGGTAAATTAAGTTAAGTTTGCCGGTAAATTGGCCCATTGGGTACAAATGGAAAAATAATTGATATATGAAAATGTAATTCGACGCAGGGGGTAAGGTTGATAAGGTGCTGGTAGAGGATGGCGGTGGACCGGGCGGGGCGCGGCACGGGTCGACCGCGGGGCTCGCACTGTCTCGTCTCTCGCCTTGTCGGTCGCACGTCTCGCGACATTGTATTAGTCGCGCGCCAGTCATGTAGAAGTACCTAACAGAACAATACAAGCTTCAAACTGTTTTCAACTGTTTTAAAAGTTTTTAAGAAGAATAGTGGTTCAACCAAGGCGCAACCCAGCACTTCGGGTGAGTGTGCCAAAATATTCTAACTCTTAGCGCGTAAAAGTTTGAGAGTACACGAAACGGGCGCGACATCGCAACAGGTAGGGCGGTATCGAGCGGATATACGTTCACTTTTACTTTTCGTTTAAGCGGCTATAATCTTAGGCACGTCCTATATCCGCCATTTTACCACCCGTCGGAGCCGATCTAAACATTCCCGCACTGGCAAACTGTTGCGCGTCTCCAGAGTTTCATCAGCATATAGTTTTAAAATAATAAAGTTTTTTTTTCTTTTCTTTCTTTTTTTTCACAAAAATATGCACTTCTATTAAAAGAGTTGATGCATAATGTTTTAAATTTATACATTTAAAAAAACTTTTGGTATTAATGTTTTATGATGTTCAAAATTGAATACATGTATATTTTTAATTTTGTCAAATATTTAAGTAATAGAATAATATATATTAATATGCGAATTTATTTATGTTGAATAAACTTTGGAGCTTGGAGCTTTTGAACAAAATTAACATGAATAATTACTTAGTTAAGTGAATTAAATATTAAAATTTAATTATTCCTAAAAGCTTACTGTCTTATTCATTAATAAAAAAATTAAAAAGTGCTACGTCTTAAGTGATGTAATATTATTTCAATATTTTAAAGTTCTATGCATTAAAAAAAGCAAATAATGCGTGTTAAAATCATCATTGCGACAACAATAAAAGCATTATTAAAAGTATGTTAATTATTATTTTATTTTTAGAAACGTGGGGCAGATAACTTTATATTTTTCATTTTGATCAAACAAGCAAAATCAATGAATCTTTTTACTTACATCTTCATCATTAAAAGGGGAAATGAAGTGAGAGACAAATCGTTTTCCGAAAGTTATTACGAAGATAATGTATAGAGCCACTTTAAAAAAAATAATAGAATTAAGCTATAAGACAAGAAAACTTATATTTTTGTTCGATACAATATGCTAATTTTTTGATAATTAATTTTGCATTTTGAAAATATAACAAGAATTCCAATTTATTGCATGATATAAAAGTGGATAAACGCTGATAAACTAACTAATATTAACGATAGGTGTTCGTTAATTCATCATCAACATCATTATCATATCGGCTATGGATGTCCACTGCTGAACGTAGGCCTCCTCTATCGACCTCCAGAGCGACCGGTTCAGAGAAAAAAGGTTCACTTTCGTTAATTGGTAGATGAATATTTTACTTTAATTAATTGTAAGGTCTGTTTGAATTATGATTTTCTTAATAAATAAACACTATTATAAATGCATATATATTATACAACAATAATAATTCATTGAAAACTTGTGTGATGAAATTAATTAAAATTACCATAAATTATAAGATCTTTGATTAACAACCGATTGAATTAAAATTAGATTGGTTATTTATTTTTTATTTAAAATAACTTGATTCTGAAATAAGAACTTAAAGTTAAAAAAAAGCAATACATGGAAGAAGGTAAGGGAAGGGATGGAAGGATTTTGGAAATTGATAGAATATGTATAGACGGTGCGTTTTCTATGCTCACAGTTTGTTGAGATGAATGTATTTAAATCAACCCTATAACGTCATATAAAACAATTATTAGCGATTAGTTTTTAACGTAGCTTAAATTTAAGTTCTTGCTAAATGTCATCACTAAGTAATACTCGCTGATGAATATACTCTTACGCTAAATTACTTACTCTTACTAAGATTAATATTTATTATGTCTCATTTTACCCGAAGTTTAAAACGAGTTGATTTATGTGTATGATATCCAATATTTGCTCTTCGGATCTTTCGGGAGAAATTAATGAATATTAGAAAGTTTCTTATTGAACAAAATATTTATTTGAAATGTGCGCGACATAACTAAACAGCCATGTTTTTATACAGCATGTATGTATATGCACTCATGTGAAAATATTAGGTATAATAAATATTAATACATAAACATGATGCAGAGATGGACCATTTGATAGAACTCGTGAATAGTGTACTAGACATTCATGGGGCCTTTCAGCTTGAAATATAACTTTCTAGCCATTAAAAAGAAATATTTTAGGAAATCTGCATAAATAATATAGTAATAATAAACCCGAATATATTCTGAGACATGTATATTGTTTAAAATACAGTGAGGGATAGGAAATGCATGGCGAATTTAGCTCCGATTTTCATCACTTGTAAAATAAGCTTTAGCTCAGGTTGTAACAGTCACGGCGACAATTCAAATTCTTAATATGGCAAAAAATATAATTGAATATAATATACAATAATAAGTTTGTATTGGGGGATGTTGAAGATTTAAGATGGAGTTGAATTAAGTTAGACCGACTCATATACTAGGCCAGCCTGTCGCTGGAGGGATCCTGTTGCCTGCAGATCCGGGGCTCCGCAGGGGTTTGGTTAGGTATTGCACTCCCAAAGTACCGAGTCCGACATACGTCTAGGACTGCCTACCCAGTCGTCCTGGATATCATCCGTAAATGGATTCCCCTGAGACAAAAAAAAAAAAACGGCCGGCTCATATCTTTACTAATAATAAATCTGTTAAAACCTCCGTTTCATTAATACACTATATATCATCAAGAATAAATTTTAATAGCGCGCTTTTATTTCGATCAGCGCCATCTCTTATCGTGTTTTTCTCTGTGCACGTATCACGTAAAAAGTACAAATCCAATGTAAATAACTTTAATACATAAAAATTAAACATAGCTCACAGTATAATTTAGTTTTTGTTTCATTGTAATTAAATTTAAAAATAAATATTTAAGAAAATAGAAATACGCCTAGACGCGACATAGACGCCATCTGGTCTAACGAATCTTAAAAACTCACAAAACTTATTTTTGAGTTATTATTTCGTTAAACTTAAAAGTTTACTAAATATGTCGGATAGGAATAGCAATCGTTTTAATATTTTAGATAAACATCATTTTCAATTAATATACTATTATGTTAAATATTAATTATGTTAAATGTCACTAAATATAAAAACGATATTCTACCATTATACGATAGATGGCGCAGATAATTTTCTAAATCGCGCTAACCAAAACTTCGGCCAAAAGAATGACACTCGCCCGTATTTTAAATTCTGTTTTTCTTTTTTTACATTTAATTAAATACTTTAGGGTACTACGGTCTTGATTATTTGTTTGTTGTTAAAATTTAAAATATTTGGTCGTTATTTGTATGTTGATTGTACAAAGTTGGATGGTTATAGCTATTTAAGTTGTAATCTATATATATGAAGTCGTGTTAGTTATACCGTTTATAACTCGAGAACGAGTGGAACGATTTTTATGATTTTTGTGTTTTTGGATTTGTCTTCGTCGGGAATAATACTCATTAAAATATGGTATTCATCAATGAGAAAATAATTAATAAAAAAAAAAACAGTTCAAATGTTTCATCCGTACTATCTATATATATAGATATAATAAATCTGTCACTCAATCCGTCTATTATAAAATATTTTCCAGTATCGACGCAGGTGTAGGTGATAAAAAATATAAATTTATAATTTTTAAAATTTTAGTTAAATACCCGTGTGAAGCCGGGGCGGGCCGCTAGGATATATAATATGTTGACAATTCGATATCAGTAAGTTTTGATGACAGAATTTTTTTTTAAAGTGCTCAGTGTTTAAGGATGGTTGGTGACTTCTAAATAAAATATCGATTACATTTCTCACGCGTGTATTTCTCGTAACTAATTAAAGTATTTCATTTAGCTATTACAATACTTGTAACGCAATTGGATTACTATTAGTAGCGTCATGTATTTGTTACAGCCTTGGCACCTAGCTTATTTTCTCTAATTGCCCCCAAAAATACCACCAACTATATTCTCCGACAATTTAATGACAACTATGCTTTTCCATCATCATAGCAACCTGTCATATTATGACAGCAGCAACAGAATAGCTATTAAGCTATTCTACGTAGAATCTCTATTACAATGAGTAGCTAAGAGTAAGCTCAATATATCGCTTAAGATTCACTTTTTTAAAATAATTAATTTATTTATTTAATCAAATTAACATCACAGGTGACCCCAATTCGTTAGTGTACCTTATTCATTTAAATTATTTTATATTTATATAAATTCAAATACTTAAATAAATTACAATCATTAATATTAATCAATTATTGTCGCTTGCCAGCATTATCGACTACACCCAAGCTAAAACGCTTGACGGAACTATTACTAAATATAACACAATGTCGCCATCAGATCTTAAACCATGATGTAATTGTAATTGACAAATCAAGATATAATTATCAATACTCATCCTGAAATCAATCTCATCCAAGCTTTGACAATGCATTGGCGGTCAGCGGTTCAGCGATCACAGCACAGGTTGTTTTGATGGCGGTACTGGCTTCAATCCCTTCTCATGAAAAACATCTATGCTGTTACCGTTGATATCAAGTCAATCTTAATTAGTAGTTAAAAGACACTATAGGTCACTGCATACGCTGAAATACCTACGATATTGGTTTGATTCTTAGACGATTTATCGCTTAATAAAAAAACTTGCGTTTTTTATTATTATTAATAAATTATTTTATTATTAATAAATTATTTTATAATTTGTTGAAATATTTTTTCCACTCTTTAATGTATAATATTAATTTCTTATTTTAGTTTCTTTTTAATTAAAATTCTCACTTGTACCGGTAGGTGAAAGAAAAAAAGCCTCTCAAATATTGTTTGGCTTCAATTTCGTTAATTAACATTTTTAGACAATATAGGTAAATTAATAGGTTTTTTCGAGACGATGTTTTTAAATAGAATGTTTACGTTAACACTATAATTAAAAAATGTCTTAATTTAAAATGGTAGTAAAATTGTTCAAGTTTTGTCTTTTTTAACTGTCGAAACGAACCATTAAGGCTGGTATAAAAATTGTAATAAGAAATAAATGAGTTATTATATATGTATATGCCTAAGATTTTAACACCATATTATATAAATATCTTATAAAGAATGTAAATATTTGATATTAAAATAAACGCCCCATACTCAACGCCTAATATAAAGAAAATTCTGTGTCACGGTCCGGAACAACACATCACAAATAAGGCCCAGATCAAATCAAAAACCTGTCGTAACATTTTTAAGGGTTTTGCGTATATTATATTTACGTAAGTTAAATTCTATTGCATATAAAAATACACACATATTCATATTTTGTTATATAATAAAACCCACCCAGCCATACATTGTATACGTGACGTATTTTTACCAAACAGAAAACCAGAAAACAGATTTTATGAAGCGAATAGTGTAACCTATTAAATATTAAAATCTTATTAAAGTAATTTGAAGTTACTTTAGCTAAAGTTTTGAATGGTAAATTTTAATTTAAAAAAAAGCTGAATAATTTAATTGTGGGCTGAAAAATAAAATATTCTTCAATCATAATCATAATTTATATTTATATACAATATAATAATATTGAAGATTAAGGTTGGATAAAACATTTAAGTTTATGTTAATATCGAAAACCCGTACAGACACATTTCCAGTTACGATGAAATCTTCACCCTTATGAGTCAAGGTATAATGTTTAATGGTCTATAGCCTTTCTTAAAAACATGACATTTTAGAATAATATATGAAATAGAGACGATGCATTGGCGAGAAAAAAAAGAAAAAAGAAATTGGCCTACAAAACTTAAAAAAAAAAAGAATTTAGTTCTGACGGTTAGTTGAGTCTATTAGACATCGACGCGAATAAGGTTACTACTAACGGAATTGCATAAAAAGTAAGTAAAAAAACAATCTATTTTGAACAAATTCTTGTGGATTGTTATAACTTAAGCCAAGTATAATTTTATTCGTACTAAGAAATAGTCTGAGTCTTCCTTAGAAAGAAAGAAAATCTTAAGAAAATGAGAAATTTTAAGTTTTTTTTTATGTTTCGTCGTATATATAGCAACGATAAAAATAATGTGTGGAAGCATGCATCTTTTATGCACGATAAATTTTAAAACACATATGGAAGAACATTGTCTCTCACAAGAGAAAATGCATTTGCTCAGTTTTAGGACATGGTCTATGTCCTAAAACTGAGCAACTGTTATAGTAAAATTCAGTAAGATATACATATATTAGATGGGGGAAAAAGTTTCTTCGTATTTTATAAAATGCGAATAAATAATGTGACAAGTAGTTTTTACAGTCCGTTCTAGACGTTAACCTAACACTACCCAAAGAATTCCGAAGAGAGGTGAAAATCTGAGGGTGGAAGGTCAGGATTATATTATCGTGGATGCATTCACACTTCTCAACCAAGCTCTCTTAAATTTTGATTTGTGGCCAGAGATGTGTGTGGTCTGTTATCATCATGATGAAAAACCGCAAGGTATTTTTCTCAATTTATTACTTGAGTTTCATTAGATGTTGGCAGTATATATCCAAATCAATGGATTTTTCTGGCGGTAAAAGCTCATAATTCCCTACCAATCCCACCACACACACACACACACACACACACACACACACAGACACACACACACACACACACACACACACACACACACACACACACACACGCACACACGCATGCACGAACGCACGTACACACACACACACACACATACGCACACACCACACACACATCATACACACCATCACCTCATTGCGTGTTAATCCGGATTTCGCTACTGTCTATGGAGCTTGACTACCCTTTGACCATGATCTTTTTCGCACGTTCTTGTCGTAGGTGATCTACTTTTCATCACCAGTACTCAATCTTTTAAAAAATTGTTCATTTTAATTACGTTTCAATAGAGAATCGCAACTGAGTGCACGATTCATAAGAGTTCTTTCAGTGACCTCGTGTGGCAACCAAATATCGAGCTTTTTTGTATGGCAGACTTTTCCTAATGGGTCAAAACTATTTTGATTTTTATTTCCGTTTGAGATAATTATAATCGATTTTATATTTTAAATATAAGAGCCATCAGAGTCAGCTGTATCTTTGAAATCAAATTGCCCAAATTTAAAATGCTTGAACCAATTTTCGGGTATACTTCCGAAAAGCAGATACCAAATTTTCTCATGAAATTTGGCACGGATATTCCATTTGACTATCTAAGCATCCCCTTAAAAGGATTTTTGGCGGATCGTAATATTTTTCGAAATATTGAACTTTTTGAGTACGCTGTTTAGTACGCTCTATATAAGAAAGCGAAAAGTAGATACCGAATTTTCTCATAAAACTTGGCACAGACATTACATTTGACTATCTAAGAGTCCCCTTAAAAGGGTTTTTGGTGACTCGCAATATTTTTCGAAATATTGAATTTTTTGAGTATGCTGCTTAGCACGATTATAATATATCTATATATTTATCGCCACGTTACACACACACACTACAGGTGTTATTTATACACATATATATATAATCAATCCACTTTTTTATTTTCCCGGATACACACTTTATATTTTGTAATAATTCATTGAACGTATTTTTGTTCAATTTTTTAACGCGACGACGCCATAAAAACTCGCATAGATGATCGGCCATTGTTTCACTACGTATTCCGCCACTTTTTTTTTTGAAGGCTGAGAAATTCATTCCGCAGTTAGGGTTTTTTTTAAAGGTTAGGTTAGATTAAGATTTTTTTTAAATCGTTAGGTTAGGTTAGGTTGTTAGGTCTTTTTTTTTAATAGTTAGGGTTTTTTTAAAGGTTAAGTTAGCTTAAGATTTTTTTTAAATCGTCAGGTTAGGTTAGGTTGTTAGGTCTTTTTTTTTTTTTAATAGTTAGGTTTTTTTTTAAAGGTTAGGTTAGATTAAGATTTTTTTAAAATCGTTAGTTTAGGTTAGGTTGTTAGGTGTTTTTTTTAAATCGCTGTGAAATGCATTTACGCACTCTAGGATAGGTCAGGTTAGGTTTTTTTTTTCCTTCTTCTTTTGATCGACTCGCTTTCTTATATAGAGTGTGCTAAGCAGCATACTTAAAAAATTCAATATTTCGAAAAATATTGCGTGCCGCCAAAAATCCCTTTAAGGGGACTCATAAATAGTCAAATAGAATGTCCGTGCCAAATTTCATAACGAAATTCGGTATCCGCTTTTCGGAAGTTTATCCCAATTTTCTGCTACTCTTACTGCATATGCAGTGTGCATTAGGTCCATGAACGTTATAATTTTTCTTTTTTAAAGAATTGAGTAGCATTTTTTCCTTTTTTGTAAGAAAACTTCAGGATGTATCGGATTTATTCATAAGATTCACTTATTTTGACAGATAGAAAAACAATTGAAAAATAGCGGCACAGTGTTTTTTACTTTTTTTTCTTTTCTTAATGTCCTATATTTTTTGATATTAAAATCAGCCAGATAAAAATAGTATAAGTAAAGAGATTTTACTTCAATTTTCTATACATATAAAATACTTTGTCCTGAATGACTGATTGACGGATCAACGCACAGCCTAAACCGCTAATCGTAGAGACCTGAAACTTGGAGGGTATCTTCTTTGTTTGACGTAAGCGTCCTGAGTGGAGAAAAGATTTTCTGAAATTCTACCCCTAAAGGGGTGAAAAAATGTGGGCAAAGTTTGTATGGGACAATGTGATTCCTTGGTCCAATCAACTTCAAATTTTGCATAAATATTCTCTAACAGACTTGATTGAAGACGTGTTCGTATTTTAACGAAATTCATCCCCTAACGGGGTTAAAAGGTGGTAGAAAGTTATTTGCTTCGAAATCGATATCAAGAATCCTTAGTGATTTTGATTTAAATTACATTTTATTTTGACCATGTGTCAAAATAAATGTAATTTAAATTTTTGACAACTCAATCCATCTATTATAAAATATTTTCCAGTATCGACGCTGGTGGAGGTTGATATCTTTTTTTGGATGCTCCTGGTGGAACAGGTAAGAATTTTCTATTAAATTTACTGTTGGCCAAAGTGAGAAGCAATCGTTATATCACCGCCTGATTCGCTGCCACTCTGCTGGAAGGAGGAAAAGAGGCTTCCTTTTAATTTGATACAAACCGAAACCCCTTTCTGCAATATAGCCAAACAAACGCAAAACGAAATTAATTGTTTAGTATGAGAGTACTATGGCTCATAAAGAGGGTTTCGAAGTCCCAAATAGATCTTTACAAGATTTTAGGAATAAGAATTGTCAAATGGGAGGAGTCATTGTGAGCAAGCGATTTCCCGCCGACTTTACCAGTAGTGCCTAGAGGAACGCGAGCGGGCGAAGTTAAAGCGTACGTGAAGCATTGATGACCGTTCTGGTGTAGTGGTGCGAGTAGTTGCCTCAACGCCTCGTTCCGTTCCGGTTGTTATCATGGATACCTGGTATTGATCGTTACTCATGTTAGGAATATTAACCGCCAACCCACAGTGGAACAGCGTGGTGGATTAAGCTCCAATCCTTCTTCTATATAGAGAAAAAGCCTTCACTCAACAGTCATTTGTGGCCTTAGGTGATAAAACTGAGCTTTACCCCTAAATATGAGAGTCCGTCTGAGGGGAGATGTTACTGCCGGACAGTTCTCAGACATGTTGCTTAAAATAGGAAATGTTGATTTCCCGGAACTGGATAATAATATAATGTATGAGTGAGAATGTACCATAAACAAAGCTAAAGGTCAAACTCTTAAGGTAGCGGGAGTATACTTGAGGGAAAGCTGCTTCTCCCACATCCAGTTGTATGTGGCATGTTTCAGAGTAGCCTGGTGATTCTAGCACCCGAAGGAAAAACAAAAAATATTGTTTATAAAGAAATACTGCGGAAGGTGTAGTATTTCGATTTCATGGTAAAACGATAATACCCCCGTGTAACTTTCTCCAGATCAAAGTCTGAGCATTGTGTTCATAAAATATAACATAATTTTATTTTATTTTAATGTTTATTTAAACTTTAAATCCCTACTCTATAATAAAGATTGTTATATTTTATAACTATTCAAACCGTTTAATGTAATAATTTATATGTTATAACAAAATTAATAACGAAAAAAACCAATCAAAAATCCTATTAGAACCATTTTCGACTTCTATGCGTACAAAATAAAAGCTAGTCTACATACAAAATACGAAAAAGACTCTTCCCGACCTACTGTGTCTCGTCAAAGAAAATATTTAACTTTAGAATAAATCACTTACATTTGAGTATCGCTTTAAATGGACTTCATTTCACCTGAACCTTACCGTAAATAAAGTTTTGTAATAGCAAACGGTTTTCATATTTAATATTCTTGAATATATTTTGATATATTATTAATGGCTTGACATAAGTACATTTGAACGTAACTGTACTCGTATTTCTATGAATATATAATTATCTGTATTGGTGTGGATATCTAGGATAATTACAAAACGATTAGTCGTAGAATGAAATGCGTATTTAAAAGCTTTGTTGCGTACATTTAATCGGAATCCTCCCTTCTGATAGTTATCGGCCGAGTTAAAGATGTTCTTTGCCCCTAGACTTTGAATTTTACTCATATCAAAAAAAGGTCTAACATTAAAGATAATCATAGGCGGGTTATATGTATTATATCGGTTATCATTTTAGGTTACATGATTAGATATAATTTTGTAAATAAATCAAATGTATTCGTTAAAATGACATTAGATATTTCGTTATACGGTAGCTATAATTAGAATGCCAGGATTTAAATAGTAAATTATTTAAAGTAGTCATAACATTTTATAGAACGGAAATCAAACAATACATCTAAACATACTAAATAGAAAATGTAACTACAAACTATAAATATGTTTTATTTTTACGATTGTTCACAACTCCTGTAAAATTGTATATAAAAATATATAAATACGAATATTTTATACAATAATGTCGCAATAAGTCTAAAGTACGTAAAATATGTTTAATATAGGTATAGGCATTAATAAATAATAATGATTATTTTCATATTTTTAGTTGTATATGCGATTGATCTCATGATAAATAAGTTTGATTATCTTACACATAAACGTTTTCTTTTCTTTCTTTCTTTCTTTTCCAATCCGCAGTGGAACAACGTAGTGGATTATGCTCCAACTCTTCTCCTGTATGGAGAAGAGGTCTTTGCACAGTTGATTTAGTTCAGTATGCGCTAGATATGGTATGAGTATTCTAACTATACCACAGTAACTGTTATGATGGTAGTCGCAGGCTTATCCCTGATTTATCACGATTGTGACAAATTAATATTTTACGGGTCATACAAATGTTTATCAAGTATTATGTGTTATTTTGAACCCTGGTATCTGTACATATAATGCAACATACAAAATTACATATGAGTATAGTATCAGAGTTCGCGGGTTCGATTCTCGCGCGGGACAGATATTTGTATTCGTACAAATATTTGTTTCCGGTCTGGGTGTATGTCCTTGTGGGTCTCCCCATAGAGCCTCGGAGAACACGTAAAGCCGTCGGTCTCGGTTGTTATCATAGACAACTGATAACGATCGTTACTCATAGCAGGTATAAATAAAATATATAAAGGTAAGAAATATTTTTTTTTGCAAATTGTGTTGCTTCTACATTATCCGAAGGAACTTTGTTTCTACCTGGTGTCCGATGACACCATTCATTAGTTTTTTAATATCACTATGGTGGTAAAAAACCGTACGGTCATTCGCCTGATAGCAAGTGGTTACCGTAGCCTATGGACGCCGGGAATACCAGGAGCATCACAAGCGCATTGCCGTCCCTATAAAAATCTAATCTTTAGATTAATTTCATTTTAGATATTATTTTACTTATGTACCTATGTTCCGCAAAGACTATCTTAGCTTTGAACTCGGGTACAATTTCTCACATAAATGCTGTGTTCTGTGATTTGTTATTTTTTGTACGAGAGATTTAATATAAGATTGTATGTATTTCGCAATATTGTATCTTATATAGACTAGTCTATATACGTCTACTATCCACCACCATATTAGCCGTTGCATGATGATGATTACCTCTAGGAGGGTTTGTATTGGTTATCTATCTATATTAATATTTATTTTGTATCTTTGTATTACGTTCATCAAAGCCTAAATTAGTTCAGCTAAAAGGTAACACGACATTCATTGACTGTTAGGTGGTACTAAGTTCGCCGGGTCAGGTAGTATCTAGAATACGTCCTTACGTATATATTTTATAAATATAAATATGGTTTTCTGTAAACATGACCCAATGAAAACTTGAAAAGATTTTAATAATGAACTTAGGATATTATTTACATTTATATTTATTATATAATATATTTAAAAAATATTGGCGAAATATCTTTGTATGTAACAAAGATAAATATCTATACAAACAAATAAATTATTTTTATTAAATAATCTCCTTAAACAATTACCTTAAAGCTACACTTTTTTAATGTTTATGAAAAAAAAAATATGTGTACGGTATAGCATATCAATAAAATATAAATGATTTAATCGGACACTTAAGGACACAATTACGCTTGGTAAGATAACGGTCGTCAGTTGACGGAAAGATTTAGTGGGTAAACAATCAATCTTCCCCCATTTTCTTACTCTCACGGTTGTATTCTTTTCCGTCATTTAAATGAAATCAATTTCAATAATGTAAACATGTCCAGTAAAATGAATCATCAAAATCGTATTATTGCGATTGTATGTATCAATATTAAAACCTCGTTTTTTGATTTCGTCAAAAATAATAAATACGATTATAAAATTACTAACAATGAAATTTAAAGCAAACTAGTGGTCGCCCAGTGGTCGAAATTCGACATAATGTATAATTGACAGCATTGTCAACATCATAAAAATATGATTGCGCATAACACGGTGAGCATATGCAGCAGTCATAAAAATTTCGATAAAAAATTCGTTGCAAGACCTGTATTTAAAAAAAATCGTTGCAAGACCTGTTTTTAATACCGTGTTGACAACAGACTTTGACAATAAACAAAATTTGTGTATATATGTCATTGTACATACGTGTGTGTGTTCCGTAGTGTATGTAGTGTTTTTTTAAATGCATTTAATGTGTTTTTTGAGCATAATTATAAAAAAAAAATTGCTTCATCTCCATATAAACTTTAACGGTGCCAAATTTCATACTTCTCCGTCTGCGTAATTTTCGTAAAAAGGGGTACAAAGTTTTTGCTTCACGTATTAATATATACTCGTAGATATTATATGTAGGTTACTTAACATTAAATTACGTTTAATCGCACAACAATTATTTTAATTCCACACATGACTTCTTTATTATATTAAAACATTCGTTTAAATGATAAATGAAATCGCAACTTTAAAAAATAACCAATATTTTATAAAAATTAATAGCATACTGCTAATGCATGCATCATAATAAAAATTATTATAAATATTTGAATTAAATGACGTAAATTGCAACAATAATATTGTCTTAATTTTTGTATGCTGTAATGGTTTTATTATTAATTAATCACGCGGAATAATTTTATTTTGAATATAATATTTGATTAACTTCATAATTTTATGGATGTAGGTACTATTATATGATCTAAAGATGTGTTGATTTAACAAGCTGATTTTAAAAATTGTTAGAATTAAAAATTTTGTTTATGGAAAATCACACTATTAGTTAGTCATAGGAGTAAGGCAGTAATCTTAAGCCTCCATGCGTGTTAAGCCACGCCTGTAAAGCCGCAACTGAAGTCCAAAACAGATATGTCAATAAAACTTCATCAAACTTCGTTGAGTTTTGAAAAAAGAAAACACCAGTCATATACATATCGTATAGGCTGATGTCCCTCATAGTTTCTGTTAACCCGACATGGGTTATTTTTCTTTTAGTCAAATCTTCAACAGGCTTTTCATAGACCTCATTTCAAATCTCAACCTAATTTCTTGCATCTCTTCCACGAGTTAGATCATTAAGTCTGAGATCTTCCTCATTTTATTTTTACTTTGAGTAATGCTGTACTTCGACACAACCGTTTTTTTAAGCTGCTTTTTAGATTATCTACAAAACCTCTGTTCATCAGGTAATCGAAATGGTGTTCCGATTTGAGTTGAAAACTCTAGGAGTATTGTATATTGATTATGAGTGGTTCCGAGTGTATGGCTTTTCAGCGAGACTTTTCCAACCTTTCAAAATATTTCGTACCTGTCAGTAATCACTATCGGTTTTAATTTTATTGATCACAGGCATTTTTGTATGTGTTTTATTTGTAAATACGAGTATGATGATATCAATCTCACTTCTCTTAGAATGATCGAGGTTCATCAAGTCCTTTTTTTGTAAGGCCTTTGGCTTGCTAAAGAAAATAAATCATCGTAAAGAGACCGTTCTGTTCATCGTTTACTTTATAGTGAAATTATCTCACTCTCAACAATGTATCGCTTCGTTCGCCAAAAATCTTCGCGTAAAAACCTTTGTTACGACCTTGTAATGGGTATTATATGGTGTTTACGTGTATAAATGAAGTTAATTGATAACACATCAATACATAATTAAATAAGATCATGAACCATTATATGATTGAATACGCAATAGCTTTTACGCAAAACAATCTCAAACATATATCAAAACAGTTTAAAGAAGTATACATGCATGATAACTTTGCTACTTTTGTTTTATTCTCATTTATTAAATAAATATTCTCACATATATCTAACACTAAAATACATAAAATTTATGAATTAAGGTATTTTATTCAAAAAAGAAGTGGTATCAACGATTTTCCATTAAATCCTCGTAGGGCTTATCGCTATGGCAGCTAATATTTCTTGGTTATTTCACGATCGGGATGCAACAATTCATTACGTCACTAGTCATTGCTGCGTGTATATGGAAGGTCATTTAAAAGTAACTGGAATTTGTGAAAAGTTCAAAAAATAAAGTGATTATTAAGTATGCATAGTATAGTTTATTTCTATTATTTAACTAGTACAGATGTTATTAATGAATAGAGATTAATTGAAAATTTGCGTATAATAAATTGCTTCATTTGCGTATTGAATCCATAAAATACGGTTACAGTATGGTACCACTTATCATTACTAGAAATTTGAAGGAATGTAAATTCATTTATAATAAGCAAAAACAAAAATACTATATTTTATATATATAATGTCTTAATTTATAATTATATTTGGATATTCTGGTGATCAATAAAACTATAATTGTGTTGCTCTGAAAAGAGATATTTTTATTTCATTACATAAATTACTTTTTACAAAAATCCCATTCAATATTAAATTATTATAATCTCACCTGAAAAGAGAAACAACATTTAAAGCTGTTGCTTCACCAGCCCACTACACTACTACCCACTACACTACACTACTTTTTAAATATTTAATATTTAAATTATTATATAATTTTCACAATCGATTCAAAATATAACAACAGCTCCATAGCAACCAATTCACAGATAAATTATAAAAAAAGAAATATTTTAAATTATAGTAATAACTACTTAAACAAAGTGTCACGCACTTTGTTTACATATATTTATTAATAATTCTATTCATCAATTAAATAGGAAAGAAGTTGTTATAGTGTGCTGTGGATATTATGAGCTACATAATTTGGAGTTGGATTATTTATACTCTTTAAGTACGAATACGGCGGACTTCAGAGATATTTATTATAAGAAATATACGAGTATTTTACAGTCTAACGACTTCAATATGCTTTATATTGTATTCAAATATGCATGAATTGATGTGAACCTTTTTTTAATCATTTACAACCCCTAACAAGGGGCGTAGAGCTGCTTGCTAGTAAGATTTTTTAAGGTCTTTCTTTTCACCATCGTTATTTATTATCATCATATCAGCCATTGGATGACTACTGCTAAACGTAGGCCTCCCCCATCGACCTCCAGAAGACCCGTTCGATGCAGTCTCTATCCAACGGCTTCCAGCGACTCTCCTCCAGTTGTCTATCCATGTCGCGGACGGCTGTCCGATGCTGCGCTTGCTAGCACGTGGTCTCCACTCGAGAACCTACCTGCTCCATCGCCGTCCGTTCTACGAGCTATGTACCCTGCCCACTGCCTCTTCAGCTTGCGAATCCGTTATTAAAAAAATAAATTTAACTATTTATTTAATAACCGTTTTTTATTTATTTTTATTTAAACTTTATATTTTTCATTTTGATCAAACAAGCAAAATCAATGAATCTTTTTACTTACATCTTCATCATTAAAAGGGGAAATGAAGTGAGAGACAAATCGTTTTCCGAAAGTTATTACGAAGATAATGTATAGAGCCACTTTAAAAAAAATAATAGAATTAAGCTATAAGACAAGAAAACTTATATTTTTGTTCGATACAATATGCTAATTTTTTGATAATTAATTTTGCATTTTGAAAATATAACAAGAATTCCAATTTATTGCATGATATAAAAGTGGATAAACGCTGATAAACTAACTAATATTAACGATAGGTGTTCGTTAATTCATCATCAACATCATTATCATATCGGCTATGGATGTCCACTGCTGAACGTAGGCCTCCTCTATCGACCTCCAGAGCGACCGGTTCAGAGAAAAAAGGTTCACTTTCGTTAATTGGTAGATGAATATTTTACTTTAATTAATTGTAAGGTCTGTTTGAATTATGATTTTCTTAATAAATAAACACTATTATAAATGCATATATATTATACAACAATAATAATTCATTGAAAACTTGTGTGATGAAATTAATTAAAATTACCATAAATTATAAGATCTTTGATTAACAACCGATTGAATTAAAATTAGATTGGTTATTTATTTTTTATTTAAAATAACTTGATTCTGAAATAAGAACTTAAAGTTAAAAAAAAGCAATACATGGAAGAAGGTAAGGGAAGGGATGGAAGGATTTTGGAAATTGATAGAATATGTATAGACGGTGCGTTTTCTATGCTCACAGTTTGTTGAGATGAATGTATTTAAATCAACCCTATAACGTCATATAAAACAATTATTAGCGATTAGTTTTTAACGTAGCTTAAATTTAAGTTCTTGCTAAATGTCATCACTAAGTAATACTCGCTGATGAATATACTCTTACGCTAAATTACTTACTCTTACTAAGATTAATATTTATTATGTCTCATTTTACCCGAAGTTTAAAACGAGTTGATTTATGTGTATGATATCCAATATTTGCTCTTCGGATCTTTCGGGAGAAATTAATGAATATTAGAAAGTTTCTTATTGAACAAAATATTTATTTGAAATGTGCGCGACATAACTAAACAGCCATGTTTTTATACAGCATGTATGTATATGCACTCATGTGAAAATATTAGGTATAATAAATATTAATACATAAACATGATGCAGAGATGGACCATTTGATAGAACTCGTGAATAGTGTACTAGACATTCATGGGGCCTTTCAGCTTGAAATATAACTTTCTAGCCATTAAAAAGAAATATTTTAGGAAATCTGCATAAATAATATAGTAATAATAAACCCGAATATATTCTGAGACATGTATATTGTTTAAAATACAGTGAGGGATAGGAAATGCATGGCGAATTTAGCTCCGATTTTCATCACTTGTAAAATAAGCTTTAGCTCAGGTTGTAACAGTCACGGCGACAATTCAAATTCTTAATATGGCAAAAAATATAATTGAATATAATATACAATAATAAGTTTGTATTGGGGGATGTTGAAGATTTAAGATGGAGTTGAATTAAGTTAGACCGACTCATATACTAGGCCAGCCTGTCGCTGGAGGGATCCTGTTGCCTGCAGATCCGGGGCTCCGCAGGGGTTTGGTTAGGTATTGCACTCCCAAAGTACCGAGTCCGACATACGTCTAGGACTGCCTACCCAGTCGTCCTGGATATCATCCGTAAATGGATTCCCCTGAGACAAAAAAAAAAAAAACGGCCGGCTCATATCTTTACTAATAATAAATCTGTTAAAACCTCCGTTTCATTAATACACTATATATCATCAAGAATAAATTTTAATAGCGCGCTTTTATTTCGATCAGCGCCATCTCTTATCGTGTTTTTCTCTGTGCACGTATCACGTAAAAAGTACAAATCCAATGTAAATAACTTTAATACATAAAAATTAAACATAGCTCACAGTATAATTTAGTTTTTGTTTCATTGTAATTAAATTTAAAAATAAATATTTAAGAAAATAGAAATACGCCTAGACGCGACATAGACGCCATCTGGTCTAACGAATCTTAAAAACTCACAAAACTTATTTTTGAGTTATTATTTCGTTAAACTTAAAAGTTTACTAAATATGTCGGATAGGAATAGCAATCGTTTTAATATTTTAGATAAACATCATTTTCAATTAATATACTATTATGTTAAATATTAATTATGTTAAATGTCACTAAATATAAAAACGATATTCTACCATTATACGATAGATGGCGCAGATAATTTTCTTAATCGCGCTAACCAAAACTTCGGCCAAAAGAATGACACTCGCCCGTATTTTAAATTCTGTTTTTCTTTTTTTACATTTAATTAAATACTTTAGGGTACTACGGTCTTGATTATTTGTTTGTTGTTAAAATTTAAAATATTTGGTCGTTATTTGTATGTTGATTGTACAAAGTTGGATGGTTATAGCTATTTAAGTTGTAATCTATATATATGAAGTCGTGTTAGTTATACCGTTTATAACTCGAGAACGAGTGGAACGATTTTTATGATTTTTGTGTTTTTGGATTTGTCTTCGTCGGGAATAATACTCATTAAAATATGGTATTCATCAATGAGAAAATAATTAATAAAAAAAAAAACAGTTCAAATGTTTCATCCGTACTATCTATATATATAGATATAATAAATCTGTCACTCAATCCGTCTATTATAAAATATTTTCCAGTATCGACGCAGGTGTAGGTGATAAAAAATATAAATTTATAATTTTTAAAATTTTAGTTAAATACCCGTGTGAAGCCGGGGCGGGCCGCTAGGATATATAATATGTTGACAATTCGATATCAGTAAGTTTTGATGACAGAATTTTTTTTTAAAGTGCTCAGTGTTTAAGGATGGTTGGTGACTTCTAAATAAAATATCGATTACATTTCTCACGCGTGTATTTCTCGTAACTAATTAAAGTATTTCATTTAGCTATTACAATACTTGTAACGCAATTGGATTACTATTAGTAGCGTCATGTATTTGTTACAGCCTTGGCACCTAGCTTATTTTCTCTAATTGCCCCCAAAAATACCACCAACTATATTCTCCGACAATTTAATGACAACTATGCTTTTCCATCATCATAGCAACCTGTCATATTATGACAGCAGCAACAGAATAGCTATTAAGCTATTCTACGTAGAATCTCTATTACAATGAGTAGCTAAGAGTAAGCTCAATATATCGCTTAAGATTCACTTTTTTAAAATAATTAATTTATTTATTTAATCAAATTAACATCACAGGTGACCCCAATTCGTTAGTGTACCTTATTCATTTAAATTATTTTATATTTATATAAATTCAAATACTTAAATAAATTACAATCATTAATATTAATCAATTATTGTCGCTTGCCAGCATTATCGACTACACCCAAGCTAAAACGCTTGACGGAACTATTACTAAATATAACACAATGTCGCCATCAGATCTTAAACCATGATGTAATTGTAATTGACAAATCAAGATATAATTATCAATACTCATCCTGAAATCAATCTCATCCAAGCTTTGACAATGCATTGGCGGTCAGCGGTTCAGCGATCACAGCACAGGCTGTTTTGATGGCGGTACTGGCTTCAATCCCTTCTCATGAAAAACATCTATGCTGTTACCGTTGATATCAAGTCAATCTTAATTAGTAGTTAAAAGACACTATAGGTCACTGCATACGCTGAAATACCTACGATATTGGTTTGATTCTTAGACGATTTATCGCTTAATAAAAAAACTTGCGTTTTTTATTATTATTAATAAATTATTTTATTATTAATAAATTATTTTATAATTTGTTGAAATATTTTTTCCACTCTTTAATGTATAATATTAATTTCTTATTTTAGTTTCTTTTTAATTAAAATTCTCACTTGTACCGGTAGGTGAAAGAAAAAAAGCCTCTCAAATATTGTTTGGCTTCAATTTCGTTAATTAACATTTTTAGACAATATAGGTAAATTAATAGGTTTTTTCGAGACGATGTTTTTAAATAGAATGTTTACGTTAACACTATAATTAAAAAATGTCTTAATTTAAAATGGTAGTAAAATTGTTCAAGTTTTGTCTTTTTTAACTGTCGAAACGAACCATTAAGGCTGGTATAAAAATTGTAATAAGAAATAAATGAGTTATTATATATGTATATGCCTAAGATTTTAACACCATATTATATAAATATCTTATAAAGAATGTAAATATTTGATATTAAAATAAACGCCCCATACTCAACGCCTAATATAAAGAAAATTCTGTGTCACGGTCCGGAACAACACATCACAAATAAGGCCCAGATCAAATCAAAAACCTGTCGTAACATTTTTAAGGGTTTTGCGTATATTATATTTACGTAAGTTAAATTCTATTGCATATAAAAATACACACATATTCATATTTTGTTATATAATAAAACCCACCCAGCCATACATTGTATACGTGACGTATTTTTACCAAACAGAAAACCAGAAAACAGATTTTATGAAGCGAATAGTGTAACCTATTAAATATTAAAATCTTATTAAAGTAATTTGAAGTTACTTTAGCTAAAGTTTTGAATGGTAAATTTTAATTTAAAAAAAAGCTGAATAATTTAATTGTGGGCTGAAAAATAAAATATTCTTCAATCATAATCATAATTTATATTTATATACAATATAATAATATTGAAGATTAAGGTTGGATAAAACATTTAAGTTTATGTTAATATCGAAAACCCGTACAGACACATTTCCAGTTACGATGAAATCTTCACCCTTATGAGTCAAGGTATAATGTTTAATGGTCTATAGCCTTTCTTAAAAACATGACATTTTAGAATAATATATGAAATAGAGACGATGCATTGGCGAGAAAAAAAAGAAAAAAGAAATTGGCCTACAAAACTTAAAAAAAAAAAGAATTTAGTTCTGACGGTTAGTTGAGTCTATTAGACATCGACGCGAATAAGGTTACTACTAACGGAATTGCATAAAAAGTAAGTAAAAAAACAATCTATTTTGAACAAATTCTTGTGGATTGTTATAACTTAAGCCAAGTATAATTTTATTCGTACTAAGAAATAGTCTGAGTCTTCCTTAGAAAGAAAGAAAATCTTAAGAAAATGAGAAATTTTAAGTTTTTTTTTATGTTTCGTCGTATATATAGCAACGATAAAAATAATGTGTGGAAGCATGCATCTTTTATGCACGATAAATTTTAAAACACATATGGAAGAACATTGTCTCTCACAAGAGAAAATGCATTTGCTCAGTTTTAGGACATGGTCTATGTCCTAAAACTGAGCAACTGTTATAGTAAAATTCAGTAAGATATACATATATTAGATGGGGGAAAAAGTTTCTTCGTATTTTATAAAATGCGAATAAATAATGTGACAAGTAGTTTTTACAGTCCGTTCTAGACGTTAACCTAACACTACCCAAAGAATTCCGAAGAGAGGTGAAAATCTGAGGGTGGAAGGTCAGGATTATATTATCGTGGATGCATTCACACTTCTCAACCAAGCTCTCTTAAATTTTGATTTGTGGCCAGAGATGTGTGTGGTCTGTTATCATCATGATGAAAAACCGCAAGGTATTTTTCTCAATTTATTACTTGAGTTTCATTAGATGTTGGCAGTATATATCCAAATCAATGGATTTTTCTGGCGGTAAAAGCTCATAATTCCCTACCAATCCCACCACACACACACACACACACACACACACACACACAGACACACACACACACACACACACACACACACACACACACACACACACACACGCACACACGCATGCACGAACGCACGTACACACACACACACACACATACGCACACACCACACACACATCATACACACCATCACCTCATTGCGTGTTAATCCGGATTTCGCTACTGTCTATGGAGCTTGACTACCCTTTGACCATGATCTTTTTCGCACGTTCTTGTCGTAGGTGATCTACTTTTCATCACCAGTACTCAATCTTTTAAAAAATTGTTCATTTTAATTACGTTTCAATAGAGAATCGCAACTGAGTGCACGATTCATAAGAGTTCTTTCAGTGACCTCGTGTGGCAACCAAATATCGAGCTTTTTTGTATGGCAGACTTTTCCTAATGGGTCAAAACTATTTTGATTTTTATTTCCGTTTGAGATAATTATAATCGATTTTATATTTTAAATATAAGAGCCATCAGAGTCAGCTGTATCTTTGAAATCAAATTGCCCAAATTTAAAATGCTTGAACCAATTTTCGGGTATACTTCCGAAAAGCAGATACCAAATTTTCTCATGAAATTTGGCACGGATATTCCATTTGACTATCTAAGCATCCCCTTAAAAGGATTTTTGGCGGATCGTAATATTTTTCGAAATATTGAACTTTTTGAGTACGCTGTTTAGTACGCTCTATATAAGAAAGCGAAAAGTAGATACCGAATTTTCTCATAAAACTTGGCACAGACATTACATTTGACTATCTAAGAGTCCCCTTAAAAGGGTTTTTGGTGACTCGCAATATTTTTCGAAATATTGAATTTTTTGAGTATGCTGCTTAGCACGATTATAATATATCTATATATTTATCGCCACGTTACACACACACACTACAGGTGTTATTTATACACATATATATATAATCAATCCACTTTTTTATTTTCCCGGATACACACTTTATATTTTGTAATAATTCATTGAACGTATTTTTGTTCAATTTTTTAACGCGACGACGCCATAAAAACTCGCATAGATGATCGGCCATTGTTTCACTACGTATTCCGCCACTTTTTTTTTTGAAGGCTGAGAAATTCATTCCGCAGTTAGGGTTTTTTTTAAAGGTTAGGTTAGATTAAGATTTTTTTTAAATCGTTAGGTTAGGTTAGGTTGTTAGGTCTTTTTTTTTAATAGTTAGGGTTTTTTTAAAGGTTAAGTTAGCTTAAGATTTTTTTTAAATCGTCAGGTTAGGTTAGGTTGTTAGGTCTTTTTTTTTTTTTAATAGTTAGGTTTTTTTTTAAAGGTTAGGTTAGATTAAGATTTTTTTAAAATCGTTAGTTTAGGTTAGGTTGTTAGGTGTTTTTTTTAAATCGCTGTGAAATGCATTTACGCACTCTAGGATAGGTCAGGTTAGGTTTTTTTTTTCCTTCTTCTTTTGATCGACTCGCTTTCTTATATAGAGTGTGCTAAGCAGCATACTTAAAAAATTCAATATTTCGAAAAATATTGCGTGCCGCCAAAAATCCCTTTAAGGGGACTCATAAATAGTCAAATAGAATGTCCGTGCCAAATTTCATAACGAAATTCGGTATCCGCTTTTCGGAAGTTTATCCCAATTTTCTGCTACTCTTACTGCATATGCAGTGTGCATTAGGTCCATGAACGTTATAATTTTTCTTTTTTAAAGAATTGAGTAGCATTTTTTCCTTTTTTGTAAGAAAACTTCAGGATGTATCGGATTTATTCATAAGATTCACTTATTTTGACAGATAGAAAAACAATTGAAAAATAGCGGCACAGTGTTTTTTACTTTTTTTTCTTTTCTTAATGTCCTATATTTTTTGATATTAAAATCAGCCAGATAAAAATAGTATAAGTAAAGAGATTTTACTTCAATTTTCTATACATATAAAATACTTTGTCCTGAATGACTGATTGACGGATCAACGCACAGCCTAAACCGCTAATCGTAGAGACCTGAAACTTGGAGGGTATCTTCTTTGTTTGACGTAAGCGTCCTGAGTGGAGAAAAGATTTTCTGAAATTCTACCCCTAAAGGGGTGAAAAAATGTGGGCAAAGTTTGTATGGGACAATGTGATTCCTTGGTCCAATCAACTTCAAATTTTGCATAAATATTCTCTAACAGACTTGATTGAAGACGTGTTCGTATTTTAACGAAATTCATCCCCTAACGGGGTTAAAAGGTGGTAGAAAGTTATTTGCTTCGAAATCGATATCAAGAATCCTTAGTGATTTTGATTTAAATTACATTTTATTTTGACCATGTGTCAAAATAAATGTAATTTAAATTTTTGACAACTCAATCCATCTATTATAAAATATTTTCCAGTATCGACGCTGGTGGAGGTTGATATCTTTTTTTGGATGCTCCTGGTGGAACAGGTAAGAATTTTCTATTAAATTTACTGTTGGCCAAAGTGAGAAGCAATCGTTATATCACCGCCTGATTCGCTGCCACTCTGCTGGAAGGAGGAAAAGAGGCTTCCTTTTAATTTGATACAAACCGAAACCCCTTTCTGCAATATAGCCAAACAAACGCAAAACGAAATTAATTGTTTAGTATGAGAGTACTATGGCTCATAAAGAGGGTTTCGAAGTCCCAAATAGATCTTTACAAGATTTTAGGAATAAGAATTGTCAAATGGGAGGAGTCATTGTGAGCAAGCGATTTCCCGCCGACTTTACCAGTAGTGCCTAGAGGAACGCGAGCGGGCGAAGTTAAAGCGTACGTGAAGCATTGATGACCGTTCTGGTGTAGTGGTGCGAGTAGTTGCCTCAACGCCTCGTTCCGTTCCGGTTGTTATCATGGATACCTGGTATTGATCGTTACTCATGTTAGGAATATTAACCGCCAACCCACAGTGGAACAGCGTGGTGGATTAAGCTCCAATCCTTCTTCTATATAGAGAAAAAGCCTTCACTCAACAGTCATTTGTGGCCTTAGGTGATAAAACTGAGCTTTACCCCTAAATATGAGAGTCCGTCTGAGGGGAGATGTTACTGCCGGACAGTTCTCAGACATGTTGCTTAAAATAGGAAATGTTGATTTCCCGGAACTGGATAATAATATAATGTATGAGTGAGAATGTACCATAAACAAAGCTAAAGGTCAAACTCTTAAGGTAGCGGGAGTATACTTGAGGGAAAGCTGCTTCTCCCACATCCAGTTGTATGTGGCATGTTTCAGAGTAGCCTGGTGATTCTAGCACCCGAAGGAAAAACAAAAAATATTGTTTATAAAGAAATACTGCGGAAGGTGTAGTATTTCGATTTCATGGTAAAACGATAATACCCCCGTGTAACTTTCTCCAGATCAAAGTCTGAGCATTGTGTTCATAAAATATAACATAATTTTATTTTATTTTAATGTTTATTTAAACTTTAAATCCCTACTCTATAATAAAGATTGTTATATTTTATAACTATTCAAACCGTTTAATGTAATAATTTATATGTTATAACAAAATTAATAACGAAAAAAACCAATCAAAAATCCTATTAGAACCATTTTCGACTTCTATGCGTACAAAATAAAAGCTAGTCTACATACAAAATACGAAAAAGACTCTTCCCGACCTACTGTGTCTCGTCAAAGAAAATATTTAACTTTAGAATAAATCACTTACATTTGAGTATCGCTTTAAATGGACTTCATTTCACCTGAACCTTACCGTAAATAAAGTTTTGTAATAGCAAACGGTTTTCATATTTAATATTCTTGAATATATTTTGATATATTATTAATGGCTTGACATAAGTACATTTGAACGTAACTGTACTCGTATTTCTATGAATATATAATTATCTGTATTGGTGTGGATATCTAGGATAATTACAAAACGATTAGTCGTAGAATGAAATGCGTATTTAAAAGCTTTGTTGCGTACATTTAATCGGAATCCTCCCTTCTGATAGTTATCGGCCGAGTTAAAGATGTTCTTTGCCCCTAGACTTTGAATTTTACTCATATCAAAAAAAGGTCTAACATTAAAGATAATCATAGGCGGGTTATATGTATTATATCGGTTATCATTTTAGGTTACATGATTAGATATAATTTTGTAAATAAATCAAATGTATTCGTTAAAATGACATTAGATATTTCGTTATACGGTAGCTATAATTAGAATGCCAGGATTTAAATAGTAAATTATTTAAAGTAGTCATAACATTTTATAGAACGGAAATCAAACAATACATCTAAACATACTAAATAGAAAATGTAACTACAAACTATAAATATGTTTTATTTTTACGATTGTTCACAACTCCTGTAAAATTGTATATAAAAATATATAAATACGAATATTTTATACAATAATGTCGCAATAAGTCTAAAGTACGTAAAATATGTTTAATATAGGTATAGGCATTAATAAATAATAATGATTATTTTCATATTTTTAGTTGTATATGCGATTGATCTCATGATAAATAAGTTTGATTATCTTACACATAAACGTTTTCTTTTCTTTCTTTCTTTCTTTTCCAATCCGCAGTGGAACAACGTAGTGGATTATGCTCCAACTCTTCTCCTGTATGGAGAAGAGGTCTTTGCACAGTTGATTTAGTTCAGTATGCGCTAGATATGGTATGAGTATTCTAACTATACCACAGTAACTGTTATGATGGTAGTCGCAGGCTTATCCCTGATTTATCACGATTGTGACAAATTAATATTTTACGGGTCATACAAATGTTTATCAAGTATTATGTGTTATTTTGAACCCTGGTATCTGTACATATAATGCAACATACAAAATTACATATGAGTATAGTATCAGAGTTCGCGGGTTCGATTCTCGCGCGGGACAGATATTTGTATTCGTACAAATATTTGTTTCCGGTCTGGGTGTATGTCCTTGTGGGTCTCCCCATAGAGCCTCGGAGAACACGTAAAGCCGTCGGTCTCGGTTGTTATCATAGACAACTGATAACGATCGTTACTCATAGCAGGTATAAATAAAATATATAAAGGTAAGAAATATTTTTTTTTGCAAATTGTGTTGCTTCTACATTATCCGAAGGAACTTTGTTTCTACCTGGTGTCCGATGACACCATTCATTAGTTTTTTAATATCACTATGGTGGTAAAAAACCGTACGGTCATTCGCCTGATAGCAAGTGGTTACCGTAGCCTATGGACGCCGGGAATACCAGGAGCATCACAAGCGCATTGCCGTCCCTATAAAAATCTAATCTTTAGATTAATTTCATTTTAGATATTATTTTACTTATGTACCTATGTTCCGCAAAGACTATCTTAGCTTTGAACTCGGGTACAATTTCTCACATAAATGCTGTGTTCTGTGATTTGTTATTTTTTGTACGAGAGATTTAATATAAGATTGTATGTATTTCGCAATATTGTATCTTATATAGACTAGTCTATATACGTCTACTATCCACCACCATATTAGCCGTTGCATGATGATGATTACCTCTAGGAGGGTTTGTATTGGTTATCTATCTATATTAATATTTATTTTGTATCTTTGTATTACGTTCATCAAAGCCTAAATTAGTTCAGCTAAAAGGTAACACGACATTCATTGACTGTTAGGTGGTACTAAGTTCGCCGGGTCAGGTAGTATCTAGAATACGTCCTT
This sequence comes from Euphydryas editha, assembly GCA_036937285.1. Lineage (NCBI taxonomy): Eukaryota > Metazoa > Arthropoda > Insecta > Lepidoptera > Nymphalidae > Euphydryas > Euphydryas editha. The sequence continues at coordinate 16,785,947 of JAUPFZ010000005.1, read as the reverse complement.
ACGTATATATTTTATAAATATAAATATGGTTTTCTGTAAACATGACCCAATGAAAACTTGAAAAGATTTTAATAATGAACTTAGGATATTATTTACATTTATATTTATTATATAATATATTTAAAAAATATTGGCGAAATATCTTTGTATGTAACAAAGATAAATATCTATACAAACAAATAAATTATTTTTATTAAATAATCTCCTTAAACAATTACCTTAAAGCTACACTTTTTTAATGTTTATGAAAAAAAAAATATGTGTACGGTATAGCATATCAATAAAATATAAATGATTTAATCGGACACTTAAGGACACAATTACGCTTGGTAAGATAACGGTCGTCAGTTGACGGAAAGATTTAGTGGGTAAACAATCAATCTTCCCCCATTTTCTTACTCTCACGGTTGTATTCTTTTCCGTCATTTAAATGAAATCAATTTCAATAATGTAAACATGTCCAGTAAAATGAATCATCAAAATCGTATTATTGCGATTGTATGTATCAATATTAAAACCTCGTTTTTTGATTTCGTCAAAAATAATAAATACGATTATAAAATTACTAACAATGAAATTTAAAGCAAACTAGTGGTCGCCCAGTGGTCGAAATTCGACATAATGTATAATTGACAGCATTGTCAACATCATAAAAATATGATTGCGCATAACACGGTGAGCATATGCAGCAGTCATAAAAATTTCGATAAAAAATTCGTTGCAAGACCTGTATTTAAAAAAAATCGTTGCAAGACCTGTTTTTAATACCGTGTTGACAACAGACTTTGACAATAAACAAAATTTGTGTATATATGTCATTGTACATACGTGTGTGTGTTCCGTAGTGTATGTAGTGTTTTTTTAAATGCATTTAATGTGTTTTTTGAGCATAATTATAAAAAAAAAATTGCTTCATCTCCATATAAACTTTAACGGTGCCAAATTTCATACTTCTCCGTCTGCGTAATTTTCGTAAAAAGGGGTACAAAGTTTTTGCTTCACGTATTAATATATACTCGTAGATATTATATGTAGGTTACTTAACATTAAATTACGTTTAATCGCACAACAATTATTTTAATTCCACACATGACTTCTTTATTATATTAAAACATTCGTTTAAATGATAAATGAAATCGCAACTTTAAAAAATAACCAATATTTTATAAAAATTAATAGCATACTGCTAATGCATGCATCATAATAAAAATTATTATAAATATTTGAATTAAATGACGTAAATTGCAACAATAATATTGTCTTAATTTTTGTATGCTGTAATGGTTTTATTATTAATTAATCACGCGGAATAATTTTATTTTGAATATAATATTTGATTAACTTCATAATTTTATGGATGTAGGTACTATTATATGATCTAAAGATGTGTTGATTTAACAAGCTGATTTTAAAAATTGTTAGAATTAAAAATTTTGTTTATGGAAAATCACACTATTAGTTAGTCATAGGAGTAAGGCAGTAATCTTAAGCCTCCATGCGTGTTAAGCCACGCCTGTAAAGCCGCAACTGAAGTCCAAAACAGATATGTCAATAAAACTTCATCAAACTTCGTTGAGTTTTGAAAAAAGAAAACACCAGTCATATACATATCGTATAGGCTGATGTCCCTCATAGTTTCTGTTAACCCGACATGGGTTATTTTTCTTTTAGTCAAATCTTCAACAGGCTTTTCATAGACCTCATTTCAAATCTCAACCTAATTTCTTGCATCTCTTCCACGAGTTAGATCATTAAGTCTGAGATCTTCCTCATTTTATTTTTACTTTGAGTAATGCTGTACTTCGACACAACCGTTTTTTTAAGCTGCTTTTTAGATTATCTACAAAACCTCTGTTCATCAGGTAATCGAAATGGTGTTCCGATTTGAGTTGAAAACTCTAGGAGTATTGTATATTGATTATGAGTGGTTCCGAGTGTATGGCTTTTCAGCGAGACTTTTCCAACCTTTCAAAATATTTCGTACCTGTCAGTAATCACTATCGGTTTTAATTTTATTGATCACAGGCATTTTTGTATGTGTTTTATTTGTAAATACGAGTATGATGATATCAATCTCACTTCTCTTAGAATGATCGAGGTTCATCAAGTCCTTTTTTTGTAAGGCCTTTGGCTTGCTAAAGAAAATAAATCATCGTAAAGAGACCGTTCTGTTCATCGTTTACTTTATAGTGAAATTATCTCACTCTCAACAATGTATCGCTTCGTTCGCCAAAAATCTTCGCGTAAAAACCTTTGTTACGACCTTGTAATGGGTATTATATGGTGTTTACGTGTATAAATGAAGTTAATTGATAACACATCAATACATAATTAAATAAGATCATGAACCATTATATGATTGAATACGCAATAGCTTTTACGCAAAACAATCTCAAACATATATCAAAACAGTTTAAAGAAGTATACATGCATGATAACTTTGCTACTTTTGTTTTATTCTCATTTATTAAATAAATATTCTCACATATATCTAACACTAAAATACATAAAATTTATGAATTAAGGTATTTTATTCAAAAAAGAAGTGGTATCAACGATTTTCCATTAAATCCTCGTAGGGCTTATCGCTATGGCAGCTAATATTTCTTGGTTATTTCACGATCGGGATGCAACAATTCATTACGTCACTAGTCATTGCTGCGTGTATATGGAAGGTCATTTAAAAGTAACTGGAATTTGTGAAAAGTTCAAAAAATAAAGTGATTATTAAGTATGCATAGTATAGTTTATTTCTATTATTTAACTAGTACAGATGTTATTAATGAATAGAGATTAATTGAAAATTTGCGTATAATAAATTGCTTCATTTGCGTATTGAATCCATAAAATACGGTTACAGTATGGTACCACTTATCATTACTAGAAATTTGAAGGAATGTAAATTCATTTATAATAAGCAAAAACAAAAATACTATATTTTATATATATAATGTCTTAATTTATAATTATATTTGGATATTCTGGTGATCAATAAAACTATAATTGTGTTGCTCTGAAAAGAGATATTTTTATTTCATTACATAAATTACTTTTTACAAAAATCCCATTCAATATTAAATTATTATAATCTCACCTGAAAAGAGAAACAACATTTAAAGCTGTTGCTTCACCAGCCCACTACACTACTACCCACTACACTACACTACTTTTTAAATATTTAATATTTAAATTATTATATAATTTTCACAATCGATTCAAAATATAACAACAGCTCCATAGCAACCAATTCACAGATAAATTATAAAAAAAGAAATATTTTAAATTATAGTAATAACTACTTAAACAAAGTGTCACGCACTTTGTTTACATATATTTATTAATAATTCTATTCATCAATTAAATAGGAAAGAAGTTGTTATAGTGTGCTGTGGATATTATGAGCTACATAATTTGGAGTTGGATTATTTATACTCTTTAAGTACGAATACGGCGGACTTCAGAGATATTTATTATAAGAAATATACGAGTATTTTACAGTCTAACGACTTCAATATGCTTTATATTGTATTCAAATATGCATGAATTGATGTGAACCTTTTTTTAATCATTTACAACCCCTAACAAGGGGCGTAGAGCTGCTTGCTAGTAAGATTTTTTAAGGTCTTTCTTTTCACCATCGTTATTTATTATCATCATATCAGCCATTGGATGACTACTGCTAAACGTAGGCCTCCCCCATCGACCTCCAGAAGACCCGTTCGATGCAGTCTCTATCCAACGGCTTCCAGCGACTCTCCTCCAGTTGTCTATCCATGTCGCGGACGGCTGTCCGATGCTGCGCTTGCTAGCACGTGGTCTCCACTCGAGAATCTACCTGCTCCATCGCCGTCCGTTCTACGAGCTATGTACCCTGCCCACTGCCTCTTCAGCTTGCGAATCCGTTATTAAAAAAATAAATTTAACTATTTATTTAATAACCGTTTTTTATTTATTTTTATTTATTAACTTTAAGTTCCAGACGGTTTCGATATGAAATGAATTTAAAATCATGATTATGCTAATAATAATTTTCAAATTAATAATTTTTAATTAATTTTAATACATCACCAATTTAACTGTGAGCTTTTTTTGTGAAATCTACCACCAATATCGGGTCTCGTACCGACCCTAGCGCATAATATTTTGAAGTCGAATCTTTATTTAATTCATATTAGCCGATTTTACAGATCCGGCCGTAAAAGTGGCCCCCGAAAACTCTCTGATCAAACTCGAGATCTTATAGAAGAACGACGCTTATTAAACCTGCAGTCCTCTGGTGACGCTGAAACATATAGGCGGATCAACAGACGGATATGGAAATATCACAAACACGATATACGTGTCTCTAATATAAAGCGTATTAAAGATATGATAGTGCGGAATCAGGGCTCCAAAGTGTTCTTAAGGGATGTGTCTGTTGGTCAAAGCAGGTTGTTGAAGCTGAAAATAGACGATAGAGGTACAGCGTCGACCAGAGCCGAGATATTGAGGGAGGTCGAGAAGTTTTACAGACAGTTGTATACCTTTTTTTTTGTGACGCAGGGGAATCCATTTACGGATGATATTCAGGACGCCCGGGTCGGCAGTCCTAGACCTATATCGGACTCGACACTTTGGGAGTGCAATACCATAATAAACCCCTGCGGGAGCCTTCAGCCGCTTTAATTGGAGGGTCCCGGATCTGCAGGCAACAGGATCCCTTCAGCGACAGGCTGGCCTCGGCGGAAAGGCCAGACTTCTCCTACATGGGAGACAGTTGTATACCTCGGTCAACCTGTATGTAATTAGGCTGAAGATCCAAGTTGAGTTTACCAGACATTAAAATTTCTTTTAATGTCGTTTCTTTTGATTCGAAGATATTCCGGACATCAGACATATAATTTTGTTGGTAGTTCAATTACAAATAAATAAATAAAACAAAATTTTAACAAAAAATAAAACCGACTTCATAACAAAAAAAAATTGTAAGTATAACAAAAATGCACTAAAAAGTAAAAAAAATAATTATGTATTCTTTGTCTATAAACAAATTATTACGATAATAAAATATAATGTACAATTATTGTTATGTTTGGAGTCGGTGTCAGCGCGGGTGGTTTGACAGGAAGGGCGGTTTACGTTTTGGTGTATTTTTTGTCTTATAATTTTTTGTTTTGAAGTCGTTCTATTTTTTTTCTTAATTTTTTTTTAATTTCTTGATCTGTGAATGAGTGAATCTGTATCTGTATCGTATCGTATTTCCTTGGCTGACACCGACTCCAAACATAACAATAATTGTACATTATATTTTATTATCGTAATAATTTGTTTATAGACAAAGAATACATAATTATTTTTTTTACTTTTTAGTGCATTTTTGTTATACTTACAATTTTTTTTTTGTTATGAAGTCGGTTTTATTTTTTGTTAAAATTTTGTTTTATTTCTTGATTTTTAGTGAATCTGTAGTTCGATAACTAATTTTATTTATAGGAAGCTGCGCGGTTACAGTTCACAAGCTATAGGTACCACCCTCGAAAAAAGTATCAACACTGGTTGGTTTGCAACAAAATAGATAATGAATGGGCTCTGTGAATGTTTGGTTTATCACCCCTATTGTTTACGTTCAAGTGGACAGGCATCAGTTTATTTGGAATCTACTAATAACATCAAAGATCATCGGTGCGCGCGGGGTGAAGCGGCCGAGTATGAGAGGCATAGAATGCGAGATAATTACGCCGTATATTGTTTATATTCTGCCTATTGAATTGCATTAAGCAAACGTAATGAGACCAACGGCATAAGTCATAATGTGCCTTCCTTTCTGCTTTCATTAGGTATTAGATATTATAAATTATGTTATAAACATTTAAGTTAAATTATTTATTTAATTTAAGTTGTTTATTTATTTCATTTCAATGCCACCCAAGATTCTAACTGTCATTACTTTCCTGAGATGACATCATAAAATATTCCTCTGCTAATTGACTAATACTTAGGTACACTTGTTGCACACACAATGTCACATTTAAGATTTTAGTCTATGACAAATGACGCAAAATGGTGTCTGTTAAATATTTTAACAAATTAAAGATTTTAAAACAAATATCTAGTTAATTGAGATATGATGTTTTAAATACAGGACGTGCTTTGAAACGCGCTATCTCATAGTTCGGCGCAACATAACTCTACACCAGAGTCGTAATCTGAGAAACAAAATATAATATTGTATAGTTTAATTTGTAGTAAACATAAAAAACATAACATGTGATAGTCTTACGAAACAAATTAAGTCACAAGGAACGATTGTGTGCAGCGCGACCCGCGCAGCGACGCGCGGTACCAGGAACAAAAATACACATTATTAAGGATTACTCAAAAACTACTAGTCACATCTCGTTCAAATTTAAATGGGACCACATGACGAGCACTAGCTTTTGAATATAAAAAGAATCGTTAAAATCGCTTTATCCAGTATAAAGTTATGAGGTAACACACATAAAAAAAAAAAAAATACAGTCGAATTGAGAACCTCCTCCTTTTTTTGAAGTCGGTTAATAAATAAATAAATCAGCTTGCATGAAATAAGTATGGTTCTGGGACAGTTTTACAACAATAAGGCACCGGGCGAGGACAGTATTACGTCAGAGCTTCTGAAATCGGGTAGATCTCCGGTACTTAAAGCCATTCAGAAGCTCTTTAATGTGACTTGCTTGAGGACGTAACGCTGGAAGCCGTGAACAGGAGTATGGTAGTACTTTTCTTCAAAAAGGGAAATAATACACCAGCACCAGAGCGATTCCAATGAAGCGAGGTGTGAGACAGAGAGATGTCATCTCTCCGAAACTGTTTACCACAGCACTGGAAGACGCTTTCAAGCTTCTGGAATGGAAAGGATTCGGCATCAACATAAACGTACATTACTCAACTCCGATATGCCAACGATATTGTGCTTATGGCAGAATCTCTGGAAGACCTCAGCATTATGCTCAGTGACCTCGACGGAGTTTCCAAACGGGTAGGGCTTAAAATGAACATGGGCAAGACAAAAATCATCTTGAATGTCCATGTCGTGCTCACCCCGATATCAGTTGAAAATTCTACTTTTAAAGTTGTTGACAAGTACATCTACCTAGAACAAAAGTCCAACTTGGTAGAGTCAGCTTCAAGAGAGAGGGCAATCGTCGAATCCAGCTACGATAGGTACGTTTCGGGAAGTTAAAAAAAGTTTTTTATCCATCATACCTCAGCGTCTGATGCCGAAAGTCTTCGAACAAGGTGTGTTACTAGTGATGACATAAGGATGAGACGTGGTCTCTGACTATGGGCCTTTTAAACAAACTCCAAATTGCACAGCGAGCAATGGAGAGGGCTATACTTGGTACTTTTCTGCTGGATCGAATCAGAAATGATGAGATCCACATACATAGCCCATAGCCCAATAAATTTTTAATCTAAATAAACAATAATAATCCATCATTATATACTGATATTATAAAGGCAAAAACTTGTTCTATTTTGATTAAAAAATTTAAATAGAAAATAGTTACCACAAACATAGATAAAACTCTTCTCAGGCCGAGCAACTTTGCCACCTTTACATGTAACCTGATATTATACCCACGTCCATTGTGCGTCCATTGTACGACTTGCATCTGTGACATAGAGGATTATTGAATAAAGTCGTGGCTTTTGCAAGATCATACATCTCATCATAACATAATAACGTAACAAAAACATAATTTTACTCATACTATTAGAATTTCGTAGTGAAATAGTGGTGGATTCATCTTCTTTCTTCTTTAATCCCTGTCTTTAACAGGAGTGAAGGCTGCATTGGGATACACGACCCATAGTTTCACAGTTAGTAGAACGGTACTAGGAATTTACAATTAAAATAGATTTCTGTAATTCCGATTCCATATTGTTAATTTATATGGACAGATATTCCTTACCTTTTATGAATTAACTAAACAACAGTTGCTGCTAGTATTCTTGGCACTATTCCACGCGGACATGATTTATACCAAAACTGTTTGTAAATAATTATTTTAAGTTTTGAATTGTAAATATGTATAATATTGTAAAATATAGAATCTTTATTGTACCTATATTAATTGAAAATAATGTTTATCTAAAATATTAAAACGAAAAAAAAAAAAAACTAAACAACATATGATTTAAGATTGCATGAGTTAAAAAATGAAACATGTTATATAATAAGATTACGCGAAATAAGATCAAGACGGCTTGAATAAAAAATTGTATTCAACTAAAAATTAGAGACACTATTTATTTACTTTACTTTTCAAGAATATAATAAGCGCAGGTTCATATATATTAGAAGGATTCAGATCAAAGGTGAGCTAATTCATATTAGTATTTACTGATAACTTATCGAACTTCTTATTATTCAATATTTCGTAAAATAGTATGGCTAAAAATATTTGTTAAGAGATATTTGTATCTCTTGTAGAACAAAAATATAATAAATAAATCGGATGTAAATACATCGGAAAAATTATACTGATTTTTTAAAAATAGTTTTGATTTTAGCCTGCCTGCCTGTAGCGCGCGTAGCCTGTAGCTCTGAAAATTTTAGATTAATTTAATTTTTAATTCAAGCAGAGAAAATATCTATTAAAATCATTTCTTACTTATATTTAATATTTTCTTTTAATTAAATTTTTATCTATTATCGTTAATTTTATTTATAAATTAGAATAATAAAATTATCGGTTTCATTCCTTTGTTTCTTTAAGTGACAATAATAGGAGTTATTAGTTCATCTGTCTATTTATTGTGAAACTAGCTGCTGCTCGCGACGTCGTCTGCGTGAACGCTATACAGCACCAAAAATACCTACGATTATACCTTTTAAAATAAACATTCATTTACCCGTTTCTTCTTTACACTTCATATCTACAGAAAGTACAGTAACAGAGGTCTTTTGTAAAATTGACTTTCAAAAAGTGCTTATTTTTAGCCTGCTTTGAATAAATGACTTTATGGTGATTCTGCTGAATTAAGTCATAAGTTGTGACTGAAACGGATGGAGAAAATAATAAATAAGGACTACAGAATAGGGTAAAAATACATATTTATAGGACTTCTCGATAAACAACATTAGTAGTTTGGCTTTCCGCAGCCAAAATGTAAAGAGAGTCAGGACTGGTGACGCGGGAGCAAGCGAGGTACAGCTGCCCGTGTGAAGCAGCTCGTCCTGAGGTCGACACCAGCTACCCTCAGTGTCTGCCCCTGCGACTTATTGATGGTCATCGCGAAGCAAACACTCACGGGGAACTGTACGCGCTTGAACTGGAACGGGAAGTTATGAGGTATGAGGGTAATGCGTGGTATAAATACTGCTTCGCCGACGCCACAACCCGTAAGAATTTCCGCCTCAATGGTGTGTCTGTGGAGCGAGATGACTTTTAGGCGGGTCCCGTTACACAACTTTGGAGGAAATAGGTTCCGGAGAAGCATAAGCATTTCTTAATTTTATGATATATATGGCATGCTTAATTTTCCTCTTTCTTCGTTATTTAGCTCAAATTGCTTACAGCAATAGCGTGCCGTTTTCGAGTTAAATTTTTGTTATAAATCTATGCATTTTTTTAAGTTCTGTTTGTTATTACATATAGACAAACTCGATGAATTTTATAAGACATAGATGAAGGCTGCTTCATTTTTCTCATTAAATCTTATATAAACACATTTTTTTTTAAATGTCTTGCTCATCTCTGAAACGAATCAACGATACAATTTTTATTAAAATGCACAACTCCATCTATGACTTTTATAAACAACTATTAACCTCGCCAACATGATCAAATTCAAATTATTTATATCCAAAAAGGGTTTACACATGTAATTCGACTTGATGTTTTTGAAATCTCATAGATGGCGCTGCTGTAAAATTGTCTTGATACTACTTATATTCATTTCTTATATTACATTCATTCTTGCATTCATTATGTTTATCAGCCTAAGTTACTTATATTTCGTGATTTTTATAGTGTGAAGATAGCTTATAGCAAGGTTATTAACATAATAACAACATTCAAATATGCGTTGTTAGATTACACGCTGTTCAGAATGCGTTGAAGAAATAAAGGTTCACTGCTCGTTCCCCGTAGGTGATAGCGTGATAATATGTAGCCTATGTTATGACCCGACTTCTTAATAATATTCGTGCCAAATTTGAAGTAAATCCATGCAGTACTTTTTGAGTTTATCCCGGACATACATACAGACAAACAGACAAACAGACAAAAATTCTAAAAACTATATTTTTGCCTTCGGTATCGATTGTAGATCACACCCCAAGTATTCTTTAAAAAAAATATTCAATGTACAGTTTTGACTTTTCTACCATTTTATTATATGTATAGATATAAAAATATAACTGGTAAATAAACATCATCATGTCATATGTATAGAATCGAAGTTCAAAGCGAGTAACTTTTTTCGTTATTTTACATATATAACAAACACCAACTATAACAAATTATACACAACACATATGTATATTGTGTTGTGTATAATTTGTTAGTTGTGTGTGTATTGTTGTGTTGTGTATAATTGTATATACACCAACATTTATAACACCAATTATAACAAATTATAAAAGGAAACAAGAGTTAAATTAGTACTGATATGACTAACAGCCGAATAATACACCCGTTGGACGTACGTTTTTAAATATAATACTAATAACGGATGATACACAAAGTTAAGCCTGTGTCGAAAAAGCTTTTCAATTTGAAAGTTCATTCAATATTTTACTTATGATTCAATATTCTTTAATGCCAATCGAATACCATTCGTAACAGTATATTTTAAACTATTTAAAAAATATTTAATTTATTTAAAAAAAATATACATACTCGTATAAAACACGAATAAAAAATATTTTTAAAGAAACATTTTTATGTATCTATGAGTGTATGCCTCAACTGACTGACGAGCCTTAAATATACCTAAACATAAAATGGTTCTAGTAGGGTTCTGATCACTTAATAAGAAAGGATTTATAATAATTTGTGATAAATGAATGGGTTCATTCTTCTTAGAGATAAGGGACGAAAATTTATCTGAAACTCTGTTTTGCTTTAGAAGCTAGCAGTGTGTAATTTTTTTATTAGATTTCAGATTAGAAATAAATATGGTATTCACCGTATATTTAATGTGGAAGTTATAAATGTAACATTTTTTTTTTTGCCTTTCCTTATAAGATTTTTAGACGACAGCATTCAAACAAATTAAGAAACCACTATTAATACTAGTATAGATTTTTGTTAGTTTTTAGTACTTAACAATTTCAATCATGTAAATAGAAAAGTGCTAGTTAAACGAAGGCTTACAAAAGGAATATAAAGGTTCCGAACCAAAATACTTTGTTAAAACTTATACCAATATATTTTTTAAATCTAGGCTTAGAATGTCAAACGTCACGTTTATTGTTAAGTAATCCCATAGAAACTTTAGCTAAAATACATTTAAAAAAATATTATTTGATGCTATCATGCACCATCTATTATATATCAACGAATGTGATAGACTGAAGAATATAAGCTTCCCCCATTGACCTCAAGAGCGACCGGTTCGAAGCAGCCTCCATCAAACGGCTTCCGGCGACTCTCCTCAAGTCGTCTGTCCATCTCGCGGACGGCTGTCCGACGCTGCACTTGCCGGTACGTAGTATCCACTCGAGAACTTTTATGTTATGTGTTATATTATATATATTTTGAGGGGAAGGTGCTCGATAAATCTTTTGTTAATATTGTCTCCATTTAGATCAAACGACGTCTTTCGAGTTTGTGGCACAGACGAAAAAGCGCCCTCTCTGGTTCCCGATCGCGACTACAGTAACAGCATATTGAGTGTCTTTCTATATATATTTTTGAAATAACAGAATATAGTACTATTGTAAGTGCGATCGATGTAATTAACGTGGAATGGAGTATGCGTTACTATGCGTCATTGTTATTGACAGTCCCAGAATCATTACGAAAATGAATAAATTATATCACAAACAACAAACTCTTGACAACAAAATCTTGCTGTCTGGTTTATATTCTGCCTTCGCAAATTTGACAATGTTTCACAATTTCGCTTACAGCTCAGGCTTCCTACACGCTCTCGCCGGAATCTACATATTTTTTCTCTGCTTTATTGTGTGTTATTTAATCCAAAAACTCCTTCTTATTTGAAGAATAAATTTATATATCTTGGTGATGCTTCAGAATTAAGAATATCTTGCAGTCTTATAGTTAAAAGTACACAAAACCAAATTTATTTAATCAGTTTTTTATTGTTAAGGCTATAAAATTATGGAATAGTTTGCCTTTATACATAAGGGAGGCTAAATCACTATCGACATTTAAAAACTACATTAAAGATCATATTAAGCTGGAGACAATTTAAATTACATATTTATAGTATCAAATGTTTGAGGTGTGAGACGAATATAAATATACATACGAGTTACTGTGGATTAAATTTCACGCGGAAAAAATCGCAGAAGGTCACTAATTATGTGTATATCTGTAATAAAACAGCGAGTTCAGTTCTAGATTTGGAATTATTATTTATTTATTTATTTAATAAATCACCAACACAAGAAACAGTTGTCACAATTTTTTTAGTTTACATTGCATAAATCAGTATCTAACTGGTCTTACAATTAAAGGTAATCACAGCATTCTATGTGTTACAAAATTATGAATTTTATAAATTATGTCAAATACAATAGAATCTAATAATGCTATGGAATATATAGTGTTATATATAATTTTAAATATGTTATGAAGCTGTAGGTACGTCAAACTTTATGAGCTTTAGTTTAAAAATGGTGAGTCTATCTAAATTATTGTTAATATCCGGAATTTTCTTCGGATAGTCATTATAGAGACGAGATTATTACAGAGAGTATTACAGGAGAATCACGACCCAAATTTGATTTACAGATTTGTCGTGGTATTTTCATGAGAATTTTAAAATTAAATTCACTTAAGTTGGACAATCAATGACGCCGTTCAATAATAATTTATGGAGGAACAACAAGTTTAGATTCGCTCGCCGTGTGGATAACTGTTGTAAATGAAAGTGCTCCAGTTTATCACTGTATGTCTTGATACGATTTTGAGTCTTGAATCGGTATATATATTTTAAGATATAGTAAATTTTATTGAATTCTGTTATGTACCAGGTTTATTTCTACAAATTTCGTAACGTTGTCTTCTATAAATAAATAATATTAAAAAACCGTATCCTTTATGAAACCATATTTACCAATACAAAGAAATATTATAAATAATAAAAAACAAGAAAATAGATAACTCAAGGTAAATGTTATTTCTTAATTTTTTTCCTGATATGGCTTTGTGGATAGAATTCTTGACCGGTCGCAAGCTTAAAACGGGCTATGACCGCACTTTTTAAGTGCTGGATTTGTTTGAAATTAATTTCATGCTAGCGATAATGAAAAACGTCTAAAACTCTAAGATATCCACAGCGATGAAAAAATGCGATTAGAATTTCGTTCCAAGAATTTCCATTTAAAGCAGTAAAAGCTTTAACCCAGTTCTAAAGAATTTAAAGGCTGACACAATATAGAATAGTAAGTTTACGAACTTATTATTTATCTAAGTAAATTATTTTAATTTTAAGACTAGGTATTATTAATAACTTGTAAAGCTTAACTAAGCTAAAATTCGCTATACATGCTACTGGGACAATTTTTGTTTTTCACATATCCAAAAATTTAAGGATTAAACAGGGAGGGATATAACTATGACAAAATATTTATCACTTTAAATCTTAATATTTCAAACGGATCCATGTACCAATACCAATGTAATAACCAATTTTCGACATCGTTGTATCATACAACAACCGTCACCATCATGAAACAGATGAAACTCTACAAAAAAACGAGTACTTGCACAGACATAACCAAGCGACAGCGATTCTTCATCAAGAGCTTGCTCTAATGTTTTTTTTAAATGTAAGTGGGGGCAAGCGGACAGTCGGTTCACCTGGTGGTAAGTGTATGCGACATCCATAGACACCCGCTAAATCAGAGGATTAGCAGGTGCGTTGCCGGCGTTTCAGATGGGTGTATGCTCTTTTCTTGAAGGTCCATAAGTCGTATCGGTTCGGAAATACCGTAGATGCCATGTGCGAATGTACCGTCTCCTAGGACAGAGGATGCCATATTATCAGTACACACCGGTGCCAGTACTCGAACATAACAGAGTCCAGTTCTACTAGGACCTGCCTATCGCCACGGACAGAATGATACTGGCGAACAAACCAGATATCATGGTGATGGATAGGGCACGGTCAAGGGTGTTTTTAGTGGAAATTACTATCCTACATAACGAGCACCTCGTGAAAGCTAAAACAGAGAAAAAACGTAAATATCTGGATCTGGCGCACGAGATTGCAAACATTTGGGGTGTTGAGTCCACTGAAATTATCCCTATCGAGATATCTGCCAATGGTTTGATCCCGGTTAGCCTCGCTCACCATCTGAGGCAGCTGGGTATCCGTGATGGTTTGCTCGCAACCAGGATGTAGAATGCGATATTTCTCGATTCGGCTAGTATTGTCCGCTGATTTGTCAGCCTACGGCCACAAACCCCGGCCGTTTGATCTTCCTGTCGGGGCGTAACCCGCTTATATTTATCTACGTAAGTCTATAAAGGCATATAATACATTTATTATATGCCTTATATAAGTATTGTTTTATATTATTTATATCTATATATATTATTGAACGGGTGGAGAGATCCAGTTAGGTAATAACAATAATAATGGCACCTGGTAGATACAGTTCGATACATCCAACGAAAGATTGTATTCAACACCTCCAAGCTCGAACAGATTCGACGTGTAACTGCTTCTGAAGTCAAATCCGTATCTCCAGAGCATAACGTAGATTTAACGCAACAGAAGAGCGTGCATAGCGAAGTGCCTACAGATACGATCGTTGAAGAAGCAGTCTCCCAAACAGTAGAGCCAATAAGGGGAATTTTGCAAGAGGCGGTTTCCGAGATCCGGAGCACTCCTCTGGAACAGAGGCCACGACTCCCCCGTCTTTTCCTTAGTACTGCGACGCGGGGTGCCAGTGAGGCAGCTAACCTTTTCCGCTGCTACCTCCATGTTTAGATGGCACCCTAGGCTGGGAATGATACGGATTCTATTTTCTTTGGTGCAGCTCTGGCGGTACACCGCTTCATTGGAGCCAAAATCTAGGAGCCTGGACGCACTACTAATAAGAGTAGTGACGTACCAGCCTGGAAGAAGTGGATAGAACGCCGTATCGGCCTGGCCAGGATTCTCATTGGCAGACTGCAAAGCTTCGGTTCAGGCAACACTAGGCCAAAGATTTTGCGCTCCGCGAGAATAGATTTCAACGGGCTAGGCGTCAGGCTTGAACAGTCTAACATAGCAGAAAAACTAAAGGAGCGCATCGATGGCCTGAAGCAGAGAATCGCGGCATGGGGTAAGTGCATTCGTAGGTACTCGGAGAGTTGAGCGCTTCCGACAAAATCGCTTCCTCGTGAATGATCAGAAGAGGTTCTACAGGAAGTTGGAGAACCCGAAGCCATGCTATGCTTTCCAAAGATCGAATACGTCTGACCTCGTCGTTTTTGACGAAATATATGGTCACGAGAGGTAGAGCATGAAGAGGGCCCTTGGATTGCAGCAGTTCAGGAAGCATGTGACAAGATCGAACTGATGAACCCGATCGCCATCTTTCCGAAGAACGTAGCTGATGCGGTCCGGCGGGTACCGAACTGGAAGAGTTCGGGGGCCGAAGGCCTATATCACTATTATCTGAAAGGTTTCTCGGTCTGTCATGCGACCTTGGCTCGACAACATCAAGGAGCATTAGAGCGGAGGACACTTTCACTACTGGAATCGCTCACATAGCTCCTACCAACACCGCGGACCCTACCAACTACCAACCCATAACGTGTCTTTAAGACACTGACATCTTTTCTGAGCTGCAAGGTCTCTAGTCATATTGACGAATATAATGTCTTATCTGCAGCCCAGAATAGATACCGTGAAGGCAGTCGCGGCACAAAAGAGCGCCTTCTCATTGACTCTATTGCAGCCCAGCTTGTCAAATGCAATCATGGAAACTTCTCTGCTGCCTGGATTGACTAATAGAAGACATTTGACTCGGTGTCTCATTCATAGCTTCTGAGAGTCCTCGAGCTCTATATCTTTCTTGCACATACCAAGGTTGGCTGGTAGAAAATGCAGTAGCGTTAAGCCCGCCTTTTGTACACACTTGTTTTAGTGTATCAATAGTACAATAAAGAATTTAAATAAATAAATAAATAAAATATTTTCCAGGGTGATTGTCTGAGCCCGCTTTGGTTTTGATTGTTTTTGAACCCTTTAAGCACTATGATGGAGCGTTCAGGGAAAGGTTTTCAGTTTCGGAGAGGAGGTACTAGAGTCTCCTACCTTCTCTACATTGATGACCTCAAGCTACTGGCACCTAATGCTGCACGCCTTATGGAATTGCTGAAAATTATAACTGAGTTCAGCAACTTGGAGTGGGCAACTGTGCGGTCATGCATGTGGACAGGGGACAGGTGGAGCAATTGGTGGAGTTTAGCCTAGATCTTTCCAGCTTCATGACCTTTTTCGAATCTGGATCTTACCGGTATCTGGGCATGTCACAATGCACAGGGGTGCAGGAGGCGGATTTGCAAAGGGGGGTATGCAAGGTCTTTTTGGACGGCTGACAAAAGTTCTTCAGAGCTACTTGTCGGGCGCCAACAAGGCCCGAGCTTATAACGGCTAGGTCATGCACATTCTTTTGTACACCTTTGGCGTGCTCAGATCGATTCAGACCGAACTCGATGCTTGCAGAACAAGAGTCCGAACGACTATGACTCACCATTGCATGCATCATCCAAAATCGTCGGTTATGAGACTGACTACTGAGGTAGTTAAGACCTATTGAGCACCAAGTCCATGCATTACCTTGAGGTGTACCTACAGCCTCAGGACTTACTTTGAAAGAATGACGGAGAGTGCTATGCAAGGTAATATTATAGTACGTGACGAAACTCTCAGCTTGGCCAGAGAGAACTGACGGAGACCGGTTGTACTTAGCACCTCTAACCGGTAGACCGTATGGATGGAGAAGGAGCTGCATGGACACCGAAGGTTTTGTCTGTGCAATACAGGATCTTTAAAGTCTTTAGAGACATAATGTCCAAAGTACATTGATATATCTAATGTAATTTATAATGAAAAAAAAAAATCACCGAAAAAGACACTTTTCTAGTATTGGGTTAAGGGAACCTTGATTACGGAACCCTTATATTGAATGCATGTTTACGTATACGTAACAGAGATATTTTCTTATCACCTATGTTGGATGAAATATTACTTATGATTACCTTAAACTGTATAATTTAATAGCGATTTAATATTTGCTTCCACGTCTCACAGAAAACAGATGATACAAATATTGGCAGAATTTAATTGGTATTAAACAAATAGATCATAATTATATATCCCTACTAAAAACATAAAGTAGATTAAATGCGCGATTTTACTTGCGTTCATTTTTAATGATATCGATTGCTTTCTTACATTAATTAACTTTTAGGTTTCCGCTATAAAGTTATTTTTAGACTATTATAATATTCAAAATTAGCTTTAAATAATCATACAACATTTCATAATACTCGAAGTTATCTTTTAATAAAATTAATAAAGCATGTTTCGTAAGTTAAAGTAAGTTAAGAATTATATTATTATTTAATTTAGTAGTAATATTTTTAATTTCGTCGTATTTTATCAATAAAACACCAATCTGAGTTTATCCTATACTAGATCATCATCCATTGTAGAAGTCTATGTTATTGATTGATGTTTCAAAGGAACAATAGTATTAGTTACATTTTAATTTACTTTTAATTACATAAGACTATTAGTGAAAGATGATGCATTCATGTATAACGCATTTATTATGATTTTTACCCGATTGCGCGCAAAGGAGGGTAATATAACACATAAATGAATTATCTGGGCTAGTTCCAGGTAAACTAGTTTATATTCATGGGCAACGTCGACCACTTACCATCAGGTGGCACGTCTGCCAGTTTGCCTACCCAACTAACATAAAAAATAAATAAAAAAAATATATGATTATTAGTCCATGTATTTAATATGTATGTGTGTGCATGTGCGAGTGTGTTTGTTTGGGCATGCATGCATGTCTGTATGTATCTATGTATGTTTGTATGGATTTATATATGTTTGTTATGGCGATTTTGATGATTTTTACATCAATTTTTCAATCTTCACCCAATCAAATCTTATCAAGGAGCCCTGTAAAATTTAAATGGGTTAATCGTTCTATTTTGTAAAGAATTGTTAATGTGTGTATTGATTAAAAAACTATAATATTTCAATGGTATTGTAGCGACATCTATCTCGCTATATACGAATTAGAAGAAACTTACGTATCCTACATCGCGCTATCAAAGTTTTCAAAGTGATTGAGTATATATACAAGAACCCGACAAGAAACGTTAAGTGGCGCGTAGCCCACCAGACGCAACACCGTCTGGTCGAAGGATCCTTCCTTTTCAATGGCAGCCTCTTGGCCTCTAAAGTATTGTTGTTCTAAACTACTGGGCTTGTTGTAGGTAAGTCATATTATTATGAAGAAGACTGTGACATGTCAAGTAAGTTACGGTCGATATAGTATACCTAAGTGTTAGACATTGTTCTTGTTCTGTGTGGCTTACAGCAACGTTTTACTCATATAGTTCTATAACCTCTCTATAAATTTAGCAATTAATACATTTTCAACAAATACCTGTTTATTTTGGAGTGGTTACACTTTATTTATGAACGTTACAAAACTAACTTTTCAGCAGCTCTTTCAACTTTATTTTATTTAAAATGATTCAACAATAAATATTTAAGGCTATTTATCTGATTAGACGCAAATAATAACAGACGAACAGAGTTATTTAACATCTGTGATATCATATATTAATAATTTTCTTGAAATAATTGTGCATAAAATGTAATCATTGTCGTAACTCAAACATAGTCGTATATAGGTCTAGTCGTATATAGATAGACATTTCAATTATGAAACCTCTTTTGAGCTTTGAAATTGTTTTCGTAAAATAGTTCTACAAATATCGTATTTATGAAATGGAATATGTATTTATACTGAATCAAACGTGTTACTGCTTTTAGCTACATCTGACATCTGTAACCAGAAATGTGCTCTTTTGATCTTAGTTAAAATGGACAAAGGTAATTGTAAATTTTGAAAATACAGATATTAATAATAATATTGAATTTTGAATTTTTAGAATATTGAATTTTTCTTAGCTAAATCAGGTTTGGACATTAAAAAAAATAGAGGAAAAAT
Source organism: Euphydryas editha (assembly GCA_036937285.1). NCBI lineage: Eukaryota > Metazoa > Arthropoda > Insecta > Lepidoptera > Nymphalidae > Euphydryas > Euphydryas editha. The sequence goes on along the minus strand of JAUPFZ010000005.1, from coordinate 16,766,530 downwards.
AGATAGAGATATGCATGTTACGTGCACATGTGCATATTATCCAATTTAAGAATTGGAGTGTTGTGTAATAATGTATGCGTAGGGGAGACTAGGGACGGTCGACCATAGGGGAAGGTAGACTAATCGTCAAAAACTCGTCACTGGTACGAGTGTCGCGTCATGCTCTCACAGTCGTGTATTACGTTGCGCACCCCGCTAAGTTGTCCAAAACACCGCATCGCGGGTACACTTCGTTTTTTTACTTCACTTCGGAACAGTGACGTGTTTTTTTGTTTTCTTATAATGTAATTAACAGTTCTACATTGCATATTTTTTATCTGATGCCTACACATTTTGTGTAAACCATTTGTTTACAAATCAGAGTATTTAATGAGTACATATTAATCTCATATCCTATTTTTCATGTCGATGACAGAGTTAATGTTAACCATGCCTACAAAGGCCTAAAAGGCCGTGCGGTGACTGCAAGGCCATGCGGTGACCGGCAGAGAAGAATAGTCCCGACCTCTTTTTTGCCAAGGTGTCGTAAAAGGAGACTAACCGCTGGGCTGCTCCTGTCGCCTACTAGTCGATAATATTTTACCCCTAAAATGGCCCGTCAACTACTAGTTGACAAGATCGAAGCAGTGCGGATGTTCTCGAACAAAGTTATATAATAACCACCTTTGTCGCGCTAAGGCCAATTTATGTTATTTATCTCGCTTCTTCGTAAAATTTGCTATATATATATATATATATATATATATATATATATATATATATATATATATATATATATATATATATATATATCTAGCAAATTTTATTCATAGTCACGTATCATAAGCAAAAGACGACATGAGCAATAAGTCTATAAACGGCGGGACACTTTAGCCGACAAGGCTTGAGAGGCCCGGACATAGGACCGGCTAAGGCCACAATATTGCGAACAACTGTCCACTGTACGGGTTGGTGACGGGCAGCAGCGTCATCATATCCTAACATAACACACTGCACTCGCCAACACGTATGCTAAGCGCAGCGAGTATTGGTTAATCCCCCACATATGATAAGCAAAACAGAGCAAATTTTTCAGCACTTTAATCCTGATGACAGAGCTTGCAGTATTATGTAAATTCGTTTAATCAAATTAATATCAACTGCTATGATTTCAGAAGAGAATGCAAACTGCATTGGAAAATAATCTTCTGGCTGTATTACCGTCATTAGTATTACCACCTACTTGTCGTGGTTGGTCGATGATCAATCCTAGTTCATCTCGAAAATGTTTTTGTACCAGGGTTGTCTTCTCTTGCCTTAGTCGTTTCTTTTCTTCGCTTGTGGTTGACCATGTTTTGATAGAAAAAGATTGTAAGAAATATGTTATATCATTTCCATTTAACGAATCTAGGCATGTAACGTAGACTGTCCGTATTGATAAGAATCTTCATTGTCAGGCCTAGCAATCACTTTAGTCAAATCGGTCATTAGCCGTGGACTAGCCCCACATATTTAACATGTAGAACCATAAGGCATATCAGTTAATTAATACATTTATTTCACATTTATGAAAAATAAGGGAAGTGTGCAGCTTGTTGATTAAATTTGTCACACACAATATGAGTAAAAAATTGATAAAAGCTCTAATACAAATTAGTTATTGTTAGTAAACAACAAAACATGCCGTAAACTATTACTATACTTGTATAAGTCTACATTCTAAGCCGCAATAGGCAGCGGTTTTCAATTTTCTGGCTTCCTATTTCTACCAACAATTAAAAAAAAGAGCAAATATGCGAAGCTAATTTTAATAAATATTTCTTATGAATAACTAGACTACAAATTAACATTAAATGTGAACGTGGGTAGCTGTTAAAAGTCTCGATGAAACTAAACAATTCTTTTTTTCCCCTCCTTATGTTATTTAACAATTATTTTAACGTTAACGTAAGTAACATTAACTACGGAGTTTCTAGCCGATTCTTCTCTGCAGAATCTACATTCCGAATCGGTGGTAGCTTTATTTTTACAAAAAATAATAATAATAATTCCTAAAATATAAATATTGTAAAATGACGATTCGAAGGTGCTCATGGGGCCTACTTGAATAAAGTTGTTTTTGATTTTGATTTTTGATTTTGATAAAATTACAAAAACGTTAGCTATTCAAAATCTTCAGAAAATGAACTTTTCAGAATTGTATACTATTGTACCTACCGCATACTATTGTACCTGCAGCAGCGTGGTCGATTAAGCTCCAATCCTCTTATATATGGAGAAGAGGCCTTCGCTCAGCAGTGGGTTGTTTAAGGACTGATACAGTACAGTATGGACATATTTCAAATGTATAAGAAGCAATGTAATATTTTTTTGAATGCAAACATTGTATTTCTTCTATTTAAGACTGATTGTTTGTTTCATTTCTAATTTTCTTTAAATAAAATTTTACATGAGACTGAAAATAAGTTTAATATAAAAATATATTATTGGTTTTAATTAAAAAAGTATTAAGGTACTTAATTAAGTTACCTACTAAGTTTATGAAAAAAAATCTTAGAGATTAATTTTTTTGTTGTTGTTGATAAAGAGGCAATAACGGTCTTTATTTTATTTAATAGTATAAGAAAAGTTAAATAAAAAATGTTATTAAGAATAATAAAGGTTTATTCAAAAATAAAAGTTGATAATCTTGTTAATAAATTTATTAGAAACTAGCTTCTGTCCGCGGCCTCAACCGCATGGTTAGCTAATCTCTTCAGACTATTCGTATCAAAACCTCACAACGGCTCGGTAACAAAGACTAACAAAAAACGTCCCTCCACGCTCGCAGAGTACACAGTAATAAATTACAATAAATACAGTCAATACTTATTGTTAATAGTTACGCGTTTTCGCTTGAAAATTTTTAAACAATTTTACTTTTTAAACTATGTTACGGCCAAGTTACACAAAATCTTTATAAATTGTAGCCTATGTGTTATTTTGATATATAACTTATATTACTGTAAAATTTCATCTAAATCCGCTCTGTAGTTTTTGCGTGAAAGAGAATTAAACATACATCCAAACAAACTTTCGCATTTAGAATATTAATAGGATAGTGTACTTGATTAAAATTTGTTTTTAAAATAAAAAGCTAATTATAGATAAAGGTTTAATTATTTACCTCTTTTCGTGATTTGACATTTATTGCTATATAAGTCTACTTACCCCGGGCTTATATAGTCTACCTAGCCTGGACAACGGGTAGATTCTCTAAGATTTTGTTGTCCTGTGAAATGTATTATATCCTCACCATTATATTAAACAAAAACCTAGATAGGGGAAGGGGGGGCAAGATGGGGTAGCGGGTAAGACGGGGTATCGCGTCTCGTAGGTCGTACGAACGACCAATTACAGCCGCTCTGACTCGTAACGACGCGTAATAATATTGTCTATCAATCAGCGCTGTGACCAGCTTGTGAGTCCATGCGTTTTCGCCCTTCCGCCAAAAACTCCGTTTTTGCTAAGTTCGTTGTGATTTTCGTGTTATACATCACATGTGTTCTGTACCTCAACATTAGTTTTTTAGAACTGATTAAAAGTTATTCTTGTCTATCAATGATTACACCAGCAGGTAAGAACATGTTTGTTTCCATAGTTTGATTTGTTTTTTTAAGGCATGCTATTTTATTGAAATGAGCGTGAGGGGGCAAAATGGGGTATGAGGTACCCCATCTTGCCCCCTTGAAGAAAATTATGGTTTCTCTAAGAGACTTTATGATCCTTTAAACTTAGTTGAATTTTATCTTGTTTAGGATGGTGAAACATTATAAAAAAAGACAAAGAGGGGAATTGGAGTAAACAGACTATGAAAAATACGGTAGATGTTGTAATTGAAGGGAAAAGGGGTATAAACTAGCATCGAAAACATATTCTGAGCCTCAAATGACCTTTGAAAGAAAAGTCAGAGGCTTTTGCAGCCCTAGAAGATCCCGCTGCTCTTACAGCTTCGGTGAAAGTTCCTTTAGACCCAAAATAGCGAACATTTTCTGATAACGAAGAGAAAGAACTTTGCAATTATGTTGATAATAAAAAGAGAAATAAGAAGATAACAAAAAAAAAGAAAAAAAGAGGTAAAAGAATAAAAAAAGTTGCTAAGAAAAAGAATAAGAAGAAAACATAACAATAATCCTAATTCCTCACCAGATTGTGACAACGAAGAAGATAATATCCCTGGTTTTTACTGCCATGGAAAATACTTGGATTCTAATGAAGTATGGTTCGCATATTCTTATTGTAGGAATTGGGCACAATATAGCTGTGCTGGGATAGATGACGAGGACGACGAGCCTCGTCGTCCTCGTCGTCGTCGTATTTGTTTGCAAGTTTTGCAGCCAAAAATGGAAAATGTCTGCCATACCCCATCTTACCCTACCTAGGGGGCAAGATGGGGTGTTGGACGTTTTTGACAAAACTGGTCATTTTTTTCTTTTTCTATGAGTGTAAAGTTTTTTAATTTCCTTATTTATAAAGATTGATAATGTAAGAGTAATTATAAATAAAAAAATATTCAAAATACTTAAAAACGTGCGTTTTATTACGCTCCAAACGTTAACTACCCCGTCTTGCCACCTCTTCCCCTATTATATTTTGTATTACTTTAATAGTTTTTATATCGATTAATGCGGTTTTATTTTATATTTATATTAAAACACAAAAAATATGTATGATTTAGTCAAAAAGTAGTCAACCATCCCCGATATCCTCTAATCATACGCAAACATAATACAAGGGCTTAAAAAAAGTATTCCTTGTTGGTAAAAATTAATATACAAAACAAGTGATGTTTTTATTTATACAAATACTAGCAGACCCGACAGACGTTGTCCTGTACACGCATCGTTAAATTAAAAATTTCAAACATTCTTCAATAAGCTGTAACAATCTGCCAAATTGTGAATCTAAGCCATCCTCGAATCCCCTTGAACTCACACAAAAAATTTCATCAAAATCGATCCAGCCATCTAGGAGGAGTTCAGTGACATACACACGCACACAAGAAATATATATATAAAGATTATTCAATTTGTAATATTTATTGCTTACTAAATAAAAATACCCATTTTTAAACGTCTGGGTTTTCACAATACAATATTTTTACGAATATGTGTGAGCATACCTGTGTCTACGTTTTTGTGTATTACTGTATAGATAGTGCAACTTAAAGTTAAGTGTCATTTCAAGATCTATGAAATTTACAAATATGACGAGCTCGCTAGAAACTTCAAGACTGAAAGTGTTTTATGCTATAAATATTATTGGTAAAAATGTATTACTGAAGTGAACAATACAAAGAAAGACATTTATAATATAAAAATAAGTCGGGTTTTCCTTCCTGACGCTATAATTCCACGGTTTCCACGGTTCCACGGTTCCAACCGATTTCCACGGTTTTGCATTCGTTGGAAAGGTATCGGGCTCCGTGAGGTTTATAATAAAATTCAGGAAAAATTTCAACAGAAAAGCAGGAAAACAGGGAAAATCATTTTTCACATACAGCGCCATCTCTGATACATAGCATGTACTACTTCATCTTTTAATCCCCAAACGAAATGTTACAAAAAACGTAACCTGTAAAATGGTCAACGGAATGAAAAAGCAAGAATGGGACATGTCTTATGTAGCTGTACCAAAATCACGCAAAGTTTTAAATAACACTAATAAATCATAACCGCGACTGGCTGAGGTGATTTGCCCGCTCCACGGCTTCCACGCTTCCCGTACGTAAGTTATTTTATTTTATTCAGTTGTCAGCTATATTAAACCTATCCCTCTAATCGGTTTCTACACTGCATTGTAGCAAAACGCTCAATCGCTTGGCGGCACGTCTTTGCCGATAGGGTGGTAACTAGCCACTACCAAAGACTCCCACCAAAGCAGATCAGAGAAAGAAAATTTACTCTGCCGGGGATTGAACCCGGAATCTCCCGCTTAATATACAACAGCGCGCACCATTTCGCCAGTGTGATCATCATTTTTGAGTTCATATAATTATGTCATTATTAGAATGCACCTGATTAATTAAGTGTCATAACAGCAATAACTGTTAATTAATGTATATTAACATTAAATAAATAAAAATAAATATAGAAAATAAGGACTCAAAATAACTTTTGTATTTTAAAGCTATAACTTCTTGATGAGAGTAAATTTTTATACGATGCTCATGTACTCTGTGACAAAAAACCGACAACATAAAGCTAAGTAGTAGGCGCCGCGCAATTGCACTTATTTCATTGCGCTGGATGTGTCAACTCACTTTTTACAAGCTTTTATTTTGTTTCACCTGTCTCGATATTTGTCATCAAATCTTGCAAATTTAATTTGATCCAAAATAATAGTAAATCATGTGACAATGCAATATTATGATTACATGGTGCTGATTTGATGGAGGAGCTAGAAGGTAGCCAAAGGAAGGATTTTGGGCCCGTTTGAGTCCTCTAGACGAGTAAGTTTGTCTTTCAATGGTAACCAGGGTCTGATGATGAAGTTGGAATGTGGTCATAGGAACTCGGTAATGAAACGACGCAACCCCATCGAGTTTTGGCTCGTTTGGTTCGTCTTAACGAATACTTTGTTTTGAAATGGTTACCAGGGTCTGATCTGATAATAGAGCTGGAAGGTGGCTATAGGAACTTCGCAATGAAACGACACAAACTCATCGAGTTCGGGCTCGTTTGGATCGTCTTGATGAGTAGTTTGTCTTTCAATGGTAACCAGGGTCTGGTGATCTCACAACTTTTTACGGAAGAAGAAGTGAGTTGCGAGACTTGGTTTCTTTTTACAAGTTATGTTTTTGATGGCATATACATATACATCAATACATTGCATATACTTGACTCACTCGACTGTATCAGAGGCGTGTTTGAATTTTTAGGTGAGTAAAATCTTATGATTATGATTTGATTTGAAAAATGTAATACTATTTTCCATTGGTTTAAGGTTTCACTTCTGTCGGTAGTCCTTATAATACATATATATTTTTTATTCTAATATTTTTTTTAATGTTTATGAAATTTTATTATTCATAATTCATTTTAAACTTTCATATTCAATTCATACTTTACCTAATATAGTTTATTTTGCACTAATAACTATATTTTCTCACAAACGCATGTTAATAGCCGTTGGAACGGTCGATTGGCTTAATCCTAGTAGCATGATAATATACACTCGGCTTAGGTCAATTCCACGTCAAATTATTTGGAAGGCACTATTATACAATAAATTTAAATTTTTAAATATTTAATCTTGAAATTTTTTTTTTATAAAAACCTTCTGATGAAAACCTTTATCCTCAAAAGGTCTCGTACCCAAGGTTACGATAGGTCGATGGGGGAGGCCTACGTTCAACGGTGAACATTCAATGGCAGATATGATGAATCATGCTCGTCTATATATTTTTCGAGAAGTGTTCTGGATTACGCTCTAATCTCTTTCCTTAACAGGAGAAGAGGCATTTGCTTAAGAATAGAGACGTTTACAAGCTATTGTTTATAGTATATCGTACTACAGTAGTACAGTGCAGCAACTATTTCCACTCTTCTAGGTTCCTTGGGACAAATGATTACGTATAGTAAAAAAATAACTTAAGAATTATACATGTTTTAAAAAAAGTAAAACGAAAAAAGTAAGTTGTACTGTTTTAAGAACTGTAACTGCTGACATTATTTCATTAGCGGTAAAAATATTTTTATGAACGTGTTCAAGTAATTGCCGCCTTTCAAAGACACGATATGAACATAAAAAGTTCACGAGTTTAATGTTTCTTTTCAGGGCAAGAAATTCGTGTCTATAATAAAATCTACTAAGTATTTATTTATTTGGAAATAATAATTATAAATGTTCTTGTCATTTATTTTGAATAGAATCCACATTCCGAATCAGGGGTATCTTTAAATTAATTAGTTTTGTTTACGCATCATGTCCAGACAATGAAAATTTTATTATTATTATATTATTAAAACAAACATATACTTTTGTTACTTACTTAATACTTATAGTTATTGCCAGTATAAAAATTATTATCATTACGTATTATTAAATTATTACGGTGGTATTTTACATTTTTCTGACACTTTTTATCTCGTCTGTCTTTCTTTTTAAATCTTTATGTTTTGTAAGAGAATAAAAATTTATACTAAATTACAAAAACGAGTTTCACTAAAGAAATTCCATTTCTTGAGCTTAAACAAGTTTAATTATTGTTTTGTCATTTCAAAAAGATTGCTAAATCAAGTAATAAAATAATGATTTGATTTAATTTAATATCTGGTTAATTTGATATATTTCGATGTAATAAGGATTTTAGATAGACATCTACATCGTTTCAATCAGATAACTTAATATAAATTTGTAGACGGATTGATTTAATAGTAAAAATTCGGTAGGTAAACATAACTTCATCTTCTATTTTATACGGGTATATGAGTATGGTATATGGGTGGATATTTCATGTATATAAGATGAAGCTTAGGTGTATATCGTAAGAAATTATTGTCTAAGTCAGATGAACTTGTAAAAAGCTATGTTTACTAGAATAGGTCGATAAGAAAGGAAAAAAATCATTAAAGTCAATCTTTTTGTGTTTTTTTACCATTAGGGTGATTTTTGTTACTAATCTATTCTGGCTCCATTAAAGGTGAGCACTGTGTCCTCAGTCTTACCCCAGGCTTAGCAACTGGTAAAAGGAATCCATTTTGGGATCATAGTTCAAAACATTTATAAGATTTTTTTAAGTCTTGGTTCTAAACAAAAACGTATTCTCTTATTCAAAGGATTTCTCGTACAAATTTAAATGAGTTGAATTTTTATAATATATCCTTTATAAAAACTAATAATAATAAACTGTAAAAACTATGCCTGTACCTTTTGAGTAAAAAGACAATTATTTGTTAGAGCTAGAACCTATAATAGACATAACACATAGAAAATGAATTATTTTTACCTATAGTAATTAAATATTTTATATTAAATATAAATAATCTTTATTCAATTAAAACAATTAAATGAAAACAAACAAGAACACGATGGGGTTATGATTTATGAAAAATTCTTAACAAAAAAAAATTTAACTGAAAGGTTAAAAAATGATAATAATACAGAAGCTCTCATCAGTATGTAATGTATCAAAATATAATTTAACCGAGCAAAGCTCGGTCATCCAGGTACTAAGGAAACGGGGTACTATCTGTCGGTGACCTCCACGTGGTGCACCCTGGTAACGCTAAACTACTAGCTACGGCTAACGACCGACTGGGGGGGAAACGCCGAGTCGCTCCGGGTACTGCTCTGTTTTTGCAGAGTGGACTTATTGAGCGGCCGCATGGCGTAGTGGGGACCATTGTCTCTACGGGGGCTTGCTCCGGCGTTACTGCGCTCGCGTGTGGTGACGCCACGGGGGACGGACGGGTCTGACGTGCACTCATCCTGCCGTCAGACAGAACGGCTAAGCTTTTCTTACTCGTTCACCGTCCTCTCGTAATCCCGCTACGTAGTGTCGTGGTCATGTCTCGCGGCTACGCGCGGGACCGAGGGTCTTGCCTTAACCGGTCGGACCGCGAGGAAGAAAACCTCTATAAAAAATTACCCCGAATCCTAAGCAGCGACGCAGCGCGAGGGGATGCATGGCTGACGGGTGGATCAGTCTCGACTGCGATCCTCGTCCGGGTACCGGCCGACACCCGCGACGAGTTACGCTAGGCTTACCCAGGCACAGGGGGCACTGCCTGGGCGGACCGTCTTTCCCCCATACTCGTGGGACTAAAAATGGAAAAATTTATAATCACACGTTTTGAGAAGAAGGATGCGGGAGAAGAGTCGACTGCCGTCGACTCAGACGATGACAGATCGGCAGCGACGGGTGATGAGTCCAGCTGTGGTCAGACGCGGAACGGGAAGCGGTTCCGTAGAAGTTCGCGATCACCCGGTGAAGATGCGACCCTAGCTGGAGTTAAAAAGCGCATTATAATGCGGGATGAGCCCTGCTCCGAGGACGAGAGGGCCATCTTAGAGCAGGTGCGTACGGCCGAAGAAGGCCGCAGAGCGTTGCGCGTGGAAACGGGTGATACACGCACAGCTGACGCTCTGGTGGATCAGGTGACCACAGACGTGGACCTGATCCTCAAGGTGGCGACGAGATCGTCGAATCTGAAGTGCACGTTCGTGCGTGCCCTGAAGGATTCGGCGGCTTCCATAAAGGCGATTGTTGAGGCCCTCAAGGAGAGGACAGCCTCGGAGAAGGTGCGTCGGCTCCAGTCGGAGAACTCTCTGCTGAGACGCGACCTAGACGACCTCCGTAGATAGGTGGTGTAGCTGCGAGAGCAGCGCTCTGAGCAGCCCGCTCCCACCTGTCTACGAAGACCAGAAGAGAGCCTCATCGAGGATATACAAGCGTCGGTGACCGTTTCAGTCGGGCGCATGATTGACGCCCGCTTCGCCGGCTTGGAAGATCGTTTCCTGCCGAAGAAGACGGTACGTCCACCTATGGCGGCCGACAAACGGCGCGACGCCGTAAAGAATCCCCAAGTGCCAGCGAAGACTCGCGGCACTAGTGGTGCACGGCCGGCGCCGGCAGAAGGAGCGCCTCCGGTAAATGTTAGGCCGGCGGGTGCAGGGACAGCGAATGACGGTGAGTGGACCACCGTCGTTAAGCGAAGAAAGGGAAAGGCGTCGAAGACTTACGCCGCCACCGCCGCCACTGCAGCTCCAGCACCAAAAGAAACGCGGTCGCAGCAACCTACGTGGCAAAATAAAAGGAGGAAAAAGGCTAGGAAGCCCAAGATGGCGACCCCTCGCTCTCCGGCAGTACTCATCACTCTCGAGGAGTACGCCGAGAGGCAGGGTTTAACTTACTGCCACTTGCTGGAGCAGGCGGTGGAAACGGTTGACCTCCAAGAACTTGGAATAGTCGGCGGCCTAAATATACGGCGTTCTGCCACCGGGGCACGACTCCTAGAGCTGCCCAAGGGGCAGGCCCCGGAGGTGGCGGGACGTCTTGCAGACGAGCTGCAGAAGGCGTTCGGTAGCTTGGCGAGGGTCGTCCAACCCATAAAGCTCGCTAGTCTGCGAGTTTCTGGGCTGGACGACTCCGTCACCAGCGAGGCGGTAGCTGCTGCGGCAGTCGCAATGTGCCGGTGCGATGCCGGTTCTGTTAAAGTCGGCGCAATCGCGGCCAGACCGGGCGGGTTGGGGTGCATTAATCGTACGATGCCCGATCCCAGCTGCCAAGGCCCTGGCCGAGGCTGGCAGGCTCCTGGTCGGCTGGAGCTCGGCCAGGGTTCAAGTCTTGGAGCAGTGCCCCATGCGCTGCTTCAAATGCATGGGTATCGGGCATACTCGCCCGACTTGTCCGGCTGCGGTCGACCGCAGCAGCGCGTGCTACCGTTGTGGTGTGGAAGGGCACATTGCCCGTAACTGCACCGGGGCACTGCGCTGCGCTGTATGTGATGCCGCCGGCAAACCGGTGGGTCATTTGATGGGGGGACGGGATTGCCGCCCCCCAAAATCGAAGGGTAGAGCGGTCGCTAAGACCTCGACCGCTCCCCAAAGCCCAATGCGCCAGGTCACGGAGGAGACTGTGGCTATGTCTACATGACCTGCCGCAGTTTCCCCCGGGCGACGGTCCCTGGTGCAGCGGAAATAGAGTGCTCACGGTGCCTGCGAGCGCTTTATAAGCGAAGGCGGCCCGCATAGGCGAGCCAACCGTCAGGGCGTCACGGTTGCATGCGAAAGCGATCCCGTGGCACCCTATTCAGTTACTTCCATAGTATAATGTCCTATGGCATTTTGCTATGGGGCAATGCGGCGAATGTTAATACTATTTTCATTCTGCAGAAAAGGGCTATCCGTTACATATATAAAATGAAATGTAAAGAATCCCTGAGGGAAAAGTTTAAAGAGATCAATATTCTGACCTTTGCATCGCAATATATCTATGAAAATATAATGTATATACGTAAAAATAGGCATTTGTTTGTTAGCCGTAGTGATCATGCCTTGAATAATGTAACACTCCGGAACGGCCACAAACTAGCGCTACCTAAATGTCGGCTCAGTAAAAAAAGTCGTTCCTTTATTGGAATGTCTATTATAATTTACAATAAAATACCGGTTGCGGTCCAATCTCTGCCTTTACAGAAGTTTAAAAAAACTATTAAGCAAACTTTGTGTCGAAAAGCTTATTATGACATAAATGAATTTCTAAACGATAAAAAGGCATGGGATTGAATATAACTCGGCCAGGCTATCAATATGTAATTTGTCATTAGATATAGTTATACAATTTTGTGAGCAGGTGGCATGGGGTGATTTCAGCATATACGATTGGCTGTCTCGTGTTTGTCCTAATCATTTCATGGTCATACTGTGCATTATTCATTTATTTTGTATGACGCTTAATTATTTAAAAGAGTACCGAGAGTTTTTTTCCTCCGCCTTTTTTCCTCTCGGCCAACACTAGGGACATTAGATTAAGTTATTTATTGTAAAATTTAATAAAGCCGATGATATAATAGTAATGTTATGTCTACCGAGACATTAACTTTTAATCATTTGACGTATTTGTTTTAAATGTTTTTTTTTGACATTCGTTAAGTGTGTAAAATCACCTTATGACGAAATAAATATTTTCATTTTCATTTTTTTCATTTTCCTACTACGTCGATGAGGGCACCGCTGTGTTTTAGTGGGTATTCTGACTTCGCAGTCAGCGAGTCCTACATACCCGTCGCCTTCGGGTGGCGGGATGCGTAAACGCATTTCACAGCGTCAAAAAAAAAAGGTACTAAGGAAACAATTCAATAAAGTATTAATGTACATGTTCCGACAAAATATTTTTTTTAAATGTTAAATCTCTAAGAACGTTAAATCTCTAGAACCTTTAAATGTTTAAAAGCCAATTTAATCCAATCTATGAAATGTTACACCCTAAAAACCTCTCGGGACAACAATGGTAGAGTTTTTCATAAAATCACGAAAAATGATAAAGTTAATATTTGCCTTTGTATATTTCGTTGAGCCGCCGCAATCAGATCAAAAATCTCGTGTCAGTCGAATATTTTATTTAAAAAAATCCGTAGGCAATAGATTAAATCTTACTACAGAAAACAAAAAAATATATTTTGTTATTCTAAGAGAATCTACACAAAATTGAACTGTTATAGTTAGTAGACATTTTGAAAAATAAAAATATTAAAAACGAACCTAAATCAAATCATAATATTTTGTTTATTATATTTATTCCATAAAGAAATAAAAACGTAATAAATATCAGATCTAGACATCAAGTGAGGCTTGAACTGACCTGAACTGAATCATCCTGTTAACGCCCTACTGCTGGGCAAAGGCCTCTTTTCTATATAGGAGAAGGGTTGAAGCTTAATCCACCACGCTGCTCTGCTTCTTGGCGGATAATTTCTCTACCATGAGTAACGATCGCTATCAGGTGTCATTAACAACAATCAGGACCGGCGGCTTTACGTGCTCACCGATGCAAAGTGGGGAGACCTACAAAGACATGCAGCTAAACCGGAAATAAATATTTACACAAACACAAATATCTGCCCCAGGCGGGAATCGAACCCGCGACCGTCGGTGTTAAGGCGACTACTCGCACTACTACACCGGAGCCGTTGTCAGAAGTAAGGTCTACCTATATGAAATAGATTTACCGGTATATATTAATTATTATTGACGAAATTTTTAAAACGTAACGATAGATCAATGTCATAGAGGTTATTAAATCACATGCTACATCGATAATTGGATTTAGACAATTATACAGCACAACTATTGTTTCTATTTTCACAAGTCTCAAGTCAACAAGTAGAATTGACATTGCGAGTACAAATCATTTTTACGAATTACGAGTATACCAATTACAACAATTCAACTTTCATGACCACATAAGTGGCGGTGTCGTATATTCCTAGTCTTTTATGCCGTAATTGTCAAATTAGTAACGAAACCCGAGTTTGAAATTACTATCGAATATTATAACAGAAATTGGATATGGTTGTTTAGAGGATCGATGACAGATCGAGGTCATTTGCTTAGCGTATTAGATTATTATTAATTTATATTTAAGTTATATAATTATTTAAGTGAAAACTTCTTTTTTTGGTAGGGAAAAAACTTATGGATTCGTGTTGTTCGCGTCACCGATGACCGCGAGATATCGTGCCAGACTAGTATAGCGGCCTGTGTATATGTATACGCATACATACACTAGGTAATACATTGTATATACTGAGACTGTATCATATGCGTGTTTGACTTTTTAAATGAATAAAATGTTAAGACTTCGCGTCACCGACATGTCGTAATAGCAGTAAGAGAAGTTATATGTTGTTGAAGTTATGTTAACACTTGATAAGTTTGTTATCCTGTGTATTGTTTTAACTGTGTGTTCGATTGATTAATTGTAAAATCACCGTGCAGTACAATAGTGAGTAGGTACTCAATATAATTATATGTTTATGTAGAAAAATAAATGATAAAAAAAGCTTTTACTATCGTATATTTCGAATATTGTTATTGATATTTGCTATGAAAAATTTAATATTATTTTTCCAATGTTTTAAGTTTTCACTTCTGTCGGCAGTTCTTATAAATGCCGTATGTTTCTGCACTCCCGACGCAGGATTCACATCCTACTGGCAGCCGTTGACTGTGAAACTTTTAGGTATATTATGTTAATTATTATTTTATTTATTAATTAAAAACAGTCAAATTTATTTTAAATGTATTACACGGGTCAACACCGAATTTGACTTTGACTGCAAAGCATAAAATTTCGATATTTTAGATCGTAATTAGACAAAAAAAAGGCATGGAAAAGTTTGCTTCTGTGTTTAGGAGAGATTGATTGAACGATATTTATCAAAATCTCTGATTTTAATTTTTTATTGAAAATAAAAGTATTAAAATATTATGTTTATTATTTTAATTAAGTTTTACTATTAAATTAAATTTCAAAAAAGTGGAAAATAATTTAAAAGTGCACGCTTTTACTTTTTCTTTTATGTTCATAACTACTTTCTCTTATTAAACCGAAAATATAGTCGCTCATAATTTTTTTTTGGCCTTGATAACGTTGTTCAAAGTTCATGATGTCCTGATGAAAACGTTCTCCTTCCTCTTCTGAACACAGTCCCATGTTGTTTTTAAATTTATCCAAATAAGCATGCAGCATGTGTACTTTGAATGACATTCTGCAGCCAATGGCCTTAAAATTTTTAAGCATATCCTCAACCAACTGTTCATAGTTTAACAGCTTTGTTATTTCCTAAAAATCCACAACATACTGCTTTAAAACTGTTCCAACCTGCTTTTTGAGTACTATTTAGCAACGTTGGAAATTTTTCATCGGCGAAAATTTGTCTTATTTGCGGATCAACAAAAACGCAGCAGTCTAAGCACTTTTGTCAGTTTGCTTCACTCAATTCATGACGTACCCACCTTTCAGGCTTTTTTACCTTGCCAATTTGATTCAAGTGGATTAAAACAGTTTTATCACTAACACCGCAGCCTACAGTTAGCTCGGACGTAGTTTGTGATGGATCCACTTCTACGATAGCCTTCAATTCTTAATTTGAAGTAAAAAACTTTGGTCTCATGCCGTCCACGGGGCTTGTTCTGCAGGTCGAAATTTCCAAAACGAAAACTTTTGAACCAAAAACGCACTGTGTTTTCTTTTGCGACACCGCAGCCATACACACAATTAATCCTTTGAGCCGTTTCTGCAGCATTGGTGCCATGGTGGAACTCGTACTCGTAAATAACACGATATTTCAAGTTTTCCATTTTGTAAGCTGAGTGACGCAAAGATGAAAAACAAAAAAGGGAAAAACAAATGAATTACAATATATTATAAAAATTTGAATTTGGAATTCCTAACCAAATAGGAAATATTTGAGATCAAAGTGGCCAGTACGACAAAATGCCAATTTCATGTGTAAGGACCTTAAACTTATATAATATGAATTGCTAGGTTCGCCATAATCATATTGTTAACATCTGTGAATTTAATATAACTTTATTTATTCTATGGATACTGTCAAATATTGTAAATGTTTGTATGTTAAAATAATGGTGCACTGCATCATATCTTCTAGCGATAGAGATTGTATGAGTTGTACGCAGAAAGACAGTTTAACACAAAATTTCAAAAATGAAAAATTTCAAAATTATGTTAAATTATACTCAAAAACATTCAAAGCAGTCTGTCAAATTGCAAAGAAGAAATATATTAGTTATAAAATATTAAATAGTGTCGACAAAGTGAAATCTACTTGGAAAATTATAAACGCGGAAACGGGTAAATTAAAAAGTAATGAGAGCAACTATAAAATTAATATTAATGGCAAAATCATTACTGAAGACCTAGAAATTGCCAACGAATTTGAAAAATTCTTTACTCGCATACCAGTAGAATTAACTAAAACTCTAAACTCATCTACTCCCATTGCAGAATCATTGTTGAAAACTAACGTACCACTATGTAATGTAGAATTTAAATTTAGTCATGTGAATAAGTATTGCATTTTAAAGACTTTTAAATTGTTAAATATAAAAAGAACACCAGATCTCTGGAGCATTTCTGTACATCTTATAAATTCCCTTATTGAAATAGTTGCTCCAGAACTGCCTTTAATTTTTAATAATTGTATTGATAGTGGTGTGTTTCCTGACTTGATGAAATTTAGCAAGTTAATTCCTTTATTTAAATCTGGAAGTACCGCAGATCCTTCTAACTTTCGTCCAATATCGGTACTTCCCACTTTCAGTAAAATCTTTAAAAAATTATCCTAAATCAACTTCAAAAACATTTTGAAAGTAATGAACTCTTACACAATAAACAATTTGGTTTTACTCGCGGCCGGTCTACTACTGATGCTGGAATTAAACTTTTAGAGACTATTTATGAGGCCTGGGATCAGTCACACGATGCGTATGGTGTATTCTGTGACCTTTCTAAAGCATTTGATTGTGTCCAACATCAGACATTAATCAGGAAACTACATCATTATGGAATCCGGGGTACCGTTCTCGATTTTGTCACTTCTTATTTGAGTGGCAGGACCCAAAGCATGGTTATCAACGACAAGCGGTCCCCCGGCTCTCTTGTAACAATGGGAGTACCTCAAGGTTCAATTTTAGGTCTCTTTCTATTTCTGGTATATATTAATGACCTCCCTCACCTTGTTAGAGATGATCATGAGATAGTCTTGTTTGCAGATGATACATCTTTACTGTTTAAGGTTAAACGTGGACAAAATTCACTCGACGATGTAAACAGGGCTCTCTCTAAGGTTATCCACTGGTTTAATGTAAATAATGTACTATTAAATGAATCCAAAACAAAATGTGTGAGATTCACTTTACCGAATGTTAAGTTGGCTACAACCAGTATCAGGATAAGGGATAAGGAAATAGAATTGGTCAATCAGGCTGTCTTTCTGGTATAACCTTAGATTCAAAATTATAATGGGGTCCTCATATTGGGAAGTTATCTGGCAGACTCAGCTCCGCAGCTTACGCAGTAAAAAAAATACGGCAGTTGACGGATATCAAAACCGCGCGATTAGTATATTTCAGCTATTTCCACAGCATCATGACTTATGGTTTACTGCTGTAGGGAAACGCTGCTGATATTCAATGTATATTTATTTTGCAAAAGAGAGCTGTCAGAGCTATTTACGGTATGGGCACCCGTGAGTCTTTACGAAATAAATTTAAGGAAATAAAAATACTAACTGTTTATTCTCATTATATTTTTGAAAATTTATTATACACACATAAAAACAAAAATAAATTTGTCAAGAACTGTGATAGACATAATATAAATTTAAGAAATAAAAATAAATTGGCCATTCCTAATTTTAGGCTCCACAAAATAAGTAACTCTTTTGTAGGTAACTGTATACGCATGTACAATACACTGCCTGGTAATGTGCAAGACTTGTCCCTAAATAAATTTAAACACTTCATTAAATAAAATTATGTAGTAAGGCATATTATAGCATTAAAGATTTTTTAAATGACAAGGCTGCTTGGCAGTGACATGATTTGCTCGTTCTTTGTGAATATTTTTTTTTTTTTTTTTTTTTTTGTTTTGTATGTACAAAATATGATATGTTAAAAAGAGTACCGAGAGTTTTTTCCTCCGGCTTTATTTCTCTCGGCCTACACTAGGAACATTATTATATTATTGTAATATTTAGTAAAGCCGATGATGAAATTGTAGATGTCTACCGAGACATTTTTTTTTGACGTTCATTGAGTATGTGTAATCACCTTATAACAAATAAAATATTTTGATTTTTTTTTTTGATTTTTGATTTTTGATTTTTGATCATTTTCATTTCCCCTTTGAAGCTCTTGAGAATATTTTTGTACATTATTATTTAACCAAATAAATTCGTTAACGATAGACTGAAAAAAAATATAATATACAGTAATATTTAAAGTCAATTTATGTTACCCTCTTATACTATATTTACTATTCGAACAATTTTCGAATGATAATAATCCTTTATAATAAAAATCTCTATGATCTTTAGGCTTAATTAAAGCTACACATAGGTACACAATGATTACATCCTTGTTAACCAAATAGACATCTCCGAAAGTTAAACCAAAAGGACAACTTGATAATTGTAATAACTAACTTCTAGCTATATAAAATTTGCTAATATAAAATTTGCTATGCGTATAATTGAGTATCTTTCTTGATGTGTCTTTGAAAAAAAATAGTCATATTTTAAGGCATTATCTATTCGTTTACAGTAATGAACAAGAGTTTTAATAAGTCCGTGTAACTATTCCATACCATTTATTTACATGGAATATAATGTTAGGCATATACTTAATGTTAATGTTGTATCTGTAATATAAAATTTTTGTTACTGTTTTAAAACACCTAATAAAGCACGCAAACAATAATTATTTTCTTACCTTACATTTAATACCGATTTTCGAACTACTTCGACAAGTACTTGATGCAATTATAGAAGGCTTATGTTCACTGTTATAAGCTGTACACATTTATATTAACCATATGTGCTATTATTCTATGTAACAAAATAATAACACGATTTAAAAATTGTTTTTAAAACGAGGGTTTTAAGATACCGAAAAAAAAAGTATCACAATTTTACTCATTGTCATGTCTCGTGCGACCATCATAAAATTGTAAGCATCTCGATGACATTTTATTTTACATAATTATGTGATTACTTAGCAAATCTTCCTAACATTTAAATTGAATAAAAGCCATTATTGTCAAAATTTTACAAGACTGACACAGACACAACTGACAGACCACAAATCGTTTTCGCACTGCTTTAAAATGTTACGTAATACAAAAAAATTATAAATCTGTATAAACAATTGCATATTTTGGTTCCTCGATTCTCGCCAGAGGCAGCATTGCCACACTTTCAGTATTGAAATATGACATTACAGCAATTTTTTGCAATTTTTCGCGATCCTTCGCTATTTGCAAGTTAGACGAGTAGTTAATATTGTGATTTCCTATCGCATGATATATATGTATATTTATACCCTGTATTTTCATGTTTTGTGATTTTCTCCTTGTAGAAAATGCGGTTGTCAATAAAAACTTTCGTTGCATACAATATCAGCAGCATTAACATTTGAAATTCCATACTCTCATTCTATGCAAAATAACCTTTTACGGATAAATATTATGCAAATGCGTTTCCTTTCAATCATATTCTCAAATACGTAACATACGAACATTTTATAAACTGGGGAGCGTACAAAAGTCGATTCGCTTCACATATTTTTACATTTTATCGACGACTCCATATACACTATATGAAAAAGGGATTTTCAGGAGACCTATTTTTGTTCTTTGTTAATTTTACGAAATGAAATAATTCAAGGCGATACATCTGCATTGACGTTGAATTTTGTTTTTGTTTTGATATGATTAAACAATCTTCAATATTTAGGATTCTTAGCTTTTTAAACTTACCTGAAAATCCTAAGATTTGTGAGATTTAAAAACAAAAAAAATAAATTTCAATTTTTTTATATGATACAGTTTACGATAAATTACATGTACTAGACAAATTGTAGCAACAGATAATAAATTATTTATATCATATCAACTTTTAAAAAAAACTACTGTTATCAAAATACAGTCTTTATATAATAGATAATCTGTCACATTCCAGATTTCTCAACATTTAAAGCAAATGTATCAATATCCATTTACTAACATAAATCTGCTTCATTGAAAATATTTTAAGTACAGAACTTTTTCATGGTAAGAGGTATACAGAAAGGAGAGGCGTTCTTATATTATCGATAAGGATGGGGGTGGTGTCTTTGCAGTTAAGTATTCCTTAAAATTTGTTCGTCTAACGCTGTAAAGTTAAATTAATGAATTAGTAAAGTGAAATATAAATTTAGTATATTCATAATTTTTTTTTTATTTTTAGTTTTAAATTCCGTTCACATTATTATTTTTCGAGTAGTCAACTGCTTGTGATTTAATTTTAAAGCTATAGATTATTTCTGATTATGGACTAATTGTTTAGAATATGAGACATTAATTTTAATATTAAGAAATTAGAAATAGAAATTTTATATCAATTGTTTCACTCCACCCGTTCAGTATTCATAATATCTGTACATACAAAATGCTTTGTCCTGAATGACTCACTGATTGACTGACGGATCAATGCACAGCCTAAACCGCTGATCTTACAGACCTGAAACTTGGAGGGTGTGTTCTTTTTATGACGTAGGCATCCGATAAAAAAGGATTTTCCGAAATTCTACCCTTAAGGGGGTGAAAATGGAGGGCTACGAATATAATAGAGCAACGTGATTCCTAGGTCCAATCGACTTAAATTTTGCATAAATATTCTCTAACAGAATTGGTTGAAAACGTGTTTCGTATTCTATCGAAATTCATCTCCTGACGGGGTTAAAAGAGGGTAGAAAGTTATTTTCTTCGAAGTTGATGTCAAAACTCCTTAGTGTTTTTGGTTTAAATAACATTTTATTTTGACACATGTTTGACAACTCAATCCGTCTATTATAAAATAAGTATCGATTATAATATTATATTTAATTTCCAGTATCGACGCAGGTGTAGGTGATATCTTTTTTTGGATGCTCCGGTGGAACAGACAAGACTTTTCTATTAAATTTACTGTTGGCCAAAGTGAGAAGCAATCGTGATATCGCCTTAGCGGTCGCATTGTCCGAATGCTACTGAATTTGCTTGAATTGCTGCCTCGCTGCTAGAAGGAGGTAAAACTCCATAATATACTAAACATTTCGTGATAAAACATTTCGTATTTAAATTTCCTTTTAATTTGATACAAACCGGAACCCCTTACTGCAATATACCCAAACAAAGGCAAAACAAAATAAATTGTTGGGGATGAGAGTACTATGGCTCATAAAGAGGGTTTCGGAGCCCTAAATAGATCTTTACAAGATATTGGGGATAATAATTATTGTTAAATGAGAGGAATTAATGTATTGTTAGCGGGCGATTTCCGGTCGAATTTACCACTAGTGCCCAGAACGCGAGGAACGCGAGCGGACGAAGTTAAACGTACGTGAAGCATTGACAACCGTTCTGGTTGTTCCAGTAGTCGCCTCAACACCTCGCCTCAATACCGGTGATTGCGGGTTCGATTCCCGCTCGGTGCAGATATTTGTATTTGTGAATATATTTGTTTCCGGTCTGGGTGAATGTCCTTATGGGTTTCCCCACCGTGCCTCGGAGAGAACGTAAAGCCATCGGACCAGGTTGTTATCATGGGTACCTGGGAATGATCGTTACTCATGGTAGGGATATTATCCGCCAACCCATAGTGGAGCAGTATGGTGGATCAAGCTTCAACCCCTCTTCTATATGAAGAAGAGGCCTTCGCTCAGCAGTGGGTTGTTTACAAGCTGATACAGTACAGTACAGTACAGAAACATTTGTGGCCTTCGATGATAAAACTGAGCCTTACCATAAATATGAGATGCCATCTGAGGGGAGATGTTACTGCCGAACAGTTCTCAGGCATGTTGCTTAAAATAGGAAATGTTGATTTCCCGGAACTGGATAATAATATAATGTATCAGTTTATATGAGTGTGTATACTGTATTTATCATAGAAAAAGCATAAGGTCAAACTCTTAAGGTAGCGGGAGTATACTTGAGGGAAAGCTGCTTCTCCCACAGCCAGTTGTATGTGGCATGCTCCAGAGTAGCCTAGCACCCGAAGGAAAAAATAAAATATTGTTTATAAAGAAATACTGCGGAAGGTGTAATATTTCGATTTCGTTATAAAAAGATAATACCCCCGTGTAACTTTCATCAGATCAAAGGCTGAGGTTCGTGTTCATAAAAAATATTTTTTTTTATTTTATTTTAATATTTATTTAACCTTTAAATTCCTATTCTATAATAAAGATTGTTATATTTTATAACTATTCAAAACGTTTAACGTAATAACTTATAACAAAATTAACAACGGAAAAAATAATTAAAAATCCTATGGTTCTACATTTTCGACTTCTACACGGTTGAAGTCGCGTGCTAAAAGCTAGGGTACATATTATGTATCTATTACTTATATATAAAGCTGAAGAGTTTTTTTTTAATTATTTGAACGCCCTAATCTCAAGAACTTCTAGTTCGAATTGAAAAATTATTTTTGTGTTTGATATTCCAATTACCGAAGAAGGCTATAGGCTTTCTAACATCACGCTACGACCAATAGGAGCTGCGGATTTATAAGAAACGTTACAAAAACGGGACAAACATTCTTTTTTTTGAGAGTTTCCGTTGAGTACGCTCCGTAAACGGTTAAAGTTACGTAATATTCCTGTATGATGGAATTGATTGAATTAAAAGTTCTAAAAAAAAGTCCGTGATAGCATAATTATATCTTATCTCTTGAGGTTTACTCATTATGACCGTTTTTATAGTAATCAAGTTTGTTCTATAATAATGTGTTATTTGCGAAGGTGGTTTTATAGACATGACAAAAATCCTTATCCAAGTAAATAGGTTATTCATCACAAGTATTTCTTTGTGCATAAAAATTGTCCTGGACACCATTTGATTTCAATGAATATCTTGGAAGATATCATAGTTCTAAAATAACTCCGCAACGAAATTTTATTTTATTATTGTTAGCCAGGCATATGAATTCTTACGAATTATACATACTTCATCAATAAGGCAACTTTATGAAGATAAACTTTGTCTTTTATAGCATTTATTTTCGACCCATAATTTAGGAGATAATGTAAAATAAAATGAATCGATGTGCGTTGCGCCGCGCGCTGTGCATGTCGCCAGGGTTACCGTTTACTGTAATAATTAATAAGGGACAGGGTCAAACATTTAAGCACATAGGAATTTATTTACGTCAAGACTGCTTTTAACGTGGAAAACTATATCTTGCCTAACCAAGATCAGGATGCAAAGAAAACCAGTATTTTCTTCTCCTTGGTTGGTTAATAATGGTTTAAAAATATTTAAGTACGTTTTTTCCTCAAATCAAAGCGGGTGAAGCCACTGGGCACAGCGGGTATAATATAACACAATACTTATATAAGTACATATGATAAAAATAGGATTACATCCCGGCAGAGAGATCAAACGGCTGGGGTTAAGAATGTATAGGCTGAGAAATCAGCGGACTATCTTAGCCAAGTCCCCCGATACCCAGCTGCTTCAGATGGTGAGCGATGATAACTGGGATCAAACTGTTAGCAGATATCACAATATATAAAGGATGATTTCAGCGAACTTCACCGCACATGTCGATAATTTCGTGCGCCAGATATAGATAGATACGCCATACGCCAGATATTTACGTTTTTTTTCGGCTTTACGTGGTTCTTGTCATACATGATGGTTATGCGCGTTATAAAAAAACCTCGACCGTGTCATATTCATCACCATTGTAGCGACATCTATCTCCCTATATACGAACTAGAAGAAACTGACGTATCCTACATCGCGCTATCGAAGTTTTCTAAGCGATTGAATATATATACAAGAACCCGATAACAAAAAGTTAAGTGTGTGTTCATTAATATTATTATAAAATTATTACTGAATGCGAAAACATGTAACTTACATTTACCACACAAAATATGGAGAATCTCGATTAAATAATAGAAACCAAATAAAGAAGCAAAGATCATTATAAAGATCAAAAGAATCCTGGAAGTGGCAGACTACACTTTTTTATAAATATACCCGTTGTATGGAAATTGCACCTGGGCGGTGGCGGAGTCACATACATAAAGTGATAACGATGTTCTCGACAAGCAGTGCAAACGAAGTACAATGTATGACGTACCTGAGTCTGTAGCTACACGTTGATCCAGCCTTCGGAGTGGGAAGCAATTCTAACACGCTTGTAGCAGGAGCTCCTTTGTTCACGATGAGCGTTTCTAATACGATTTGAATGTCAACGGTTTCGCGCGTCTGAGTCGATTGTCTTGCTAGTAATGTTCGATCGCCGGCGGCTAGCATAGATCAAACATACACCACAGATAACAAGTACGTCACACATGACAGTTGTGAATTTAAGCTGTTACCATTGTGTGCACGTACTTGCGTAAACATCGTTGCTTTGAATGATTGATAATTGTAATCATTTTGGTAACGGAACACTCGTATATATAATACTTGAGCAATTTTTAAAATGTTGTTATTATTTTTGGTTTCTTTATATCTCTTGATAATTTATTATACAACAGTGTTCCTTCAAACATTATATCCTTTTTATGTTATTACTTAAAATGCCTTCCATGTTTTGATGCACCAAGTTGAAACAATGTTTATTACATAATAGTTGACTACTTAAAGTATGGCTGCTCAAATATAATTCACAGCTATACCTTGTCCAACCGTTTATTATCTTTTTGACAGCTCACGTCTATAAATTAACGTTTTTTTTTCTTCGGAATAATGTACTACAATATTGTCGTACTTTATAGACGGGTAGTGATTGCCCCTGTGCATATCAAACAACCACAGACTATAAAACAATTCTTGAAATTTGAATTGAATTATATCGATCGATGAATCGATCATATAATAAAAATAATTTGACTTCATATAAGTATTGTTTCTGTAAAATTAATTTTAAAAAGGAAATAAAAATAGTATCTATGACTCCAATTTTCATTATTTACAAGGAATTAAGTCGAAATCTTGGAAGTTAAGTTCAAATCAAGAGTAAAGAACAATGAATCTGTTCATTCGTTTATTTATTTTTTGACGGCTGCTAACTATGCACGCGTTAAAATAAAACTAAGAAACGAATAATTAATATTTAAACTAAAAATATTTCATTAAATCGATTGTAAGTTCTTCTTAAATAAAATCGATTATTATTTGAAATCTAATCAGTAACGTGTGAGGGTGTAACTAATGTCGAACTGTCAAAAAGATAATAAACGGTTGGACAAGGTATAGAGACTTGTGCCTCTGTTGTCTGCGTATTTAATTCAAATTATTATTACTAGGAGTACTACGTACGGTGTTACTTCAGAATGTCAATATATTTAACTGCTCAATAGAAGCAACCGGTAAATTAATATTCATGTCAATGTGTAAATGATATGATAGCAAACATGCTACCTATCTGTTTCTAACAATAATTAAATATAATAAATCTATCATGTCTCACCAAATATTAGTCATTTTGCAAAATAGAATTATATAATGTCAATTAACTCAAATATTAAGTTTGTATCATCATCAAATGTCACATCATTATTTCCTACACTATTATATAATAACTAGCAGCCCGCCCCGGCTTCGCACGGGTATTTAACTAAAATTTCAAAAATTATAAATTTATATTTCTTATCACCTACACCTGCGTCGATACTGGAAAATATTTTATAATAGACGGATTAAGTTTGTGTCAAAATAAAATGTAATATAAATCAAAAGCACTAAGGTGTATTGATGTCAACTACAAAGCAAATAAGATTCTACCCCCTTTTAACTCCGTTAGGGGATGAATTTCGATAAAATACGAAACACGTCTTCAATCGATTCTGTTAATAAATGTTTATGCAAAATTTTAAGTAGATTGGACCATGGAATTACGTTGTCCCATGCAAACTTTGTCCCCCTTTTTCACCCCCTTAGGGTCAGAATTTCGTAAAATCCGTTCGTAGCTGATCTTTACTCGGCTAAAGGAACATTTTTGCCAAATTTCAAGTCTCTAGGTCTTATGGTTTCAGAGATATCCTGATAAGTGAGTGAGGAAGTGACCTTTCGCTTTTTATATTAAGCTTTTAGCCCGCGACTTCGTCCGTGTAGAAGTCGAAAATGGTTATAATAGGATTTTATTTCTTTTTTTTTACGTTATTAATTTTGTTATAACATATAAATTATTATGTTAAAATATTTGAATACTTATAAAATATAACAATCCTTATTATAGAGTAGAAATTTAAAGTTTAAATAAACATTAAAATAAAAATCTTACGTTATATTTTATGAACACGAAGCTCGGCCTTTGATCTGAAGAAAGTTACAGGGGGTATTATCTTTTTACAATGAAATCGAAATACTACACCTTCCGTAGTATTTCTTTATAAACAATATATTTTGTTTTTCCTTCGGGGTGCTAGAATCACCAGGCTACTCAGGAACATGCCACATACAACTGACTGTGAGAGAGAGTAGCAGCTTTCGCTCAAGTATACTCCCGCTACATTAAGACTTTGACCTTAAGCTTTGTTTAAGGTAAATACATACTCATATACACTCATACATTATATTATTAACCAGTTCCCGGAAATCACCATTTCCTATTTTAAGCAACAGGTCTAAGAACAGTCCAACAGTAACATCTCGTCTTAGATGGACTGTAATATTTATGGTAAGGCTCAGTTTCGTCACTGCAGGCCACAAATGCTTCTGTACTGTACTGTATCGTATCAATCTGTTAACAGCCCACTGCTGAGCAAAGGCCGTTTTTCCATATAGAAGAAGGGTTGGAGCTTAATCCACCACGCTGCTACACTGCGGGTTGACGGATAATATCCTATATTAAGTAACGATTATTCTAAGGTATCCATGATAACAAACGGGACCGACGGCTTTACGTGCTGTCCTGGGCACGGTGGGGAAACCCATAAAGACATACACCCAGACCTGAAACAAATATTAGCACAAATACAAATATCTGCCCCGAGCGGGAATCGAACCCGTGACCACCGGGATTGAGCCGAGGCGTTGAGGTGACTACTCGCACCACTACACCAGAACGGTCATCCATGCTTCATTCGTTGTATCGTTCGTTGTTGGTTGGTCAATACGATTTTGTCTCTTAGATTTGAATAAACCCACAAGTAATTACTTTTTAAATTTTGATTGACTCGGCACATGCTTTCTGCTCCAGGATCGTGGGCTCGATTCCCGCCTCGAGTCTGGGTGTAATATGTATTTATTTCCGTATGTACTATTTATATGTATATTTATAATCAGTCGGCTGTTACCTAAAACACAGGCATTAAGTTGCCTGCCTTAGGAAAATGTATTATATTTCATAATAGTCCAAGACAGCTTTTATCTCCTCCTTCTTAGTTTTAGTGTAAGATAAAGTTAAATGGGTACATGACTATTAATGTTTTCTGATCTTGTTCCAACATTAGTCCATGGTGCCAATCTGTACTAATTGGGGTTTTAATGCCGTATAATTCAAAAATGTTTCCAAGTTCACTTCGGTGTCTTCTATATCTGTATCATTGTGAGCTACAGATGCCTTGCTGATGAGTCATTTACATAGTTTAAAGTCCTTGACTTAAAACAACACCAACATTGAAGTAAAAAATATTATATAAAAACACTATTTTACAATAACGCGATCACACGGTATATTTACAACTCAATTTTGTTACTTTTAATATAAAGTCTTGCATGTTCCACCAGAAGTACCCAAAAAAAGATATCACCTACACCTGCGTCAAAACTGGATAATATTTTCTATTATTATATTAATTATATATTATTATTATATTGAGTTGTCAAACATGTGTCACAATAAAATTAAATTTAAATCAAAATCATTAAGGAGTATTTATATCAAAATAACTATCTACCCTCTTTTAACCCCGTTAGGGGCTGAATTTCGATAAAATACGAAACACGGCAGACACGTATAGAAAGTCTCCTATATATATATATATATATATTTAATTTGTCTTGTATTTTATTTTCATTAAAGTTACCCTGAATATAAGGCAATGTAAATAAATTTTTTTTTACGTTATATTTACGCAATTTATTCAAATAAAAGGATAACCATTATTGTTTACTGTTCCCTCTTCTACCAAATAATAATATTATTAAGGTAGTGGAGGGATCATACGTAGAGTTAAGTACCTTATTCATTATTTCACCTACTGCGGAACCTGGCATGCAAATATTGCAAATTGATTTGTTATTTACATGATGTAACCTTGTACCCATATTTTTACCGTTTTCATCGTTGTGCATTAATATACTGTCTTTGGGTACAGGTTTATTAACTACGGAGCTGAATTCCGTTTCTTTACTTATTTCACATGAAGGCTTTGTATGAACTGAATTTGAGCACTGACATTCTTGGTTTAAACGAGAATTGAAGCGCTCTTAATTATAGTTAAATAATTGAAGAAGTTCATCCAAAGCCGATTCATGCTCATAAATTTCTCTCCTGGCAGTTGTATTTTTCGGACATCTCATTAAGAGTATAATTTAAATTTGTAATTTTAACATTTAATGTATTTATGTCAGCTTCATAGTTTTGTCTAATTGTTTCAATCTCTTTACTGAAAATTTTATATTAAGGACTAATTTGTGTTTTTTACATAACAATAAATGATTTTTGACAATATTGTCCCTATTAATCCATTTCTTGGTCTTTTTAATGAATCGATTTAACTTGATATTTTTTTTAATCTTGTTTCTGCTACAGAGGTTGACTCTTGCTGGCGTTAAATTCTTGCTCTGTGCTATTGACTCATCGCCGTCAATTCCAAAAATAATTTTTGTGTACATTGTAATATGGCTTGTGAGGTATCATGTTCAAACTGATCTAATTGCTCCAAGCACTTGCAAGTTGTGAAATGAACAGGGCTATTATTTTTAAATCGTTAATGTAATGTATGTTAATATAATGTATAATCGTCAAAGTAATATATTGTTTTTAAATCGTTAAATGTATCTAAATTGTTGGCATTTCTCAAGAAATGTTTTTGAATCAATAATAATCAATCAAGTAATTTCCTTAATTTAAATATTTATCTACTCTATACATAGATACCTAAATTTATAATTTCTACTTATCAGAACAATTTCCTCTCGAACTCATTTCAATTTCAAAATAGACGCCTCTGGAAAGCACTTCCTCATATTATGTTACGTGACTCGCCTAGTTACTACTCGATTAAGAGAAACATTAAACTCTATTTATCTGAAATAAACCCTAAAATGTATGAATCGGTTCCTCCATAGCTTTATATATAGCATTACGTACAACTACTAAATTCTTTCCTGTACATCCTAAAGTTGGCTGGAAAAAAATATCTTAGCATATTAGCTTTACACTTTATATTTTAGCTAAAAAAAAAATTAGTTCAGATACAAAGAAGATATAAAATAGAAGAATTTAAATGGAATATTTTACTAATGAATGACACTAAATATCTATTTATTTATTAGTGCTTTATTGTACAATACATTATAAAATTGTACATAAGGCGGGTTTAATGCTAAAAGCATTTTCTATCAACCAGCTTTGGGAAATATAAGAACTGACGTTTGTAGGTGTACAAAATTGGAAAATGAGCATATTCATATTTTAAAAAAGTCAAAAGAATAAATAAAACAAGTAACGCTCAATACGAGTACCTATATTAAATACACGATACATATATATGAAATATATAATAATTAACAATATTAAAAGTTATCATTTTATCGTTTTAAAAACAACAACACTTATTAAATTCTCTAAGTCTACAACTAGTTATATAATCAAAACCTAAAATAAAAAAATAAAAAATGTAATCTGAAATATTCCATATAAAAAATATAACTATTTTTATATTTACTTTACATTCAGAAAAATTTAACACACACACATACATACACTCACACACACGTACACGCGCACACGCGCACACGCGCACACGCGCACACGCGCACACGCGCACACGCGCACACGCGCACACGCGCACACGCACACACGCACACACACACACACACACACACACACACACCCATACACACACACAAACTCGCACGCACGCACAAGCAAATAATTGTTTTTTATTTTTCCAACTGCTAAAATATGTTATGTACCAGGGGGAGCGGGGCCGCTAACACAAGTACATTTTTACTTAAAAGTAGCTCCAACGCTTGTTATTGTAAATGTTTTTCTCTAGTAATAAATATTCTTTTTATTAAAAAAAAAAGTTTATTTTTCCCGCTACTACACAAACTACAACAAACACGACGCGATGTCGTCGTCGTGTCGTCGTCGATGAAGGTATTTATCGAATCGAATCGTACGGAAAAAAAATATATATATATGAAGTAAATAATTTTAAGTGTAAGATTCTCAATATTTTGCTGACGTTGCAGACGTCTGGGTCAGTGGACGACTGTCGGCCGTCTCAAAATAATCGCGGTAAGTCCTGTTTAAATGAAAGTGTTAATAGTATTAGTGTAACCTTAAATACTTATTATACATAGTAAAAAAGTAAAATAAATAGGGCGTTATCACGTAATAAATAAAGAAATAAATAACTAAAAATAATAAAATAATAATGAGATGATGATAAAGATTTTAACTCAAACCTTAATAATCAATATCTAATATTAAAAAAAAAAACACATATTAAAATAAAATAAATAAATAAATAGCAAATGTATAAAGCTTGACACATAATCTCATAAGAAAGTATAATTTAATATTCCGTCTATATTGTCGGAGTCAATAAGATCACGTAATTCTATTTTAAACTAAGTGTAAATAATTGTTACTCTTATTTTATTGTGAAGCAATGGGATGTTTTATGTTTACATTTAAAAGTAAAGGGATTGTAAATGTTTACGAAGTATTTCAAAATGATTTTTTTCTTATTGATATCATTTGTTACTTTGTTTGAAAAATAATATAGTTTAGTTTATGACTGGGTTTTCATCATAAATCACAAAACATAAATCAAATATATATAATATTCATAAATAAATAAAACGCTAAACTTAAGTAAAATAATAATAATTTTTGAATTATATATGAGAAATATATTTAAATTTAAAAGTCACAAATTAAAAACACACACATAATCAGATGCTATTTAATAAAATCAATATAATCATTACTCCCTACATTTAGTAAATTTTTTGAAAAACTCATACTGGGGCAAATATTAGCGAATTTTAATGCACACAATCATCTACATAAGAAACAGTTTGGTTTTACAAAAGGTTGCTCAACAGCAGATGCTAGTGTTGAGCTAATCAAAAAGATTTTTGAGGCATGGGAGAGGTCGCAGGATGCTCTTAGGATATTCTGTGACTTATCTAAGGCTTTTGATTGTGTGCATCACGAGACATTGATCAGGAAACTGCATCATTGTAGAATTAGAAATAAGGCACTCAACCTCCTGAATTCTAAGTAAGTAAGAGATCTCCTGGGGCTCCTCTAGATATGGGTTTTCCACAAGGCTCTATTCTTGGGCCATTTCTCTTCCTTATTTACATGAATGATCTGCCATTTTTTGTACAGGACAAACATGAGATAGTATTGTTCGCTGATGATACTTCGCTTATTTTTAAGGTAAAACTTAATTTACTTATGTATGACGATGTAAACGATGCTCTCTCAAAGGTTTTCTATTTCTATTTAGGTTTGATTCAAATAATTTACTATTAAATAGCAAAAAAAAAAATAATACAATTCACGACACCTAATGTTAAACTTGTTGATAATGGTGTAGAATTAGGAGGGGAAATGTTAAAACCGGTAAAGTCCACTAAATTCCTAGGTATTAATATCGATTCGAAATTGCAGTGGGATCTCAATATTGAGGGGTTAGCGAATAGGCTCAGCTCTGCAGCGTTCGCGGTAAAAAAAAATTAGACTTATTACTGACGTAGATTCAGCTCGCGTAGTATATTTTAGTTATT
The DNA here is from genome assembly GCA_036937285.1 of Euphydryas editha. NCBI lineage: Eukaryota > Metazoa > Arthropoda > Insecta > Lepidoptera > Nymphalidae > Euphydryas > Euphydryas editha. The sequence continues at coordinate 16,734,303 of JAUPFZ010000005.1, read as the reverse complement.
TTCGTAGTATTATGTCCTATGTAATCTTATTATGGGGAAATGCAGCCACTGTTAATACTATTTTTGTCCTGCAGAAAAGAGCTATACGTGCAATTTATAGTTTAGGCCTTAGAGTATTATTAAGTGGTTAATTTAAAGAAATAAAAATATTGACTGTTGTTTCTCAATATGTGTACGAAAATGTTATGTATGTTCATAAAAATATACACGAATTTCCCAGGGATTGCGACATGCATAGCATTAATACTAGGAACAAACATAAACTTGTAATGCCTGTAACTCGCTTACACCGAGTCAGTAATTCTTTTTATGGACAAAGTATACGCTTATACAACAGGCTCCCAGAAAACGTTCAAAAAGCTTCTGTTGCCAAATATAAAAAAAAAATTGTGAAAGAACGTTTGTGTACTAAAGGATATTATACGATTAACGATTTTCTAGAAGACAGTACGCCTTGGGAATAATGTGATCGCCGCCAGGCTATTTCAACTTATAGAGAATTATTGTTAATTTCAATTTACCTAAAAAAAAAACCATTACGTTAAAAAAAATAATAGTCCCGCTGAGTTTCTTTCGCCAATTCTTCTCAGGTCAGAGGCTTCTTCTTTCCGAACTGGTGGTAGACTGATGACGTTCAGTAAATAATTGTAATAATTTTATGCTGAATAAAATATTTTGATTTTTGATTTTGATTTTGAATAAAATATTGAGTGATTTTTAAACTTTTGAGATTGACAGAAAGCATTCTTTATTCGATTTTATTTCTAATACGTAAAAAAAAAACGTGTGCGTCTTGGGACACCCGGCAGAATAAATAAAATAAATAAATATTAACCAACAATCACACCACGTTAACGTGGCCCCGTGCTGGTAACTAGCAGCAGGAGTATGAAGCTGTATCCAGCTACAAAACAATGGGGAGTCTCAGCGGTCGGTCAAAGCGCTTAGGATGGTGTTCGATGCGCCGCGCACTCGCGCCCGCAGTGAGGCGCACCGCTTTCTAATGATCATAAAGAAGCAGTCGGTATGCGCCTCGGCGAAAATAGATGACGCGCTGCAGAAACGCGACAGACAGATCAGTATCCTAAACGCGTTATTGTATTGGACGCGCAGTGCGTTATATTCCCGCCGCGAGAAGTCGACCGACCGCACGTGTAGAACGATTGATAGTAGGCTTTAAAAAGCGTCAATTTGACTTGTTTACTACAGCGTGCAAATCTTTGAATCAAGATATTACAGCGAACAGACAAGGCCCTACGCTCTCTCACAATATCCACCGTGTCTGACAAGTTCTCAGTGACCCAGTGACCCAGATATTTGGATTGGTCAACTCTTTTCAACTGAGATCCCTCTAGAGCAACACAGGTTACTCTCCGTTGACTCCTCGCGGCCCCCGCCTGAAAAACCATAAACTCGCTTTTAAGCGAGTTACATATATCTGAGTCCATGAGTTACTGCGTACTCTTCGCACATGTGAAGTAGCTTAATCAAGGCACCTTAGATGGGCTCAGCAGCACCATATAAATATTAACCAACAATCACACCACGTTAACCTAGCCCCGTGTTAAGTTCGTAAGAACTTGTGTTACAGGTACTAGGAACGTAAATAAATTTAAGATATAGATGCATACATACATAAATACACCTCCATGACCCGGTGCAGACATCTATATTCGCCATATAGATTATCTGCACCTGGCGGGATTCGAACCCGCGACCGCTGCGTAAAGTGTCCAGTTGCCTGACCACTCGACCAGCCGCCCGTCAAAGAAGTGCTAACTTAAACTAATCTAAGTAAAGTATTAAATATTGAAATTAATCATTATTATTTATATCAATTAATCAATTTCAGAAACGGTGAATGATGATTTACTTCGATGATGATTTCACGCGAAAAATCGTTATAAGTACGTGGCTTAAGACGGGTGTGGCGATACAAGGCAGCAGATTGGGATGAGATGCGTCACTTTTTCTCGTCCTATCCTTGGCGAGTAATATGCTTTTCTTCTGATGATCCGTCGAGCTGCGCTGAAGCCATTACCGCGGTTATACACCAGGGTATGGAATATTTTATACCATACTCTGACGTAGCGACGAATGGAAAAGCTCGCCCATGGTTTGATGCGGACTGCTATCGTGCAGAAGCCAAAAAACGGACGGCATACACTGCATGGGCTGAAGCTCGAGCGCGCAAATCTCCGAATTCTCGGAATTTGAAGAAAGCTTTTAACCAAGCCGCCAAGTAAAAGGACATTACGCAGGGCTAGATTCAACCATATCAGCCACATTTGGGCCAAACTAGCTTCTTATCCTTCTGGGAGCAAAGCGTTTTGGTCCCTGGCTAAAGCCGCTGAATCTAACTTTTGTCGGCCGTCACTTCCACCATTGCTGAGGACTGATGGATCACTGGCCCATTCTGCAAAAGAGAAAGCGGATTTGTTTGCATCTCTTTTTGCTGAGAACTCGCGTCTGGATGTTGCAGGAAAAGCTCCACCAATCTCAACTCATGCTGACTGCATTATGACTGAAGTACGCATACGCCAAAAAGAGATCCTTAAAATCCTGCAAACTCTAGACGTGAACAAGGCCAGCGGACCTGATGGTATACCAGCGATAGTCCTGCGTACATGTGCCCCTGAGTTGTCTCCACCTCTTACACGCCTGTACCGCCTGTCACTTAAGACTGGCAAACTGCCGAAGTCTTGGAAGCTTGCCAACGTGCAGCCTGTGCCCAAAAAAGGTAGTCGTGCAGACCCTGTCAATTACCGCCCCATCTCGGTCACGTCCATACTCTGTAAGACTATGGAACGTGCACTGAACAACAAACTCCTGGCCCACTTGGAAGGTAACGATCTCCTCAGCGACCGGCAATACGGTTTCCGCCAGGACCGTTCGACTGGGGACCTTCTAGTGTATGCCACACATTTATGGAGCGAGACCATTGATAAACACGGTGAAGCACTTGCCGTGTCTCTCGATATCTCGAAGGCCTTTGACAGAGTTTGGCACGCGAGCCTCATAAGCAAGCTTCCTTCATATGGTATTCCACCTAGCCTTTGCGCTTGGATTTCTGACTTCCTGAACGAACGTTCAATTCGAGTTGTCCTTGACGGTTACTCGTCGGACCAAAAGGCTATCGACGCCGGTGTTCCTCAGGGATCAGTCTTGTCCGCTACCCTCTTCCTGCTGCATATTAATGATCTGCTCGTCCCCGGTACCTTTGGGTATGCTGACGACAGCACAGTGACGGACAGATACTTTTCGAGTGCAGGGGCTAGTAAGGATGTTATCCGGTCTTGCCGAGAGGATATGGTCAGCCGCTTGAACGTTGCCCTCCAGGCAGTCTCCGAATGGGGCGATGCCAATCTGATCACGTTCAACGCTACAAAAACACAGGCGTGTGTGTTCTCCTCTAAACGGAGCCCTTTACACCTGGCTCCGACTTTCCGAAATGTTTCTGTAGAAATTACCGACTCCCTTCAGCTCCTCGGTGTAGAGCTATCGTCCAATTTGAACTTTGGGCAGCACATCGAGTCCAAAGCAAAAACTGCAGCAAAAAAACTAGGTATGCTCTCTAAGGTCAGGCGATACTTCACTCCAGAACAGCTGCTTCAACTGTATCAAGCACAAGTTCGGTCTTGTATGGAGTATTGCTGCCACCTTTGGGATGGATCCGCCAAATACCAACTGGTAACTTTGGACTCGGTGGAAAAACGAGCTAAGAGACTCATAGGTGACCCTACTCTGACAGACACCAAGTTGCAGAGTCTCGATCATCGGCGTAGGGTAGCTCGTCTGTCGGTGTTCTACAGAATATATTTTGGTGAGTGTGCGAAGGAATTGCACGATCTAATTCCCCCAACAACCTTCCGCCATCGGGACACTAGGCGCGGTCGATCGTTCCATCCTTATGTCATTGATATGCCACCTACGCGCACAAAACGCTTTGGCACTACTTTCTTGATGCGCACGGCTAAGGAATGGAACTCGTTGCCCGCGTCTGTGTTTCCCGAACGATACAACCTGGGTGCCTTCAAGGCCAGAGTGAATAGACTGTTATTAGGCAGGCATGCTCCACCTTCGACCGCATCATCACTTAACATCAGGTGAGATAGCGGTCAAATGCCTGTCTATTTGTCATAAAAAAAAGACGATTTAACCGATCATCATGAAACTTTCTACACATATTCTTAGATGTATTAGAAGTAACATAGAATACTTTTTTTGGTCACGATAACCGACATCAACGCGGGCGAAGCCGCGAACAGAAGCTAGTATTAAACATAAATTCGGTTTACGGACGATAATTTTACGTGATAACGTCACAAGAAAACATTGGTAAAAAAGTGCGTGTAATTATGTACGCACGTAAGAAAGGTATAACACCTTATAATAAAAAGAAACCAATTTCTGTATATAAATTTTAAAGTTATCTTTATCTTGTAACTAATATGATTCATAATAAAACGACAAACAAAAATGACTAATTGGAATGCATCATATTTTTTAATAATTAATAGGTATTAGATGAAATAATAAAAACTGATAAATAAAATTCAATCTTTTATTATTAAAAGCTTCTTTAAAACAGTTCACATGTAGGTTGCGTGCTGCCGCTGTCTCTTCTACTCAAGACGCATCGATAGAATAGATGCGTCACAAGCCGAACGCTTAGGCCGATCGTGCATCTTTATCGCTTGTTCCGCGCTCTCACTCGCGGAACTTGACAATGAGTCATGCTTTTTCGTGAAGTATATCTGGCTTTCATCGATTTACTAGACGTTTTCATGTCAAAAAACTATTATTTTTTTAAATGTAATCTGTAAAAATATTTCTATTCTCAATATACAGAAATAATATCATGATGAAAAAGTTACAATCTTTACCCGTTTAATTTCTTTTTAACCATTTAAAAAACAAAAAGTTTTTTTCATACCTACTACACATTTATGTAACCCGTGTACGTAAATTACCTTTAGGCAGACTGGCGCCGTAACGCGCTACGTAACGAAACGGTTTACCCTCCGTTAAGAAGTTATCACTTCGAAAAGATCATAGATAAAGTTTGAAGGAAAATAAGATCTTTCTTATCAACGGACTTTAACTGCGTTACCAAATAAACAATCAATAAATGCTTCACTCTCAACGCTCTCCGTAGGATAAAAATCCTGTTTCGAATTCGGAAAACGCGTGTATGATTAACAGAAAGATCTAGCAACCTAAAGAAAACAAAATTAAATAATTTCTACTATTTTCACTACCACCAAATGTTGCATAAATTATCGAAATTGGTTTTTTAGACTTTACTTTGATATTTTCGCAAACAAGCTTAACCCTTTGAGAATTTAATCTGAAATCTTATTAAATTAATTCACCAACCAGTTAAAGTTTATTGGTGCCACAGACATTTACATTTAACTGGCTACAGGTGTTTCTGTACTTCGTTGATTTCTCGAGTGGAAACAATTTATAGTAACTCGGATACAAACTTAAAGTTTATTTAAATGTTTATTGGTTAATCATTTCAGTGACAACTTAAATTACGAATTTTAAGGTTTTTGGGATAACTGACAAATTTACATAGCAGCAATATTTTCATGAACGACTTACGTTGTCCTTCTAGATAATTTTCCAAATTACACATTACCACATTTAAATATACAAGGTAACGTTTTATACAATAAATAAATAAATTGCCTTGCCTTAGATTAAATAAAAACATAAATTCACTCGTGACTGCTACATTTAATTACAAAAAATACCTGCCGTATTTTTTTTAAACTTATTATTTATTATTATATTATAAAAATAAATTCAAAATCATCATCATCATCATCATCATCATATCAGCCATTGGAAATCCACTGGTGTCCATCTCGCGGACGGCCGTCCGACGCTGTATTTTCCGGTACGTGGTCTCCACTCCAGAACCTTTCTGCTCCATCGGCCGTCAGTTCTACAAGTTATATGCCCTGCCTACAAACAACCTATGTCGGCAACCTTTGTTCGTCTGCTGATCTCATATTCTCACTATTTCTTTATTCGATCTCGCAGAGAATTACCAAGCATAGCTCTCTCCATTGCACGCTGTGCGACTTGGAGCTTGTTTAAAAGGCAGTCAGAGACCACGTCTCAGATCCGTAATGTCATCACTGGTAACACACATTGGTCGAAGACTTTCGACTTCAGGCACTGAGGTACATCTGATGAAAAGACGTTTTTTAACTTCGACAAGATTTTTGTCTTGTCCATATTCATTTTAAGGCCCACCCGTCGGGAAACTACATTGAGGTCACCGAGCATAATGCCGAGGTCCTCCAGGGATTCTGCCATAAGCATAATATCGTCAGGAAATCGAAGGCGAGTGATGTACTCGCCGTTTATATAATATAAATTATATAAATTAAATATATTTAATTTTTTTGCCCAAAGAATCGGAATTGCGATTCAACGGGGAAATGCTGCTAGTATTCTTGGCACCATTCCACGCGGACATGATTTATACCAAAACTGTTTGTAAATAATTATTTTAAGTTTTGAATTGTTAATTAAATATTTATAAATTATTTAATACTAAATATATGTCGGCGCAAAGAAACAAAGTTGTTTACAAGCGTACGCAAGTGCAGCGATACGTCATATCCGCTGCTACCACTCCGTGAGTCAGGCGAGAGGTGGGGACGGGTCGTTATAAACACGTGCGCCGCGTAGCAAGCATTCATTCGGACCGAGGCGCTCGCCCCGTCAACATCTCAAGTAAAAGTGACTAGAGTCACACCTGAGTCACAGTTATCACTCTTATTGTTTATAATTATTGTGTTTACGTAATATTTTGATTTTGAATTAAGATTACTGTAAATAGTCACGTATTTAGTCAAACTCTAATTAAACTGTTATTTGGGTTTAATAAATCTGTTTCCTACGTAATTACTGAAGTTTTTGTTTTAGTCATGTCCGACGGTCGACCTAGTGCCGATAAGGAGCATGGTCCACCTTCACCAATTTTGCAACAAGTTTCAGGTCCATCCGAAATCAGAAGTGGGATGGACCTTGGGACCTCCCAAGTTCCATCCGCCCGCATAGAAGAGGAAGGAAGTAGCAGCTTTAGTACCAACCATGCGTTGTCTGCATTAGCCGGTATCATAGAAAATCTGACGCGACAACAACAGGTAAGCATGCAAGCTAATCGCGATTTTTTGGCAGGACTTTTAAGCCAGGCAGCGGGACCTACAAATCGACCAAGGCTCAGTGACATTTATATAGCGTCATTTGATCCTGATGGCGATGTGCCAATACGTGATTGGTGCGAACACGTAGACAGAGCAAAGAACCATTGGAAACTGACTGATTACGAGGTATGTACCAAGATAGCAGGCTTGTTGCAAGGTCGTGCTAAAACTCTTGGAGACACTTGGTTAGTGAAGTCGCCGGTGTGGCCTGATATGCGAGAAGCTTTAGTTCAAACATTTGAACCGGAAGCAAGGTATTCTAACGATATAGTAAAATTACGAAGTTTTAAATTTGATATGGCGAATCCAGCTGAATCCATTACCAAAGCTTGGAATATTTGGAAACGTGTCATCAATGGAGACAAAGACAAGGACGCTGTAGAAGCCGTAATTGGGTGCGTAGACAATGAATTCCTTAGGTTGCGTCTACTGTCTAGTAAATGTTCCTCTGTTCCTGAACTGATATCAGTAGCAGCCACTATTAAACAACGCGAACCTCAACATGGAGAACCACCTGCTAAAAGACCGAGGCTAAGGAACAATAGAGATGATCCTGCGCTTTGTTTCAAATGTGGAAAACCTGGTCATGTCCAAGCGAAATGTAACAAAGATAATCACAAGATTAGCGATCCTAAACCACTGCTGGGTACAACCAACTCAAATAAATCCTCAAGCATGACAGAACGTCCTAAGCCCAAGTGCAATTATTGTGATAAAATTGGCCACACTGAATCAGTTTGCTTCAAGAAGATGGGAGATGAAGCTGAAAAAGTTAATATGGTCAGAGTACAAGAAGAAATATTAACACCTATGACTGTCAATATCAATAACCGCACATTTACAACATTTTACGATAGCGATGCAGCACGTTCATTGGTAAGACGCTCTATCAGTGAAACCCTTCCTGGAAAGCGGGAAGATTACACGTTAATGCTGAAAGGTATTGGTAGTGCAAGTGTTCCGATTCTGTCGTGCCAAAAAATCAATGTGACCTGTGACATTAATGGCACTTTTGTAGAAGTTGCCTTCCACGTCGTAGAAGACCACGAAACTCCTTGCGACCTTTTGATTGGAGCAGAAATTGTGAAAGGTACAGGTTTGAGCGTACTCATTACCGAAACTGGCGCCACTGTAATGAGACAATCACCCATTTTAACTACCAACGTAACCAAGGAAGAGCCTTTCGGAAATTTGGATACTGATTTAACCAGTTTGGACGAAGTAGCCGAATTGAAGAAGTTGTTAATTAAATATAATGATACTTTTTCCACTGGTATTCCAAGGAAGCCAGTGACTACGGGATGCTTGGAAATTCAATTGAAAGATCCAAGCAAAATTGTATCAAGAAGACCCTATCGAATGGCTCCAGTAGAACGACAGAAATTAAAAGATATTATTAATGAATTGATGGACAATGGAATTATTAGAGAAAGTACGTCAGATTTCGCCAGCCCTGTAATTCTTGTTAAGAAAAAGAATGGAGAAGATCGAATGTGCACTGATTATCGCGAGTTGAATAAAAACACTATTCCCATCAATTTTCCACTGCCGATCATTTCTGACCAAATTGACCGACTGTCGGATGCTGCCTATTTTATCAGCTTAGATATGGTGCAAGGATTTTACCAAATTCCTATTAAAGAAGAATCTATTGCAAAAACTGCCTTCATCACACCAGACGGGTTATATGAATACGTCAGGATGCCTTTTGGACTAATGAATGCACCCGCCGTATTCCAGCGGGCCATAATGACGGCACTACGGACACTTTCGGATAACATCTTGGTATACATGGATGATGTATTGATAAAGTGCAAAACATTCGCTGAGGGATTACAGATCCTGGATAAAATATTGGCAGCCTTAACCGAGGCTGGGTTTACTGTGAATGCCAAGAAGTGCTCGTTCTTCAAAATATCAATAGAATATATCGGAAACGTGATCGAAAGAGGCACAGTTCGTCCAAGCCCAAGGAAGGTCGAAGCTTTAGAAAAATCCGTAGTACCCACAAACGTAAAACAGGTAAGACAATTTTGTGGTTTGGCTGGTTATTTCAGGCGTTTTATACCATCCTTCTCTGAACGTCTGATACCGTTATACAATCTAACCAAGAAGAACGCAAAATTTCAATGGACTGCAGACTGCGAAAGCGTCAGACTTGATATCATTCGACGATTGACCTCTGCTCCAGTTCTAACTATCTTTCAAGAAGGACTCCCTACCAGACGCCAGCAGTACTGGATTGGGTGCTGTTCTCATGCAAATACAGGATGGCCGACAGCACGTGATTGCCTACATGAGCATGAGAACTACGGAGCCCGAAAGTCATTACCATTCCTATGAATTGGAAACATTAGCTATAGTAAGAGCAATAAAACACTTTAGACAATACCTCTACGGCAGACATTTTACAATCGTTACTGATTGTAATGCCATCAAATCATCGTCGAACAAACATGAACTTTTACCCAGAATCCACAGGTGGTGGTCTTTTCTTCAACATTACGACTTCAAAATAGAATATCGCCAAGGTAACCGAATGAAGCATGCAGATTACTTCAGCCGTAATCCAATAGCGTGCATTAATTTGGCACAAAATGTTGATGCATGGTTAAGGGTAGAACAAAGGCGTGATGCAGAATTAGCCCAAATCATAAGAAAGTTGGAACACAACGAAGAAATAAGTAAGTACCGTATGAATGATCTTGTTTTGGAACATTGTCATGAAGAGGAAGAACCGGGATGTAAAAAAGTGGAAAAAGGACGTCCAAAATCATACCAATGGAGTATTATTAACGCCTACCATACGGCTCTTAAACATTTTGGGTGGGAGAAGACCCTTGGTAAGATCCGAGAAAATTACTGGTTTCCTGAGATGACTACTATAATAAGACGGTTTATAGAAAATTGCGTGATATGTAGAACTAGTAAAAGTTCTTCCGGAGCCAAACAGGTAGAAATGTACCCCATAGAGAAAAAGGCAGTTCCATTCGATACTATACACATAGACATGACTGTCCATCTCACCAGGAGAAGCAATAAGCATGAGTATGTGGTCGTTATAATAGATGCTTACACAAAGTTCGTGACGTTAACTTACGCGACCGACAAGACTGCAAACTCAATGTTGCGGGCACTTAAACATGTTGTGTATCTATTTGGAGCTCCAAGGCAAATAATAAGTGACCAGGATTCTGCCTTTAAGGCAGAATTTGAAGAGTTTTGTAAACAGCATAAAATCTATCAACATTTCATAGCCCCAGGAGTTAGTCGCGCCAATGGACAAGTGGAAAGAATGATGTCAGTTGTAAAAAATGGACTTACTATCATTCGCAATTATGAAACTGAAAACTGGAGAAAGGGCTTGGAAGCTCTTCAGCTAGCCATTAACGGTACTAATAGCAAAACAACTAATGTTAGTCCAATTAAAGCTCTTACAGGAAGGCAATGTCCTGTACCACCGGAATTAGTATCATTAATCGATGAAGAGAAAGAGACAGTTAATCGAAGTCAACTCAATAGCTACATACAAAAGAAAACCGACACACGAAGCAAAGAAGATAAAGCCAGATTTGACCAGGGCAAAGCCAAAGTGAAAAGGTTCAAAAAGGGGGACATCGTGTTATTTAAAACTAACCCTAGGTCCCAAATTGGTCTAGATATGAAGTATCCAGATGCCTATGTAATTTGAAAAATATTGCTCAATGATAGGTATCAGGTAAAGAAAATAATAGGACGTGGACGTCCCAAAAAGGTAGCTCATGACCAACTTCGTCTTGCACCCAAACCAGATGAGGGAATTAATCAGGATCCCATGTCGGCGCAAGATGATACTGAGGTGATATCAGATACAAGTGTATCCCAATCTGGTACTCCTAATGACCTAGAAGACATTACACTGCAGTAAAGGTGATTAAAAAGTTTTATAAAATTGTTGCACGTTCTTTTCATGCATTGAATGATGTAAGTTGAGGACAGGGGCCTCCTTACTTTTTTTGAGTAAAATAAGTTGAGGATAGGGGCCTCCTTATTTCTCAAATGACTGACGTAAGTTGAGGACATTGGCCTCCTTACTTTTTTTGAGTAAAATTAGTTGAGGACAGGGCCCTCCTTATTTCTCAAATGACTGACGTAAGTTGAGGACAGGGGCCTCCTTACTTTTCATGAGTAAAATAAGTTGAGGACAGGGGCCTCCTTATTTCTCAAATGACTGACGTAAGTTGAGGACAGGGGCCTCCTTACTTTTCATGAGTAAAATAAGTTGAGGACAGGGGCCTCCTTATTTCTCAAATGACTGACGTAAGTTGAGGACAGGGGCCTCCTTACTTTTGTAACAATTGACGTAAGTTGAGGACAGGGGCCTCCTTACTTTTACAATTACCTGATGTGAGTTGGGACTTGACAATGACTTATTGACTTTGACTTTGACTTACCCTTAAGCTTTGGTGAGCTAAAATGTACTGCAGATTTTGTTTTGTTTGAAAGGTCGAGAGCGACCTCTTTGCAGAATGGCCGTGTCGGCGCAAAGAAACAAAGTTGTTTACAAGCGTACGCAAGTGCAGCGATACGTCATATCCGCTGCTACCACTCCGTGAGTCAGGCGAGAGGTGGGGACGGGTCGTTATAAACACGTGCGCCGCGTAGCAAGCATTCATTCGGACCGAGGCGCTCGCCCCGTCAACATCTCAACTAAAAGTGACTAGAGTCACACCTGAGTCACAGTTATCACTCTTATTGTTTATAATTATTGTGTTTACGTAATATTTTGATTTTGAATTAAGATTACTGTAAATAGTCACGTATTTAGTCAAACTCTAATGAAACTGTTATTTGGGTTTAATAAATCTGTTTCCTACGTAATTACTGAAGTTTTTGTTTTAGTCATGTCCGACGGTCGACCTAGTGCCGATAAGGAGCATGGTCCACCTTCACCAATTTTGCAACAAGTTTCAGGTCCATCCGAAATATAATTATTAAATATTCAATTCAAAATCTAATACAAAATGTTCAGAATACGTATCATTTACTCGAACACCAGCAATAGTGAGCTCCGTTATTGACTAATCTCACTTGGCCTAATAACACCACGATCCATTAGGCAAACTACACACTGGCTACTTTATCAACTACTAAATAAATTTGTCCATAATCGAAAAGGATTAATTTTGTAGGCGACACGCGATTGACGATGACAAAATGCAATTATATAGTACTAAATATCCAAAACGAGATCGTTTTACAACCATTGAATAATGCTAAACTATGCTTGCAGAGTTAATCATCAGATCATGACAATATTGCTATAAGACTACCAGATTTTTCAATTTTGTTTATAAATTTATGAAAATATTGTTGAACATTAAAAATAAAATACAAAAAGGTGAATATAAAAACTTGTTCTTTGGTCAAAAATAAATAAACATCATAGCGGAGGACTTTCAAAATTTTAATATAATCCGTAAACTATTCACTTTTTTACTATTTTTATTAGCTTTGCGTTTTATTTATTAACAGTGGAGGTTTGTCCTTTTAATGGATAGCGACGACATTTTAATAATGAGCAATGGCTCATTCTTAGATAGAAGTTTAGTCTAATGCTCAAAGAAGTTACGGCTATGTTTTCTCACGGTTTCTTTCCAGCTTATAGTTCTAAACGCATATAAAACTGAGTTCGTTAATACGTGACGTAAAAAAGAGCATATCCCTATTTGAAAGGCCGGCAACGCACCTGCTAATCCTCTGGTGTAGCGGGTGTCTATGGATGTCGCTTTCACTTGCCACCAGGTGAACTAACTGTAACGTTTGTCCCTTCTTACGTAAAAAAAAATATATTCGACCGCCTGCTCAGCCCAAATATCTACTAATTCATATAGATTATTGCTTTTTAATTATCATTTTCTTTTATCTTTCTGTTTCTAAATTAGAAATATAAAATATACTGAAGTTGTTGTGAACAAATTGAATTAAACTGAGTAATCCTATAAACGATCCTCATCTAAATAAGAAGGGTTGAATATTAATCCACTACGTTGCTCCACTGTGGTTAGCCAGTTAATTTCCGATCTATATAAGGTATTTATTACCGGTTATAACCAGAATCTACGTCTATATATGCATTCCGAGGCACGATTAGGAGACCTACAAGGACAATACTCAGACCTAAAACAAATGTTTGTAAAAAAGAAACCCGCAATCATCGGCGATAATGCAACTTTAGTCGCCATTACACAAGGAGTAGTTGATAAGTCACTGAACTTTGTTCACATTAATCTTCTCACAAAAACTATTGAACGGGTAAAACTGATGATTATTTTCAAAAGTCCAAGTTATCAATAATAACTTTTTATCGTGTTTCATTTATGAGAAATCCTTCGATTTGGTCGAAACTTGGGCAGTGCTGCGGTCTCTCCAGCGATACCACATTGACTACCGACATATTGAAGGGCTGAAGTGTTAATACAATAATTCTAGTATGTCGATTCGAGCACACATTCATAGCATTAGAGTGATTATAATACAGCGGAGTGTGAGACAGGGAAATGTTATCTCTTCGAAACTGTTTACCACTGCTTGGAAGACGCTTTCAAGATCCTGGAGTGGAAAAGCTTCAGCATCACTATAAACGGCGAGTACATCATTCACCTTCGATTTACCAAGATATCATGCTCATGGCAGAATCTCTGGAATATCTCAGCATAATATTCGGTGACCTCTACGGAGAAACCCGACTAGTGGGCCTGAAAATAAACATGGACAAAACGAAAAACATTTCCAATGATAATGTCGTGCCCACCCCGGTATCAGATAGATGTTCTACTCTCGAAATTATTGATGAATACACCTACTTAGGACAAAAGGTTCAACTGTATAAATCCAAGTTTGAGAGAGAGGTCAATCATCAAATATAGTTAGGGGCCACTACCCTAAACGCTTTCGAGAAGTTAAAAAATGTCTTTTAATTCGTCTTACCTTCAAGTCTTCGACTTATGGGTGTTACCGGTAATGGTACAAACCACACGACGTGCTAAACAATTAACGATTGCGATACAAACCATCGTGATAAACGATTCAAACTTAAAACATACTTAATACGTTTTATATTTTGTGTGCTTTAAAAATAAAAAAAATAAACTTTTGCGTGTCTTGTATTTATAGTTTATACGTAAATATTAAAAAATATTGAATATTTTACCTTCCTGTCTACTTTAAGGCGATTCAATGATCAGTTCTAATAAATTTCAAGTTAATGAAGCTACATGTAGCAGCTAATCTATACTAAAAGTGGAAACCTAAAATGGAATTTATTAACACAACAAATTCCAAAACCAAAAGTTGGATGGATTCTGCTATTAAAGGTACGAAACAACCCCCACGGGAGATGCTGGTCTCCTACTGGGCGCGTCCCCCGATGGCGGATAGGGAAAGGCCACTCGAACGTGGTAAACGAGTGGTAGGGGTCTGCGGACCCTCGTGGACCAAAACCAGCAGCAGTAGGCGCGAAAGTACAGGAGTAGGATGACTCGCTCTGGTGGATGGCTCGGTGGGCGCGAAAGTGCAGTAGTTGGGCGCGGAGGTGCGCGCACAAGTCACTTTTTTTGTCGCAGGGGAATTCATTTACGGATGATATCTAGGATGCCCGCTGTAATTGGAAGGTCCCGGATCTGCGGGCAACAGGATCCCTTCAGTGACAGGCTAGCCTCGGCGAAAAGGACAGACTTCTCCTCCATGGGGACTGTCCGGCTTACCTCTGAACAGTCCCTACGACGTCGTGTCTAGCAAGACCGGGTTCCCATCCCGGCCCGACACGGGCACAGAGGCGTTACTGGAGGCGCATTAAGTAGCGCCTCCTACGCACCCCCATTCTTTGCCCGCGGATGGAGGCCACGTCGGCGGCCTCCTCTCTCACCCGCTCGTCAGCTCTCTATGGGCCGTCCGGCACAAAGTCACTGCGCCCCTGGACCAGCTGATGTGCGGGCCCATCGTCGGTGGTTCGTCGTCTGGGGTAGCTGGGCGTCCAATGGTGGGCGGGGCGTGAAAGCGCGGTGAGGTGTGTGGGCATGAGATGTGCGATCGGTGAGGGCGTGGCGCCGAGAAAGCACGGTAAAATGAGGGGCAGCTCCTGGTTCTTCTCTGCATCGTACACAGTAGATCGGTCGAGCGATGGGAGGGGCGCAAAAGCGCGGTGGAGTGTGATGGCACGGGAGTGCAGCCGGGGAGGCGTGGCACCGAGAAGACGCGGAGAAATGAGGCCGAGATTTTTTCCCCCCATTCGGTGGCAGGGGCGGTCGTGTTCGCTCGTCCATTCTGTGCAAGAGGCGCGTGGTGCGTGGACCACCTGGGTCGGGCCTGGCTCCCTGCAGTTCTTGCGGGGCTGTCTGGGTGCGATCCGGCGGCGGGGGTTGGATCGCTCAATTATGTATCTCATGTCATTTGTAGTTCCGATCCCTACCGATAATTGTCGAAAATTGCCGAGTGTCAAAGTGGAAATAATCGTGTATTCTTTTTCTTTTGAGAATCTCTGTATTAATGTCGGATCTAATAAGCAAAGCCAGAAGTATGTGTTCTTAACAAAAAAAAAAAAAAAAAAAAAAAAAAAAAAATATATATATATATATATATATATATATATATATATATATATATATATATATATATAATTGAATTTTCGGGATCACATCGTTAATATAGAAAGCCTACAAAAAGTTAGGTTTTTTGCTACGTACAGTCCGTAGTTTTACAAATCTTAAAGCCATTACGGTTTTATAAAACACACTTGTAAGGAGCCAATTGGAATGCAACGCCTTTATTTGGGGCCCTCATGAACACAAGTATATCCTTATGTTGTAACGAACCCAAAATAAATTTATGAGATTTTTATACCTTAAATATTAAGTAGTATATCCATTTTATCCACTGATGTATCCTACTCTGTTTGTCTTGGGTATGGTAGGATACAACGATTTAAGGGTCAGGAGAAATTTTGCATTAGCTCTGTTCGTATTTAAGACAATTAGAGGAAGGTTGCATCAGCCAGATATACTGGAACAGATACAGCTGTGTGTTCCTGACAGATGTGTATTTGCGAAGAAGGAGAGTGGCGGAGGTTCTTGCCGAGACCTACTCATACGTCTCGGGTAGGAGGGCTATTGGTGAGAACCCTACGTTGGACGGGATCCTGTGGGTGCGTCGTGCGTCAAAGGGAGCCGACGACTGAATGTCACGATTGTGGCGCGGCGGTGGACTCAGCCCAGCACACCCTCGAGATGTGCCCGAGATGGGCGGCGTTGCGTCAAAGTCTGACGTCGGTCCTCGGAGGGGACTTGTCGCTCCCGAGCATTATCATCGCGATGCTCGGTGACGACGAGTCCTGGAAGGCGATGGTCTCCTTCTGCGAGACAGTAATATCCCAGAAGGAGGCCGACGAGCGGGTGAGAGAGGAGGCCGCCGACGTGGCCTCCATCCGCGGGCGACGAATGGGGGTGCGTAGGAGGCGCTACTTAATGCGCCTCCAGTAACGCCCCTGTGCCCGTATCGGGCCGGGATGGAAACCCGGTCCTGCTAGATACGGCGTCATCGGGACTGTTCAGAGGTGAGCCGGACAGTCCCCATGGAGGAGAAGTCTGGCCTTTTCGCCGAGGCCAGCCTGTCGCTGGAGGGGTCCTGTTGCCTGCAGATCCGGGACTCTCCAATTAAAGCGGCTGAAGGCTCCCGCAGAGGTTTAGTACGGTATTGCACTCCCAAAGTGCCGAGTCCGACATAGGTCTAGGACTGCCGACCCGGGCATCCTGGATATCATCCGTAAATGGATTCCCCTGCGACAAAAAAAAATGGCGAAGAAGGAGAACGCGGCTGCTTGTGGTACCGATAGGTAGGACAGAATTAATGAAGATGGCACCGCTGTCGCGAGCGCTTTGTACACTTAACTTAGTAGTTGAAAACGGACTAGACTTATTCTATTGTTCTGTTTCTTAAGCCCATTTTTTAAGTTATCCCAAAACAATAATAGTTTTGTTGTAGTTACAAAAAAAAAGTATAATTAAAAATGTAATATGTATAAATGTAACTGTATAATTTTGAAATACAAATAATCATAATTATAGCTTTAAATATTAATCGATTGATTGATTGATTCAGCCTGTTGATGTAAATTTATTTAAACACTAGCTGTGCCCCACGATTTCACCCGCGTTAATTTGAGGGAAAAACGTACTTAAGGTCGTTTCAGCGTGAAACCACTTTTCGACAGATTTGGCTAAAAAAATTTTCACGGGTTCAGAATAGCTTTATTTATGAATTCCTAAAATTTCACAATTTTTGACGGTTTAGGTCGCGAGATATTTAAAGACAAAGTTCACGATTTTGAGAGTAATGTCTCATTTATATATGTAAAATGTCCGATTTTTTATTATATTAAAAAATTCTCGCGACAGAATTGGAAATAAAAACTAGGAGAGTGTTGAAAAATGTTTTTAGAATAAGCTAAAAAAATTAAAGTAGCACTTCACGGTTTTGTTATCGAGATATTAAAATTTTAAATATTAATTTAAATTTTAAATTTATAGTGATCTGGCAGCACTGTGCACAACGCTCTAATCTTTTTAATTTAATAAAACTATTATTAGAAAGCGCAATACTATTTGTATATACTAAGACCATATAAACAAAAATATATAAAACACTCAGAGCAACGTTGCCAGATTACTATAACTAACGATATAAGGCAGAAGGTATTAAGGTAGGACTACACTTCACCACGCTGGAACTACCTTAAATATTTTTAAGCAATTACTCTAAGAGTAGGTACCCGCCTCGTTGGTTGAGTGGTCGCAAGCGTTACTGCCTAGCAAGGGGTCTCGGGTTTGATTCCTGGGTCGTTCAACGTATTATTGAGATTTTTTTTTATTTTTCGAAAATTCTTAGTAAAAGATTAATGGCATATTTAATTTAAAAGTGGAACTATAGTTAAAAAATGTCTAAAAAATGTCTCGAGAAGAAAAATAATAAAGGGCGCAACGGAAGCTCTCAAAAATGATTATTTTTTTCCCATTTTTGTAACATTTCTTATTATTGCTCAGCCCCTATTGGTCGTAGCGTGATGTTATATAGCCTATAGCCTTCCTTGGTAAATCGGCTATTCAACACAAAAATAATTTTTCAATTCGAATTAGTAGTTCCTGATATTAGCGCGTTCAAACAAACAAACAAACAAACAAACTCTTCAGCTTTATAACAATTTAGTATTAGTATAGATTTAAAGGAAGAATGGATTTTCCCATTCATTATACATTTATCTGAACTGAAATAACTGCATTAGAACAGACATCCTCTAGATATTAATCATGAGATAGCTTCGCATGTTCGACTTCTATAAGCAGCCATTCCTGCCATAATCGATATGATTTTGTATTGGCGAAAAATGTATGGCAATAATACTCGTAAATTGTTGTTTAACTGTTTCATTCACTCTTTTACATCCCTACTAATATATTAATGCGAAAGTCTGTTTGTCTGTCTGTCACGCCTAAACCACTGAACCGATTTTGATGAAATTTGTTATGAGGATAGAACTGAACTTGGGAAAGGACATAAGATACCTTTTATCGCGAAAATAAGGGTAGAAAGGGTTGAAATAGGGTACGAAAGTTTGTATGGAAGTTCCTTATTGTCAAACATAAAATCATGTAAGATTATTCAATTGTATAAGACAAAAACAAAAAAATCGTGCATGGGGAAAGGGGGAGCGTATCGGGTGGTAGGCGGGGCGCAGAGCGGCGGTGGCGGCGGCGGCGCTTTTACCATGTCGTGCGATATAACCGAATTCCACGAGGGCGAAGCCGCGGGCGGAAAGCTAGTTAAAAATATTTTGAACATTTTTTTATGTTACTTTTAGCATCATTTACGACTAAAATATCACAGAAAGTTAGAAAAAAATCTAGGTATTAAGGCTTTCGATGTATGAGGAGGTTAGTGACACTAACCACTATGACTACTGATGCAAATAAAACTATGATGAATCATGTATATTATTTATTAATATTATAAGCTATAATGAACTTTCCCACAGGCCAATATAACGTTAGATTATTTTTTATGAAAATCTGAAAAACATATTTTTCCCTTGAGTAGGCAAAGGGGCACTTTACATGTATTGCACTGTCATACAGTACGCACGGGAGATAATTTTGTGTTATATTTGCAGCATCTTCTCGAAGTGGTTCTCTCGGATTGAAAAAAATAAATATCTGACAAACTGACAAAACAACTAACTGACACTAACTACCAAGACTTAAAGAGTTATGCGCTACTGAAAAAAATTAAGACTAAAATTTATATTATTTTTTTCACCTATATATAGTGGTTTTTAATAAATGATCGATGGATGGTCCATAGACAATAGCAAAGACTTAGCAATCTGACAACACTGTTTCCGGCTAAGCACACTTCACTTTATGCATCTCTCTTGTCAAGTAACTCAAGTTATCAATTTGACATCACAATATGTATGACATCACAATCAAATAAAAGATTTTTTTAATGTATACCTTGGCTTCGTGACCTTGTCCAACCGTTTATTATCTTTTTGACAGTTCAAGAAATTTCGACATTAGTGACATTCTCACATGTTACCAATTCGATTTAAAATAATAATCGATTTTATTTAAGAAGAACTTTCAATCGATTTAATGAAATATTTTTAGTTTAAATATTAAGTATTCGTTTCTTAGTTTTTTTTTTAACGCGTGCATAGTTACATTTTAAAACAGTCGTCAAAAATTATTAAACGAATAAACAGAATTATTCTTCTTTACTCTTAGTTTAAACGTAATTTCCAAGATTTCGACTTAATTCCTTGCAAATAATCAATCTTGGAGTCATAGATACTATTTTTATGTCCTTGTTTTATTAAATTTATATAAACAATACTTACATGAAGTTTAATTATTTTTATCATATGATCGATTTATCGTATTTCAAGAACTGTTTCATAGTCTGTGGTTGTTTGTTATGCACGGGGAACTTAACTACCCGTCAATTAAGTGCCATAAAGTACGACATTACTATAGTACATTATTCCGGAAAAAGAAAACGATAATTTATAGACGTAAGCTGTCAAAAAGATAATAAACGGTTGGACAAGGTATAATTATAAACTACCACATTGATCACTTCTAGACTATTATTAAAAATCTAGTTTCAATTAATAAAGGATACTTTAAAATATCAATTTTCTGTACATGTCAAGGCAGATTTTAATATTGTCCATTACAACGTGTATGACATCACAAACAAAGATTTTTTTTTAATGTAATTATAAACCACAGCCTTATCACTTCTAGACTATTATTAAAAATCAAGTTCCAATTAGTATATTATACTTTAAAATATCAATTTTCTGTACATATCAGGGCAGATTTAAACATTGTCCTTTATAAAACTACTTAATATACAACCTTAATTTGACCAAAACAGCTTTTAGAAAATTTTACGCTTCGTAATTATAAAAGTGACCTTAATCGACGTATCTTGCACCGGTAACGTGATAGTCGCAAACCACTTTTATCCTGCAAAATCTAAGATGGCCGCGAGGAAGTTCATTACGACTGAAAAATTAGATTTTTAATTCAAATACAGGAACAGAAACAATTAGCACCTAGTTAAATAAGATTCTTACCCGATTCTTAATAATTTTTGCCTTAATTGACTTAATAGCGCCAGCGGCCTCGGGTTCAATTTCCGCTCGGAATAGATATTTGTATTCGTACAAATACTTATTTCTTGTCTGGATTCTTATGGGTTTCCCCACCGTGCCTCAGAGAACAGGTATATTCGGTCCCGGTTGTTATCATAGACATCTAATAGCGATTATTACTCATGATAGAAAAAATATCCACCAACCGACAGAGTAGCAGCGTTGTAGATTAAGGTCCGACACTTCTCCAATATGAATAATAGGTCTTTGTCCAGTAGTGGGACGTTTACAGGCTGATATAGTTCAGTTCAGTGACAACAATAATTATGTTTGATTATGTAAGCTATGTACCTAGTTGGTGTCTAAATGAAGTAAAACGTAAACAAAAACCTGAAAAACTATAGATATAGTGAAAAACTATATATAGTAATGGGCTGTTAAATTGATTTATGCGTGACTTCCAATTTATATCAATAGTTGAACATATTATAAGCATGTATTTATATAATAATGGTATAATTCATGTACACTACAATCTATTATATAGTCATATTACTGTGCTAATTCTGACAATTCAATCTTCTATATGAAGAGGATCTGGATAAGTAAGCCCGAATAAATACGTGTACGGTTTTAAATTTCGCTTGTTTGTACGAGTAATATGAACTGTAAACTGAACCGAATCAGCCTTTGAACGTCCCACAGCTGGGCAAAGGTTTCTTCTCCATATAAAATAAGGGTTGGAGCATAATGCGCCACGCTGCTCCACTGCGGGTTGGCAAATGATTTTCCCTATCATGAGTAACGATCGCTATCAGGTTTTTATGACAACAACCGGGACCGACGGTTTTACATGCTCTCCGAGGCACGGTGGGGAGACCCACAAGGACATACACCCAGACCGGAAACAAATACTTGTACAAATAAAAATACGCTCTGAGTGGGAATCGAACCTGAGACCACTGGCGTCAAGGTGACTACAAGCACCACTTTACCAGAACTGTCATCATATAATTGGTAAATAGGTAGTTTAATGATTGACAATCGTTGTAAATAAGTATGATTCCATTTTTAAATACACCGGAAATACCAAGATAGGTAAACTTTTCATATTCATTTTATGTCCAAAGTTCACATCATTTACCTAGTCAACAAATTTGTTACAATATAATTATATAATATGTTGAACTTTTTTTAATGATATAAATTATATGATAACTTGCTTCAATGAAATTCAAGTGTTGTGCAAAAAGAAATGTTTTTGTACAAACTTTTGATTTTATGTATTTGTCCTTGATTTTTTACCTATTGTTGTGTCTTAGTAAGCTCGTAAATTAATTCCGATAAATTATCAATAACTTATTTCTGAATTTTCTGAGTATTCTTCACAAGTATTTCTTAAAGAGCGGTTCATTTGATGCCACTTTCAAAGTTAACAACTTTTCAATGTTACATCGCAATTCAAATAAGTAATATAGTCACATCTAGACGGTACTAGAGTTTGCTACATTGAAGTTTTAAGATTAACTTACTGTTTTTTGTAATAAAATTTTTCAATGTCAATTAATATTGTATAAGGTTGCTGAAAATTACGTATATATCTACTACTGTAAAAAATGAAAACGTGTTTTTTAAATTATATTTGGATTCTGTTGACTTAAAAATTTAATATATGAATACTATTTTATAGAAATAAACTTTTATCATTATTATTAGTGTAAATTACTATATACCTAAATAAAAAGAAAGAAAATATCACTAATCTGATGTGACATATCGCGTTATTGTGAAAATAAAATTTCAATTGTTTATATTTCCAATATTTTGTCATACAATATAAATATATAATTGCTATCAACAAACGAGATGCGTCAATAAATCAATCAACATGCCTTTTATAGCTAAGTGTCATAAATTGTTATTCATTGTGAAGAGACTGTAAAAAAAGAAATGACGAAAATATTGCTAAGAAAATACGACGGCTACGACTTTAACAGTCTGTGGACGCAGTGTACCCTGCTTTCTGCTCCAGACTCGAGCCCTGGTGTGTAGGTACATGAATATAGATATCAGTCGGCTGATACATAAAACACATTAAGTTGCTTACCTTAGGAACAATCAACCGGGATCTTTCTTTTTTAATTAATTTAAATCTTTATATCTAAGGCTAAATGATTGATTAAACTATAATTCTTCTCTAAAGAGAATTGTGTGCAAAAGACACACAAACATAAGTACCAGAACAATTTGACAATTACATTCTTGAATTAAATTTTTTTAATTGTTTACAAATCGTTATCAGGTTCACCACATAGCTTAGTCTAGGCAGAAATTAGTATGTCATCATCATCATCATAATCATCATCATCAGCCATTGGATGTCCACTGTTGAACCTTCAGTTCGACCTCCAGAGCGACCGGTTCAAAGCAGCCTTCATCCAACGGCTTCCAGCGACTTTCCTCAAATCGTCTGTCTATCTCGCTGATGACCGTCAGATGCTGCGCTTGCCAGTAACGCGGTCTCCACTCGACAACCTTTCTGCTCCATCGGCCATCAGTTTTACGGGATATGTGCTCTGCCCACTGCCACTTAGTACATCAACTAATCAATCAACGCCCAATCAGTACTTTACTCACAGTAGCTAACATAATTATTCTAATATAGTGTTCTGTGGTAGAATATAATTTTGAAAGTCACTATGGCGAGCTTCTGTATTTATTAAAACGTAATTAAAAAATAAATACATAAACATATATCGCCATCTTATTAATTAATTAATTAGATACCAGTAGTTTTTAACCCACTGGAACCACCCACTTGGACAAACGAATTTCAATAAATAAATAACAAAATAGATTATATAACCAAACTACAAGCAACACACATACAAGACTTACAGCATTCAGCACAAACGGACCTGACCCCAGAACTGAAAATTACGGAAATATTATATTATTACGGAAAAACTGGAGATCGTGTCTTCGGAGTTGCGCACAATGAGGGAGGCTAATAAAATCACTGCCTCCCCAGTCATGCCATCAATAGAAACAGAAATGGTGGTCCAAGAGGTAAGACAGACCTTGGACACAATAAAGGAGGGGGTTACCAAACTCACCCCCAAGACGAACTCGTACACCTTCGCTCAGGTCGCAGCCAAGCCTAGACCTGAAAACCAACACCAACCAAATCACACACTTATAATTTCGTCCCGAAACCCCAAGGAGACCAGCGAAAACGTCTTAACAAAAATTAGGACGACGCTAGACCTGAGGAAGTCCGGGGCAAAAGTGGAGAGGGCTAGGAAGCCGCGCGACCAAAAGGTGGTAATGAAGTGCGCGACGACAGTGGATATGGTAAAAATTAGAGGTCAGGTCAAAACGAATAAGGACTTGACAGTGCGGGAGCCCTCGAACCAAGACCCCCTGGTTTGCTTTCGAGGAGTGCTGTCGTGCTGCTCCAACGAGGAAATAATCGAACACATCAAGCCAAAAAACGGCCATATCCTCGATGGAGTGGACATTACAGGGCTTCGAATGAAGGTGCGCTTCAGAAAGAGCGCCTGAAATCCGCACGAATGCCACCCTGTCTTGGAGACATCACCGGAGGTTTTGTCGAGAAAGATGTTTTAATTTACGATTTTTTTATAAACAATTATACATCATTCTTTTCTCAAGTACTAATCAAGCACAATCAAAGATATAGCGCCAAATAATTGTTCACTAGCTATGTATTTTTGTCGATCGTCATTCTAGCACTATGTGAACCTATTCAAATAATAACTTAAACACGGCGTATTCTCTCTATGTATTTTTCCAAAGTTTGTGGAATCATTCTTTTCTTCTAATGCTGCTCTGTAGGTGATTTATTGCAAATTAACATAATTATGAGTATGTAAGTATCGCTATCGTTGTAACTTTGTCAAATCTTTATAAGGGAAAGACATGTTTCTTTTCACTAATATTTTTTGCTTTGCTCTTACTAGCGAAAATATTTACTGTAGCGTAATTAAAATGTAAGATGGGAGAGAATAATTAAAATTTAAACTAGGTTCCTCACTAAACCATGCGATGCCACTACGTAATCACGCTTTAAATTCTTTATAGACATGTAAATATGTAAACGTAATAACATCCAAACACTCATTTAAGTTTAATTATTTATAAAAATGTAGTCAAATATATATTTTTATTGAATACAAAGTATAACTACTGATTGAATTTATAATATATTTTTAAATCAAAATTTGAACTTAATACCAGTATTTCTTGGAAATATTAAACAAGCTTTTTGGCTAAATATAGTGAGTCTCAAAATATTTGTACATTTTTCATTCTCCCTATATATATATAAACACTTGGACCTTGGAGTAGCAGTACAAAATTCTAAAAGAATTAACTACACGTCTCACAGCCTTCACTGGTGACAGGAGGGCTGGTGCATTTTTTGCCCCAAGAATCGGAATTGCGATTAAACGGGGAAATGCTGGTAGTATTCTTGGCACCATTCCACGCGGACATGATTTATACCAAAACTGTAAATAAAATTATTTTAAGTTTTGAATTGTAAATATGTATAATATTGTAAATTTTTTTAATAAAAATTATATTATAATATAATCGAATTCGGTTTTTTAAGTTCGACTTTTTTTACTTTGATAGATGTAATTGAGTTCCGTTCGAAAGACAAGTTATATGACCGTAAAATATTAATAAATGGACGGAAATATTTTAAAAAAAGGTTTTTTTTTTTTAATAAACAGATTCTATGTAAAAT
Organism: Euphydryas editha; assembly: GCA_036937285.1. Taxonomy (NCBI): domain Eukaryota; kingdom Metazoa; phylum Arthropoda; class Insecta; order Lepidoptera; family Nymphalidae; genus Euphydryas; species Euphydryas editha. The sequence goes on along the minus strand of JAUPFZ010000005.1, from coordinate 16,708,610 downwards.
GAAATATTTGACGAAAAATAAAGCCGCAAGCAAGGTTAGATGTTTGTCAGCCGGAAAATATAAAAGAACTTTATAAATCTACATTATGTGAAGGGTTGACTTTCATCAAGATTTAGTTTATATGTATTTGACTGATGTACTACAATTAAAGTGGCCATGACCTTTAAGAATATTTGTTTATATATATTTTAGAAGAGATAATTTTATTGTTATTAGTTATATTAAAAGTATATTTGCTATACAAGAAGAAAAGGATATCTTAATAAAAATATTGCTATTTTATTGTTTATGCAATGAAATACAAACAAGAATCTGTTAAGCAAAACAAGCCAAAATACGATTTTTTTTTTTCTGTTGATTTCGAAACAATATTGTTTAAGTACTTAAACTTATATTTTATAAACTTATATTAAGACTTTTTTGTAACATAGTACAATAACAATCAAATTGATCAATTTTAGTGACTGGTATTATCAAATAGTGAATCAGATCACTGGTGACAAGCCATGTCGTCAAAAAATCTTGGGATACTTTTAGATAATGAAAACTTTCTAACTTCTGAAGGTCTTTGGTAGGGAACACCACAGTGCTTTGAACTCAGATGACCATGCAGAAAGAAGGTTGATTCTTTCGGTATACACGGTTTTTCTTGCAAAAAGAGTTCAGGTAGGTTTTCCCGATACGGTTCCCTGAATGAAACCATTCAAATAGCTCTTGCTACTACCATCGACATACCTGCTCTTATTGATCTTACAGGAATTAGCCACGATTATGAAAAGTGATCTGGTGGATTAATGCGGGTTCCCTGAGAAAGGAGACGGGTGTTTTTGTGGGACGTAACCTGCGTCAATATATTAGGTCCATCTCATGTCAGGGAGATGGCTATAAGAGCGGGAACCGCTGCGGAGGAAGCTAAAATGACTAAACAAATATTCGTCACTTATCCCAAATTATATATTTGTGCCGTTTGCAGTCGAAACACTTGGGAGTAGCAGTGCACAAAAAAATATTCTCAAAGAATTTACCCCACGTCGTCTTTTTTTTTATTACTAAGGAGTCGATAATACAATACAACAGAAAAATGGTGTTAGCATTCTTGGCACCTTTCCACGCAGACATAATTTATATCACAACTGTCTCTAAATAATTAGTTTTTAAGTTTTGCATTTGTAAATATGTATAATATTGTAAAATTTTCAAATATCGTTTAGAATTCGTCAGAAAATTTTATTTAGCTTAGTATATATATATGTGTGTGTGTGTGTGTGTATAGCGTTTCGACTTGCACTATGTACGTGCTATCACTTTTTATAAAAATCGGTAAGTTGACTTTGTTTATTTTTCAAACAGAATAGCGAGAGGATTATATTTCCAATATTGACGCTATGAATAAGAGTATTATACTAGACAAAAGAACAATTTTTGAACGGTTTTATTTTTGGTTCATTTATTAAAAAGCGCTTTAATATAGACTCCATTATTATCTTAAGTAGACAAAATATTTGACTCACACAAAAATTTATTTAAAGTATAAAATATTCAAATATTATTCTTTTTCATACAATTAATTTATTGACAACGAACTATATAGAATACATTACATTAGAATTACATTAGTACATAACTAGCTTTTAGCCCGCGACTTCGTCCGCGTAGAATTGAAAATGGTTCTAATATGATTTTAATTGGTTTTTTAGTTTATTCATTTTGATGTAACATATAAATTATTATGTTTAAATACTTATAAAATATAACAATCTGAATACATTCAGGACAAAGCATTTTATATGTATAGATGACAGCCCTATAAGTCAAGTGAACTTAAACAAATTTTTAAATAACACTCTCATTCAATATATTTATTTACCGAAATTTGAGTGGTATTGAAGTATTCATTGCGCCAAATAAATTTGCTACCAAAGCTAGGCTGCTTTCGTCACCGAGCAACAGGTGCTACCACCTTATGTAATTTAAATTTTATTCTTATTATCAAAATAAAATCTTTAAAAAAAAAAAAATTTGGTAAGATATCTAATATTTTTTTATTAAAACCAGCGCTATCCAGCAGGTCTGGATTTAGGGGAGGGCAAGTGCCCCCACATAAGAGGGGCCTCCACATCCACAAAATAGGGGCCCCCACATCCGTAAAAAAAGGGGCTTCCACAATATAGCCAACCAAGTATGAGTGGTCCGGAATTAGAACGATTTTTTTTTTAGCGATAGGAATAGGTGATGACCTGTTTTTGACTCGGCAACGATAATAAAGATCGCGACGACCGTTTTTTTTTTTTTTTTTTTTTTTTTAGGAATACGTCCATCCTGCAACGATAATAATATATTGGTGCGAGATCGCGACGACCTTTATTTTTTTCGTCGTTATTTTTTCAGCAAGAACAAAAAAAGGGGCCTCCACTCCTCCATTGCCCCGGGCCCACAACTCTAAATCCGGCCCTGTTGTCCAGTTTTTCGAAGTAGTCACATGTCTAGTTAAGCCATTTGTTATTAACATATAAATTTCGGAAGTCAATTTTTTTTTTTACGATTACTGGGTAAACGGGTTCGGTAAGTGTTCGCTGAATATAATTGTCACATGACACCTCTGTTTGTCAACTTGGTTAATACTTCTACTACGTTAATGATAGTCTTGTCGCTCCTCAAATTAAGTGCGTTATATGTTGCCAGGGTTAGTCGTCGGGATTTTCAGTGGAATCTCTGCAAAGAAATATTAGCATTTCTCATTTTACCCTCACCTGAAATGCTTAAAGAACCAGAAATATCGTGATTACTATAATTGGAGGATATAAATTTCCTTGATTAACCTAGTGGGTATGCCCGAAGGACGATCACAATGAGCAGAAGGTTAGATCGCCCACAGAACAAGATTAGTTTACTACTTACTTAGCTTACTTAGCTACCGCTGCTTTTCGATATGAATAGATATGTATTTTTCAATCTAGCTACATGAAAATGGCTATACCATCGTTTATTTATCCTCAGAGCTTCCTTTGCTAATGAGAAGAGAGCACCACGTAAAATTGAAACGGACTTTTCGGACAATTGGATAGACTTGCGACACCTTAACAACTAATGTATTAATTATTATATAATAAATAAAAACATTTTCGTAGCTTTAGAATATGATATTAATCAACTTTGACCTTTACTATATTCCTGATGATATGACTCCTAAGGAATTCATAACCTTTGGGTTGAACAGCTCATATTGTGAGAAATACTAATTCTATGCAGTTTTGAAGAACAAGCACTTAAATACAATATACTATACATCTTAGTCGAACTTTGAAGCACTACCGTAAAGTAGATTTCTTGAACTGGTAGAAGGTAAACTCTTATGCGATGTTACTAAGTAACTAGTGTAGAAATTAATTTATCACGTAAATTCGTGTACTGAAAATTACTAAATTAATATGTAATATAGAGAGAATAAACAAATTATTAAATTAAAAAAATATAAATACTTAGTAGGCAAAGTAGGTTATAAAAGAATTTCTTATCAAGAGCTCTTTACCATATTGTCATTTTAGTGCGGATTAAAGCGTGGCATTTTTGCTTTTATAATAGAACAAAAACGAAAATATTTTCACTGATCGTTGTGGAAAGAGGTTATCTTTATCTTTAACAAAAATACATACGAACAAACTATTTAAGTTTACTTTTGAATAAACTTTTATAAATACGTAAGAATCGTTATATAAAAAAATATTCAAATTTATTTGGATATAAAAAAAATAATAATTAAAACAATCACAGTGACATAGTCATTAGGCCTTAGCTTAAGAGATACGGTTACAGACTGACAGACAAATTTTGTTAATTTATATTCAATAAAGAAGTATACATATTCGTAAATCAGATTTTGTAGCTGCATTACTATGTTAACATAGATTTAGTAACAGATTATTTTCAAATTTAACTATTAAAAAAGTGAAAAGTGAAATTACGAAACTAACAAAATTGAAATATTAAATATACAGTTATATAAATAAATTAAAATTTGTTATATATTATAGCGGGGATATTCAAGATTTACAGCCAACCAATAAAATTGGCCAAGTCGTTGAGAATAACATCCGACGAAGTTATAATTTGATGTAACACGCCACGGTAGCTTATAAACTAATTTAATTACACGAGTGCCGTCTCTATTCACACATGGTGTACTTTGATTACTAAAAACTTAAAAAGTAAAATAAATCCTAGCTACGGACAAGTTTATTATGTAGATGAACAAACAATAAATAATTAATTTTATTAAAGTTGCTTATGTACATAATTATATATACACATTAAATATATACTTATACACGGAGACAACAGATATTATGACCAAAAGGTCATAATATATGTATACTTCATTTTAAAAAACAATCAAATAATATAATTATATTACGATTGCAGAAAATAATATCATCGTTATCCTATATTTGTTATTTGTTTATTCACTTAAATTTAAATAGTACGTGTGTAAACACAAACGAAAAATTATTAAGTATACAAGAGTATACTTTTGAAGTTTTTAGTAATAGTATTAAAATTCTTTATTAAGTGTTTTTTTGAGTCATAGCATAATTAATATAGCGGAAGGTACGTTGACGATGATGTTATCAAGGATTCAAATCTAAATCTGAATACTTTTTGGTATCTATGAAAGTCGCAGTTTTTGAAATTAGGCAAATAAATGAATTATAACAAAGAACTGCATAATTTACTTGACCAAATTCCAATTTTACCAAATTAATTACACAATTTTTTTGACTAAATTCCAGCTTTATAGTGTGAACTTAAGTAATCATCATTTAGATCTATTGTATTTTTCAAGACCAACCAAATTAATTCAATCATAATGGAGTTATATTAAGAGTTTAGGGCCTCCCTTCCAGTTCCATTATTAGACAATTAATATTATCGACTTCATAGAACTCTTTAAAACAAATTGATCGAAACTAAACAAGTCAGAGCTATGATAACTACTAAAGAGCCTTTAATCAATTTACGGTTCCAACTTGAGATCCTCGATGGTAATTTAGTACTGTGAATAGTATATTTAAGCACTACGACTATGACACATGTTTAAAGTATGTACAAATTTATAATACAGCACGACATTTTAATAGCATTAATTACTTAAGATGGTTATATTTCTTTAAACAGAAATTTAAACTCTGTAAAATAACCTGGTACCTAAGATTTTTTTTTAATTGTATCAAATAATAAATAATTTATTCGCTACACTACATAGTAGGTTGAACGCTGAAAATCTTAAAAAAAAAAGCACTGGGTTCCCTTACCCAGGTGCAAAACGGTTTTTAACCCTAAGAAACGGCGATAAATGGCATTCGCTACCATAAAAACTTGATGACTTCAAAGGCGTTAGAACGTTGAAAAAGAATTCCTGCTTTTTTTTTGTCTGCAATTTGGTGAAAAGTTCGTAAGCACGATAAAGGTTGATCAAGGTATACATCCTTTTGTTTTTCCAAACAAAACAAAAAAAACCTAAAAACTTATCTTATTCATAAAAATTATGACACGATTCTATGTAGATTATATATATATATATATATATATATATATATATATATATATATATAATATTTACTTATTATTGTTTAAGTAAACGTATAAAGACGTACAAAACAAATATATTATAATTTATTTATAATACTCTAATTGACCACTTCATGAAATTCTCGAGCATTTCATGAAGTGGGTGATTCTACGATATGAACACGACATAATATGTATGTAAATAATATCAAGACGACGCAGACAGGTCGGCGTAATTTCCACAGTAGCTGTCTGCATTAGCGGTCACGGGTTCGATACCTCTTATGACAAAAATGTTTTTTAACCCACATAATTTTACTGAGGTAATAATAATAATAATAATACACTTTATTGTACACCAAGACAGAAATTTACATAGAAAAACAAAAAAAAAAATAAAAATAAATAACATAACAAGGTATTATACAAAGGGCGGCCTTATCGCTGAAAAGCGATCTCTTCCAGGCAACCGAGGGGTAGAGGAAATGGTCTTGTATCGGCATAGGTGTACAAATTTATTATTAACATATATAGTAAAATATAAGGTATTGTTGTGTGTAAAAATATTAGCACTATTTTTTGTAGCCACAGTCATAAAATATACTTGCGTATCCGTTTCCTTGAACGTTCCATCTTGCTCATCTTTCTTAACGAAAACGAGGCTTAGACCATAAAAGAAGATTTCAGAAAACGTGAAACGCTCGAGATGTGGTCATACAGGCGTACGTTGACTCAAAAAGATTCAAATTAGGATGTTCTACGACGAGTCAATTAAAAACGTGACTTATTGAGTGTAAATACAAACCATTGAGGTGAGAAAAGTTGCTTATCTTTGTCATATATTTAGACATAAGAGATACGATCCTAATAACGATGGGACAGTCTTCGATAAAAGAAGTGTCAGTCGTAAAAAAACGTCTTGGCTGTGCACAACAGAGAGTGGTCTGGAACTGCAAGTACTGTGTACCTGTTCCGCCTCGCAAACGATATTTAATCCTATGCTAGGAAGAAGAAGTAGAAGTAGAGTCATATAGTATCAAAGACGACAGTCTCCATATTATCTATGCCAAAATTTCGTCTATAATCAGCTCTTCCATCTTAGTTAATAAAATTCATACAAAACGGCTATCTCCCAACGAAAAACAACCTTAAAGATTGGTGTTACAGTCAAAAGCGGCATTCTCCTAGAGCGTAGCTATGGAGTATGGATACCAGGAGTGCGAAAGTAATGTCGAAAGAACGACATCCATTTAGGGGAAAGATATTTCGCCGCTAGAGCACGCTAGGTTCCAAAAAGTACTCGTTTAAATACTTACGCGGGAAGTCTTGCTGCTATTGACAGCTCTGAATTTTGAAAACTGAATTTATGAACTATAAATTAATAGACTAGTGCCGAAGCCTTTAAAAATGGTAAAAAGTGAAAAAAAAATAATAGTAGAATGAAACCGATTGTAAAAGGAAGAGAATATAACAAAAATGTAGGGAAAAATAAATTACGCGCGATCTGAGTTCGGGAAGGGGAAGGTAGGGGGCGTTTAGGGGTAAAAAATGGTTTATCGCGATTTCTGGCAAAACTACAAGTCCTATGGAAAAAAGTTCAATGGAAAAGTTGTAGGTAATAAAAAGATCTACAACTTTTGTAACAACACTTTTTTCACATTACCTCAAAATTTATGTGAAAAGTTCAAATAACCAAGTTTTTGGTTTTTTATATTTATCCTTTAAAAAAATAATTTTTATTTCATGAAATTGGGTGAAAACTTACCTTTTTATGTCCCAAACACACTGTAATTTTTTTGATTTAAAATATTTATTTATTCACCTTATTTTGACTTAATATCGAAAAACCACCCTAATTTTCAATCGAAAAATCTCCCGTCAACCATAAACGGCACAACACTTTCCCTTTTTTTTTATAAAAATAGTCCTAAGAATATAAATTAATATTTTATATTTAAATAAATTTAAATATAAAATATTAATTTATATTCTTAGAATATTATTTTAGCAACGAGTTCCCGCACTCATAAAAAACTTGTGTTACAATGTTTAGATTAATTTACTGTGTATTTCTTTTTTCTTTTTTAAATTGTATAGCTGTTTGTCCTAATTATTATGATCGGCTAATTTTTTGTACTGAAATCAATCTGTGGGCAACGGTGTTGGTGTTACATTAAGTACTTTTTGTTTATATCACACTTATGTTGTACATATTGTAATGCTGTTTGTTTACCCCAATAAAGAGAAAAAGAAATATTTTTACATTCACGAGCCGGGTTACCCAGTCCGTGTTAACTTATAATAATAATAGTAATTGTATCGGTACCTTGCGAATACTCATGCACCCAGTGGCAAAAAAGATAACTATGATCTTGCTTTATTATTGTGTACATAAATAACGTGAAAACCCCTATACCGTTCACACTACTTGGTATCCATACTCCGTGAGCGTAGCTTTCAGACATGGCATTCTCCACTTCGACCAATCAGGCAGTATTTAGTATGGCACCAACATCTATACGCTTTTTTTTTTTTTTTTTTTTTTATCGCAGGGGAATCCATTTACGGATGATATCCAGGACGCCCGGGTCGGCAGTCCTAGACCTATGTCGGACTCGGCACTTTGGGAGTGCAATACCGTACTAAACCCCTGCGGGAGCCTTCAGCCGCTTTAATTGGAGGGTCCCGGATCTGCAGGCAACAGGATCCCTCCAGCGACAGGCTGGCCTCGGCGAAAAGGCCAGACTTCTCCTCCATGGGGACTGTCCGGCTCACCTCTGAACAGTCCCGACGACGCCGTATCTAGCAGGACCGGGTTCCCATCCCGGCCCGACACGGGCACAAGGGCGTTACAGGAGGCGCATTAAGTAGCGCCTCCTACGCACCCCCATTCGTCGCCCGCGGATGGAGGCCACGTCGGCGGCCTCCTCTCTCATCCGCTCGTCGGCCTCCTTCTGGGACATTACTGTCTCGCAGAAGGAGACCATCGCCTTCCAGGACTCGTCGTCGCCGAGCATCGCGGTGATGATGCTCGGGAGCGACAAGTCCCCTCCGAGGACCGACGTCAGACCTTGACGCAGCGCCGCCCATCTCGGGCACACCTCGAGGGTGTGCTGGGCAGAGTCCACCGCCGCGCCACAATCGTGACATTCAGTCGTCGGCTCCCTCTGGGCCGTCCGGCACAGGTAGTCACCAAGGCAACCGTGCCCGGTGAGAACCTGCGTCAGACGGAAGGTGAGGGGCTTGCGTTTTCGACGCATCCACCGCTCAAGGACCGGGCGAATGGCAGCCGTTACGCGTGTGCCATACGGCTGCTCCACCAGGTCCTCCCCCCACCTTCGCATTAGCGCTTCCTGCCCTATCCGACGCACACGTAGGATCCCGTCCAACGTGGAACGTTCTCACCAAGAGCCCTCCTACCCGAGACATATGAGTAGGTCTCGGCAAGAACCTCCGCCACGAGCTCCCACGGGGGGTCGCCGGCTAGAGCAGTAGCTGCAGCCCACGATATCGTACGGTACCCCCGAATCACCCTCACCGCGATTGTTCGCTGCGCAGCGCGCAGCGCCGCCTTATTTTTCGCGGTGAGGCGATCCGCCCAAACCGGGGCACCGTACGTCGCCATACTCCGGCAGACTCCGGAGTACAGCTGCCTGCAGGCGGCGCTGGGTCCTCCGAGGTTCGGGAGGAGTCTGCCCAGCGCACTCGCCGCCTTCACGACCTTCGGTCCCACCATAGCGAAATGTGGGCCGAAGGTCCACCCTCCGTCCAGGATGAGCCCGAGATATTTCATTTGGGGTCTCATCCTGACTCTCCCCTCTCCGATCTGAAGAGTAGCCCCTGGTGGAGGTCCCTTGCGGCCGGTCCCGCGGAAAAGCAGGGCTTCGGTCTTGTCAATCCTGACACGAAGCCCTAAACTCTCTATGCGGCTGATCACGAGGTCGAGTCCGACCTCGGCCAGCCGCGCCGCCTCCTTGTAGTTTCGTCCCCGGGAATAAACGAGGGTGTCATCCGCGTAGCAGATAACACCCATCCCGGGGAGGAGACGGCCTCGCAGGACCCAGTCGTACCCGATGTCCCACAGGATCGGACCCAGAACGGATCCCTGCGGGACACCGCAGCCGACTCGCCGCCACTCCACGGACCCCGACCGGTTCTCGAGGCCTACCCTCCGATCGGAGAGGTACGCCTCCAATAGCCTCCTTAGATACGGGGGCACTCCGAAGTATTTTAGTGCCTCCCGTATCACCGCGTGTGGGAGGCTATTGAAGGCGTTCGCGATGTCCAACGACACCGCGACCACCACTTCCCTTCTGTGTTCCGCCTCACCCGTCACCGCCCGCAGGCGTTTGAGGGCGTCGATGGTCGACCGACCTGCTCGGAACCCGAACTGGGATTCTGAAAGTCCGGGTCCCGAGCCCTCCTCCAGGTGCTGAACGAGCCGGGAGGCCACTATCTTCTCCAAGGCCTTCCCGGCTTCGTTCAGCAGCACCACCGGTCGCACCGCCGAAGCCGAGTCCGGGGTCCGCCCTGCCTTAGGTAGTAGGCAGAGCCTACCCTCCTTCCAGGCCCCCGGGAACTGGCCAGACCGCAGGCAGCGGTCAAACAGCTCCCGGAGGCTGTCGCCGAGGTGCCCGAGAGCAATCGCGAGGACTCTCCCGTGCACCCCGTCTGGACCCGGCGCCCTCTTCTTACCCTGGAGGCGGGCAATCACCACCTCCATTTCAGCTTCTGTGACGGGTGGCGGAACACCATCCTCCTCATCCGGCGTCTGCCGAGCCATTCTGGGAGGCACGAAGCCCTCGGGTTCGTCGGGAAAGAGTTCCCCGACGATCCTCCCCAGTTGGTCCGGCTGGAGCGTTTCGCTGATGGGGGGCGACTGGGCGCGTAGCTTGTTCCGCGCCCAATTATACGGTCGGCCCCAGGGGTCTCTCTCCAGACCCCCCACTAACTCCTGGACGCTGTGAATCTGCTCGTGTATTTTTTAAGTTATTATCTGTTTACTTTAGTAAAATATTTTGAAACTTTTGTTTATAAACTATGAACCATCCAGTATCAGCATGTAATTCCAGACAGTTCGGCTCACGATCGGCGGTCGGCCTAACTTATGACGTATCCGAGTAGAAGAGACACCGGCAGGCGCACGCAATCTACACACGAACTGTCAACTGCTTTGTCAATAATTTATTGTTTGTAAAGTTAGAGAAAAGTCAATGTGGTTTTCATTGATTATTACAACAACAATTGCAACAAAAAAGGTAATTAATTCTTGCATTTTAAGAATTTGTATTTGTTCTTTGATTATTACAAAAGTAGCATCGGTCGGCGAGTGCAGTAATAATAGTTTATATTACAATTTTTACTAAAAACTTATTAGGAATCATATAATTACGATCGTATAAAGAGTCAATTGTTTTTATTTAGTATTCAATGAAAAAAATGATCTATAAGTTGTATATAAATTGTTAATAGCACATTGTTACTTGTAATTAAACTGTATAATTTAAGTTAAAAAAAATTGAATTAACGAGTGCAACTAAATGTTCATTTATCGAAAAAAAAATTAATTGAATTAACTCCTTCTTTGTATCATACAAAATAATGATTATTCAGTGATAATAATTCAATTCAATTCAATAACTATATCCGTCTCAAGGTATTCATATCCAAAGTTTCGTCAAGATCGATTCAGTGATTGTGCGGTATATAGGTATCAAATAAACAAAGAAACAGACAAACAGACACACTTTCGTATTTATAAAAATAATTATATACTATAATTTACGGTCTACCTACCTAGTTAATGTATTTTCATTATTTCTATAAAATACTCGCCGGTAATCTCCTTTTGTTTTTTAACTATTTCTGGATACTTTTTCTCTGTATACATATTTTAATTGCTTTATATAAGTGACGAATAGAACTATGACGTATATTCTATGAAAAAAAAATAAAAGAAACAAGTTTTTGGAGTTTACTCCTTAAGAATCGATTTTCATATATAAGGCGCCCGGTATGAGAAAAATATGAGAGGTAAAATCTACTATTGAATGACCTCGTTACTTTTTCGGTGCGCGTGCACCTATGGTGCGGTGCGAAAGTAATGTTGCTCTAATTAATATTGAAAAATAATATTTAAAAAATAAATGATAATTGTCAGATAATAATAATTACATAATTTATCAACATTCCTAATGAAATATTTGTGCACATCTGAAATTGACTATTGTGAAAAGTTTAATGTAAAATATTTCGCCGATTAGTTATAATAAATGTATATAAAATGAATAAATATATATTTATATATGTATATTATTTTCATTAATTTGTTAATTTACCCTTTCATATGGTATTAATCTTATTTTCAGTTGGATAAACTCTTTTTGCGTATGTTTAGACAATCGTACTTAAGGAGTAAACTCCAGTCGTGCGTCGGAGCTGACACACACAATTTTTTATTTTTTCGTTTGACTCATGAGTACCTAAAATGGAGACTGCCGTCTTTGATACTATATGACTCTAAAATAAAACAGAAGAAGTCGTTTGCGCTAGTGTTATGAGTATGTGGACTCCCGACACAGTTTTACATATATTTTATTCTTATGAGGGCCGTCAAGCCCTTTTTATTTAAAAAAAAAGTATTACCATCCAAACACAAATTACAATTCACAAATACCGTTAAATGATATGAAGCTAACAATTGGTCAGCTTCTCGATAACTCTTTAAAATATTAATCCCTTCATTTAGTCTAGCCCTTACAATTATTTCCAATTTTTTTATAGTCCATTATAAACAGAACATTTATCTTCTAACATTCAAAGCTCTTTGTCAAATCAATAGAAAACTGAATTACCAGATATTTATCAGCTATTATAGCATCCTTTGAAGCACTATTGAAAATTAAGTGCAGCGTCCGAACTTCGCAAGCGGAAATGCATTCTATACTAATTAATAATTGGCTAAAATAAATTATTCAATGTATAAATATGTGATATATTACGTTATTATTATTAATAATAGTATAATTGTTTTCTTTAATTTTAATTTGATATATTTGATTTTAAAGAAAAGTTCAAATAACATACGATTTAAAATTTTCATTCATATGCCATAATATTCGTTAATGGTGTGAAAAATATTATGCCAATGTCACATAATTTAATGGAAAAGACAGGAAGAGTATTCAGTTCAATGTATTGAAAGATTTAGGTAGGCGTGAATAAAATGCTACTTACTTTTTGACATTTATTACTATAATCATAAAAAAGTAGCCTTTACAACGCACACGTCTTTTGTTATTTCGACATCACATTTTACTTATAATATAAAAAGACCAAAAGACGATTCTTTACTATATTTACCGATTTAACATGATTTAACATTAAGCTAATCGTCGAGTTTCCTACCATATACTAAGTACTAATATAAAACTTATATCGGTAAATATATATTGGCTACAGCCAAGAATTCAATCAATACCTCATTCAAATGAAACATCCATTCGTCCAACGTCAAAACATTATCGACAATAATCTGATACAATAATCAATCCGAATTATATTTAACAAGGTGCAAAGAACAATGGTGCAAATAACTGTGACTGGACGGTAAGGCCCCCAAGCGGCGCATTCCTCGAGAGTGTGACGCGCCGTGTCTATTTGTGCACCACACTCGTGGTAGGCAGGGGTGATTTCTCATCTCGCGATCTGGTGCAAGTACATACCAAAGCACCCTTGCCCGGTAAGTTCCTGCGTCAGTCTGAAGGTCAGCACCCTGTGCCACCTTCTGACCCAGCGACGAAGATGGGGGCGTATGACGTCCACCGTCACTGGGCCTGCCACTCCTTCCACCAATGGATCAGGCTTCTCTGAGACTGAGCACTGATCCGAGATCAGTCACCATATCCCATATACCGCATTACACTGCGCTCGCCAATTCGCCTACCAAGCATAGTAAGTATTGACAAACCTCCCAAAAATGATGAGCAATATAGAACCCAGGCGGTCTTTCTGGAGCTCGAGGGGGGAGGCCTACGTTCAGCTATGTACATCCAATGGCTGATATGATGATAAAAATGATAGAATAATTAGTATGTTAGTACATTATTTATCGGATTACTATATAAGCTAGACGAACATTACCGCGAAAAATATTCGATTTCCCTTCTGATAAAACTATTTCTAGATCCAACCAAATATAGGATTGTTCCATTTACTTTTGAAAATTCCATTTTTATAATCATTTATTTCTTTTTTAGACAACCGCCAAACTAAGGCGGAATCGGATTCGTCGAGTAGGCGCATACTCCCCGGGATGGCTGCCATCATATCAAAATTGAAGAGTGGTGCTAATAACTCGCCGCCACCACTCGAAAGCAACCCAATATTGCAATACTTCGAGCTCGGCAAGGAGAGTAGCTGCGCTGGGCCTGGCCTCGTGTGGCGTGTTCATGACGCCTATAGAAAAAGCGATGGAAAGGTAGGTTTCGAATTAAGCGAAGAAAGAAGGTAAGCTATATATAATAGGCACATTTTATAAATCAAAAGTTTTGAAAATAAGACTTTATTGTTTATCTAAGTATATTGTAAGAATAAAACGTAAGTGGATGCGAAAAAATATAACCATCCAAGTATGACAGAAATATCGACTTCAAGAGTGTATTTTTTATGAAATACTTATTGATCTAGAAATACTTCATTATTTATTAGTTGTATAAAATTTGCTCGAAGTGAATAAAATTTCATCGTCACAAACACTTTTTAGTTATTGATTATAATATCAGCGATTTCTAAGTTTGTGCTTAGATGAACTGTTAACTTGTAAGTACTTCAAAAACTTTAAAAGGCTATAAGACCTTAATTGGCTTGGATATGCCAATTGCTCGAAGTACTGATACGTTAAAAGTACCTAATAAATGAAATTTTGAAAAACGCACATTTTTATAAGTATTATAAAAATAAGTTTATTCACGGTAACATCTTCAAAGTATAAAAGACGTCAAGATATTTAAATTAATTTATAAAATAATTTTTTTTTGAATATTAAAAATTTTAAAAGTTTATGAAAATATAAAAAGAAATATTTATTATTTGCACGCTTTACTCCTTTACTATCCATCAAACATAGCGATGAGTCACATAATAGAAGCATAATTAGTATATTATGTTATAAGCAAAGATTTTTTTCGTACCACTAGGTATTATTAAAAAAAAAAAAAAAAAAATGAAATATTATGTGAATAATCAACCGAAACTACGGAGTATAAGAAAAATCTAATGTTTTTTTTAGGTTTTTCTAAACAGGCTTTTCATAACGTTTCATATTTGAATAAAAAAATTCTAACTAATTTTCTACAGAAAACAAATTTAGGTAGAAGATGCGATTTACCTTATTAAATTCTTATTACATTTAACTTTTACGAAAAATAAACTGCGTATATCAAAGCATTTTTGCTATTTGATTTGTTTTAATGAAAATATAAAATAAAATAAACGTTACTTACTACCAAACAAATTGGTAATATTTAATAAGGTACGAGTATCTTAAATAAATACCAGAATATTATTTAATAATCTTAATGGATTTGTATTTGTCATCTTGGATTTGTACTCGACCTCTGCTTTCGCAGTCTGCGGTCATACTACTAATACTAGGCTATCACTGCTATTATCACTATTGTTATCGGTATTTATATTACTTGATTTCAGTAAAGCTTTTAATACCGTTGGTTTCGACATGCTACTTACTGTATTTGATTCTCTTAACATATCTCCTAAGGTGACTGACTGGTTACATTGTTACTTGATCGGTCGCCGGCAATGAATACTTATTGAAGATCATTGTTCTTACTGGTGTATGATAAATACTGGTGTGCCGCAAAGTGGCGTGTTGTCTCTTCTCTTATTTTCTATTTTTATTTCATCTGTCACTAATCACATTTATTCTCTCTACCACTTGTATGCATATGATCTCCAAATCTACTCACAGTCCCATCTCAGTGAACTTCCAGAATGCATAAAATTATTAGATAAAGAATTTTCATCTATACTTCGTTGGAGTGTTTCCTATGGTTTAAGAGTAAATCCTACGAAAACTCAGGTTATTATCATCGGTAGTCAAAGATTAATTTCACGTATTGATTGGTCACAACTTCCGTCAGTAATTCTTGATGGTATGTGCATACAAATAAGTACGAGCGTTAATTTGGGTATTACTCTTAATAAACACCTTTCTTGGGTACCGCAAGTTAATGAAGTAGGTAGGAAATTATTTTCCGCAACGAGATCGCTAAGAAGGCTTAGTAACTTTCTTCCTATTCCTACTGAATATATGCTACACAGTTTTAACACAGTTTCTCCACTTACCAATTCTTGACTATGCTGATGACGTGTTACGTTAATTATTTAAATGAGGAACAACTAAATAAACTTGAGCGCTTACGAAATCTCTGTATTCGGTTTATATTTGGACTTCGCAAATATGACCACGTTTATGAAATTCGCAAAAACTCAAGTGGCTTCCGAAACGACTTCGCAGGAATACTCACATATTATCTCTCCTTTATTCTATCCTTTTCAATCCAGCTACTCCGGTATATCTTAAGAACCAAGTTGAGTTCCTTTGTAATCTCCGGTCGAATAATAATCTCATTTTAAAGATTTCCTCTCATTCTACATCCTTTTATTCAAAATCATTTACTGTTGAAGCCTATCGTCTTTGGAACTCATTGCCACTATCTATAAAATTTAAAAAACTTGTCAAAGAAACGTATTTATGATGTGATATGATGTGTGTGTGTGTGTGTGTGTGTACTTATTTATGTATCAATATCACTACATTTTGTTTTTATTTTTAATTTAATTTTTTAATCTTTATTTTAACATCTGGTTATATATATATATATATATATATATATATATATATATATATATATATATATATATATATATACAGGGTGACTGGTTAGATACTAACAGTACTTAAGGAGAATAATCGGTACATGATTCTCATTCAAATTATGTAAAAATATAACATAAATATTAATAAGCTTCTAAGTAAAGTTGACCAACAGTTATCTAATTATTTACGCGTCGTCTGGACACCCTAGTTTCCACGCGATAGTTTACTTACGTCCAAACACCGCCAAGTGTTAACAGGGTTAGCGGATAGTTCCCTACCATAAGTAACGATCGTTATCTTGTCTATGATAACAACAGGGATCGACGGCTGTACGTGCTCTCCGAGGCACGGTAGGGAGACCCACAAGAACATACACCCAGACCGGAAAAAAAATATTTGTACAAATACAAATATCGGTCCCGAGCGGGAATCGAACCCGTGACCACCAGCGCGTGGCGTTGCAGTTGAGGCAACTACTCGCACCACTACACCAGAACGTCGCGCGTCGTGTTTTCATTTAATAATAATTAATTAATTTAAATAGTTTTTAAATGTAATTTTTAATAGTGTTTTGTGTAAAAGTTTCCTAAAATTTTTTAGGAAAGATCAATTTTTTTCTTTTTCAAATCGCAAGATCATAGAATAAGATCAGATTTTATAGAAGATTTTTTATACGTTGAAAAATGATAGTTACTTTTGAAAATATTTAAACAAAAAAAAAAAAAAAAACAACAAAATACAATAAAAATAAACTTTGTCATTTGTTGAACAGCTAACTGTTGTTTATTAAATAAAAGCAAGCAATAATAGAATCAAGCCATCTAGCGACCAGTAGCCAAAACAATTAATTGATTATAATATTGGCAGACGTAATAGTTCTGCTATATTTCACTTGGTGTCGCAATAAGAGGGCTGTACTCAGAATTTTTTGTTAATCATAGGTGTGATTTGAAGTTGGATGGCACACACGGCTACATAATATTATCATGAATTACTATTCTTATTATAGCAAGAAAGAAGATATTTTTTACTACATCACATTACATAATTTAAATATTGAACGTCAAAACCAACTACTACCGGTTCGAACCTTAGCCCAGAATATTAAATTACATAATTAGAATTTTCACTACAATAATTCGACTGAAATTGCCTCGGAAGAACACCTTATTCGCTGAGTGAGTGAGCTATCTTCAATAATAAACTTCCAATAAACTCGTAGTCAGTGTCCGACTTAAAAAAAAATTCTAAGTACGACTCTGGGAGACCAGTAGTTTTGCTACTTGCCGATAGAGGCATGGTAATCACCGAACTTTCTAGACAAAATAAATAATTTACTTCAAATATTACTTACGAGTGGAAAGATATGTTTATTCCATTTGATTTTGATGTGATGAGCAACAAATTCGTTGACTAGGTAAATAATGTAAACTTTGAACAAAAATAAATATGAACTGTTTACCTATCTTGGTATTTCCGGCGTATTTAAAATGGAATCATACTTATTTACAACGATTGTCAATCATTAAACTACCTATTTACCTACATAACTACACTAACACACACACAGTCACTTTTAACAGTTTCGAAAGCAATGGTGATTCTGCATTTGTGTATTGATAAGCCATACCTAATTACTAATGACAGATTACACTCACACACGACAGATTAGGTATACGCGTATGATCGATCACTAGACGCGCAGGAGCCGGGACGACACGCGCGTGCGCGCCATGCCAAGGCTTATGCCTTACTGACCTAGTGACCTACTAGCGGAATTCGTCGAGCGAATTACTGGGAATTAGGCCGGCTTCAAACATCCGAATGTCTCTCTGAATTCATATTATTAATTCAGAAAGCCCGGAATTCCATACAATATCAGTATTCTCCACATACATTATGATTTTTATTAATATTATGAAAAGATTACAGCTTATTATTTATTAATTATTATTATTTATTAGTATATTATTTATTATTTTTACATAATATTTATTCCACGTGAATTACATTATTTTAAATTAATAAATTAGTATTTTTAAGAAACTTTTAAAAACGATAGCCAAAAAGTAAGTACATGAAATTTTTGAACGCAATATTAGACGCCTGCGGGTGGCCTTAGCCGCGGGGCGGGAGTGCGGGTGCTAGCGGCACAGTGAAACACCACATCGCACGCGCCGCCGGCATGACTGGAAATATACCTACGTCGCCTCATTTGTTTTGAATTGAAATATATGAGAATTTGGTCAAAAATTAAGTGCCTATTTTTTTCACATGATTCGAATGAGGATCATGTGCCGGTTATTCTCCTTGAATATTGATGGTAATTCACCAGTCACCCTGTATATATATATAAGAGATTTCCACGTATACATTGACTCATCACGATATCTCTGAAACTATAAGGCGCAGAGACTTGAAATTTGGTAGGAATATTCCTTTTACCGAGTAGAGGTCAGGTAAGAACGGATTTTACGAAATTCTACCTCTAAGGGGGTGAAAATTGGGGCAAAGTTTGTATGGGACAACATGATTCCTTGGTCCAATGTACTTCGAATTTTGCATAAATATTCTTTAACAGAATTGGTTGAAGACGTGTTTCGTATTTTATCGAAATTCGATATAAATACTCCTTAGCGTTTTTGGTTTAAATTACATTTTATTTTGACACATGTTTGACAACTCACTCCATCTGTTATAAAATATTTTCCAGTATTGACGCAGGTGTAGGTGATATTGTAAAATGGTGTCTTATATAATATTTTTTACTTCAATGTTGGTGTTGTGTTAAGTCAAGGGTTTTAAACTAAATGACTCATCAGCAAGGAATCTGTAGTTCACAATGATACAGATATAGAAGACACCGAAGTGAACTTGGAAACATTTTTGAATTATACGGCATTAACACCCCACTTAGTACAGTTTGGAACGACGGACTAATGTTGGAACAAGATCAGAAAACATTATAAAAATCATGTACCCATTTAACTTTATCTTACACTAAAACTAAGAATGAGGAGATAAAAGCTGTTTTGGACTATTATTAAATATAAATATATGTTTGACATACACACACGATCGTATGTTCCTTAACTTCCTTAAATTAATGCCTGTGTTTTAGGTAACAGCCGACTGATATACATTTTTTTTTATAAATAATACATATAGAAAAAAATATATATTACACCCAGACTTGAGGTGGGAATCGAACCCACGATCCTGGAGCAGAAAGCAGGGTCACTACCAACTGTGCCGAGTCAATTAAAATTTAAAAAATAATTACTTGCGGGTTTATTCAAATCAAAAAGACAAAATCGAAAAAACGAACGATGCATTGATGACCGTTCTGATGTAGTGGTGCGAGTAGTCGCCTCAACGCCTCGCCTCAATGGCGGTGGTCTTGGGTTCGATTCCCGCTCGGGGCAGATATTTGTATTTGTGCCAATATTTGTTTCAGGTCTGGGTGTATATCTAGGTGTATAGTGGGTTTCCCCACCGTGCACCGGAGAGCATGTAAAGCCGTCGGACACGTTTGTTATCATGAATGCCTTATAATAATTGTTACTTATGGTAGAGATATTATACACCCCCGCGGACCAAAACCAGCAACAGGAGGGGGATGACTCACTCTCCCCCTCCATTCGGTCGCGCGAAAGCGCGGTAGTTTGGGCGCGGAGGTGCACAAGCCACCGTGAGACCCTTGGACCAGTTGATGTGTGGACCCATCAGCGGGGGTTCGCTGTCTGGGGTAGCTGGGCGTCCAGTGGTGGGAGGGGCGCGAAAGAGCGGTAAGAGTATGGCCACGGGAGGTGCAGTCGGCGAGGGCGTAGCGCCGGGAAGGACAAAGTCGCGGGCTAAAATATTATGTTTGACAACTCAATTCATCTATTATGAAATATTTTCCAGTATCGACGCAGGTGTAGGTGATAAAAAATATAATTTTATATTTTTTGAAATTTTAGTTAAATACCCGTGCGAAGCCGGGGCGGGCCGCTAGTATATATATTTAGCCACAACGCACACCTTTTACGCTAGTCCTCTGCCCTAATGTTGCCTGGAAGTGATCTCTGTGTTGATGCAATGTGTTTGATTTTATTTCCATGTATTATATCTATATCGTATTGATGTGTAAAAATTATAAATGAATAAATAAATATCCCCCCATAATAATGGCAGAATAACGAAATACTAAAGTATATAAGTACATGTTTTATGAATGACAATTAACGAAACTGGTGACAACTTTAAATCGTTATATATTCTAAGCTATTACTTGAAATGAGATATGATGAAAGGAACCTAAAAATCATTTTTGAATACTTATTCAACGATACCCCACTTGACCTTATTAATTGATATTCATTTTGAAAATATGGCGTCTGTTTATCGCTATGGTGAATATTGATTAATAATTGTCATCTTTAGTGACACTTGCGAGATTAAGACGAATAGATTGACGTAAGATTCATCAAAATCGATCAACGCGTTTTGTCTCTACAACGCCACATGGGAACAAATATACATACATAGACTGATAAACACATTACCCTTCTTTGTGTCGCGCAGTCGGCTAAAATTAATATAAAATTGATGAAAAAAAGAAGTAAATATTTCATATACAAAAAAAAGATATTATGAAATACATACGTTTTTATTTTGACAAGAAATTTTTAAATATGTTTCACTCGAGTTAATCAAACACAACACAGAGGATGTACGGAAATTGCACCTGGGCGGTGGCGGAGTCACGTACATAAGAGATCTCGATGTTCACGACAAGCAGCGCAAACGAAGTACAATGTGTGACGTACCTTGTATGCAGCTGCACGTTGATCCAGCCGTCGATGGGGGGAAGCAATTCCAACACGATGCGATGATGATGATGTAGGCGCTTCTTTGTGCACGATGAGCGGTGGTGTTTGAAAATGTTGACCGTTACACGTCCGATGCGATTCTATTCGGCGGATCGCGGGAACGTCCGATCGCCGACGGCTGGCATAGATACAACATGCCACAGATGACAAGTACGTCACACATGACAGTTTTGAATGTGAACTGTTACCATCGTGTGCACTTACCTGCGCGAACATCGTGGCCCCTAATGATCGGTATTAATAATGATTCCGGTAACGGAACATCCCGCCCACCAAAATACCTATGGTATTTTCTGGTAAACAAAAAAAAAAAAAAAAATGAATAGAAACAAAATAACTGATTCGATACGATGAAAGTAAAATTAAATGAACGATACGATATTAGCAAGGTTGAACGAGCAATTGTCACGATAAAGTAAATTAAATAAATATAACATTGGAGAAAGAACGAAAATATTTAACCTATGACTTAACTAATATAAAAAAAAAAAAAATCTTATTGTTCGATTGGAAGAGGGCATAACTTCACAAGTGGACGATGAATCAAGTGATTTTGCGAAGTTTTAACAACAGCACTTCGAGCTATCCCGTCAACGCCAAAGTGTAGATCAACTACTCTACCTAGTGACCATTGAAGTGGCGCACGATTATCATCTTTAATTATCACCATCGATCCTATTGATAACGTTTTTGATTCCTTTGTCCATTTAGCGCGTTCGGTTAATGAATTAA
Source organism: Euphydryas editha (assembly GCA_036937285.1). Lineage (NCBI taxonomy): Eukaryota > Metazoa > Arthropoda > Insecta > Lepidoptera > Nymphalidae > Euphydryas > Euphydryas editha. The sequence goes on along the minus strand of JAUPFZ010000005.1, from coordinate 16,686,539 downwards.
GATACTCATGTTTCCACCTAGACCAGAAATTCCTATGAAAAGCTTGTAAAAGCTGCCACCGATGAAGCAGATGGAGTTTAATATTAGTGAGATCTTCATCGGGGACGGCCGTTAATGGTTCTAAGGTGAGAAAATGTCCGGGCGTTAGTACAGACAGATCGTTAGGATCGGAACTGAGGGGACATAATGGACGCGAATTCAGAACTGACTCAATTTGAACGAAGAGTGTAGCCAGTTCTTCAAAGGTGAGTACTTGATCGCCTACAACTCGATATAAGTGAGATTTTGCAGCTTTAATCTGGATTTCCCAAATGCCACCGAAGTGAGGTGCCGAGGGCGGGTTAAATTTGAAATCGATTTTCTCAGCAGCCGAAGCCCTCTCCATAAGAGTCGACAATTGATTTCTAGCACCAACGAAATTTGTACCACAATCAGCATGAATCACGTTACACCGACCGCGTCTTCCAACAAAACGGCGTAGCGCTGCGATAAATCCTTCCGCAGATAACGTAGAAACTACTTCGAGATGCACGGCCTTCGTGGCGAGACAGACAAACAAGCATAAATATGCCTTATCGATTTTTGCTCCACGATGAGAACCGAGTTTAATGCGAAAGGGTCCCCCAAAATCTACACCTACCACTGAGAAAGGCTTTATTTGGTTAACGCGATAGGATGGAAGGTCACTCATAAAAGGCTGTAACGGTTTTGGATTTGTTCGATAACATTGAATACATTTCGATAAACGATTGCGAACGACACGCTTTGCTGAAATAATCCAAAATTGTTGTAATAATAAAAAATGGGTTGTATTTATGCCCGTATGGCAGTAGTTACGATGAATGAAATCTATAATTAAAATGGTTAGTGGATGGTCAGGTGGTAATAATGCAGGGTGCTTATGTTCATATTCAAGCCCTGATCGTGATATTCTGCCTCCAACACGAAGAATACCGCAAGCGTCCAAAAAAGGGTTGAGTTTTTTGAATTGTTTAAGGACCGGCCTTTTAGCTTGAATATTTAAAATTTCCTTAGAGAATGAAATTTGTTGAACATGTTTTACGATTTGCATAAGCGCATTATGTCGCTCGACGTTAGTGATATAAAGGTTAGAATTAGTGCGATTAGAAAGTTTTGCGTTTTTTATAAACCGATTGATGTATGCCAGAACGTTCAACAATTTTTGTAAAGTTGAGAATTTAGATAGTAACATTTCGAAAATATTCTGATCAGATTCGGTTAATTTCTTCTCAATTAAAAGCGTGGATGATAACTTTGATTCGGCTTTTACGACTGCCTCATCAGCTGGAGATAAACTTTCAAATGAATTTGGCCACGAAGTTCGATCCTTTGATAGCCAGGACGGCCCCGCCCACCAAAGGGAGTTGTGAGCGATTTCATTCGGAAACTGTCCTCTGGAACAGATATCGGCTGGATTTTCTCCCGAGGACACGTGATGCCAGCATTCAGTCGGTATTATATCATGTATGTGGTTCACCCGATTTGCTACGAATGTAACCCAGCGTGATGAATGAGACCTTAACCACGATAATACAATTGAAGAATCAGACCACATATAAGCTGCGCTCAAAGGGATTCGATCAACATAAGTGTCCCGCACGAATCTGTAGAGATCTGACAGAAGGACTGTAGCGCAAAGTTCTAAGCGGGGTAATGATATTCTCTTTAAAGGTGCTACACGAGCCTTTGAACAAATTAAACGTACCTGAATCTTTCCATTGTTAGAGTATGGACGATACAATTCCGGATCACGAGAAAGCCCGCGTTCGATCGCATTGAATCGCCGTAACGCAACATCACGAGAACCTTCAAATGTTGGCTGCAAATCAGGTTTAAACGGCAACGTCACGATATATCGGCCCGATTCATCTCGTGTATGAGTTGTTTTGAATTTATGCTCGCACAATGATTCTTCTGGAGTTAAGGATGACTCTTGTGGTAATGAGTCTAGTTCCCAAAACTGCTTAACCAATGAATTTAATTCATTGTCAACTTGCGATGATGCATTTAACAATGAATATGAAGCTAGCTGTGATTTGCCAAGCAATAGCCACCCAAAGACAGAATTAAATGCGGTGGGTTGATTAAGATCACCTTTAATTGTTTTATTTAGTAACGATTCGGTAAATACATCCGCAGCAAATAAAATATCGATTGGACCAGGAATATCGAATTCTGGATCCGCCAAAGGTAGTGATTTAATATGTGACCACTCGGTTGTTTTCAATTTGGCGATGGGTTGGTCCCCGCAAATTGAGTTAATGACATGCATATCTAAGTTGAATAGAATTTTATCATTATGACCAATTCGACAACGAACATGCCCTACGATTGAAGTTTGTGCTTCACCTATACCCAGGGTTGGAAAAAAAACAGTTTTCTCTAAAAAGAACAAAACATCATGTTTAAAACAAAATATTAAAAAAAACATGTTTTAAACAAAAAAATATTTTGTTTTTTATGCAGCTGTTTAAAACACGTTTTAAACATGTTTAAAACATTGTTTTAAATTAATTAATAAGAACTAAAAAAACATACTTTTATAAAAAAATCAAACTAATAAAAAATAAATTTTAATAAATTATAGTGTACATAAGAAAACACATTTTACCGCTTTGGAAGTGTTTCTCGCGCAAACTATTCAGTTTAGAAAAAAAATGATAGAAACCTCAATATCATTTTTGAAGACCTATCCATAGATACCCAACACATATGGGTTTGATGAAAAAAAAATTTAGTTTCAGTTCTAAGTATGGGGAACCCCCAAAATATTTTTTTTTTGTATGAAAATCTTAATTCGGTTCACAGAATAAATCTACTTACCAAGTTTCAACAGTATAGTTCTTATAGTTTCGGAAAAAAGTAGCTGTGACATACGGGCGGACAGACAGACAGATATGACGAATCCATAAGGGTTCCGTTTTTGCCAATTGGGTACGGAACCCTAAAAAAGCGTGGGGTGGTTTTTAAGATATTATCAAAATGATAATCCTTCTACTTATACGAATCCATAAGGGTTCCGTTTTTGCCAATTGGGTACCGAACCCTAAAAAAGTTTTTAAGATATTATCAAAATGATAATCCTTCTACTTATAGGTATTATACCTGTCAATAAAATATTTATATCTATTCACACCATGCATAATTGTTTATCATACAACCTTAGTAAGCTATATACAATATCCTAGTCAAAAACAATTTCTAACGTAATTCCAAAAAGAAACGTCTAACAAACAATCACCTGACACCTCTACTTGCTAACCCACACGCACACGCACGTCGCACACACTCAAATCTCATCCGTCCATATACACGAGCCACCCCTTATTTCTGTGTTTTGGGAATGTAAGGCCAGTAATAGAAAAATGAGAGTTGGCAGCTTTATAGATAACATCTACCAAGACATTTGGATGCATTCTATTAGTCACTACACGTAAAAAAAGATAAAAAACATTAGTGTTTTTTATGAGTGTTTAAAACACGTTTAAAACAAATTGTTTCAAAACATGTTTTAAACACCTATACGTTTTTCTAAGTGTTTTAAACACTGTTTAAAACACTTGTTTTAAACAATTGTTTAAAACAATGCCAACCCTGCCTATACCACTTATGTGAGAAGAGGAGGGAGACATCTGCAGTCGCAAGCAATTCACTGCTGCTGTGGTTATAAAGTTGTTTTGGCTTCCACTGTCAAACAAGGCCCGAAACGATTGCATACAACCGGACGCATCCCTGACCTGCACAATCGCAGTTGCAAGTAAAACTGCAGTATTAGATTTAGAATATGACACTAACGATGACGTATTATTATTTTCGATAGCTTTCTCACGGTGAAGTAGGCTGTGATGCTTACGCTTGCAAACACGGCACGAGAAAATGGAATTGCAGGTTTTTAATTGATGAGACGGCTTAAGACAGTTGTAACACCAATTCTTCTCGGTGGTTATTTTAATACGTTCTTCTACAGGTTTTTTAAGAAATTCAGAACATGATAAGATCGTATGCGCTTGCGCGCAAAACGGGCATTTATTCGATACGGCAACATTTTTACTATTTTGTTGTACGTCAGCTGAAGCTATCAAGGTATGCGTTTTGTTGAAATGTTTTTGAAAAGGTGTCGATGAAGTAGGCTTGATGACCGGTTTACTCGGTTTTATTTCAGCAAAATGTGTATCGCGTAACAAAGCCTCGCATTTACTTCGAAGGAAACCAATTAATTGTTTATATGTAGGTAGGTCAACATCTGAATATTTTTCCTCAAAACTACGACGTACGGTTGTATCAAGTTTCGATAGTATGTGATAAACAAAAATAAAATCCCAATGTTGAATAGGTAACTCAGCAGTTTTCAAAATACTCAAATTTTCTTCAAACAAATCAAGCGATTTCCTAAATTCAATTCCGTTAGTACATTTAAACTGAATAGCTAAAAGATCCTTCCAACATGTAAATGTTAAGGCACGCTTACACTTATACCGAGCGATGAGTGCTTGGTATGCATGTTCATAATGTTCGTGTGAGAGAGGGAACGGTTTGACAACGGACAACGCTTCACCGCTCAAGGATGAAGTCAAATAATGAAACTTTTCGATATCGCTTAAGGAAGCGCAATTATGAATTAATTCATTAAAAGTATCAAAATACTCAGGCCACCGTTTTATGTCACCGGAAAAATGAGGAAGTACGATTTTCGGTAACCGAATATTCGAGTTAGAAGAAGCGCGTAATGAATTATCCGATTGTCCCTTTGTTATTGATCGATGGATAGCTAATACATTATAATACATCTCATCGAAAGGTTCATAAGTGTCATCAAGGTCATCAGAATCCGAAGGTTCTAAAATTTGTAAAATAGTAAGATGCGCCTGTTCAAATGTTGCTGCAATATCTTTTTTTCTTGATAATAAGATAGAAACATGTCGCGCTGAGAATGATCCGTTAATGATAAATTTCCGAGTTCCAACGCCTTTTGCAAACGATTATAAGCAATAGTTCGTTTTCTACGCAAAATAGGTAAATCTTTTGTTGTATACTCAATATCGATAGATTTTGATTTACTTTTCTTAATCGCACTCATTTTACGTGTTGAAGGTTTATTTAATATATAAGACATAGTAAAAATTCGATAATGTAACGTTTAAGCAGGTCGAAAAGAAAGAAAAAAAAAATCCTAACGAAATATGAAAGAAATATATATTAAGTAGATAAGAAATAATTCCTAAAGAAATATGTAGGTAGATAAAAATTAATTTCTAAAGAAATATGTAGGTAGATAAAAATTAATTCCTAAAGAAATATTCTTTAGTTTCGCCTTTAAATAAGTTCGAATAAATTACTACTTACTTGTGTTGACTCGAATACACTGTGGAATGCTAAAGAATTAATGTAAACAAGTACAGCGAGCGACACGAGTTCGTTTGAGAATTGTATGAAAATTGAACAAATTTTGTTGTAACTTGTGTCGCGGCGTGTACTCCTTTGTTTCTGGTTAAAATTTTATTTAGATGGATTTGCTATGATATTTAAAACGAAATAATAATTATGTTTGATGTATAATAATGTAAATTAAAGGAATTATTGTAGATTTAATGTAAAATGTAAGCCGATAAGAAATTAAGCACCGATATTGTTATGATTGCATAATTTTGTTCCTACGATTTTACACTAGATATTTCCTTTATTTACGATATGAAATTGAAGAAACGCCCTTTTGATAGTGATAATTGTTAGAATTACTTGATACTAGGTACAAAAATGGACCGTTTGGTGATGATGGACTAACTAAAACCTCGATGTTCGATTATGTTTCACGTTTGGTTATTACGATTATTGATACGATTTCACCAGAAAATACCATATATACCTAGATCGAACTATGAAATAGGCCGGAATCCCGGGTTTCGGCACCAAAAAATATGTACGGAAATTGCACCTGGGCGGTGGCGGAGTCACGTACATAAGAGATCTCGATGTTCACGACAAGCAGCGCAAACGAAGTACAATGTGTGACGTACCTTGTATGCAGCTGCACGTTGATCCAGCCGTCGATGGGGGGAAGCAATTCCAACACGATGCGATGATGATGATGTAGGCGCTTCTTTGTGCACGATGAGCGGTGGTGTTTGAAAATGTTGACCGTTACACGTCCGATGCGATTCTATTCGGCGGATCGCGGGAACGTCCGATCGCCGACGGCTGGCATAGATACAACATGCCACAGATGACAAGTACGTCACACATGACAGTTTTGAATGTGAACTGTTACCATCGTGTGCACTTACCTGCGCGAACATCGTGGCCCCTAATGATCGGTATTAATAATGATTCCGGTAACGGAACAGAGGAAGTTCAACAAAATTTTATTCTTTTTTCGTATTTTATGAAAATATTTATTAAAATGAGATTTAAAATCACGCTAAACTTGTTTATAAATTAAAAATATTGTTAGTGCGATATTAATTTTATATCCTTTAATGTTCACTGCTGGCAAAGTAAGGTCTCTTCGCCTAATAAGGAGAAAAAATGGTATTTACCTATGTTTTTTTTTTTTTTTAATGTATAAATATAATATATCTACAGAATATTCTAATCGAGGTAATATTAGGTATGAACCATTCGTTTTCCAGCTTTGTTATACTTGAAACATAAAAATTTCAGTCGTCATGGAATCCAGTAACAAATAAATTTAATAAAGGAGCCTTGCTCAATGTTGCTCGAGCGATATTAGTAAGTGCAGGATGCGCACAGCATTATAACGTCAATAAAGACAACAAAAATATTATGAGGGTGGATAAAAAACCCTCGAACTCGCCATAGACCCGCGTTATTCCAGTCGGCTCGTGACCACGACAAGTCGAGAAAAACTTAAAGTAACATACCTGACATTTCTATGAAATTAAAATAAAATAAATTAATAATAATGAAAATATGCGGCTCACACTCAACGGCCCACGGCAGGAAGTGAAACTTTTGCCGGGGGTTCGTAAAACACAAACACATCAAACACAAACGCCTAAACGAGGACAAACATCTCTATGACATATATCATGTCACAAAAATTTGTCACGACCGAAGGTCAAAGCGACTACCACTGCGTCTATCCGTCGATAATTTAGGTATTATTATATTTGTGTATGTTAATTTAAGTATCAAACTGCCGGATTTTAAATTAATTATTATCTTTAGCCTGCTATTTTTGTAAGCTGTCAAATAACCGTTCTGGTGTAGATGTACGAGTATTTCACTGAACACCGGCGATCACGGGTTCGATTCCCGTTCGAGGCAGATATTTCTATTGGTATAAGTATTTGTTTCTCGTCTGGGTGTATGTTCTTATAGATACCCCTTGCGTGCCTGAACAGTACGTAAACCCAATTCCGGTTATTATCACGGACATCTGATAGGAATCGTTACTCATTGTATGGAAATTATCCGCCAGCCCGTACTGGAGCATCGTGATAGATTAAGCTTTAAAGTTTCTCCTACGTGGAGATTAGTACTTTGACCAGTAGTGGCACGTTTACAGACTGATGGAAAGTAGAGTGAAGCGTAGTGTCGTCTTAGATAATCGCCTTCAACGTGAATGCAATTTAGAAGATATAAAATACAAAACAATTATTTTATTCATGAGAGATTTGCTAAAAACACTATTAGCAAAAAAGTAGGTGTATATTTTAATTCACATAACAATACTAAACTATATATATATCTCAAATCGAATATTGCGACGAATCTAGATAATATCTGCTGATGTCATGAAATTTATATTAAGGCGAATTCTTCATAGACTCGGGTGGAATAAAAGATGAATGACGAATATGAAGTTTAGTTCTTATTGAGATATCATCACGGAATCATAATGCGTTTTATTCCGTATGTTGAATCTATTCAATTTATTATTATGAATGCAAAAATCTATATTTTTCCGTTACGCTTTCGTGGCTAAACCGGTTAGATGATATGGAGATCGTTTGAAACCTAGGAAAGGACAAAGGCCATATTATGTAATATGATAGGAATTATGAAAGGGGTACAGTTAAAAGTAAGTAAGTAACACCGTAAAGTAATACCAGATGTAGATAGCATCACTAGTTTATAACTTATTGTTCAAAATTCCTAAATAGTTATTGTAATAAAATAGAGATTTAATATTTTATAAAATGTAACCATTACTTTTACAGAGCCGCCGTATCCAATTGTTAATACGAAAAAAAAAGCATTTGCTTAGGAGTGACCTTGGGTAAGCTTTTACTCTCTTGTCGCAAAAATTATTTTGGAATTTGATTATTTACTTTTACTGCTGTCCACCCAATTTTCATCATCCGCGTGAAAACAATATGGGATTGGAATTTTTGACGCTGGCGAAAATTCCAACATTAAACAATTCAATTTACTCTTACTATTATATCGTAAAAATACGATAAAAATTATAAACAATTCCGTTTCTGTTACCGTTTTTTCATATCATTTACAAAAAAAAAAAAAAAAAAAAAAATTACATAAATAGTAATTTTTAAGTTTAAGTCAAATGTCGTTTTGTCTATCATTATCTAAACAGTAATCGATACAAAATGTTGCGCCATGTATGTAACAACATATTTTAAATTTTGTAGATTTTGGGGGATAATTTTCCTACCACGGGTAACGATTGTTATCACGTGTCTATGATAACAACCGGGACCGACGACTTTACGTGCTTTATGAAGCACGGTGGAGAGACCCATAAGGACATAAACCCAGACCGGAAACAAATATTTGTACAAATATAAATATCTGTACCGAGCGGGAATCGAAACCGCTACCACCGGCGCGGCCTTCAGGCGACAACTCACATCACTGCACCAGAACGGTTGTCTTAGCTTGGTCGTCTACGGTCGTCGTCTCGAATTAGGACTCAATCTTGAATTAGGAATTAATCCTATTTAAGCAATTGCAAGGAATTGTTGTCTTCCAATCGACCAATTTATTTTTTATTTTTTATTGAAATACAAATATACAGTTAATATTTTTAGATATATTAATATTTAAAATTCGAAAAATATCAAATTTTAATACTTTTGGTCCATGAAAAATATACTTTAAAAAAAAGATTAAGCATAAATAATATTTTATTTTTTATACAAAAGTTAATAATATACTTAATTGAGATTTGAAAAAAGTCATTGTTTATAGGTACCTCTTTTTTAATTAAATAATAATTATAAATAAACTTTGTTTTTTAATATGATCACAATGGAACTACATTATATACTCATTTGCAAAAAAAACGGGCGGTTTCGATTTTCTTCCTGGCTGAAAAAAATAAAATACCAAAAAGGTTTTAATCATTTGAACATGTTACTGGCCAGTTATAAAAGTGCCATAATGTTTATAAGAGTACATTCCAAATTCAAATTTTTGACTGAGCCTGGTTTTCAAAGAAAATAACTTTTAACTACATTTTGTGGCGCGAATTCCCTATAGTTAATATCGACTCTAATTAACTTTTTGTCAATTTTTATTAAATTATCTGGTGTCCTTGACATTTAAAAGTATTGTTATTGCTGTTTAGCAATCTCGAAAATGGTAGATAAAGTGATAAAAGCGAGCAAAATTATTGCGCTGCTTGAAGAAGGTTGCAGTCAATGCTTCGTGGCTCAGAGGCTAAATGTGAGTCGGTCGACAGTTCAAAGGACCTGGCAGCGCTATCAAGAGACCGGTTCCGTCAAGAGAAGACCTGATTCTGGCAGAAAGACATGTACCGAACCACGGGATGATCGTTTTCTAGTTAGTCAAGCGTTGAGAAATCGCAAATCTTCTTATGTGGACCTCAAGAACACCCTTGAAGAAGTAAGAAATATGCAAATTAGTCTATGGAAGGTCAGGAGGAGGCTTCTCGCTGCTAATATACACAGTCATCGCCCGGCACGCGGCCCTAAATTACTCCGTGGACATCGAGTTGCCAGGCTTAGCTTCACTCGAAATTGTGTGTCATGGACTCATGAAGACTGGGATAGGGTATTGTTCTCCGATGAAGCCAGGATAGCTCTGCATGGTGAAGACCGACGTCGGCGAGTGCTACGTAGACGAGGAGAACGCTTTGCAGAGGCATGTTTTGAAGAAATCACACCTTATGGAGGGGGCTCTGTTATGTTTTGGGCAGGAATAAATTCTATGGATCGTACGGAGTTAGTCTTCATCAAAAACGGTACACTGACTGGACACCGATTAATAACGGAAGTTCTAATTCCTTATGCACAACCCGCTTTAACCGCTCTTGGCGAAAACTCAATTTTTATGGACGACAACACTCGCGCCCACCGGTCTGGCGGTGTGGATGCGTATATGCTAGAAGTCGGAATTCGTCGTTTGGACTGGCCAGCTAGAAGTCCGGACCTCAATCCCATAGAGCATGTCTGGGACGTTCTGAAGCGACGAGTGAGATCAGTGCAGCCGGCTCCGCAGACCATCAGAGAGCTAAAGAATGTGATTACCGCGGAGTGGGAACGTATTCCCCAAGAAACCATAAAAGATATACTCACTAGCATGCCCAGACGATGCAAGCTGTGATTTCAGCAAGAGGGGGTCACACTCAATACTAAACTTCTATTTGCTTTTAATGTATTCAAGAAAAACAAAGAAATTAACGCGTTTCATTTTTATTTAGCGAGCAGGTACAATCATAGTGTTTTGAGCTTAAACATTATTACTTAATAATTTAATTAAAATGTTATGATAAAACTGATGAAAACTATTCCTTCCTAATTAATTTATAAAATTCTGAGGATAACAATACCTAAAATTGTCAAACAAACTAATAGTAACTATAAAATAGTTCTTTGCTTAAGTGCCCGTTTTTTTTGCAAAAGAGTTTAGTTTTGATATTTCGTTTCTTGACATCCATCTATAGTATGAGTAGAAGTCACGATAATATAATACAGGTCTTACAACGAAGCCCAATTTCAGTGGTGAGAGATTAATACGATCGTGTTATAGCTTTTCTTTCGCGTCAACGCCGCTGTACGTCGTTGCTATCGATGGGTGCCGTGCTCAGTGCGTACTGCGCACGCCGCAAGTGATAAGCGACTCTAAGCGACTCAGACTCATTTCGCATTATTAATCAAACGGCATTTATTTTTATCTCTCAAGTATTGTGTTATTTAATAATTGTTTTGCGATTTTGTTGTTATTTGGTTTTGTTATTTAACTGTTTTATTTGGATTTGACATTTATCAAAACATAATTTGACTTCGTTACACACAATACTCATCTCCCGTTATGCCTCTGGCGGCCGTAAATTGAAAAGAACAACCATCTTTAAGCTGACGCACACAAGAAAATATTTCGCATTATTAATCAAACGGCATATATTTTATCTCTCAAGTATTGTGTTATTTAATAATTGTTTTACGATTTTGTTGTTATTTTGTTTTGTTATTTAACTGTTTTATTTGGATTTGACATTTATCAAAACATAATTTGACTTCGTTACACAGAACACCCATCTGTCGTTATGCCTCTGGTGGCCTTAAATTGAAAAAAAACAGCCATCATTAAGCTGACGTACTCCCACTACTGTCTTTGCAAGATCTGTGTATTAGACTGTAGTAAAAGCTTGGAAAATTGTTACAATGAATTCAATTTCACTCGAAAATTGTATTAAAATCATAAAAATTCACTATGAAAATGGCGGATTTGTAAAAGTTACATTTCATAAAATTTGGGATATTTTCTGGGATTTACATAATCGTCGTTCTGAGACCGCTATTAAGTATTTAGTCAATAAATTTGAGTCAACAGGTTTGGTACATAATGTGCCAATACAAACGCGTGTACGTTTGGGTCGTTCGAGTGAAAACATCCCAGCCGTGCGTCACAGCGTGAAGAAGATCCGAATTTGTCAATTACTCGACGTTCTCAATAATTGAGGTTATCCACAACAATCACATGGCGAATTCTGCGTAAGGATTTGGTATTAAAGCCTTACAAGGTACAACAGGTGCCACAATTGAAGTTGGCCGCTCATTCACATCCTCGTAGATTCGCTGAATTCATTTAAGAACAAATAGTTGTTTTTTCTGAAAAATTCTTTTTTCAGACGAATCCTATTTTCATTTGTCAGATCACCATTTTGTCAAAAAGTGATTAAAAATTTGCTAAAAGAATCGTCATCTGTAATTGTGGTCGTAGTGGACATTTATCAGATATCATTTTTTATTAATAATTGCCAAACCTTATTTTTTTTTCAATACAATAAAAGTTTGAATAATTTTCATCTAAATTTATTGTGTTATTTTGATTTACAAAACAAAGTTGTTATTGCTTTATTACTTACGATAAGAAGATATTAAAATCTTCCGGTTTATATGAAATTTCTGCTAAATACTTTGGCAAATATATTTTCTCTACTATAGAAGCATTTCACTTACGACAACATGATTACTTGAAAGTTTGTAGCGTCAAAGTGGTAAGTTCGCGACTTTTTTTTTTTGATAATTGCATTAAAGTGACGTCTCTTTATTAAGAATTATTTTAATTTTTTCTCGATATTTTTCTTTTTTAGATACCAATAAAATAAAAATAAAAAAACATGAATAAAATGAATCATGTATTGCGTATAAATTTTTATTCATTTGTAAAATAAAGTGAAAAATTTATAGAATTACGCATTTATTATAATAGGTGTATGAGAGCCCACCTTCTAAACTTTTTGCAGTAGGTTAAAAAAAGCTACCCAATATATTTTGATCGCAGCTCTATAAAAGAATAGCTACTCACTGATACACAAAATAGTACCTTATAACGCTGTAAAACATCTTCACTCATAGGAAACAATTTATTATAACCAATATCTACAAAGCGGCGCGTTCCTTGTTTACTGGACAAATATTTATCCATTTAGATATTTAATTTGACTTACTAGGTGAAAGTTTATTTAGAGTTTACAGTTTTTGTTTGTCTTTTGGTCAGTAATGTGTATAAAGATTAATACACATATTTACGTTTGTGTGTTTAAATTTTATATAAGAGAGATACACTAACATTAGCAGCATGTTTGTATTTAAACTATGTATGATGTATCAGGTCGGCTAAACGATCTAATGTAAAATGTTGTTCATAAGCTCCTCATTCCATTCAAATACTTTGACGTAAAATTGAGTTATTAGTTAATTAATATCTTATTATATCTTTAAACGAGCAATTCTCGTATATATATAAATATATAATCTGAATCTCCGAAACGCCTCCAACGATTTCCATAAAATTTAGTATGCAGGGGGTTTTCGGGGCGATAAATCGATCTAGCTAGGATTTATTTTTAGAAAATGTCGTTTTATCCATTTTTTCAGGCAATTAAAAAATGTCATTAGAATACGAAGGTAAATTTCGCTGTCATCGATAAGTTTGTAATAGCTCGGATGGGAACGGGCGGATTCGAAATCAGAAGACCCGGGTTCGAGTCTAGGTGTCTCCATACCAATTTTTTTTTCTTTTTCTTTTTCAAGTTTATTTTTTTGTAAAGAAAACTTTTATTGAGAACTCTTTTTTTTAAATATTTTTTATATTTAAATAACCAGTTTCTATTTTTTTATATTCTATTTTTTTTATTATTATGTCGGTAAGATCGAAAATATTATTCATATTTCATTAGTATGTAATTAGTTTCTAAATATAATTTAACCGAGCAAACTCGGTCATCCAGGTACTTGAATCTTAAATCAGAATTCAAATAAATGCGCTATTATTGCTGGCTATTATTTCTTTAATATAATGTTTTACTCGGTTCGACAAATAATTTTACTATAAGAATAAAATTGATACAATTTAAAAAATTCCGAGAAAAAAAAATTATATCGCAAATATGTAATAACATCGAGAGAGTAACGTAACGTCGTTGACAATCGTTTAATATTAGGGGTTAAAGTAAGAAATTGCCGATATGTACTGAAAAATTAAAATTCGTTTTTTTTATTATTTTTTTTATTTAACATATTTATTTAATCAAAATAATTATCATTATTATCTATACATTGCTGCCATCTAATAGGAAGGTCATTTTTGCCTTTGCGATAGAATTCTGGTGATCTAGATTCGACAAACTGTGAAAGCATTTTGTACTGCCTCCTGAGAAGAAAACTTTTTATTACGTAGAAAATTGTCCAAATCATGTTCAATCATGAAAAAAATGGTAGCCCGTTGGAGCAAGGTCTGGCAAATATGGAGGGTGATGAATGGTTTCTAATTGCAGTTCCTGTAGATTTAAAACGGTTTTAAACAGTTTCTCGTGCTGTATGAGGTTATCATAGAGCAATGGTGAAGATCGATTCATGAGTCGGAGCTGTTTCACTGCTAGTTTTGGTATCATTGCACGGAGTTTGGCACAGTAGACATCTGCCGTTATTACTTGACCATATCGGAGAAAGGTATAGTGAATAACACCATGCTGAGGCCACCAAACAGTTACCTTTTTATTGGTACGCTTTACTTTAGACCACTGTTGCATTTGACATGGGGTCAGACATTGCATACGCTTACGGTTATTGTAAAGAGTCCACTTTCTAATATTCCTTCATTTCTGTATCGATTCAACAAGGCATCACAAGTTTCAACACGCGTTTTTTTCTGCAGATCAGTCAAATCATGAGGCACCCATTTTTAATTTTTTTATTTATTGATTAGACGCAAATAAGTCAATATTGTTGGTAAAATAACGTTAAATCATGCCGCTAATTCCTGGGTCGTTTGGCTCGGATCGGCATCCACCATCTCTTTCAATACATTGTTATTCACCTGTGTGCGGTCTTCCTTGCGGTTCGTTTTTCAAATCAAAGTTTCCATCACGAAAGCGTTTAAACAGAAATCGCACGGTGCTTTCATTAACAGTCCCCGCTCCAAACGCAACATTGATATTGCGAGCTGTTTCTGCCACGCTACTTCCGCGTCGGAACTCGTATTCAAAAATCACTCGAATTTTCGAAGTATCCATCTACCTTGTCTAAGCTGAATTAAAATAAATAAATAAAATAAAATAAATAATTGAAAGTCAATAATCGAATGTTGTACATTTTTTTAAATAAAAACTACATATATACCATGTAAAAAATTTCACTTAAAAATCTCAAACCATGAAGGTTTTATGTCAATTCGAAGTAGGTACCTATTACAATAAAACGGCAATTTCATTTAACCCCTATTATTAAGTTTTAAGACGATAGATCGTTGATTTACGGTATGTAAGCTAGTAGAAAAATAAATCGAGAAACGTCATCCGAAGATTGGATAGACTACATTTTAGACTTAATAGAACCAATACTTTTAAGACATTAAAACAAATGATTTTAGTCAGGTTTCCTGCAAATTGTTCTTTGAGTAAATCCACAACAATGATTAAGAACGAATGAAGGAACGTCTTATTAAACTTTAATAAAATCAAAATTTGGTCAACGAATACATTACAATATACAAGCAAGAAAGTAAATAAACAAATAGTAGATACAGATCATAAAACAAACTTTAATAATCAGTTTCTTCACTTTATTTTTTCAATTTTTCGACTTTTGTTCTAATAAACTGATAACCTCTTGTCATCAAGTATTTTACTTATTGAAATAAGATCTATCAAAATTAAGGCTATCCATTGATATATTAATTACTTGGCGCAAATTAATAAAATTGCATTTAAAGTTCATCAAGTCTTTATATTTACCAACATTAATGTACATAATTATTAAAATAATAATAATGCAAAATTAATGTACATACTTCACACGAGCCCAATTTGGAAATTTCCTGTCCTGACAAAAAAAAAATCGGACATCTTTTACAGAAGAATCCGCACGACTATGACTGACCATCACTTGCCACGGAAGTGTAGTGGTCGAGGCCTATTAAGCGCCAAGTCCGTGTATTACCGAGTGGCGTGCATCCTCAGGGCCTACTTTGAAACGAGAAGGGAGAACGCTAGGCATGGTGATGTTGGCAGCGACGGCTGGTGAGACTAATCGTGGCCAAACTAGAAGTGGAAAGCGCTTTCGAAGCAGTCCGAAGTCGACCGGCGAGGGAAATGTGATCCTCGCCGGAATTAAAAAGCGTATATTGATGTGGGAGGAGCCCTGCACCGTGAGGTGCGAGCAGCCGAAGAGGGACGCAAAGCGTTGGGCGTCGATACTGGAGACGCGTGCACGGCCAAAGCTTTGTTACAGCAGGCCAACTGTGATGCTGACCTGATCTGCGCAGTGGCGACGAGGTCCTCGAACCTGAAGGGCACGATTGTGCGTATCCTGAAGGATGCGGCGGCCTCGCTCAGGTCAATAGTGGAAGCCCTTAGTAAGCGATCGGCCTCAAACGAGGTACGGAAACTCCAACTGGAGAATGCCCGTCCGAGGTCTGAGATGCACGAACTGAGGCTACAGGTGGAGGAGCTCCGACATCAGCGCCGTAACCGCGCCCCGGCCACCCTATCAGCGAATGGAGAGGACCCGCCTGAGGGGTGGAAGGCCTCCATGCTGGGGTCGATGGGCCGCATGCTGAACGCCAGACTGGCGGGGCTGGAGGAGCGGCTTTTGTCCGGAAAGTCGCTCCGACCACCACTAGTGGCGGACAGAATCCACGAGGATGGGCAAGCGGTTCCCACCTCTGCAGAAAAGCAGAAGAAGAAGCCGGCACCGAAGACGGCGCCCCCGTCTGGCAAGGCGTCAAAGAAAAAGACGCCGAGGACGGAGCCTGCGCCTGAAGAGGGCCCCGACGGCGGTGAGTGAACCACCGTCGTCAGGAAGACCAACAAGAAGGCGAAGTCTTACGCCGCCGCCGCTGCCGCTGCTCCGGCACCAAACAAGCCGCAGCCGCAGGCACAGCCTAAGCCAAAGAAGATTAGGAAGCCCAGGCTGGCCGCTCCGCGCTCTCCGGCAGTCCTTGTGATGCTGGACGAGTACGCGGAGGGCAAGGGGGTAACGTACTGCCACCTGCTAAAGCGGGCGGCAGATACGATCGACCTGGCCGATCTCGGGATCGTTGGCGGTCTCAAACTGCGGCGCGCCGCAACCGGGGCCAGATTGCTGGAGCTGCCGAAGGGGCAGACCCCGGAAGCGGCAGGACGCCTGGCGGAGGCGATGCAGGCGGCGCTGGGCAGTATGGCGAGGGTGGTCCAACCCATGAAGCTTGCGAGCCTGCGGATCTCTGGGTTGGACGACTCCGTCTCCTGCGAGATGGTGGCCAATACGGCAGCGGTAGTGCGAAAGTGCGATGCTGGACCGGGCGGGTTAGGCTGCACTGTGGTGCGATGCCCGATCCCAGCCGCTAAGGCTCTGGCCGAAGCAGGCAGACTCTTGGCCGGGTGGAGCTCGGCCAGAGTTCAAGTATTGGAGCAGCGCCCCATGCGCTGTTTCAAATGTCTGGGAATCGGGCATACCCGCCCGACATGTCCGGCTGCGATTGATCGCAGCGGCGCGTGCTTCCTGTGCGGCGTGGAAGGGTACATTGCCTGCAATTGCACCGGAGCACTGCGCTGCGCCGTGTGTGCTGCCGCCGGCAAACCGGCGGCTCACTTGATGGGGGGACGGGAGTGCCGCCCCCCCAAATCGAAGGGTAGAGCGGTCGCTAAGACTCCGGCCGCTCCCCAAAGCCCAATTCTCCAGGTCACGGAGGAGACTGCGGCTATGTCATCATGACCTGCCGCAGTTTTCCCCCGTTCGCCAGTCCCTGGAGCAGCGGAGGTAGAGCGCTCACGGTACACACGAGTGCTCTATGACCGAAGGCGGCCTGCGTAGGCGAGCCAACCGTCGGGGCGTCACGGTGGCATGCGCCAGCGATCCCGTGGCGTCCTTGTACGACGACGAGGGCACCGCTGGGTTTTAGTGGGTATTCTGACTTCGCAGTCAGCGAGTCCCACATACCCGTCACCCTCGGGCCGCGGGTTACGTAAACGTATTTCCCAACGTAAAAAAAAGGCATGGTGATGTTATATTATGTGACAAAAGTCTCACCCCCTTATCCCTGGCCAAAGAGAAATGGATCGAAGATCGGTTGTACTTAGCACCTCTGGAGAAGGAGCTGCATGGACGGTTTTACAAGGCGCTCCACGCATCTCACGTGGATATTAAGGCCTCCGTGCTGTGGCTGCCATTCGGGAACCTCAGCTATATATATACTACTGGAATTTTTTCTATATTGAGTTAATATAGGCCAAGGGCAGACATTACATTACCATTCATCCTACTATTCTAAGACGCCCTCGGTTTTTTCCTCATAGACGTGAAGGCCACTGGGTTACATCAACAGTTTGTCGTGAACACTCATGTACATCAGTGTATATAGTAAACATTAGAAGTCACGCCACTCTGTGCGAATATGGCATCGATGAATATGCAACATTCCATATCCTTTTCATTTGTCCCAAACTCCTTTATCATAATTATCTATGTTGTCGTCTCTCGCAAAATCCCTCGTCCTATAAATATTAAATCTTTGTTGATGGTGTTGTTTAGTTAAAAATATAATATATGTATATTATTGTATAATGATTAAAAAATATTTTTCCATATTTATAATAAGGAGAAAATTTTCTACATATTAGAAAAATCTTTTACTTCCATATGAACGAGATGTGAAAATATTTTATTTTTAGAATTCAATATCATCCCACATAGAATTGAATCAACTTTTCATTTCATATTAAAATGTGAAAACTCTTACTACATTCTGTATGTATTTAACATTTGCTTTACTAGAGCACTCAGGAGATTATCCTGAAAAAATGTGTTTCCTTTACTTGAATTTCTATGCTCCACGATTTCGAATATAAAATAAATTAATTTAAACCATAATTACTTTATTTTAGACTAAAAATTTATTACAATTTATCTTGATATTAAATCTTTAATAATTTATTAATTAGACAGTACTAAAGTTATAAAAAAAAAAATCTTCAACTTATATGATATTTATATATTTCGCAAATGTCATGTAGAGGAGAAGACAGAGAGATTTATAGATGAAGTCGAGGTTACAACCTTAATAAAAATTTTAAGATCTTAGAAATAGTAGGTATTTTTTGGTTAACTCTTAACCTAGAACGACACAAATGTTTAAAATACAATATACACACCTGTTCTTTACCCATTTATGACAACCGTTCTGGTGTAGTGGTGCGAGTAGTCGCATTAATGACAGCGGTTACGGGTTGAATTTCCACTCAGGGTAGATACTTATATTTGTATAAATATTTATTTCTGGTTTTAATGTATGTCTGTCTGCCTCGTGAGTCTTCCCACCATGTCTCGGAGAGCATGTAAGTCAGTGCCGGTTGAGATCACAGACATCTGATAACGATTGTTACTCTTGATAGGAAAATAACCGCTATTTATCAGTGGAGTAGTGTAGTGGATTAAGCTCCAATCTTTCTTCTTTATGAAGAGAAGGCCTTTACCCAGCAGTGCTATTTAAAAGCTGATTCTGTTTAATTCAGCTCATTATAGTTTCTTGGAAGTTTATATATCACTGGAGTAAAAAATAATAAAATAAAAAAGTAGAGAACACAATAACAATGAAAAAGCAGGCAAATTGCGAGAGTAAGTAATGTCGCATTTCACCGTCGGAAGGCGCGCATTCTAACAATTAATGCAAGTCTGTCGATATTTCTCTTCAAGTAAATAAATTGTACAAGGTGCATAAAAACTGGAAATGTTTAATTAAGAACGATGGACACGCCACCGATAGACGACTAAACTAAACCAGTCGACGCTGACTAGCGAGACTTTACATAGAAAAGAGACAAAGCCGAAAAGCTAGTCTTAAAAAGTCTTTCCTTTTCAATTAATTTGTTGATGACTTACTTGCGAAAGAGTTTTTGGTGAGTTTTTCTTAGCCTCTCCTCTGTTGAACCGCTGAGAAAAAAATAAAAAGTAATAACTTTAATTTTTATTTATTTATTTATTTAATTCTTAAAACTTATATTTAACATGACAAGGAACCCAATGCGTTAGTTAAGTTGATTACCAAAAACATTATTATAATAATCCCACAGTATTTTTGTATAACATTCCATTTTAACAATTACAATACAAATCAATTAAAATAATCTAATAAAATAAATTAAAAATAATAATAATATTAATTCAATGTCTAATTAATAAAATAATCAAAAATTAAAAATATATAAAATAAACATTCACTAAACAATCACAAATGAAAACATTTATATTACATTTAAAAATCATTTTCAATATATCAGATTAAATAATGTCATAACAAATAAAATAATATCATACCTAATTTAATTTTACAGACTAAAACAAGGTCACAGAATTACCTAGTTAATTAATTACGACGAATACTTTTTATAAGAAATTCTAGTGAACTCGTCTAGTGTGCAACTGAACAGATCTACATGGTACGCCGCCGCGTTGAGTACTCGCAGCGCCCGCGTGAGCGGCGCGTTTCGCACTAGGTTGGTGCGCGCGAACGGTAGTGTCAGCAGCGGCGGCCGCCGTTGACGCTCGTCACTGTCAGGTGACGCGGAGAGCTTTAACTCTTCCATAATTGCAGGACTGTTTAACTCATCGCACAATACCTTTATCAGTTATTTGGCGAGAGCGACTTACCACCGTGTTTCCAGTACTGTATCCCACCATCATCATCATCATCATATCAGTCGTTGGATGTCATCGACCTCCAGAACGACCTTTTTTATATACTAGACCTCCGACTGTCCGACATACTGTTCTCCCCTCTCTTCGGACTTCAGATAAAACCAGTATATTCCACTGTAACCTGTTCATTTCCTCTTCCAGCTCAACAATCCTTTCACTAAACCCCAGGGTGCGAATTTTATGTGTAACCAGGGCCAGGTGTCGTCGTGGGTGGCAGCGGAATCTCACCCGGTGATTCTTAGCAACCCTGCCCTACCGTTACCCGGGCTGTCGCTGTAGCCGGAAATAGTAGGGCCACCGGGGACTGGGGGCCCGGGCTCTGTTTTGCTTGTCATAATCATTGGGGAAGGGGGGGGGGGGTGCCCAATACTCGCCACGCTTGGCAAACCTGTTGGCGAGCGCAGTGTGTTATGCCAGGACATAGTGACGCTGCTGGCCATCACCACCCTGATCGGTGCATGGTTGTTTGCACCGCTATGGCCTTAGTCGCCTTTTACGATACCTTGACAAGAAAGAGGTCGAGATTGTTCTTCTCAGCCAGTCAACGCACGGCCATGCCTATAACGAACAATGTAGGATACAGCAAGGGATAGCCCGGATAAACTCTATAGGGTAAAACCAGGATAGTTGCCTCAGTGGGATAGTTGCCCCGGTTTTGAATACACCATGTTAGGAATATAGTTGGTGTTAACGCTTTACTATTAAAAGTGCACCCCCAAAGACCTCAGTGTCATGTAAGCAACAATGTATAGGCGCACGCGTTTTGACCCTATGAGTTAAAATCTTTCGTGGTAAAACGATAACAACCGTCGAAAGTAAATTGGTAAGTATTGTCTATTGAATATTTTTACAACTGTTTATGATTTCAACTAACTTTTTGTTTCTTTGTATGCATTCGAGTTTAAATTACATTGTTTATTATGTTTTATTGCTGAATATTTCTTATTTATTTTGCAAATAGTAAGAACAAGTATCCGTATCAAAAAGGATAGTCGCCCTATTTACATTCGCGGATAGTTGCTATAGGGTTAACTATGCGTAATTACGAATTCTTCAACGAATAAAGATAGATTTTTATTTCATATGTTGTTATTTCGAACTTACTGTGTCTATAACTTGTTTTAAATAAAATAAATACATGAAACCAGGCATGGTGCTACACCACAACACCTCGACAAAAGATAGTTTAGCGTTTGGGGTAGAAGAAATGGGCAAAAAAAGTATCCATGAAATATCTCGAATTTACGGAATATACTCTCGAACTTAAACAAGACGCTACAAAAAGAGAAACTATCAACTTCTAACCCAAGGCGTATCTTCAATTTTAAGCTGTAGGTACCTATAATTAGCTGCATAAATTAAAAGTTCTATCTACATACCTACTTACCTGACCTAATTGTGTTTTTTTTTGTCATTTCTATGATAATACCATGTCCTTGGCTTTGAAAATGAAAAAAGACTAGTAGCTCTTATATTAAAGTTTGGAGACGCCGGGTTTCCTCCTGAAGGATTATTAGTTTGTTGAAAATATGGAACTAAAACAAAGACTATAATAATTCTTAAATTAATATATAAACAATAAAATGTCCTTAATTCTATAAAACTACATCTATCCTTATCTAAAATGTCCTTTTTCTATACAAAATTCTATCACTATCTCTTTCTATACAAAACAACATTAAAAAACTATCTATTAAATTCACAAATGAATAAAATAACACAAAGAAACGATATAAAACTAATATCTTAACTACTATTCGAAATAACAGAACTATTATTCAGCGATTTCTATAGTTTTTTTGCTAAAAACGATACGTCTTCACGTACGAAAGGGACGGCAACACTATGTTGTCTCGCTCACATGCGAGCGAGAGAGACCGCCTACGACTGCTCTTTTCGGTTGTCTCGTACAGTTTTTATAGTCTTAGTCCATTTGCAGGGTTGAAAAAAAAACAGTTTTTTTAAAAAATAACAAAACATCGTGTTTAAAACAAAATATTTAAAAAAAAACATGTTTTAAACAAAAAAATATTTTGTGTTTTATGCAGCTGTTTAAAACACGTTTTAAACATGTTTAAAACATTGTTTTAAATTAATTAATACGAATGTATGTATATCTTATTAGTAAAACTGCCATATTACTTCTACATGATCTCCTGGTCATACTGAACAACTGTACCCAAGGAACATACCCTCGTAAATGAAGTTTCTTTTTCGATCTCCTATACAAAGTTCTATACCTACTGTACCATTTTCACCACCACCTGCAGCATTAAAATCACTAAAATGTCGCCAAAGCGAATCTTTTTTATTACACGATTTTTATTAGCTTCACCTGTATGTTTGTTTGTTTGTTTGTATGTTTGTAAGCGACTCCTTTAGACGTCATTTTGACCTACTTCAAACGTTCAGATTTCATATAAACTTAGTAAACTTATCGAAGAATCGATGACAATGCAATAATTTAAATAGTCCTGTTATCCTTACCAGGATATTCAGGATTAGCGATTAGTTTTTCATTACTCGATCACCTATTTCTCGGATAAGTTACCGACTTCGGGACTGATGACAATGTAATAATTTAAATAGTTAGCTCTGTTATCCTTACCAGAATCTTCAGGATTAGCGATTTATTATTCATTACTCGATCACCAATTTCTCGTATAAGTTACTGACTAATCTGAAAACCAGCTATTTCAACCGAGAAAACAGCAAGAGCAAATAACTTATTTCGCGGATAAGTTATGACCTTGAATAAAATAAATAATAAATAGTAAAAAAAAACTAAAAAACGCTTTTATAGAAAATTCAACTAAAAAATAAAAAATAAATAGCACAACCTCGTTAAGTCTCCGTAAAACCTCCAAATCTCGAAAAAATGTTTTGGTCCCTTCCCTTTAAACACCAAAACCTCCATTACTCTATATCTCAATCTTCTATTAGTCGAAATAATCAGTGAGTCCCTCCAAGCCATTTTGGTACATATTTTCCCTCCATAACTCGAAAAATTAAATTTTACCTCTGTATCTCGAACATAGCAATGTTTTATTTTACAACCTTTACTACTCCATTATTTGAGACATATTACCTCTATTGTTCGAATAAAAATAAGTTACCGACTTACCGACCGGCGAGAATTCACCGACAGTGTAAGTACACCATTGTTTCTTAGAAAGCAATTTAGGGCCGATGTCACTATTTGTATTCGAAACCAAGTTTAAGAAAACTACGTTTTGCTTAATCGAGTTCATAGTTCGATTCTAATCTCGATTTTCGTTAAACGGATTTCAAGCTCTCTGAAGAGCAACTCTGAAGAAAAAGAATTTTCTGCTCTTTATACCTTGTACAATGCTATAGATAGAACAACCGAATTATCTAAAGCAAAAATTACTGGTTTTTTTATGCTATTTTATTTTATTTTAAGTATGTTTTGAAATAATGTTGATTTATAATAAATAAAAATATGTGTGTCACCTCTGCAAAATGAATGTTTTATTTATTTTATCTCTTTAACTCAAATTTATAAGAATTAATCTCAACCTCCTTATGTCGAATCAAAATCCGCCTAAGTCGAAATTCTCTATAAGTCGAAAACTCTAGAACTCGAATTTTTTGGCGTCTCCCTTGATGTTCGACTTATAAAGGTTCTACTGTAGTTAAAAAAAACGTACTTTTAAAAACATACTTTTATAAAAAAATCTAACTAATAATAAATAAATTTTAATTAATTATAGTGTAAATAAGAAAAAAATGTATTTTATTGTAAAAAAATTAAACAAGTGCGAGTCGGACTCGCCCATTAAGGATTCCGTAGCAGCAAGTAAAATCGTATAAAAGTTCTTGTAGTTCATTGTAACTTTGATCGATGTTTTAATAATAGTAGGTATATTTTTTATTAAAAAAAATATTTACTAGATTTTCGGTGGAAGTTTGCATGGTATATATTTTTTTAGTTTTATCATTCTCTTATTTTAGAAGTTACAGGGGGGACACATTTTACCACTTTGGAAGTGTCTCTCGCGCAAACTATTCAGTTTAGAAAAAAATTATAGAAACCTCAATATCATTTTTGAAGACCTATCCATAGATACCCAACACATATGGGTTTGATGAAAAAAAAATTTAGTTTCAGTTCTAAGTATGGGGAACCCCCAAAATATTTTTTTTTTGTATGAAAATCTTAATTCGGTTCACAGAATAAATCTACTTACCAAGTTTCAACAGTATAGTTCTTATAGTTTCGGAAAAAAGTAGCTGTGACATACGGGCGGACAGACAGACAGATATGACGAATCCATAAGGGTTCCGTTTTTGCCAATTGGGTACGGAACCCTAAAAAAGCGTGGGGTGGTTTTTAAGATATTATCAAAATGATAATCCTTCTACTTATAGGTATTATACCTGTCAATAAAATATTTATATCTATTCACTCCATACATAATTGTTTATCATACAACTTTAGTAAGCTATATACAATATCCTAGTCAAAAACAATTTCTAACGTAATTCCAACAAGAAACGTCTAACAATCACCTGACACCTTTACTTGCTAACCCACACGCACACGCACGTCGCACACACTCAAATCTTATCCGTCCATATACACGAGCCACCCCTTATTTCTGTGTTTTGGGAATGTAAGGCCATATTAGTCACTACACGTAAAAAAAGATAAAAAACTTTAGTGTTTTTTATGAGTGTTTAAAACACGTTTAAAACAAATTGTTTTAAAACATGTTTTAAACACCTATACGTTTTTCTAAGTGTTTTAAACACTGTTTAAAACACTTGTTTTAAACAATTGTTAAAAACAATGCCAACCCTGTCCATTTGTTATATTATTAAAGTTAATTTATTTTAAATATATTTTTGCACGCATATATAACTTATCTTCTATATATTATATTCACGAGTTACGAGTTAAGTCGTTTTTAAATTCAACAAAATATAGCTCCTCATTGTAGGGCGTAAAACGCTGTACTAAAATTACGCATGCAGTTCAGTCATTTTACTACGAACATTTTTCGTGATTTTACGTTCAACGACTGTCATCTATCGAAGTTTATGAGTAAAAGTATTAAACAGTGTAATATACGTCTTTCCTCGATGACAAGTCTAGCGACACTGAAAAGTGGAAACTAAGTGCAGTGCATTCTGCGCAAGTTCACAACTTATAAACTACATATAGTACTATATTCATATTAGTGAAACGACTGCACTCACCTGAGTAGGTACCTACATGAAACATTTAGGTAATTATTCCGATTCGACACAATTTCTGTATCCAATCGTCATGTCAGTAGGTATGTACGAAATCAAATATAAAATTTTATCAATTTATACATTTCGTTTTAATATCTATAACAGTATGATTTACCTAATCTAAATATGTTCTCAAAATTTTTAATCGAACTGCAGTTATAATTGTCAAAATATAAGATCGGTATAATTGATATCCCAGATTGTACAATTATGCAAAAAGTGGCCATTTATATCGACTTCGGAAAATAAAATAAATCAGACACATACAAAACATATTTACTAAAAAAAACGAAAATTCTTATAAAAGCGATTAGAGGCGGAAAAATGAGAATTTTATAATAATATCTCTAAAAGTATAAAAAATGTAGTCTCGATTCACACATACTTTAATACTGTTAAATAAAACACTTCTTAAGGTGACATCTGATGCAGCTGAGCAGATGATAATGCTTCTTATATAACATAATATGAAATAATTAACATATTAATTTTATAATATACTTGGATCAATTTGATTGGTGCTCTCAATATAATTATTATTTTAAATTATTTATTAATCATTTAGATTATCTAGTAAAAGTACCTAATTATAAAGTTTTACTACTCTATGACGAAGCATTGCCTTTGTTACTTAAAATATACCAGTATGTTAGGAAAATAAATTCTGGTTGAATTACCTTTGTATAAAAAATGAAAATAAAAATTTGCTTTTATTTAAATTTAATGATGGCCGGCTGGTCGAGTGGTCAGGCAACTGGACACTTTGCGCAGCGGTCGCGGGTTCGAATCCCGCCAGGTGCAGATAATTTGTATAACGAATATAGATGTCTGCACCGGGTCATGGATGTGTATTTATGTGTATATGTATTTATAAAAATTTCTTAAATTTATTTCCGTTCCTAGTACCTGTAACACAAGTTCTTACGAACTTAGCACGGGGCTAGGTTAACGTGGTGTGATTGTTGGTTAGTAAAAATTTAAAAAAAAATAATAAGGTAATAGTGATAATTTAATATGCAACGCAACAACAACAACAACAACAACAACAACAACAACAAAAATCATATTTTACTAACTGTGCCCTGTGTTTATTTTGTGTATTTGTTGGACGTAGTACTTCATAATTAACCAAATTGATTTTGTTCTCATCGCCAACAATCATTTTAAACTTAAAGTACGTAATAGTTATTGACTAATTTAATAAAAAATAACATAAATTTTAAATATTTCATGTGATTGTTCTTACCAGGGAATTTATATGAAATGCGCACGTGCACTAAAAAAACGTTCCTAAGAGAGGGATTGCATCTCTTTCTACCATGGATTCAAGGCAACTCGTAAGAAAGAGACAAAATGCCAGTATTCAACGAAATGCTCGGAACGATTTTTTCACCTTACATCTTGGAAAAAAATTAATGTCAACCTTATTGTAGTTATTTCAAGGTGCATATTTGAGCGTGCCAGTTATGATATTATAAATCTCTTGGTTCTAACATAGTCTATCGAATATATTGAAATCCGTTATCCAAATGAATGAATAACTTATAGAAAATAATAAAATGTAAAACAATCGAAATTCGTAAAATAAAAACGTCCTAATTCATAAAATATATACTACACAATAACAGCTCTAAATTTAGTTTAATTAAAGTTTATTTACATTAGACAGCTTAACAAAAGAGCAATGCAATTTTACATAACCCTTTTATGTAATGAAACCTTTAGACCTGGTAATAGTGAAAACCAATTTAGTGTAAATACGGATTTTATGACCCTCCTGGACAAAGAGTAAAAGCGAGGTAGATTCCCTTTTGTTTTACGATTATAGCCGCAGCGCACATATTTAACTCTTCTCCAGTAATTTTTGTTAGAATTATAATATCTGATTGACACAATTACTATTAAATAATTTCTCGTAATTATCGTCGTAATATATCTTGTATAATTTTTTATATTATTGTCTGTAATATGTCTGTATAGTGTATATATCAATAATTACGATAGAATACAAAATTTGATTTATGTTCTTACTTTGTACATTTTATTGGTATATTATTTAATATATTAATTTATGTTTAATTTGTTATTGTAATCGTATTACCGACTTCACTATAATGTACAGTAACATTCGAGCGAATTTATGTTCAAACTATCATTATTTTGAAAATATTATAAAAGGGTCTAACCGACTTTATGAGGAAATTGCACCGGCGTCTTTGGACATAGTTTTACCTTTTAAATATTGCTTCTTCAACCAAAGTACTTGTACTTCTGATTTTAGATCTCTGATTTCACTCATAAGGGAGATAGGGGGTAACAGCCCCTAACGGTTTTATTTTTTTTCTCAGAAACTTTGACAGATATTTAAATGAATCCAACGCGAAAAAAATATATATAAATGAGTTCTATATACTATATTTAGTAGTTTTAATAGTTTTTGATTAATTTTCAGAAGTGTAAAAAACAATATTCATTATCTGAGGGTAGTTTTTTATATGAGCTACTAGAGATACACCAACCAAAATAAATATTATACAATTGTTTTAGAGTCTACTGCAACATATTATAAATACAAATGCTTGCATTTGGTGGAACATAGTAAAAAAAAATCTGTGTGTGTCAGCTCCGAGGCACGACTAGAGTTTACTACGATTCTCTAAATAGACAAAAATAATTTGTATGTGACACAGAATAACACTTATAGCCTATTTTACAGTTTATATGCGAAAATCTACTTCTTAAGAACGATTTTCTAAATAGGCACAAATAATTCGTATGTGACACAGGATAACACTTATCACCTATTTTACAGTTTTTACGCGAAAATATAGCGCCCTTTAGATTTCTGAGGCAATAAATTGTCCTTTATTAATTTGGCTTCATCACCATAATTACGAATAATCTCGTCTTTGATAAGTTCAATGTCAGATTCATCTGAATGATTATGTTTTTTATCCTGGCTTGGACCCCACTTTGAATACCTTTCATATTGGATCCATTATCGTACCCTTGCCCTCTTAAGTTCTCTAGAGACAATCCAAGTTCTGATAATTGTTCTAAGATAATCTCTGTCAGTTTGAGGCCTGTAGATTTTTCGATAGGTATGAATCCTAAAAAACTCTCATTTATTACAATTTCTGAAGTTCTTGGATTGTCGTCGGTCTGTTTTAAAGAAACATTCCTAATTATTAGGGTCATCTGCTCAGTTTTGCTAGCGTCCGGGGTACAATCTAAGATAATAGAATAATATTTTGATTTAAGTATAGCTTCCAAAATATTCCGTTTAATATTGTCCGATATTGTACTAATAATTTCATTCTGAATAGTTTTACTTAGGTAGGTTGCTTGTCTCTCTTCTTTCCTTCAAACCCTACGTACAAGTTCCTGCATAACAGGATCAAATTCAGCTAACAACTCTACTAGTATCAAAAAGTTACCATTGTTATGGTGATATAGATTATCAGAAGTGCCCTGAAAAGCTAAGTTATTTCTTCCCAACATTTTAATGACTGAGACAATACGTAACAAGACTTCATTCCAATGGTTTATTTCTGAATTAATTATTCTCTGAGATTCGGCATCTATCGTATGCTACAACTTGACTCGACGCGAAAGTTCAAACCAAAATCTAATAGCTTCTAAGACGTGTCTTCGTGATGTCTCGTGAGATTTAAGAGTACCACCTAATGTTTCCAATCGTTGTAGCCATCTTTAGATATATCGGAAGAAGTTACATAAAAAAATTTACAGCAAAAACAAAAGACAACATTTTTTACTTTAGAATACACAAGCCAGTCTCTTAAGATTTGTTCACCGTTATTAAGCTTTCTTTTGTAATACCCAGAAGTAAACCTTCGTCCTTTGTTATCTTTTGGAAATTCAATTTCATACAATGGGTTAGGAGAACCCTTATTTACTAAAAATATTCTTTCTGCATCGGCGTTAGTCTATTAGGCCACGTTGCTGGATCAGTATCTAAAAGTGACGTTATGTTTGCTAAAGTATTTGTAGTTGCAATTGCAATGGCAGTAGCATCTGTAACAGCAGTTGACCCAGAAGCAGAAGGTTCACAGATTATACTCAGCGTATCTTCATCATGTGGTTTAGATGCATCTGCATCAGCTGCATCAGTTACTTGCGGGCGAGGACCGACGATGGGACCAACTTCGAAATCGCAAAAAATAAAATCAGCTGTTCCATAGTAAAATGATTATCCAGTCGACCAAAGTGTATGGAACAGCTGATTTTTTTTTCTCGCGATTTCGAAGTTGGTCCCATAGTAAAAGTTGTTCATTGAGTGTTTATTGTTCATTGAGTTGTTGTACATTAACCCCTTAAGCTGACAAGAGTTAATTAAAAGTCACTTATATACTCGTATGTGTTAATTCTCGTATTTATTCACAAATTATTATCACACTATTTATTTTTATAATCAAGTGTTAAGGTAGTAGTTAGGTACTTACTTAGTAGTCTCGAGTCTCGTCACACATTACATTCGCATATTTTTCTGTTTCATTTGTTTGCCACTAACATCCACTTTTCAATTTCAGGACTTTCGAACTTCTATAGTCTCGTAAAGTAGATAAAGATTCGCATTAAATTCAATTAATAGAATAGAAAACGACAGAGGAATAAAGAAACTGCAACTGACTAGCGCGAGGAAAAGTAATGTATTTGTATCTTTGAATATTTATAGATAAAAAGACAGACCAGGGAATCCCCCGTTGCATGCAACTAGTGTTGCAAACCTCACAAAACTAAAGGCCTGTACGCATCATCCATCTTGCTGAACGTCGCGTCCACGCGACCGCGTACGGCCGTCATGCCCGATCATGCTGTGTGCACCATCGTTCAATACATGCACATCTTGACGGACGCATTGTGACCACATTATTTTGTAATCTACTAAAATATGATGTGATATTTCAGTCATGTCAAAAGTAATAAATTATGTTCTAACAATTTTTGTGTAGGGGTGTGGTATTTTTTTGTTAAACTATCTTTCAAATTTTCGCCGCTCCCAATTTTGCCGCCCCTCAATTTTGCCACTCCGGGCAATTGCCCGGTTTGCCCCTCCCTAGATGGGGCCCTGATTTTAAGTAAAAATATGGATTATTTTTTATTTTTATTTCAGTAGTATTAGAAATGCTTTTTTTATTATTAGATTACAGGATTTCAGTTTTAGTTATTTAGTTTGTATTCATGTAAATGTTTGTTTCGTGGCTAATATGCTGCACCGTTTGTGATGAAATTTGATAAGACATAGGCTCCTTTTGATTAATACACCAACGCGGGCGAATCCGCGGGCGGAAGCTAATATAAAATTCTAAGAAGTACTCGCCATCCTCGAACTCAAATGACCTAAACTCGCGACTTTGTTCACAGTAATATTTCTTTTTTTATGATTTTATTTCTTTAGTAGACTTACTTCGCAGCCTTAATGCTTTGACATTTGTAACTGTTGTTCTGCTTCTGTAAATCCTGCGATTATAATTTATATCATACCTATTTTACTTTTAATAAAGTAGCTCTCTAATATAATGGTGATATCATTATCAAATTTTTTTTCAATATTTTTGAATTTGTCTATTATCAAGAAACAAGTTTTTTTTTTCTTCATATAGGTACCTAATGGTAAAAAGAGAGACCATCTACGTATAGAATTATTATTATTATTATTTATATCTATATAACGATACTATGTTATTATAGTATATTTTTGTTGTATATAAAGAAGACTGAACCATTATAGATATTCAAGTATAAATTTATACTAGCTGTACCTGCAACTTCATCTGCGATTACTCGTTTTAACTTTCGTCCTTTCTTCCCAGGGAACCGAACTGAATTACTGGATAAATAATTTTTATCAGCGTCATAGTAATATGGACTCAAATCATGACAAGATTCATTCAAATTCATTCGGCAGCTTCGGTTTGAAGCGTGCCCAAGATATAGACGGGCAAAAAGATAAAACTGAAAAAATACAATTTTAGTTTCAGTGTCTATAGTAAGCAGTATAGCCTCTAAATAAAATTTTTTGAAATATATAGAATATACAAAATTGGACCTGTTAGAGTTTCGTTACAAGTTTCGATTACGCGTTATCATTTCATTATTTTTATCACGAGAATAATGAAAACGTCGAGATATTAATATTCCATAATAATATTGTTGCTAAGAGAATCAGATTATAATCATATCGGTTAATTTTACTTTGCTTTGTGTTCTCAATGCTTTGAATTCCATTGTGACAAAACTCATATAATATTATATTACTGAACAATTATTAACAGAATAAAACTTATTTCAAAATAAAAATTATATTAATAACACTAGCGGCCCGCCCCGGCTTCGCACGGGTCTTTAACTAAAATTTTAAAAATTATACATTTATATTTTTTATCACCTACACCTGCGTCGATACTGGAAAATATTTTATAATAGACGGATTGAGTGACAGATTTATTATACATACATACATATATATGTATATAGATATGACGGATGAAACATTTGAACTGTTTTTTTTTATTAATTATTTTCTCATTGATGAATACCATATTTTAATAAGTATTATTCCCGACGATGACAAATCCAAAAACACAAAAATCATAAAAATCGTTCCACTCGTTCTCGAGTTATAAACGGTGTAACTAACACGACTTTATATATATATATATATATTTATATTATATATATATAGATTACAACTTAAATAGCTATAACCATCCACCTTTGTACAATCAACAAACAAATAACGACCAAATATTTTAAATTTTAACAACGAACAAACAATCAAGACCGTAGTACCCTAAAGTATTTAATTATATACAAAAAAGAAAAACAGATTTTTAAATACGGGCGAGTGTCATTCTTTTGGCGCTTTTGGCTTCTGCGCCATCTATCGTATAATTGTAGAATATCGTTTTTATATTTAGTGACATTTAACATAATTAATATTTAACATAATAGTATATTAATTGAAAATGATGTTTATCTAAAATATTAAAACGATTTCTATTCCTATCCGACATATTTAGTAAACTTTTAAGTTTAACATAATAATAATTCAAATATAAGTTTTGTGAGTTTTAAAGATTCCTTAGACCAGATGGCGTTGGCGGCGTAGGTACCTATTTCTATTTTCTTAAATATTTATTTTTAAATTTAATTACAATGAAACAAAAACTAAATTATACTGTGAGTTATTTCCAATTTTTATGTATTAAAGTTATTAACATTGGTTTTGTACTTTTTACGTGATACGTGATCAGAGAAAAACACGATAAGAGATGGCGCTGATACAAAAAAATACGCGCTATTGAAATTTATTCTTGATGATATATAGTGTATTAATAAAACGGAGGTTTTAACAGATTTATTATTTGTATAGATTTATATTACTTTTTTTTTTGATGTATCGTTTTGTACATTTCAGACTTTATTTACCACATTGTTTTACTATTTTATTTTATTTATTTTTGTTTGAAAAAAAAAAATAGCTATTAGCTATTAGCTAAACACTATTAAATAAAATCTTCAGCCTAAGTTTATACAAAAAATATAAAACAAGTAAACTGCAACTTCTTCAACTTCTTTTGCTTTAATGGCTTTTAATGATGCCAAAATAGCACAGATGATTTCTCCAATGTTACGCAAAATGTAATAGTATGATACACGGAAAACAAGTAAATTTAAAAATAGGTATAAAGATCAGAGAAACAAAATACTTATTGACTTTAATATCGACTATAGAGTGTCCCACAAAATATTTTTCAAAATACCTTCAATGTACAGAATTCCAACTGTTTCAATTTTGTTGTAAGTAAAAATTTATTCTTACTTTTACAGTAATTATGACTTTCTGCTACTGCTGTAGTCAAATGTAAGCTAGTCTGCGATAAAATACCTATGCCGATACTGAAAGAACAGCTGCTAGTAACTTCAACTGTAATGTTATTTACTAAGGGGTAATTCTTGTCACGCACACCAATTTATTACATCTATACAAACTATATGATTTGAAGGAGAAACTAAACTCTACAGATATGCCAATTTAACCATCGGATAATTTTCACATATCAATTCGGTTTTTAATTAATTTTTTTAAACAGTAATATTTATTTATATTCCGTTACGAATAAAAACAGACATGTAAAAAAGTACGTGTATGTAGTAATATTATAATATTCGAAGCTGTAAAATATTATAACAAAAAAAAAGTCTTTACGTGTTCTATTCTTAACAGGGAAAACTATTTCTCAATAATTATATTGCCCTTATTCTTTAAAAACTATTTTGATTATTTTCTGCAATAAAAAATAACATAATGGATTTTCTAACCTGGTTAACCTGGTAAAGGATTCTAACAGAACCATTATTAAATAAAGTTACCTATTCAACGGTCTTAATGAAATCGTTATTTTATGTTGTTAATTTTTCATATTTGTGTAAATCGATATATTACTTAATAAATAAGAGATAACTCTATGTCTAATGTTTGTTATCCAATAAATATTGTGATACGATACAAGTAACTCTAAACATGAATCAGTGAAATTTTCATTAATTACTTTAGTAAAGCTGTATTCACTATATAATCTGTGACTTTCAATAACAAGTTTGTGAATAATTATCATCATTATCATATCAGCTATTGGATGTCCACTGCTGAACGTAGACCTCCAGAGCAACCGGTTCGAAGCAGCGTCAAACCAATGGCTTTCGGTCATATTAAATTATCGAACCAGTGGACTCTCGACCGACTCGAAACGACAATAAAACCAAAACTAAAGGTCAAACAGTAAAGTGTTGTACCTCACTTGAATCAGCATTAAATTAGCAAAAATTTTTAATACAGGATCACTTTTCCGTAATACTTTTTTTTTTTTCACAGACTCTCTTGCTCTTAAAGTGAGAAGTAATTTTTAGTAACGCTTCAAAATTTACGGAAAAAAATTCATTGTTCGTTAAATTTGGTACCAAGAGCTGCAATACAATTTTTTTGGCATTGATACATTATCGAGTCATAATAAAACACTTTTTATTTTATTAAAAAACTCGGTATTTTCATTGAAAAAAAAAATATTCATAACTTTTCGTGTAATGAAGTTATGGCCATACTGTAGAAAGATTTTTTGTTGGAAATTACCTCCTTTATCTCCCTGTTTCCACCACCACTCTACATATTATACATATATGTTAGACTTAGAAAAGTGCAGATCCTTTATTCAGCACGAAGAATTGACAACGCTAAGCTACTAACTACTACCTAGTTATAATAATTTATATGTTAAAAGAAGATTAAAATATCCTATTCCTTATCTTATAAATCAGCTACATAAACCGCTAACAAATGTAATAACACCTAAACATATAAAAGTGTGTTATCTCATGCTTGTCTTAGCCTATATTTCGAAAGAAAAAAAAAAGTGTTCTTCGATGAATTGTTATACCTACTTACTATTTTAATAATATTGTCAGTTTATCGTATGGGCACACTAACAGACCAAAATTTATAAACAATTTATGATTAGACTGCGAAAGGCGAACAGGTTGAAGGCGTCGGAATAACTCAAATATTTTTAACCTATTCACTTTTGATTAATGTTGTATTCTCTTCACTTGTATTATCATACAAGTCATTATAATAATTAAGGTTATATGATAAACTTTATTATATTTGTTGGACAAAAAGAAACACATGTTTTATACTATATGGTAAGATATAAAAATACCTACCCCCTAAAGCACTTTATTAGATTAACAAGTTGAAACTATATGATTAGGTACCATCAGATCATATAATTTCAACTTGTTTACTATACTCAAATATATTAATATCATATATTATACGGGTAATTTGATTTTCAGTGCCAAGACATTGAGAGAAAACGAAGGTATTTTTATACGATTACAGTATTTATTTGTAAAGAGATAAAGTTAAATATACCCTGCATCTCTGTAGCTCGCAGGCATCGAATCGACCTCTGCAAAAGGGTTGCTACGACCCTAGATAGGACTCGGACAATGAATTGGACGTAATTTATATTTGTACGTATTGTTGTTGGCAACATTGTGTAATTTTGAAGCTCATTTAATATTTAATAGCGTGTTTCACGTTAGAAAGGTTTGAGTGTAATCCGTCATGTTACTTTGTTTTTATTTAGTAAATAAATGGTGACTTGTTATTTTCATTGTTATTAATTTTTTTCTTTTGTTCTCTGTTTGCTTTCCTTATGAAATAAAAAAATAATAATAATCATATATATATATATATATATATATATATATATTCGTGTTTCGGAGCTGCCACACACAGTTTTTTTTAATTTATTTATTTATTTCTAAAGACCTATAAGCATCAATTTACTAGCTAATATCATTCTAATATACTCTTTAGTCTCTGACATCTAGTAACTATTAATTAATAAATTATAAATTGAGTTTTCCAAAGATGTTTTACATCTGACATGTGTACTCTGTACATACGATTTTTTTTTCTCAAAAAGTAACGTTTTAATTGGATGAAGGTAACCAATAACTGGAAGCGCCATTTTTCTGGTCAGCGTTAAACGTGTTTTTCACTGACATGGCCTGCGGTACCAAGGATTCCGGAGAATCGGTTGATTTGAAACAAAAATGGAACAGATTCTTAAAGTATAATACACTAATCAATTAGCCTCGTAGGACTTTTTTTAAATTTTTATTTTTGACGGATATGCGACCGTTTTTTTTAGACCGGATTTCAGACGTTTTAATTACATAAAAAAAATTTAATTAAATAAAAAACCCCTACGTGGAGGGCGTGAAAAAATATCTAAGAATATTGCGTCCAAATTTGGATAACAATAATTAAAAATGCGTATGGCAATATTATGTTCATCGCCAGTCACGGGCAACCCTTTATTGCTTCTGTCGCGTTTTGCAGAATAGTAATATATAAAGTACACGAAAACGAAAAAAAAAACGATTTTTTACACAAGACGAACATTAACATTATAAGCGCACACACACACACACACACACACACACACACACACACACACACACACACACACACACACACACATCATATATACCTACATATATAAAACATAAACTCTTAATGTCCCATACAGATGCTGTCCGGGCATGTTATTTTAACATTTTCGTATAAATGTAAATGTAAAAAAGTTAATATTATTGTTTTTGGGAATATTGAATTAATATATTTTTTTAAGTTATTTGTAATTTTATGATAAATCAAGACAGGAGACTGTTAGATACGACAAGGGGTTGTTTTCAACATCAAAGACGACTGTTCGATGAGACTGTTTAATAGAGAAATAAGCTATGTTATTAAAATTTGCATCAATCATTTATTATTTTTATGTAATATTTATGCCTCAACATGTAACAATAATATTTCTTCAGAAATAAAAAAAAAACTGAACAAAAACAACTTCTCTTAAAATTAAATACTTTAAGACCACAACAAACTAGAAATATTTTGTATCTAACCTGCGATTAACTTAGAGTTTAATTATTATTATTGTCAATCATTAAATGCTTTATGCAGTCTTTTATGAAATACTACTTATAATAAAATTATTACAAAATAGTTTTTCCTCTCAACATATCAACAATAATAAATATAATTGCAAATGAAATCTACAAATAAATCCTAATCTTTTTTCTTAGTCAAATAAGCCACATATACAATCACAATGAGTAATTTAACATGTCAAAAATATTAACGTTCGAAGACATCATATTCATTAGAAAAATTATTTAATATTGTCTTCCCCCTTCGAATCAGTTCAGGGTTATCCAATTTCTGGATAATTTGATCAAACGACACGTCTGAAATGCTATTATCATTTAATAAAAAGATCTGCACTTTCTTGTCACGAATCTTTAGGAAAATAACTCGTTAAGTTATTTTCATCTTCATCAATATCATTAATTACAGCGGCATAACGATATCCTACATTTTTCGTTGAAAGTTTCACAAGAACGTAGTCTCCAATAATATAAAATGAGTTTTGAGTGCCACTCGTTCCATCAAATGTTTTTGTAGGTGTGTTTGGTATTATTGTCAATTCAGTTGATTTTTTCTTCCGATCCCAACTCTGTAAACACATATTCTGCTATCCATCTGGGTTTTAGATTAAGGATGACACTCTCTATCTTATAATGCTCACAAGACCCGCTGTTGCAAAAGCAGGTAAGAAAGACTTCTGATCGGACGCTTCCTCTCCAACCTTCTCAATCAATCAAATTAACAACAAAATCAGCTGCCTTCGTCCCCTGCCTTATTTTCAGGCAGGGGACTGTGGAATATTTGCACAATATTTGCAAACTATTAAAGCATAGCTCGTCATGAAGCAACCAATAGATTTAGACATAAATCATAGAAATAACAGGCAATATATATAATAATAACATAAACTAACATCAATAAAATCACTTACCAGAGTGTATCATATATATGTGTGTGAGTGTATAATCACTTATCTTACTGTATGTCGTAGCGACCAAAACGCAACTTCCCTCACAAATGACGCTCGGACACTTAACAAAATTGCGCCGCCAACCGCCGTTCTCGACAGTGTCACCAACTTTACACTGGGTTTATTTCATATTACCCAAAATAACGTTTTTTCTATTGTAACTTTGAATTTTTGCCAGGGGACTGTTTAGAAAATCTTTGGATGACATTTACATGATATTAACAGGTAAAAAAAACGTAATAAGGTCGTTGTTTTATGAAAAAAAAATATGCCAAATTTAGCATAAAATATGTCAAAGTGTCAACACTGGTTACGTTACCCTTAACGTCTTAATTAATAAGAGTATTATTAAGCATTAGTGTAGCAGTAACATTACCGGATCAACTTTGCAACTAACGGCTTTGGAATACCTTTATTGATGTTTAATACAATTAATACAACTTACTGAGTTAATACGGTAACGTTGTAGGCCCTAAACAAACATAATGAAACGACTTCCAGTCGATGTTTTCATGTTTATATTGTTTCGAAATTTGCTCTTACTAAATATGGTTGATGTTCCTA
The DNA here is from genome assembly GCA_036937285.1 of Euphydryas editha. Lineage (NCBI taxonomy): Eukaryota > Metazoa > Arthropoda > Insecta > Lepidoptera > Nymphalidae > Euphydryas > Euphydryas editha. The sequence goes on along the minus strand of JAUPFZ010000005.1, from coordinate 16,647,571 downwards.
AGATACATATCGGTTTTGTGTATCAGTATTTAAATTAAGTTGAAGTAAAATTAAGTATGTAGTTATTAGTAATTACGATATCTAATTTATCGAAGATCTCATAGAAAATTCTGAAGGAAGAAAAAATGAACCTATTAAACTAATTTAATTTGAATGTGTTCATAGTATCAATACTCAGAAATTGAAATAAAAATAAAAGCTTGCAAATGCATTTTATTTATTGGCCTTTGAAATTTAAACTTATATTGGATTTTGAGTTTTTGAGATATTGACGCGTGACTTGATTAATTTTATTTACATTTTAGTACATTAAGATTTTTTTTCCGCTGATCTTCACTGTAATGGTGATGGCAAAAAAACATATTGGGATCCTGAGTCAATGTTTACATGTGTCTTTAATGCAAGTAGTAAGAACTATTTATTTTATAAAACTGCTAGTTCCTTAAAAACTATTTTTGTGAATTGATATATAAACTTTATTTTAAATTATTGTTACTTCTTACGTGCTTACACAAGTACACACACACTTTTTTTAATTCTTTTTATATACTACAATCTGTCTCCTTCTGTGGGACATTCAGTAGCTTCTAAAGGTGTTACTCAATATGTGACTTATGTCACATCCTCTTCATAGAAACAGTGTGTTTATTGTGTTTGGATTAAAATTGAGGTACTTTTCTCTTCAGACAACGAGTTTTTTTGTTCATTACTCATTAGTGACCGGGCAAGCGTGTTTGGGTGTTGTGAAATGCGAAAATCTCTTTATACGATTTGGTGTGCCGTACGATTTCCTGCTTAACTGTAGGTATTCTGAGGTCGTAAAGTAAAAGTAAGTAGCAATTCATTAGGTACGTATCAAGGAGCATTCGCTATCATCCGCAGTATTTTGTTTTGGAATCTCTATAGTATTTCGATGTTGGTGTACGACGCAGTAGCCCATAGTTGGATGCCTTACGTCCAGATGGGTTTGAGTATAGCCTTATATAATAATAACTTATTTTCGAGAGAAAATTGGGATTTGTGACCAATAAGCCAGTAAAGCTTTCTTTCTTGGATGCCGAAGAAACAAATATGAAACCAAATACAAATACCCCTTCCGAAAGGGAATCGAAACAGCAATTCTTCACGTTTATTAACTTTTGTCACCACTTCCCCAAGCGCAGTATTCGACTATTAAATTCGTATCATAAAGAGTCACACTACACTAAGCCCCATATTCTACTTCACGTACTCGTCTGTCACTATGAAATACAATCTCTATTATATTCACAATGGTCTATCAGTTTCAGGTTATTACAGTGATTTTCATGACGTTATGTTGAAACGTAGGGTCAATCTTTCTCAAGTGGTCTTATAATACTCTTTTTTTCTCCTTCGAATAAAAATATTGAATGTAATTGTCAGAAAAAAATGCCTAATTTGTTCAAAAAGAACCATTATGAATCCAATGATCTACCGTTGTAAATATCACTATTTCGGGTCCAGGATCATAATAATGTATTCATTGAAATAAATAAATTTGTTTCGATAAAACTTAAATATTAATTTATACACTCTGCTCTCTAATATAGAGACACTTAACGAATGTCAAACAAATACTCATTTAAAATAAATACGTCAAATTACTTAATATTATTTATTATTAATTATTAAATGCGTTAAATGTCAGAAACAAGTCTCTGTTTTCACAACACATGATTGCGGAGATTGTAGTTCTAACCAACTTGACATCAATGCAACTTTCCAGTTTTAGCCTATCGTAATCATGGGCCGGGCAGTCCGGAAGGGAATGGAGGACAGACTCCGAACACCCGGGGTCGCAGACGCACGATGGATTCTTCTTGCACTTGAAATGGTGCAAGTACTCGGAGAACCCGCGTGCCCCATCAACACCTGGGTGAGAAATCTGTCGACTTTTATTTTACCGGAAATTCGGTATACAGCTATCACGCCAGGGACGAAGACCCTGGTGACACCAGCTATTTCGCCGGCCTGGTATCGTTGGTTCCATTCATTAAGCGTGCATATAACAATGCTTCGCTTGATGAATGACACCGGGTAGCTGTCATAGTCAAAAGCACGTTTTAACTTTAGCGCAGCTTCCTTGGCCAGACGGTCGGCACGCTCGTTCCCCTCGTGACCCTCGTGGGCTTTGATCCAGAACAAATTTACATGTCTCTCAAAATCAAATCATGCCTAGTTTTATTAGGATTCTTTCGGTAGTTTTTAAGTGATGCGCGGGCAAAATACAGATAAAAGGACAGATGAAAACTGAAACAAAAATATAAAAAAAAAAAACATTTTTGACTTCAGTATCAATTACAGTGATATTTAATTATTTTTTTTTCATAAAATCTTCAATGTACAGAATAAGACCTGTTACAGTTTTAGTATAAGTATGGATTAATTACGAACAGTACGAAATGTACTCTATAAATTTTAATATTTTATCGTAACATTTTTTTTTACTATTTTTTATTTTATTTTATTACTTATTATTAAATGAAAAATAGAAATATACTTTTTTTTAAATATAAATAATGTTATGTTTTATAAGTGTATATTCTATAATATTAGTACATCACAATTTATTTTTCACTTATCCTATTGATTATATGACTACAAAGACTTCATCCACTTAAGTGCCCACGATATCGCTGAGTTTATAACGTAAACGATTTATCGCTCAATGACAAAAAAAAAAAATGAAACGCTCTATTTCCACACTGACGATGTTCTAGTTATTGAAACAGACGCGTAGTTAAAAATAAGTGAACAGCGTAATAAAAGTTATTTGATTAACAACGAAGCGCTATATTGAGGTCGCTTTGTAGCAAAAATATCGTTATAAAAAGTGTATCGTATTTATAATAGTTGTCAGAACTGTAAACGATGACAGACATTTGGACGATACATACCTTCATATATATTTATATTTTATTTTCGTACCTACTCCTAATCTATATATATATATAATACGCGAAGCAAAAACTTTGTACCCCTTTTTAAGAAAATTACGCGGACGGAGAAATATGAAATATGGAGCAGTTAAAGTAAAGTTATATGAAGAAGAAGTGCAGAATGCTAATATTTTTTTATAGTAATGCTCAAAAAATACATTAAATTAATTAAAAACAAAAACACTACACACACTATGACACACACACATATGTACAATGTACATATATACACAAATTTTTGTTTATTGTCAAAGTCTGTATTCAGCACGGTCTTAAATACAGGTTTTGCAACGATTTTTTTTTTAAGAATTTTTTTATCACAGATCAGGTCCAATGACTGCTGCATATGTCGCTCACCATGTTATGCGCAAATATATTTTTATGATGTTGACACTGCTGTCAATTATAGATTAGGTTGAATTTCGACCACTGGGCGACCACTTTTTTTATCGCAGGGAAATCCATTTACGGATGATATCCAGGACGCCCGGGTCGGCAATCCTAGACGTATGTCGGACTCCGCACTTTGGGAGTGCAATACGGTACTAAACCCCTGCGGGAGCCTTCAGCCGCTTTAATTGGAGGGTCCCGGATCTGTAGGCAATAGGATCCCTCCAGCGACAGGCTGGCCTCGGTGAAAAGGCCAGACTTCTCTTCCATGGGGACTGTCCGGCTCACCTCTGAACAGTCCCGAGGGTGCCGTGTCTAGCAGGACCGGGTTCCCATCCCGGCCCGACACGGGCACAGGGACGTTATTAGAGGCGCATTAAGTAGCGCCTCATACGCACCCCTATTCGTCGCCCGCGGATGGAGGCCACATCGGCGGCCTCCTCTCTCACCCACCCGTCGGCCTCCTTCTGGGACATTATTGTCTCGCAGAAGAAGACCATTACCTTTCAGGACTCGTCGTCGCCGAGCATCGCGGTGATGACGCTCGGGAGCGACAAGTCCCTTTCAGACGTGAGACCTTGTCGCAGCGCCGCCCATCTCGGGTAAACCTCGAGGGTGTACTGGGCAGAATCCACCGCTGCGCCACAATCGTGACATTCAGTCGTCGGGTCCCTCTGGGCCGTCCGACACAGGTAGTTACCAAAGCAACGGTGCCCGGTGAGAACCTGCGTCAGACGGAAGGTGAGGGGCTTGCGTTTTCGACGCATCCACCGTTCAAGGACCGGGCGAATGGCAGCCGTTACGCGTGTGCAATACGGCTGCAACTCCAGGTCCTCCCCCCACCTCCACATAAGCGCTTCCTGCCCTATCCGACGCACCCGTAGGATCCCGTCTAACGTGGGGTTCTTACCAAGAGCCCTCCTACCCGAGACGTATGAGTGGGTCTCGGCAAGAACCTCCGCCACGAGCTCCCATGGGGGGTCGCCGGCTAAAGCAGTAGCTGATAGCTATAATTTGGAAATATATAGTCTAAGCGCTATTGGATATTTACTTAATGAAAAAATACGCTATAGCATTACAAAATCACCTAATCATAAAGAGGAATTGAGCCAAGTCCATAACACTGTTCCACTGCCGATTGACTGTTACACTTCTAAGAATGTTGAGTGATCTTCCCGTTTTGTATCGATGCTCTGCTGTGTAGTTATTTTGACTTGATTATTAATCTTATTTTGTTAATATGATATTTTTGTGTTAATTTTTTCTTGTTTGAATATTTTGTTATCATATGCTTGTAAAGTGTGTGTGTGTGTGTGTGTGTGTGAAAATTAAGTTAATTTCATTTCAGGTGAAATTTCTCTTTGTAAATTAAGCCTAAAACAGCTAGCCTAATGAACAGAATGTTTAACTAAAAAGCAATTGCTCTGTTCTTCTTAAAATTTGTATAGTCGACTATATACTGACCTCGGTATGGTGAAGTTAATTGTAGCAGGATATCCGTTAAACACCCTTCTCCATCACTTACCCTCACTTAAGATAAATTACGACGAAGTAATCAATCGACTATAAGCAAGTTATTAAGAGAGTTTTCTTTTTACACTTGAGCTGAGGCGATAAATACTGTTATTAATGTCGTTATTTTGTAAATAAAAACAAGTTTACCGATAATGTCTGTCAATTTTTTGAAGTTAATTGAGGTATAAGCAGGGTAAAGTTAGCTACGGTGATTGGGAGTTACTTTGACAAATAACGTTACTAATCCACTGCTATGTCTGTTTTACTGTCCTAAATCCTTCTGACTGAAAGTAAGTAAGGCTTAAGTAAGGTTTTTAATAAAGGCTTCTGATTATAATCGAACATCACTTAATAAAGGTGTATTCAAAAATTCAGCTCACTAGAATTTTTTCTACAGATTGGGGTTTAAAATGGCTAAAATTACAGTACTCTTAGCTGACTTTCTGAATCACAGATTTATTCATCATAACCGAGTCTAAAGTAAAACTAATAAACTATATAACTTTAAATTTTGCAAGTAGTTGGCTTCTTTCAATAATGCAAGTAAACATACTACCTATACCTATATAATATTGTGGAAATTCCGTTCCTAAAGGATTGAAATAGAGGATAAAAGTTTTTATAACAGTCCATTGTTTTTGAAGACAGAAGAATGAAACTTATTAATTAGAAATAAATAAACACACGTTTCTCTTTGTTTTAATTCACACTTCTGGAGATAAAGCGGTGGAAAATTTTATATACAAGTTCAATCAATTTCGAAACTAAAAGATTGGAAGTTTATTTTAGGAATTCTAATTAGAGTGGAATACTTACGTATTTTTTGTAAATTCTATCCTAAGGAGGGTGGATTGGGACATTAATGTTTGTGTAGGAGTTTTGTCTTTTTTCAAGTTAATTAAAGCAAAAATAAAACCATTATTATTTGGCCTTTTGTTTAGAAATCAACAAGTGCGCATTTCAGAGTATTTCAAATACCTCTTGTAAATTAAAATACACTGAGGAAAATTTTTATAACTTAAGAAATAATATTTTGAATATGTATGTGATATGATATATGTATATGATGCATGAAGCTTCTAAAAGTAAGGTATTATAAGGTATATAGTAGGAAAGGATCTCATTTCCAAATAATAAATCTACTATTATGGATGTGTTTACGTTAATTGGGGCTAGCTTTGTTAGATTGGAACGACTGTGAACCGGCTTACTATCTAAAGACGGTCCTCAATCGTTCTGGTGTAGAGTTGCGAATAGTTCCCTCAATGCCGTCGGTTACAAGTTCAATTCCAACTCGGAGCATTATTTCTGGTTTGAGTGTATGTCCTAATGGAGCCTCACCGTGCCTCGCTGAGCACGTAAACCCTTGTAATAACGACCGTCACTGAATGTAGGGGAATTACCCGCCAATTCGTAATGGAATAGCGTGGTGTATTAAGTTCTCAGCTCTTCTCCTATATGGGGAAAAGGTCTTTACCCAGTAGTGGGACATTTATAGACTGTGTCAGTTCAGATAAGTTAATTTTTTTTTTTACATTTGTGTGATGCATATACATACAGTATACATAAATTATTATAAGTTAAAAGAGGAATGTCAATCTCGTTTATACTATATTCTGTACAAAGCTAATATCCTGAACTAAAGGCTTTTCCTGGCTTTCGTTGTTTCCGTTTAGACAGCTAAAAGGAAGTCAACGATTGTTTGTTTTGCTCTTGCCGACAATCCGCTTCGTGAAAGCTTTAAAGGGATTGAACCGATCGACCGAATTGTAAACGCGTATCGAAGACCAACGAACAATCTGCTTATTTTAGTATAGGTTAACGAGAACTTCTAGAAGAGGATAAAGATAAAGATAAAACAGAATAAAGATAAGAATGTAACAAACAAAATGGAAAGAAATAAGCTGTGATTCATAATGAAATTATAATAACGGTATGGTTGTATTGGAAAGAAAAAATATTTGCTATTTGTCGTTTCTCTGTTTATGTGAATCTCAAGATACACATAATCTTGAAAGCAGGATTGGAAAAATAATTATATTACTTTGTTTTATGATCAGAAGCAACAATATGTTATAAAAATTATAAAATATTGTTGTTACGTTAAATTTTCAAATGAGTCGAAACTATTTTGTGGTCAGTCTCCAGTTCCTCGGCTATATTGTAACTACCAATAAACCCACTTTATCAATGACCTTGAATAAAAAATGATCTTGCTCCACTTTTCCAAAAATACAGTAATATTTATCCATATGAGGATGACTAGAGCGAGCTGCATCTGCATTTAAAAATGTTTCAACCAACCAACAAAAACAACCAACTTTGTGCTACTCTTACTGACACTTCATTAGGTCCATAGACGTCACATTTATTTTTTTCGAATTGAGTCGCATTTGTCCCCTTTTGTAATAAACCTTCAGAATGTATCCAATTGCTTCATTAGATTCATTTTGACGAACAGAAAAACAATTGAAATATGACGGGAGAATGTTTCTTACTTTCTTTCTTTTTTTTCCTATTGTCCTATATTTATTGATATTAAAACCAGCCAGATACAAACAGTACAACCACAGAGATTTATCTTCAATTTTATATATTATACAAAATACGAAAAGACTTTTTCTATGCAGTCCTTTCGATCTTTGTTGTGTAGTAGTGTAAGTAGTGCCTACTTCATAATTAACAAAGTCGATCCTGTTCATAACGTCTTTATAACGTCTTCGACTTTAGATTTATCATATCCTAATAATTTTTATTTACCAATTCGAAACAGTATCGTGCGGCTATTAACATTACTTGATCGTCAATATCAATTCAATTAATTTACGACTAATTTATTTAAACAATATTGCTTTATAATTTATAGATTCAACTTATATTATTTTACCTTTGGTATTAACATAATGTAATAAATATAAAATTATTAAACTTAGAGTGTATCTTAAATCTTTATATTATATTTATAAACATTTTTTATTTATTTTGCGAAATTTCGAATCTGACGTTCGAACGACGACGAAGGTTTCTCGGAACGTTAAACATGCTTGCATTTGTTATTAGTGGTACGATTAGCGTTTTTTAACCATGTTTTTATAATTATAATCAGCTAAGTATTAACAATATCTTATAATAATTACTATATAATATAGTATATATTATCCTTTACTTTTTACTTGTGAGGATATATTTTCAATTTACCTATATGCGAATTTTGAATCAGGAGGGTCAGATCACTGAAGGGGATCCTTGACGAAAAATTCTTAATCTATGTATTTTGATTATAAACAAAATTATTCAAAAATTTTAGATGGTTGTTACTTTTTATAACATATAGGCTCGCCAAAAGCCATTTTTCGACTACAAACGCGATGAATGAAAGCATGGAAAAAATGTTTAACTATCGACATGAAATTTAAAACAAACATTTTCAAGAAAAAATTATTACATCACTTTCAGCGTTTGCCAAATTTCATCCTCTATGTAATTAAAAAAAAATCACGCGATGTACCGAGTTTGAAACATAAAATATAATTAAAAATATAATAATAATTAAAAATATAATAATAAAATATTATAATAATCACTACTATACTATTTATATGGTCGTATTTTTCTCGCCAGCTGAATTTCAATTATTTTTGAGACATTAATGTAATTTCGAGGCAGAGACGACGAGCGCAACGAGTAATTAACACCGATCACTTCATCGTAATTATATTTCATTTAGATATTATTTTAACTAAAAATTGTCAATTAAATGAAATAACAAAAAAAAATATCAAACACCAAAATCGTGATACACTTTATTATAGTGTTTAATATAAGTATTATCGCTCACAGAAAATGTTCTTATTTACGAATAGTTGTATAAATAAATGTGGTTAAAAATATAAGAGCATGATCATTATGCAAAAATCAATGAGAAAATAATAAAAGTGTAAATGTAATTAAATTATAATTTATAATAATTCTTCGTTACTATTTCCTATGCCTTATAAGCAAAAACTTATTAAATGGTACCTAGATACTTTTTAAAATAAAATATACGTACTGAACAACTCGTCATAAGCATAAATATTGAAATAAAATATTTCCCTGAAACGGAAATTTCTATGATATCTAAGTTTGCTATTCCTTATTTAAAGGTCACTTGGGTACATCTGCCCCGGGGAGTTTCCGTTGAATGTACTGCTTCGTATGTACCTATGTACATAGTATGTATGTTTCCTACGGCTCCGGCCGAGCAGAATTAATTTCGTCTTGCAGATTAATAGTTAAACATTTTCGAAATTGTGTTAAAATTGAAGACGAGCAGATACCATTAGATCTTGCCGTAGATAACTCAACCATATGAATTATAATTTAATTTTATCATAATTTTCAAAACCAAATTATAAAAATATACACAAATGTACGTAATTTAAATATTTTTTTTTATTTTATTTTAAGTGGTGTTAGAATTTGATATTTCCATGAACAATATTTAATTTGTAATATTTAAATATTTGTATAGGTACTATCGTATACTTACGAGTACATTTGTTTTCCCGCCATTCAACTTTTCTACGTTATCGTTTGTTCGTCATAGACTACATTACGCGTTATTTTTTAATACGAATACCGTTATGGAAGTAACAACGACAGTAAAGACGGTTAGCAACGACGTCCCAGGTATTACATTTAAATGAACAAAAAACAAATTCAAATTAATAAAAAATCTAACTGACTTCAAAACGAAACAAATAAAATTACGTAACAACATATTTAATTACTATGTTTAGGTTGGTGCCAACACTTAACAATTACCTACTTAAAAAATATAAATTAAGTTTTACAAACGACGCGACGGCTTTGTTTGTATACGAGTGCATACATCTATTACATTTTTATATTTGTTTTAATACCTGACAGATTATCGGATGTGAATATTTTGCAGGTTCCAATAATTCCAATAATTCCAATAAATAATTACATATGAATTAGTAGCCTCCTTTTTGAAGCGTGTTAAAAAATTGACAATTGAAAACATAGCACTGTTAGTTATGTATTTTTACGAGTATGTAAGCATCTTGAGCAGTGTGGAGATGTTCCCATACTGTCACAGTTAAATAAAAGCATACGTAATTTAACTGATTGATTGGACTGATGGTTCTTGATGGAAATTCATGTAATCATGTTTACTAATAACACTACATACAATCTTTTTTACACTTTTCCACTTTTTTATTTTATTTTAATTATAAATTACACGACCGGTTTCGACAAAGTCACCTTCACCTGACGATGACTTTGTCGAAACCGGTCGTGTAATTTATAATAAAAAAATAAATAAATTGTGTGTGTCAGCTCCGACGCACGACTGGAGTTTACTCCTGAAGTACGATTGTCTAAACATACGCAAAAAGAGTTTATCCAACTGAAAATAAGATTAATACCATATGAAAGGGTAAATTAACAAATTAATGAAAATAATATACATATATAATATATATTTATCTATTCATTTTATATACATTTATTATAACTAATCGGCGAAATATTTTACATTAAACTTTTCACAATAGTCAATTTCAGATGTGCACAAATATTTCATTAGGAATGTTGATAAATTATGTAATTATTATTATCTGACAATTATCATTTATTTTTTAAATATTATTTTTCAATATTAATTAGAGCAACATTACTTTCGCACCGCACCATAGGTGCGCGTGCACCGAAAAAGTAACGAGGTCATTCATAAGTACATTTTACCTCTCATATTTTTCTCATACCGGGCGCCTTATATATGAAAATCGATTCTTAAGGAGTAAACTCCAAAAAAAAAAAAATTGGTTGTCTGTAAAGTCGGTTTACGGACGATAATTTTTACGTGATAACGTCATAAGGAAACATGAATGGAATTGAATTACTGAATTATCATTATTTTTTATAATATATATAAGCTACAGGTAATTAATTGTATTTAATATAAAAGCGAAATAAAGTTAAATACTTTGATATGTTATACAAGAAATAATCAAGTTTAATAAAGAAGCTAAGTTTAATAACTTAAAGTAAGCAACAGAAATTAGATTATCATTAACCACTTATGAAAATTGTAAAAATATACTAAATAAAAACAGTTTACTTTTTATACGATCGTAATTATATGAGTCCTAATAACTTTTTAGTCAAAATTGTAATACAACCTAATATTACTGCACTCGCCCACCGATGCTACTTATTTTATAATCAAAGAACAAATACCTATATGAGATTATATCGCTAATCGGATTCTTAAAATGCAAGAATTAATTACCTTTTTTGCTGCAATTGTTGTTGTAATAAACTATGGTAACCATTTTATAATTTTATTTACTTTTATTATTAACTTTTATATTATTAACTTACATTTATTTACTTATATATCATTAACTTATATTATTACATTACATTATATTATCAACTTTTCACTATTTGACATTACTTCAATATTGACAAAACAGTTTCCCGCCATTTGCCGCTGTCATTTCTACTCGGACGCGTCGTAAGTTAGGCCGACCGCCGATCGTGAGCCAAACTTTAAAAGATAAACATTTCACTGACGTGGATTTAAAATAAATTGAGAAAACCAATTATTATAGTTTTGGAAACCTTCGACGAAAACGAAATGACTTTCGTATCTACTACAATAATTTAATTAGACAAAATACCTCGGGCTCTATTTAATGGAGAAGTTTCATGATGTTTTTAATATTATATTCAATGTATAAAATACATATAGATCAAAACTAATCCATCACATAATTTTTTTTTTATTTTTATATCCGCCAATAAATGTATTAGAAATAGATTATTGAAATTAACGAATTTATTACGGAAAAATATGAACGTTTGTTTCTGATTCACTTGTGACGTCATTTGACCTGTCCGATATCGTCGCACCACGAATCATTCAAGTATGTATTAGTTTCAGAGTCGCGCCAGGGCTTTTACTTCGTTCGTGTTTATTTACGTACATTTGTTTGTTTCTTTTATTATTTATTAGTGTGTAGTTTTTATTTCATTATAATGGAAAAAGGCTTCGTCAAAGGACAAAGTGATAATTTGCCTAATAAATATTAATTGATACACCGTGATGGACTTTTTCTTCTTTAAATCCGTCTTATGTTAGTCCTGAAATAAGAGGATTTACCTTATAAGTAAGTATATACTTATAAGTTTATTTCATCAGCCACACGGTCTAAAATAAACAATATCAAATGTATCGATATTTTTTCAGGGCATCTTACTGAGATGAATCTATTGGATACGTTCAAGTGAAACGTGAGGGGTCAATATAATGTAGAATTTCATTTCATTTACCGAACATGTAGTAAAGTAAGCCTTACTTATCACTGCACGTTGGTTTGAGATGAAAACGAAGGAATGGTGGAAAGTGTAGTCGTAGTAAAATCTGGCATCATTGTGTGGCTAATCAAGGAGGATGCAAACACACTGTTCCATTTTTGATATGGCTCTTTAAAAGAAGCAAGGAACCTGCCACTCCGTTAAATACATGTTACTGGACAAAACCAGCATTTTATAAAGTTTGTATTCATATTAAATTTATTATATTTATTATTTTAAATTAATTAAAAGCTAAAGATTTTAAAAACAAAATATTTTCTGATTTAAATATTACTGAACATACAACTTTATTTTAATAAATTCGTAACGGAATGTAAAAATCTTAAAACTTAATAAGCTTTAATTATATGTTTATAAATAATTAATTATTAAATACAAAAATTATTTCTGTTGAACATTCGCCATAGCACAAAGAACAACAACGATGGAATCTAACAAATAAATTAGTATCGATGCAAGCGTGAGATGCTACAATCGAAAAATTTCTTAATCTGCCGATTGTTCTTTCAACATTTATACGGAGCGCTGCTATACATTTTGTTTTCATGACTTCCAGTTTTGAAACAGCTTTGTCTTCGGTTACGCTAGGAAGCCTTATTAGATGACATCCTTTACCCTGTAACAAATGGAATATGTTTTTAAATCCTCTGTCAGTCAGTACAGAACATCTCCTTGATAAATATTGTATAAAGCGACAATCTTCAAATATTATACAGAATGACTGGTAAATTACTATCAATATTAATACTCGGTACATGATTCTCATTCGAATTCTTAGTGTAGTTGAATATCTCTTTCTAAAATATATAGGTAACTTTTCACTAATTTCTTTGATATTATGTGGAATATATATTAACTGTTTCATTCGGTCAGCTATTAAGGACGCTATTACATTTTGAGCTCGCTTAAGTTTAGGTATCTAAATCGCAACACAATAACATAACGCGTACACGCACACATTGAAACCGCTTTACGCTCGATTTTATACTGACGTAACTAATCTTGGTACTTGAAAGTATTAATTTTTAATTTTACTGGTATTGATTAAGTAAAAGTATTTAACTATACTGACGACCCCGTTGGTGTAATGGTCACCATGCCGGACTGCCAACCAAAGGGTCCCGGGTTCGATTCCCGGCACGGCCAATACCTTTGTGATGAGCAAATTTGTTGGCTGTCGGTCTGAGTGTTCAATATGTATCGATATAAAGTATTTATGTATGTATATGTAGTATATCAGTTGTGTTAGCACCCATAACACAAACTATATATAGTTTAGCATGGGGCTAACCAGCCGTGTGTGAAATGTGTCCTAATATTTATTTATTTATTTATTTATAGTCGGATCGCGAAGCAGGAAGAATTTTGTACATTGATTAGTAAAAGGTCAATGTACAAAATTCTTCGTGCTCCGCGATCCGACTATAGTAAGTATTTAACTTACCCCACCGTTTTTAAAGGTATCGCAGAGAGGGGCACGGGTGGAATATTCTGAGGGCAGATTGTTCCGACGCCCTCAAAGATCATAAATTGATGATTTAGGAGTCATTCATTTATAACGTAACACGATTTAGGGGGGAGGGGGGTCGACCATGTCTTATTTTCTCTTACAAGGGGGTGGGAGGGAGTCTCGATAGTTCTTACGTAAGATCACAAAAATGCGCAAAGTTAAAATTATTCTTTGAAAAAACGAGGGCAAACGCACGAGTGCCGATGTTCTCTCGGATGTTCTTCGGATTAGAGATTTTTCAATGGCAGATCCACTTTCCGAGTGGGTTTTGACTTTTGCATGGACTTCTTTTATTGTAGGTAAAGATGAATAATTAAAACAAATAAACACTTCTAAAAATTGTTACTTTGAAAAATAAACAATAAACAAATTTTTAAACATTTATTAACACCAAACCAACATTTATTGATTTTTTTTTTACTTTTGATTCTTACGTAATAAATATTTAACAGGGGAGAGGGGGTTGGCCTATTCTTATTTTTTCTTATAATAGGGGGGAGAGGGTCGAAAACTAGCAAAATTTGTAGCAAAAAAAAATCTTACGTAATAAATGAATGGCCCCTTATGAGGATGTCTAAAGGCGTCAGGGTATCTACTACTCGTTCGCCCCTCTATACAATAAAATATAATAGATAATAATACGCTTTATTTTTAATAATTCAGAACCACATACAAGTTATATATAATTTAAACATCTTGTATTTTACGTAGATAATTAGGTAATAAAGGAGTAGGAGGTAGGAGTAGGAGTAGGAGTAGGTAACAAAGAGTGTTCGATTGTGGAGGCACTGAAGTTCCATGAAGTGCCCCACTATCTCCAGAGGCTGTTGTAGGCGTACCTTCAGGAGAGAGAGGTCCTCTGGGAGGGGGGCGACGGTCGACTCTATCGACGTCGCGTTGGCTGCGGCGTTCCACAGGGCTCCGTCCTGGGACCAACTCTGTAGAACGTCGGCTTCGACTGGCTGCTGCGGGCACCTCTACCGCCCGGGCTGAGGGTCATCTGTTATGCTGACGACACCTTGCTCACGGCCCGGGCGAGGAGCTTCGAAGAGGCGGCCCGCTTAGCAGAAGCCGGCACAACGATAACGGTCGACCGTATCGAGATGCTGGGCCTGAGGATCTCTATATCCAAGACAGAGGCCCTCCTATTCCATGGCCCACGCAGAGGCCCCCCCCCCGAGGTGCGCGGATCGCCGTCCAGGGAACGGAGGTGAAGGTTCGGGCTCAGATGAGATACCTGGGCCTAACCCTGGACGGGCGATGGAGTTTTGGTCCATACTTCGACCAGCTCGCTCCGAGGCTGCAGAACGCCGCCGCTGCGTTGGGACGACTCCTCCACAACGTAGGCGGACCGGACTCCCCTTGCCGGCGCTTATACGCCGGTATAGTGCGGAGCATGGCACTGTACGGTGCTCCCTTATGGGTCGACGCCCTTAGCGCTCATAACAAGGCTCTCCTGAGGAGACCCCAGAGGGTCATAGCGGTAAGGGTGATACGGGGATACCGTACGGTGTCCTGGACGGCGGCGACACTTCTCGCGGGCGATCCGCCCTGGGAACTCCAGGCGGAGGTGCTCGCGAAGGTGTACCAGTTCCGGTCCGGGCAGAGAGCGAGTGGCGAACGTCCAAGTGTGGACCAAGTCGGCAGGATCAGGGCTCTAGCTCAGAGAGCACTGATCCAATGGTGGAAGGAGGATCTGGGGTCCCCAGCGGCGGGCTCAGTGACGGTGGACGCTATACGTCCTCACCTTCGTCGCTGGGTCAACAGGCGGCATGGGGTGCTTACGTTCCGGCTGTCGCAGGTGCTTACCGGGCACGGTTGCTTCGGTAAGTACCTGCACCAAATCGCTAGGCGAGAAGCCACCCCTGCCTGCCACGAGTGTGGTGCGCCAATCGACTCGGCGCGTCACATCCTGGAGGAATGCGCCGCTTGGGAACCCCAGCGCAGGGCCCTGGTGGCAGTGATAGGTGGAGACCTCTCGCTGTCACCTCATATTGTGCCACCACGTATACGGCCGTGACCTCATATTGTGAGGAGGTCATGGCACTGAAGGAGGCCGCGGAGCGAGAGCGGGAAGCAGCCGCACACGCTGACTCGCTCCGCAGAAGACGACCAGGGAGGAGGAGACGTCAATACGCACTCCTCCACCCTCCGCAATAGAGTGGGAGAGGGCACCACATCCTTCCACTCGCCACCAGGGCAATAGAGCGCTCACAGTGCCCGCGAGCGCTCTATAGGCGAAGGCGGTCCGCATAGGTGGGCCAACCGTCGGGGCGTCACGGTTGCATGCGAAAGCGATCCCGTAGCGCCCCACTACGACGATGAGGGCACCGCTGGGTTTTAGTGCGGTATTCTGGCACGTTCTGCCGTGTCAGCGAGTCCCACATACCCGTCGCCCTCGGGCGCCGGGATACGTAAATGCATTTCCCAGCGAAAAAAAAAATTAAAAAAAAAGGTAACAAAGAGTGTTGCGAAGTTGAGTATTGCGTAATAAATTAATTTATTATTATTATTATTATTATTAATTTACTTTCTAATACTCTAAGACAATAGATTACAATAGAATAGATACCAATAGAGGACAAAAGCATAAATTCGGTTATCTATTTAAAACTACTATTTAAAAACTTTGTACAATAGTAATTATAAAATATAAAAAAAAGCAGTGTAAAGACAACAGATTGCGAAGATTGTTATGTTGTTCCTTTTATTTTATTTTTTAATATAAACCAAATGCATCGCAAAGACAATTATTTTATTTCGGTCCGAAAAAGTATCAATTTCGTTCAAGCACAGTATACACAAGGCACGCCCTTTTTTACGTAATTATTAATTGCGCTGAAGCGATACACCCGTGCTTCCACGAGCGCGTTTGGGCGCAGAATGACGAACGACGATTGTTCAGGAGTAAAAATTGTATGAAGAAATTTGAGAGCGTTTCTTATTTTTCTCATAAATGGAAATATTATTTATTTTTATTTAATATATTTAGCTATTCGTACAGAGGACTAAATAAGCAACAATTTCTTAGTATATTTATTTTTCTTAGTGCAGTTTATTTAGCTATATTGGTTCCTATTCAGACCCCTCTTTTTTTAATTTTTTGCGATTACTCTGATGGTTAAAACGAATTTGTGTAAAAAATGTGTATGGGGCTATAGATTTTTTATGGTGTTACTCTGGAGATGAATATATTATCTTTCATTTGAAACCAAGATATCCTCGCAGTGTGACTCCTAATTAATTAAAATGGTACCTGAAAATCACTGATATTTGTGGAAAAATGTGATAGCGTCCTTAAAGGAACAGTTTTATTGAATATTTTACTAACTGAACTTTTACATATATCAAAATCTATAGCGAGACGCACATATGAATCATTTAAACGAATTTTCGTCAATAATAATATGTATGACTCTAATATGACTTGAAGTCGACGGTACTTCTTTTGTTAATAGATTTTCATAAAACTTAATTCGACTTATTTTTTCATATGCTCCTCGTTCTTTTTGAGGTCTCATTGCCTTTTGACAGTCAAATTTATGAGGACATATGTTGTCTTTCAACTTTAATGTTCCCTTAACTAGTCAATGTTTGACTAAATTTTCTGTGTCATTTTCAAGTTGTAAATAAATTCAATTTTTAAAATACTTATATACATATAAAGTAAGTAAAAAATACATTTACATAAAATATATAGTTATGTTTACTGAATAAGTTATACCGAACCTATTTATGACGCAATAGGTATATCAATCAGAAATAAGCAGCTATTATTAACAGTTACTTACATCAAAATGATCTTCACATACATATTTAGTGCTTTTAGGTCCAATTAAATCACGCTTCATTGGTTTGAACAACGTTTACACATAGGAAAAATACAATATTTGTAGACATTTTTTTTTAAACTTCTGCCATCGGTTAATAAGCAAAATACAAATGCAATACAAATGAACAGCGCAAATGAATACACAACAAAAAAAAATGGTACGTTGTAATGTTATTCTAAATCACAAAAACATTAAAATGTAGGCTCAAGTGGCTGAATTACCTAATAGATTTATTTGGGTTCGCAATACATTAGATTCTTAGTTTCTTAAAATAAGAGGAAACACAAATCATCTTTTGTCGTGGTAACTTAAAACTCTAATGTAATATTTTTAAGTTATAACTTCGATTGATCAGAGCATGTACGTTACTTCTGTTTGGTCATCTCGCTAGTTTTAATTAAATATAAAGAATATTTTGCAGGCCTCATAAGCGAAGCGTTGAGGTGAGTGCTACTCTTACTTCACGTAAAACGAGTAATTTTTCGAACTTAACATGTCTCTATTTATCATAATATATTGCACTTGTAAAATAATTTTTACAGATACATAATTAAGAAAAAAGTGTTTTTTTAACACACATGATATATTTAATCCCATTTTTGTTATTTGGGCCAAAATTCTTTTTTATGCCTATTTTGAGGCGAAGTTTTTAAAAAAAATTTGAAATTCAAATTAATATTTTTTTATTTTCTATTGTTGATATAAAAGAGTTATAGTATAATCTATAATATAATTGCATTTGCAGCGATGTTTTGAATGATATCACTATATTTATGGCAATTTGTTCACTAAGTGGTAGATAAATTAAACAACAGCGTTACTTTAATACAAATTTAAGTTCCATATATATAATCGTACAATCGAACCCAATAATGTGCCAATTTAAACTGTTGTACTAATATTAATTTTCCATAAAGTTGAATCACAGAAATAATCAGTCCAATAAAATATTCTTAATAGCTTAGGTCACTGCGTTACCAAAGGCATACTTAAAAATTGTAACTTTTCTAAAAAAAGACAAAAAAATCACAAAAAATATTACAAACTGGTTACAGAAACTTCGACTTATGATAAACAATATGTAAATATGAAATTAACACATTTTTAGCTAATCAGAAGCCTAAATATTACAGTAAATGCTATAAGAAACTGGGGACAAAAAAGTAACGCAGTAGTAATATTAATAACACAGTAGTTTCTTACAAACACTTGTATACTTTTTTGGTAAGTGATGAGGAACAAGGGTGTGAAGTTCCTCATCCACCATTGAAAATCACGTCGGGGTCACCAGTTTGGCGTGAAGAGGCTACCATTGAAAAGGAAGGATCCATCGACCAGACGGATGTGTGTCTGGTGGGCTACGCGCCACTTAACGTTTGTTGTCGGGATCTTGTATATATATTCAATCTTGTTGAAAACTTTGATAGCGCGATGTAGGATACGTTAGTTTCTTCTAGTTCGTATATAGCGAGATAGATGTCGCTACATCACTCCCCCTCCGAGACCGGAGGTCGATAGCAGGTTGAGTCGTCCATACATCTTGTGATGCTTGCCGGGCCAGTGGAATGTTCCAGTGAGTTGGAACCAGATGCCGCATAGTTCACAGTGAGTCGGAACTGTCTGCGGTGATGCCCCAGTGAGTCGGGGTGGTGCAGTGATGCGTAGTGTCTGTCTGCTGCGTCTACCAGGAGAGAAGTGCGTCTCTGCTTGCTGACCGGCCGAAGTGCAGTGTGCTGTGCCAAGGTCGCTGAGAAGGCTGTGGACGATGACCAGGAAAGTGCGTCCGCTGCATGCTTGTGGTCAGGATACTCTTAGTAGCCGTGGATGCTGGCTGGCTGTACGCCTCGGTGCTCAAAAGCTTGAGGAAGTGATGATGACATTACGATGATACGTCATCGTGCGATTTGCGAAAGCTGGGCTGACGTTCATGCTCGGGGTCACCAGTTTGGTAAGTGATGAGGAACAAGGGTGTGAAGTTCCTCATCCACCATTGAAAATCACGTCGGGGCCACCAGTTTGGCGTGAAGAGGCTGCCATTGAAAAGGAAGGATCCTTCGACCAGACGGATGTGTGTCCGGTTCCGTAGCAGCAAGTAACATCATATAAAAGTTCTTGTAGTTCGTTGTAACTTTCATCGATGTTTTAATAATAGTGTATTTTTTTGCAGTCTTCCATTTACGCTTAGTAGCTCTATGTTCTCGCTCTGTCATATCTTTCACAAGTTTTTTTTCACGTGGCATCTTTCCAGGTGTTTCCTTTTGGCTTCTGCCTTTTTACGGGGTCCAGCTTCAACTTCAGCCTAATGCATCGTTGCTTTTCTGCGGGTGTCAGAGCCATTTACTATAGAAGCTTCTTTCTGAAGAAACAAAATGAAGTAAAATTTTGGTTTTGAATATGCATTGATACTAAAAAATACACATAAAACAACTGTGTTACCTGTACAAAAACTGCGTTACTTTTTTATAGTAACGCAGTGTAGCAGTAACGCAGTAGTAAATATTTCATTATATCGTAAATGTGAACTAAATGGAAAACAAAACGAAAACATTTTGTTACTGTCAAAACCAACACCTAAACAGTTGTGTATAAGAATAATAATAATGCAAATATCGACAGTACTTACCATTCTATTGCGGTAACTCAGCAGACACGCAATAAACACACGCACCTCTCCAAATGACTGTGAGGCGACTAATTCGTCTAGCTTGTTTCTCCCGCGCGGCGGCTGTCATTTGTTTTATGAGTTACAACAAGTCGAACAAAATGAGGTACATTCAATTATAATACACCGGCTTTAAGGTTTATTTTCATGTAAGAACGCAAGGTAGTTACAATTTTAATCCTTGTTAGGGACACAGTGTGAAATATTTTTTATTTTACTAAATATTTTAGGTAATAAATATCTATTGGAATTGTAATAAAGTTCAAAATATAAGATTTTAACGACGATATTCATGTACAACGCCACCTAGGAAATATTATGAGAAATTTCTGTTCATAACATGAGACACATGCTCTAGGACAGCAATATTTTGTATGAGATACAACAGCGTTACTAACAAAGACAATGTTGTTACCGTAAATTACGAATAAAAAATATAAAATTTTGAATATATTTTATATTGCTGAGTGGGAAAATACTGTTACAATTATCAATTAATGTATTTTTTTCACAAATTTGTACTGTTTGCTCATGAAAAATGAAATACATCGAAAGGGACCGATTTTTAGGCATCAAAAAGAATTTTGGCCCATTTAAACTAATTAAAAAACTGTTATAAAAGTTTTGTCTAGGACGGGACGTTCGTGTGTCGGTTTGTGCGGATCCTGTATGTGGACGATATCTGCCGAAATACTTCATTAATCTAGTTCTTTTTTTTTCTTACGCTTCAATATAGTTAGGAATAGAACCCTATTTAATTTCACGGTCTAATTCGATGTGGTTTAATTGTTACAAGCTTTTTAGTTTTACCTGTCCCTTTCATGTTTGTTATCAAATATTGCAAATTAAATTTGATCCACTTCCCGGTTACCGATTGAGCTAAAATTCTGCATACACGTGTAAATCGCGTGACAATGCAATATTATGATGACATGATGTTGATTTGATGATGGAGCTGGAAGGTGGCTATAGTAACTTCGCTATGAAACTACACAACCTCATCGAGTTTAACCTTGTTTGAATTTTCTTGACGAGTAGTTTGTCTTGTAATAATAACCAGGGTCTAATGATGGAGCTGGAAGGTGGTCATAGGAACTCTGTAATGAAACGACGCAACCCCATCGAATTTTAGCTTGTTTGATTAGTCTTGACGAGAACTTTGTTTTTAGATGTTTACCAGGATCTGATCTGATGACGGAGCTGTAAGGTGGTCATAAAGAGTCAGTAAAGAAACAATGCAACTCCATCGAGTCTCAGCTCGTTTGATTCGTCTTGACAAGTACTTTGGTGCTAGATGGTAACCAGGGTCTAATGATGGAACTGGCAGGTGGACATAGGAACGCAGTAATTAAGCAAAACAACTGCATCGAGGTTGATCCGTCTTAATGGGTGAACCGTTTTTGATGGGTGGTGAGTGTTGGAGATTTGGTGGACGTGAATGTGCGATCCCATCTTGAGGAAATAAAGTTCGTTCGTTCCTTTTGTTATGAATGCGGATTCTGTCTTTGATTAGATGGATGGATGGAAATGTATAATACATCCACCGTACACCCCGGACCTTGCTCCAACAGATTACAATTTTTTTAGAGATTTCGATAACTTCTTGCAAGGGAAAAAATCAACTCCGATGGGGCAGCCCAAACCGCCTTCAAACATTTTATTGATTCCGAATGTTTTTTTTTTTTTTTCAAGATACTGATGAACTACTTATAAAATGGCAAAAGTGCATAAATAGCAATGTATATACTTTGATTAATTAAATATATTATATATATTTAAAAAAAAATCGACTTGAGTTCCGACTATACAAAACGCCAATTTCATATGTAAGTACCTAATATTTTAATATATAATTTTACTATTTTAGGTTTTATTATTATACTAAGTCCTTGAATTTTATTAAAAGTATTATTTAATTAATTTTTTAGTAATATTAATAACATCTATCGTTTATGCTCAGCTCATTATTTTGGTTTTATGACTTGATATTAAACATAAGTTTATCCTAATGAAATTCCTTCATGGGTAAGTAAACATTACTCGAGAGTATTCATTATCTAAACGCCAAGTTTTATCTTTGATCCTCTTACTAGTCTCAGAAGTAATTTTAATTAAAGGATAACTCATTGTAATATAGTTAAAGTTTATGTAAATATGGCATTGCGAGTCAATTTACGAGAGAGAGAGTGTGTGTATACAAATACATCGCTTTGCTTTAGTCTATTTCAGTCCACTGCTGGACATAGGCCTCCCAAATTTCATGTAAACTATTTTCATCCAGCCTTTACCGGAGACCTTGTGCAGGTTGTCGATTCAGCGGGCTGGAGGGCGCCCCTCACTACATTTACTGATACGTGGACTCCACCGAATCTTCGAATGGCAGACTCGACGAAGCCTACCAATTGGCGGCCAGCTCAACTAAATCCTTTTATCTGCTTCCTTCTCGAAGTTATTTCGGCTTAGTTGAATTATAATAACTATCTATTTATTTATTTATTTATACACAGCCACACCATCGACAGATCATAAGAACATTATAATTATATAAAATGACACAGTTATTACTTTAAATCGGTATGATTTGCCTTTACAGGTGTATACAATATTTACTAATTAACAGTTAGTGTGCAAAGAAAAAAAAAGAAAATTTGTTAACAATTTTCGGTACGAGATAAATCAGAACAGTAATTGTCAAGTCCTGCAACTAAGTAAAACATTAAAAATAGTAAAACTGTAAATAACCAAGCAATTCTTGACAAAGTCTAGACAATCAATAGAAAAGAAGATATCGATATCGCCCTTGGACAATAATTCATTGTAAGTTTCCATTAATCTATTTAAAGGAGCATACTTTCCTACATTAGTCCTAGTACAAGAGGTATAAAAAATTTTGTTTATAGGATGTCTGGGAACTGACTTTGGGACGCTGATGTTAATTCGCTGGATGACATCTAAACAGCTCATTTGCCCATGTAAAATCTTATGTAGCGTTTTTTGTATCACAAATTTTTCGTCTTAATTCGAGGGCATTTAATTTGAAGTGTGATAATCTAGCGTGGTAGTCTGCGCGGTAGGGACAATTTGGATCCTTGTAAGCCAAAAATCGAGTGAAACTGCGTTGTACGCGTTCGATTATATCGATGTGTACATTGTACAAAGGGTTCCAGATAGGGGATGCATGATGATGCATACTCAAGAATACTACGTATTAAGGCTTTATATAAGGTAGGAATAGAGGCAAGATCTTTAAAATCCTCGTTGCGAGTTAATAAAAGACCAGAATTTATGTGGACTTTTTTCAAGTGAATGTTCTGTATTAGCCACGTGATTTGTAAAGCATAGGGACGTTAGAGAGTCTACGCGTTTATTCAATAATTTTAATTCGAGTTTTTCACGGTGATTTTGATAAATTTTGTATCTTTTGCGAATTTTTTCTCTTTCACCTATAATTTAAATCAGATCGCGCGAAAACCATAAAGGAAATTTGTGATTATGAGGTTTTAATTTAGGTACTGAAGAATCAATTATAGAATATAGTATTTCGTAAAATTTTGCGACTTCAACATTAATATCGCTAATTTCTGACAGCTCAGCAGCCCAGTCAATCTCTTTCAGTTTTGATTTCACACGTGAGTAATTTGCTTTTTTGAAGTTACATAATGGCTTAAATTTGTTTTCTGTACAATTAATTGTGGTATCCGTACTTATATCTTTATCTAGAGGAGGATGATGGGAATCGATTTTGCTGATTTTCGAACTAAGATGTTATTGAAATTAGAAAGAATCAAGTCAAGTGTCCGTTGATTACATTTTTTTACATGATTAAATTGCCCAAGATCATTCAGCGACATAAAATCCATCAAGAGATATCCCAATTTACAATTGTAGTTAATAGGACTTAGATCAGAAAGTATGCTCTCATCACTTACCCAATCGATGAAACCAAGGTTAAAGTCACCAAGCAAAATTACATTTTTAAAATGGGAATTGAAGGCTATATTGCAGTGTGCTAATACATACTCCAATGATGAAGCCCTGATTGGAGGGGGAAAGTAAAACGCACCAAACAAGGTATCACCAAGATCACTTTTTCTGAGCTTTACTGATACCCATAGATCCTCTAAGGAGCTTTCATGTTGCTGGATACGTTTGGAATTGTATTTGTTTGAAACAGCAATTATGACTCCGCCGCCATTTTTATCTCCTAGAGATGTAGAAATACGATCTCTCCGATAGACATTGTAGTTATGATTAAACAGCTCATGATCACAGACACTATCATCCAACCACGTTTCCGTGCCCACGATCATATCGTACTCAGTTGCTAATAGAGGTAATCTGACTTCCTTGGTCTTGGTTTTAAGACCTCTGAAATTTTGATGATAGATGCTGAAATGAGACATCGCTATCTTTGTTTAGATTTCTAGGTTTACCTATAAATTATAATGCTATACAGCTTATTTAGTGCCTCATAAGTTTTTATTTTCGTCGCCGGCGACTTGTCATTTTTACGAAAAAAAATATGACCGTTCCGTATCCAAACAAATTCATAAGACTTTTCTCGAGCAACATGCCGCGTACGAGCGTGCAGAGCTTTTAAATATGGCGATTATTGTTCTGATACAACAGGTGTATTAGTATTGTCGCTCTTATTCTTTTTACTATTGCAGCCTGGACATACCCATTTACCTTTTTTATCCTTACTCATAACAGCGAATTGATGAGTAATAATATTAGCACAGTCTAAGTCATACGCTTCGTTACAAAGAGAGCATGACAAATAATTTCCGTTTGATATTTTTTGCAAGCATCCGGAACAAGATCTAGTTTTAGAATTCATATTTCAAAGTAAATATTTAAGGTGGGTATACACAAAAAGTTAGGATTTTGCTATTCTCAATGACTTACAGACTACCTGCAACACTGAGAAGACGGTTGAATGTATGTATATGCATATGTCGTAGGCGAGCGGCCCGAAGGATGGAAGTGCCGTGCCGTGGGTCGTGGAGTTTGTGCGTTCCAACTGTTATGTGACTGTTTAGACGTTGACAAATAATAGTGATTCACTTGTAACACTTCACTGATGTTTCTCCGCTAATACTTTTGTTTAAGTTATTAATTGAGTACAACAGGAGCTTCGCCAAATATTATCCGGTCTTATGCAAAGAATTTAGCTGTTTAAAAATGTTTAATCTAGATTATAACACAAATAATGATTTTAGAAGACGGAGACGCGCACACCAACTTTGTAAGGTAGGATAACTAGGTGTACATAATCCTGTACAACTTCGAGAAAGGAACCATTGTCTCAGCATAACTTGTTTATAGAACATAACTTTTTTCTTGTTCAAATTTATACCAAGACCGACCAGTTGGAAGGACTCATTCAGGTCATCAGCATTCGGCCTAGCTATCTCCACAAATATGACGATATCGTCGACGAAACTAAGGTGTGAGATGTGTTCGCATTGACACTGATCCCTCGTCCACTCTAACCCAAAGTGTTGTAGACATTCTCAACTGCGTTGGTAAACAGTTTCGGAGACATTACACCCCCCTGTCTTATACCGCGATGAAAATAAATGGGTATTGTTCATTAGTCCTGGATTTGGACGGTCATCGTCACTGCATCATATATACACCTAAGTAACTCGATGTCCAAGACAGCCCAGGTCTCGATAGAAGAAAATTTTTTTCGTAGTCCACAAATATCTTACATATCGGCTGATTATACTTTTCAGTCGTATGTATAATCTATAGAATAGTACGGATGTGATATACGGTGCTTTAGCAATTCTGAAACTCAGTCTGCTCCGGTGATTGAAATTTGTCGATTCTTGCATCGAGATAGTTTGTAACGACCCTCAAAATAGCTTATAGACGTGACTGAGAATTGAGATCGGTCTGTATTTTCTTAATAGAGATTTATCTCCTTTCTTGTAAAACAACACAACTTCACTCTTGGACCACACACCCGGTGACCCTGCTAGAAAATGATTAAAGAGCTCCGATAAGGCTTTTAGAACAGGCCGTCCCGCCACTTTAGTTGTATTTCAGTCATCATCAGGAGCCCTCCAGTTTTTAAGCTGTTCAAAGGCTGCACTAATCTTACCGACTTCAATATCTGCGATATCCTGCGAGAAATAGCTCAACTCGTCTGGTCCCGGGTTTAAGACTCAAGACCAAATACTTGTATGCGCTCAACGACTACAGCAGTCCTTAAAAATTTCTCGAACTCTTCTCGGATCTAAGGGCGAGAGAAAACGATTCAGCTTAGGGGCTCTGCCATGTGCAATATACTAGGTGGTGTAGGTGTGGAATATACTAGGCTGATCTGAAGTCCGAAGAGTGGGAAAATACGTACGAAAAATACGTACCAGAAGGAATTTCTCTATCTGGATACTCTCTTCTGTAGGCGATAACGGCCGCCCTATTGTTACAATCATCTTTGTTGTACATTTTTAACTCATTACTCTTTTCTGTATTGGAATATGCCATTTTTCAATCAATAAACAATCATGATTATTAACGGAAATTGAAAAAACACAATAAATTGGCGGGGACGAGAACCCGCGATAAAAGATTTGAATTTAGAACGAACACCAAAGAGTATCTTTCTTTTTGTTTTTATTTAGTATGTTGCTTTACAACCAGTTCAAATCAATAGGACATTGAAACAAGGTTTATTATTAATTTGAAGTGGTTAGATAATTAATCTACACGTGTATCTACTTAAAATTCATCAATATCATATCATACATAATTATAAAATGATGAGGGTAAAATGAATAGGTACTATTCCACTTAAAATAAGGAAACTTAAACCTTTCTACTGTCTCATACTAAATGTATGGGAGTGTTTAATGTAAAATTTTTGGATATTTCTCGTTTTATTTTTAAAAAGTTATTATTGTCATTTTACTCATTAGGTTAAAGTACTTTCGATATCAGTTTAAAGTTTTTTTTTTTATATCTGTAATAGTTACGGAATAATCGCCTGTGCTCACTTAACGATTACGCCCGGTATATATATATATATATATATATATATATATATATATATATATATATATATATATATATATACGAGTATATAAATATTAATCAAAAATTATCCTTACAATATATTATTTTACCTTAGTAGAGTAATGGAAAATTAAAAGTGCTAATTCGGTGTCAGTTTGAAAAGTTAGCTCTATTTGAATAAATTCATGCCCCTAATCCATTCTATAACTGCACGTTCTGCACAAAACTATGCCTTTACTAAATAAAAGCGTCACATTAGTAACCTTGCGTTATTTTTCCCATAATTGAACTCAATATATTGAGTTATGTTCAT
Source organism: Euphydryas editha (assembly GCA_036937285.1). Classification (NCBI taxonomy): domain Eukaryota; kingdom Metazoa; phylum Arthropoda; class Insecta; order Lepidoptera; family Nymphalidae; genus Euphydryas; species Euphydryas editha. The sequence continues at coordinate 16,619,970 of JAUPFZ010000005.1, read as the reverse complement.
ACAACGTATGAACAGACAATAATTTTGACTTCTATCTTCCGTAAATGGATTCTGTATGCACGTGCGTTACTTACGGCGTTGTAAATATAATTTTACACTCTTCAAGGTCGTAAATAACTTCCTATCTTGTCACATATCAGGATGACAATAAACTGATATTTGAGACGCATGTCTGTGTATTCCTATTATCTATACATATAATAAAATGGTAGAAAAGTCAAAACTGTACATTGAATATTTTTTAAAAAGAATACTTGGGGTGTGATCTACAATCGATACCGAAGCCAAAAATATAGTTTTTAGAATTTTTGTCTGTTTGTCTGTTTGTCTGTTTGTCTGTATGTATGTCCGGGATAAACTCAAAAAGTACTGCATGGATTTACTTCAAATTTGGCACGAATATTATTAAGAAGTCGGGTCATAACATAGGCTACATATTATCACGCTATCACCTACGGGGAACGAGCAGTGAACCTTTATTTCTTCAACGCATTCTGTAACAGCGTGTAATCTAACGACGCATATTTGAATGTTGTTATTATGTTAATAACCATGCTATAAGCTATCTTCACACTATAAAAATCACGAAATATAAGTAACTTAGGCTGATAAACATAATAAATGTAAGAATGAATGTAATATAAGAAATGAATATAAGTAGTATCAAGACAAGCAGCGCCATCTATGAGATTTTAAAAACATCAAGTCGAATTACATGTGTAAACCCTTTTTGGATATAAATAATTTAAATTTGATCATGTTGGCGAGGTTAATAGTTGTTTACAAAAGTCATAGATGGAGTTGTGCATTTTAATAAAAATTAAAATGCACAACTCCATGATGAGCAAGACAATTTAAAAAATGTGTTTATATAAGTTTTAAGCTGCTTCATCTATGTCTTATAAAATTCATCGAGTTTTTCTGTATGTAATAACAAACAGAACTCAAAAAGAACTGAATAGATGTATAACAAAATTTAAACTCGAAAACGGCACGCTATTGCTGTAAGCAATTTGAGCTAAATAACGAAGAAAGAGGAAAATGAAGCATGCCATATATGTTATAAAGATAAGAAATGCTTATGCTTCTCCGGAACCTATTTCCTCAAAAGTTGTGGAACGGGACCCGCCTTAAAGTCATCTCCACAGACACACCATTGAGGTGGAAATTCTTACGGGTTGTGGCGTCGGCGAAGCAGTATTTATACCACGCATTCGCCTCATTCCTCATAACTTCCCGTTCCAGTTCAAGCGCGTACAGTTCCTCGTGAGTGTTTGCTTCGCGATGACCATCAATAAGTCGCAGGGGCAGACACTGAGGGTAGCTGGTTTCGACCTCAGGACGAGCTGCTTCACACGGGCAGCTGTACGTCGCGTCGCTTGCTCCCGCGTCACCAGTCCTGACTCTCTTTACATTTTGGCTGCGAAGAGCCAAACTACTAATGTTGTTTATCGAGAAGTCCTATAAATATGTATTTTTACCCTATTCTGTATTCCTTATTTATTATTTTCTCCATCCGTTTCAGTCACAACTTATGACTTGATTCAGCAGAATCACCATAAAGTCATTTATTCAAAGCAGGCTAAAAATAAGCACTTTTTGAAAGTCAATTTTACAAAAGACAGTCTCCCTCTGTTACTGTACTTTCTGTAGATATGAAATGTAAAGAAGAAACGGGTAAATGAATGTTATTTTAAAAGGTATAATCGTAGGTATTTTTGTTGCTGTATAGCGTTCACGCAGACGACGTCGCGGGCAGCAGCTAGTATTGATAATAAAATTATCGCCGACATAGAAAAAGTAGAACAACTCGATTATTTCAACATATAATAATACAGATTATTGCAGAAATGATTTTGCACGTGTAAAATAATTTTTAAGAAACGAAACAGCCTTGAATTTTTTTACAGATTAATTGATGGATCGTTCAGTGGTTGAGCTGACAGGCTTTTACTAACGTAGTGATTTAATATACGATGGCCCATTGTGATCTAACATATTATGCAAGGCTTCGATCGATCCGTACTTCCGCACAGGATCGCCCGTTTGTTCACTGCAGAGCCAATCCTCATTGCACTGAACAATATTATGGTTAAAGTTTTTAAGTCGCATATTAATTTTTTTTTTATCAACACTCAATTGTTTATTATTTGATAAACTATATAACATAAATTCCTTAAGTGTTTTCCACATGAGATCCTTCTTAATGATTTTATATTCTATTCGTTCGGGTGATTAAACCTTATCCACCACATTGCTGCTCTTCAGATTGTCTTCAGATTGGATGACTCAATTTTTTGACATACATACCTTACCATGTAAACCTTTAATATTTTTTTCTTCGAATAAAACCCTTAAAAATCAGCAATTTACTAGCTCAGTTTTGAAACCATGAACCTTCGTTCAAAACTCGCGTGTTTCATCCCACTCACTATATAGGAGCTATCATCCATCACAATTTATTTCAAAACTAACCAAAATGAAGTTGATTTCTACTCAAAGAAAATATTTGTTTATTTGTTATTAACAAATGTTCATTTTGTGTGTAGAGTTCATTTCTTTAGTAACTGTTTAGTGTGAAATAAATGTACTCACCAATATTAATTTTATTGAAGTTTGTAGTAATAGGAATAACGTCAATGGAAATTATATAAATTCTTACAAATAATAAAATAAGTTAACAGCTACAAAATTGCCGATTAGTTTAACTTATTTCCACGAAGCAATTACAAAGTTGCTTCGTGCTTATTTCGTAGACACTTGTCAGTCGCTTATCGGGTTTTGAAATGACATTTGCGGTTTGCTACGCTGAGTAGGTCAAAGAACTCAAAGGTATAATCCTACTCATTTTGTAGGTCGGCGTTGATTAAGGAATGTTATATCTTTAAACGAGCAATTCTTATATATATATATATATATATATATATATATATATATATATATATATATATATATATCCAGATATCTCTAGACCTAATCGGTCTATTTTTTTCCTTTTTTTTCTAGTTCCTTCTTTTGTGACAAAAACTATTGTTAAACTATTATTGGAAGCCCTTTACTAAGTGGATGACCGAGCTTTGCTCGGTATTTTTTTTTTTTTTGGTATATCGTATTTTTTGGAAATTATAAAAATTATATTTAGATACGAATTACATAATATACATATTTACACATACATATTTTTTTAAATAACCAGTTATTTTTTTATTTTTTTTATTATTATATCGGTAAGATGCAAAAATATTATTCACTAGCGGCCCGCCCCGGCTTCGCACGGGTATTTAACTAAAATTTTAAAAATTATAAATTTATATTTTTTATCACCTAGGTACACCTGCGTCGATACTGGAAAATATTTTATAATAGACGGATTGAGTTGTCAAATCAACTTCAAAGCAAAAGCAACCCACTTTTAACCCTATGAATTTTGATAAAATACGAAACACGTTTTCAATCAATTCTGTTAAAGAATATTTTATGCAAAATTTGAAGTAGATTGGACCAAGGAACTACGTTGTCCCATACAAACTAAGCCCTTAGCCTCTTTTTTGCCCAATTAGGGGTAGAATTTCGTGAAATCCGTTCTTAACTGACCTCTCCTCGGCAAAAGGAATATTCCTACCAAATTTCAAGTCTCTAGGTCTTATAGTTCCAGAGATATCGTGATGAGTCACCTTTCGCTTTTATATTTTTTTTTTTTTTTTTTTTAAATCACATTTAAGGGCTTTATCGCAAAAGCGATTATGTCGCCCTGGTTAGGATACTTATATTAGTACATATACCTAGGTAACTTATGTTCTTTTATCAACTAACTTATATAACATTCGGGCCAAGTCTGAGAGTGGGTCAGCCAGAATATTATTACATCTTCCCAACTCATTAATAGAAGGACATCGATCTCTGATGTCCTTGTTCCGGGTACATTCCATCAATATGTGGTATAAGTCTTCTACAACATTACAGACGGAGCAATTCGGAGATGTAGTTTTCCGCATTTGAAATGAGAATTTATTGCATGGAATGTGTCCGGAACGAAGCCTCAGTGCTGTTACAGTCTCTGTTCTACTCAAACATGATTTTTCTACCCATGGGGGTCGTGCAGGATGTGGTTGGATCGTGCGATACCATATACCTTTTTCCTTTGATCTTTGGTTAAAATATTCTTTAAATAGGTCATCACATTGAATTCTAAGTGTATATATATAAGTGGTAAAAGAAGGTAAAAGGTTAATAGGGATACCATCAGTGGAAGCTTCCTTAGCTAAAGTATCGACTAACTCGTTGCCCGCTAGACCAATGTGAGATGGGATCCACTGTAAAATAATAACTTTCCCACTCTCTTTGATTTGTCTAATTGTATCTAGAATGGAGTAGGCTATCGTTGTACCTCGAAATGTCGAGGTGCAACGAGCCAGGTGCTGTAACGAGGTTTTGGAATCAGTTAATATTAAAATCCTATTAGTCCTTAAAGTTTTAGTATAGGACAGTGCCTCTGCAATAGCAAGAAGTTCAGCTTCCATAATAGAAACTTGAAAGTTAATTTTGAATTTCATACAATTTCCATTTTGTTGATCATAAAATGCTGCACCAATGTTATTATTGTTATTTTTGGAACCGTCTGTAAAAATTATGTAGAATGAAGAGTATATTTTGTTTATATAATCACTACAAATTAATTTTAAATGAAAAGTATTATAATTATTTTTTGGTTTAGTTAATGTCTCTACATTAGTTTTTATATTTTTTGCTATATCTATGTTATTAACCCAAGTGCTTAATGTGAACATACCTAATTTTTTCTGAGAGGCAATAGGCTTAGAATTAAAGTTTTCATGCATTAAGGTTAATAAAGGTACTCTTTTATTTCTCCAATATCTATTATCAGTTAGATTAGTAAGTTCAACAATAAGTTTGAATACTAAACAATTTTCCATGGATTTACATTTAAGCCAAAACTTACCAGCTAAATATCTTCTACGTAAATACAAAGGAAAAAGGTATAACTCACATTCCATTACATGGATTGGTGTTGTTCTAATAAAGCCGCCTATTACGCGCATAGCCTGATTTTGAATTCTGTCTAATTTTAATAGGGATGTTTTTGTGCTGTTATCATACAAAAAACTGGCATAGTCAATCCGGCTCCGAATGACAGATATATATAGCTTTCGCAAATGTTTTTGATGCACTCCCCACCCTGAACCCGCTAATAGCTTAAATATATTGAGGAACTTAAGTACTTTAACTGAAATTTCATTTATATGTTTTCCCCACCTAAGTGATCGATCCAACCACACCCCCAAGTATTTCACAGTATCAACTATATCCAGAGGATTATTATTTATACATACACAGAAGTCCATAGGACGTCGTTGCTGGCCTTTGTTAAAAATACATATTTTACTCTTATGTGTAGAAATATCTAAATTTAGGTTATAAAATAGTTTAGTTAGAATATTAAGTGCTAGCTGTATATTATTCCTAGCATCAATCAAATTATTTGAACTTAAGTACAATACATAATCGTCAGCATATTGCAAAATGGATACATTTGAAATAGATTTACACACATATATTGTCCCTATATTAAATAAAACTGGTGACAAGGGGTCCCCTTGAGCCAACCCACGACCTGTGCTTCGAGAGATCTCATAGTCTGCGCCTTTAATATACAAATGTCTTTCTTTGAGGAATGACCATAGGTATCTACAAATATTTGATCCCACACCAAGGCCATCCAAACAAAGTAATACATTGCAAATATCAATATTATTATATGCATTCTCTATGTCAAGAAAACATCCAACAGTAAATAAATTTTTAGAAAAACCAATTTGAATTGAAGAAACTAAACATGTCAAACTATCTAAAGTCGAACGTCCCTTCCTAAAACCCTTGGTCTCTTCTGAAAAAAGATTATTATGCTCTATAAACCATTCGAGTCTGTAATTTATCATTGAGTGAAATATCTTGCAAATACAGGACATAAGTGAGATAGGCCTGATCGAGTCTATCGAAGCAGGATCACGTCCAAGTTTTGGTATGGGTGCAATACGCACTTGGCGCCATTGGTAAGGAACAAAAGAACAGGACAAAAACTTATTATAAAGAGTTAATAACACTTCCTTGCCTTCTACAGGTAAATTTTTAACCATCGAAAATGATATACCGTCGCACCCGGGTGCAGTATCTTTTGACTTAATGCATTTTTCGAGTTCGTGTCTGGACAACTGACATTCAAGCTGTACGTTTACAGATCGAAATTGAGGATGAGGTGGTGTACAATAATCTGGGGATAAATTGCATAAAAGTGTTTCGGCTATATTTTTGTCTATATGAAACTTTGATGATCTGTACCCTTTCAACCAGCGTAGGCGGTGCCACATGTTATTTGCTGTAGTATTTTCGTCTAAGGAAGAGCAAAAATTGCGCCACGATTCACTTTTGGCCTTCCTTAATAATCTCTGGGCGGTTCGAACCTTGTTCTGAAGTATACTTAAATTACTAGGAGTAGGATTGTGTCTAAAACGAGATAGGGCCAATCTTCGTTCCGCCACTGCTTTAGATAAGGTGGGATTCCAAAAAGGTTTAGGGTGAAATTTATTATTGGGATTTACAGGAATTTTAAAGAATGGAATACTTCGATCTGCGGCTTCATTTATAATATCGACAAACGCATTATAGCTGCTTTGCAAATCATTGAAACTAAATATATTTCTTTCAGCAAATAATTTCTCTATAATTTTAGAATATAGCAGCCAGTCAGCCGTTTTAAAATTGCGTTTTTTAATAAATACGGGAAGCACACTATTTGAAGTGGATAGTTTAACCATAAGGTGGTCACTTCCTAAACTTTCATTTATTACTTGCCAATTGAATTTAAAGGAGATATCAGAAGAGACCAAAGAAATATCAGGAGAGGACTGTTGCAGCACACCGTTAACAAATTTTATACGTGTATAATTTCCATCATTTAATGTAACTAAATTATTATCTATTAAGGAATCAAGAATTTGAATGCCTCGAGGATCCGTTTTGTTGGACCAATTTGTGTGGTGACCATTAAAGTCTCCAAGAACCACAGTTCGTGTAGATGCCAATGAAAAGATGTAATCCCAGTCACGTTGAGTTGTGTGAACATTTGGTGGACAATACACTGACATAACAGTTTCAATATGAGAACAGTTAAATAGCTTAATACTCACTATCTCTATATTATTGTTGGTTTGTAACGGATATAATTGAGTCTTCAATGATTTGTGTGCAAATATAGCCACGCCGCCCCAACCATCGGGTCTATCCCGTCGATAAATATTATAATCTTTTAGTGAAATATCAATATTTGGTCCCAACCAGGTCTCACTAATGGCCGCTATATCGATTTTATCAAAGCACAAAATATGTTCAAAATCAGCTAACTTATGTTTTATACTCTGGGCGTTCCAATGCAAGATATTAATTTTATTTATTTTTGTCATCAAATATTCTCAATAAAAAAGACCAATCTGGTATATTATGAAATATCCAAGTTATTATCCACTCTACGCATATTTGTACCGAATTTTGTATTTTTAATTTGATCGATTCCCCTTTTCGTAAAATTATATTTTTAATTTTAAGTATTAATATATTAAAAGAAAAGTCTCTTTTTTGTTTTTTGTTGCTCTCTTGAATATCTTCGTCAAGCGTATGGTCACTATATTGCATATCTAGATCACTATTATTCTCCGTGAACGTCTCTTCTTCGTAACTGGATTTCCGACGATTCTTTCTTCTCTTCTTCTTTAAAGACGGTCCTTGTTCGGTTAGGTTCTCTTCCACAACTTGACTTGCTATAATACTTGGCGGGTTTTTAGATGCTATATGTGCATAAGATATGATTGGTTGAGCTTTTGAGGTTAGTGTCACATTATCAGACATAGAAGTTGGATTTTGTGAGGTAGATTCGTCATAGCGTGCGGGCGTAGAAGGGGGAACATAAACATCCATTGCTTTTCTATACGAACAATTAAATTCGGCCATTATATCACGAATTCTTCTTTCCTTTATATATACTGGGCATGTCCTATCCAAAGCCATATGATTTTCATTGCAATTAATACATTTGTATACTGTAATGTCACAGCTGTCGTGTTTACCCCCACATTTTGGGCAATATGATTTTACAGACGGGCACATTTTACGTGTGTGTCCATATCTCCAACAGTTTGAACACTGTGTTACGGGGAAAACGTACGGTTCTACTCTTACTTTCATATCAAAAATGTATATGTAAGTAGGTAATGAGGACCCTTTGAAACCTACTCGAACCTTTTCGCAATCTGACCAGCCTATGTCGTCTTTATTCTTTCTCTGAAGGCGTTTTACATTAATCACCTCAGTGGTACATGAAATAGATTTTATTAAGTCTTCTTCTGTTATATCTAATTCAATGTCTTTAATTATTCCATATGATAAACCTACCTCAAAAGGTCGCTGAAACCTCCAACCCATTTCAATAAAATGATCGCAGTTTATTAAGTCGTCTGCACTTTCCTCATTGTTGACTTCAATAGTAATTTTAAACGGATTGATATATTTAACTTTTGAAATATTTGATATATTCTTAGCCTTAAATAATTTCGCGAGCGCAAATTGTTTAGGAAATATAGTTTTTGAAGTGACGGTCAATTGAATACCTTCTCTCAACACTCTCAATCTCTGTTTTCTCCGCACGACTTCGGTCCATTCATCTTGGCCTTCATCTTCCTCTCGTCTTCTTTTATAAGTTATGTTGTTGTCGTTTTCTGCTATCATTTCCTCCTCATTATGTTGTGTTAGTTCATCATTTAAGTTTAAGTTTTCATTTATATTTTTTGTTCTTATATTTTCGTCGACTTCGCCATCCTGAATTGTTTCTTGTTCCATTGTTAATAAGATATAAAATCGCACGCACTCGTAGCAGCCAGCCGGCGCACGCCGGCTAGCGAACTATTGTAGTAAACAATTCCGAGAATTATAAGGTCGTGCGCACTATTACAGCTATAATACGTCTATGCACTATGATGCACCGATCAGAACTCACCTTTCGCTTTTATATATTAAGATTAAGATTATAAAATGGACTCGTTAACAGATTTATTATATGTATAGATAGTACGGATGAAACATTTGAACTGATTTTTTTATTAATTATTTTTTCATTGATGAATATCATATTTTAATAAGTATTATTCCCGACGACACAAAAATCATAAAAATCGGTCCACTCGTTCTCGAGTTATAAACGGTGTAACTAACACGACTTTCTTTATATATATATATATATATATATATATATATATATATATATAGATTACAACTTAAATAGCTATAACCATCCAACTTTGTACAATCAACAAACACATAACGACCAAGACCATAGTACACTAAGGTACTAAATGCAAAAAAGAAAAATGTTTTTTTAAATACGGGCGAGTGTCATTCTTTTGGCCGAAGTTTTGGTCAGCGCGATTCAAAAAATTATATTACTTATTCTGCGACATCTATCGTATAATGGTAGAATATCGTTTTTATATTTAGTGACATTTAACATAATTTAACATAATAGTATATAAATTGAAAATGATGTTTATCTAAAATATTAAAACGATTTCTATTCCTATCCGACATATTTAGTAAGCTTTTAAGTTTAACAAAATAATAACTCAAAAATAAGTTTTGTGAGTTTTTAAGATTCGTTAGACCAGTTGGCGTCTATGTCGCGGAGGCGTAGGTACCTATTTCTATTTTCTTAAATATTTATTTTTAAATTTAATTACAATGAAACAAAAATTAAATGTTACTGTGAGTTATGTATAATTTTATGTATTAAAGTTATTTACATTGGTTTTGTACTTTTTACGTGATACGCGCACAAACAAAGCTTATAAGAGATGGCGCTGATTGAAATTAAATCGCGCTATTAAAATTTATTCTTGATGATATATAGTGTATTAATAAAACGGAGGTTTTAACAGATTTATTATTAGTATAGATATTTCATCAGTAGATATGTAATTCGTATCTAAATTAAATTTCTCTGGTCATCCAGGTACTTTATCATTAAATTCCTGATTGCGGCATATAATACATTTTAAGACCACGTTTAGTTGATAACATTTTTAAACTTTTGTATTTTAGTAAAATATTTTTTACTAAAACGTTATTTTTGATAGAAAAAAAAACGTGAACAATGATTTTTAATATGAATTAACAACTTTACAGTTCGTAGTAATTTTTTGATAGCGTAGTTATCTATAAATAAAAATAAACGAAAAATCAAATCTTTCGTCTTTATGATTTTGATATACTTTCATTTTGTGTTTACTTCTTAATTTGAATCAATCATCATCATATATGTTATTTCAAAAAGGCGTTATTTTTTTGGAGAGCCTAGATCTATTTAAGTACTACCTAAAAAATATCTAGTTTAATATAATTATGAAAACACTAACACAAGTTTAATATAATTATGAAAATCAATGACGATCATGTCAAAGCTGTTCTAAATAAATCTGTCAAAACCAGTATTTATTTTTTTAATATAATATTTCCTTTTTAATTTTTTTCAATCAAACATATTATATAGCTGAAACATGCGAAGATTTTTTAGAACATCAAGAACTCATACGTTATATAAATATTAAATTTATTATTTGACTATAATAGTTAGAAGAATATTAAGAAGTTATCGTTAAGATACATTAAATGTAATTTAATTCTGTACAGTCAAATTCTTTATAGTTCTTATTATTAAAAGTACGAGTATGTTACCAGTAATTTTGTGGGTTACATTTTAATAGTTCTTTCTCGTACCAGGTTAAGCTGTGACTGTTACATACGCACTCCCCTACAACTATATAGGGCTACCTAAGTTACGAACTACTTTACCATACTTTGTTGTATTTATTTATATTTTAACTAACCTTTAGACTCATAAGCCTAGTCAATAAGGTATTTGTATAACTACTTATTAATTAGTAGGCCAAACACCCCACCTAGTCAGTCCTTGTTTCCCAAGTAATATAAATAGTCCCTCTAAAATAAAAAAATAGACTCCGGTTCCTTAAAATGGCTCTGTTTCTTTATTTATTTATTTTTTGTACTTACGCTGTATTTTTCACTCTTTCTTTCTATTTATATTCCTAAAGTGTAATAATAAAATAATAGTTTTTTAAAAAAATATTAATTTCGCTGACCATGTAATATGATCACTTCAAAGGAGTGTTACTTTATTGACCTATAATGTGAGGTTATAAATAAACGATGCCTGCCGTGTATGAAATACCTTTATGATATAAAGAATATCATGCGGCAACCGATTCTTCTCAGTCTTATTTACAAGATAACACTGTGAGCTCTCTCTTTGAGTGTTACTTGTCTGTAAGTCCATCCAAATCATAATCCGAATCTTAAAATAAAATTTATTGTTCCATTTCTTTGTACGAAATAAATTATAAAAGCGGACCAGTATATCCTTAAAGGTGCATTCAAAAAACAAATCGACGTCCCCGGGGAACAAAGTCGTAATAGAGAAAAGTAAATTTTACAGGAAGAGCAAAAAACCGTTTTTCTGTTATATCGTGTGTCCTAAACGGGCTATAATATTGTATTATACATCATTATTTTCAGTATTTTTAACGTAACATGTAGTTATAAAAATAAATTAATTAATATACTTTTAAAGTCATTGCCAAGAATGTGTAATACTGATTTTTATATTTAAGTGTATACTAAGTAACGACACATAACCATTTTATTCCCGTGAACTTGTAATGTAATGAAAACTATTTGCATGCATTACGATACTCTTCTACAGTATTTACACGAATAAAATGAAAGTGTAATAAGCTAATACAATTTTGTTCTTGTAAAAGTTATCACCAAACTTTTTTAGTATAGCTCTACAACGACTATGTTTATTTAATTAGTAAAATGGTATAAAGGCTTACCAGCTTATTAAGACAGATGTTCGTTCCATATTATATGACTACAATATTATTATGGGTTATAATTGTAATATGATTTCCGGAGAGTAAAAATATAAATTGTTATAACTTCATGGATTTTTAGAAAAAAAACTTTAAAAAAAATCAGAAGATGTATTATGACCTATAGATGCCGAAAATGCAAAAACATTAAAACAGTGGTAATAGCACTTAACGACCTTATTCCCCGGGGGCGTCGAAATATCTATTACATAACATGTCTTTATGTTGAGTTTTTTAGGCCGAGCGACTTCGGTCAATCAGTTCAAATTTGAAATGGTTATGAAAACATCTGATAGCAGAATTCTTAAACCGAACTTCACATATTTTTGTATATATTATAATCATAATACAAAATATTGTTAAAGTTATTAGGGAAGTGGACATCAGGTGCCAATCAAAATACCAAATTGTAAATTATGCAACGTATCAATCTTTAAATTAGATCGTCATCAGGCATCTATAACAATTGTTTCACATAAATGAAAGCGCTGAATGTATAATCTATAATATAAAGAAAATAACAAACTTTCTTTACGTGCAGTATTTAATTAGCATCTTCATGTTATCGTCGCTAACATGTATGCTCGTATGCTGTATTATATTTTTTTATGATTTATATAAAATATAATATAATAAATATAACTAAAACTAATATAAATATAAATAAAAAATAATAAACAAAATATAAACAAGTATGGGGTACATTTCACTTTTTATGTTTTTGAACATTATTGAATAAGATAATATGCACTTTAGACAGCCCATAAATTTATATACTTCAATAAGGCAGATCATGTTTATTATAGTTTACTGTTTACGCGTAATGACATTGCCATGATACCACCATGGTGACAGGTTTCTGTAGTCTATGTCATTCGTTTAGAAATTATTATAAAATGGTATATGCTATATATATATATTAACAATTAACAGTACATTAACGGTAAATTTGTACAATTTAGTTTAATGTTTTTGAACTTTTATATTTAATCTCATTTTTTTTTTAGCTGTTTTATTGTATGACTGTTTGTTTTTAATTTTGTTTTTCTCTCTTGTGTGTGCAATAATTTTTTTTTTTTTTGTTTTTTTTTCATCATCTTTATTTTTATTTTTAATTTTATTTGACTGTTTTGAAATTTGCCTTTCACTCCTATTTATTGTGTTGACAATTTGTAAGACTTCCTTTTTTATTTAATTTTTTTATATATATTTTTTTATTTTTTTTTTTAATTTATCTGTTTCCTTTAGTTTTAATTTTAACTGTTGACCTAAAGGTTATAGATACCAGGTCATAAAATGCCAAAAAAAAAAAAAAAAAATTATTTTAACTTTAATTTTAATGTATTCTTTACTTTTATTTTCATTTTTCATTTTTATTTTCATTTTCATTTTCTGTAAAAATTTAATTTGCCTCTACCTTCTATAGCTGGCGGGTGTACGGACATCATATAAGAACAAATAGTTTTTATTTTATTTTGTATTTAGTTATTTATTTATTTATTTATTTATTTATTTTAATTAAATATTTATTCATAATTTTTTATTAATTTATGGCCAGTGACAATGAAGACTCATTTCACTCTTTCTCCCCCTCTTCTGAGGTATATAGTGATGACCTAAGTTTCAATAGCATTCCTTCTCTTAGTGAAACTCTTGAGTCTCAATTTCAAGATGTACCCAAAAACTTTAATATTATTCACATAAATGCACAAAGTATTCCTGCTCATTATCCTGATATGTTGTCCTCACTTCAATATAAACACATTCATGCGATCTTGGTAAGTGAATCTTGGCTTAAACCTTGCTTACCATCATCTTCCTATTCCCTTCCCGGTTTCCATTTAATCCGCAATGACCGTATTGGGCGATCTGGAGGTGGCGTTGCCATCTATCTTCGATCACATATTCCCTTTACCATCGTCAGTAAATCTATATCCCAGGACGGGTATGACCCAGATCACCTCTTCCTTGAAGTAACCCTATCCAACACTAAACTCCTTCTAGGTGTATATTATAGCCCATCACTTACCGTTGACTATTTTGCATCTTTTGAGAGTCTTTTAGAAGTATATACCCCTCAATATAGTCACACGGTTTTGATGGGTGACTTTAACACCTGCCTCCTTAAGCAGGATTGCAGAGCTTCACGCCTCTACTCTCTTGTGAACTCTGCAAATATGCATATCCTTCCTCTGAATGCCACTCATTCATTTCCTAACTGTGTTCCTTCCCTTCTTGACCTAATTCTTGTCTCTTCCTCTGACCATGTCGTTAAGCATGGTCAGTGCCCAGCCGATGCATTCTCTTACCATGATCTCATATTTCTTTCCTATAAAATTAGACCCCCAAAGGCTAAGTCAAGAATTCTTCTGCAACGCAATTTTGGTGGCATGGATCTGAATCGCCTACGTGAAGATGCTGAAAAGATTGACTGGTCAGAGGTATTTAGCGCGTCTGCGGTGGATGTAAAATTGGAAATTTTTAATTCATTACTGACTCAACTATTTGATATACACGCTCCTGTTCGGCCAGTGCGAATTAAACATTTTCCTGCTCCTTGGCTTACAGCTGAAATAAAAGCACTACAGGAGCTGAAAAACAAGGCTAAAGCTCGATTCAAATGTGATCCAAGTTCGTCAAATCAAGAAAATTACAGAAAATTTCGAAATCGCTGCAACAAGGCGTGTAGAGATGCACAACGGCGCCATATTCACAAATCTGTAGTAGAGGAATCTGACCCTGCAAAGGTCTGGAAATTCCTTAAATCTCTCGGAGTTGGCAAATCCAAACAACAATTAACTTCATTTTCTATTGATTTTAATGATCTAAATAAACATTTTACTTCTTCTGTCACTATTGACAATACGACTAAATCTAATACGCTTAGCCGCCTTTCCGCCATTAGAACTCCTTCAGTGTCACCATCTTTTACTTTCTCTCAATTATCTGAATGTGATGTTAAGAAGAGCATATTAGCCGTAAGTTCAAATGCGGTGGGCTTTGACTCTATTAGCCGTAATATGATCATTCCCATTTTAAATTTTCTCTTGCCTGTCATAACCCATATTTTTAATGAATCCTTTACCTCCAACACTTTTCCTACCTGCTGGAAAGACGCTCAAATCATTCCTCTACCGAAGAAACCTAATCCCATTGCGTTTTCTGATTTCCGCCCTATAGCAATCCTTCCTTTTTTGTCAAAAGCTTTGGAGCGTCTAGTCCATCAACAGCTATCATCATTCCTTTCCTCAAATAATCTCCTAAATCCTTATCAGTCCGGTTTCCGTAAAGGTCATAGTACGGCTACGGCACTCATCAAAATCTCTGATGACATTAGACTTGCTATGGATAATCAGAATCTCACTGTGTTGACCTTGCTAGATTTTAGTAATGCATTCAATACGGTGGATTTTGATATCCTGCTAGCTGTTTTATGCTCTCTTAACATATCTCCATCAGTAATTGATTGGTTTCATAGTTACTTGTTCGGGCGCCGGCAGCGGCTACGTGTTCAGGATTCATTTTCAGACTGGTTAAACGTAAGTGCCGGCGTTCCACAGGGTGGCGTGTTGTCTCCTCTCCTATTTTCGATTTTCATAAATTCAATAAGTCTTCACATATCTTCTCTCTACCACTTGTATGCAGATGATCTCCAAATTTACTGCCATTCCAAATTGACTGATCTACCGACATCTATTACTAAAATCAATAATGACTTGAACAACATCTATAGTTGGAGCAGTTCTTATGGATTAAATATCAATGCTTCCAAATGTCAAGTTATTATTATTGGCAGTCCTAAACTAATATGTCGGATAGATTGGTCAATAATTCCACCAGTTATCTTTAATAACAATGTCATCCATTATTGCGACAAAGTAAAGAATCTCGGAGTAATCTTTGATAGTCATCTCTCATGGACACCTCAGTTGAGTGATTTGAGCCGTAAATTATTCACTGCTATCAGCTCACTTCGCCGACTCCAATATTTTCTTCCCTTGCCCACTAAAATTGCGTTAGCACAGTCACTCCTTTTACCAATTCTTGACTATGCCGATACTTGTTTCCTTGACCTTAAAGAGGAGCAATTAAATAAGCTTGAGCGCCTTCAGAATCTTTGTATTCGGTTCATATTTGGTCTTCGCAAATATGACCATGTCTCTAATTTTCGCAACCATCTCAAGTGGCTCCCAATCCGTTTTCGCAGGAATACTCACATCCTCTCGCTATTATACTGTGTACTCTTCCACCCCAATACGCCCCTCTACCTCAAAGAACGCTTTGAGTTTCTTAGCGATTCTCATGATCGTTCCCTCAGGTCTAGCTCTAATTTTATTCTTAAAACTCCTTCTTATTCTACTTCATTTTATTCTAACTCTTTCTCTGCCAAAGCTGTTCGACTCTGGAACTCCCTTCCCCTTCCTATAAGAAAAGCTCAATCTCTCCCTTGCTTTAAAAAACATCTTAAAGAACATTATTTGTCACTAAATATGCCATAATCTTCTCTCTTTTTTTTTTTTAAATATAATTTACGTACGTATTTTATGTATGATATATTATTACCTAATATTTCTGTATGTATTTCTATAGTATTATGTGTGTATATGTGTATGTGTATGTATGTATGTATGTATGTGCATATGTATGAATATGTGTATGTATGTGTATATATTATGCTATATATGCCATTGTACACTTCATTATCCGCCTTTACTTTACTGTGTCCTATACCCAAAGGTTGTCTGGAAGAGATCGCTCTATTAGCGATAAGACCGCCTTTGTACATCTTTCTATATTTGTTTTGACTTTTGTTCTGTTCATGGTGTACAATAAAGAGTATTATTATTATTATTATTATTATGCTTAATTAAAAAAATCAAAAGACCCGACTGCGTAAAATACTCTTATTATAAACTAAAAAGAATAAAACAATTTACTAGCTTTCATTTGATACCCATATTGCTACAGTAAGAAAAAAATTCAACTCCCCTCCCCTCATTCCGCCTTTTGCGGGCGCCATTTTGAAAATTTATATAGCCTATGTCACTACTACAATTTAGACAAATCCAACGACACCTCATATGTCAAAAACCGTCCAGCCGTTTGGGCTGTAGGGCGTGCCAAAGAAATGGACATACATACATACATACATACATACATACATACATACATACATACATACATATATACATACATACATACACTCGAAAAACATAACCCTCCTGTCGCAGTCGGGTAAATAATGCACATTTTGGTATCTAGATAACTTAAATTAATTTTATGATTGTCAATAGTCAACAGTTTAAAAAATATTATAATACAGCATACGAGCATACTTCTTCTACATTAATACTAATTTCAATTAATAAAGTATACTTTAATATGAAAATTTTCTGTACAGTCATGTCAGGGCATAGCTTCATAGAAAAGTGATCATTGTTTTTTCTTTTAAATTTTTACAAATCGCGAGGTATTTTTTTCGGATTTAAAATACAAAAAAAAAACCGCTGGTTTCAAGGGTCGGTCCATTAATTATACGCATAAGATCTTGCCGCTTCCGCCCCGCTGCCGCCGCCGCTCCGCTGCCCGCAAGATTCGAGGCAGAGGCCTTATAGACACGTGATAGCGATTGTTGCTCGTAGTAGGGTAATTATCCGCCAACCCTCGGTGAAGCAAGCCTGGCGTATTAAGCTCCCTTATTTACAGATACGATACCTTTGCCTGGCAACGGGATGTTGACAGGCTGATTCAAAGTCATGAACTTTAAGGCCACAAAAAATAAATGAATGTATATTTAATTTATTGTATAAGATTACATTGCTTTTCACCTATTATTGTATAATAAATTAATACGCGAAGGTAACGGTGCTGATAGCCGAAAAACAGCCACGCCTAGTTTGGCTACAAATACTAATTTCACTACTTTTAATATTGTTGCCGCATTATCATTGTAATGTAGTACTAAGTTTGAGGAAATAAAGATATTATTATTATTAAAATAAAATAAAAATTCGGTTTACGGACAATAATTTTATGTGATAATGTCATTAAAAAAAAACAATGCGCCGAGTTAGTGGCGTATTGTTTTGTTTTTTTTTTTTTTTATTGAATTTTTTTTAATTTTCACTTACAAGCTTGTAGCTTAACGTAATTTTTATTGAAGTTATTAGCAACTAGCGACAGATGGCGTTTACGGAAATCAATTTTAATATCTTCCAATTTTATCTTAAATTTTTAACTTTATTTTATCAAAATATCATTCAACTGATACGAACTACGAAGTAATTTAATAAAACTAACACATTGGAAAAAGAAACCAATTATCGATATCTTGTAACTAATATGATTCATAATAAGATGACAAACAAAAATGGCTACTTGCAATGCATCATATTTTCTAATCCTATTAATATTATAAATACGAAAGTTTGTCTGTATGTTTTTACTCTTTCACGCAAAAACTACTGAACGGATTTAAATGAAACTTTACAGTAACAAATCTTATGTATAAGAATGACACATATGCTTATAAATTTTTTGTGTAATTTGGCTATGATATAACATATTTTAATAAATATCTCGCTAAAACGCGTTAGTGCTACCAATTCCATGGCTCTTACGATCTTCTTATCGCGCGAATTCGATTGTCTAGAATGGAGCGCTATTAAACAAATACTATCAGTAGGAGTGTTCACGTTAAAAAAAGTATCAATATTTTTATCGATAAAATATATGGTTTGTAAACTATATCAATTATTTTTTCGATTCGATGTTTGGGATAAATATAGCGATACTTATCGCTATATCCGATAAAAATATCGCTAAGTATCGAATGAAATATATCGATAATTATCCGATGATATATATCGATATGTTTCGATGAATATATCGATAGTTTTGATGTCGGAAGTGACCACAACAACTATAATCACATATTTTTAGTTTGTATTTATGTAAACGTATGTTTCACATAGGTTACCTTTTATTAATACACCCACGCGGGTGAAGCCGCGGGCGGTAGCTAGTAATTAATAAGTAACAGATGAAATAATAAAAACAGAGAAATGAAATACAATACCAGTATTAAATGTACTAGTAATTTTTTTTAGCAAAATCTTCTTTAAAAACAGTTCACGTGTAGGTTGCGTGCTGCCGCTATCTCTTCTACTCGGATGCATCAGCCGACGATGTGTAAGAGAGATAGATGTGTTACAAGCCGAACGCTTAGGCCGATTGTGCTTCTCTATCGCTTGTTCCTCGCTCTCCTCGTTGTCACGAGTCATGCTTTTTCGTGTTTGCAGCCGGCTTTCATCGATTTACTAGACTTCAAAAACAAACATTAATGCACGTAACGTGTTTATTAAATTTTATAATGGAACAGAGATACCATAGTAGATACACGATCTGACATTAATTTATGATAAAAAGGTAAAAAAATATCAAATAAATACATCATTATATTCTGAGTTGAACAATGAAGAAAAAACTTTATTTTTTCAGTAGAATTGTAGATCGTGTACGTTGTATATTTAAGGTAATCTATGCCGAAACGACTTTTAGTTACGACCCGTAATGTTTTCATACTATATTCAACAAATGTGGCGAATTCTATTTATACTTATAAAACAAAAAATATAAAGTAAAGCAATTTTCATTTCAAATATTACATCAATAATCAAATACAATCGGTTTAGTTTGAAAGAAGAGTTAGAATTTGTGTTAACATTTATTACGCCTATTGACTAGCATATAAAGCAGAAATGTTGCGGTTCTTCGAATTAGTATAACAATGAATTATTATTCGGTTGGCATGAATATGTCACTGCATCTGACGTACAACAGTGAATAGGAATCTGAAATCACATAATGATTTCTGTGAAAGTAGATAATTATTTGATAACGAAAATTGCAGAAACTACAAATTATTTCAATAAAGTCTGGTCAATGGCATTTTATGTTGCTTTCGAATATTCGTAACTTATTCGATATCAGTAAAGCCAAACATACAAATAAAACCTACTTCAACGTTGTTATAGGGGACTTTAACGCGAAAATAGGCAAAAAATGAGATGATGAACTGTGGAAGGGCCAATTTCAATATGGACAGCAGAACCAAAGACGAGAGAGGCTGGCCAATTTTCGGGAGAAAGAGGGACTTTTTATGATGAACTCTTTCTTTCAGAACCTTATAAGAAAAGAACCTGGATAGGCCCTGAAGGTTCCACTAGGAACGAATTAGATATCACAAGGCACATTTAATATCAGTGTTAAACTGAAACGGTCTATACTCCGACCATCTAACGCACATATACAAAACAGGAGAGTTTTCAGTTCGAATTATCGAATCGTTTCGATTGCCTTAATGATTGCGTTTCTGTGGACGATATCAGCAACGGATTGGTGAACACTGTCCATACAGTCGGGACCCAATTTTAGAGACCTGGCCGTAAAAGCGGCCCCCTAAAGCTCTCTGACCAAACACAAAACCTTATGTAAGATCGACGCCTATTAAACCTGCAGTCCTCTGGTGATGCTGAAACATATAGGCGGATCAACAGACAAATATGGAAATCTCTAAGACACGATATAGTCTATTTAACTAGTAATACTGTCTACAAAACGTATTAAAGAATCGGGGCTCCAAAGTATTCTAAAGGGATTTGTCTGTAGATCAAATTCGGTTGTTGAGCCTGAAAACAGAGGTTAGAAGTACAGCGTTGACCAGAGCTGAGATATGAAGGGAGGTCGAGAAGTTCTACTGACAACTGTATACCTCGGTCAACTAAGCTATTCGTGGTTCAGTTGAAAATCCAAGAGCCGAGCTTACCCAACATTATTCCGAAGATGTCCAGACATCGGCTTGCACGAGATTAGTATGGCTCTGGGACAGCTTAAAAACAATTAGGTACCGGACAAGACGCTATTACGTCAAAGCTTCTAAAAGCGTGTGAAACACCGGTACTTAAAGTCCTTCAGGGGCTCTTTTATGCTGTCTTGCTTGAAGGTGTAACGCCGGAAGCCTGGAATAGAAGCATGGTGGTGCTCTTCTTCAAAAAGGGCCATAACACCTTGTTGAAGAATTATCCATTTCGTTTCTGAGCCACGTTTATTAGCTGTTCTCTAGGGTACCCAATTACGAATCGTCTGACAGGCAATTTTGATGTCTTTCAGCCTTCCTAATAAGCTGGTTTCTAGAAAGGCTATAGTTCCATAGACCACATACGTATGCTGCGGCAGATTATACAAAAGACCGAGGAGTATGATCGGTCATTGTGCTTGGTGTTTATGGGTTATAAGAAAACCTTTAATTTGATCGAATCTTGGGTGGTGGTGCAATCTCTTCAGCGGCGCCATATTGACCACCGGAATGCTAGTATGTTGGTTCTAGTACAGGAGCATAGCACTAGAGTGATTTCAATGCAGCGAGATGTGAGACAGGGAGACGTCATCTCTCCAAAACTGTTTACCGCAGCAATGGAAGACGCTTTCAAGCTTCTGAAATGGAAAGAATTCGGCATGAACATAAACGGTGAGTACATCAGTCATCTCCGATTTGCCGACAATATCTGCTTATGGCAGAATCTCTAGAAGACCTCAGCATTATGCTCAGTGACCAAGATGGTGTTTCCAGACGGGTGGGCCTTAAAATGGATATGGACAAGACAAAAATCATCTCAAGTGGCCATGTCCTGCCCACTCCGATATCGGTTGGAAATTCAAGCCTCGAAGTTGTTGACGAGTACATGTACTTCGGACAAAATGTCTAACTTGGTAGGTCTAACTTCGAGAGAGAGGTCAATCGAAGTGGAGGGAGAGAGTACCCCCGATCTCCCTCAATCGCTATTTCGCAACCTGAAGTAGCAGTGGGCAGGGCACATAGCTCGTAAAACTGACGGCAGATAGAGCAGAAAGGAGGCCTACGTTCAGCAGTGGATATCCAATGATTGATCGAGTTTGCAGATTATGTTTAAAGAATAAAAAGGACACAAAAAAAACTAAAAAAAAAAAACTGAAACCAAGTACTGTACTGTAACAGACTAATAAAGCCCAATGTTAAGCAAAGTCCTTGTTACCAATTGACAAGAAGGAGAAACAAAATAAAATATTTCGCCCCAAATATGTAACGCCATGTAAAAAAAAAATACTATTTTTTACATATTTATAACGCCATTATTAGTAGTTGTTGGCATTGTAATCAACTAAAGTAGTAACTAACACATAAATTATTTAACAAGGAATGTACATTTGTTAAATTATGTGAAAACCGGCATGCGAGTTCCGTTCCGAAAATTTATACTATTTTCATGCTGCAATTCATGTTCGTGAGAAATAGCTTGTTGCACTTAAATATATAAATATGACTAAATACGTATGTATATAATGTAATGGTAGCTTTTCGTGAGAAAGGAACCTTAACCTTAAAGCCTTTTATGAATTTTGTCCTAATTCTTCTTTCTTTTTAATAATGTGTGTAATAAATACTTTATACGTGTTAATAGGGTAGCAGGCTATCTTTGATAAACAAGCGTGAACCAATCCACCTTTATACTTTAATTCGGGCTTAGGACAGGCAAAAATACCAAGATATTTCACTCGTTTATGCAACAAATTCGTTGACTAGGTAAATGAACTTTGGACAAAAATTTAAGTGAACTGTACCTATATTGGTATTTCCCGTATTTAAAAATGGAATCACACTTATTAACAACCATGGTTAATCATTAAACTATCTATTTACCTAAATTACTACACTAACATTAACAAATGTTCAAAGTGAGTTCCTTCTCGTGTGATACACGCATACTGTTTTTCACACGATTTAACACGAATGGGTCACTTTTAACAGTTTCGAAAGCAGTGGTCATTTTTAATATCTCTTAATAATTAGTAATAATAATAATATTAATAACTTATCTTTAAACTCTTTGCTTGAAACTGGAACCCTAATACAACGTCCCACGGGAGTTGCTGGTCTCCTAATGGGGTCGTCTCCGGGTGGCGGATAGGGGGTACCACTCGTCGCTCACCACGAGTGGTTTGGTCTTCGGACCCCCGCGGACCAAAACCAGCAGCGGTGGGCGCGAAAGCGCAGGAGGGAGGATGGAGGGAGATCGAGGGTACTCTCTCGCTCCACTTTGGTGGTTGGGCCGCTCCCGGTACTTCTCTGAATTAGCAGAGTGAACCGGTGAATGGCTCAAATTACATACGGCGAGGCACGGAGGCGCGGTGGAATGTGTTGGCACGGAAGGTGCAGTCGGTGAGGGCGTGGCGCCGGGATGGCACGTAGAGAGGAGGAGGGGCTCCTTGTCTTCTCTGCTTCGTGCAGAGTGGACTGGTAGAGCGGTGGAAGGAGGATGGAGGGAGATCGAGGGTACTCTCTCCCTCCACGGACGGAACGGACATACGGAGAGGCCGCCGGGCCCAGCGTCGGTGCGTCAATGTTGTATGCGTTTGCGATCCCGTGGCGCCCCACTACGGCGCAGACGGCCGATGGGTTTTAGTGGGTAATCCGGATTTAGTGGTGATAGTCAGGGAGTCCCACATACCCGTCGCCTTCGGGCGGCAGGACACGTAAATGTATTTCCCATCGGAAAAAAAAGAAAAAACTAATACAACGTGAAGAAGCCGTTACGGATGAAATGTGTTTGAGGTCATGGAGAACAACTGCTACATAATATAACACGTGACTACTTTTATCCTATTTGATTCGAAAAATAAATGGTTCGATTTAAAAAACTTCTTTTACGATAAAATCTCATATTTTATACTCTTAAAATTTACAGCTAATACACTATATCTGAATTCGGTGCTGCTTTCTAAATTTATATTATGTAATTTGTTTCAATATACGGGTATGTAATTATATCTGTCATGACTTTCGCAAACATTAGTGTAATTAACTGCAAAGATAAATACGCAACTTTGTATACCTACTATGTAGTAAAATTTGAATATATTAAAACGATAAGAATGTTTAATTTGTGTGTTAGTTAAATTAAACGTACAAAATTAATAGTAAATTATAAACATCGACATTAATATTACAAAACAGAGAATTTAGTTTATATTAGTGGTCGCCCAGTGGTCAAAATTCGATCTAATCTATAAAGAATTAACAGGATTGTCAACGTCATAAAAATATGATTGCGCATAACATGGTGAGCATATGCAGCGGTCATTGAACCTGATCTGTGATAAAAAATTCCGATAAAAAATTCGTTGCAAGACCTGTATTTAATAACGTGTTCGAAAAAAAAAAATCTTTGCAAGAACTGTATTTGAAAACCGTGTTGACAACAGACTTTGACAATAAACAAAATTTGTGTATATATGTATGTACATTGTACATATGTGTGTACGTCACTACGTACACACATATGTATAATGTACGTGGTATTTATTTTTTTAATTTTAATTAGTTTAATGTATTTTTTTTTGCATTATTATAAAAAATATTAGCATTCTGCACTTCTTCTCCTTATAAACTTTGTGCAAAATCTCATACTTCTCCGTCCGTGTAATTTTCGTAAAAAGGGGTACAAAGTTTTAGCTTCACGTATTAATATATAGATGAACGCGCATATCTCAAGATCTCCTAATCACCATAAAGGACAATGTTCAAATCAGCCTCACATGTATAACACACTTATTAATAATATACACACTTATTAATGAATTTAAAACAATGTTTCAAACATGTCTAAGACAAGTTTTAAAAGCTGCATAAAAACCATCATAAATATTTGTTTATAACAATTTTTTTAAATTTAAATGGGATGTAGGTATATTCTTTCCAAAAAAAAATGTTTTTCCAACTTTGATCGGTTACAGTACTCTCGATAGTATTACTCAAGTTTCAATCATATCAATACTATCGACGTGATCGGCTTATCGATAATATTGTAATACTATCGATTGTACCAGTACTATCCGTTAAGCAATAGTATTAATTCATTTTAACAATGGATTCTATAACGGAGGGCACGTGCAAAAAGTATCGATAGGACTATCGACATTATGACTGATTTTCGAAGTCAACTATCGATACTCCTTCAACACAAGTGATAAGTGACGATGCAGTCTAAGATGGAGCGGGTTAACCTGTTACGATTTGGCAGTTATATTAAACAAATCCCTCTAATCGGTTTCTACACTGCA
The DNA here is from genome assembly GCA_036937285.1 of Euphydryas editha. Taxonomy (NCBI): domain Eukaryota; kingdom Metazoa; phylum Arthropoda; class Insecta; order Lepidoptera; family Nymphalidae; genus Euphydryas; species Euphydryas editha. The sequence continues at coordinate 16,594,801 of JAUPFZ010000005.1, read as the reverse complement.
TTGTAGCAAAACGCTCAATCGCTTGGCGGCACGTCTTTGCCGATAGAGTAACTAGCTACAACCGAAAACTACCACCAAAGCAGACCAGAGAAAAAAATTGACCCAGTCGGGGATTGAACCCGGGACACCTCCCGTTTAATTTCGCTCACCACGGGCCAAGGTGGGCTTTTTTTTCGAGTTAATATATAGCTTGTCATTATTACAATGCACCTATTTGATGAATTTAGTCATAACAGTAAAAACTTTTAATTAATTTATATTAACATTAAATAAACAAATAAAAAATACAGAAAACAAATACTCAAAATGCCTTTTGTATTTTTAATATTTTATCTAAAGCTTATTTTTGTGAAGACTTAGGTAGAAAAAATCGACAGCATTCTGACAACACTATTTTCGGTTGTTTAGCCGGATTATCTTTTTATAGCCAACTTCTTAGAATCTTTCTATTATATTTAGAGAGAGTGTCTTTTTCCGGCAGTCTGTGTACGTCTACATGCCAATTCATTGTTTTTCATTTCAAGTAAAAAATATATAATATTAAAATTTTAATATTAATTTAATCTTAAACCTAAAAATCTAAGTTTTTAGGTTTACTATAAGTAATTAAACGCAAAACATTATGATTTTTGATGATGGTTGGATTTTTTTTTTTTTTATTCTTCTATGAAGTTTACTTAAGATCATTTACGATGATATTTGGTATAAAGATATTAAAAGATATTAAAATTATTTATTAATACGCCGACTAAATTTTATTCCGACACATAATTTTAATTTCAACGTAAAATACAATGTAATCTGAAATGAGTCCTGAGATTTGTGGAGATAAAACCGCGGGACACATCTAAACGGAAATGTAGTACTCTACCTTGTCCGTAATATTAGGTATATTACATTTTCCTATAATAAAGAGTGTGTTTTTATAAACTGGAAACACCTAAATTTACTTCGTTATTTTTTAAAGAATGAATAAATAAACATTTCGTGCTAATTTAAAATATACTGTTACGAAGTGTTGAAACAACTTGCCTCCGCCAGCGTGACAAAAGTTAGTAGATAATCGTTAAAATCAAACTCGGAAACAGTGTTGTTAGGTCAGTGAATGGGTGTTAGTGAATACTCGTAAAGATTGAGTTCAAATTTTCATTTTTGTCTTTATTTGATCTTCCGTTTTATTATTTTTAGCTACATTTTTATAAGGATTAGTTCCAAATCAATGAATTTTCATTTTTTATAATCTATTTATAATTAGAAAAAATAGAGTATAGATCAGATTAAGAATCAATAATCCAAATAGCCTAATATTTATTATATTCCTTAGATAAGTTCATCTCTGAATGATGAATATTTAACAACAGATTATCTTATATCTTTAAACGAGCAATTCTTGTATATATATAATCAGAATCTCGGAAACGGCTCCAACGATTTTCATGAAATTTTGTATGCAGGGGGTTTCGGGGGCGATAAATCGATCTAGCTAGGATTAATTTTTAGAAAATATCGTTTTATCCCTTTTTTACGCAATTAAAAAATATCATTAGAATACAAAGGTAAATTTCGCTGTCTTTGACAAGCTTCTAATAGCTCGGATGGGAATCGGGTGGATTCGAAATCAGAAAATCTAGGTTCGAATCCAGGTGTCTACAGACCAATTTTTTTTCTTTTTTTCTTTAGAATTGTGAGCTCTTTTTATTTTTTATTTAAATAACCAATTCCTATTATTTTACTATTATGTCGGTAAGATCGAAAATATTATTTATGTTTCATCAGTGTGTAATGTATCTAAATATAATTTAACCGAGCAAGGCTCGGTCATCCAGGTACTTAATGTTATATGTCACCAACACACTAACGTAAGTGTAGAACTGTATTATATTACGATGTTTTAGTTGTAAAGAAGACGCAAGAATCAAAGCTAATAGTTAATCTGTTAATTGTTGTTAGGTAACGATGGAATTCGTATTTTCATCTTTATTAAAAAAGTAACTAGGAAAATTAGAAAACAAAAATAATATAAAATTGAAAAAAACTATATATTCTTTAAAATATCGAACATATTGTATGTAACATGAACATAATTTTATTAAGAAAATGTTTGACTGTGGAAAAAAGTTTTTTGTTCTAAGCACGCGTAACAAGAACAATGTCATTAAAATTCATTTCAGTCGACAATACTTGTATACCTGTAGCGGGAAATTTGTAATTTCTGTGAGTATAAAGGTAGTAAGTAATTTATTTGTATCTTGCTTATGCATTACAAGCATTTAATATCAAGTTTTTAAGCTCTTATGCCATAAAACTACCTGCTAGCAACCGTTACGACGCGTAACTCGATTTACTATCAGATTACTGTAGCTCGTACTCGTACGTATTAAACTTTACACAGCTTTAATTTTTATTTCTTCCTTTATAGTGTGATGCCAAAGTTGAAAACTACATACTTTTATTTTGTGACCTCAGGTAGGCTTCAGCAAGGCAACGGCAAATCACAACCAGTTCGCGACATAGTCGTACCTTGACACGACGTGGTCTCGTTGTTTCAACCTTGTAACTATTCATTTCTTATTGTAATGATAATATGCGGACTGCATGAACTGCAACTGTCATCTGCTAAATCACATATTTGCATGACGCAGCAACGTCTACGGCAACAGCACCACTTTTTCTTCACAGATTTTGTTTATTTGTAGTTATAGTGTACAATAAAGCAGAGAAGTGTGAAAAAAATCATTATTTAAAAAAAAGCCCATAACTCAGGTACTACATGTGTACAATTTTTTTTTTTATTTTATATTTTGGGTCCACATGAGCTCGGCTATGAGGTGTGTTAAGGTTATCCATTCTTTCTGGGACATCCTGTATATAATTTCACTTTAATATTTATAAAATTAGACAGAGAACATTTTGAATACCAGTTATTAGTAAATTTATTATACGTAATATATCGATTGCCTTTATTAGAATACACTTCAGTAAATAAATTACGCGCTAAATAGGCATTCATCGATGTAATCAACTATCAAGTGCATTATTTCATTACGACAAAATTAGTGAAACAATTTAAAATAAAAAGGCGTTATAATGAGTTAAAGCGAGTGATAAATAATATTCACATACAAATCGTTCTTAAGCTCAACAGTCAACAAGGCGTGTTTGAACAAATCCTTGAAACATGAGCCCGTAACTGAACGAGTCTCTTGTCTGCTGAGTCATCCAATGTGTCGCCTTACTCTTAGCTAATTGAGTTGCTTATTCAAAACTGTTTGTAAATCACGGCCTCTTTAATAAAAATTTTTAGTAAAAATAATCATCAATTAAAATCTTATAAATATTATCAAGGAAGCAAATTTCCAATTTTCAACTCTAACTAATTTATTAATAGCCTTTATAATAATTTTGTCAATTTTAAACCCGAGGTCAAAGATAATAAAAAAATTCAATTATATATTTAAAAAAAACTCAAAAAATATTTGCTTAGTTATGAAGTAAAAATGGGTATTGATAAATTTTAACTCATTAACAAATGAATTCGACAATCACCAAATAATTTTATCTAATCCCTCTGATTGCTGTAAGTTAACACTAGACAACTTACTATTTTCTTCATGGCACTGGAAATACGTAATGAATTTACTTGCTTTCATTAAAAATATAAAATTTGTATACATACTTTTTTAGCAAATTGATTTTTTCTGAATGCTTGTATAGCACTGGATGTGCTTTGGCGCCTGGCGATCGACTATTGAACTAGTTGTGAACTACTTGAAGAGTTAAATAAATAAAACCACAACAGTATTCTGATCTACGTATCGACCACCGACACCGACCGACCGACCTGACCGATGGACTGACTGATCCCACCGACCGACCGACCGACGACTTTTATTTAAATAATTAAACTTACATACTATAACGTATAGAACAAAGTTTTAGCGTGATCTATTTTGATCTGTACGCCATCTGTCGAGCGTTGGACAACTTTTACATACAAATATTATACAAATATTAATTAAAATATAATATTGGTTAGCGTTTTGAACAATGCTATTTATAATTTTAGATCTAGACGATGTGATCGTTTGTATTTCTCACAGATTCTATTCATTTATTCACGACTATTTTGATCTTCAAAGCTTCTTTCTAACTTAGTTTATTATTAGTACCTGGATGACCGAGCTTTGCTCGGTTAAATTATATTTAGATATTATTATATACTGATGAAACATAAATAATATTTTCGATCTGACTGACATAATAGTAAAATAATAGGAAGTGGTTATTTAAATAAAAAAAGAAAAAGAGCTCTCAATAATAGTTTTTCTCACAAAAAAAGAAACTTGAAAAAAAAAATGAAAAAAAAATCGGTCTGTAGACCTGGATTCGAACCCGCGTTTTCTGGTTTCAAATCCGCCCGATACCCATCCGAGCTATTATAAGTTTATAAATGACAGCGAAATTTACCTTCGTATTCTAATGATATTTTTTTATTGCGTAAAAAAGGGATAAAACGACATTTTCTAAAAATAAATCCTAGCTAGATCGATTTATCACCCCCGAAACTCCCTGGATACTAAATTTCAAGAAAATCCTTGGAGCCGTTTCCGAGATTCAGATTATATATATACAAGAATTGCTCGTTTAAAGATATAAGAATAAGATAGTCATTTTATTCGAAAGACGAAAAAATAGTCGAGTGCTATTATTTAAATTGCAGAAACGTTTTAAATTTATTTTATTTATATTAGGGTGTATATTTTCTTTTATAAGACATTCATGTTTAATTTAAATAAGTCATAGATTAAGGATAAATATTTACATCGCACTGTATTACGTCTAAAAAGTGTTCGCTTTCAGCACTACGCTTTTAGCTTAACACGTATATTCTGAGCGTATTTAGCGTAAATAATAAATATAAAATTCTACCACAAAGTAAAGTACTCGCACATACTTTATATTTTTTTCAACACAAACTGAACAAAGAGAAAAAACATTTCCAATTATAGTTACGAATAATATTTTGCAAAAAGTTGCTAAGGTCCAAATATCGACCGACGTTATTCGAGTGCCTTTGTTCATTATACGTAAGTATATTTAATTTTTAATTCAAGTATATTTACATCGGAGAAATTGCGGACAGCTGTGTTATTATAAGTTGTTTCAACAACAATGTCACGATTAGTTAAATTTTTTTCCAAAAGTTTTCATCAGGTTTTATATATGAAATAGACAATTATTAAAGTGACAGTTTTCAATTAAATTTTTTTAAGTGAGTATGCACAAACAGTATCCGAAGAAAAAATATCTTAGAGCAAGTAAGGTAGTATAATATAAATAAATAATTTTATATCCAATCCGATAATTTTATTAGCGCAAAAAATTTGTAGATTTAATTTTAATTTACATTTTTCAAACCGAAGTCGCTACTCGCTAGTATTTTCATTCTTCACTTTCTACTTCTAAATCAGAAAATCCTATTACCTACTAAGACTCCGCTGTCCGTCAGTCCATCTATCCATTCGCCTGTCACGGAGTTCTATCTTTGGAACCATAATAGGTATACTGTTGAAATTTTTAACATAAACAAAGTTGATAATAAATTTGAAAACTAAAGAGAAAGCTGATTCAAATTTATGAGATACGCAGATAAGAATCCGACAGAAAAGTCTGTACATATGTTATATTAATCACTACATTTTAAAGTACATTTGCTTCACAATCAGATCTACGAGTATGTATTAAGTTTTAATTAAAAATATTAGGTTCTTTGCGAAACTATTTTCAGTATTTAATTACATATACATATATTTGAAATTTTTTAAATTATGCGCAACAAAGAATATCATTTACACCGAAACAGTCGGTTGCCGCCACTGCAGCTTACTTGTAGTTGTAAGTAATGTAATTTGCGCTCTTGTACAGCGGATGGCAGTTTATAGTTTGAAAAAGCATTCATCGCTAAGAAAACTACATATTAAATATTCATACTGTATGTTAAATATTCTTTTAACCAAGATTGGCTGGTAGAAAATGCAGTAGCATTAAGCCCACCTTTGGTAAACACTTGTATTAGTGTATTGTACAATAAAGAATTTAAATAAATAAATAAATAAAGTATATTAGTAAGAAACAAGAAAAGACTCTTTTGCTATGTTAAATAGTTCGCTTATCGGCTTTTACGCGTAATAATTTCATAGACCGTACTACTCGTGTAATTGTGATTGAATAGATATTTTTTAAGTATAATTATAAAGATGAACTTCGTACATACTTGAGCAAAAACCAATATAGCAATACATAAGAATATAATTATTGCTAAGGCTTCTGAAAGTTGCCCAGCATTATAAATGACTAAATTTAAAAATCACTGATATGTTTTGAATTCTGTTGTAATTCCATATCAGACTTGTATCCTTTTATTCTTTAACTGTTAGAACAATACTTATCTCTTATAAGCTTATATGACATTCATTCAAAAACGTAAAATTACTCGTTCTTAATTAAGACACACAAGTCTAAACTAATGCGTATTTTTTTATTGCATAATAATTATTATCATTATATCAGCCATTGGATGTTAACTGCTGAACATAGGCCATTCGACAGAACATCTTTCCTCGCATTCGCGAGAAAAGCCGTAATCACAGCCGCAAAGAGAAACGGCTCGACCGCTCTACCACACAGACCATCGTCCTTACCACAGGTTCAAACTACGACAGCAAATTTACCAATACAAAATCTAGCCCAGAGTCAACCGAACACACAACCAACCAGCACGGCCCCCTCTCAGCGATCCCCGACCCGAGTGCTGCTGAGCCAGACTATCCAAGCCGTGCCATCCGCTCTGCGGAAATTGATCCAGGGGAGGACCAATCGAAACGCACCCCCGCAACCCAGCCAAAACATGACATTAGAGTTATTGCTCAGAGAAGGCAATGGGAGCGGAGAAGTGGGCATAAGAACCAGATGCGTGGCCCTTTTCATGGACAATGAAGCGGAGAAGATTGGCATAAGCTTCTGTCGCTCCGAAGGATCAGATCGGTTGGTGGTCTCGCCGGGGCTCGCCCTGTTGATAAAAGGTAGCACACAGAAAACGAGCATAAAGCGCACCAAGATCAACGCGCTTACGCAAAGATTGGAGGAGAACTCGAACTATCGACTGGTGCGGTTGCATAACAAGACGATCGCTCTGTTCGAATGGGAAGAGAAATCCCCCTTTGCACAGGCAAGCTCGTGGTTACAACAGAAGCACGGGATCTCCGGGGGGACCCCCGGAAAAATCAGCGTGGACTCTATGAGAGTCGGCTATGACAAAGGTGACGTATCCGATAGATATGGCTGTCTAATTGCCTCAAAAAGCCATGAGATCATTGCATACGAAGACAGGGGGGAGGATCTGGGATACCTAAAACCCCGGACCCAAACACCTTCATCCCCCGCAAGGCCGGCTCTTGAAGAGACTACGCTCAGTGGCTCGGAGCGACTACAAGCAAAGGTGGAGGCCCAAAGAGTAGAAGAGTGTAAATCGCGCACCCCCGGAGGAAGGAATGAAAGTTCAAGGTCCCATCTGGTGGCGATCGCAAGGTTTATCCAAGGCACAATGTCCCCCAAGCGAGGTACCCGACTGTCCCACCTTGCCCCAAAATCGGCGGATCTGAGGGAATGGCAATCGGAAGCGCTGAAAAGGTTTACCGAAGACGAAAGCCAGAGGTACCAACAGGCGCCATCGGCCACCCGTACGAGGGCCGACAAGGGGCAGGTTACACCACCAAAGCTTAGACCAGCGTCCACACCATTACAACATGCATACAATGCATACATCGAGTTCCTGGCCATCACAAAGGCGAACCGTGAGGTAAGCCTGGCCATCTGCAAAAAGATAATGCAGACCTACCAGTACGGACACGAAAACCTGCTGAAGGTAGAACTCGAAGAAGCCGAGGCAGCCATATACGACAACGACACCCAACAAGTACTCAAGGGTAACATGTCGGGACGATATATGGCTGCTTACAACACCACAAAAGGCTTCGTGGACGCGGTCGAGACTGAGGGGCAGAACAGAGGGCCTCAAACCTTTAAAACACCAAAAGGAGACCCGGTGGTGGTGGTGGCCAGGTGTACGAGAGTAATGCTGGACGAACGGATACTCGAGATGGCGAAAACCATAACGGGCGATCCTGACATAGGCGTTACGTTTGGGGCCTGGGAACTACCAACATTGAAATGGATAAACGGGGTTCCTGGGTGCGGCAAGACAACACACATAGTCAGGAACTTCGACGAGAACAATGAAGTCGTAGCCACAACCACAGTCGAGGCGGCTAAAGACCTTAAGGAAAAGCTGGAGCACCGCTATGGCGATAAAGCCAAATCGAAGGTGCGCACTATGGCCTCCATCTTGGTAAACGGTTTTCGTGAGGGCGTTAGAATAAGCCGTCTAACGGTGGACGAAGCCCTTATGAACCATTTTGGGGCTATAATAATGGCCGCCCGGCTGTCGGAGGCGAAAGAAGTGGTCCTCGTCGGAGACATAAACCAGCTGCCGTATATCGATAGGGAAAACCTTTTTGAGATGCGGTACTGTAAACCAAACCTGACAACAGGAATATCATGTGAGTTGCCTTGCACGCATCGGAATCCCAAGGACGTTGCATTCGCCATCAGCGAGGTCTACAACAACATTTACTCATCTAACCCCATCGTCCGCTCCCTGCGCATTGAGAGGTTCACTGGCGCTCAAATACCGGAAAAACAAGCCCGAACCTTATACCTGGTATTTACGCAAGAAGAAAAGAAGGTTTTGATAAGCCGGGGATATGGTACCGGAGAAGGATCGAGCGTCATGACCATACACGAGGCGCAGGGACAAACGAGCGAGGAGGTTGTCATTATCCAAATGAAGACCAGGAGGCTGCGAATTCATGACAGTGTCTCGCATGCTGTGGTCGCGGTGACTAGGCACACCAACACCTGTGCCTATTACACCGACGACGGAGATGATGCGATCGGTCGCTTCATGGGGAGGGCAGCGGAGGCTACACACAAAGAAATCCTCGAGCACAGCCTCAAGATGGCAATACATAATAGAGACGATGCTGTCATTGAGGAAGCACTCGCGCTGCTGAGCGGGGGTCGTGGAAGAGATTAGAAAAAGCAAATAAAACCAAACTATTGAATGTGGATACGTGGATGTGGTGAGTGAATAAATTAAAAAAAAAAAAAAAAAAGGAAAAAAAAAAAAAATTGTATGTAATGTATGTATATATGTATATAAATGTGTGTATGTGTATATGTATATATATAAAATTATATACTTTTGTATATACATATACACTTACACTAATCTAGTACTCTATAAATAAAAAATTTTTTAAGGTCAGTGTGGACTTGCGTCCTTCTTAGAGATACTAAGATAATTTTAAGTACCTACTCGCTGTAATTGAGCAAAATGCCTGCATGTAAAAAAAAAATATAAAGTAATAATTATGAAAAAAAGCATGGGCAATCGAGAGCCCGTGGATGTACGAAACTTAATAAAAAAAAAAAAAAGAACATAGGCCATTGCTGGGTGACCTGAATGAGTCCAACGGACGGACAAGACGAAAGTTATGTCCAATAAACAAGTCACGCCGAGACCGATATCTGTCGATGGTACTCCTCTCGAAGTCGTACAAGATTATGTCTACCTTTTTTTTAACGATGGGAAATGCATTTACGCATCCCGCCGCCCGCAGAAGACGGGTATATCGGACTCGCTGACTACGAAGCCAGAATACCCACTAAAACCCATCGACCGTCTGCGCCGTAGTGGGGCGCCACGGGATCGCTCGCGCATACAACTGTGACGCCCCGACGCTTGTCTCGGTGGCCCCTCCGTATGTGATTGGAGCCGCTCAACTGGTCCACTCTGCTAATTCAGAGAAGTACCAGGAGCCACCACCGAAATCTCCACCCCCTCTCAGCGCCACTCCCTCACCGGCCGCACCTCCTGTGCCAACACTCTCAGACGGCGAACCCCCGCTGATGGGTCCGCACATCAGCTGGTCCAGGGGGCCCAGTGGATTCCTGGAAGGCGATGCTCTCCTTCTGCGAGACAGTAGTGTTCCAGAAGGAGGCCGACGAGCGGGTGAGAGAGGAGGCCGCCGACGTGGCCTCCATCCGCGGGCGACGAATGGGGGCGCGTAGGAGGCGCTACTTAATGCGCCTCCAGTAATGCCCCTGTACCCGTGTCGGGCTGGGATGGGAACCCGGTCCTGCTAGAGACGGCGTCGTTGGGACTGTTCAAAGGTGAGTTCTTTCGCGCCCACCGCTGCTGGTTTTGGTCCGCGGGGGTCCGAAGACCCCTAACACTCGCGAGGCATTCGAGTGGCGTTCCCCTATCTGCCACCAGGGGACGCGCCCAGTCAGAGACCAGCAACTCAAAAGATTATGTCTACCTAGGCCATATAATCTAGCTAGGCCGAAACAATTTCTATAAGAAAGTCGATAGGAGGATTCAGTTAGACTGGGTGGCATTTGGTAAGCTTCGTCGAGTCTTCGAATCGGAGATTCCGCAATGCTTAAAAACAAAAGTGTTCCAGTGGTGCGTCCTACCTGTGTTGCCATATGGTGACGAGATGTGGACACTGACAACGGGATTAGTACACAACATTGAAAATCACTCAACGTGCAATAGAACGGTCTATGCTTGAAGTCACTTTCAAGGATAAAATCAGTAAAGAGATTACCCGCGAGAGAACCAAAGTAACCAACATAGCCTGTAGAATCAGCAAGTTGAATTGGCCGTGGACTGCTTGCGTATGTCTCAGGACCGATGGCCAATGGAGCAGACGTGTCCTGGAGTGAAGACCGCGTATCGGCAAACGCTGTGTGTCCAGCCCGCTGGACCACCGACTTACGCAAGGTCGCCGGCGGAGGCTGTATTAGGATTGCGGAAAACCAGAATATTGGGCGTAAAATCTAGGAAGCCTAAGTCCAGCAATGGACTGCGATAGGCTGAAGCGAAGCAATCCTGTTCAATACTATTCCGATGGTAACAATGTTGGCTATGAGGAACCTGCGGACCATAAGCCTGACACCTCCTTGGGACTGTTGGTCGCCCTTCCAGTAGTAGAACAGGTTACCGAATTTCAAGGCTTGACAATCGGATTGGAGAGCGCAGTTTGTTAAGACAGGATATGGTAACGCTGCTGCCTACTACCTAACTATTATGACCGTAGTCGCCTTTTATGACACGGCGCCTTGGTAAGAATGAGGTAGGGATTGATTTTCTCTCGCACGACCAAATAAATCATATAACCATATAGAAAAATTACGAGTATAACTCATTCTATTAATTAAACTTTTGACTCGAAGTAAAAAAATACAAAATCAAAATATCTGTCGTGTTTCTTTATGGCGAATAGAAGTTTTACGAGTTAGGATAAAGATCCTTTTACGATAATGGTGGTAACCATAAAGTTTTATTTGTCCTAAAATTGTCGCTACGAAGTGGTAAGTGTTAAAATTTTATTAAGTGATTGGTTATATACTTTAAAATTCACTGGTAAATTTAGCGTTTTTATTACTATAAAATAATATAAGGTTGTTTATTTAAACAACTCAAAGACAAGCTAATGCAATAAGATTATCGCCAATAATATATTTCCTTATTGATATTTGTATATTTATTTATTAGCTCTGTGGTGCGCAGAGGTTATTATGTAAAAAAAATTCTTAGAGAAAATCATATTTTTTATATAAGCACGCTAATAAAATATATATTTCTACATTGTTAGAAATATGTAATACTACAAACTGGTCAATATATATCAATGACTAGCTTACAAAGCTTCATGTAAGTTACCAAATCAGCAAGTAAGAAAGAAAATTATGCTGCAGTCATCCGAAACAATGAAAAGTTTATAAATTCCATGCGACGTTATTGTAACCTTGCTGAAAAAGTAACGAAAATATATCACATAAAATTTAAAAAGAAAATCTATTTAAATAAAATTATTGAGTTTCTTTTTTTTATTATAAAAAGAATCAATACGTCAGCATTTTTTTTATATTTCATCCCTATTCGTTCTCACCACCCGAGATTTTACACTTACTGCTCTTCACATTCCCTGTAAAAAATGTTTTAATGACCGCATTTTTATTTAGATAACTGTATAAGTGTATACATTGCTTATTCAATTAGTTTTTTTTTTTTTTAAAGCTTGAAGCAATAATTTCTATATCTATAGTTCTCAATATATCAATGTCTGTCAGTAAAAGTATTACTTGTCCTTATTACTTTTATGAATACTATCTTATATTAGTTTTGTATATTAGTTTTGTTTGTGTCTTTGCTTGTAATAAATCTTAAGGAACCAAATATTATAGTATTAAGTTAGGAAGGTTCTTCCATTCTATCAGCGTTCCCTAGTCATTTATTTATAGAAATAGTTGCGACATGATTTTACAAAGTTTCTTTTTTTTATCCTCGCAAATTTTAATGATTAATTGTTCTGCAATATAATATTACAAACATAATGATCATATTAATTTTTCAATTGACTACACTTAGCCACGCCACTTATTCATGCTTGAACATATATTTCGTAATCCGTGTTTAATATTATAATGATAATCTATATATACATATAGGAGACTTTCTATAGATATAGTCTCTCATCACGATATCTCTGAAACTATAAAACTTAGAGACTTGGAATTTGGTAGGAATATTCTTTTTGCCGAGTAGAGGTCAGCTAAGAACGAATTTTACGAATTTCTACCTCTAAGGGGGTGAAAAAGAAGGGCAAAGTTTGTATGGGACAACATGATTTCTTGGTCCAATCTACTTCAAATTTTGCATAAATACTCTTTAATAGAATTGATTGAAGACGTGTTTCGTATTTTATCGAAATTCATCCTCTAACGGGATGAAAAGGGGATTGAAAGCTATTTGCTTCGAAGTTGATATCAATACTCCTTAGTGCCTTTGATTTAAATTACATTTTATTTTGACATGTTTGACAACTCAATCCATCTGTTATAAAATATTTTCGAGTATCGACACAGGTGCTATAGGTGATAAAAAATATAAATTAATAATTTTTGAAATTTTAGTTAAATACCCGTGCGAAGCCGGGGCGGGCCGCTAGTCGAGTATAATCGGCTAGATATTTAATATTACTAACATGGAGTAAATATATATTTATTTCAAAAATTTATAATATTAAACATATTTGTAATGCAAGACGACATTCGTGTCTGACCAACGTCTCATAGCATCCACTGGTAACTGGAAAGCTAGGTGCACTTTTTTTTCCAGAGAATCAGTATTGTGATTAAACGGAAAAAAGCTACCAGCATTCTTGGTACCATTCCACGCGGACATACTACAATTCAAATAATTTGTTTTTATGTATTGATATATATATATATATATATATATATATATATATATATATATATATATATTATTTTTTATTTTTTATTTTTCGTATAAGTATTTATTAAAAGAAAAATGTCACCATAAATATTATAGGCAATTTGTATAAATGATATCATAATTGTATATATTCTTTATACGAATAAAGAATCAAAATTATGTTTTAACGAGTAAATGTAGCATTTTTCCTAACACTACGCTTATATTAAAATATAAGTAAATGTTCGTTAATTACATCAAACATCATTAAATATAGAAGTAATAACTACTGAATTATCGTTATAAAAATTTCGATCATTCTTGACTTTTTCTCTAATTTTTGCATAAAATATTTAAAAAAAACGAATGAATATTTTTTCAAAGTTATGAGTTTATTAGAAAAATTGAACCTTTTAATTTAGGAACGAAAGACAACATCATTCAAATAACTGCCAAGGTTAGCCTTACAATACCCCATTCAATCAGTCAAATTTTTCGCCAGACCAAAAACCGCACCAGGCAGTAACTCGTGAATGCATTGGTTTATTCAGACGACGTATGAATTTTCTGAGGTTCAGATATGATAATTTAGCTTATTGACATATCCTCCGAGATTGAAATGAGCTTCATCTGAAAAGATGATTTTTCGGTAAAAAATTTCATCTTCGATCAAGCGATCTTCGGCTCATTGAGCAAGCTGAAAATGCATCGGATGGTCATGCGGCTTCAGCTCTTGCACTAATTTTTAACTTTGTTCACCATACCGAAATCTTTATGCAAAATTCTTCTCAAAAAAGTGCGTGAAACGTTCAATTCATCAGAACAATGACGAATTGATCTGAGCAACAGCAGCGATGTTTTCGGTTGAGCGCCCTGGACGAATACGTACACGGGTTGTTTAATCCAACAACTATCCAATTTCACGAGCTCGCTTCACAAATTGATCTACAAACTGCGTTCACAACCCTTATGTCAATTTTTTTTCGAATTTTTTCCTTTGAAAGTAAACTTTCGAATAAGTTTTTAATATTTCCCAACTTTGTTCAAAGGAAAAGCCATTTCATAAATGTCAAACGTAAAACTAACTTTCTGTCACATAGGAAATGTCATTAAACCTTCCAACCTCAAAATAACCTATAGTTCCAATTACAAACGTTAAATGGCCCACCTGGTTGGTATAAGCGATTAACATTGTTTCTATATACTTACTTAAATACTGCTTTAAAAATAAAAACTTTAACATTTAATGAATAACATTGAAAATGTAAATATTTCGTAAAAACTCTTTAGGTTTGTTACTATAAATATTATTTAATAAATTATCAATCGGTTTCATTGACTATGTATCGTATTTATTTTAATATACTTTCTGTTTTTTTTTTTATCCTTAGCTTCAATAATAAGTATAACGCATAGTCGCTATATGCGTCCGTCGTCATGTTCTCTAATGTCTTTTTTTTTATATCAACCATTAGATTAACCAACAAACACACCAAGTTAACCTAGCCCCGTGCTAAGTTCGTAAGAACTTGTGTTACAGATACTAGGAACGCAAATAAATTTTAAGAAATTTATAAAAATACATATATACATAAATACACATCCATGACCCGGTGCAGACATCTATATTCGTCATACAAATTATCTGCACCTGGCGGGAGTCAAACCCGCGACCGCTGCGTAAAGTGTCCAGTTGCCTGACCACTCGACCAACCAGCCTTCATATCTTTTATAAAGATTATATATATTATATAATCTTTATAAAAGATCTGTACGATATTTCCTAGAGTTTTTTGTTTAAAATTAAATATTTAATTATAAATTCTTCCAAGCGCATATTTTCTGCTTTTATGTCATATACTAAGAAATTTATTTAAGAATATAATGTTATACAATCAAATGCAGAAATATTTACAAACCAAAAACATACGTACGTATTTTTAATTTTTACTATAGGAGGAAAATATCTTTACTTTCTAATATTACTCAAAAATATGACAAAGTTCAAATTACTTTTAACATTTATTTCTACACTTTATTTATTTATTTTTTGTCACTTTAAAATTCGATACATGTAATGTACCTATTTATATAAATACAAGAAATTCTTTAAAAACTAGAAAACCTATTATTTTAATCCGAGTCTCGACAATATTAAACAACACATCAATTAGAACAGTCTCTTAACATAGTACCTATTTTGGTTATCATTTATTATATAGGTAGTTTGTTATTGCTCCGAGTAAGCATTATTCAGATGTAAGGATACATAACAATAATAATAATCTATCCTCGGATTTACGTGCTCTACAATAAACAATAGAAGACCCTAAGGCGAAGTACTCAGAATTAAAAATGTATATTTTCATAGATAGAACTGACTCCCGAGTCGAAATTTAGCGCCGATTTAGCGCCGCCTACGGTAGGACTAATGTCGGACCTCTAGGCTCTAAATCGGTTCTAACCCATATAAAATTAGATCCGACTTAGCACCCAAAAATGACACAAATTTCCGTTTTTTCCACTTTTCGACCTAAATCGGACCTAAATTGAATAAAAAAGCTAAGTCGGACCTAATATATATATATATATATATATATATATATATCGGATTAGAAATTAGTGGAAATAAAAAATTAGAACTCGGATTGCTTAAATCTTTATTACCACTGTACTATTTACTATTTAATTTAAATATTTATAAGGAGACACACGATAAGCGTGGATGTCGAGACGCGAGCCGGAACCAGAGAGAGCGCTTTGCCCTCTATGTCACAGACCCGAAAAACGCCGTTTGAACGTTAGAACGAAGATTAAGAGACTATCTAAATGGAGTAATTCATAAACAATAGATATATAGAGCAACCACCGGTTCGGAATGCAGATTCTGCCTAGAAGAACCGGCAAGAAACTCAGCAGTTACTCTTTTAAATAAGAAACTGTTAATACAATGTTACATCATTATACAAATATCACAAAATGGCTCACGTATACCGGATAGTCCAAATGCGTGTGCTCCGAGCGCTGGCTGGCTGAGAAGTCCCAGTGCATCGCTAAGTGCACGCTTTTATAGTTCTATCCGTCATAGTGATTTTACAAAATGTGGGTACATCTAATATTTTACAAAGTATAGGGATATCAAATAACAAATTATTCAGCAATTTGAACAGCAAAATCATTACATAAAAATAAATAGGAATAACAATAACATTTTAACACAAATTATTCAGCAATTCAAACAGCTGAATCATTACATAAAAATAAACTGATAGGAACTTACTTCAAAATTTTACAAAAAGAATAATGAAATTACTAATGTTCCTTAAATTAATTAAAATAATCATTAAATTAATTTAAATAATCATTTCCGGCCACGTGTGTTTCTTAAATATGCGGTTTCCCGCCGACATATATATATATATATATATATATATATATATATATATATATATATATATATATATATATTCCAGTAATTATAATTATTATTAATAAATCTGGAAAGTAATAGTAGCAGTAGTAATATTATTATTTCTATTATTGTAACATTTTCATAAGTAGCAAGTAAAGTATAGGGATAATAATATTTAAGTCATTACTGAGAATTAAAAAAAAAACTCAATAATACGATGAACGACCCTGGAATCGAATCTGAGACCCCCGTCTCGGCAGTAACGGCGGGCACTTACTCTTAGAGTAATTGTTTAAAAATATTTAAGTACGTTTTTCCCAAAAATTAACGTGGGTGAAACCGCGGGGCACAGCTAGTCTAGCTAGTTTCATCTATAATAATTATACCTTTATTTATATAATATATATATATATATATATATATATATTATTCGAGTCAATAAACAATGTTTATATTCTGAATATTGTTGGATTTAAAGGTCCTAAGTCGGACCTCTCAATGAGAAATCGGACTACTGGGCGCTAAATCGGTTCTATTTCGGACCACTGGGCTCTAAATCGGTTTTATGTCGGACTTGAGGGCGCTATGTCGGCTTTAAATTTCGACTCGGTCTCTTTTTTTTAACATATTTTATTGCCATGATGTCAGTCAAATAAAGGCAATTTTTCCCATTGTGTGTAGTATATTTATGAAACGTTTTAGCATTTGTGATTGCTAAGCCTAAAAGACTTTCGTGTAAAATATGTAACCTGTAATAAAGTTACTTTTTTTTTCACAGGAATGCTCGGTGTTTTTCTTTGATAAGCGAATAGCCGACAAACTTTACAAGCCAAAGAGGAAGGAGAGTATGCTAGATCGCATAAAAGCCTGCGTCATCATGCTTGACAAGATGCGACATCCGAGGATGCTACAAATAATTCATTCCTTGGAAGAGACTCATCACACCTTGGCATTTGCATCCGAATGCGTGCTAGGAAGCCTTCATAACATATTGGCCTGGCATGTAAGTATTAACTGTATTAAATAGTCTATACGTGATCTCGTTAGTTTAATTTTCTTAACTCTCGTCAACGTTCCCTTCAAATTCACTTGTGACATTCGCCGGACGTGTGTACAAATTTTTTTTTATCACATAACATATAGAAGCCAGATTATATATTTTAATAATGAGTCACAAAAGAATAATATCACTTGGTTGCACCTTAACCTTGAAATAGTTTACACAAGTTTCAAGTTCTCTAAACATGATGTTGATCTTAATTTATTAAAAGTCTTGCAGATACTGATGCTAGGGATACGAGAATATCGACTTCATAATGGTTGTAGTCGACATTTTTAATATTCTACCAGTTAAATCACTGACTACTGTATTTTGTTTATCAGACAAAAAAGTTGATTTAATTAGTAATTTATTTCGTGCTCTACTACTAAATTAATAAAATATTAAATATAAAGTGTATTGTAGCACAATTAATTTTCTTAAAACGACATGTTCTTTATTAACGGTAACAAAGCTACCTGTCATCGTATCTAAAAGTAAAATTATATATATATATATATATATAGTTTTTTTATTATTATTTTTTTTTTGAAGTGATAATTCTATAGCATCGTTGTGATTTGAAACTCGATGTAACGAGAAATGCGTCACGATAAAGAAAGAACGACATTAATGTACAGGGAATAATGAGAGTAAATATATGTTTGATATTCTCGATAATGTCGCGTATCCTAGCAACGCGTAACTAAGCAATATATATATTATAATATTTTTTTTATCTTATATCTTATCTTTTATATCTTTAAACGAGCAATTCTTGTATATATATATAATCTGAATCTCGGAAACGGCTCCAACGATTTTCATAAAATTTAGTATGCAGGGGGTTTCGGGGGCGATAATTCGATCTAGCTAGGATTTATTTTCAGAAAATGTCGTTTTATCCCTTTTTTCAGGGAATTAAAAAAATATCGTTAGAATACGAAGGTAAATTTCGCTGTCATTGTTAAGTTTGTAGTAGCTCCGATGTGAACCGGGCGGATTCGAAATAAGGAGAACCCTAGGTTCGAATCCAGATTTCTCCAGAACTATTTTTTTTTTTTTAAAGTTCCTTCTTTTGTGAGAAAAACTATTATTGGGAGCCCTTTACTAACTGGATGACCGAGCTTTGCTCGGTATTTTATTTTTTTATTTTTTGTAATTCGTGTTTTTTGGAAACTATATTTACATACGAATTATGAACTGATGATATATGAATAATATATTTCGATCTTACCGAAATAATAATAAAAAAATATGAACTGGTTATTTAAATAAGAAATCACGAGTGCAATTAAAAACTCCTAGAATATTAGAATATTATTAGACCTAAATGCTCTTTAAACCTAATTTCGCCATAAATCATACCCGGATTCGAATCCCGATGCCTCAAGTCCCATTATTTTTTCTTTGTTTTTTTTTTTTCAATTTCCCTCTTTTGTAAGAAAAACTATTATTGAGAGCCCTTTACTACCTGTATGACCGAGTTTTGCTCGGTATTTTTTTTTTTGTTTGTAAATCGTTTTTTTTTTTTGGAAATTATATTTGGATACGATGTAACTGATGAAATATGAATAATATTTTTCGATCTTACTTATATAATAATATAGTATTTTGTGTCACAAGGGGATGAAAGTACTACTTTCTGTCCCTCATGTGAAATTGCCACCCAAGCCGAAGGCGAGGGCAGCAAACCTACGTGAAAGGATGTACTACTTTCGTCTCATGTTGCACATACTTTTTTTCCTACCTAGGACGAAAGTTCGGGTTTTGTCCCTGTGAAGCGGGGACAGAAAGTGTAAATTTCGTCCCGCATCACTGGGACAAAAATCAAACTTTCGGCGGAGGTAGGAAAAAATATATAAACTGGATATTTAAATAAAAAATCACGAGAGCAATTAAAAACTGCTAGAATATCATTAGAATACGAAGGTAAATATCGCCACTATCTATAAATTTATAATAGCTCAGGTAGGAATTCGGGCGGTCTCGAAAACGGAAGACCCCGGTTCGAGTCCAGGTGCCTCCAGATCAATTTTTTTTTTCAAGTTTCTTCTTTTGTAAGATAAACTATTATTGAGAGCTCTTTTTTTATTTAAATGACCAGTTCCTATTGTATTATTATTATGTCGGTAAGATGGAAAATATTATTTATATTATATATATATATATATATATATATAATCTAAATCTCGGAAACGGCTCCAACGATTTTCATGAAATTTAGTATGCAGGGGGTTTCGGGCGCGATAAATCGATCAAGCTAGGATTTATTTTTAGAAAATGTCGTTTTATTCCTTTTTTCACGCAATTAAAATTCACTATTATTAATAAGTTTATAATAGCTCCGATCGGAAACGGGCGGATTCGAAATCAGAAGACCTGCATTCGAATCCAGGTGTCTACAGACCAGTTTTTTTCCTTTTTTTTTAGTTTGTTCTTTTGTGAGAAAAACTATTATTGAGAGCTCTTTTTATTTTTTATTTAAATAACCAGTTCCTATTATTTTACTGTTATGTCGGTAAGATCGAAAATATTATTTATGTTTCATCAGTATGTAAGTAATGTATCTAAATATAATTTAACCGAGCAAAGCTCGGTCATCCAGGTACTTATTATTAAGTGTAAAAATCACGATGAGTTCAGATTAATCTGACATTGAACTTAGCGAAGGCGAGATTATTCGTAATTTTGATGATGAAGCCAAATTATTAACAGATTATTACCTCAGAAATCTAAGGGTTCTAAATTTTCGCGTAAAACTGTAAAATAGGCGATTAATGTTATTCTGTGACACATACAAATTATTTGTGCCTAAATAAATAAATAATATAATAAATAGAGAATCGTTCTTAAGGAGTAAACTCCAGCTCCAGCCAGGAGCTGACACATACAGTTTTTTCTTTACTTTATTTCTAAGGCCCTATAAGCATCAATTTACTAGCTGATATCATTTTAATATACTATTTATTATCTGACATCTATAAACTATTAATAAACAAATTTTAAATTGAGTTTCCCAAAATTATTTCACTTCTGATATGTGTGTACTCTGTACACACACATTTTTCCTTGCAACAATCATATTTTAATAGTGTAATTTTAGGAATTTTTAGGACGTCTTCATTAAATAACCCTTAACCTTCTAAGTCTATAAAAAAATATGCGTGTAAATAATTAAAGCTGATTTAGTATATATGACAAAAGCACGTAGATACATTATTTTTTTCAATTTGTTCGGGTGGATGAAGTCGCAAAGACTTGGTAAATATAGAGTTATTATTTTTTCTAGCTTTGCGAGAACATTGCTTAAACCGCTTAATCTGCTGATCACTAGCAAATGAATTCACATTATCATTTTATCTCACTATATTTATGTCGTTTTAAAGAAATCTTTTTAATGCTAATCATGTGTGACACTATTTATTTCCTTTATCATTTCTTGTTCTATGTATAAATGTCACATAATTCATAAACCTATTGGAATAAGAATAATGATAATTTATTGACATACTCGTATTATAAGTACAAGTAGCACTTTACAAATACAAATTACACGATACTATTATAGAAATAAATTAAATAAAGATGTTAAAGTTGACAGCTATATTACATATACGCATAATTATAGGCTATGTTCTCGAAAGTTTCTTTTTTGACACTTCATAAAATGCAGCATGCTATGGCTAGTTGCATATACCTTAAGCATAAAAGCTGGTCGCTTTGACGTCTGGACTTGAGTTTAATAAGCAGAGTTATGATTATATACAGTTTGAAAATCAATTAAAAGAATTAACTTATAAAAGTAAAACAATAAAAACGTAAATATTTAATCTCCCCCAAAAATATTGGATGAGCAAGAAAGTAATTTTTTTTTATATATGTTAGTATCACATCTACAGGCTTACATGCGCCTATACCCTTTTCTTTTGATATATTTGATTGTTACATACAGGCGTTTTTACACAGCAAAAGTAAATAAGTACTTAAAACTAGACTTAGTATCTCAAGTCCCTGAGACGAGAGTCCAAAGTGACCGCTTTTATCCTAATATATATAAAAAAATTTTTCAATACTATATCTACATGCGTTTACTATATCCAGTTATTTCCTATTTATATTTTTTACAATACTATATCTACACCTATTTTTACAATACTATATCTATACAAAAAAAAATATTTTTATAATACTATATCTACATGCATTTACTATATCTAGTTGTATTTCCTATTCGATTCTATTATAGAGTTATTCCATTTATATAATATTTATAAATATTACATTATTTATAATTGTCCTATTTTGGTACTCTTTAATTTCACACCCATATGTTTTACCGGTTTATCTTAATCAGCACTGGCCCCCAGCTGTGCGAGCACATCCTTAATGACGGCTGTGTCTCTATGATGAATTGCCATCTTGAGGGTGTGCTCGAGGATTTCTTTTGTAGTGGCTTCCGCAAGGAAGTAATTAGTGATAAAAGAAATGCTTTATAGGTAGAGCTAAAGAAGAAGTAAGATGATGACAATTTGAAAATAGAGCTTCAGGCAAAGAGTTCTTATGTATCAAAGTTCATTCAAAACAAAAATAAGTATTACTACAAGGAATTGACAACATTTTTTTTAATGTAAGAGGGGACAAACGGACAGTCGGTACACCTGATGGTAATTGCACGCGACGTCTATAAACACCTGCCAAATCGGAGGATTAGCAGGTGCGTTGCCGGCCTTTCAAATGGGCGTATGCTCTTTTCTTGAAGGTCCCTAAGTCGTATCGGTTCGGAAATACCGTAGATGGCAGCTGGTTCCATAATCTAGTCGTGCAAGGCAGGAAATGCCGTAAAATGCCGTCGGGTTGTTGTAGATTTCCGGGCATTTAGGTGATCTTGGTGAAATTTGGAATTTTGACGCGATGTCCGGTGGTAGAATTCTGCTGCAGGTATTAATCCAAACAATTCCTCAGAACACATCCCGTGATACATGCGGTAGAAGATGCAGAATGATCCAACATCTCTACGCAGTGCCTTGTCGTCGACGATTCGAACCGCCCGGCGTTGAACGCGGTCAAATGGAAGGAGCTGATATTGGGGTGCTCCAGCCCTCAGGTGAGAGCAGTATTCCATGTGGTGCCGGATCTGCGCTTTGTTCTCCAAGTTTCTTGGAGGCCAGTTTAGCCTTTCCCTCCAAATGACCACGAAATTGCACATTGCTAGATATGTCGACGCCAAGTACTCCAATACTGGCTGAGGCGGTTAGGGGAATGCCTTCGAAATGGAGAGGAACGACGAAGGGAGATTTTATTTGCTTACGGTATGGGTGTATGTCCTTGTGGATCTCCCCACCGTGCCTCGAAGAGCACGTAAAGCCGTTGGTCCCGGTTGTTATCATAGACACCTGATAACGATCGTTACTTATGATAGGAAAATTATCCGCCCACCCACAGTGGAGCAGCGTGGTGGATTAAGCCCCAACCCTTCTTCTAGATGGGTAAGAGGCTTCGTCCAGCAGTGGATAGTTTACATGCTGATACAGTACATATCTCTTATTATAAATCTAGACCTAAAATGGACCCAGGTAACTACCGACCTGTTCCTGTGTCGTCTATCTAAGGTACTAGAAAAATTATTACACAATAGATTACATAAATATCTGGAATAAATTAATTTTATATATGAACAGCAGTATGGTTTTAGGCCAAACAAAAAGCACACTTACTGCAACAAGTGACCTGATCACTAAAATAAAAACATAGTATTGATACCGAAAATATAGTTTTAGATATATTCTTCGATTTAAATAAAGCCTTCGATACCGTGAGTCACAAATTACTGATGACAAAGCTGGAAAGCATAGCTGTTCATGGAAATGCTTTTATAAATGTTCGTATCTTATCTAACTACGTAATAGACATCAAGTGGTTAAAACTGGAAACTATCAAAGTTAGTTAATACCTGTAACCTATGGCGTTCCGCAAAGATCTATATTAGGTCTGTCGCTTTTTCTGACTTATATTAATAATATCCAAGACCTTGACTTACTATTTAACTCTGTATTCAGATGACATCTGTCTTTTCTATTTTGAACCATCTGTACAAAAGTTTATCTTTCTAGCTCAAGAAGTATTTAATACTTTATTTGTATTGTTTCAACGTAACCTTCTAACAATAAATGATTCAAAAACATGGTTCCTTTTTTTGAAAGCTTAAAACAAACCAATTTTGCCACATTCACACCTTACAATTAATAACTAACAACTACAACAAAAACACAGTGAAAAATATCTCGGATTAAGGATTTATAGTAATTTATCCTTAATCTGAGATATTTTTAGGTAAAATTACTATTTAACCTGGAATACTCAAATTAAACATATAAAAAGAAAAAAATTACTTCAACTACGGGCTCAATTCGTAACCTAGTCCGATGTATTCCGCGTGAGCTACGTTATACCATCTATAATACTCTATTATTATGTTTAAAACGGATACATACCACGATATAACACAGTGATTTTGTTTGACTGGGTCGAAATATTGACACAAAATCACTGTGTTATATCGTGGTATGTACCCGTTTTAAACATAATAATATGTCTTTAAACCACGAAATAAGTCTTAAATCATTAGTATAATACTCTAGTCTCACTTACTATATCTCATTGAAGTTTTGGAAAGTGCCACTAATACAAGACTAACCAACCCACAAATAGCACAAATATATATCTGTGGCCATAGGTCAGAACATGATAAGTACAAATCCATTACTTTACAGGACAAGCGATTAAATTATTGAGAAATCTTGAGGGCACTGTTCTAATTTGAGGCACTCGATATATTAAAAAGAAATGATTTTCAAAAATAAGGAAACGTATTACTAATGATATGACCAAATGAAAGAGCATCTTTTGGCTATAATACTTATTTTAATAAGTCATATTAAGCAAAAATGCACTTATCATATTCTGACCTATGGTCACAGATATATATATATATATATATATATATATATATATATATATATATATATATATATCTTTCGTTATCCCTTTTAAACACATCTACTACAAAAAAATAATGAAACCAAAATAATGAATATTGTATGTATTAAATGTATCTTAATTAGATTTTTTTTAACACCGTCCAACCTATTATAAGTTTTACCAAAGTAAAAGAACATCGTAAGCTTAGCACCCGATGAGCTTTCTTTCTTGTCTTACCGAAAACTAACCCATAATATGGTACAAAAACCCTTACATGTGAAATAGCACGACTTTACAATAAAATACCTACGTAATAATACGTAAAAATGTACCTTCATTTAATGCATTTATGACCAAACTGATTGAATACGTAACATAACATTCACTTTAAAAAAAAAACTAAGATAAAAAATAAGCCAATGTGTTATATGCTGTTAGAAGGGGGCCGAACATAGCCATTGTGTTACAGCTGTTAGATAATAATAATAAAAGAATAAAGATAATATAACATTAAAATTAAAAATCAACAATTTAGGTATACAACTTTAGTTAAAATAAACACATCTTAGTTACCCAGTTGCAAAATAAACAAATCGTTTAGCAATATATTAATAAGTGTGCGCTCAGGGATCTCAATCAATCACTCAAGCAGGAACTTGCCTTTGGTGACAGGGGAAATATGAGGTTTTCGCCTTGCATTGATAGCAATAACGTTAAAATTAAAGTATTACATTAAACTGTATTGCTCCTTCATCAAACATGGTAAATATATGTCGGTTATATGTATAATGAAAATCGGAGTAGATACTTAATAATTTTAATATGATAACGAAACAAAACTTACGTTACACGAGAACTCTATTAATTATATATTTATTGTTATCACACAATGTATACCATATAACATTGCAGAACAATATGACTGCAAATGTTTAAATTATTAATTTGTTTCTATAAATTAAGTTTACAATACAAAATAATGAAGATATATATATTGTCTTAATATTTTTGTTAAATATCTCACATTTTTAATGTAGCACATATTATATTATTACAGCCAAAATACGTGCTAGTTAGGGTTTCTTTTTTTTTACATTATGTGCTTTTCAATTATAAATAAAGCTCATGACAAAACTATAGCCAATTCATATTTCACAAAATCAGATCGCAAAAATAAAATAATCTTATACTTTTTCGGTCTTAATGTAAATTCAAAAACCATTATAAATTACATTTTAGTTTTTTTAACAATTCTCAAAAATATTAAAAAGGCTTTATGTATTATTTTATGTAGCTTTAAATCTAATACTTTATATACATATATATATATATATATATATATATATATATATATATATATATATATATATATATATATATATATCACAAATCGAACATCGAAACAAATAAACAAATCACAAATCACAAAACTGTGAGTGGTACAGAAAAGGTACCACTGCAATATAGACATCAACTGAACTTTAAAGCTCTCATATTCTCCTGTAACTATTTCTGTAGATATATTTACCAAATAGCTTTAACGTCATAATGCATCTAGGAACAGTGAAATATCACAAACATTGTCATAATCAATTACCTGGTCTAGCTAATTATTATAATAATAGACAATTCAATAACTCATATCGAATAATCCATTAGTATTAACAGAATATTAGATGCAACTGCTACTACTATTAACGTAATCATATTACTTACCAACTATCCGCCCTGATTTTGTAGTTAAATTAGGCGATAACTGATCTCAGTCGGTCGAATTTTTCGATACATACATATACGAATGATTTACACACTTAAATAAAAAAGTCTATTCAGCAAATGGCAATAAAGACTAAATAACAAGCTTGATCTCTGTTCATATAGGAATCATCGCCAATCCCTCCCGGCGGTCAGTTCCCTGTGATGCCGCACCCCATATCTTTGGGACCGCCTACGGCACAAATGATGCCTCCCCAACCGCCAACGCAGAGGCCACCTTTTGCCAGAGAATATCACTTCATGGATATCGAGCTACGCTTCGGATTGCTTCAGGTAAGACTTTGCAAGAAACTTTGTTGCCCCAAAAATCAACAAAAATATCAAAACAGAAAATAAAACCTAAAAAAAAGGGAAAAAAAACTTAAAATGATTAATAAAATCGCGAATCGGTATGTCATGAAGGAAAAAAAAACTCTCATATATTTTTTAATTTTATAGTAAGATGTACGTAATAACCAAATAATATCTTACCTCACTGAGGAAACTAAGCAGCCTCTGATCAAAATCGCGCAACCAATTTATGTGCATAAACATGGGCGTACATAAGGGGTGAAATTGGTAATTGAGTATGGTTGGGAACTCGTAAGTCCCAAGCTTACGAATTTCTCATAAAATGCCCAAAATCTCTATGCAAATCTGTGATGAAGGAGTATTAAAATATATAGATACTAAGCAAGTCCGATGAAGTCACGTCCAAGTGGTACCAAGATAAGTTACCAGTCACCAGTAAGCTAGGTGCAGGGCTTATTCATTCACTCGCCCGAAGCAAAATATGATTGTAAAGGGAAAAGAATATTTTACGGACCGGATTTTTACTCAATGAAATGGCTATGCTAATAATGGTTAACGAATTCAGCTTACGAGTATGTACATGGAAACTCCGAACATTATATAGACCATACGGCTTTCAACTTCTTTGTCAACATGGTAATCATAGAACCGACATATCAGCGGTGCAGGAACTGAGATGGAAGGGATGGGGAGAAATAACTAAAGAATACAAGATTTAATAATTACTGTGCTACTATAGTTTTGAATTTTGGTTTCGTCGTGACCAAGCGTATTTAGGCATAATACGCTTGGTCATGACGAGTATTTATTGACTTCCTACTAATTAATGAGCATGTGTAAAAAATCAGACTTTAAGCGTGAAAATGTGTACTCCAAAAGTCCCAGATGAGACATGAAATAATCATTGGAGAGTTGAACTCGAAAGTTGGAAAATAAACTCTACCGAGCGACAATAAGTGTGAGACTATTTTTACAATATTAAATTATCTACCCATACATAAACAGCTCTCGCTGTCATTCTACTTTCATGCTGCATATCTGATCTTTCTTGCATCCTTCCTCTTTCACACTGGCTTAAGGACTACTACCTACTGACTCCAAAGACAACAATAATTGTACATTATATTATCGTAATAATTTGATTACAGACAAAAGAATACGTAATTATTTTTTTTACTTTTTAGTGCATTTTTGTTTTACCGTTCTTTTTTTTGCTTTGAAGTCGGTTTTTGTTTTTTGTTAAAATTTTGTTTTATTTATTGATTTTTAGTGAATCTGTAGTTCGATAACTGATTTATTTATATAAAGCTGGGCGGTTACAGTTCACAAGCTACATTTATTTTACCACCCTCGAAAAAGCCGCAATCGACCTAAGTAATTTTTTTTTGCAAAAAATCCACACCAACTCGAAATACTACGATGATCTTACAAATCACCTATAGAGTTTCTTTTTTTTTGTCAATCGATATTTTTTTTTCATGGCAAAATACATA
This sequence comes from Euphydryas editha, assembly GCA_036937285.1. Lineage (NCBI taxonomy): Eukaryota > Metazoa > Arthropoda > Insecta > Lepidoptera > Nymphalidae > Euphydryas > Euphydryas editha. The sequence goes on along the minus strand of JAUPFZ010000005.1, from coordinate 16,566,401 downwards.
ATTAATGTATTAAAGTAATAACATGCACTAACGTACCACAACCTTTCGATCAATTATACCCTAGATTAGCGCACTAAAAGTAACCAAACTAAACAGTGCTTACATTCATAATAAGCCAGCGTTAGCATTCGTCACATAATTATCGTACAAATCACATATTTAGCACTCGGTAAGCGACTCCACTAGTTATTTTATTCAAACAGCTGGAGACAACAGCAAATTAATAAGGACAGCTCCGAAATCACGTAACTCGCATATTATTTGTGACAATTTTGTAATATATTTCTAATTAGTTATAAGGTTGATTTCATATGAAATATTTTTCTAGATATCTTGTTTCATTTTTGGGTGTCACTAAGATTTATTACTTCGTTCCATCCATAAACCCTAAAGATAATAAGTAAGACACAGTCACAAATGTTTTACAACTCAATTCCAAAGTATTAAGGTCTATTATTAAAATTAAACAATAACCAATTGTGGCCTTTGTTTTATTGGCTTGTAGAGTCAGGTAGGCTGGTGTGGGGACACGACTGAGGTTCGATTTATTTGAGACTGTGTATCTATTATAATTATACATCGATGCAGATTGCAGAAAAGATTCCTTTGCTAATTGACTAATACTTAGGTACACTTGTTGTACACACAATGTCACATTTAAGATTTTAGTCTATGACAAATGACGCAAAATAGTGTCCGTTAAATATATTGACAAATTAAAAAATTTAAAACAATTATCTAGTTAATCACCGATGTCACTACACCTGAGTCGTAATCTGAGAAACAAAATATAATATTGTATAGTTTAACTCGTAGTAAACATAAAAAACATAACACGTGATAATCTTCCGAAACAAATTAAGCCTCAAGGAACGATAGTGTGCAACGCGACCCGTGCAGCGACGCGCGGTATCAGGAACAAATATACGCATTATTAAGAATTACTCAAAAACTACTAGTCACATCTCGCTCAAATTTAAATGGGACCAGATGACGAGCACTAGCTTTTGAATATAAAAAGAATCATTAAAATCGGTACACCCAGTAACAAGTTATGAGGTAACACACACTATATATATAAGGTAATACACATAATATATATATATATATATATATATATATATATATATATATATATATATATATATATATATATATATATATATATATATATATAAATTATTTTTTGGTCATCCATCAAAGACAGAATCCACATTCATAACAAACAGAACAAACGAACTTAATTTCCCCAAGATGGGGTCGCATATTTTCGTCCACCAAACCACCATGACTCACCACCCATCAAAAACGGTCCACCCATTAAGACGAATCAAACTCGAAATAGTTGTGTCGCTCAATTACTGAGTTCGTATGGCCACCTTCTAAGTCCATCATCAGACCCTGGTTACTATTGCAAGACAACCTACTCGTCAAGGCGATTCAAATGAGCTCAAACTCGATAAGGTTGTGTCGTTTCATTGCGAAGTTCCTATGGCCACCTTCCAGCTTCATCATCAGATCAACACCATGTCATCATAATATTGCATTGTTACGCGATTTATACGTGTATGCAAAATTTCAGATCAATCGGTAACCGGGAAGTGGATCTAAGTTAATTTGCAAGATTTGATAACAAACATGAAAGGGACAGGTGAAACTAAAAAAGCTTGTAACAATTAAACCACATCAAATTAGAGCGTCAAATTAAATGGGGTTCTATTTCTAACTATATTGAAGCGTAAGAAAAAAGAAAGAACTCAATTATTCCTTATGCAACCGTTTTTTATCTTTTTGACAGCTTACGTCTATAAATTAAAGTTTTTTTTCCTTCGGAATAATGTTTAAATAACAAAAAATGCACTAAAAGTATCATGAGTATTAAAGAGTGTTTTTTCTTAATATATGTGTGTATAAATTATTATACAAGTGCAATGTACGATAAATACAGACATTTTAAGTTCGAAAAATCACTCGTTTTTCGCGATGTGAGAGTAGAACACACCACAACGCTTCGCTTTGTGGCGTGCAATAACGTATTTCATGCTACGTTAGTTTATAACAAAATTTGTCAGGAGTTGTCGAGCCTAAAATCCATTCTGGATTCTAAAGATTTTACAATAAATTTATAAAAGTATAGGTGTATAGCTTTTTTATACAATATTATTTTATTTTTACTTTTTTATGTTTATCAGGAAAACAGATAGTATGAATGAGCTATAAGTAATCACGATAAAACATTATAAATACAAATAATATTTCCACATAATATAAAAAATAGTTACAGCAAAATTGTATATCTATATATTACATATAAAATTTATAAGAGAAGTATGAAATTAGGCACAGTTAAAGTTTATATGGAGAAGAAGTGCAGAATGCTAATATTTAAAAAAAATACATCACTGTACCGAGCATAGTATAATATGTACGTGTCCTACCATTGATAAAGTAGATTCAACCAAATATTTAGGCATAATTATCGACCAAAGATTATCTTGGCAATCTCATATAGAACTCTTATCTGACAGAATTAGAAAACTCATTTATATCTTTAAGACTCTAAGACATGTAGCGACAAAAAAAGTTCTAAACCAAGTTTATACAGCCCTTGCTCAATCATTACTTTCCTATTGCATCCCAGTATGGGGAGGAGCATCAAAAATTAAATTTCTTGAACTAGAACGTAGTCAAAGGGCGCTGTTAAAGGTTATGTACAGCAAATCTTACCGATTTCCTACAAAAGAGCTATATTCCATAAATAAGATATTGAGTGTGAGAAAGCTATATATATTACAGATGATACTAAATACGCATAAAACAGCGACTATAGATGTTAGCACTAAAACAAAAAGAAGATTAAACATTATAATTGAAACATCTATTGTTAAAACTAAATTTGCTTGTCAACAATGCACTAAAAAATCGATTTATGTATACAAGAACATAAACAACTTGTTAAAAATATTTTCTTTGAGTACTTACCAACTTAAAAAATCCTTAATCGAATGGCTTACAAAACTAAGTTATGAAGACACTGAGGCTTTACTTGAAGTAATAACCTAAAAATTCACAAAACAAACAAACAAACACACACACACACACACACACACACACACACACACAGTCATGCGCACACGAACAGACCTACACGCACACATATACAAACACACACATACACAGACGTAAACACAGAATCATACATGTGTAAACACTCGTTTTTTTATGTATAAATGTTTTGTAATAGTATTAAGTTTAACTGTATAACTTTTCTATGGAAGAGCGGGACATCCTGACACAGGTAAATCACTTACCTAAAAGGATGTGCCAACAACGGTATTATTACATGTAAACGTTTTTTCTAAATAAATATGTTTTTTTTTAAAAAAAAAAAATTATAATAATGCTCAAAAAATACATTAAATTAATAAATTAAATTAAAAAAACACTACACAAACGACGACACACACATATATGTACAATATACATACACTCATTTGCAAAAAAAAAAACGGGCGGTTTCGATTTTCTTCCTGGCTGAAAAAAATAAAATACCAAAAAGGTTTTAATCATTTGAACATGTTACTGGCTAGTTATAAAAGTGCCATAATGTTTATAAGAGTACATTCCAAATTCAAATTTTTGACTGAGCCTGGTTTTCAAAGAAAATAACTTTTAACTACATTTTGTGGCGCGAATTCCCTATAGTTAATATCGACTCTAATTAACTTTTTGTCAATTTTTATTAAATTATCTGATGTCCTTGACATTTAAAAGTATTGTTATTGCTGTTTAGCAATCTCGAAAATGGTAGATAAAGTGATAAAAGCGAGCAAAATTATTGCGCTGCTTGAAGAAGGTTGCAGTCAATGCTTCGTGGCTCAGAGGCTAAATGTGAGTCGGTCGACAGTTCAAAGGACCTGGCAGCGCTATCAAGAGACCGGTTCCGTCAAGAGAAGGCCTGGTTCTGGCAGAAAGACATGTACCGAACCACGGGATGATCATTTTCTAGTTGGTCAAGCGTTGAGAAATCGCAAATCTTCTTATGTGGACCTCAAGAACACCCTCGGAGAAGTAAGAAATGTGCAAATTAGTCTATGGACGGTCAGGAGGAGGCTTCTCGCTGCTAATATACACAGTCATCGCCCGGCACGCGGCCCTAAATTACTCCGTGGACATCGAGTTGCCAGGCTTAGCTTCGCTCGAAATTGTGTGTCATGGACTCATGAAGACTGGGATAGGGTATTGTTCTCCGATGAAGCCAGGATATCTCTGCATGGTGAAGACCGACGTCGGCGAGTGCTACGTAGACGAGGAGAACGCTTTGCAGAGACATGTTTTGAAGAAATCACACCTTATGGAGGGGGCTCTGTTATGTTTTGGGCAGGAATAAATTCTATGGATCGTACGGAGTTAGTCTTCATCGAAAATGGTACACTGACTGGACACCGATACATAACGGAAGTTCTAATTCCTTATGCACAACCCGCTTTAACCGCTCTTGGCGAAAACTCAATTTTTATGGACGACAACGCTCGCGCCCACCGGTTTGGCGGTGTGGATGCGTATATGCTAGAAGTCGGAATTCGTCGTTTGGACTGGCCAACTAGAAGTCCGGACCTCAATCCCATAGAGCATGTCTGGGACGTTCTGAAGCGACGAGTGAGATCAGTGCAGCCGGCTCCGCAGACCATCAGAGAGCTAAAGAATGTGATTACCGCGGAGTGGGAACGTATTCCCCAAGAAACCATAAAAGATATACTCACTAGCATGCCCAGACGAATGCAAGCTGTGATTTCAGCAAGAGGGGGTCACACTCAACACTAAACTTTAATCTGCTTTTAATGTATTCAAGAAAAACAAAGAAATTAACGCGTTTCATTTTTATTTAGCGAGCAGGTACAATCATAGTGTTTTGAGCTTAAACATTATTTCTTAATAATTTAATTAAAATGTTATGATAAAACTGATGAAAACTATTCCTTCCTAATTAATTTATAAAATTCTGAGGATAACAATACCTAAAATTGTCAAACAAACTAATAGTAACTATAAAATAGTTCTTTGCTTATGTGCCCGTTTTTTTTGCAAAAGAGTTTATATACACAACGTTTGTTTATTGTCATAGTCTGTTGTCAACACGGTCATACAGGTCTTGCAACGAATTTTTTGTCACATATCAGGTCCAATGACTGCTGCATATACTCACCATATTATGCGAAATCATATTTTTAACCACTGAATTTCAACCACTGGGCGACCACTACTTAAAATAATAATATTATATATCCATATATATTACCATCATCATCATATCAGCTATTGGATGCCCACTGCTGAACGTAGGCCTCCCCATCGATATTCAAAGCGACCAGTCCCAAGCAGCATCCATCCAACGGCTTCCAGCGACTTTCCTCATGTCGTCTGTCCATCTCGCAAACGACCGTCCGACGCTTCGCTTACTGGCACGTGGTCTCCACTCGAGAACTTTTCTGCTTCATCTCCATCGGTCAGTTCTACGAGCTATGTGCCCTGCCCACTGCCATTTCAGTTTGCAAATATGTTTGGCTGGAACATTGTACGTCTGCGGATCTCATCATTTCATGACTCGATCTCGCAGAGAAACACCAAGCTTAGCCCTCTCCATTATACGCTGTGTCCATACTCAGATACCACGTCTCAGATCCGTATATCATCACTGGTAACACACATTGGCCGAAAACTTTAGACTTCAGGCACTGAGCTAAAAAGACGTTTTTTAACTTCCCACCACCAGGACTCATCCATCAGGTCGAAATGGACCTGGATGAGTCCTGGGCCATTTCATCGTTATGAAGTGACTTCTGGAAAAAAAGAGTTAACCATAAAGAGTCTCTCCTTCTCCAGAAAATTGACCAGCCTCTGTCCCCTGGGGTTCCGCTGCCCATATCCTAATTGCCAGAAATAATAAATAAGTGAAAACGAAACTTCGACACAAAAAATATATATTTATTACTTTTTATATAGTTTTTATATAATAAATAATAAAATCAACAAGCATTTGTAAAGTGAACATATTTTTTTACTAGATGCCTAATTTAGAAATGGCTGATCCGATTTTGACGGGATTTTCACTTGCAGAAAACTAATGTTACGAAAAGTAACTTGAAAACTTTTGCTATAAATGATTGGTGTTAGACACAAAATAAAAATGTACGCCATAAAAGATAAATTTGCAAAGTGCCAAAAAACTTTTTAGCTCTCAAATATATTACTAATATGAACTTTCACCTCCCTGACTAAAGATACTTCGGACGGGTGCTAATTACATTATAGGTTGGGCACGACGGTGGCGGCGTGCCAGCTAGATGTTTCGCTGTTGATATTTAATTGCTCGTAAGTTTGTTAAGTTATACTGAATTTTTATTTAATAAAATCTGTGGTGTCGTGTGACACCAGATAGGAACGAAGTTCCTTATTAGATAAATATTAATTTCAAGTTCTAGTCGAGGTAAAAAGAAAATAATCATTTGGGAATAAATTTTTCATTATGATTTTTTTTTTAATAGATAAAAATCAAAAACTACTTTACAAAATTATCTTAACATTTTTTTATTCACAATGATTTAAAAGAATATATAATATACAAAGAAACAGCCCTTTTTAACTTTTTAACTTTTTTAACTTTTTAGGAATAATAATGAGCCTAATTATGTTCCACGATAGATACTATAGCTTTATGGCAACTAAAATACGATATATACATATGTTTGTTATTCGATTTTTTTTAAAATACCCTTTAATAAATTATATACATACAACCACAAAACTAAAACATGTGTTATTCATATACGTTTTACTTTTATGTATTCAATAAATTTTTATATCTACTTATAATTGGTAAATTAAATAATTATTTATTGGTTTTTAAATATTTAATTACAATTAAGAATAAATAGTGAGTGTATGTAACAGAATGCGTAAACTTAACTATAAATACTACTAAACTATAAATTTACATAGTACACCCAACTGCAAGTCTGTTAGTAATACAACAGGTATTTTGAGTATTTTGAAAAAGTTCCTCAGCCTGGAACTAGCTCAACTGTAGTATCAAAGGAATCTTAGAAAGATATCTTAAACGATATAAACCATAAATAAAACTTTTATGATTAATTAATAACTTAAAATAATTTATTCTAAGAAACTTGAGTTTCATTAGATGGAATTATCTGAATGCGAACTTCACTGTTGAAGAACTAGCACCGTTAAAAGGGTACAAATATACAAGTAGAAGGTATTTTCGTTTCTCCTCCCGAACCTCGGAGGACCCAGCGCCACCTGCAGGTAGCTGTATTCCGGAGTCTGTCGGAGTATGGCGACATACGGTGCCCCGGTTTGGGCGGATCGCCTTACCGCGAGAAATAAGGCAGCGCTGCGCGCTACGCAGAGGAAAACCGCGGTGAGGTTGATTCGTGGGTACCGTACGGTATAGTGGGCTACAGCTACTGCTCTAGCTGGTGACCCCCCTGTGGGAGCTTGTGGCGGAAGTTCTTGCCGAGACCTACTCATACGTCTCGGGTAGGAGGGCTCTTGGTGAGAACCCCACGTTGGACGGGATCCTACTGGTGCGTCAGATAGGGCAGGAAGCGCTAATACGAAGGTGGGGGGAGGGCCTGGCGAAGTAGCCGTATGGCATACGCGTAATGGCTGCCATTCGCCCGGTCCTTAAACGGTGGATGCGTCGAAAACGCAAGCCCTTCCGTCTGACGCAGGTTCTCACCGGGCACGGTTGCTTTGGTGAATACCTGTGTCGGACGGCCTAGAGGGAGCCGACGACTGAATATCACGATTGTGACGCGGCGGTAGACTCTGCCCAGCACACCCTCGAGGTGTGCCTAAGATAGGCGGCGCTGCGTCAAGGGCTGACTTCGGTCCTCGGAGGGGACTTGTCGCTCCCGAGCGTCATCACCGCGTTGCTCGGTGATGACTAGTCCTGGAAGGCGATGGTCTCCTTCTGCGAGATGTCAATTGATTTATACAGTAATTGTTCATCTCTCGGTAACATATTCTGTATCATTTCATTAATTTGGTATACTACATCATTTTTTGTAGCTAAAATTACTCACTCACACAAATTTAGATAATTCTGTTTAATAGATGGATTTTTTTTTATATATATTCTTCTTCTGTATTACAGAATTCTTCTGACAGAATAAGTTTGCCTGACTATTTGTCTACAGGATAGATGCCATTTCCAATTTTTAACAGATTTTCTGCAAACTCTTGTGCTTCTGGATCGCCAGTAATTATTGCTCGCATATTTTCTGTTAACGGTAAATAATTTATCAACACGATCACGAAACGTTAGTCGCTCAAACAAGCCTTTCTTCCATCAGCTGGAGTTGATTTTGGAACATCCATATATAATATAGTAAGGAACACCCAAAATCAAAAGTATAAAACTGACACGCAGCCCTGTCGCGCGCTCATTTTTCGGTTGTCAGTCGACGAGGAAACATCGCTCAAGTACTTTAAGTGTCAGTGTTTAAGAGGGTAGTTGTAAGCCGAATACTCTGTAAGTCAATTTTAGTTATTTAATGTTTACTGGTGATTATTTTGTTCCTTATGTTAACTTTTATGTTTGTTTATTAGAATTAAAAACTGATTGACACTTTATTAATTGTCATATTGTTTTTTTTTATGAATTTTTAACCTAATTCCTAAATATATATATTAATGGATAATAATGGTTAAATTTCTCCCATAAGTTTTTTTTTATTTTTCCGGGTATCCTGTAATGTTCAGTTTAAGGCTTTAAGTGATTTACAATGAGCCATTGTACATTCATCCAATATTATAATTGTATATCGCATCAAAATAACGCATAATCGCATCAGAGTAATTTGTAGAAAAGATCCGTTAGCAAGAACGCTTCTCTATGTGAATGTTCCAATTGTTATAATGGTATTTGGATGGTATTTCATCGACGAAAAAGAGGAATCCCGGTAGAAGAATTTACGGATATATTCAAAGACAATGTCATTGGTCGAATATATACGGTTCATCCAAAAAAGCAGAATATTTTTATGTACGCCTACTACTTAATGAAGTTTGTGTACCAACATCATTTGGAGATCATCGTACAGTAGACGGTTATATTTGCGAAAAATGTCGTGAAACATGTCAACATCGTGGTTTATTAGAGAACAATAATCAGAGAAACTAGATGAAGTACAAAAGCTGAACAACTACGTTCGTATCATTCTCTTTATATTTGAATTATTGAATTATTTTTAATGACTTTTTTGAATGAAATGAATTTTGGAATATTTTTGATTATTCATAGAGTTAATAGAAGAATTTTAAATACTTAAGGGCAATGAGAATAATTACTAAGTTATTTGAATCATTCTCAATAAGTTTAGAGTATTCGAGATAGTTCTGAAATATTTTTGAATACCTAATCAAGAACATTCTAAATTATTCTAGAATAACTGGAATGTTCTCACCAATTTTATATTACATTGTTTATATTCAGTGTTAATAACATTTCAAATAGTTATAAACACTGAATGTAATATAAAATTGGTGAGATATAGATATTACAATTTTTTGGATTATTCTCAAAACATTTAGAACAACCCAAGTCAGTTTAGTCTGATTGAAAATATTTTAAGTTAATTTAAACACAAACATTTAAACACATTCTGCAACTTTCTAGATCATTCTCGAAAATTTTTGATCATTATAGACCGTTCTAGATTAATAAAAATTATCTCAAGTAATTTTAAACATTGCAATATATTTGAGAACTTTCCAGATCATTCTAGAAATTTCTACAACAAACTAGAACATTCTAGACTGATTAGAGTCAGTTCCATCTAACAATCACAATATTTAAATATATAAGAGAACTTTCGAGATCATTCTAAAAAATTTAGAATAATCCAGAATATACTCGACTAATTTTATTTATAGTCCCACAATGTTTAAGATAACTTTTTTCAACCTCCGTATCTTTAACATCCCTATAGCTATCGACTCGCCTCGCAATCCCCAGTGCACGGTGGGAGACTCTTAACTACTTTCAAATACAAACTTTATTCGTCTGCGATTTGTAGTTTTGGCTACAGTGTGAAATAAAGGCACAAACATCTATCCTTATATATATACATACTAGGTTTTAGCCCGCGACTTTGTCAGCGTAGAAGTCGAAAATGGTTCTAATAGGATTTTTAATTGGTTTTTTAAGTTATTAATTTTGTTATAACATATAAATTATTATGTCTGAAATCTAATTATTAAATGTGAGAACTGCCGGCAGTAACATCTTCCTTAGATGAACTCTCATATTTATGGTAAGGCTCAGTGTTGTCACTGAAGACAACAAATGCTTCTGTATCGTACTGTACTGTATCAGTATGTAAAAAAACCCACTGTTGAATGAAGGCTTTTTCTCTATATAAAAGAAGGATTGGAGCTTAATCCACCACGCTGCTCCACTGCGGGTTGGCGGATAATATCCCTACCATGAGTAGCGATCATTACCAGGTATCCACGATAAGAACCGGGACCGACGGCTTTACGTACTCTCCGAGGCACAGTGGGAGAACCCACAAGGACATACACCCAGACCGAAGACAAATATTTGCACAGATACAAATATCTGCCCCGAGCGGGAATCGAACCCGCGACTACCGGCATTGAGGCGAGGCGTTGAGGCGACTACTTGCACCACTACACCAGGACGGTCGTCAATGCTTCACGTACGCTTTAACTTCGTCCACTCGCGTTCCTTAGATTGCTACTGGCAAAGTTTGCCGAAAATCGCTTGCTAACAATACAATAACTCCTCCCATTTTGACAATTATTATTTCTTATATCTTGTAAAGATCTGTTTATGGCTTCGAAACCCTCTTTAATAGCCATAGTACTCTCATCTCAAACAAATAATTTCGTTTTGCGTTTGTTTGGGTATATTGCAGAAAGGGATTTCGGTTTGTAATGCAATTTTACCTCCTTCCAGCAGCGTGGCAGCAATTCCGGACAATGCCGGTTGCATAAGGCAAGGCTAAGGCAATATCACGATTGCTTCTCACTTTAAACATATCATCACTTTAATATCATATTATTTATTTTAATATCACTTTTGATAGATTTATAACAGACGGATTGAGTTGTCAAACATGTGTCAAAATAAAATGTAATTTAAATATCAAAAGCACTAAGGAGTATTGATATCACCTTCGAAGAAAGTAACTTTGTACCCCCTTTTAACCCCGTTAGGGGATGAATTTCGAAAAAATACGAAACATGTGTTAAATCAATTCTGTTAAAGAATATTTATCCAAAATTTGAAGTAGATTGGACCAAGGAATCACGTTGTCCCATACAAACTTTGCCCCTCCTTTTTCACCCCCTTAGGGGTAAAATTTTGAAAAATACGTTCTTAGTGGATACCTACGTCATACAAATAACACACCCTCCAAGTTTCAGGTCTCTACGATTAGCGGCTTAGGCTTGGCGTTGATCCGTTAGTCAGTCAGTCAGTCATTGAGTCATTCAGGACAAAGCATTTTATATGTATAGATAGATATATATTTATAAGGATTTGCTATCTACACGTATTTAAATTTGAAATTATTTCCAAATTTTGAGCCTTGCAATATGTATTTAATTATATATTAGAGATATAATAGAGCTAAGCTCGTTACATATTTATCTGAAATTAATTCTAGATTATTGAAATATATAAGCAGTTAAAAAGTATAAAATATTCTCCCACACTATGAACATTGATGTTATATATATGCATATATGCTAAATCTAAAGTATACGGGGAGTCTTTTAGACGAATGTCAGTAAAAGAGTCAGCAAATACTTTCAATACGTCATTTTAGCAAAGCTCGCATAGATATATTCGTATCCTGGACAGTACTGGTAACGATCCCTAATAGCTTTTATTTTGCAAAACTGAACAGTTTGATCACACGCTGTTATAACTCGGTGAGTTTTTCCTCTTAGTAAAATACTAGATTAGTTGTTATAATTTTTGCGACGTTGAAATTTAATTTACGTTGAAAGTATATTTAAAAAAGCTTTAACAAAGGAACCATCCTTTCAGTTTTATGTAAGGAATAAATGTCAAGTCGTTATAAGTTTTTATTTATTCTTGGAAAACATTTCTCTTTTACCGTAATAAAACAAGAAAACATTTTATTGTAGAGCGGGTTATTTTAATTTTCTGTGATCAACATCGCATATGAAAATTTGTAATATCATAGGAGCCACAAAGCATACCCACCTAAAAGGATCGAGGGTATTAGGATTAAGGAGAACTAAGGATAAAGAAAGGGATTTACTATTCGCTAAAAAAGCTAAAAAAAAAACGATACCGCACTCTAAAGGCATTAGTAAATCGGTATAGCATTTAGTAATTGATCGTATCGTGTAACATAAATTATCACGATATTATTTATCATAAGACTAAAAACTTTTTAATAATTAACTAAATTCTTTTTAATAAAATTTATATTTCACCTAATACATTTTCCATAAATATATACTATTTTCAACAAAGAAACCTTTATTATAGTAGTATAAATTAGAAACAAAAGGTTTGTCCCTAAAAGTTACCAAACTAATAATTAAAATCTAAATTATAAAGTGGGTTTCTTGAAATAAATATTAAAGGATTTTTCTTTGCTGTTCTTCTTGTATTTTTTTTTCTTTTTCTTTTTGTTAATTTTAAATATCACTCCAGTAATTATATGTATTTGGAAATACATTTTAACCGGCTAAATTTTGGATATTACGTAGGTGGGGCCTAAAAAAGCTTAACTTCAAATTGTCGATCAAGATTTCCTATGTGCATTTTCCGCCATCTTGAAAAAAGGGTTAATTTCAGTTTTTTCATAATAATTCGTTTCTCAGTTGAGATACGTTTTTTTATTAGTTTTTTACGATCTACAATTAACGTCCTATACATTTTTCCCCTATTGTTCATCGTTATTGAGATATCAATTGAAGAAACCATAGATTTCGACAGTGAAATTTGTTTTTGGCTATTTATTTTCTTTCTTCTCGTTATAGATATCAAAAACATGCTTGGAATTAAACTTGTAGAGCGTATTATTTGGACCTACAATTTAATTTTTTTATTTTTTATTAAGTTAATCGCAGCGCGCCCGACATAGTAATCCAATAACAAGTAACAAGCAGAAAATAACAGAATTTAGTTAGTTATTAAAATTGAATTTAGTTAGTTATTAACGAAATGAGATGAAAAAAAAAAGATATTCAGATTTTCATTAATAACTCAAAAACTATTGATATTAATTATTTTTGAAAAAAATATCCTTAAAGAACAAGAAATTTTCAATAAAAAAATTTAGGCACCCGGAATTATTCTCTATTATTTATAATTTTTATTTAACGTCGAAAATAGGTCTCCGCGCGGCTTTTACGGCATGAGCGCAACGCTGCTTGAAACACTACTGATTTAAAAAATTAATAAAATATGGTGTCATTAAAACATTTGAAAGAATAAAGCCCCGTTGAAATTTTTATTAATTTCGATTTTTTCAAAAAGCTGTACGATTGTTAATTACTTTTTTTTTTACATGTCTCTGTTTCTCCTATACAAGATTTCCGGTAACGATTTATGGTTCAATTTAACGTCCAATAAAAATTCGACGCTCTGCCTCTCGCGACCATGGGCCGGGCAGTCCAGAAAGACGTGGAGAACAGACTCAGAACACCCAGGATCGCAGACGCACGATGGACTCTCCTTGCACTTGAAACGGTGCAAGTACTCAGAGAATCCGCCGTGCCCAGTCAAAACCTGGGTGACAAATCTATCCACCTTTATTTTACAGATGATCCGGTATGTGGCTATCGCGTTAGGGAAGAAGACTCTGGTGACACCAGCCGTTTCACCGGCCTGGTATCGCTGGTTCCATTCATTAAGCGATCGCATACGAATGCTTCGCTTGATGAATGAAACCGGGCAGCTGTCATAGTCAAAGGCGCGTTTAGACTTTAGCGCAGCTTCCTTGGCCAAAATGTCGGCACGCTCGTTCCCCTCTAGACCCGCGTGGGCTTTGATCCAGAACAAAAGAGTGGTATCGATAAGCTAAGAAAATTGACCCCAATTTGACCAAAAATTCAACTATATTATTTATTTATGTTTCTCATTTTTTTATTAAAAATACAGGACACTGACTTAACGCTGAAATAAATTTAAAGTCCAAATAGTTACGTTTTCTTCACGAAATAAATCAACAAACCGAGGTCAAAGTGGCTTTTTTTTTTTGTAAAATTGTACCATTTTATTACTCTATCGAGTTGTTTTAGACATGAGCGCATTGTTTTAGCAGTTTCATTTTTATATGTACATATTTGTTGACGTCTAAAGAACAACATAATATAAAAAATCATCAAGCTAAAAAATGCGCTCATCGTCAAATAAAACTTTTTTTAATCTTGAGCATGCGTATTAATAAAATATTATCGTACGTTATTACTGATATCTTTATTTTAACCACTGAAGAATTACGATTTATGACTTGAGATGACTATATGACTTGGCTTGTATTAATTATAAAACAAACCAAGTCATATACTCTACCACACATTAGTCGTTCACCACTGCTGGCAGTGCCGACGGCCAGGACCAACCTGTTGACCAAGACACCGCTTACTCGAGCAATCAGTACATTAAATAAGGTACTTGACAAACTCGACATATTCTCATGTCGAATGAGTGAATTCGCAAAAGTTGTTATGTACTAGTTAGTATCTTATAATAAGTAATAATTGTTTAATAATTAAGGTACAAGTGACCTAGTACCCTTTTTTTTTTCGCTGGGAAATGCATTTATGCATCCCGCCGCCCGAAGACGACGGGTATGTGGGACTCGCTGGCACGCAGAACGTGCCAGAATACCGCACTAAAACCCAGCGGTGCCCTCATCGTCGTAGTGGGGCGCCACGGGATCGCTCGCGCATGCAACCGTGACGCCCCGACGGTTGGCCCGCCTATGCGGGCCGCCTTCGCTTATAGAGCGCTCGCGGGCACCGGGAGCGCTCTATTGCCCTGGTGGCGAGTGGGAGGATTATAGGTGCCCCTCCCACTCTAGTGCGGAGGGTGTAGGAGCGCGTAGCGGCGTCTCCTTCCCCCCGGTCGTCTCCTGCGGAGCGGGTCAGCGTTAACGTCTGCTTCACGTTCCCGCTCCGCGGCCTCCTTCAAACCCATGACCTCCTCGCAAAGGGAGGCCACGGCCGACCAGCACCTCTCGCTGCCGAACATGCAGTGGACCACGCTCGACAACGAAGTGACCTAGTACCCTACCTTATCCCTCCCCTAAGTACCCTATCTTGTGGTAGTTTCGGTTTTGTGCGCAAATATTCTAAAATATTTTTAAAAGTGCGAAAAGTGGTGAAATTCGAGTTTTAAAAAACTTTGATCGTTAACGCTGGTCAAACGCGATAGATATTTTTATATCGTTAGACGAGGCATTTTAAGGTCTACAATTTGGTACATCTCTCAGATTTTTCACGTTGAAATCCAGGGAGTTATTCGAAAACTGCTGACCACGTGGCCACGTGGTTTGATAACCAGTGGCCTTAAGACATTGCAAAGCAGCCCAGGTGACGTAATATAACGCGGCGAGGTCAGCGACACTTTGCCCATAATTTTAAGGCGTATTAAATGCGGTTGTGAAATTATTCAATTTTAAATTTTGTTCAATATTCAAAATTTTCTAATTCAAAATGCAAAGCTCTGACCCCCCATATATTTCATTTGTCTGATAGAGATATATCTATTTTTGGCCAAACAGTTTTCGAGAATATTTTTTTTGTTTTTGAAAATTAAGGGTTGACAATCAATCATCGAATCATTTCGTAAAGTATTTTAAAAATAGTATTAGTTGTATATTAGAATAATAGTAACTTTAAAAAAAATTATATATAAATTTAAGTAGATATTAGTATTTTCGATAAATTATTTGTTTTTTTTTTAACCTTAAAATCGGGGGTTGTGTGTTTTTCGTAAATAATAGCATAGCGTAATAGATTATTTTAAGACAAGGCCAACGAGCCCACGCTCGGCTGGATTCAGTTAAGGATTTAGTAAAAAAATCTGTTGGCGGTGGCCTTATTGGCGGCTTTATTAGAATTGCTAATTAGTGCTCCCAAACTGCGACGCAGTATCGCAGAGTAGGAGGCCGCGACTTCTGACTCCGCCGCCTCAAAGCCTACCTCGACGAAATCTAGATCCGAGGCACCTTTGACAAAAGACAAAACTGGACGAGAAAAGGTGGTGGTCCAGGCTTCTTCAAAGAAAAATATATATAAGGATAGGACACAGGAGGCCAAGGCTAGCTTGACGTCAGGCAAGCTGGCGTTGAGCATGTCGAGGAACTAGTCTTAGTCTCGAGGAATAGAGTCTTAACCTTCTCCGTGATAAACCTAAGTCCAGCAGTGGAATGTTTACAATATAGTCAGTCAATTATAGTCTAAAGTTATTAACTTCTATTGTTCTCAGATCATCGAGGCACTTTACTTCTTGCATTATAACATCAGGCAAATTCATCGGAATATCTGCCCCCAAATAATCATCGTCACCAAACGAGGCACATGGAAACTCTTCGGACTGGAATTTGCCGGTAAGCTTAATATTTTGGTATCAAATTTTGGTATTAGGTAAATTTGATATTACTTTAAACGTCAATAGTACATTGTGCCACAAGGGACGAAAGTACTATATTCTGTCCCGCATGTGAAATTGCGGTAAAAAACATGCGGGAAAGGATGCAATTTCGTCCGGTGTTGCACATAGTATTTTTTTTCTACCTAGCCCGATAGTTATAGTTTTGTCAGTGTGAAGTGGAGAAAAAAGTGTCACTTTTTTTCCTACCTAGGCGGAAAGCTCGAGTTTTGTCCCTGTAAAAAAAAGGAAAAAGGGAAAAAAGTGTCACTTTTGTCCCGCTTCACAGGGACAAAACTCGAACTTTCGGCGGAGGCAGAAAAAAAGTTATATATGAAATATTACAACAACACAAATTAAAAAAAAAGAAAAACAAGTATGCTTAATTAAAAAAATCAAAAAACCCGACTGCGTAAAATACTCTTATTATAAACTAAAAAGAATAAAACAATTTACTAGCTTTCATTTGATACCCATATTGCTACAGTAAGAAAAAAAATTCAACTCCCCCCATCCTCATTCCGCCATTTGCGGGCGCTATTTTGAAAATTTATATAGCCTATGTCACTACTACAATTTAGACAAATCCAACGACACCTCATATGTCAAAAACCGTCCAGCCGTTTGGGCTGTAGGGCGTGCCAAAGAAATGGACATACATACATACATACATACATACATACATACATACATACATACATACATACATACATACATACATACATACATACATACATACATACATACATACATACATACATACATACATACATACATACATACATACATACATACATACATACATACATACATACATACATACATACATACGAAAAACATAACCCTCCTTCTGTCGCAGTCGGGTAAAAAATGTCCTCAGTGTTCTTAGAGTATTACCAAGTTTAGTCTGTGTTATTCTCTAATTGCCTCTTGCATATTAAAAATTATAAGCCCATGTATTAAGCAGTAAAAAAATACCAGACCTATATCCACCTGCAGAAAAATCTTACGGGACGCAAAACAAGTTGACTCAATCTTATGTGTAGCAAAACTTATTTACTTTAAAACAGAGACACACTGTCAATGACAGCAAATAATATGTTTGCAATTAATCATCATTAAAACTAAATAGATGTAGCTTTAAAATTCATTATATTTTATTTAGATGCAATATACTGCGAGTACATATACGTAGATATATAAGCTCCATATGAAATAAAGATAACAGGCAGATCAGTATTGTTATTTAGATGGTTGCATTCATTGACCTATAAAAAATAATGGTTGTACTTCATTACTTGCAAGATGCAAATAAAATTCGATACCTCGCCTCCTAGTAATGATATTGTTAAAATTTAAATAGTTTATTAGTTACATTTTCAGTTAATGTTTGTATTAAATATGTGCTAAAACTGCACAACTGGTTTAATTTTAATATGTTGTTGCTTGTTACACTAGCTCACCCAAACAAATTTAAAAAAAACTTGCCACAAACACTTTCAAATTAGTTGAAACTCTAAGAAGTATTTACTAAAGTTTTATAATTTTATATCTAGCAAAACTAGTAACTTTTATTGACTTTAATCTTTTTATGGTGTATATATATACATGATATAAATAAATAAATAACAAATAAAAAACATAATAAATAAATAAATTATTATTTCGAACTCAATGTTAACTCATATAATGTATGACAGTAATTCTGTATTTTAGTTCAAAGAGCTTAGAGTTTGAAAATTCTCTATATGAAATAACAGACAATGCTATTTGGCTTTTCAATTTAACCCCCAACATGAAACTCATACGGCAGTTTCAGAATTATTTTCATTAAACAAAGTGTAGTATGTCATCATGACAACTATTTAACAGTAGTTTTTAAAACAGTACCTTTTAATAATGGTCGGATAATGTTTTATATTGTATAAGTTCATAATAGTTTAGTCTTCAAAAAAAAAAATATTACTTCTTTAAAAATTCTACTTTAAAACACTTAATTGGTTTTCGAAATAAAATTTCAATGATGAAAAAAAGTGTTTCTGTATTTATTTATTTAAAACTGTATTGCACATACAAAAAAAAAAGATACAATTTAAAACTAGGTACAAACAAATATGTATGCAAAGGCGGCCTTATCGCTTATAGCGATCTCTTTCAGGCAACCTTTAGGCCCGATCCACATTACAGTGCTGATCTCAGTTCGTTGTCAGTCCGATCTCAATCCGGTAAAATGTTTTGTATGACGAATCGTTGCTGGAGCGTGACTTGATCGGACCTAGACTGCCACGGATAGTATGAATACTCTCATTGTTTCTTGTGTAACAATATTTTACAGGATCGCGATCGGACCGAGAACGAACCGAGATCAGCACTGTAATGTGGATCGGGCCTTAATGATAGTAGTTTAGGACAAAGTACCGGGACGAATGCGCAAATGAAAGTACAATGTTATTACAGATACAGAAATAAACATAAAACATAGAAAAGAAAAAAAATATATAATTAAATAACTTTTTATATTATATACATACACAAATAAATACGTACCTACAAACATACATAATTATATACATAGAAGTTATACTTATAATAAAACAATGCGCCGAGTTAATGAGTAGTGCGCGCTATGTGTAATTTTTACTTACAACCTTGTAGCGTAACGTAATTATTGTTATTGAAGTTATTAGCAACTAGCGACAGATGGCGGTTATGGAAATCAATTTTAATATATCTTACAATTTTATCTTAAATTTTTACTTTATGTTTTATCAAAATATCGTTCAACTGAAACGAACTACAAAGTAATTTAATAAAACTAACACATTAGAAAAAAACCAATTTCTATATATAAATTTTAAAGTTAAGCTATGTATATCTTGTAACTAATATGATTCATAATAAGATGACAAACAAAAATAGCTGCTTGCAATGCATCATATTTTCTAACAAATAATAGGTAATACATAAAATAATAAAAACTGAGAAATAAATTGCAATACCAATATATATACAAGTCATCTTTTATTAGTAAAAGCTTTAAATTTTTTTATGAAATATACATTACTGATATTAAAAAATTAAATACTTTTCACGCACCACTATTCAAGTAATTTAAAACTAAATAAAACGAAATATTTTTAAGTCTTTCATGTAAATAAATAAATAAATTCTATTTCAAGTAAATAAAAATCAGCAATTTATAAAACTAAACAAAATTTGACTCGTATAATGCTGCGCAGTGAAGTCGGTTTTTTTGACACAGTATGCGCACGCATCATAAAAATTAACTCACATCATTTTTCCATAACGCGCCAAAAGAAGTATAACTTCAAAAACCTTTATTTATATAAAGGCCATGGGACGATAAGATAACATCAATCGATTCACAAGATGCTGAGAATAACAATTTTTACTGATTTTCAGTATTTTTTGATTTTTCTTGAAATGAATGAAACTTGCTGCATCGAAGTATCTTATGAGTATCAACATGTCCTGAAATTATGAGCCCGATACCTTTCTGGGGCCGATTTGGTATTCTTATCGTCCCATGGCCTTTGTACTACTCATTTTAATTTTTCTTACTAAGCTCAACAGAACACTTACGTATATATCACAGAATATTCTACAAGCGGAAGACATAAAGATAATTGTGATGTGAGGATGATGAATTGTATTATGTATAAAATTACAGCTTTCGGAGAGTTTTTTGACATTATAATTTAACATTTTAACGCACATATTTAAGTAGCAGTGTCATTAAGTAAAAAACAGGTCTCGTTTGTAAGAGATACTTCTTTCAACTTGGACTGAGAATCTAGGCTGACAGGCGATACCAAGTATTGAGTGACATTTTAGGTCCTTCGAGTAGGATATGCACTTACATGACATTATCGATTTGATGCGTCTTTGACTGGAAACACATCTCTATCATATCTTATTCGAATAACATAAAATAATAAAACATGCATATTCTTGTAATAGTGATAATGTTAAATAAATAATAGTTTTAAAAAAATTAACTAAACAAGTATGCTTAATTAAAAAAAATCAAAAACCCGACTGCGTAAAATACTCTTATAATAAACTAAAAAGAATAAAACAATTTACTAGCTTTCATTTGATACCCATATTGGTACAGTAAGAAAAAAAAACTCCCCCCCCCTCATTCCGCCATTTGCGGGCGCCATTTTGAAAATTTATATAGCCTATGTCACTACTACAATTTAGACAAATCCAACGACACCTCATATGTTAAAAACCGTCCAGCCGTTTGGGCTGTAGGGCGTGCCAAAGAAATGGACATACATACATATACATACATACATACATACATACATACATACATACATACATACTCGAAAAACATAACCCTCCTTCTGTCGCAGTCGGGTAAAAATACGCTTTAATACATATAGAAAACTAAACCAAAAAGTATAAAGAATTTACAATAAATGTAAATCAAGAATAGTGTTAAAAAGATTTATTTTATTGTTGGTTTTATAATATCTTTGAAAACTGATTCATTATTTATTTTAATTACAGAAGGCATAACAATTAAGTTTAACGAATTTTTTAAAACTAGAGCATAGACAGAATATCATTATCCACTAATTAGTAAGGTATGTCGTTTTGACTCTTTGACGATAGTCCACCACTATCGACAAAACAACACGTCATATCACGTATAGCGTTATGAAGTATCGATTGTAGTGGTGACGATATTTCCGTTAACGCAAACGGTCAAAGGTTCGATTCCCGCTTGGAGCGAATATAAACAAATATTCTGGTCTGGGTTTTTTGACTTGACTTATGGGTCTCCACGGCATATCTCAGAGAGTTAGTCGGTATTTTGAGTTTTTCCACCGTGTTTTCGACAGCCATAAATACATCAATTTCTATTATAAACACCAAGTACATAATAGTCGCGACAACAAAATAGGGAGTTTATTATTAGCCGCTAGTTCGGATTGTAAAAGCGTAGTGGATTAAGCTCTTCTCTTTCTCCTACGTAGAAGAAGAAACTTTTTACAAACAAGATATAAGTATTCATTATAAGAACGGAACTGAAACGCAGTTCAGTTCACGTAAAGTTTTTTTTTTTTTTGTGTTTGTGTCTGTTGTGTAACTATTTTATGCAGTGTTTATGTACTATTTTTACTTTTTTTATTTAAAAATTTTTGGGTTATATTTTAGCTTTTTTGAAGAAAGATTTTTTAGTTTTTCAAAGATAAGAAGCAAGGAAAATGAAGCGGATAGATATATCAGGCAGAAATAATTGGATTCCTTGTAATAATGTGCAATTAGTTTTAACAATGTGTTTTCTTTCGAAGATTTCGGAGGAAGAGAATTTTTGGAAGACAACTATCAATAAAAGTACAACTTTAAGACTATCAATGTAATAATAAAATTAAACAACTGCGAGTCTGACTCGCCCATGAAGGGTTCCGTAGCAGCAAGTAACATCATACAAAAGTTCTTGTAGTTCGTTGTAACTTTGATCGATGTTTTCATAATAGTGTATTTTTTTTATTTAAAAAAAAAAAGAAAAGAACTACTTACTAGATCTCATTCAAACCAATTTTCGGTGGAAGTTTGTATGGTAATGTACAACATATATATATATATATTTTTTAAATTTTATCATTCTCTCATTTTAGAAGTTACAGGAGGGGACACATAGTTTATCGCTTTGTGTCTCTCGCGCATACTATTCAGTTTAGAAAAAAATTATATTAGAAACCTCAATATCATTTTTGAAGACCTATCCATAGATACCTACCTACCCCACCCCACACGTATGGGATTGATGAAAAAAAAAATTGAGTTTCAATTCTAATTACCTATGGGAAACCCCCAAAATTTATTGTTTTTTTTTTCTATTTTTGTGTGAAAATCTTAATGCAGATCACAGAATACATCTACTTACCAAGTTTCAACAGTGTAGTTCTTATAGTTTCGGTTCGGTTATAATTATAAATATAAAAAAGTAGCTGTGACATACGGACCGACAGCCAGACAGACATGACGAATCCATAAGGGTTCCGTTTTTTACCATTTGGCTACGGAACCCTAAAAAGGATTAACTACAGAAAATTATTATACTGATTTTAATACAAAGCTATGTATCCTATTCATAAAAAATAACAATTAATTGTGATGAAATTTTAATGCTTATTTCGATATAACCTGGTACATATTATGTATTTGTATTAAAGATAATTATTATTATCATTGCAAAATTAATAACAACTCAATTCTTGTGGTAAAATGTATGTTCAAAATAACTTAATATAAATTATCCAAATAGCTAATAAAAACGCATGCCAGTTTATATGGAATTTAATATTAGTATTTTCGTTCGCTTTGTAAAGCTCGCCAGCCAAACAGGCATGGTAAAGGTCTTGACACAATGAATACTTTCAACAGAAGCAATTTTCTATTAAAATTGGTTTTCAATATTATTAAGCATTGCTAATATTATGAACATTTTGTTATTAGTTCGAAATTTGAAAAGTATTTAAACCACATCGCTATAACTTTCTGATATACAATCTGGGATTTTCATACATAAAACAGCAAAAATAAAACAATTTTAAATATATTCTTATCAATTCACATCAAATAATAATATATAGTCAGTTATTAAAATCTCCATTTTTATTTGGGTTTTCTGAAAAAAATTACCAATTAGGTCGCCTTTTTCAAGTGCACTACATAGTTTGTAGTTATTCCGTTGTATTTATATGCTTAGTGGTGTACAATTATAAATATACTACGATTATTAAGTGTACAATTATAATTATAAATATATATATGCTTTACGTACACACATGGTCGTCTGCTCCTAAAGTAGGCAACTTAATGCTGGTGATTTAGGTAACGGCCGACTGATACACATTTTTTCATCATACATACGTATATGTAAGTAATAGATATATATTACACCGAGACTTGGGGCGGGAATCGAACCCACAACCCAGGAACGGAAAGCAGGGTCAATGTTTTACTGCCCCAAAGAGCCAGTCAAAGTTAGTTGTAAATTAATATATTTAAAAAAGGAATAAGTTTAAGCCCAGGTTGGGCGCATACAATTATTTAAAATAAGTTAATCATTAGATTTTCCCGACAAGAAATTTCTTCTGATTAGCATTTTAGTAAAATTGTAATAACTAGTGGTCGCCCAGTGGTCGAAATTCGACCTAATCTATAATTGACAGCATTGTCAACATTATAAAAATATGATTGCGCATAACATGGTGAGCATATGCAACAGTCATTGGACCTGATCTGTGATAAAAAAATTCGATAAAAAATTCGTTGCAAGACCTGTATTTAAGATCGTGTTGACAACAGACTTTGACAATAAACAAAATTTATGTATATATATACATTGGACATATGTGTGTGTGTGTATATATATATATATATATGTATAATGTGCGTGTATGTGTGTGTGTGTGTTTTTTTTTTTTAATTAATTTAATGTATTTTTTGAGTATTATTATAAAAAAGTATTAGTATTCTGCACTTCTTCTCTATATAAAGTTTAACTGTGCCGTCCGTGTAATTTTCGTAAAAAGGGGTATAAAGTTTTTGCTTCACGTATTAATATATGATGTCGATGTTTTATTTTCCAATTAAAAATTCATATTAGGAAAACAATGAAAGGTATTTTGATTTTTCATTGTTTGTTTGTTTGTGACCTTTATTTATTTAAATTGATAATTTATTAATTAATTATATCTTTATTTGAATGATTTTTCATTAACGAATATTAAACATAAAGACAGTCATGGAAACACCAGACAATGTTGAAATAATCACACAATTTATTATGTTACAAACTTGATTTTCTTTATACAATAATCAAGGAAAAACAAACAAGATATACAAACTAGAATAATCACGTGCACTCAAAAAACGTTCCTACGGCCGAGATTGCATCTCTTTCTACTATGGATTTAAGCCAACTCTCGTAAGAAAGAGACAAAATACCAGTAGTCAACGAAATGCTCGGAACGATTTTTCACTTTACATGTTATAAGCCAATGTCATCCTTATAAAATATTTCAAGGTGCATATTTGAATATACAATTTTATTAAGTGAGCGTTCCAGTTATGATATAAATTCGTTGACAATAATCGATACAAACGTCAAAAACACTTAATGTAACTAACACTCGACAATCAAACGTTGAGAGTTGTCAATTGCCGCGTTATGATGCCAATCGTTTTGAGTGGGCTCTAACTCAATTCAAAATAATATTTGTTGCCTTACGTAATTAATTTAACTTTGCGATATTAGTTTACTCAATTGAAAACAGTGGTTAGGTTTCAATAGTATATGTTAATTAGTACCCGCCACATTGGATATAATGAAATTCAAGAATACAATGGGAACTAATAAAATTTTCTTGAACAATTAATATTATTAGTAACGTATTATACATAGACGACTGTTCTGGTGTTGACGTCTGTTCTGGTGTAGTCGTACGAGTAGTCACCTTAACGCCGTCAGTCACGAGTTCGATTCCCTCGGAATAGATAATTTTGTTCGTACAAATATTTGTTTCCGGTCTGGATGTATGTTCTTGTGGGGAAAGCCTTCGGTCCCGATTAGTTATCATCGACACCTGATAACGATCGTTACTCGTGGTCGGGATATTATCCGTTATTAACCCACAGTGTAGCAGCGTGGTCAATTTAGCTGCAACCCTTCACATATATGGATAAGATGCCTTTGCCCTACAGTGAGATATTTACAGGCTCATTCAGTTCTGTTTAGTTTTCTTCAGAAACATATTAATCACATATAAATAATAAGTAACAAATATTTAAACAATAAATATATAGTTATTAGTCAGAATATAAATCATGCACGCTTCTATTTTACGGATTGCTTTGCTTGATCGAAGATACATTATTGGTAAATTGACACTCTAAACAAACATATTGCCACATCACCACGACTCGATAAAGCATTTTCACAACGTAACGTCTGCGTGACCACGTAACCGTCAAGTTGCGCGTCATGTCTCATAATATCGTAATCTGTGAAGTGTTATGGGCTATGGCTAGTACCATTATAATCACTACCCAACTTTACTGGATTTGAATAATAATTACTTGATCGATTTAATTGTTTTCAGATATTTAAGCATATTTTACGGAACAACAATTTAGTTGTAAATTTTCTGTCTTTTATTGAAGCAATTTTATTAGGCGACTCCTGATTTTGATATGCGATCATGTTGGTGACAGTACAACTGTCATATTTGTGAATGAATCATCATGATAAGGTCGAGCATTTCCAACACGATTAAATTACTCAGCCACGTCGCGTGTGGTCCGTAGTTTTTACTATAAAAAATTTGAAGTTAAATTAAATAAAAAAATTCTGTTTTTTTGAAAAAAAACATATATTTTTTAACGTCCAAAGTTTTTAATTTTTTGTTTCTAAACAAAAGCTAAATTTATTCTGAAATTAACGCCACCAATCCCAGAGTGGGCCGATTTTTTTCTCTTTTTTTTTTCTAGTGAAAAAATTATTTTGATGAGGAATTTGCCCAACAATTGATCGTTGGCCAGCTGTTTCCATCCATTTTTATTAAATATGAATATTGATTTACTAATATTGATTTTATTTCGGTATATTTATTTTAAATCAAAGCTATTAACATGAATCTCCAATAACGATAATAAAAAATACTTGCTTAAGAGTAGTCTTTTTTATAAACGATCAACAATAATTCTATCTGGTACAGAATGAAATATAAACAGAAATTATTTTACAACTTAGCACGAAGGTTCCGCAAAAGCTATAATAATATTTATAAAATTTCTTCCTCCCTAAGTATCAACTTTACTGTGTAACAATTCTATTCATTTTTTCAAGAACTAGACAAATAAGTATCTGGAATCTATTCCAATATTATAAAGCGGAAAAGTTTGTTTCTTTAAACGAGCAAAGATTCCAAGAACTACTGATCCGATTAAAAATATATATATTTTTTTACGTTAGAAAGTAATTTTATTGATGTGGAATATAAAATATTAAACTACGGCTTAGGAGAGTATTAGTAAGAACAGGTGAAATCGCTTAAATCTTCTAGTCTTATATGCAATCAAAACGCAAAATTATAAGTTCAATGATAAATCTCTAAATAAAATGCACATGTGCCAAATTGATTTTTTGGATTCAATTTAAATGACACATGTCTAAACTAAAACGATAAAACTAATTAATAAATTCATAAATGACAGATCAAATACAGTACATGTAAATATATCTGGAGGCACGGCAGTGCCTCCGCCAAGTCGAGCAAAAAAAAAAATTGGCACGGCCGTACTATCCTTTTCTCGAAGCAACTCAGGCCATTTTCGACCCCCTATAACTTCATTGTGGATGAAACTAGAAGTCTGAATTTTCAATACCCAAGCAGGAATTGTATAAACACGGTATATTTCAAATTTCATTCAATTTGAACCAGTAGTTTAAGAATTATAATTAGTCAAAGTTTCGAATTTTGTCACTCACTGACTGACCGATCATCAAAACTCTAAGGCACTTCTAGCAGACATAGAAGCTTCAAATTTAGAATACCATTAGTGTTTAGTATATAAACCAAGGAAAAATTCAAATATTTTGCAATTTCGGTCCAGTTTTCTAGATACACCAACTGCATAAATAACTTTGTAATCCCATAATAAATATATAGGATTACAAAGTTACATTTGCAGTGAATGAATCAGTGTACCTGTACAAGTATAATATAGTGGAATAATAGGTGTAGATAGGTACCTAGATATAATTATCTTCAAAGGTAACCTGTAAAATGGTCAACGGAATGAAAAAGCAAGAATGGGACATGTCTTATGTAGCTGTACCAAAATCACGCAAAGTATTAACGAACACTAATAAATCATAATCGCGACTGGCTGAGGTAGTTTGCCCGCTCCACGGCTTCCATGCTTCCCGTACGTAAGTTATTTTATTTTATTCAGTTGGCAGCTATATTAAACCTATCCCTCTAATCGGTTTCTACACTGCATTGTAGCAAAACGCTCAATCGCTTGGCGGCACGTCTTTGCCGATAGGGTGGTAACTAGCCAATACCAAGGACTCCCACCAAAGCAGATCAGAGAAAGAAAATTTACTCTGCCGGGGATTGAACCCGGGATCTCCCGCTTAATATACAACAGCGCGCACCATTTCGCCAGCGTGGTCATCATTATTGAGTTCATATAATTATGTCATTATTAGAATGCACCTGATTGATTAAGTTAGTCATAACAGCAATAACTGTTAATTAATGTATATTAACATTAAATAAATAAAAATAAATATAGAAAATAAGGACTCAAAATAACTTTTGTATTTTAAAGCTATAACTTCTTGATTAGAGTAAATCTTTATACGATGCGCGTGCACTCTGTGACAAAAAACCGACAACATAAAGCTAAGTAGTAGGCGCCGCGCAATTGCGCTAACTTACTTCATTGCGCTGGATGTGTTAACTCACTTTTTACAATCTTTTATTTTGTTTCACATGTCTCGATATTTGTCATCAAATCTTGTAAATTAAATTTGATCCAAAATAATAGTAAATCATGTGACAATGCAATATTATGATTACATGGTGCTGATTTGATGGAGGAGCTAGAAGGTAGCCAAAGGAAGGATTTTGGGCCCGTTTGAGTACTCTAGACGAGTAAGTTTGTCTTTCAATGGTAACCAGGGTCTGGTGATGAAGTTGGAATGTGGTCATAGGAACTCAGTAATGAAACGACGCAACCCCATCGAGTTTTGGCTCGTTTGGTTTGTCTTAACGAATACTTTGTTTTGAAATGGTTACCAGGGTCTAATCTGACAATAGAGCTGGAAGGTGGCTATAAGAACTTCGCAATGAAACGACACAAACTCATCGAGTTCGGGCTCGTTTGGATCGTCTTGATGAGTAGTTTGTCTTTCAATGGTAACCAGGGTCTGGTGATGGAGCTGGAATGTGGTCATAGGAACTCCCTAATGAAAACTACTCAACCCCATCAAGTTACAGCTCGTTTTATTCGCCTTGACGAGTACTTTGTTTTTAGATGGTTACCAGGGTTTGATCGAATGATGGAGCTGTAAGGTGGCCATAGGAACTTCGCAATGAAACTAAACAACCTCATCGAGTTCGGGCTCGTTTGAATTCTCTTGACCAGTAGTTTATCTTTCAATGGTAACCAGGGTCTGATGATGTAGCTAAAAGATGGTCAAAGGAAGTTAGTAATGAAACGATGCAACCCCATCGAGTTTCAGCTCGTTTAATTCGGCTTGACAAGTATTTTGTTTCAAGACGGTTACCAGGGTCTGATCCGATCATGGAGCTGAGAGGTGGCAATAGGAACTTTGCAATAAAACGACACAACCTCATCGAGTTCGGGCTCGTTTGAATCGTCTTGACGAGTAATTTATCTTCCAATGCTAACCAGGGTCTGATGATGGAGCTGAAAGGTGGTCATAGGAACTCTGTAATGAAACGACGCAACCCCAACAAATTTAGGCTCGTTGATTCGTCTTGATGAGTACTTAATTTTTAGATGGCTACTAGGGTCTGATCTGTTGATGGAGCTAGAAGGCAGGCAAAGAAACTTCGCAATGAAACGACAAAACATCATCGAGTTCGGGCTCGTTTGGATCATCTTGACGAGTAGTTTGTCTTTCATGGTAACCAGGGTCTGGTGATGGAGCTGAAAGGTGGTCATAGGAACTCTGTAATGAAACGACGCAACCCCATCGAGTTCGGGCTCGATTGAATTGTCTTGACGAGTAGTTTGTCTTTCAAAGGTAACCAGGGTGTGATGATGAAGCTGGAAGGTGATCATAGGAACTCTGTAATGAAACGTCGAAACCCCATCGAATTTTGTCTCGTTTGATTTGTCTTGACGTGTACTTTACTTTTAGATAGTTATCAGGGTCTGATCTGATAATGGAGTTGGAACGCAGTCATAAGAACTTCGCAATAAAACGACACAGCCTCATCGAGTTCGGGCTCGTTTGAATCCTCTAGATGAGTAGTTTGTCTTTCAATGGTAACCAGGGTTTGATGATGTAGCTAGAAGGTGGTCATAGGAACTCTGTAATGAAACGACGCAACCCCATCGAGTTTCGGCTCCATTGATTCGTCTCGACGAGTACTTTGTTTTGGTAGGTTTTCAGGGTCTGATTACAGATGGCGCGCACCAACCATTAACTCTGCGCATCGTCTTATTATAAGTATAACTTTTTACGTACGTACATAAGTATACATCCACTTTTTTAAATATTTTTTAAAAGTGTATTTTTATGGAAGTTTAGGTGTAAAAAAATCGACAGCAATCTGACAACACTGTTTCCGGCTAAACATTCTTTATTCATCTCTCTTGTCAAGTATTTCAAGTTGTCAACTTAAGATCACAATATGTACATATGACATGACAATCAAATTATATATCTGTATCGTATCGGAAAAGAAAAAGAGGAAGAATATCTACAAAAATAAGAAAAGCTCATTAGACCTAGCGAAGGCTGAAAATACGTTGTTGATATTAAAGAAGTAGAAGACACCGGAAAGGAAAATAAGTAGGACTGTCTACAAAAAGAAATGAGATGCCATCAAAAACATAACTTGTAAAAAGAAACCAAGTCTCGCAACTCACTTCTTCTTCCGTAAAAAGTTGTGAGATCCATGTAATACCAAGTCGGCTAATTTATTCAAACCCTACTTAAGGGTTCTTCTGTTTTAAGTTATTACGTTAGTAGCTAACCTAACAACATCGTATAGTGATCATATCAATATTAAAAATCTTTGATATTTTAAATAAATAGATTGACTTGGCAATCGCATGAAAACAATGTATCTAAGAAGTAACACATAGGAATATTATATTAAATTAGATTGTTTAGTACGATTGCCAAGTCAGTCTATTTATTTAAAACATCAAAGATTTTTAATATTGATATGATCACTATACGATGTTGTTAGGTTAGCTACTAACGTAATAACTTAAAACAGAAGAACCCTTAAGTAGGGTTTGAATAAATTAGCCGACTTGGTATTACATGGATCTCACAACTTTTTACGGAAGAAGAAGTGAGTTGCGAGACTTGGTTTCTTTTTACAAGTTATGTTTTTGATGGCATCGTATTTAACGCTATAAAATAGCAAGAACAGAGCCTTACGCTTTTAAATCTTACAAGACGCGACTTACGCTTTTACAAGAAGAGAAAGTTTACCAAGCAAGTGTTTGTATCATTTTTAATTAAACATTTACCCGAAAGCGGACTAAGAACTGATTGATAGATCAAAATATCGTAGGCAATCGTGGACACGTATTATGCATAGATGTACTCGTACACACACACACAAAGTGTATGGTGTATAGTTTCTTTATATAAAAGAATCTGCGAATCGTGGTCAAAATGTTCGCTGAGAACTATGAATGTACTTGATGAGTACGTTGTGAGATCATTTCGGGTGGCTCCTGTAATATATTGTGAGTCAATATTCATTATTTTTGGGAAAAGAATAATTTTTACAGCTAACTTACTGGCCTAGACTATATCTATAATTAAAAAGAAAACTTAATAATATTTGTATAAAATCAAATGTGAGAATACCTACATAGTGTAAGTTGACAATTTTTCAAATCTATCTAATCTATCTATCTAATATCTTTAAACGAGCAATTCTTGTATATATATAATCTGAATTTCGGAAACGGCTCCAACGATTTTCATGAAATTAAGTATGCTGGAGTTTCGGGGGCGATAAATCGATCTAGCTAGGATCTATTTTTAGAAAATGTCGTTTTATCCCTTTTTTTTACGCAATTAAAAATATAATTAGAATACCATTAAAAATATAATTAAAATATAAATAGAAGGTAAATTTCACTATCATTGATAAGCTTATAAATAGCTCGGATGGGAATCGGGCGGATTTTAAATCAGAAAACCCGTGTTCGAACCCAGTTGTCTACAGAACAATTTTTTTTTCTTTTTTTTTCAAGTTTCTTCTTTTGTGAGAAAAACTATTATTGAAAGTTCTTTTTATTTTTTATTTTTTCTTTAAATAACCAGTTCCTATTATTTTACTATTATGTCGGTAAGATCGAAAATATTATTTATTTTTCATCAGTATGTAATGTATCTAAATATAATTTAACCGAGCAATGCTCGGTCATCCAGGTACTATATCGTTCACCGAGCAACTGTACAGAATCTCATATAATATAATATATAATCTGAAAAGATTCCAAGCAATAAATTATGCCCTATTTTCTTTTGCATAGATGTTTTGTATTTTGATGATATAATAATAATAATAAACTTTATTCTACACCAATAGAAATATTACATTAAAAAATACATATATAACATAGTATTATAAGGTACAAAGGGCGGCCATATCGATGAAAAGCGATCTCTTCCAAGCAACGTAGAAGCAGAGGAATTAAACCCTCTTTATTAAAAAAATTAAAATAACTTTTAATTTTTTATACATGTGAATTTTATTATCTAATTTCGGTTTAAAATAAACGAAATATTTCGAATTATTGAAAGTTTTATTTAACTTTTACTTAATTTTAAGCAATTCTAGTCTTTTAAGCTATGTAGTTCTGATACGACATAATATAGATAATAATTAAAAAAAAACTAGTATAACAAGCATTTGTATTAAAGTTTAATGTAATAAATGTACCAACCCAAGACATAACTAGACAAGACATACTATCTACGTTTACAATCGTGTCCAATTTTATTTATCGCTATGTTTTGAATTTTTTCCTTCTAATTTATATGACACCAACTTATAATATATGGTACAAAATATAGATTTATATCATTATACATAGCTATATAAACAAAGATTTTCCAATAAAAAGTAATAAAAATAAAATAAAAGTGAAGTAAAAATGAAACTTCATTGTAAAAATATTACTTTCTTTTTCGGATAACATATATAATATATAACTTTTACTAAAATGAACCTGTTACATACATTCTGTATGAACGCTGAAGACTCTTAGCTCATTTTAATAACTTTGATATATATGACTTACACTGAGTCAACCATTAAAAAAAACGAATAAAGTATCTTTAACGATATAAATACATCCATTCAACCATATCTTAATCAAAACACAACCTTTTAAAACTCACAATTGTAACACAAAAAGTAATTTTAAAAAATTATCTTTAAAAGCTCCTGTAAAATTAGTATAATAATGTAAATAAAAATCAAATACGTAGGAACACTCTATTTGTTCGCCAAAATCCCAAATATACTTATTCTTATAGGAATTTTTCATTGTATGTGGGGCGCACTTAAAGTTTTCGAAATAAATAAGAAAAAAATACTATTAAAGGTCAAAAATGAATTTATTTTTTCTCAAAATATTCTCTCTTTGCGTTAATGCACTTTCTCATACGATTAAATCAATTTTGAAAACATTTGTGCCACTCCTCCGCGGTAACCTTTTAAACGTGTTTTTCAGACTCTTCGAAAGCCTCTTTTCGTGATGAAAATAGTTGACCGCGTATTGGGTTCTTAATTTTAGGGAACAAAAAAGTCACAAGGTGCCAGGTCGGGACTGTATGCAGGATGGCTCATAAGTTTTAAGTTTTTCACCTTCAAAAGTTCGTTTGTCTGTCTGGCTGTGTGGGAACTAGCATTGTCGTGGTGCAAGATGATACGGCGTTTACGGTTATTTTTACGCAGTTCGTCAATAACTTTCGGCAAACAAGTGGTCATGTACCAGTTCACTGTTCACGATACGACGATTCTCCAAAGCAACAGTAGCCACGTGTCCAGTTTTATTAAAAAAAGAAGCAATTATCTGCTTACGCTTAGATGCACTTTTCACGCGCGCCTCTTTGATTGGTATCGGCTTACCTTGAAAGACCCATGCGCTCGATTGCTGCTTTGTTTTGGGATCGTAGCAATAATTTCATGTTTCGTCACCTATTACTATGTCTCACACCAAATTTGACGGCCCTTCGTTGAATCTAGTAAGTATGGAATTGTACCAAGGGACTCGGTCCGTTTTTTTAACCCTCGGTCAAATTGTGGATCCACCGCGAGCATTGCTTTCTTACACCCAAAATGTTTGTGTAGGATTGATTACATTTGACTGCCTTTGTCTAAGGATGCCTGAATCTCATCTCATCTCTCAGGTCACATGCCTGTCTGTTTCGATCATACGGCGCAAAGCATCGATGTTTTTGTTGTTCACAGCGGTGGACGGGCGACCATCGCGAGATTCCTCACTGAGATTGACACGACTGCGCTTGAATTCCGCAAACCAACTATAAATAGTCATCTGGCATGGTTCTTCATCGCCAAAAGCATATTGAAGCCGAGCGAGGCTTTGCTGAACTGTCAAATTACACTTAAAATCGTAGAAAATCATACTACGAAAATTTTCCTGAGTTAAATCCATGTTAATTTAGAGACGCAATTTTTAAAATGGCGCCACAGTGTAAAAACAATTGATAGATAAAACAAACTGCATTCTACAGCCAAAGAGTTCCATTTTGAAATGTTGTAATTACTTTTTAAATATTATTTATGTAACTGGCCAGTTCCGAAAACTTTAAGTGCGCCTTTGTATAAGTACTTTCAACTTTTTTTTTGCGAAAATATCTTCAAATGTTGTTAAATGTTAGTAAAATACCTTCGATATATTTCCTTTCCATCCTATGTTCTTTCGATGTATTCCTATATAGTACCTTTAACTTTTCTTTCTTTCTTTTTTTCGAGTATTTCTTAATTTTTACGGTCCGGTTAGTCGATGTATTCGATTATCCGAGGCATCTTTTGTGTGCCGTATTTTGTTATCAAAGTATTCAAAAGGCCCCATGGTATGCGTTACTCTTTATGGCTGTGAGTGATTTATATAGTCGATAAAGAATTTCAAGGTTTTGAAGTCCTCAAGCATTGTCCCTCTCTGTGCAGGCATTTTGATAGCTGAATTTATTTTAGTGATTAAAATATAACATCGTTTGCTACTAAACACATTACTTCACAGTGTCAAATGAGTTATTACGAACAACAAGAAAAAAACGAACGAAAACTACTATGGAAAAAAAAGTAATAATACATTAATTTTTATACGTAATTTTACGAAGATTTATCAAAAACCTATACTTATATGGGATATGTGTTAAATTAGGTACAATCTTCATTTCATTATCATAGGGAAGAAAAATAAAATAATCGAAAAATCGGCTATGTCTTGAAAAGCGAGTGAGAAAATCTCATATTACATTACAAGCATTTTATTCTTAAATATTTATCTTTTAGACTGTCGATATTAATTACTTTTATTTTATATTTTACTATATTACTTTTATTTTATATATACTTTTATTTTAATTTACAAGCATGGCGATAAAAACTGTATCAGTAATTATCGTCCAATTTCGATTTTAACAGTGTTCGCTAAAATACTGGAGAAAATTATAAACAAGAAACTACTTTCGTATTTAGATAAAGAAAATATTCTCTCCGCCAACCAATATGGATTTAGAACCGGGAAATCTACTAAGGATGCTGTTTCTGATCTATATGAATTTGTAGGAGCTCAGCTAGATAAAAAGTTCAAATGTACGGGAGTATTTTTAGATCTGGCCAAGGCCTTTGATACGGTTTCCATTCCTACACTACTAAGTAAATTGGAGAGTATTGGTATTCGGGGAACTGTACACAAATTATTCACAGATTATTTGAGTAACCGTACACATAAGATTAAGTTAGGAGATTATTATAGTTCTGAGGCCAATATATCATATGGGGTTCCTCAGGGAAGTGTTCTTGGACCTAGCCTATTTCTGATATATATTAATGAACTGTGCAATCTTAATTTGCCTAACTGTAAAATATTCACATATGCAGATGATACTGCTTTGGTTTTTTATGACAAAAGCTGGGAAGAGGCTACAAAAAGGGCAGAGACGGGACTAGCTATAGCATCTCAATGGATGTGTAATAACTCTCTAACATTAAATGTCTCAAAAACCAAGGTTGTAAATTTTGGCATATCTAAGCGGAGTATCCCAAGAGGCTGTGAGTACCCTATACGGTTTCACTCTTGTAGCTCAAGATCTGTGCATAATTCTACTTGTACTTGCATGTGTCTCACTGAAACAGAAACTATAAATTATCTAGGCATACAATTGGACAATATACTTTCATGGAAAGCTCATATAAATTTACTCTCTAAAAGGATAAGAAAGTTAATTTATATTTTTAAAACATTACGCAATATAGCAGAATTAAAATTATTGAAATCAGTTTACTTTGCACTAGCACAATCTATATTATTGTATTGCATAACATCATGGGGTGGCACCTGTAAGACACACATGATTAAGCTTGAACGTGCACAGAGAGCACTACTTAAGGTAATGACGTTTAGGCCATTTAGATACCCTACTAAAGATCTCTACGCTAACTGTGAGGTCCTCACAGTTAGGCAATTATTTGTTAAAGAAACCATTTTATCTCAACACTCAAAATTAGTATTTTCAGAAGAAATTGCATCAGCTCGACGAAAAGATAAAGTTTGTTCCCTTCCTCCCTTTAAAACAAGTTTTGCGCAAAGATTTCAATTCTATCTGGGGCCTTCACTGTATAACAAAATTAATGCTATTATTAACATTTACCCTTTAAACTTCAAAAAATGTAAAGAAAAACTTATTAACTGGTTAAAAGTACAGAATTATCATGATATTGAAAATATGTTCAAACTAATAAAGTAAACACACACACACACACACACATACACACACACACACACACACACACACACACACACACACACACACACAAACACACACACATACACACACACACACACACACACACACACACAAAAACACACACATACACACACACGCGCGCACACACATACACGCGCATACCATACGCACAAACAACTAAACATACAAAAAAGGTATGCATGATATATAAATATTAATAAGAAATTCTGTAATTAATACATAATAACTATATCTAAAAATTAAAATAAAATAATACATACAAACAGTTCTTAGTATTAAGTATTTGTATAAGTTCTTATAACTTAAGTTCATAGTTGTCGTTGTCAAACTATACATATCGTTCGAACACAATGCAATTCTAAAATTACCCTCGTATTAATTTTTACTATCTGTTTACATGTTACTCTCAAATGGTCTACTTATAATGAACATGCAATTAAAAATTTGTTTTAAATATGTAACGGAATTCACTGGCATCTAAGATACAGGCTATGCCTAGTTTTGATGTCAGTAAAAAACTTA
Organism: Euphydryas editha; assembly: GCA_036937285.1. Lineage (NCBI taxonomy): Eukaryota > Metazoa > Arthropoda > Insecta > Lepidoptera > Nymphalidae > Euphydryas > Euphydryas editha. The sequence continues at coordinate 16,529,382 of JAUPFZ010000005.1, read as the reverse complement.
CGTTTAACTAATGAACAAGAATAATTTACTAAAAGTAATAGTTGCTAAAAGTATAGTAAAAGACTGTCCTATTTGCTATCGAATAATGTATGTAAGTTTAGAATATGTATTGTTTTTTATGAGTAAATAAAACATTTTATTATTATTTTATTATTATTATTATAAACCCATTCACAATTGTGAGATAACTCAAAGCTATCGTAAATGAGATGAAATATTCTAATTCATTTATAAAGATGAGAATTCGCTGAGTCGGAGTCCTCTGGCTCAGTCAATAACTTTAGGAAACGATAAAAATACGAAGTTCTATGAGATATTCTTATATGTATAAGCTTTTAAAACATATTTGTCAGAATATATATATATATATATATATATATATATATATATATATATATATATATATATATATATATATATATATATATAGATTATTTTAATTGTAAAGATAATTTATTTTATTAAATGGTATTTAATCCTATTAATATTATAAATGTGAAAGTTTGTCTGTATGTTTGTTACTCTTTCACGCAAAAACCACTGAAAGGATTTCGATGACACATTACGGCAATATAGCTCACATCACATCAGATCAGATCACATTATATTATTTTAATTCATTTTCATTTTGTTTATTTTAAAAGTGTAGATTTTCCATTCAGTTTATGCATTCTTGTTCGACGGTTGTAGACAAATTCTCCATAAATATAAGAATACCAATATTTTATCTATTATTTATTTATTTATCAAATAAGCAATAATGTAACTCATTTATTATAAACAGCATTTAAAAAAACCACTCAGGTTTATGACAATGCTATTTAGTAACCAAACAACAATATTAAAACAATCATAATATATTTACACACCCTCATATTAGAAGCAAGCTGGGACTGAACAAACCATACAAAAAGATGCACACAATTAAATATTTCAGAGTTATTGAGTCACAATTGTACCAAGAAAGTGACTTTTAAGTTTACTTTTTAAATTAATTGGCGTGATACTTTCAATTAATTTAGATGGTAGATCATTTATTTAAATAATTTTAAATAATTTTCCTTTAACATTATAAAAAAAAAAAAAATTAAAAAAGGATATGTAAACTATGATATGACGTGGTCGGATCACTTTCCTTTAATTATCGAATGTAACTTGAATGTTATTCCAATAATTAAAATGCAATCTAATATAAAATGCAGCAAAGTCGTGTGAGGCGATAGGGACCCACAACAGATTGAAACTTACTTGAAATAATGTAATGAAAAGTTGAGTATCATTGATTTCCCACATGAACTTCGTAAGTGTGGTGACATCATTTGCGGTGATCCGAGTCACATAAGTATCATAAATAACCTTTACGAAAATATTGTAGCGGTTTTAAGTGAATCTGCCATTATAAGTTGTGTGCGTAGGAGGGGTGGCAAGCGGGTAGTACCGGGTTCGAATAAACATGTCGCTGCTGCTCGTGCGGATGCCAGGCTAAAGTTTGAGCTATGGGTGTTGCAGGGAAGGCCGACAAACGGTTCTTGTTATCAGGGTATGTGTGAGGCTAAAACAAAATTTAAATCGCGTTTAAGATGGTGCCAAGACCACGCGGAACAATTTAAAATGGATATATTAGCATCACATCATACAAAGAAAGATTTTCGTTCCTTCTGGGAGCAAACTAACTGATTGCAACCTAAGCTGGGTGTCCCTGTGAGCATCAGCGGTTTGACTGATCCTGAGCAGATTGCTAATCTTTTCATGGATCACTTTTCTGTTAAGTCGCCACTTGGTCGGTCGAGTCATGTGCGGGATGCTGGGACCGGAGTGAACAGGTTGACTAAATTAACAACTAAAAGTATTGCTGAAACTATAATGTCAATGACCAGAGGTAAGTCACCTGGTCATAATGTTCTTAGCATTGAACATTTACAGTCGGCTGGTCCTCATTTACCGCGTGTTTTGTGTATGTTGTTTAACTTATGCCTAAATCATAGTTATATGCCGAATGATATGATGCATACGGTGATGATTCCTATAGTCAAAAATAAAACTGGTGACAACGCTGATAAGAATAACTATAGGCCCATTTCGTTAGCAACTGTCATTTCGAAAGTATTTGACAGCATTCTTAATATACAGCTTAATGTGTACGTTCAACAACACGACAATCAGTTTGATTTTAAACCGGGTCTATCAACAGAAACCGCAGTGCTGTGTCTTAAGAGTACTGTCACCTACTACGTAAAGAGAGAAACGCCAGTAGTTGCCTGTTTCCTTGATCTCTATAAGGCGTTCGACCTGGTCTCATACAGTATTTTATGGAAGAAACTACAGAAAAGCGGTTTACCTATAGATCTCATTAACATTCTTAAGTATTGGTATAGGAACCAGGTGTTGACCTGGTACGTACGATGTACGATGGGAAGGAACGCTGTCTCGCCCGTATGGCCTGGAGTGTGGCGTGAGACAGGGGGGTTTGACTTCACCAACTCTTTTTAACATTTATGTGAATGAGTTAATAGCTGAGCTCAGCAGTACCAGAGTTGGTTGTTACATAGATGGTGTATGTATGAATAACATTAGCTACGCTGACGATATGGTGCTGCTGAGTGCGTCCGTCTGTGGTATAAGAAAATTATTGTCTATATATGAGTCGTATGCTAAGTTGTGTAACTTAGCTTAATTTATAATGTAAAAAAGAGCCAAATAATGGTGTTTAATGTCCGAGGCAAGTGTACCAAAGAGTTACCACCGGTATTACTAAATAATTGTATTCTGGATAGGGTGGGTAATTTTAAATATCTCGGACACTGTCTGACCTCTGATTTAAGAGACGATAATGATATTGAACGGGAGCGGAGAGCATTATCGGTGAGAGCGAATATGCTTGCTCGAAGGTTTGCACGTAGTTCACCCGACGTTAAAATAACATTATTTAGAGCATATTGTACATCTTTTTACACGTGCAGCCTATGGTCAGGATATACTCAAAAATCTTATAGTGCTCTCCGCGTTCAATATAATAACGCGTTCAGGGTGCTGTTGGGGCTACCTCGATGCTGCAGAGCCTCAGGGATGTTCGCTGAAGCGCGTGTTGACTGTTTTTACGCCCTCATGAGAAAAAGATGTGGGTCTCTGGTGCGTAGGGTACGAGGTAGTGCCAACAGAATTCTGGGCATGATATCTAATAGACTGGATTGTATATACATGAATCGTTGCTGTGCCATTGCAAACTGAATGGTGCAGCGGTGATTCGTGACAAAAAAAAATAATGTAAAAATACAATTAACCTAGTCTGTAAGGAATACTTTTGTTTTACTAACTATAATGAGTCACTGGTTACTTGCATAAAGAATTATTATTATTATTATTTACTTAAATTGAATGTGAACTGGTAAGATATTACAATGTTTAAAAATTTTTAGATCATCGTCACAGAGTTTTTGTTTATCCTTTAAATTTAAAATGGCTTTAATTATTTTTATTTGAAGTTTTAAGATCCTTTCAGTGATCTGATTCAATTTGATTTTTATTTCTTTTCTTTTCTATCTATTCTGATTTTATTATTAAAGCAAAACTATTTTTTTTAACTTTAGACAAATAAAACTTTGTACATTAGATTTTATATTTAGGTTCAAAGCTAAGCATATTTTATCCATCTCTTACGGTTTCACACGCGTAAAATCAATTTGTAATATTATTTCCGTTCCTACAACTAATGCGTTTTATAGCTTTTCTTAGTAACAAGTTTTTAACTTGTGGAAGTATTTTTCACTTCAAACTATGGTTTCCAAGACAATCACGTTCAAGACATATTTTTTAGCGAATTATATAAAATATAGATTTATACTGACTTAAAACACAGACAAACAAAAATTACAGTATGGAACAATTTTATATTTTACTAGCAAACCCGGCTAACTCCGTTTCGCCACCAACTTATTTTCGTGAGGGATACTCACACCACGTACTGCCGCCATGCAAAACCATATTGGTTTGTAGTACATGCTATGTATCAGAGATGGCGCTGTATGTGAAAAATGATTTTCCCTGTTTTCCTGCTTTTCTGTTGAAAATTTTCCTGAATTTAGTTTGCTATAAAGCTCACGGAGCCCGAGACCTTTCCAACGAATGCAAAACCGTGGAAATCGGTTCGTGCGTTCTGGAATTATAGCGTCAGGAAGGAAAACCCGACTTATTTTTATATTATAGATAAAACCGTCAAAGCTTATATATTATGTTTATTCACAGAAAGTATTCTTGGACTCGATCCGACCGAGATGATCAGCGTGCCACCGTGGTCTATAAAAGTGGCTAAGTTATGCCAACCTAACCTTGATTTCTTAGGTAAGTGTTATATTTTTTACACAAGTGTAACAAATTTTAAAAAAATGGGCCTATTACCTAAAATCTGCTTATTTCTAAAAGGTTCTATAAAACAGTTTGAATATTTAAAGGAAAAAAGTTTTATTTTTTTTTGTTTTTAATTAACATTGTTTGTTACATTTTCAATTCTTAAGGATTTTTGTCCTAATGCACCAATTTAGTATTAGTATTACATTGATTTAACAAACACTTTCCACTCAACCGGGACTGAGTTCCCCCATAAAAATAGCACAAGCGCAAACGCTACTGTAATGAGTGGGGATCGGACCGACGACTACGGACGCAACAGCCAGTCGACGTAATCGTTGCAATATACATATTTTTTATGTCAATAATGTTTGTAATTAATATGTTTCAATTAATATTTTCTTATTCTTGCGATTTTCATTAACAGCCCCCGAAGTCCAGCTGAGTGGTCACTGCAACATATTATCCGATATGTTCTCCTTGGGGCTGATAATATGCTCCCTGTTTAATCACGGCAAATCGCTGCTTCAAGCTAATAATAACCCGATGCTTTACCTAAGGCAGATTGAATTCGTAAGTTTTAGATATTTACTGTTCTCTTATATTTACGCGAATTTCACTCATTTAATTAAAAGTCTAAATCGGATTTTATCGCGTTTATTTGTTTTAAAAAACTTTACAGTTTAACGATTTTTAATTAAATTATTTTCCGACGTTTCGGACCCTTTACAGCGTCCATGATCTCGGGGGACTGAGGTGGTGGGTGTCCGAATAATGATTCATTATTCGGAATTTTTTAAAACAAATAAACGCGATAAAATCCGATTTAGACTTTTAATTAAATTTTAGATATTTATTTTATTATATCAGACAGAACTATGCAATTTTTACCTAGTGGATTTAGCATGTAAAGCGCCTGTAGCGACATCTATCTCGCCACATACGAACTAGAAGAAACTGACCAATCCTACATCGCGCTATCAAAGTTATCCAAGCGATTGAACATATATACAAGAAACCGAACAACCGTCGGGGCGCAGTAGCCTACCAGACACAACACCAGTCTGGTCGAAGGATCCTTCCTTTTCAATGGTGAATGAGGAACTTTACACCCTCTGTTCCTCAACTACCCCAAACTATCCAAAAAAAGTCGTTGCGATAAAATTAGCGGTTTGATATCACATTGATTCGCAATTTGTACAGTCATTCCTAACTATCCTAGTCCCGTAAGTAGTAGAGGCTCGTAAGTTCGATGGTTTAGATTATATTACCACCAATGATCCATAATTATAGATCAATGATTACTACATATGTGAAAGTGCTTAAAAACTAATTATGTTGAGTTTTATGCCTATAAAAGAATTAAACATTTCCGTTATCAAAAAATCATTTTAAATTGTATCTGTTGAAAACATATAAATAAAATCCAGCAAACTTATACCTCGATACTTTAAACATAAATATGTTACACTATATGCACCATACATGAATCATAAAATGTTTTGACTAACGGGTAATATAAAAACATCTACTTGTATTTCTTTTCAAAAATGCTAAGTGACAACTATCGAGTTTTCGACCGAAAGTATTGAAGTATTCTCCAATGTAATTTGCATTGATGAAAATTTTCGACCAATGTGATCCTGGCCTAGTATCGGGATTTTTAAAAAATAAACATGTATACTGGAAAACGATTCGGAGCAAATACATGAGAGAACACTAAAGTAATGAATTCTCCTTAAACATAGCAATATTTTCAAAAGTGTACATTATTTCACTTAGATTTAACCTAAAAAATAATTGTGTTTAGTATTTTTATGGCCGTACGGTGAAGAGCAGAGAAAAATAATCCCGACCTCTTTCTTGCTGAGGTGGTGTAAAAGGCGAATAGGCCATAGTGGTGCAAACAAACAACAACAACAACAACAACAACAACAACAACAAGCAACAACCAGGGTGGTGATGGGCAGCAGCGTCATGATATCCTAACACAGCGCATGACAACACGCCTGCCAAGCGTGGCAAGTATTGGCAAATCCCCCCATATAAGAAGTTAAAAATAGTCCAAGCCCCCAGTCCCCGGTGGACATACTATTCCCGGCTACGACATCGGGCTGAGTAACGGTAGGGCAGGCGGTACTAAAAATCTCCGGGTTGGATTCCACAACGACACCTCGCCCTGGTTACACACAACATTCGTACTTTGAGGTCTGATGAAAAGATTGTTGAGCTGGAGGAGGAGATGAACAGGTTACAATGGGATATATTGGGCTTATCTGAACTCCGAAGAGAGGAGGAGGACACGATAATCCTGAAATTCATTAATCTGTTCTACTACGGGAGGGCGAACAAAAGTCTCAAGGAGATTTCAGGCTTATGGTCCTCAGGTCCGTCATTTATAATATTTTTACCATCGGAAGTGTGTCGTGTCTAAGAAATACTCGCTGAAGATCATACAGGTATACGCACCGACCTCGGCGCACCCAGATGAAGAAGTGGAGGCTATGTATGAGGATATCAGTAGAGCCATACGTACGAATAAAACGTACTTGTAAAATGTTATCATGGGGGATTTTAACGCGAAGATATGCAAAAGACGAGACGATGAATGATAAATGACGAGATGTAGAGAGTGGGACAATTTGGATTTGGACAGCGGAACCAGAGAGGACAGAGTCTTACCGATTTTCTGAAGAAGGAAAATCTCTTTATAATGAACTCCTTTTTCCAGAAGCCGTCTAAAGAAAATGGACCTGGATAAGCCCTGATGGTTCAACTAGGAATTAAATAGACTTCATTATGACCAACAGATGACAGATCAATAACGTCTCCGTGATACATAGGGTGAAAAACAAGAGTGATCACCTATCGGTTAGAGGCACATTGAATATCAGTGTTAAACCGGAACGGTCCGGCCTGATAAAGTCTACACTGCAACCATCTAACTCACATATCCAAAACCCCGAGATCTTACAGCTTGAATTATCTAATCGCTTTTACTGTCTTGACAGTTGCGTTTCTGTGGACGATATAAACAACAGATTGGTTAACACTGTCCATACAGTCGGTAGCCGATTTTACAGACCCAGCCCTAAAAACAGCCCCCGCTAAATCTCTCACCAAACTCAAAATCCAATGTAAGAACGACGCTTGTTAAACCTGCTGTCCTTTGGTGACGCTGAAACAGCATATAGGCGGATCAACGACGGATAATTATGAAAATCTCTGAGAATTGATATACGTGTATATACAAAACATATTAATGATACAATAGGAGAGGAAGAATTACAGGCCCATCCAAAGCCTTCAACTCGATCGAAACTTTTGCGGTTCTGCAGTCTCTCCAACATTGAGTACCGGTATATCGAAGTCTTGCAGTGCTTATACAGCAACGCTAGTATGTCGTTTCAAATCCAGGAGCATAGCATGAGAGTGACTCCAATGCAGCCAGCTGTGAGACAGGGAGATATCTCTGAGAAACTGTTTACTGCAGCATTGGAAGACGCTTTGAAGCTTCTGGAATGAAAATGATACAGCATCAATATAAACGGCGAGTATATCACTCACCTTAGATTTTCCGACGATACGACCTCGGTGATGTTTCTCAACAAGTGGGTCTTAAAATGAAATTGGACAATACAAAAATCATGTCAAATGCCCATTTGGTTTTTTCATCCGCCATACCTCAGTACCTGAAGCCCAAAGGATTTGCAAGCTGAAGTGGCAGTGGACAGAGAACAGAGCTCGTAGAACTGACAACTGATGGAGCAGAAAGGTTCTCGAGTGGAGTCCAAGCAAGCGCAGCGTCGGACGGCCGGGCGACTTGAAGAGAGTCGCCGGAAGCGGTTGAAAGGAGGCTGCTTCGAATCGGGCGCTCGGGAGGTTGATTTGGGGGAGGCCCACGTTCAGCAGTGGACATCTAATGGCTGATATGATGAAAGTTATATCGTATAGGTACTTCATTAACCAATAATATATATATATATATATTATATTTAGGACAACTAGTATCATTTAAAAATAATACAGGAAAAGAAATAGAAAGAAGGATAACTCTAGCCTGGAAGAAATATTGGGGGTTGAGAGAAATAATGAAAAACAACGACATCAATATAAATATAAAGAAAAAACTTTATGAAATAGTGATATTGCCATGCCTGACATATGGTTGCCAAACATGGTCACTGAGAAAAGTAGACGAAGAAAAAATTACTATCTGCCAACGTAAAATGGAAAGAAGCATGCTTGGTCTAAAACTATCAGATAAGGTTACCAACTTTAATATAAAAAATAAAACAAAAATAATAGATGTAAGGAAAAGAATAAGACTACTCAAATGGCATTGGGCAGGACACATCTGTAGGATGAATAATAACAGATGGACAAAACGCCTAACGGAATGGATACCAAGAGACACGTCAAGGAAAAAAGGGAGACCAAGTAAAAGGTGGAAAGATATCTTCAACCAGCGATGTGGACCGCTATGGATGCGGAAAGCACAAGAAAGGGATATATGGAAAGATTTAGGAGAGGCCTACGCCGCAGAGGCGACTATTACTTATATTAGTTAAGATAAGATATATATATATGTATGTATGTGTATGTATGTATGTGTGTGTATATATATATGTGTATATGTATGTGTATGTGTGTATATGTATGTATATATGTATGTATATATATATATATATATATATATATATATATGTATGTGTATATGTATATATATATATGTATGTGTGTGTGTATGTGTATGTATGTGTATATATATGTACACAAGTTAATTATAAATGTGGATACACAATATATACATGGGTTAATATATATATATATATATATATATATATATATATATATATATATATATATATATATATATATATATATATATATATATATGTTTATACTACAATACTTACGCTGATGTTAATTGAAGTTAAATAGTAGTAGAAATAAAGGCTATTTTTATTTTATTTTTATTTTATTTTATTTTATATATATATATATATATATATATATATATATATATATATATATATAAATCGAGTTAAAACTTTTATAATATTTAAGGTTCAAACGGAAAGGTTCAAATCGACGCGTATAGATTTTTACTTACGCTCTTGCAGGTTTTTTTTAAAGAAGTATATTTAGCTCCTTTGTTTTGGATAGAGGATCATAGAAAATTGATTACATTGGTCCCTTCTAATGTAAATTTACTAAGCTGCTTTCCTTATACATATAGTTGTTTTACTAAAAAAACTTTTGAATGCATAATGACCCTTTTCGGGTTAAGATTGTAAGTTTCATTTTAGGGGTGATTGCTTTTTTATTATCTTGTTCAGGGTTAAATAGAGATATAAAATTTACTCTCAGCGTCCTGTTTGATAAAAATATTATACAAAAAAAAAATTGTTATTCCATAGCTACTTTCCATTAACTAAAAATAATTCATCAAACTTTGAATGAAAAATTAAGCAGGCACTGAAAATATTAATTAAAATAAAGATAAAAATCTCAAAGTATTTATATTAAAAAAACTTTCGGGTAGTAATGTAAAAAACGCAGGTTTTGAAGTATTTTATCATAAAATTACGGATCTGAATAGACTATAGACCGCAGCTATACCTGGGTATAGACCCATCTACTTATCTATCAAGATTACATTCGTAATTAATCAAATATTGAATATCTATATATTAATACGTAAAGCAAAAATTTGTATCCCTTTTTACGAAAATTACGCGAACGGAGAAATATGAAATTTGGCACAGTTAAAAATTATATGGAGAAGTGCAGAATGCTAATATTTTTCTTGTCTTAAATACAGTTCTGGCAACACATTTTTTATCGAAATTTTTAACACAGATCAGGTCCAATGACTGCTGCATATGTCGCTCACCATGTTATGCGCAATGTGAACTTCGACCACTGAGCGACTACTAGTTATAATATAAATGTAATCAATAAGAAAGTTTATTAGACTGATTTTTACGATGACAACTGAGGAATTGAAAACCATACCATTTCTACTATTATTTTAAACATTATAAATGTCACTATCTATACAAATAATAAATCTGTTAAAACCTCCATTTTATTAATACACTATATATCATCAAGAATAAATTTCAATAGCGCGTTTTTTTTTTGTATCATCGCCATCTCTTATCGTGTTTTTCTCTGTTCACGTATCACGTAAAAAGTACAAAACCAATGTAAATAACTTTAATACATAAAAATTAAACATAACTCACAGTATAATTTAGTTTTTGTTTCATTGTAATTAAATTTAAAAATAAATATTTAAGAAAATAGAAATAGGTACCTACGCCGCCAACACCATCTGGTCTAAGGAATCTTAAAAACTCACAAAACTTATTTTTGAGTTATTATTTTGTTAAACTTAAAAGTTTACTAAATATGTCGGATATAAATAGAAATCGTTTTAATATTTTAGATAAACATCATTTTCAATCAATATAGGTACTATTATGTTGAATATCACTAAATATAAAAACGACATTCTACTATTATACGATAGAGTGCGCATGTAGGTAATAAAAAATATAAATTTATAATTTTTAAAATTTTAGTTAAATACCCATGCGAAGCCGGGGCGGGCCGCTAGTTTTGAATTAGTATATTTCAGTTAATTTATATGACAATAACATAACGTTGCTGTACATTCTTACCTACTATATATATTATACATTATACAAAAATAAACATAACATATATAAAATTTTAGAGCTTTAACCTTATATTTATAACAAACATATTATTATATTCGAATAACTGCTAATAGTAATTGTAATTATGAGGTACAATTATAGGGCTTTTTCAAATAAATATTTGAATAGTAAACGACATATAAATAAATAAAAAATTCTAAGCAATAACAATCTGTAGCAATCCAAACCAATGATCGCTATGTTAATTAAAGGTTTCTAAATTGGGTGTAACCGTCGTCTATAGCGACGCGTAATCTTATTAAAGAAACTATGAAACCAAATACAAATATATACTCGTAAAGTAAACGATGAAAGCGTATTAAATTTATAGATTAAATTAATTTAGAAGAGCGAAAGCATAAGCTTTAAATTTATTGTCACATGAAAAAACTCATAAAATTGTAAATAAAGATCACTTATTAAGAGTTTAATGGACAACAACAAACTTTAAGTTTTTTTTTTCACTTTTGACATTCTTTTGTTTTGCTTATTTTTCAAATGGCAATATAATAAAATACGTTAATAAGAATAGTTGTGTCCCGTCAGAATTAATTTGAGCTTAAAATATGAAATATCATCAAGAAGTTTATTGGAGTTGTAATTGTAGACACAAGGATCTCCATGACATGCGAAGATCTTTTGTCCTAAAGTTACGTAAATGCTACGATAAAAGTTATCATCTGTTTTTCATTATGAAATTGTGGCTTTTTTTACTAACGAGAAAAGTCCTATTTATATAAAAAAAAGGAAAAAAGTCAAAAGAAAGGAAAAGTCTTTTCGTATTCTTTATATATAAAATTGAAGAAAAATCCCTTTGATCTAATAGAAAATAATAAACCTAGCTGGTTTTAATATCAATTAATATAGGAATTATTTATATTAAGAAAAAGAAAAAGTAAAAAACACTCTCCCACCATTTTTAAATTGTTTTTCTGCCCGTCAAATGAGTGAATCTAACGAAGAAATTTGATACATTCTGAAGTTTTATTATAAAAAAGGGAAAATGCGACTTGATACAATGTCAATAAGAGTAGCACAAAGGTGGTTCAAGTGATTCAGTCTGGGAATTTTGATGTCAAAGATGCAGCTCACTCTGGTCGCATCATACAACATATAAAGTTGATGCCATTTTTGAAAAAGTGAAGCAAGATCGGCATATACTATACTCAGCTATATTGTAACTACCAATACTATTATGACATAGCCGAGGAACTGAGGATTGACCACAAAACAGTTTTGACCCATTTGAAAAAGTACAACTTTTAGTGGCTATACAAAAAGCCCGTTATTTGCCACACGAGTTTACTGAATGAAACCTAATGAATCGTGTACTCAGTTGCGATTCTCTATTGAAACATAATGAAAATGAATAATTTTTGAAAATATTGATTACTGGTGATCACTTACGACAAGAACTTGCGAAAAAAGTCATAGTCAACGGGTAGTCAAGCTCCACAGATTGTAGCGAAATTCGGGTTAACACGCAATAAGGTGATGCTGTGTGTACCGCTGGGCAAAACCATCGATTCGGATCTCTACTGTCAACAACTAATGAGATTCGAGCAAGAAAATTAGAAAAAACGGCTGGAATTGATCAACAGAAAAGGAGTGAGTGGTCTTTCATCATGATAACTCCAGACCAGAAACGTCTTTGGCCATAAATCAAAAATTGATAGAGCTTCGTTGGAAAGTGTTAATGTATCCAACATATAGTTCTTACGTTGCACCCTCAGGTTTTCACCTATTTCGGTCTCTTCAGAATTCTTTAGGTAATGTTAGGTGAACATCAAGAGAGGTCTGTCAAAACTACTTGTCACATTTTTTTGATCAAAAATCCCAAGATTTTTACAGGAATGGGATTATGTAACTAACTACAACATAGCAACAAGTTATCGAACAAAATGGCACATATATATATTATCATTAAATGTAATTAAGCTTTGAAAAAAATGTCTTGAATGTGGATATAAAATACAAAGAAACTTTTTCCCCATCAAAATGCTTTGTCCTGAATGACTGACTCACTGACAGACTGACAGATCAAAGCACAGACTAAACCCTTGATCGTAGAGACCTGAAACTTGGAGAGTGTGTTTTTTGTATGACGCAAGCATTCGCTAAGAACGGATTTTTCGAAATTCTACCCCTAAGGGGGTGAAAAAGGGGGCAAAGTTTGTATGAGACAACGTGATTCCTAGGTCTAATCTACTTCAAAGGGTCTAGCAGACTCACAAAAAAAAACTTAAAATAAAAATACTTAGAAAAAATTAAAAAAAATACAAAATATAGAAGTTATTGATATATATTTTTTCGCGTTGGATTCATTTAAATATTTGTCATAGTTTCTGAGAAAAAAAACCGTTAGGGGCTGTTATATATTTCCCTTATGAGTGAAAGCAGAGATCTAAAATCACAAGTACAAGTACTTTGGGAGAAGAAATAATATTTAAAAGGTTAAACTATGTCCAAAGACGTTGGTGCAATTTCCTTATAGTAAGTCTGCTAGACCCTTTTGCATAAATATTCTTTACCAGGATTAATTGAAGACGTGTTTCGTATTTTATCGAAATTCATCCCCTAATGGGGTTAAAAGGGGGTAGAAATTTATTTGCTTCGAAGTTGATATCAATACTCCTTAGTGCTTTTGATTTTAAATTTCATTTTATTTTGACACTCGTTTGACAACTCAATCCGTCTATTATAAAATATTTTCCAGTATCGACGCAGGTGTAGGTGATATCTTTTTTAGAATGCTCTTGGTAGAACAGGCAAAATTTTTCTATTAAAACTTAAGCAATCGTGATATGTCTTAGCGATCGCATTGTCCGGAATTGCTGCCACGCTGCTGGAAGAAGGTAAAACTGCACACTCCGCGTTTAAACTTCCTTTTCATTTGATACAAACGAAACCACTTTCTGCAATATACCCAAATAAACGTAAAACGAAATAAATTGTTGGGGATGAGAGTACTATGACTAATAAAGAGGATTTCGAAACCCTAAATAGGCCTCTTGGATGTCACGAAGAATCTACGGCAACGCCAACTGTCGTTTAACAACTCTCTTAGCGTCTCTCTATCTTTTCTCGTCTTTAGCAACTCGAGGTTCTGGGATCATATGATTCGCATAAAAGTCACAGCACGTTTTAGACAATTGTTTATATTAACACAATAAAAAGTATTTAATCGATATTATGAGCCAAACTGTTATTTAGTGTGGATTCCAGAATCTTTTTGCAGACTTTTAAATACTATTTAAATACACGAACCATTAATTTTTTTTTTTTTAAATTCATTGTAGTTATGTAATTTGTACCACGTATTTTTTCATTGATTGTAAGATTGTCGGAGTAATAATAACAGGATGTTCAATTAATTAAAAATTGTAGCGCACAAACTCTTCGATCAATTATACTATACATATATGTATAATTGATCGAAGCACAAACTATTCGAAACCCATCATGTTCAGGAGAAGGAAAAGTACTACAACAGACCACATATTTCTATCTATACGAGTATAGAATAAATATAACAATATGTTTTTATTGAAAGTAGGTTTTAAATTTACATATTTAGCTGACTATTTAGAAATACCTACTGCAGAGGGTGTAGTACTTATTTCAATTTCGTTGTAAAAATATGTGTGTATGTATGTATATACGTAACTTTCTCCAGATCAAAGGCCGAGCTTCGTGTTCATAAAATATAACAAAACTTCATTTTATTTTAATGTTTATTTAAACTTTAAATGCCTACTCTGTAATAAAGATTGTAATATTTTATAAGTATTCAAACATTTTAACATAATAATTTAAAATTTAAATTTTAACAAAATTAATAACGTAAAAAAACAATTAAAAATCCTATTAGAACCATTTTCTACTACTACGCGTACGAAGACGCGGGCTAAAAGCGAGTACTATACAAAGTACGCATGCATTAACTAGTTAATTACTGTTATATTTTGAGTGAGTGGCCGAATAAAAAACAATTTTTTATACCTATAACAAATAATTCTTATCTCTCTATGTCCGTATCGAAACATTTTTATAAATTGGTTTATTTCAAGTACATGAGTATTTATGGATACAGACTTAAATTACAAAAGCCCTCCCGGCTTTCGTAAATATATTTTATTATATTTTGAAATAGAAAATATTTGGCACAATGAAGTAATTCGTTTATTCGTTCTCTAAATATCGTTTGAGTATTACTTTTTTAATCAAATACCTGCAGATTAGTTATCAAATACATTCGCAAACATAAATACAAATATAAATAGTAAAAGGAAACAATTAAATTATATACAGTTTATTTTAGTTTTTAAAGTATTCGATTAACTTATTCGTAGACGTGAAAAGATTTACTTTTTATTTCAACTTTTTTATTTATTAAAGAGAAAAATAAGAGGCAATAATAAATAATAGTTTTAAAAGAATAGCACATAGTTTTTAAAGATAGATATAATTGCTAAAAGAATCATTTAATATTGTATTTTGCAATAAGCATTTATTATTATGTGTTGTGCACACAAAAAAAAACTCGATTATGTGTTTTCACTACTACTTACGCAAAAATACCTACAACAGAAATTTTGTAGATAGAAGAGACGACATCGAAACTCGGTACCAGTGTTGGTATAATTCGGTCTCATTGAAAATTTTATAATAAAGAATTAATTATTATCTTAATATATCGAGTACTTTTAAACATATGCATTGTTATAATATTTAAAATCTAAGACAAGTAGGTATGCTTAAAAAAATCAAAAAACCCGACTGCGTAAAATAATCTTATTATAAACTAAAAAGAATAAAACAATTTACTAGCTTTCATTTGATACCCATATTGCTACAGTAAGAAAAAAAAATTCTACTCCCCCCCTCATTCCGAAATTTGCGAGCGCTATTTTGAAAATTTATATAGCCTATGTCACTACTACAATTTAGACAAATCCAACGACACCTCATATGTTAAAAACCGTCCAGCCGTTTGAGAGAAAGGAAATGGACATACATACATACATACATACATACATACATACATACATACATACATACACTCGAAAAACATAATCCACCTTCTGTCGCAGTCGGGTAAAAATAGTACATTCATTAATATTTATCGTTATGGTGCATGACCGTTATTTTATAAAGATACGTTTAATACAAATATTTGAGGTAAATCAATCTAACATTACTGAAATTTTTTATTACAGTAAACGGTATGTTAATATCTGCGTATACAAGCAATTTTCAAACATTCTAACTTTGCATGTTTTTCCCGAAACGAGATCCCGGTAACCGATGATTCCAATGTTACAAGTTGTCTTAACGTAATGAGGTAGTTGTCGTAAATTTCAATGAAAATTTATAATTATTTTTAAACCCCTTCCTGTTTTCTTTTATTATTTTTTTTATTACATAACCAAAATTAAAAAAAAAAAACTATTTCATGTTTAACTTCAAATAGAGTAACACATTTTCATTAATGATCAACTCTTTACTTATCATGCAGTTCTGTGTAGAAGGAATTATTTGAAAATATTCAGTTTATAAGTGGTACAATAAATTTATATGGATACTCTCTTAAGAACACTCAAATAGTACATAATTATATTGAAGTCACGAAAAAACTGTTATTATTTAGTTTATGTTAAGCCAATATGAAAGAAGAATAAAAATAGTCCCTACCTCTTTCTTGACAAGATGTCGTAAAAGGCGACTAAGGCCATAGCGGTGCGACCAGGGTGGTGATTTGCAGCACCGTCCTCATATCCTAACACAGCAAACTGCACTCGCCAAGACGCATGTCAAGCGTGGCGAGTATTGGCAAATCCCCCCATATGAGAAGTAAAAAAGAGCCCAGGTCCCCAATCACCGGTGGCCTTACCCGGTTACGGCAGCGGCCTGAGTAACTGTAAAGCAGCTTAGAAGATCCAGATGAGATGCCGCTGAAACACTGTTGAGTTGAAGAAGGAGATCAACAGGTTACAATGGGATATATTGGGCTTATCTGAAGTCCGAAGAGAGGAGGAGGACACGATAATCCTGATCTTCGGTAATCTCTTCTACTACGGAAAGGCAAACAACAATCCTAAGGCAATATTTTGATCATCGGACGTGTGTCGTATCAAACAGATACTCGCTGAAGATCATACAGGTATACGCACCGACCTCGACGCCCCCAGATGAAGAATTGGAGTATGTATGAGGACATCAGTAGAGCCATACATATGAATAAAACCTAATTCAATGCATAGTATATTATGTATGAGAACATAGTAGTAGTAGTAGTAGTAGTATTAGTATTAGTAGTAGTATATACATATGTATGAGGACATCAGTAGAGCCATACATATGAATAAAACCAAAACCTACTTCAATATTACCATGGGGGATTTTAACGCGAAGATAGGCAAAAGACAAGACGATGAGCCGAGAGTGGCGCACTTTGGATATGAACAGCGGAACCAAAAAGAACGCAGACTGGCTGATTTTTTGGAGAAGGAGAGACTCTTTATGATGAACTTCTTCTTCCAGAAGCCGTCTCACAGGAAATGGATCTGAATAGGTCCTGACGGTTCCACCAGGAGTGAAATAGACTTCATCACGACCAACAGATGATAGATATTCAATGACGTCTCCGTGATCCATAACGTGAAAACCGGGAGTAATCACCTATTGGTTAGAGGCACATTGAATATAACTATTAAATTGAAACGGTCTCGTCTGATGAAGTCTACATTCCGACCATCTAACGCACATATCCAAAACACCGACAGCTTCCAGCTCGAATTATCAAATCGTTTCGATTTCCTTGACGATTCCGTTTCTATGGACGATATAAACAACAGGTTGATGAACAGCCGATTTAACAGACCCGGCCGTAGGAGCGGCCCCCGAAAACTCTCTGACCAAACTCAAAGTCTCATTGAAGAACGACGCCTATTAAGCTTGCTGTCCTCTGGTGAAGCTAAAGCATATAGACAGATCAACAGACAGATATGGAAAACTCTGAGACATGATATATGTATCTTTAATACAAAACGTATTAAAAACTTGGTTTCGAACTTTTGTTGTTGCTACATATCTTAGAATTTTAAAGATATACATGAGTTTTCTAATTCTGCCAGATAATAGTTCCATGGTTTTATGGTTGTTTGTGTTTTAGGTACATTTCAGATATGTGTATTTTCTTGTAAAGATTCATTGATTTTAGTAGTAAGAATTTTAAGTAAGATATATAACATAAGCATATAACTGTCTTGCGTTCTGTATTGACTATACATAGTGATTATGAAATGAATTTACACAAAAAATAATGTACTAGTATATGTATACTCTTGAATGAATGAATAAAGTACTAGTATATATTCTTGATTGCAAATTTGACTTTATTTGAACCAACACTTCCCGTATAACGCCTACTATATGAATCACAATAACGCAATGGAAATGAATAATGAATATAATGATACTACGACATATACAATGATTTTACATAATTAGTAAAAAAAAAATCCTCTTTTTCTTACTGTGCTGTACTGATACATATTTTTATTGCTATACATTTGCATTGATATTTGACAACAAAGTAGGTTTTACCCAATGCAACAAAAGTTACAGTTTCAATGCAACTCTTACGTTTAAACATGGAGTGAACTAGTTAAGAATTTAAATTAAAAAAACACACACATACACACACAATAGGAACATATTAATGTGCAATAAAGTTTTTTAAGATTTTTGAAAGCTTAAAATATTTTGATTAAAGATATTTGTGATTTATCAATTGCTATTGTGAAATTACATATATATTTATTTAACATTTATAAACAGTTGGATCAACAAGTTAACGCCGTGATGCCTCGCATTCCGGCGGGTCTACAAGAGGCCGTTCAACGCCTGCTATCGCGCGACCCTCACTCACGACCCTCGACTCAATTGCTGCCACTCATAAATTACTTTAAGTAATATCTCTTCTATTTTATAATAATTTTATAAATATTAATAGACTAGCGATTTGATTATTTCTTCAATATTTTTTAATTACTATTTAAGTTACCCTTCGTAGTCATATTTGAGATTTTACCACGTACATATTGCACCTTTTTAAAGAGTTATGCTTAACTTTTTCTGTTTTGTATTGTTTTCAGATAAGATGCATTTAGATTACATTCATCGCTTAATTTGATACAGTCGGTACACTTGTCGACTTCAAACAACAAATCAGACACTTCAAAAAAGTTGTAATAAAACTAGTGTTGGTTTTATTACAACTTTTTTGAAGTGAAACAGATTTGTAGATATCAGCGTTGTATATATTATTATTTATCATTTTATTTATGTTTATTTTTCATATTTAGATTAAAATTGTACTAGTATTGACTTTCTAAAGATCCTTTTTTTCTTTTAGTTTAATTTTTACTTCACTAATTTAATTTTAGTATATAATAAGATACAACTTGTGTCTGCAAAACCTGTGATATATGAAATAAATAAATACTTAATATTTGTAACAGAACATAATCGAACATATCATGTTAGTAGGTATAAACAAAACCAATCGTAATCGAAGTCTAATCGCACATACTATCTAATAATGTGTTAAGAACATTAACAAAAAAACTTTATTGCTTTTATAGAAATAGGCTTGAGAAAAATACGCTAATACTTTTACAAATTCTAGGTGTCAAAGTGAGCCAGCCATCCAAGCCATGCAATTCCTAGACGTCATCACAATGAAAGATCCAGCACAAAAGAGCCACTTCTACCGGGGCCCTCTTATTGAAGCATTGCCGTTTATACCAAAGGTATTTATTAGCTTTTCCTTTGTAACGTGCATTGCGAATTTTATTTATAAATATTTCAAAGAGATATTTATTAATAAAAAAAGTAAGGTTTTCAAAAAATAGTCATTACTTAGTTTTAGTCAAGATATAGGATTACAAGGGGTTTATATAAAATAGGCGTCTGTTTTCTTAAGTGTAATATTTATTCAGTTTTTACATATAATACTGTCCCGAGCTCATAACGAATTTGTATTTTGACTCTTCAAAATAATTAAATATTTAGTGTAAGTTAATGTTAATTAGTATCTATTCACACATATGTTTGTAAATGTACAAATAATAAACTGTTTTTTATTAACTTATTTATTACATTTTGATAAAAAGTGCTATAATATCTTAATACCTATATTATAGTATCGTATTTATTACAAAAGAATTTGGCTTACGTATACAGTTAGTAAAAGTAAATATTAAAAATTATATCTACATTATTTTTAGCGGCATTCATATTGAAAACTTTAAGATAAATTTTTAATTAGTCAACTTTCCGGAATTCTGTTAAGAACGACGCCGGCTACAAACTCTGAATTTACTTTAAATTCGATGCTCGTTGATAATCAGAAATTTTCTACGAAGAAGTTTTTTTTTAATTTCAGCCATAAATGTTTTTAATGTGAACAAATATTTGACTCTTTTAAAATTTTATTTTACTTATAATTTTAACAGAAACATTACAAGTATTTTTCTTTTAGTTTTACAATTATAATTTTAAAATACGTATAATTATTTGCTGCACATGCGAATTGTGATCATTTATATTTTACTTGCAACAAGTATTTTTCTTTAATTGATGAGTAATAATAAATCACAAATATACCTATATATATATATATATATATATATATATATATATATATATATATATATATATATATATATATATATATATGTCTCACCCCCTTATCCTTGGCTAAAGAGGAATGGCGAAAACCGGTTGTACCTACTTAGCACCTCGACCGGGAGACCGTATGGATGGAAAAGCAGTTGTATGAACGGTTTTACGCCTTGTAACGCTACACGTGTCCACGCACGTGGACTTCACGTAGATAGTAAGCCTCCGTGCAGTAGCTGCGATTTGGTGACCTCTTTGGGGAAACCGAAAGTTTTGTCTGTGCAATACAGGATCAAGTGATTAAGACGAAAAACTACCGAAAGCACATTCTGAAGGATGGCACTCCCGACTTCTGCCGAGCTTGTCGTCATCCCGGCGAGTCACTCAGACATGTGTTTTCGAGCTGTTCAGCGCTTGCCAACACTGAGCAGTTACACAGACATTACCAAGCGGCCAAGATCCTCCATCAAGAGCTTGCTCTTATGTACGGTCTCCTAGAACAGAGGATGTCGTATTATCAGTACACACCGGTGGCAATACTCGAACGTGACGGTGTCTAGTTCTACTGGAACCTGCCCATCGCCACGATAGGACGACACTGGAAAACACGCCTGATATCGTGGCGACGGATAGGACACGTTCGAGTGTGTTTTAGTTTACATCACCATCCCGCATGACGAGAACCTCGTGAAAGCTGAAACAATGAAATAACGTCAATATCTGGATCACGATGGTCATCATGATGATGATCATGTGGTGTGTAGAGTCCGCTGAAATCATCCCTATCATGATTTCTGCCAACGGTTTGATCCTTGTTAGCTTCGCTCACCACCTTAGGCAGCTGGAGATCCGTTACCTAAAAAATAGCCATTAATTGTAGGCAACATTAGGAACAGACGACCGTGTGTGTATGTTAAACATATGTATAAATATGTATAGTATATATATATATATATATATATACATATATATACATATACATATATATATATATCTAAGTATTACGCATTATAAAATGTCACGTAAACGTTTTCAATTATTACAAGAAATGTCGTCTCGACGATATCTGTTCAGTGTCGTCAGAGCAAAGTATTCGTCAATAAGTGAGTAATCTTATAATTTTATTAATTTCATGTCAAGTTAAATATGTCAATTCAAAAGTGTTATTCAATTGGTGAACGTTTATTTATCATAATAAAAAGGCACATAGGCACACACAGGACCTTGTTAATGTAATTGTTATTCAGCTGAGAAATGTTTCTAGCATTATTTCTACAAACACTTATTCTCATGGGCGCCAGCAGGAGGGTGCCAGGGGGTGCACTTACACCCCTTGGGAATCTCGGGATCAACAGGAATTATTGAAATAAAAAGCCGTCTTTTAGAAATCATTTTTTTACTGACTGGGTACCTATAAAATAAATTCATAATGAATAATCAGAAATTTGTAAATGTCTCGAACATTCCGACTTAAATTTCATCTTTTTATTAACAATCATATACGGCAAAGAGAAAGATTGTAAGAAAACTAAAATCTGCACCACCTGGAAATTATTTCTGCCGGCGCCCATGTTTATTCTATTTTAAATTAATAAACATTATTTAATTATATGTATAATAATGTTTAATCAACATAATTTAAATACACATTTAAAGTACTTTAAGCTAAGCGATTGAGTGTAAAATAATTTATTTGTATTATATGTAGTTCAATATCTGACAAATTAACAACAATGAACAAGATTCTAATAAAGCTATTCAACCGGTGCGCTCGCTGTTAAGAATTATTATAAATTATCTTTCAGAAACTACGTTGGCAGCATGTTTGGCCAGCTATACAGCTCGAAATCAGAACTGCTGAGGTATTAGCTTCTGTACTCGTTCCCATTATATGGATGACGAATGAAGCTACAACAGAAGAGTTTTGCACCTACATCTTACCAGCATTGAAGTAAGTCTCTCGACATTAGAACCAATAATATTATATTTGCTTTTTACCAAACAGATAATGTTTAAATATTATACAATACAAAAAGCACAATTATTAAGTTAGAATTCGGAATTCATGAAGAGATTCTATGTAAATAATATTTAAATTCAGAACGGTGGATTTTATGAGCCTGATGAACTCACCGAAGACTTTACAAGTGACTGTCACGTTACTGGAAAATCTTCACATTGTGATGCGTAAGTGTACAAGAGACGACGTCAATAATGAGATCATGCCGCTACTTTACGCCGCTATGGACAACAATAACAGCCACATTCAGGTCCGGTATTTTTATTTAATTTCACCTTAAAGAAGTGAACGTATTAGAAATAACTATGTATATTTGCTTACAGACAGCATCGTTAATTGCTCTACAGAACATTACAGATTTGTTAACTGATAAAATATTACACAATGTAATACTGGGTAAAGTAAAGATTATGCTCGAACAGAATCAGAGCGACGTCAAAGTCATAAATTTGATTCTTGGCTTCTTTGAAATAGTGCTGCTTCGATTGGACAGAAACCATATCTTGGAAGACGTTATACCAACACTACTCGTCATGAGGCTGAGCGACCCCGACATAATCACTCGTGTCGTGAGTAAGTAGCCCTCGAAATAATATCAGTGTAGTCTGAACAAAACTTTTTTTTTTTATATATAACATTTGCTTATTAATAAGCAGTAACCAAATAATATTTATTTACACTACAAATAAATTTCTGTGTTTCTAACAATACTATAATTAATTCCTATATAAAAGTACCTAATTTATATCCCTGTAAAGTT
Organism: Euphydryas editha; assembly: GCA_036937285.1. Lineage (NCBI taxonomy): Eukaryota > Metazoa > Arthropoda > Insecta > Lepidoptera > Nymphalidae > Euphydryas > Euphydryas editha. The sequence continues at coordinate 16,505,840 of JAUPFZ010000005.1, read as the reverse complement.
TTGTTCGGATTTGTTAAATTTGTATTATTGATAATATTAACAGCTTTTGCGATAGCATTGACGGTGAATAGCAATAATTTTTATTTTTATTGTCATAAGTTTGTGATGACTATTATGCAACGGCGAATTTTGTGACGCGATATTTTAAAAGCTGTGCATTGTTCTTTTGTATTTATTATTTATGTAATAACAACAGATCCTCGTTACAGAATTATATAAGTCCATGCTATTGGAAAAGAAATTCGGACTGACCACCAATGTGATGGCAACGAAGATGATACCATCCTTGGCTCCTCAGACCATCAACCCGGCACTTAATTTAGAGCAATTTGGTACTCTTATGGAGGTAAGTTTATTTAGTACTTAGTCAATTAAACAAAACATTACATTAAATATTTAGTTATATTTACACCTCGTCCCTAGATTAAGTTTCATAGAATAAGTGAGAGACGCAAACTCAGCGTCTGGTCGGCCCACCCAACATCCGCTGGGCCGAGAATGTTAGTCATGTCAGAATTTATAAAGATGTAGCCTCCAAATTGGTTACACGTCTTTATCCATTTAATTTTAAGTTAGTTTAGTTGAGAGAGACATTAAAGCCTCCAAATTGGTTACATGTCTTTCATTTTTATTTTTATTTTATTTTATTAATTTAAATTCAGTTAATTAAAAGTTAGTTAGTATAAAAAGTTTTCAATACGCTCTGAAACCAAAAGTATTTTTTTTTTGTGCAGAGCAACAACATTTATTAACAACATTGTGACAAAAATGTATAGGGTGTATGGGTTTTTTTTTGTATTATCAAGAATATAACACATAAATATGACCTATTCAATTTGATATCAATAAAACTTTTCTGAGATCATAATCTAATATTTTTACATGAGAAGCTAAGTGCGTGTATAAAAAATAAAAGATAAGTTTTATTTAATTTAACTTGAACTTTATTAAAGTCGAATTTCTTATTTTTATTTCTTTTAATTACTTTTTTGGTAGGCTTCGTTATCAATATATTTGATCAATTTATTTGATCAATATATTTGACGACATATAACTTAAACTAATTTAAACAAATAATGTAAAGTATTTAAAATTCAATACAATCCCTGGAAACTGTGCGAAATATATTTTTTGGTAAAATATTTACGCCTCACCATTATATCTATGAAAATGCTATCAGTAAGCCGTTATTGGAGAAAAGACCGATAACAATAGGCTGTTGGCATAAATTCAATTTGGTGCTCTATTTATCCGAGACTACGGTGAACAGGTTGTTAAATACCTCACCAGTAGTATTCGGTACAAAATATACATATACAACGGCATCAAAGATCGTATTGATCGTATTTTATCGTATCAAGAAGTTTTTTTAAACTTCGTTTTACGATTATAAAGATAAATAAACCTAGTAAAAAAACAACATGTCATTTTAGTAACAATTATTTAATGTAAAACTATTTAATATACAAAGGTGGATAGACTATAGATTATTTCCGTGTAATTTAAAGTTTTAACGAAATATATCCTTGAGCACCTGTAACGGTCCTTTCTATTTGATGAAATATCAGATTTTCATATCACTAGTAACGCCAACCTTCTTTCAATTAGTTGTTTTTATTACTGTTTTTTTTTTTATTTTTTTTTTTTTTTTTTTATTTGTTTATTTGTATACAATCGACAGCACAACAATATAAGGTACAGGTTTAAGTTACACATAAATCACATATAAATAACACTATAAAATAGAATACAATAATGAGTTAACTTACAGTGTTACTGAGGTTATAATTTGGCTGCTTGCAAACGAAGGTAGGCATTGACTCCTAACTAGAACCCTGTATTTAGGATATCACTTCCATTCCCTGCGTGCTATGCATATTCTTATTACAACCAGTTTATGGTAAGCGACAGTAACTTGTCCAGTGCAATTAAAATATACAACTTATTATATTTTAAATAAGAAAATCTAAATCTACGAAACCAAATTCAAAGAAAAAAGTAAGAAAGAAAAATATATATATATATATATATATATATACCTACAATTAAAACCACAATATTATACTACATTGCCATCAAGTATCGAAAGTTTTACTTCTACCCACTTTGTAAGAGCATTTAACCGGCCAGCGAAGATAAAGAATACATTGATATAGCGCAATCCGCAAGAAGAGACACAGATTAATCTTTTTGTTTTTATCAGTATATTTACGACATTATTTATTTCTTATATTATACATAGATTTCACGTATACAATTATAATTTTCTATAATATTATATATTTTTCAATAATATTATATGTTAATAATTTTGTTTTCTTAGAATGGTAATTTATTTTAAAGTTTCGTTATATACTACTACTAACAAATAAATACGTTACATGTTGTATCGTATGATTTGCCCACGCGCGGGTTTATACTCAATGTAGCGCTACACAAATAAAATAAATATAAATAAAGATATAAAGTTTGTTTGCAATATAAAGCTACATCATACTCATTATTTGGTTCGTAAAGAGATGTTTTACGTTTTGTTACAAATAAATAATCTTATCCATGTTCACATTTGTATGTCGAAGCTATTAATATACATCGACTTTTCATACATCGATTTTTTAAACTAAAAAAAAATACTATATATATATATATATATATATATATATATATATATATATATATATATATATATATATATATATATATATATATATATATATATATATATATATATATAAGATATAAGACCAAGACCTAAATGACGAGCGCTCTGGTGTAATGGTGCGAGTAGTCGCATTAACGCTGACGGTTGCGGGTTCGATTCCCGCTCAGAGCAGATATTTGTATTTGTACAAATATTTATTTCTGGTCTGGGTGTATGTCCTTTTAGGTCTCCCCACCGTGCCTCAGAGAGCACCAAAGCTGTCGGTCCCGTTTGTTATCACAGACACCTGATGACTATCGTTACTCACGCTTAATTACCAATTATCCGCCAATCCATAGTTTCCTTTATAGAGAAGAGACATTTACCCAGCCGTGACTTGTTTACAGGCTGATTCAGTATGATATAAGTACGTCAATTGATCCAAAAATTCTTATGTAAAAGATTTATTTCGATTTTCAATATTTTCACTTCTAGTTTACAGTTAAATCCTAATACGTACGGCTTTGTTAGGAGCTTATAACTTTTCCGTTTCATCCAAGTTCATCAAACAAATGACTCACATGTTATAAATGAAACATGATTAAAAAACCTTTTATTAAGTTATTCAGTATAGAGATATAGAATCAAATAAGTAATAAAAAAAAACAGTTTCAAAGTTGTATTTGATAAAATCTTGTGCAGATACTTTACGACATGATGGAGAATATTGACAAACATCAACGTAGTAAGCTAAAGGAGAGTAACGCCAACGCTATGCCTAGCCCTGAGCGTCGTGCCCTACGCCATCAGATGAGCACAGATAACGTGACAGCACCACCCTTTAATATCCCTAATCTAAGGGTTGAACAACGAAAGACTTCTAGTGCCGAAGATATGGCACGTAAAAACTCAATTTCTGCACCTATAACAACTACTGCTGCCAGTAGCGCCGCGGCTAGCGCAGCTGGTAGTGCAGCTGGTAGCACAGCCGGTAGTGTAGGCGGATTCAAGAGTAAGTTTTAGATCATGCATTTAAAAATTAAAACTTATGAAGTCAAAACATTTTTTTTTATTCTTTATTGTACAATACACTAATACAAGTATTTACAAAAGTCGGGCTTAACGCTACTGCATTTTCTACCAACCAAGCTTGGTATATGCAAAAAAGTAAAAAATCTGTAGGTGTACAATAAAAGAATAACACAAACAGTACAATATTATATTATACAACACAATACATGTATATAATAAATATTTTATTTAAGGTACCGGTATTGGCCAATGGTTTTTCGGATCGAGCAATTCTACTAATAACGACAGTAACTTTTTGCGCGTAGCAAGCGTCTTTCCGAACAGACGATTATCAGACAATACTTTGATGACTCCCAAGATCCGCATCGCACCATCTTGCGCTTCATCTCCTGGCGGAACTCCAGGAAGCACTTCTGGATTACCGACCCGGCGGCACTCAAGCATTGGACCACAAGAGCGTCGAGGATCTGCTGTAAACTTATCTCCACCCACTGTAAGTTGCACGATCAAAAACCATAGAAGTTTTACCTAATTTACTCATTTTCTATATAATGACACAACACACTGTGAGCTGAAGAACTGAACGGGACAGATGCGGAAGTCCCAGTACCATGAGTATCTTCAGTGCTAATGGTGAAGTGACGGTATTGTTTTGGCAGGTTCATCAGTACAGAGGAAGGGGCGGCTCAGGCTCGAGCCTGTCCGTGCCATCCACCTCGCATTGCGTTGTAAGTGATGTATTCCATCCTCACCTGCCTCGCAACGGTTTCCCGAATTATTTATTAAATGTCGACTTGGAACGGCTTATTTTGATGTGGACTGTTTTCTTCTGCGATCGCGTCTTCTTCCCACATGGACTGGGAGAGATTGTGTTACTTTTCATTATCACCATCACACACGTCCATCTGCACGAACCTGGTTGGCGTATTATCACACGTTACGAACTACCTCTGTCTAATCATTATATATCATCGCATCACATCGCTACTACTTTCATTCCTGCGAGGAGACCGAACTCGTAACCTTCAAGAAATAATGAAGTGATGCATGCTAATTATATTATTTTGTGATCAAATTTCGATGCATGACGGTAGTCACGTCACTGTGTCAACCGGAACCGCCGGAGAGTAGCACCCGCGCCTGTTATTGCTATCGTGTTGCTTAATCTTCGACAATCTGCAAGGATCCTCGTCGAGTCTGTGTTTTAACGGTAAAAAATTGGAAACATAATTGGCAATAAGAGACTCTTGCAAAAAATTAAAAATTCGAAATTTGATAAAATGTAATGTGACATTATGTGCAAGCAAAATGAGAACGTCATTTAAAAAGCTTTTATGAATATCTACGAGAAACACGCTGTTGACTGGAGCTCTATACTCGTCAAAAGCTTAAAAGTTCGTTATATGTCTCTTTGGATGTGAAATATTACAAAGCAATAGCCATTTTTTCATTCATGTTGAGGCTGCGAGCCGAACGATTAACGCTGTCTCATTCACTGTTGCTATTTGTTCTTCTACGCAGCTTGCACGGAGCATGATCGTGAGTATGATCTTCTTTTACATGTTTGTCGTTCAGTTACGACTTCTACATTATCTTCTAATAACTGTAATGTAATTTTAGCATCACTTAGATGTTGCCTAAAACTTAAAAAAAGGATTAATTCAAATATAATCGTACCATCAAAACGAAAAGATGGCAACATCTCCGTGCGTAAAATTGGACTCTGTAGAGTAGTTTACCAATTCATTTCTAAAGCACAAAAATGTAAGTTTGACGTTTTAAATACGCTGTAAAAACATTCCAACAATTTAAGGCATGCAGTAGTATCTTCTACTAATTGCTTTTAGGTACAAACCGTTACAACTTTATAAACAGTAAGTTATATGAGTACAAAAAAAATATATATATTATGACGATTTACAACAATCAAATGTCTTTATAAATTTAATTTGACAATAACATGTGCACCTATAATTAACATGCAATATTTTGTTTAAAAGATTCATGATTTTGAATGAATTATTATGTGAAGGCTTTAACAATATTAAGTTGTCGGCATTAGTTTAAAATGAATACAACAATGAAGAATTATATAATATTTGCATGAAACCAATAAGAGTACTTATAACTTTGCCTGATAACAAATGCCTTAAAAAACTTATCAACGATACAATATCCTTTGGGACGGACAAATGCTACATTGTGCCTAAAATGTAGGGTGGTTCGATGCCGAATACGTCATCAAGTGTTCCGTTCTTGCTGACGTCATCAATGCAGTCGATCAGGTCACGGCGGCCTTCTGCATGCCTCAGCGGCTCTCAGGGCTCCGGAATTCTACAGCAGATCAGCAGCGGCATGGTAAGGCATCTTCCGGTCGGCTCTCATGGCAATGTACCGCACGCCCAACAGCCGTGGGGTACGTTACAGGGCGCGACGTCCGCAGGCTACAGCGCTTTGCGGCACACGGCTATGGCAGTCAGGAAGTGCCCCTCACTTAATATGACACTGACACGTTAAACGGTCGCACCGTTACCCACTCGTAATACCAATACCAACCCATTAACTCTGTATTTAAATTTGTGTTACGAGTCGGGTTATTTCGGCGCTGCCCCGAATTCTTCGACTATGCTCACAGCGCTCCAAAGCACTTTCTGAACCTTGCATTGACATCTTGCCCTCCCGTAACGACCAATTAGCGCCCTAAACTTTGTGTGAATGTCTTACGAGTAGGGGGGTCCAGGGAGCTGCTTCGATTACATCGGTGTAGTGCTCATAATGCTATAAGCGCCTTACGAACGTTTAAAACCTATCCCGCCCACGTAGAGTTTAGCGCTTTGGTCTTATAAGAATTAAAAGGTAAGTTTCATGCGCCAGACGATACAACATATCAAGCGTTTTTCCGAATTATTTAATAAACTTATATGGTCGTTACCACGGCGTCACACTCTACGTTTACAAATATTCTTCGAGCAGGAAGGTATTAGACGTTGAACCGATCTATTCGGTGCAGCGCTCACAGCGCTCACAGCGCTTCCTCAACAGTTCTGTCCTCTGGTGATCCCCGTCCGATTCCTTCCTGACTAGTAGCTCCACTATCAGTGTTGTTCTATTTGTTTGCTTTTGATTTTCCGACATTGATCTTCTCTAGAGAGTATTTAATTTTTTTAAACAAAGACTGAAGCGCTTGTTTATCTAAATCTTTAGTATTAACTGATTTTATTGTATTTCGAAAGTATGTTGCAGTAAATTGAAATTGAAGGCAAGCTTTAATTGATATAATGTGGACATATCACTTCTCCATTGCAAAAATGTGAATAAAAATGTCCAATTATGTTAAAAACGTAGAAATTTTAAAATTTAAAAATAAATTAAATTATATATTAAAGATGTTACCCGAGTAACGGTATACAGCAAAATGCTGTATATGGTGCTATAATATGTTGTTATATTTATTAGAATTATATTAAAATAACTTTTGTTCCTTGGTATTACATAATTTTAATATATTATGACTTAACTTGTTTAAAGTATCAAAGTTAGTAAAGAATTGTATTAAACAAATTGTGCCAAAATCAAAATTATTAAAGTAATTAAAAGTCGCGGTGATTGTGCATGATAAAGTAATTGAAAGAAATACTTGGATTTTATACTTAGTCTAACTCAAATATGTATATATTGCGTACAAGAAAAAAAATCAATTATCACTATATAATCTACATGTCCAATATATATTATGTATAATATTATGAACCCAGTATTATGGATTGCAATCCAGCAAAGTGTGATCCCGCAACAGCTTGCGGATCCGCAAACATAAAATCGCGCAAATTCATTCAAATTTGCTACCTTGAAAGATTTCAAGTTTGTGAAGATTCACAGCGTGTTGGGCGACGTGAGTTAACGTTGAGAAATAAATGATGAACAAGGCTTGGTCTTAAACATCGGTAGGCAATCCGCTGAAGCGATTCCCAACTACAATGATGTTACTCAAAAAGTTCGGAAAATGGTAAAGATTTTTCAAAGACCGCCAACTAAAAATAACATATATTTACAAAAATATGTAAAAGAAGAGACAGGAAAAGAATTAAGCTTAATTCAAGATTGCCGTACGTGCTGAAACAGTTTGCTAGATATGTTGGACAGGTTTTACAGTCTTAAAGTATGCATTGAGAAGGTTCTAATCGACATACCACCTGAAAAAAAAATTACGGACGAAGAATGTTACAAAATCAAAAATATCATTAAGAGCTTGCAACCTTTTAAAGTGGCCGTAGAAACATTAATCAGAAAAGATTCTACTCTTATAACTGCAGACACAACGTTTCGATTTATTTTAGATAAACTGGAAAAGCAGACACAGTTTTGACCATTGAACTATCAGAGGCACTGCGTGCAGTAAAAGAAAGATGTACTGAAGTTAGTGCCATGTTAATGTACTTAGAATCCAAAAAATATAACCAAGACTTGAAAACGCCCAGTCCTACATTTGTAATATCGAAAAAAAGGTACGGCAAGAGATGAGAAATATTTTATGCCGAGTTATTAAAGATGACACTGAAAATGTACCACTTGTAGATGATGTACATGCAGATAATAGTCAACAGTCTTTAGAAAATAATTTAACATTACAAGAGAAATTAAGAAATACAGCTAAAGAAAGACAATAAAGATTGCACTAAACAGACAGGAACTATAAAAGAGAAATACCACGAAAAAATATTAAAAAACGAAACGGCAGCATTTTAAACTGATACGACTATCAAACTAACAAGCGTGGAGGCAGAAAGAGCCTTTTCAACCACTGGCTTTATATGTAGTTTTACTCGTATAAGAAGTAGACTGGGACTTAACACAATTGATGCTATTTATTTTTAAGATCATATTTTCAAAAAGATAAGTGACAAATTAATTGATATTTTAAAATTTTATACATTTTTTTTTTAATCTTTACTTTATTAATAAAAATTAAGACAGTAAACTTAAATTCATATGATTAAAGCTCTGAATAAAGAAGACTGATTATACTTACCTCAGATAAAGATTAGAAGTAATATTTCTATTTGCAATTGTTTTTGAACTTTTTATAAATAAGAAATCAAACAGTAAAATAATCAGTCAATTAAAGGTAGTAAGATATTGTTGATTTTTGTAATTTTTAAGAAACATTTGATTATACTATTAAAAATAATTTTTATTTAAGTTCCAAATAAAAGCTATAACTTTTGCGGAATCCTGCAAGATCCCGCTGGATTGAATTCGATCCAGCAAAAATCCCGCTGGATTGAAAACACTGCTGGATTGCAATCCCTATCCAGTATATAAATCTATTTATTTTAGACTAAATATGAGTTCTTTAAAGAAAGTGATTCATACTAATTCAATAATAAGTAATATGAATGAAACTATTTACATCTATGCGGCAGTAATAAAATCACTGACGACATATTAAAACTAACATTCATACTCGTAAAGTTATTTCTAATAAATGCACAATCACCTGTTAGAATATTTACTAAAAATTGTATTTATATATTTGTTTACATATTTTATAAATATTTATATATGTATTATATGAAATCATAGAAATTTACTCTATTTTTATCGAGAAAAGTATATTATCAAGGTTCCTTCAAGATTAACTAAAATACGTCGCATAATTTTCGTCGTATAATTTTAAAATATAAATGCGATTATTTTCAATATTCACTTTGTAGGTACCATAAACTTAAAAATCGATAATTGTTTGAAATTGTGTATTAAATAAAAATATTTTCATATTCATCCTTTTTCGTAGTTTAATATTAATTTGCTTTGTTGGCTTGATGAGTGCGATGTGTAGTGTTGAAGTAATTTAAACCAGGTAGTGTAGCAATTAGGATTGTGTAGCGTAACGTCGAGCCTCGGATCTGACGGGCGGGGGCCGCGCGACTAGTCACGTTCCACTAAAACCTCCGATTTATTACCGTTACAGGACTCGAGTTCTTTGCACACATTCACATTGTCATTCAACTATTTGAGCAATAAAATTCAAATAAAGTAGGTTATGAGAGAAAGTTAAACAAAGTTAGGTAAATTTTTTTCGATATAGGGATTCATAATTGAGTTCAGTCTATTTAAGCCAAGAAGTGAAACTTTATTATAACGTCGTGATCGGCAACCTGCACTTGACGATTACGAGCCTATTTTCATAAATTCAAAATGTAAACACGAGTTTTGTAACAGTAATAAATTCGACGTCCGGTCGCAGGCGCGTAGGTTTTAATGTATTTATTGTGGTTGCTTGCAGCACCAGCTGTTTTCCGGGCGTACGTAAAGAGAATTTGATTATCGTTAACGTAAACGGGAGCGGGTTGAAGGTGCAGCGCGCGGCTCTACGCCCGCGCTTCGCTCCATCGCGCATCGCTCCCTGCACTCATACAATACATTTCATCTCGCGAAATCAACATTCGCAACTCACTCACCATTTTACACGCTTCAGAGGAACGATCACATATTTGACGATTGTTTTCGAAAACTTGCATGAACAAATTTAAATCCTCCATCTTTCGAAAAAACAGAATTTGTTTTAACATTTGCACCATTAACATGGCGGTGTTGCTTTACGCCTTATTTCCCATCCTGACCGCGTACCTACAATATCGGTTGTCTTGTTAATTGAAAACCTAATAAAGTTTTGTAGTTTAATTAACTGAAAATCTTGAGGGAATCGTTATTAATAATAAATCCGAGAAATGGATTTAAATTTACATATTTCTAACAAAAAATTAAATAATAAGCTACCTTTAAACTATCAATAAATAGAAAAAACCCTAATTTTCGAACACTTTTAAATATATTATATAAACACTAATTTTTATAGGGTACAGAAGTCATATCGTCTAAAAAGTCATATTTCCATAAAACAGTTTATAATTATATTACATAATAATGGTTAGTAAAAATAGATATTTACTATATTTTTCTGATCTAGACTACAATATTTACCAGTTATAACATAATAAATCTATGAAATATCTATGAATAATAAATAAAAAAATAATCTATGCAAGGCATATCTCTATATTTTTTGTTATCAAAATAAAGTATTAAATAAAAATTTAATACTTTATTTTTATATTAAACTTATCTATTAAATAAAAATAAACTCCAAACATATTATTATAATTGCAAGAGAGTATCGTACCTAGGTGAAATGAAAAACTCGTTGCCTTAATAACTCCTATAAATATTTTTTTACCAAAATATTTAAAGCATGATTGTCCAATATATCTCATAGCATCCTTAATAAATGTTATTTTTATATACTACCGAACGCCGAACCTTTATTAATCGATTGATTAATTTTTCTAACACGTGTCACTAAATTGAATTCAGTAAATAACATGTTTATTTAATAACTAATCATTATATTCGAGAAATTAAAATCAACTTGCTAATTTTCTATGTAAAATTCTTATATTTTTCGTAAGAAAGATAAATATGTATAAACAATTAGACCTTAATAAACACTAAACGAAACCCTTAAATGTTATAAATGATTGTTTTATTAATACTTTATTTTTAACTTTATTTGGTAAAGTGAAAAAATAAATAATTTATGGGTGGTATAGTAGTGTACGTATCTATAATATCGAGAAGTGAGAAATAGATATAATCTGTATAGCTTGATATTTAGGACTAAGTAATTTATAATTAAAATAATTATATTATTATCAATATTATTGATGTTGTGAACCTTTCAAAAGAAACTTTTGCCTTCATTGTTACTAATCTTATTTATTATCTATAAGTGTCAGAAAATAATAATAAAAACTCTTATTATAGGAAACTTAAAACATAAACAAATATTATAATTATTTATATTTGCACAAAGGGGATGAAAAAGGAAGTAGATTTCTATGGAATATCTACTTATGTATAAGTAAAGTGATCTAGTTAAGGGTCTTGAAGGATATACCTAATTCTTGCGATTTTGTAATAAACTTTTTGTAGATATAATATAAATTTCAAGATTTGAATATAAGTTATAGTTCCCAATATAAAATTTAATTAAAAAATCAAACATTTAGTGCCTATATAATATTGGTAACGAAAGAATATCGAAGGGCAATATATGACAAAATAATTGCAGTAACAAATTTATTTCATTTTTTTTTCTCTTTCAATTTTCGGAGGGTTGTGGTGTTTGCTCATTGTTAGTTATACTCATATATTATATTATATTTTATATCAAAAGTATATTATATATAGTATACTTTTGTACTAGTGCCCTTTAACATTTACTCTTAACTAAAACTTCGATTAAAACGTTCTTGTTAACTACGATACTTTTAAATCTCTATAAAAATGCTACCATGTGATCTCTTTCTATGAGAAATCTTGACTGCTTTGTTTAGGCGAAAATAACAAACGACAATACTTTTGTATCCTTTTGCCTGCTCGTACCGAGCGATTGACGTTTCTTGTTAAATCTTCTTAGCATAAAATCGATTTGAGCTTAACACGTCATTTATAAAACGGTACTGACTCTTATAATATTTAATGTTTTAAATTTTATTTATTTAGAACTGATTAGATCTTTAGCTCTTTTATACTAAAACTCTACCTAAAGCTTTAAACTTTCACTTGTCATGGACCGAGACTAACCCTGATTGAGAACCCTGTCGTTTCTCATTGTACCCTTTTAAATTCTCTTTATTATATTTAAAAAATTGTGGATCTATTACACCATTTTCAATGACGCTCGCGCACTCTACTATATACGAGGATACGTGGAAAATTTGAAAGTAAAATTTGAAAAGTGGTGTAAACGATCCAGTGGACTAGGTTCCATACAAAGAATACTTATACAACGTTAACCATATATGTTTTAATGAATATATATGTTAATGTTATTGTGAAATATCTTTATTTATAATAAATTTTACGTAGAGGTTACACTTTATCTTACTACAATATGTCAGTAGATCCAGAATAAATATGTTCTTGTTAGATGATGTACGGTGGGTACACGAGGACGTCAATTGGAGTAAGTAACGAACACATCCACGCGGTACCCGCCGTGTAGCACGCTCCCTTCGTATTTATGTGTTGCATTAACTTCAAGTACACTCGAGTAGTTTCAATGTTACTCTAAGTATAAATCACAAATATACAGGTCTTAGCACCGCAATATATAATATGAAGGAGATTAATGAAATATTATATTCCTATAAATTATATTACTATAAAAATATTATTGAATGTTTTAAATTAATAGATATATTTTGTTGTCATACGCCGTTCAATCTATGTATACGTGAAAGTAGAGAAATGAATAAACTTATAAAACATAGTCTTGTTTTATTTTCCTCCTAAATATAATACCCTACTAACAACTTACCGACTCGCTGCACAGATATACGTATAATGTACATGCAGTAAAAATTTCTATGAAGAGCAAGAAAAGTGGTTTTTGCATCTTTTTAGGGTTCCGTAGCCAAATGGCAAAAAACGGAACCCTCATGGATTCGTCATGTCTGTCTGTCTGTCCGTCCGTATGTCACAGCTACTTTTTTCCGAAACTATAAGAACCACACTGTTGAAACTTGGTAAGTAGATGTATTCTGTGAACCGCATTAAGATTTTCACACAAAAATAGAAAAAAAAAAACAATAAATTTTGGGGGTTCCCCATAGATACTTAGAATTGAAAATCAAAAATTTTTTTTCATCAATCCCATACGTGTGAAGTATCTATTTAATTTTTTTTTCATTCATCTTTTTTTTTTCTAAACCGAATAGTTCGCGCGAGAGACACTTCTCTCCCATGTAACTTCTAAAATACGAGAATGATAAAACTAAAAAAATATATATGATGTACATAACCATGCAAACTTCCAACGAAAATTGGTTTGAACGAGATCTAGTGAGTATTTTTATACGTCATAAATCGTAAACCGCAATTTACCTTTCATTCAATCAACTCAAATATAAAAAAACAAGAACTTTTACATGATGTTACTTGCTGCTACGGAACCCTTCGTGGGCAAGTCAGACTCGTACTTGGCTTCTTTTTATGACAGATTTATCATACATTGGTTAGTTATTTTGAAACTAATGCCGAGATATAACTACGTCTCAATCACCCATACTTCTAAACGAGTATTATTACAAACGTGAAAGTTACTATAATGTATATTATGCAAGGTTTATACGGCCAAACCTTTACATAAGCCACTGCACACTAAACAGTATATAGATATAGTAAAGTAAAATTGATCGTGTTTTTAGTGATGTACGCTACTAATAACCAGTTGAAGATTTGTTTGTTACGACGGACGTATGTCCGTTAAAAAAATATAATAAATACCATGTTTACATTGTTAAATATGGTTGATTCGGGATATTACCGTACGACTCGTGAGGAAGTAACAACAAATATATCATGTCAACCAATATAAAAACTTTGAGCAATTCTTTATGAAACATCAAATTGTTTAAAACGAAAGAAAATAAACGGTACATAATCCTCTGTAAATAAAATTGGAAGTACCAGCTGTAAAACAAAATTGACTATTATTTTAATAAATACAAATTTTTATGGACTTTGGAGATTGACTGTTAAACAAGGTAATTAAACAGGAACCAACAGCTTACGTTCTTTCCGAGGTATCATTCAGACCAAAAACAATTTAATAATACAAATACCTAACCCGAGAGGAAATCAAATGCGCGACCGCTAGAGTTAAGACGACTACACGCATCACTACACCAGAACGGTGATACACCGTGAGTATGCGAGACTCGCTGGCTGCGAAGCCAGAATACCCACTAAAACCCATCGACCGTCTGCGCCGTATTAGGGCGCCACGGGATCGCTCGCGCATACAACTGTGATGCCCCGTCGCTTGGCCTGGCGGTCTCTCCGCATGTAATTGGAGCCGCTCGACTGGTCCACTCTGCTAATTCAGAGAAGTACCAGGAGCGCCCCCACCACCGGAATCTCTGGGCCAATGGGCCGAAATTCTTCTATTTTTTTTTTAGCTATTGGTGTCACTCGTGTCAGAATCCATTCAGAATGGTACTGTACTGTCTTTAAAATCAAATTAAATATATGATATAGAGCAGGGAGTCCCAAAGGGGACCACTTAAACTTTATCCACTTATCTAACCGAAAAGTTTTTAAATTGGTAAGTATTTTGCATAAATATGAAAATAAAACAGAGATAGTATTTTAAAAGTAATTTGGTTATGGGGTCTGCGGTATCAGTTCATTTTGGAAGAGAAGTCTCTTGCTCAAAATAGTTTAGTTATCCCTGATATAGAGGAACGTTAAGATATTTTTTACAAATTTTGAAAACACGGGAATGTTATTCAGTCTGTTGAACAGTTTGACTTGAGTAAATGAATACCATTATTCAATGTCATTAATGGAAAATTTTGGAATGAAGACCATGTAAATTATCGTCATGTCGTCATGCCATATCTACATTTAACTTTGGCACCTCAGATAAAAATACGTTTGCACACATTTGCAAAAACTTCGCCTGCCTTTACTCTTATTTACGTATTACTTGTGTAATACTATTAAATACAATGTTAGATTCAAATAGAACGCAATCTGCTAATGTAGTCCCAGAAATTTAAAAGAAAGATTAATATCGTTTTCAACGCGTCTGTTAACGTACCTACAGTGTTGCCAAGCTCCAAAAATTGTATTAGATGGCTCTAGTAATTTTTTTTTATTTTTTTATTTGAACATAAATTATTTACTACGATATATATATATATTTTCCAAATACTCTGACTTATTAAAAGTTTCTTTGACTCAATAATACTTTTTCAAAGTTTCTAAGACAAAATAAAATTTTCAGAATTATTATTGATTTTTTTTCCACAAGGGGTCAACATTGGTGGAAAGCGCGAGACGCGTGGGAAACAATACACGCGACGTGATTGGTTGATTAGATACGCGTTCGTTCGGACGTTTTCGTTTATCGCAGTAATGTGATAAGGAAATTAATAGGTACCGACTTTCTTATAAAAATATTTTTAAAAAAAGTTTTTGATATAATTATGGTAATAACTATTTTTTCTAAATTAACACTATTACTAGATTTAGTTTTATTTTATCTTACCTAAAGTTTTTTTTTTTTTTTTGAGTAATTTTATATAATATAGGATAGGCTCGGACATCAGAAGTAAAACATAAGAATAACTATGGTTATAAATGAATCGTTTTATTGCATTAGATCTTATTAATCTATACATATAATAAAATGGTAGAAAAGTCAAAACTGTACATTGAATATTTTTTAAAAAGAATACTTGGGGTGTGATCTACAATCGATACCGAAGCCAAAAATATAGTTTTTAGAATTTTTGTCTGTTTGTCTGTTTGTCTGTATGTATGTCCGGGATAAACTCAAAAAGTACTGCATGGATTTACTTCAAATTTGGCACGAATATTATTAAGAAGTCGGGTCATAACATAGGCTACATATTATCACGCTATCACCTACGGGGAACGAGCAGTGAACCTTTATTTCTTCAACGCATTCTGTAACAGCGTGTAATCTAACGACGCATATTTGAATGTTGTTATTATGTTAATAACCATGCTATAAGCTATCTTCACACTATAAAAATCACGAAATATAAGTAACTTAGGCTGATAAACATAATAAATGTAAGAATGAATGTAATATAAGAAATGAATATAAGTAGTATCAAGACAAGCAGCGCCATCTATGAGATTTTAAAAACATCAAGTCGAATTACATGTGTAAACCCTTTTTGGATATAAATAATTTAAATTTGATCATGTTGGCGAGGTTAATAGTTGTTTACAAAAGTCATAGATGGAGTTGTGCATTTTAATAAAAATTAAAATGCACAACTCCATGATGAGCAAGACAATTTAAAAAATGTGTTTATATAAGTTTTAAGCTGCTTCATCTATGTCTTATAAAATTCATCGAGTTTTTCTGTATGTAATAACAAACAGAACTCAAAAAGAACTGAATAGATGTATAACAAAATTTAAACTCGAAAACGGCACGCTATTGCTGTAAGCAATTTGAGCTAAATAACGAAGAAAGAGGAAAATGAAGCATGCCATATATGTTATAAAGATAAGAAATGCTTATGCTTCTCCGGAACCTATTTCCTCAAAAGTTGTGGAACGGGACCCGCCTTAAAGTCATCTCGCTCCACAGACACACCATTGAGGTGGAAATTCTTACGGGTTGTGGCGTCGGCGAAGCAGTATTTATACCACGCATTCCCCTCATTCCTCATAACTTCCCGTTCCAGTTCAAGCGCGTACAGTTCCTCGTGAGTGTTTGCTTCGCGATGACCATCAATAAGTCGCAGGGGCAGACACTGAGGGTAGCTGGTTTCGACCTCAGGACGAGCTGCTTCACACGGGCAGCTGTACGTCGCGTCGCTTGCTCCCGCGTCACCAGTCCTGACTCTCTTTACATTTTGGCTGCGGAGAGCCAAACTACTAATGTTGTTTATCGAGAAGTCCTATAAATATGTATTTTTACCCTATTCTGTATTCCTTATTTATTATTTTCTCCATCCGTTTCAGTCACAACTTATGACTTGATTCAGCAGAATCACCATAAAGTCATTTATTCAAAGCAGGCTAAAAATAAGCACTTTTTGAAAGTCAATTTTACAAAAGACAGTCTCCCTCTGTTACTGTACTTTCTGTAGATATGAAATGTAAAGAAGAAACGGGTAAATGAATGTTATTTTAAAAGGTATAATCGTAGGTATTTTTGTTGCTGTATAGCGTTCACGCAGACGACGTCGCGGGCAGCAGCTAGTGACTTAATAAATGAGCCGACACTAAATTAACAATAATTTTATAGTAGTAATTCAAGATTTTACACAAGCCATATAGTTAGCAAGAGTGCCGACTAAGGACAGTGAGGGAAGCAGAGACTCGTACTGAGACAACAGTCCGTGCACCGAGACGCATTCGTTAGAAATGCGTGCGGCGTGCCGATACAACGGTGAACGGAGCGGCCCGTTTTATACTCTGTAAGCGTAGTTGAAGATAGGTGGTGTGATGACATCCGGTGCACGTGCTGCTAGCGCATTCTTGTAAGCTGCCACCCCTGATAAATATTATTTAGACTTCTTTGAAAACACAAACACTTCAAAACTACCCTCATACTCACAACACGCATCACATTTTTGTATCGCCTCTTGTATGTGAAGATAATTATGTATTATTTTCTTCTTATTTATTTATTTATTTATTTATAAAAAGATACACCATCGACAATATCAGTAAACATTTTTTTTTTGTAGTACATGTAGAGTTAATGCTAACAGATACGTCTTTATAGGTGTATACAACATTTGCAATAAAACTAAACAACAAATAAAACTTTTAAACATAAATTAGGGATAAAGACATAGAATACAATAAAAATAAAGCAAGGAAAAAAATTAAAAATTAAAAGTGAGACAAAATTTGAAATCTTAAACACTAATCGTTGGGGAAGTCGGGCAAAACAAGTAGTTTCTTACATTTTCTTCTGAAAAGTTGTTCGGAGTCGCTAAAGATGTCGATGTCATGATTGTTTATATCGTTATACGTTCGCATACATCTGTTT
This sequence comes from Euphydryas editha, assembly GCA_036937285.1. NCBI lineage: Eukaryota > Metazoa > Arthropoda > Insecta > Lepidoptera > Nymphalidae > Euphydryas > Euphydryas editha. Next base: position 16,487,553 of record JAUPFZ010000005.1, on the reverse strand, counting down.
AACGGGGAAAATTTTCCTAGATTGGTTCTGCTAAAGGGAATGTTGAAAATATTAGTTAACGGTTGCCTAGGGATATGGTAAGGAATCGTTAGGCATACCTGCTGTAGTAAACTGTGGGAAACTAACCTACCGTGGAAAATCTTGTGCAGTGACATTAAGTCCAAAAGTCTGCGGCGGTCGGCTAGTGAATGTATTTTAAGATAAGAAAGTCTTGACTCATAACTCGATCGTGGACAGGCCTGAACTCGGTATGCTAGGAAACGGGTGAAACTTTTTTGAATGCGCTCAATTCTGAGTATATGAACTTTGTAAGAGGGATTCCATATAACTAGGGTTGCCAGATTCAAGCATGTCATTTCCGGGACAATTCGAGGATTACGAATTCGGTCGGTTGAAAAATATACGAAAATTGATAATATTTTATGTAAATCGCTTTAGTAGTAATATTTCGCAAACATTCTATTAAATCTATCTTAATACTCTTACTTACTTAAAACGACCTACATTATTCACTGTATGAGTAATGTACGTCTAGGTAGGTGAGTTAGGGCGGGGGCGCCTAGCAGGGTAGGGGCAAAGGAGAGAGAGAGACTGGAAGCCGCGCATCGTACCGTGTGCATAAAAAGTAGTGGTTTTCGAAATCCGGGACAATCAACAATAATTCCTGGACACGGGACAAGACACGTAATTCCGGGACAATCCCGGATTTCCCGGCCATCTGGCAACCCTACATATAACTGAGGCATATTCTAGGCAACTGCGAATCAAGGAATTGTATACAGCTATTAGGGTCCGTACATTTTTAAAGTCCTTACATGTACGCCTAACAAAACCTAACATTTTCCAGGCACGCGTTACAATGGTATCGATATGTATATCAAAGCTAAGTTTCTTATCAAAAATTACCCCAAGATCACAAGTGGATGATGATTCATTTAAATTAACTTTGTTAATGGTGTAAGATGACGCAATAAATGATCTGTTTTTTGTAAATCTGATAAATGTGCACTTTTGAGGATTAAGTCTCATTCTGTTATTTTTACACCATTCATAGACTTCATCAAGATCTTTCTGCAAAGACCGTACATCATTTGAACTTTTAATAAAGCTGTACAATTTTAAATCGTCAGCAAAAACGGAATATTGACTGTTTTTTATGACTTTTGAAATATCGTTTATAAAGGCCAAGAAAAGAATAGAACCGATGTGTGAACCTTGAGGTACACCTGAAAAAGCCACGTAATCATTGGACCTATCCATGTACCACAACACTTTGTAATCTATTTTTAAGGTAAGAATCAAGCCAACGAAGCAAATTCCCATGTACACCATAAGATTTCAACTTGGAAATCAGTAACTGGTGAGCTAGTTCGTAGTTAGTAGTTCTTCAAGCTACTATAACTTAACTTTTTACTATTTTGTTTTTCTTTTTACTCATTATTATTAATGTTAATTATAATCAATAATGAGGGTCTAAGCCACGATTTAATACACAGGTCTGGTACCGACAGTAGTGGGGGTACGCCGGCTTAATGACTGCTGTTCATTTCAATTTACGGCCACCAGAGGCATGACCATAGATGCGTATGCTGTGAAACGAAGTAAAATTTTGTTTTGAACAATGTCAAATCCAAACAAAACAGTTAAATAACAAAACAAAAATAATAAAATCGTAAAACAATTATAAAATAACACAATACTTGGGAGAGAAAAATATACGCCATATGATTGAAAATGAGAGATGAGACTATATAAGTCGCTTACAGCCAGTGTAAAAAATGTCATAGCTGTCTTATTAGTTACAAAAAATATTTATAGATGGCGCCTCATTTACATAATTGACAATTGTTGTTGTTGTTATTGTTGTAGTGTAGATATGATTTAGCACACAGTCAACTGATGGAATCGTATCGTTATTAATAATATTATATTTTTATGTCTTTTTTTCTTTTTTGATGTTTTTTTTTTTTATTTTTCGTCAAAAGCAGGGAACTTAAACTTTAAAATGGTACATGTATTATTCTTTTGATTGATTAAGTATGTAAAAAGATCTAGGCTCTCCAGGAAAAACATCTTTTAGAAATAATTTATATCAGATATTTGGCCCCTAAGTAATGAACTTTCCTAGTTCAGGGGCCAGGTCTCCCAATGAATTTTGTAATACAAAGTTTTACAAATAAATAGTTCTTATTCTTATAAGTGTCTATACAATAATATACATATACCATCACCGACTAAGGTGTCCCGAGTGAAACATTAAAGCTGCAACAAAGCTTGTGTATTTAATTTACTACTATTTTTTCTTCTTGGTTTTTGTTCATCCACAAAAGCAAAATGAGAATCCCCTCGACACATCACTTACGAGGGACGGCTGAAAAATTCTGAGCCTAAAGTACTTGCAGTCGTACTATTTACTCATCCGATCGATCACTACTTGAACATCTGCCCACTATATAGACGACGATTCAAGTCATTAGCTTCATTACGCTTTGAGTAATTGAACCATGAACATCACCATGTGTGAGTCATCGCTGCACTTACAAACTTTGAACATCGCGCCGTCATCAAATTTCTCGTAAAAAAGGGGGAAAACAGCAAAAGAAATTTTTGAAGAAACTTCTAGTTTATACGGGGAATCTGGACCATCGTTAGCCACGGTCAAACGATAGACACGCCTGTTCCAATAAGGTAGAGAGACTCTGATCATTTGCATATGAATAAAGTCGGTACACGTTGGGTGCCAAAAATGCTCACGCCATTTGACAAGCAGCGACGTGTTGAAATTTAATTAATTTAATTTTAATGCCCTAGGCTCAGAACTTTTCAGACGCAGCCGTATATAAGCTTAAAAATTACGTGTCTGTTGATTTATTATTCTCCAACAACATTGGTGTAATGTATTAATAAAATATAAAGCTTTTTATTTTTAAAACGGGCGATTAAGCAGTGACACTATTGGAAAAACAAAGATGAATTTACATTCAACTTAATCCTTGAAATAGGAGAGATATTGATTTTATCTTTGTATAGGTGCAGATAGATTAAATTATGAACAGGTTTTATCATGTATATTTTTTTATTAATATGCTAATACAAATTTTCATAATTAAAATAAAAATGAGACAGATTTTCGTGTCAAATAACGCTGGTTACCAAAAATTAGTTACGGATTGTTTTCGATTAAAAATTACAAATTGATGTCAATTCATTGAAAATTATACGTGATAATATTTATCTCTAATATATATACAGATAGTATGATAATTAAATAATGAAATTTAAGCTTGGTTAACTTATATTTTAAAATTAATGATTGACTTTCATCATTGTAATTTTTACATCAAAGATTATTAATTTAAATGTTTTTTTTTAGAATATTTTATTTGAAGTGGCAATACCAACGTTATTTATAATACATTTTCAGTAGTCTGACATAATAATGCCTTTAACATTGATGTGAAATTACTCCGAGAATCAAAATAAAAATGAAAATAATATAACGAGTAATCCTCGCACTAAACCAAGAAAATACATCCGTTGAGCTCTGAAATATCTACGACATCGAGTTTTATCTATATAATTGATTATCTGTAATATAATGGGTAATTCCCAACAATGAATTAATGAAAACATATAAGCTTGAAATGCGAACAAATTATATCTTTTTAAGGAACGTAAAAAGTTTAAGATAACAAACAGTAAAAAGTATGAAGAAAAAGAAAATCCAAGAGTATATATCAAACTTTTAGTAAAAAATTAAAAAAATATAATTTACTTATATATAATAATGTAGTTCGCTTTTAAAGCTTATACGAAACTAAGTAATACATCTTATATTATAACACATTTAATATATTTTTGGACATACAGCCCATTTCATTAAAATGTGTATAATGTAAACGAAACGTCAAAATAACCTCACATTTTGAAGTCGCAAGTTACAAGTTAATCGAAAAAACTAATAAACGTTTTCTCAGAACGTTTTACCATCGTATTTCCTTTTACACAAGTTGTAGTGAAATGGGTTATATGTATTTTTAGATATTGTTAATCCATTCTATTCTGATTATCATTTAGCCTAATTAAAAACACCTGAATACACAAACAATTAATTAAATTAGATTTAAATGTTGGACACGAATAGGTGATTAACGGTCGTTGCCGTGACCGGGGTCTTCGCAATAGGATCACGAGAAACATTGAAAATATATATATATGTGCCGACGTAAGGTCGTTCAAACTAACATATACAATGAATGTTATGCCATAAGTCATTTTCCCGTTGCATAAACAATTCAAATGAAACATCTATAATTTATTTAATTATAGCCCTTTGCAAGTATTATCTACGTGGACGTCGTTTATCAATAAGAGACATTGAATTTTTTTCACTTTAAATACAATTATAAAAAGTCCCGTGTATTAGTAAAGAACCACCATTTAAGGAATCGAGATTTATAGAAAATGCCTTTCGTCATTATAATTTGTTTACAATACATAGAATATTCCATGCATCAAAGTCTACACGTGTGTCTTTTAAAACATCAAAAACCATATTGATATTCGACCTGAGGTAATCAGTCGTAATAATATTTAATCGAACAGACAACAGGCGGACATTTACAAAATCTGTATACCGATATTAATCACTTGACACCAATCTAAAAACCAATTTTATATTAATTAGTACGTAATAGAAGTTTCGATTGATCGAAACACATGCAAACCGATTGAAACTCATATAAAAAAGAGAAGAGAAATACTTCCTTACCGCGTTTTTTATACCGTATCCTATACATTTCGCATCATCGCTCTTTTAGCAATAAGATCGACTTTGTAAATATTTTTTTATCTGTAATAGTTCTTGTTTATTTCCTTGTTGTGTATAATAAAAAGAATTATTATTATTATTTCTTATACAAATCAAAATATTTAATATAATGTGCAAGATGACCAGATTTAAATCAATTTTTATGTAAAAAAATCGTAAAATTCGGTCAGTTTGTGTATTGATATTTATTATACTAATGAATTCCAAATCGAAATTACCTCTTTGACAGGGTTTTTAATTTGAAATGCCGAAGAGTTGTAAAATTTCACATCACGCTACCCTGTCCGTCCGTTTCGAAATATACTTTTATAAAAATTAGAAATGAATTGGAGTTTCGGTAAAGGTGGTACTATTGTATTTATCTTTAGAGAATTATCGTAAACATTTAATGAATTCTACATTCTACTACAATAATGTTATATTTATTTGATAAAGGAGAGAAAATATTCTCTCGGTGTCAAAATCCGTGGGTAGGCGATAAAAATGGGTGTACTTTTTTTTTTTTTAAATTGATACCGACTTTACTAATTCATATCGTTATTCGGAGTTGTTATTCTCTGGCGACTTCCGCGTGCTGGTCCTGTAATTAAAACGTATTAGATCAGTGACTAAAGTCCATATAAGGACAATATAAGAAATTAGAAAAAATTTTAAAACAAGTATGCTTAATTAAAAAAAATCAAAAAACCCGACTGCGTCAAATACTCTTATTATAAACTAAAAAGAATAAAACAATTTACTAGCTTTCATTTGATACCCATATTGCTACTGTAAGAAAAAAATTCAACTCCCCCCCCCCCCTCATTCCGCCATTTGCGGGCGCCATTTTGAAAATTTATATAGCCTATGTCACTACTACAATTTAGACAAATCCAACGACACCTCATATGTCAAAAACCGTTCAGCCGTTTGGGCGGTAGGGCGTGCCAAAGAAATGGACATACATACATACACTCGAAAAACATAACCCTCCTTCTGTCGCAGTCGGGTAATAAAAGACTTAATTGTTAAGAATAAATTGAGAAATGTTATATAAGGGCTTATATACCAACACGCTACGTCATCTGGAGACGGAATGGTAGCCGTAAATGTTTGACAAATATCAAGAAAGTCAATACCCGTGAAAATTCGAGAATCATTTTAAGATGTCTAGATGTCTAAGTACAATGTTACTGTATTATTGTAGTATTATTATTGTTTGTAATCTATCCAATAGGAATTGACAATGACCCGCATTAGTTTTAATTATTGCACACAAAGAACCCCAGCACAATGAATCCCAAGCCATCGTATCGCCCGCCGTTTGGACTCTTTTAACACCTCACGCATTCTACGTTTGTCCCTTTTTAACACGCTTTTATTAGCTTGGTTGGACGAAAACAAAAAAGCGTGGGGGTGCTTGATGTCAATTGTTATAATATTTTATTGACAGATATTGGTAAAGTAGAGTCATTATGGAAATATTTTAAAAAGCACCCTACACTTTTTTACGATAAAATAAATCTTTTTTATCAACTTCTTCGCAATGAAACGACACAACCACATCGAGTTTGGGCTCGTTTGAATCCTCTAGATGAGTAGTTTGTCTTTCAATGGTAACAAGGGTCTGATGATGGAGCTGGAAGGTGGTCATAGGAACTATGTAATGAAACGACGCAACCCTATCGAGTTTAGGCTTGTTTGATTCGTCTTGACGAGTAGTTTGTCTTTCAATGGTAACAAGGGTCTGATGATGGAGCTGGAAGGTGGTCATAGGAACTATGTAATGAAACGACGCAACATTATCGAGTTTAGGCTTGTTTGATTCGTCTTGACGAGTACCTTTGTTTTTAGATGGTTACCAGGGTCTGATTACAGATGGCGCGCACTACCCATAAACTCGACGCATCGTTTTATTATAACTTCTTACGTGCGTCGTACATAAGTTCACACACATTTTTTTTATCTATTTATATACATTACCCATACGTATGGTACGTGCGATACGTTACGGTAATGTTTCGTCGTGTTTACCTGTTCTGGTTGAGGAATCGCGCTGTGGCGACGAGCCGGCGCGGTTCATAGTCATTGGAGGCGGATGCACGTGCGCGCGCTATACACCTCACGTGCTCCCGGAACGCTACGCGTAATTCCTCGCCCTGACCCTCGTCCAGCTCGGACGATACCTCCGACACGCTTTCTGTTCGATTACAAAAAAAAATTGGTTGTCTGTAAAGTCGTTTTACGGAGGATAATCTTACGTGATAACGTCATGAGAAAACATTGATGAAAAACTTTATACTTTTATGAATTGAATTATTATCACAGAATTACCGTTATTTTGTATAATACAAAGAAGGAGTTAATGAAAATTACAATTTCTTCGATAAAGAAATGGTAAGAAAATTATCCGCCAACCCGAAATGAAGCAGCGTGGCGGATTAAGATCCAAACCTTCTTCTATATGGAGAAGATGCCTTCCCTCAGCAGCAGGTGACTTAGGGCTGATACAGTACAGTACAGTGAAATTCTACTGTACAATTACCATTTATGAAGGCATTGAGCGTTGTTGGCGGACGCGACTGTCGTACACAGCGTCGCTTCTTGGGCGGCATGCCCGAAAGGTAAGCGTCGCTATACGGCTCGGTCGTGTCTCGCTGCCGCTGCAGGTCCCGAGTGAACGTCGGCACCCAGTCTTCGCCCCAGTGTTGCGCTATCTGCGCAGGTGGTACCTACAACATTTTCGAAATAAAACCCGCACCACCTACCTATACACTTTTAACATTGAATACGAGACAACACCGAAATTAAAGTGTTTTTCTTTTTTAACGTTAACGAACACGAGTCGATGATATACATATATACTGCCAAGCGAGTATTTGTGTCCATCAAAATTACAGAAGTTCAAATTGATGATTTTTTTTTAAACCTGACATCGAGTAATTATTAAACATCAAATGTGTTTAAGCCAAATACAATTCTTTGATCAGATGCTAGTAACAAATATAATTATAATTTTATTGCACTTTTAATATCACAAAAGCGAATCAGTTGCTTTGAAGAATAGTTTGAGTTGCATGATATACTATTGGAGTAAACAATTTCAGTATCATATATAAACTTAACTATAACTATATTACACGAAAATATAACGTTGTGAAACTCGTGAGGTTTAAAAAAAATCTTGGTTTAGTATCCCTAAATCACTGTTATGCCTTTTGCCAGTAGCTCAGTTTTGATACTTGAATACTAATTGTTATAACACTATATTTTATCTCTAAAATGTTATTGTAATGAATAAAAATTAAATATAAACAATAAACTAAAAACTCAAATCTTACTTAGAAAAGCCATATATATGTTTGTATAACAACTATAATAATTATGAATTGATACATTTGTGTAATATAAAGTGGATATTTTGATGCACACAAAAGTTAATATTACAAATTTCTTTAAGGATGTGTATAAGGTCAAATTAAGTAGTGTATCTAATTAATTTTTATACTTAATAAAATGTAGTAAATTGTACACAGCGACATTTCCTGTTAATTATAATGAGTTACTATAATAGATTTTTTGAATTTTTTTTTTTATAATTATATTGCAAATGGCGGCCTAACACCTACACCAATCTACACAGGTAGTGAGTTCAGAACGAATAATTTCATGAACTTCAAACAAAATATCTCTCTGCCATTATCGGAAACGCCGGAAACTAACCTAACCTAACCTAACCTAACACCAACACGAATCTACACAGGTAGTGAGTTCAGAACGAATAATTTCATGAACTTCAAACAAAATTATCTCTCTGCCATTATCGGAAACGCCACTTGTTTTTGGTCTTGACAAATCGCAAATCGTCTGAACTTACTAACAATAGGTTTTTTAAGAAAACCATAAATTTATCAATCTTTTAAAAATTATTCCACTTCCGGTAATTATAACATTGAGTAAATGGTGATTTTAAAATGAAATAATTCGCTTAAACTATCGGTAAGGTACCAATTTCTTTATTAATATAATCGATTAATATCGATGCAGAATTATTTACTCTATAAAATATTTCAAATTCAGGTAGCCATCTTAAAATTCATAAATTTTATACACATCCTTAATGGGCTTATAAAAACATCTATTTTCACTGATTACCTTACAACTTCCTTTCGCAAGCCGAGCAACTCAAATATATTTCAAAACAAAATTATTCATTATTTATATGAAATTATTTCAGACTTTATTTCTTAGTATTACATTCGACTGTAATTTAATAGAATTTAGATAATTCGATTTTCTAACTACCTAAAATATCGCATCGTCAGAAAAATCATTGCCCTCGTATTATTTATTTTCTTTTAAAAAATCAAATGAATCTTTAGCTTCAACAATTAAAATGTATATTATACTTACGAATCTTATACTGCCGGAAGAATCCGACGACGTCGTGGAACCCGACCGGTTAACTCGGTTGAACCTATAAATAGTGTTAAAGGTTATTAATAGATTTGTAAAATATTCCATTTTAATACATTTTAATAGAAAGAAAAAATTAAAAACTGAAAACATATTGAAATTTGAAACCACACAAAACGAAATGTTTAATATTAAAAAAAAAAAACATGAAATGTAAAGTGCATTATACCTAGTATAGAAGTAATATAGATTACGAGCTGCAAAAATATTGTAGCAAAAATGTGATTATTTCGCACTCACCGGCCTCGTCCAAAGTTGAATGAAGCGGAAACACGTAATGGATCTGTAGCAGGTGTGTTGACATGTTCAGCAGGCGCTGGAACGCTTGTGACTGGCACGCCAGAAGTAGCCGATACTTCTGGTATGGCTGAGACTTCAGGAACATTCGGTTTTGTCGGGGCGCTTGGGGCAGTTGGGACAGATGGCGCAGAAGTAGGCTGAGCTGACGGAGCAGTTGGTACTGACGGGGCAGACGGTGCTGTTGGGGAGGGGGTAGCGGACGGGGTAGCCGGAGCAGAAGATGAAGCCGGAGCTGAAGAGGAAGCTGGAGCAGGTGAAGCTGATTCGGAGTCAGAGTTGTCTCCCGATTCATCGATTTGCCGACTTGAACGGGTATTCGATGTCGTTTTGGGCGCAGTCGACGGATACGAGAAGTGATCCATACTGCTATTTCCTGCAGCTGATTGTGAGGGAGCTGAAGTTTGCATTGGCTCTCCTGCATTTGCGACATCTTCCTCCATTGGAGACGAATCTTCCGAATCGCTTAACTAATGAAGGAATAAAAATTTAATAATTGTAATAAATTTCGCTAAATATTATTTACTTTAATTTCATTAGACAGCTGTGTGTTATGGTATTCAAAATTTAACATCTAAACAATCATATAGTGGGCTTTTTATCACACTTTTTTTTGTGCGTATGCTTTAATGCAGCCATATTTTTCGTAGTTTTTTTATAAACAAGCATCAAATCACATTAAATAAAATGTACTGTATTGTATCAGCCTGTAAACAACCCATTGCTGAACGAAGGCTTCTACTCCATATAGAAGGGTTAGAGCTTAATCCAGCACGCTGCTCCAATGCGGGTTGGCGGATAATTTCCCTACCATGAGTAACGATCGTTATCAGGTGTCTATGATAACAACCGGGACCGACGGCTTTACGTGCTCTCCGAAGCACGGTGGGAAGACCCACAAGGACATACACCCAGACTGGAAACAAATATTTCGATATTGAATTTTGGAAATCGAACCCGCGACCGACGTACGTGCAGCGTTGAGGCGACTGAGTAGTTGCACTACTACACCGGAACGGTTGTCATTAAATAAACTATAATATATATTAAATCATAAGACAAAGTACATTTTAAAATGTGTACATTTTAAAAAATGTAATTTATGGGTGGAAAAATGTAGCCGAAGTGACAGAGGTTATCGACGTATATTTGTATGACATAACTAATTAAAACTTTTTTATAACTACTACTGTACTAATACCTACCACTCTCAATCAGTTCACTTTTTTTTCCTTTTTGCGAACGTTCATGACACTTTGACAACCTTTTTACGCGAGAAAAAAAGATTAGGCCTGATCATACATGAAAAATGACTGGGCCTGAACAGGCCTGATCAGACATGAACAGGCCTGATCAGACATGAACAGGCATGATCATGTCTAATTTCAGGCCTGCTCATACATGAACAGGCATGATCATGTCTGACATCAGACATGAATAGGCATGACAAGAGAACATGGTCAGGCCTGAACGTATTTTTACTCTTCAGATATGATCATGCATGAACAGACCTGATCAGACATGATATTTCAGGCCCGCTCATACATGAACAGTTCTGCTCATACATGAACAGGCCTGATCCCGGCCATTTTTCATGCATGATCAGGCCTGATCATTTTTTCACAGGTAATTGTTCAAAATAATGTGCTTCCAAAAATTTATGAAACAGTAAAGCACCATCAATGATTTTTTCTAATAATTTATTTAGTTGTAAAAATAATGTTACTTTGTCAGCCGTTGTTTATGAAAACAGTACGAAACTTTTGAACTACCGCTGTTTGAATATAACGGCTGCGCATGCACTCATCACATGATGAAAAGACCTATAAACTGTTTTCATGCTTGATAACTATTAACATGTTGTCTAACTTAATATTAAGACGCGGATTGACTTTTTTAAGTTTTAAAACAAGTTGATCACAAAAATCACAAAGACTTTTTATAAAACTATTAATTCATAAGTGTGAGGGCTGAAGCGGTCACTAAAATTATATAGAAACCTATAATATACGTTAAAAAAAAACAACTTACCTGAGTGCAAATATCGACCGGTTTACGGCGTATGAATTGCGCGTAATGTATCTTGTTGGCTTCTATGCGACAAATGGCGGCATTCAAATTCTCCATAGAGAGGCTGTGCAGAAGATCGCGAACAGGTTCGTCAATATTCTGGATCAGGTCGGTCTGTGTACGAGAAATTAAAATTTTTCATTAAAAATTAAAATGTATTTACCGGTATTTCATTATTGACATGTAGAAAATACTTAGAGAGTGATGAACTTCACAATTTCGTCAATGTCTCTCGAGAGTAACACTACTTACGTATACTATGCTTTTACATTCTATTAATTTTGACAGGTACTAGTAGTGCGAAAAAAGTAATTGAATGAAAGTATGTTTTTTGACGACCATTTTGGTGCAGTGGTGCAAGTAGTCGCCTCAACTCCGTGCGGTTGCGGGTTCGGTTCCCGTTTGGGACAGTTATTTGTATTTGTACAAATATTTGTTATCGGTCTGGATGTATAGCTTTGTGGGTCTCCCCCCGCGCCTCTGAGAGTACGTTAAGGCGTCGATCCCAGTTGTTATCATAGACACCTGATAATGATCGTTACTCATTGTAGGGAAATTATCCACCAACCTGCAGTGGAGCAGCGTGGTAGATTAAGCTCTAACCCGTCTTCTATATGGAGAAGAGGCCTTCGCTCAGCAGTGTGTGGTTTACAGACTGATACAGTACAGTATGTGAATTTCAAAGTTTCCTCACCAAGAATGATCGATATATCGTGCGAAGACCCTCCACTCCTTCCAAGCAGCAGTATGAAATAACGCCGCATAGTTCATAGAACATCCGTGGTATTACGATACGGAATCGTCGAGTGAATACGTCATTGTTTTCAATATCCAAAACGGTCATCGCTTCGTTCAGGAAACGTATAAACACCGCCTTCATTGACTCGATGATATCGACGTTGCGACGTATAGGTGTGATCGCGGTCTGAAATTTTCAAATAATGTTTAAATATTTTCATATTTTATGACATGTGTATTTTTTAATGGTGGCTAATTATTCAAATGGTATGTTTAAATAAATAAATAAATATAAATAAATATGCTCAACACACACACACACGGTCGTCTGTTCCTAAGGTAGGCAACTTAATGTGCCTGTGTTTTAGGTAACAGTCGACTGATATACTTTTTTTTTTTTAAATAAATATACATATAAATAATACATATTATATAAATAAACATATATTACACCCAGACTCGGGGCGGGAATCGAACCCACAACCCTTGGAGCAGAAAACAGGGTCACTGCAAACTGCACCAATGGGTCAGTCAAAGTTTCAGTCAGTGTTTAAGTGATATTATTAAAATTATTTATTTATATACCATATTTGTTAAGAATTTAGAATTGATTTAGAAGTTCTTAGATCTATATTTTGAATATGTAATTATTTATTCATACTAAACGTGCATCTACCATGCATCTTAGCGATATATGTATATACTAATTTACCTCCTCATACATCTTTATGATATATTTACAAAATAACGTCTGCGGATCTGGACAAAATATTTAAGCGATTGTCGAATTCTTCTTGTAAACTACTACTAACTAAACTAGTCACGTCAAATTTCTTTGAATTTTTTCATATAAATCTTGACTCGTGACGAATTCGTCAATTGCAAAATCACTTTAATCTATACTTCGTCCATTTTATTAATGGTTATTTGACAGCTTGACGTTTTGTTGTCTTTCGGTTTTTAATAACATATTACACCTTATTTGCACCGTATGGACATCAGAATAGTTGTTGGTACGATTACCGGCCACATGGCACTCAACCACCAACTTTTCATTATAAATGCAACGGACAGTCCTCTCTGCCGGGGATGTCTAGTTGCTGAAGAAACAGCCGCCCACGTGATCCTGGAATGCGAGGGAGTGGCCACACACCGAGCAAATATCCTTAAAGAAATAAGGACGCTCCGAGACGCCTGCGAACGCCCCAGGAGGCTTCTGTGCTTCTGGAAGGAGCTCGGCTGGCTGAATTAGCCAGCCTTTTTTCACGCATAATGGACCAGAAGCGAGTCTAAATGCGGAAAATTGAGCCCACAACCATAACCATAACCGTAACACCTTATTTGCGTATTATAGCATTTATTTCTACTGATTATTTGTAATCTGTGGCACAATCGTAGTAATCGTTATGTATGGCACATCACTAAGGGGGTGGTAGCCGTCCATATATATTATTCACGTATATATTAGTCCACATATATTATATATTACTAGCTTCTGCCCGCGGCATCTTCTGCGTGGATGTCGGTTATCGCGACCAAAATAAAAAAAAGTATCTTGTGTTACTTCAAATATCTCCAAGAATATGTGTACAAAGTTTCATGATGATCGATTAAGTAGTTCTCACGTGAAAACGTAACAAACAAACTTACTTTCGTATTTATAATATGATTTATTTGTATGAAGCGTGAGCTGTCAAAAAACCATTAGTAAAATTCACGAAGTAGAATCTCCTAATCAGAAAGGGTATACTAACGATACGGTTAATGAATGCGGAGTGCCGTTCGAATATCAGATCGGCGAGCTGCTCCTGTGTGCCGAGCTCGTACTCTCCGTTCATCAGCTCGCGCATGTACACCTGCAGGCGCTGGCGCAGCGGTAGCAGCTCCTCAGCGACCAGCGTGCGACCGCTCGAGAACGACGTCGCCTCGCGCTACGTCACAAATATAATAGTTATTTGTGCAAATGTTGTATAATAATGCGTATTAAAACACGAATGTGGGTTGTTGTATGTTGCTAATAGTATCACATATGGATGATCGATATAAGAAAAACATTGATGTTTACATCTAATCTAAAGTATTTATGTACGATATATATTGATTGAAAAATATCGATGTATCTAAAACATCGATTTTTTTTGTAACAAACAAATATAAGTCTAAAATTTTTAACATAACTTGTTGAACTTAATAATCATCTAATGTTTATCGAACTGATAAAGTTGAAACTACTACATTCAACGCACGCTAGATGGCGCTCTAAAGAATTATTGACTTTTCGATATTTTATTCTTTTTACATTGATCAGCTAAACGTCGATGATTATGAAACATCGATAAATATCGATCATCCCTAGTATCACATGAGTATTTTAAATATCTAATTACCAACAGTTGCTTACACGACTTTATCTACACCCATAATATAAATGCTCTAAGATTCTGAAACAGTCCTAGTAACCGAATATCATAATAAAAATGCGCGTGAATGAAATAGATCTTTTTTTTTTAATTCATAGAAATGTTCTTTTTTTTGAAATTCATACAGCATGTCTGTAAAAAGGCTGTCTATTGAGTAAGCCCTTTGTTCAGAATCGAAAAAAAAAAACTGTTATTATGAAATTCAGTACAACATTATATCATCCGCTTGGGTGATATTGTGGTTATTAGGATATTTAGTGTTTTAATGTTGGAAATTAGCTAACTGCTTCAGAGTCTTTTATAGAGGACTTAAAGCATGGGAGTAGATAAATATATATTAAGACTAGAAACTATAATCTTATACACGATTTCACACTTAACTGACAAAACTTCTTTATTTATATTTAACTTAGATAATAATTATTCCAAAACTTTTTTAAATTCATCATTAGTGATCAGTTTTAAGTATACTATATTTACTACTTACTATTAAAAATATCGAAAATATAAATATCAACCTTGTTTAACTGAGTATTAGGTGAATTTATATTTTCCCAGAAATATTTCGTTATTCGTGTGACAATGACGCGGCATTAATCAAAGCGACAGTATTCTTACCGCTTTTTACTGACATATTAAACATTAATTTTTATGTGAAAACGTATCGTTGCTTATATTTCTTATCACTTGTCTTTTCTTGTTTGTCTTGTCTTGTCATGATTTGAAATAGGTGTAATGGAACTAAACGTCGTTCAGTTTCACTCGCGTCTGAATTTAGAGGGCGTCCATCAATTACGTGAGACGATTTTTGCGATTTTTTGACGGCTCTTATGATCTGCTGATCGTGAATTATGAGAGATGAATCGAGGTATTTATAGATCTAATGGTAAATTTTTTATTAAAATCGATTGGATTTTGAATTGCAGGTTTTAAATCAAAGTTAACTAAATATATCATCGGCGGGACAATTACGTAACTTGCGCGATCGCAAGGAATCGCTGTGGTGTCGAATTTCAACACTAATTGAGGCTCAGCTAGTATTGAAAGTCGTCACCACAGCGATTTCTCGCGATCGCGCAAGTTACGTAAATAGCCGCACTGAAAGAACGACTTAATTTATTCCTTGTGTTTATAAAATTAATTATAATGTATGTTTTTCTCACTGATCTATAATTATTAATGTTGTTGAACTGAAAAGTTTGTTTATTTTTTATCTTATGAATTACCAGTACGATTTTTATCCATAACAAATAATAGAAGTAGGCTAAAGAGATTCGAACTCTTATCAATTGGGGTAAACTACGTATGAAGAATTTTATTCCATCTCTTCATCAAAAGATTCAAGTATAAAAAGTAGAAAGAACTAAGAATATTTTATTATTAGAGCTTACCAAAGTAACTACGGCCGCAATCAGTAGAGACTCATCGTTGTTGGTGTTCCTGTCAAATCTTTCGAAAAGTGTTTCCACGCTGTTCTGTAAGTAGTAATATATTTACATATTTCCATTTTGAACATGTAAAAAACAATTCATTAAAGAAATTACACTGTTTTTGCAAGTTTTACACTCACTTGAATGCGTGTTAGACTGTTATCTCGCAGAAGTAGTCCACCGGCTTGAGAAGCCTCGTCCCTATATAAAACACAACGATAACTGAAAAACTGAAAAAGTGATATCAACAGAATATACAAACGAGTAATGAATATATTTACAAATAAAATGACAACATGATTATAACATATTTATATTTGTATTTTAAAAAAAATCAACAATCACCAGAAAAATTATAATATTTCCATATAATTTACACATGACACTTTACAATTGGCCAACAAATGGCCAATATATGTTACAAATTTGTGTGTGTGTGTGCGTGCGTGTGTGTGTGCGTGTACGTGTGCGTGTGCGTGTGCGTGTGCGTGTGCGTGTGCGTGTGCGCGTATGCGTGTGCGTGTGTGTAAGTGAGACAACAAACGGCATATAAGCACCAGGTGTTCATATTTGACTAGATATGCTAATACAGTCAATAAAAAATAAAACTTGACATTTTAATGCGAATTTGTATTATTAAAAATTTTGATAATTAAGAAATTAATAACATGCATTTTTATGTAAAAAGAAAGTGGTCAAGATTTTAAATATATAAAAGAAAAAAAAAACATTAAAATCGCAAAGTAAAGATAAAAAATAAAAAAAAATCAGTGTGATGGAAGAAACCTGGTGACTTTCTATCAAACTAGCTAAAATCCTAAGCTTTTTGTAAGTACGATAATGATACTTCCTACTAAAACATTACTCATTCTCATAACAAGTTGGTACACGTAACACAACGTAAAACAGTATTTTGAACCTTTCAAGTAAGAACTGGTTTTAATTGACAGGGGTCAAATTCTAGACCTCGTCGACCCCCAAAATCAGTTTTTGTTTATGTCGACCCTGGGAAACCGACCACTTTGGGTATCCCTGATCTATAACCATACCTGCGTCTCTGCAGCTGTCGCCTGGCGTGCGGACTGTCGCACGTCAAGAATCTGTCGTAGACCAGCGTGTGAATGGAAAGTGTTTGTGTACGCGGTCTAGCTGGCTGCTGCTGCTGCTGCTGCTGTTGCTGCTGCTGCTGCTGCGGCTGTTGCTGCTGCTGCTGCTGCTGCTCTTGTTGTTGTCTGCGCACTGCCGCTACAAAAAAGACAAATCATAAAGTAACTCGAATAAAATATTTAAAAGTAAAATTAATTTAATAGCTCATTTCATTTCAAACATCATGCTTTAGGTACTGCAATCAATCTATTGGTGTTGAATACGTAATTGACAATTGATGTAGAAGCGGTTTGACAATCTTGCTGATTGCCTAGTTAATCTAACTGAAATCTTACACTTTCTTAGGCACTACAATGTTATTATTAAACAAAATTGTTATATGTGCATTTTTAAATAACTACCATAGTAAAGAATTGTATTTAAAAAAATTATCCTTTTAACTATTCAATATGAAATATTTATTTTAATTTCATACTTTCAATATTTAATTGATTAAATATTTACTTATATTTGATTCAAATTTTATGGTGCATTTTAACATCGTAATAGTTAAAATTAAATCCAAACTAATTTAAAGATTTAGTTTATTTTATGTCAGTTTATTTTGTTGTTACTTAGTACTGACAAAAGATAATACAATATTGTATATTCATGAGATACATTATTAAATCTTCAATAAAATTTCAAACTTTTACAGAGATTGGTAAACCCAATTGGATTTACAATTCTGAGTACGCACTACAATTCAGAGAAGGGAACAACATATAATTGACTAACATTTTTTTTTTAGATATAGTCTGTTTAATTTACATTTACATTTAAGTAAAATTTACACAATATAAAAGCCATAACCATTCTAGAATAAATATTGTAGGTCTATTGTGACGTTTTAAAAATATTATTATATTTTTTTAATAATATTTATTATATTTTAAATATGAAAATATTTATCATATTTATTATACTTTGAATTAAAAAGGTAATAAGATCTCATAATGTATTAAAATTTCTAATTCAAATATTTCAAGTATTGCTTCGAGCATTTTTATAAAATCTTCGTCGTGGTCGCTTTTCGTAGTTTCCCCACCTGTATTATCAAAATGAATAATAATACGTACCTTATTGTTTATCAACAACGATGTATCCATACAGACGTTGAATGTCTTAGGAGAATGTTTAATAAATATAAATTTTAAAGCTTTAGA